>CM035846.1:294685231-297119187 GCA_020510985.1 Pholidichthys leucotaenia
TCTGCAAGTTCTGATGGGGAAAATGGCATACATAGTGGTGCTTTAATTATTGTTGTTAACAAAATGATGAGACTGGAAAGAATAACTGAACGACCATCCCATAAACATCAATGTTTCCGCTTACCGGTTTCAGTCTTGACCTGCATTCTGCACACACGTTTACACATGGCGATAAATGAGTAGTAATATTTCTCCAAGCTCTCATCAGTTTTCTTGTCTAATCGAGCAAAAGCCCTGAACTGTGTCCAATCAAACTTTTGACGCTGGGTATCAAAGACGACTCCAAATGTGGAAATGACACGATAGAAATCAGCCTCCTCACGACGTGTCCATCTGGGGAGAGAAAAAATTAAGTGTTTGTTCTAAAAAGATGGGGAATATTTTGTATTTAATACTCCTGTAACATTAAGTGGAACAGTACCTTTGTCTTCTCTCCTTGTAGAACAATGCTCCATCAGGCATCAGTGAGCTGGCAGTCGTCAATGGTGATGATTCTGGCATGAACTGCCCACCTTTGGCAAAGTAGGCATTTCCTTTAGCCAGATACGGGCTTCCTTCTGCCATGAACACCCCCGCTCCATCTTGGATGTAAGGTGCTGCTCCTCCTGCTTCAGTAACCATGGCGATGGAAGGCAGGAACTCCCTGCGTCGTCGTCGGCGGCCATCGGGCCTGTTCAGTGCCTCTTGGCGAAGTTGCTCTCTTCGGTTTGAGCGCTGGTAGGCTGTGATGAGACGACGCAGTCGTGCTGTCAGAGCTGAGGCTGCTGGCCAATAGAGACGCTCGTTGGAACCAGAAGCAGGTGCGCCTTGACCGTTTTCACTCAGTTTACCTGCAGAAAGAAGAAATGTGATTGAGTCATACAGTCATACAGTGATGTAATCTCATGAGTAGCGTTGCTCTGTTGAACTTTTGGTGGTGGTGGTGGTGGGGGGGGCTGGGGTGTACTGAACCACAGCCACACTCACTTATGGCAGCAGTGGATTCAGGCATGCAGAAATTCAGGTGAATCGATTTTCCAAATTCTGCACCCATTTGGTTTGCCATTTTCAACAGTTAATCAGACTTCAAAGATCTGTATAAATTCATTTTCAAACATCCAGGTGTCAACAAACTTTCAAAAAGGAAATTTATTTTAAAAATGCTGCACTAAATCCTAACTAAAAATCAACTAGTTGGACTTCAAAGAATGGCATTATATGCTTTGGTTTTCAGTAAGAATGCTGCCAACGTGTTTTATCGGGCTTTTATTGAATCTGTTTTATCCTTTTCTTTAGTGTCATGGTTTGGTCAGATAAAACTGAAACAGAGGAAATCCTTGGATCAGGTAGTTAGATGGTCCAGTCGTTTGCTTGGTGAGCCACAGCTGAGCCTGACATCCCTGTACACCAGACAAGTACAGAGGATTGCTACCTCCATTTTAAATAATGACTCCCACCCTTTGCACTGCCACTTTCAGCTTCTTCCCTCAAGACGGAGGTTTGCTGTCCCAAAAAGTAAAACCCAGTGCTACAAAAACAGCTTTGTCCCTGCTGCTGTCAAAGAGTTGAACAAGTTGTAACAATATATTGCACATAATTTAGATACCTATTTATTAACTCCATTTTATATTTACTTATTTTTGTAGGATGTTACGTGGGTTCTAAATATTTTACTGAGTTTTAGACCTTTGAGTTTTTAACCTCTTTGACTAGTTTTTGACTTTTAATATGACTCTTCTCTCTTACCTCTGGTTTTTCTCCCATCTCTTTGTCTTTTTATACCCTGATTGATGGAGCCTTGAGTATTTTTATCATGTTTATAGTCAATTTCATGTGTGCCTGTGTTTGTGTCTATGTTGAATGTAATTTGTGGCTTGTAAATATGGATGTCACCAGACTGCAAAACAAATCTACCTATGGGTACAAATAAAGTAACCTGAACCTGAATGTTAGCCATAAGTATGATACTATGCTAACTCAAGATAGGTAACCTTAGCATGAGTTGGAAAAGAAAAGAAAAAAACGAACTTGATTCTCAGCAATTATTCAAATAACCAAAGCTTTGATGATGGAGTAGCTCATTCTAGTCTGACGAACTCACCCTGAAGTCATCAAGAGCCTTCATCGCCATATAAACAAGTGCATATCCTAGGCTTGTGCTGAAAGTTGAAATGATGTGCACGCATAACTTGTGACCTTTGACCTACACAATGACCTTGACCACAGCCTGGATGCAAACCCACCTGAGGATCACTGTGAGTGAGTACGGAGAGTGTAAGGGCAATTGCCTTAAAGCAGTGACTCCATCGCCTTAGCTTATTTCCCTTTCAGTGAATGAATGGGCTAAAAACTATATAGAACTCAACAAGTGTTGATCCCCCATCAATTTAACATCAATTTCCTCCATCAATGAGGCGGTTATTCTTTTCAGATTTAACTAGTGAATGGAAATTAACTTTGATGCATGGAGGGTGTTCATTTCAAAGCCTTGATGAACCTTGCTAAACCTTGCTAATCCTAAACATCCCAAATCAAACTCACACTTTAAATACAGTTTAAAGTTTCAATGCAGCGCTTACCTTCAGCTTCACCTTCCACTGTGTCATCTTTGTCATCCAGTGGAGAGTTAGTGAAGTCATCCATGTCGTCTTTGAAAGACATGCGTAAGGGCTTGTACTCAGGATCCTCGTCTTCACTGTAGATGGGGAAAGTGAGGAATTACTGACAAATTCTCAACTTTTTTTTCTGGCTTCACACAAAAATATTTTGAGACTCTACAGACATTTCGAGCACCACTTGAAGCCAAGTGTGACCATAGAGAGGAAAATGAAAGATACAGACTTCAAAAGGCATTACAAAGTAACCAATCAAAGACAAAATAATACTCAATGGACGGGAGAGAAAAGAGCTGCTTTATGGTCAGTGAAGCCCGCTCTCTTACCCCTCAGCACCATCTGCCATCATGTCAGTGCCCCTCTGCTCAGCGGCGATGGCTTTGGCGTCTGGCATGCCCACCCGCTCCAAGAAACACAGGGTGGGGTCAGCGCGCATTGAGTTGTACTTCTCATAGCCTGAAGAGGGAAAGAAAGGAGATGAGAAACCAAGACGCCAGGAACCCGTGCCTGGGGGCAACTGGGGGCCTTAAAACTGGATCCTAACCATGGAACGAATCAACATCAGCTGAGGGAAGACTTAAAGGTTATCACTGAAGACACAGCCAGCTGATGGCAAACTCCTAGAAAGAAGGCTGGGGAGAAAAAAAAGTTGTGCTTTCTAGCTTCACTACTAGACAGGCAGGATGCAATGCAATAAGACGCACGCGTGTGCGCGCGCGCGCACACACACACACACACACACACACACACACACACACACACACACACACACACACACAGCATCCATATTAAATGAAGGGATAGACAAAAACAGCAGCAGAAGGGCAGACCCCAGGAGCCAGCTGCTGACAAGACAGACAGTGTTCATGTGTGTGTACGGGTGCGCGCTTATCCAAGAGAGCCTGCAGGTGCTCATTTGTGTCTTAGGAGAGGAAGGAGGAGGAAGGAGAGCAGAAAGTGTGTGTGTGTGTGTGTGTCACAGAGTCTGTGAAAGTGAGCTTGTGGGTGTGAGAAACTCTTGTGTGTTTGTCCGTTAGGAGCATTCAGGCAGAACAGATTAGAATGTGCAGATCCTACTGAGACACATCGGGAAGGAGAAAGAGTGTGTGTGTGTGGGGGGGGGGGGCAGGAGATGAGCACGTGAGTTTAAAAAGAGGTGAGGGAAAAAAAGATGGAAGAACAGAGGAGAGAGCCACACCACCTCCTCTTTAACCTTTCATTTATCCCTCCCTCTTTTCTTTCTCTCCATCACATTTCAATTAGGAAAGCTGTGACGCACTGTTCCAAACCGTCTCTGACACACACACACACACACACACACGGCCCTGTGCCTGAAGCCAAACGTTAATCATCGGGGCCTTTATAGGCCATCACTCTTCACCGTGCCTGTGTGCAGCATTGTTTTGTGTGTCACCGTGTGTGTGCATATAAACCTATGTGGGTGTGTGACAGTCCCCCCTCCCGATGGGCTTGCACAGGGAATGGGGATTATGATTAACTATGGGTGAGACCTTTTGTATTTGTGTGCATGTGTGTGTCTCCTAATTGAATCATAGAAGGTGGCAATGATGGCAAAATTATGACAATTATGCCAAATTAATATAAATGAGTGTCTTCCATCCACTACACACACACACACACACACACACACACACACACACACACACACACACACACACACACACACAGGGAGGCAAACCTCACTGCCTCCTCATCAGTCTGTCACCAGGAGTCACACTCAGACACCCAAAGGTGGGTCCGCCGCCAGCTTAACACAGCACTCAAACTCTTGAGTGTAGCTGCGTCTCTAACAGTAATACCTGTAACACACACACACACACACACACACACACACACACACACACACACACACACACACAGAGAGGTGAAACCAGCCATCAATCATGCTCCCAACAGCACACTGAGCCTGCCAGCTGCGTACCACGGTTGCCATAGCAACACCAATCAACTGGTTGCAGCAGAAGTGGGTGGGATGTGCGTGATGTTTACTGGGTTGTGAGCCACAGGAGTTTGTCTGTGTGAGCTGACAGGCTATCTGCTCTGTGCGTGCATGTGGACGCTGTGATTGTTACCGTGTTTGAAGACGCCAATGAGCAGGGATTTGTCGGCCTCGCTGTCCCACCAGTCGGCTGGGACCTCGGCGTGGAAGGGCTGTGGGATCCAGATATCCAGCACACTGTTGGGAGAGAGGAAAAAAATGTCACTACACATAAAAAGAGGGTGCCAGGAATCAGTCCTACATTTTAATCCCAAGTACAAAAAGAGAAAAAGACCAGAATAAATTTGATAGAGTCTTAAGTGTATAAACATTTAAAGCTGCAGTAGGGAGAAATCTGAGAAAGCAGAAAAACTGCCTGTCTCCCATAGTCATCCATCCATTCTCTGTCCTAAGCCACTTTCTATCCAAAAAACACATCCACGATGTGCATCAGATTTTGTAGAGCAGCCAGTATCAAAGCCATTGACTGACAAGACCTGTGATTGGCCAAAGAAACTGTTATGGGTATGAAATCTTCTGCAGGCTGAACAGAAACCAGAGGCGATACTATGGCTGTAGTTTTCCAGTCAAACTTCTTGCATTACAATGCTATAAGATGGTAATTTATTTATTTTCAAATGTAAACCAAAACACACTACCTACTGCTGATTTAAAGAGGTGTTTATTGGGGATTTGATCATTTTTAGTAATAAAGGAAACAACCAGTCAAAACACATAACTAACATACACTACTCACAAAAAGTTGGGGATATTTGCTTTCGGGTGAAACTTATGGAAAATGTAAAAAGTTCACATTGCAGTGATATAATATCATGAAAGTAGGGCATTTAAGTAGAAGCATGCAATGATGATTTCCTCATCTCAAACAATTTATTGAAACAAAAACCAACAACAGTGGTGGGTATACCACAACAAAAAATGTCAGTGTCTCAATAACTTGTTATGTGCCCTTGAGCATCAATTACAGTTTGACAACAATGTCTCATGCTGTTCACAAGTCGACTTATTGTCTGTTGAGGCATGGCATTCCACTCTTCTTGGAAGGGTGGCCCTCAGGTCACTGACATTGTGGAGTGCAGGGTTACGAGCCTCTAAACAGCGACTCAGCTGATCCCATGGGTTTTTTTTTAATGGGATTCAGGTCTGGAGAAAGTGTAGGCCACTCCATTTGAGGTACCCCAGCCTCCAACAGCCATTCCCTAATGATGCGACCTCAATGAGCTGGAGCATTGTTGTCCATGAAGATGAAATTAGGCTTGTGTTCATGCAGGGGCACAATGACTGGATTAATGATGTTACATACCTGCCAACTTTTCAAACCTGAAAAGCCTAGTAGCTAGCCGGGGTCCAGGAGCCGATGCTAATGCTAATGCTAATAATGCTAATATTTGCCAAACAAATATTAGCATTAAATCAAGTTAGAATGTAGCTAACAACCTCATATTTCTTCAACTTTCAAACCTGAAAAGCCTAGTAGCTAGCCAGGGTCCAGGGGCCGCAGTGTCAAACAAATATTAGCATTTGACATAGAAGTCACATATAAATTATATTAAAGGTAAAATATCTAAATCAACTGCAATACTACACAGAGCGAAATATTTGCTGAATCAACAACCCACATTATATACTTTGTATCATTCATTAATACTCCCATACATGACATATTGTACTGAAGTATGGGGAAATACATATAAAACAAACATATATCTAGTCTTTATGCTTCAGAAGAGAGCTATTAGAATAATAAACAAAGCTGCTTACAGGGAACCAACAAACCCACTTTTTCTTAAATTAAAAGCTCTCAAGTTGAAAGATCTGGTTGACTTTAAAACTGCAGTAATAATGTTTAAAGCTAAGAATCTATCACTGCCCGCAAATATCCAAAAGCTATTCCAAATAAGGGAGAAACAATATCATTTCAGAGGAACATGTATATTTCAAAAACCTTCAGTGAGAACTACCACCAAGCAACACTGTGTTTCAGTACAAGGAGTAAGATTATGGAACGATTTTGGACCTGAATTAAAATCATGTACAACGCTTGGACAATTTAAACAAAAACTAAAGGAAGAAATACTCCAAACATATATACAAGATGACATGTAAAATCACATCAGGATTGTCATATCCAGTCTGTGTTGTGTTGTTACTTAGTTTTTTTTTTGTCACATTTTGTCTTAGCTTTGCTCTGAATTGTAATCGCTCTTGTTTTGTTTTTCTTTTGAATTCTTGGATGGAATATGGGTGGGCAATATAAGCTGCGGCTTCAGCCATCACCCATTTCAGATAACTTATGTTGAACTGTATAATCAGAGGAGTTATTGTTTAATTTGACCTTGTTGGATTTTTTTGCCTTTGTTATATTATTCTGTTTCTTTTTAAAACATGTAAGTAATCTTTACTTTTAATCTATCTGAAATAAAGATTCATTCGTTCATTAAATTTCTTAACACTGCATAGAACTTTGAATAGGCCAGATGTGATGTATTATGAATACTAGAAAAGCACTCGGAGAGCGCAGACCTCCACCAAGCGCCACAGTTCCCCCCATACAGTGTTTAACATCATAAATAAAATATTGAAAATGGCCCTATCTCGCAATGTTAAATAAAAAAAAAGAACCCTTTAAAATTCCTGGATCCAGACGGTGATCCGGATCACCACCAAAATCTAATCATCTGTAGGATACCCCATTTCTGACAATCTGTGAAAATTTCATGAAAATCCGTCCATAACTTTTTGAGTTATCTTGCTAACAAACAAACAGACAAACCAACGCTGATGATCACATAACCTCCTTGGCGGAGGTAACTAGAAGACTAGAAATATCAGCAGGGTATACTAGCACTGTTTAACAGACACGTGCGTAATGACGGCAAAATCGCTCTAATATTTTATGTGTTTACATGATACACCAAGCATGACAAGGCTTGCAATTACACAGCACATGTTCTTCAGAATCTTAGGCATTATATAAAATGTATTCTCCCTTTAGAGGTTTCTCTTTTGTTTTGTCTCTTTAGATGTTTATGTTGAATTGTATAATCCATGGCCCATTTGCCAGGGTTGAAGTGCAGTCGTGCGAACGTCTGCAGCAGTTTACAGTGTGTTTACATCTCGCCATGGACGCACGCCTCTCCGGGATTTCGCGCGAGAATAGAAACCTCAATAGCGATAGCGTTAGCTTAGCAAACGCTTCAGGTAAAGCATAGCAGCGAACCACGAAAAGAAACGCTACTATGTTCTAAATTTAGATATGATTCCTAGCGATCTCGTGTTTGGAATTGCTTTCGTGTTTTTTTTTACGATTTAAAATTTCTGACTGAATTTTTAGTGAAAAACCGTAATTTTGATTAATAAAGCCGTAACCCGGAACGGGGTCTTGAAAACCGGAACCATTACGGCAAAACCGGAGTGGTTGGCAGGTATGATGTTATTCAGGTAGTAGCAGCTTGTCACGGTACCATTCACAAGGTGTAAGGCAGTTCTGTATTCACTAGACACACCTGCCCAGACTGTAACACCACCACCAAAGGCTTGTCTGGTGACAACAGTGGCTGATGCACAGCACTCTCCTTGACGTCGCCAACATTGTTGGTGGCCATCATTTCTGCTCAACATGAATCAACTTTCATCAGAGAACACCAATGAGGCCCACTGTTCCCTTGTCCAGCATAAATGCTCCCTGGCCCATGCAAGATGACAACGCCTGTGCCTGATGGTGTGGTCAGGTACCCTTACAGGTCGTCTAGCACGCAGATCACGCTGATGTAAATGGTTTTGAATGGTGTGATGTGACACTTAGGTGCCTCTCACTTCTGTTAAATGTACCTGGAATTGAGTGGCATTCATCACTTGGTTCCACAGCCCACTGTTCACAATGAAGCTGTCATCAGAGGGGGATGTGGCCAAAGGACGTCGACTTCTATGCCTTTCTATGACTCTTCCAGTCTCTCTCCATCTCTGTTACAACCTGCTTATGACACTCTTAAGCTCAGTGGCCACTTCCCTCTGAGAACATCCTGTTTGAAGTCTCGCAATGGTGAGGTACTGTTGATCAATTGTTAGGTGTCGTCTTGGCCTCATGATGTCAAAATGTGACCAGCATAATGAAGAGGACTGTTTAAATACCAATTTGAACTGAACCAGAAAATTTATTGGTCAATTCATGGATCAAACACTTGTGAATTTTTCCATTAAGCACCTTGTTAGAGAACAGCAAGTTAAGCAAAAAGTACTGAAACACTCAACAGCTGGACATGTGCATTCAAAAGATTAGAGAAGGTCAAATTAAGTTCACCTGTAAAGGTTATAGTGCATTTTAGGTGCATCCTGAAATTCCACCTGAAAGCCGAATATCCCTAACTTTTTGTGAGTAGTGTATGTTTAAGCTGGATTCATGTTGCACCTCCATTGTCTGCGTACGTGCAACTGGAAGGCTTGTATGACGAAATTTACATCATCATCTCCAGTCCGCTAGTGTCTACAGAGCTCTTCTGCGGACAACTAAGTGCAGCCCAAATTTTATGACCACACAGCCTGCCCATGACCTGACCGCGCTGACAGCACATGCACAATAGTGAATGTCCCATTCACAAGGTGGCACCATCGACACAGCATACAAAGTCAAAGTAGACAAAGAAGAGGTACTGAATTCCCCTTTGTGGCCCGGTTCTCGTTCAGTGGTCGCACGGTATACCTTCTTTTTTTGTAATTCTGCTGCCAGATATAGTAACAGCAGCTCTTTTTGCTCTTGGTGATGGTTCAACAATGCCATTGTTGTTGTGTGTTGTTCTCACATCTCTTCGCTGTAGTTGGTGAAAAACCTGGCACGTCAGCGCATTGGCGCTATCTATAGGGCGGGAGTGAAATTACAAATGATGGTTGTGTGCATGTATTAATCGCTTGGCCTGGGTACATGAAAAAAGTGAACATGTACACCGCTGCGTATGCGCCAAGTGGACACGGACCAAAGCGGACCAGAGGGGAAATGCAGCATGAATCCAGCTTTACAGTGAAAAGGTCAGTCTTGGAAAGATTTTGGTCAAAGGACTATTAACTAGGGGTGGGGGAGAAAAAAAATATGCACTTTGTGGTGGTAATACTGTATCAACAATCATTAATAAATGTTACAAACACAAACTTGCTTATTTAGGGAACAGAGCAATAAACATTTAACTTTTCAGTCCATTAGATGGTGCTAGGGGTAGGGCAAAAGACTGATTTGGCGTGGTACTGTAATACTTGACAGTTGTGATAATGCACCGATCCCTAAATGTACATATCAATTTTGTGCATGCACAAAATTTTGATGATCTTGCTTTCCTATGACTTATATCAGCGTGCTCTTAACTTACACAAAACTTACCCATAACTTATTCGATGTACACCAGTGTATTCAACAAATTTTTTAAACAGCAACATACGCTGCCTAAATCGGCACGGTGCGACAGGAGCTTAACACACATTGCCATAATGGATTGAGATCCTGCAGTGCTTGCAAGATCCCCCTGCTCAAGTAGGTACATGCACAGGCTCATCTGAAGTCTGCCAGTGAACACCTGAATGATTCAGAGAAGGCTTGGGAGAATGTGGTGTAGTCAGATGAGACCAAATTTGAGTTCTTTGGCATCAACTCAATTTGCCATGTTTGGAGGAAGAGAAATGCTGAATAAGGCCCCAAGAACACCATCCCCACTGTCAAACATGGAGGTAGAAACATTTTGCTTTGGGGCCGTTTCTCTGCTAATGGTACAGGAAGACTTTACTGCATTGACGGGCCGATGAACAGGGCCATGTACCATAGAATCTTGGATGAGAACCTCCTGGCCTCAGCCAGAACACTGATGCTGGATCGTGGATGGGTCTTCCATTATGACAATGACTAAAACATACGGCCAAGGCAACAAAGGAGTGGCTCAAAAAGAAGCACATTAAGGTCCTGGAGTGGCCTAGCCAGTCTCCGGACCTTAGTCTCATACTTAATCCCATAGAATATCTGTGAAGGGAGCTAAAACTTCGAGTTGCCAAGCAACAGCCTTGAAAACCTTCAGGATCTGGAGAGTATCTGTAAAGAGGAGTGGACCAAAATCCCTCCTGAGATGTGCGCAAACCTGGTGACCAACTACAAGAAATGTCTGACCTCTGTGATGCCAACAAGGGTTTCTCCACCAAGTACTAAGTCACGTTTTACTTGGGGATCAAATACTTATCAAATGCAAATTAATTTATAATCCTTCTTTAATATGTTTTTCTTTATTTTTTTTGTTGAAAGTCTGTTTCTCTCTGTGAAAATAGAGATCAAATACTTATTTCCCCCACTGTATCATGTCGTCAGGACTCTCACGATTCAAACCTCTACTATTAACCCTCCACAGCTAAAGATTTACCACAATATAACAAGAGTGCCACACATGGTACATTATAGGCCCATCTACAGCCATTGTTGATGGTGCATAGGTAGCACACCAACAACCAAAATCAATTACAAAGATTCAATAGATCCTAGATATGTAATAAAACTAATAACCATGTCATTATTGGGCGGTGCGGTGGCGCAGTGGCTAGCGCTGCGGCAGCACAGCAACTCACCCTTGGCCATGGGATCCCTGGTTCGATCCCAGCCCCTGACCAACAGTGATCTGCGTGGAGTTTGCATGTTCTCCCCGTATCTGTGTGGGTTTACTCCGGGATTTCTCTGGTTTCCTCCCACAGGCCAAAAACATGCAGGTTAGGTTAACTGGAGACTCTAAAGTGGCCCTAGGTGTGAATGTGTGTGTGAATGGTAAAGGGATAGCGCCGTACTGTGGCTGCTTCATCCATCCAGGTGGATGCCCTCAATTTCCCCTCTGGGGATCAATAAAGTATACAAAATCAAAAAAATTATAATACATTGAAGAAAGCAAACAAATCAAACAATTCAAAATGAAACAAATTTAGACAAAATATTAGAAAATCATTTAACATGTACAAACACTGCATGAAATGAAAATGTCCTAGTTTGAAAACTGTGGGAGGAGTTAGCTGGACAAACTGGTACGTACGTACGGACAGACGGCCATCATCACACCATAATAAAAATTCAGATACTAAAAATATTAACTAATAATCAAATTTTTGAATGGAAAACTTTTGGTTTATAAAGCCACCGCTAGAGCAAAACTCACTGTACACTAACGCCACACTGCAAACCCCTCTACTAAGCAGTAAGCTACATCAAATGCAGGAAAAAGTAATCCTGCTTTCAACAAAAAGTGTTTTCCCTGACATTTATTTTGCTGTGATAATAACACAAAAAGTTAATAATATGAGAGATCAGGAGTCCATTTAAGTAAATTAGTATATCATTTACAACAAACAAATTACGCATTTTTGTGTTAGCCAAAAACAAACAGGTTCTACATGCAGTACTATGAGCTCAGTAAAAATATACAACTTGTCACAGAAATCATCTAAAATGAGAAATGTCCAAATTTCATTATCACAATTCCACAGTTAACAGTGTTGATATCACCCTCTACTAGTGCACTGCCCACAGAACGCAAGTATTCCTGTCTGAAACAGGTTTCCCAATCAGGCTTTACAGGCCCAAATGTAGGCGGTGTTTGAAAGTGGAATACAAAGAGGTGTAGTTTATATGTTGGCAATCACATGTTAAGACTTTGACAAATATAAAAGCAAGTAAATGGCACTACGACTTAATTGATTGTGTAAATATTAATTACAGAATACCTAAATATTGAAAATTAATGGAACATCCAATATTAGTGACTGCTTCAGATCCCTTGTTTATTTGTTTGTCAGATCACTTGTTTGTGTGATCTTTTATCACTTATATTCAAGATAATAGTGTATCTTGCACTTTGGGGAATGGGAGTTGTTCAGTCATCATTATAATTATATCTCTGTTTAGCAGTGTTGGGAGTAACGTGTTACAAAGTAACGCGTTACTGTAACGCCACTACTTTTGCAGTAACGTGCTGTGTAACGAAATTACTGTTTAAAATTTCAGTAATGCTTTACAGTTACTGAAATTTGATCAGATGTGTTACTCGTTTTATTAATATGGATAGATATTTTAGCGCAAACAGACAATCATACAACTTGCAGTTTCTAGACACCCTCCTCCTCAGCTGCCAACTGGGGATGAATACAGTTTCAGTGGTTATTGGCGGGACAACTGCCATCCCCAGCGCCACCAGTGGCCTCAAGCCACTGGAGGTTGTCATGCCAAAGGCAAGCAAATAAATATAAACTGACCCTACTGTAACTGACGCAGCGGTCACACAGTCTTCTCCGCGGGTCCGTTTCCTGTCCTGCCCCAGTTCACATCACAACCCAGGGAAGAAATGCTGTGGCGACTTCTCATATTGAGCCCTGATCCCCTGTTGTCCGAGCGGTAAGTAGCCCCTAACAGCTCTACCCCTATGGTTAAACATGAGTATTTTTTGAGCAAGAAGCTTGCATTTAATGTCCGCTTTAAATGCATTTAAAGTTTTCTTACACACAGAGAAAAAGTGACTGAATTGTTGCAGTAAAGAACAGCTTCTTCTAAGCAGTGAACTTTTTCATTTATCTGTGCTTTCTGTTTTATTTTATCTCAATCATTTACATGCTGTTGTGATATGCAACTATTTCATCGAAGTAAATCCTCTAAATAGTATGTATTTTTAATGGGCTGGGGTGTCAAAACATATGGCTCGTGGGCCAAAAACGGCCCACCAGGGGCCCCAAAATTTTCTCTGTGAATTCACAGCTTTATTTCTAATAAATTTCTGACTTTCTGCTGATTACAATAGGTTGTGTAAATCTGAGACATTTTTTCTCTGTAAGTTGAGACTTTTTTTTTCCTCATCAGTTTTCTTTTTCTTCTTTTTTCTGATGAGAACAAGGCGCCCTTGATCTTGCTGTGTGTGCAAGATGATTTACTGTGCGTTTAATAGTAACGTGAAAGTTACTTTTCCAAGTAACTAGTTACTTTAATCATGCAGTAACTCAAGAGTAACTCAGTTACTTTTGAAAAGAAGTAACTAGTAACTAACTAGTTGCTATTTTTTAGTAACTTGCCCAACACTGCTGTTCAGTGATGGAGTTCAGTGTAATATTGAATTTCTTCTGTGTATCGTCAATAAACTCATGCAGTACTACAGTGGTGTGAAAATGTGTTTGCCCCCCTTCCTGATTTCTCATTTTTTTAATGTTTGCCACACTTAAATGTTTCAGATCATCAAACAAATTTAAATATTAGACGAAGATAACACAAGTAAACACAAAATGCAGTTTTTAAATGAAGGTGTTTATTAAGGGGAAAAAAATCCAAACCTACATGGCCCTGTGTGAAAAAGTGATTGCCCCCTAAACTTACTAACTGGTTGGGCCACCCTTAGCAGCAATAACTGCAATCAAGTGTTTGTGATAACTGCCAATGAGTCTTTTACAGCACTGTGGAGGAATTCTGGCCCATTTATCTTTGCAGAATTTTTGTAATTCAGCCACATTGGAGGCTTTTCGAGCATGACCGTCCTTTTTAAGGTCACGCCACAGCATCTCAATCGCATTCAGGTCAGGACTTTGACTAGGCCACTCCAAAGTCTTCATTTTGTTTTTCTTAAGCCGTTCAGAGGTGGACTTGCTGGTGTGTTTTCAATCATTGTCCTGCTGCAGAACCAAAGTGTACTTCAGCTTGAGGTCACGAACAGATGGCCGGACATTCTCCTTCAGGATTTTTTGGTAGACAGCAGAATTCATGGTTCCATTTACCACAGTAAGTCTTCCAGGTCCTGAAGCAGCAAAACACCCCCAGACCACCACACTACCACCACCATATTTTACTGTTGGTATGGTGTTCCTTTTCTGAAATGCTGTGTTACTTTTACGCCAGATGTAATGGAACACATACCTTCCAAAAAGTTCAACTTTTGTCTCATCAGTCCACAGAGTATTTTCCCAAAAGTCTTGGGGATCATAAAGATGTTTTCTGGCAAAACTGAGACAAGCCTTTATGTTCTTTTTGCTCAGCAGTGGTTTTTTGTCTTGGAACGCTGCCATGCAGGCCAATTTCGCCCAGTCTCTCTCTTATGGTGGAGTCATGAACACTGACCTTAACTGAGGCAAGTGAGGCCTGCAGTTCTTTGGATGTTGTTGTGGGGTCTTTTGTGACCTCTTGGATGAGTCGTTGCTGCGCTCTTGGGGTAATTTTGGTCGGCTGGCCACTACTGGGAAGGTTCACCACTGTTCCATGTTTTTGCCATTTGTGGATAATGGTTCTCACTGTGGCTCGCTGGAGTCCCAAAGCTTTAGAAATGGCTTTATAACCTTTTCTAGACTGATAGATCTCAATTGCATTGGTTTTCATTTGTTCCTAGATTTCTTTGGATCACAGCATGATGTCTAGCTTTTGGGGTTCTTTTAGTCTACTTCACTTTTTCAGGCAGGTCCTATTTAAGTGATTTCTTGATTGAGAACAGGTGTGGGAGTAATGAGGCATGGGTATGGCTAGAGAAATTGAACTCAGCTTT
This sequence comes from Pholidichthys leucotaenia, assembly GCA_020510985.1. Classification (NCBI taxonomy): domain Eukaryota; kingdom Metazoa; phylum Chordata; class Actinopteri; order Cichliformes; family Pholidichthyidae; genus Pholidichthys; species Pholidichthys leucotaenia. The sequence continues at coordinate 294,700,363 of CM035846.1, forward strand.
CCAAAAGTGTGATAAACCACAGTTAATTTATGTTTTAAAAGGGGAGCAATCACTTTTTCACACAGGGCCATGTAGGTTTGGATTTTTTTTTTACCCTTAATAATGAACGCCTTCATTTAAAAAATGCATTTTGTGTTTACTTGTGTTATCTTTGTCTAATATTTAAATTTGACGATCTGAAACATTTAAGTGTGAAACACAAAAAAATGAGAAATCAGGAAGGGGCAAACCCTTTTTCACACCACTGTATAACAGGACACGTTTACAAATATTTGAGACCCATTGTAGTGCATCATTTTATATTTTAACAATATTGTGTTATTAAAAAGTTTTTTTTTTTTTTTTTTTTTTTAAACTTGAACGCTAAGATTGAGGCAGTGCTTATACCGTCGCGCTGGGGCAATACTGAGGCCAAATAATGATCTGAAACTTGAGGGTGTGACTGGCAAAGACTAACGATGTGATCTTCGCGGCTCCATTGTAAGCGTTTTTTTTTTTTTATTACTGCGAGAAGATTATTTATTATTACTATTATTATTCTGCATAAAAGATCACATTTTTTTTTTTTTATTTAAGTTTTTGTAAAGGGTATACAGGTCGTTACAGCAATGCAGTGTTTACATTTTCATCACATGTTCCCTTATTTTCTGATATCTGACAACATTGGAAGATTAATTCTTACAACACCCCCTTTTTTTTTTTTTTAAAGTGAAAGAAAAAGTGAAATTAAAGAGAAAAAAAACAAAAAACAAATAAAAAAAACAAACAAACCAGTAAAAAACAAACAAAAAGAAAAAGTAAGTAAATAAAGATAAAAGAGCATCTGAGTAGCGTTGGAACAAAGAGCGGAACCATTATTGAAATGGTATTTGTCAAACATTAGATCTAATGGAAGACACATATGCGGTCCAGGGTTGCCAAAAGTTCATGAACACATCCATGTCCTGTCTCAGTGCGAATGTCAACTTTTCCATCGAGTAAATGTCTTGGATCACGTTAGTCCAATCTTCAGGTGTAGGACAGTCCTTCAACATCCATTTTTTAGTTAGAGCTTTTTTGCTTGCCAATATTAAAACATTGAATAAGTATTTTTCTCCTCGTCTTTCCAGTGAGTCCGGTAGTAAACCCAAATACAAAGTTACAAAAGAAAAGGGAACTGTAATTTTGAATATTTTCCCCAATATTGTCTGTACCTTGGTCCAATATTGGTGGATAACTGGGCATGACCAAAACACATGAAAATGATTTGCAGTCTTTTCACCACACGAGCGCCAACAGTTCAATCCCTTATGGGTAAATTTGTTTTGTGCAGGTGTTCTGAAAAATCTTGCCAAGTTTTTCCATCCAAATTCTCTCCACTGCAGGGATGAGGTACTTTTCCATTGCTGTTTATTTAGCTTTTCCCATATTTCCAGTTGTAAAGTGAAATTCCCCTCTTTTTCCCATCTCTCTTTTATATAAGATGTGTTGTCTCCTTTTAAGTCTTGAAGACCTTGGTATATTTTAGAAATGTATCTGATCCCTGGGATCCCTTTATATGCCATTAAGAAGACCTTCAGAACACCTGACTGGGCCCTTTCCAAAACCTCCTTTTTAAGTATATTGTTTATGTGGTGTCTAAGCTGGAAGAACCTGTAAAGGTCTTGATTTATTAGGCCTTGTTTTTTCAAATCTTCAAAACTTCTTAAGATTTGCCCTTTAAAAAAATCGTAATATTTTATCAGCCCTTTCTCCTTCCACTTTTTAAATCTGGTGTCTGTTTTATTAGGAGTAAAGTCCTGATCATAGGCGATCCATTGCAGAAGTCGATAGGGCTCTTTAGTTTGATTCTCTCTGACTATCTTAAACCAAATTTTTAGTGGGGTCTCTATCCACGGGTTAGTGTTATTCAAAAGCTTAGGTAAGACATTGTTCCCTATTATCGCCTGTAGGGGGATGTCACTTGTTATTTGGCATTCGATCTCCTTCCATTGTGCAGTGTAGACTGGGTTACATATCTCTACTAAAGTTTTAATTTGTGCGGCTTTAAAGTAGTCCCTGATATTTGGCAGCGCGAGCCCACCTTTGTCTTTGTTTAGCTGTAGGGTTCTATATCTGATTCTAGGTCTCTTGCCCTGCCATATGAATCTTGAGATCCTTCTGTCCAGCTCCTGCCATGTTTTTTTGGGAGGTTCTACCGGTATTGTTTGGAAAAGGTATAGAAGACGTGGAAGTATATTCATTTTGACTGCTTCAATTCTTTGTGCAGTACCCAAGAATGGTATCATATTCCATCTTGCTAGGTCAGATTTTATTTTTGTCACCAGTGGATCATAGTTTAGTGATATAATTTTGTTGAGTTGTTTCGGGATATTGACCCCCAGATATTTCATAGATTCCGACTCCCAGTTAGTTTTGAGTTTGCTTAGTGAATAATGATTTGGGTCATAGTTGAATGTTAAAACTTGGGTTTTATGCATATTTAATTTGTACCCCGATAAATCTCCATACTCTGAAAAAACTGAGGTTAGTTCTGGTAAAGAAGTGTCCGGCTGCCCTAGGTATATTAAAATGTCATCAGCAAAGAGTGCTATTTTATGTTCCTTCTGACCAAGTGTAATACCTTGAATTTTTTGGTTTTGTCTTATCCATTGGCTCAGAGGTTCTATGAAGATTGCAAAGAGCAGTGGAGACAGGGGGCAGCCCTGACGACATCCTCTTTCCAGTTCAAAAGATGATGATAAATTACCGTTAATCCTTATTTTAGCTGTTGGTTTTTTATATAATGCCTGTATAGTTCTAATGAAGTTGTTATGAAAATTGAAACTGGATAAGATTCTATATAGAAAAGACCAGTCAACCGAATCGAATGCTTTTTCAGCATCTAATCCCAATATGACTGCATTTAAGTTATATTTTTTTATATGATGAATTATGTGTAAAGTGCGTCGAATGTTGTCTTGTGTCTGTCTTTGTCTTATAAAACCTGTTTGGTCTAAATGAATTAGGTCTGTCAGTATATTTTCTAACCTTTTGGCAAGGATAATGGTAAAAAGCTTATAGTCCTGATTTAGTACACTGATTGGTCTGTAGTTGGAGCACTCTAGTTTATCCTTTTCAGGTTTAGGTATAACTGCAATGACCCCTTCTCTCCAGGAGGGGGGGATTTCCCCTGTGTGGAGGACATAATTAAATGTTTTCAGGAGGAGAGGAGATAGTTGCTGTTTAAAGGTTTTGTACCACTCTGCTGTATAGCCATCAGCTCCTGGGGATTTGTTAGCTTTAAGTTTCATAATTGCTTTTTCCAATTCTTTAGGATGTATTTCTGACAGTAGTGTTTTATTTTGTGACTCCGTAAGTTGGGGAAGGTTTAATGTGTTTAGGAATGCCTCGGATGCATTTTTATGTTTTTTGTGGGAGTATAAGTTCTTATAGTAATTCTCGAAGTTTTTAAGAATATCCTGAATTCTGAATTTTATTTCCTTTGATACTGGGTCTCTGATTTTGTAGATTGCTCTTTCTGTTTGATGTTTCCTCAATTTATAGGCTAGCAATTTTGCCGATTTACTGCCTGCTTCATAGTATTTTTGTTTCAGAAATGTAAGTTTCTTCTGGATTTCTATTGTGTAGATCTCATTTATTTGGTTTTTAATTTCCTTAATCTTGAGCGAGTCAGTAGAATGAGTGTTGCCTTTGTGTTCTTTTTCTAGGTTCCTAAGTTCTGACTCTAATGTGGATAGTTTTTCTTGTCTTAGTTTCTTTTGGGTTGCCAGTTTTGCAATAATCTTTCCTCTTATTACAGCTTTACATGCATCCCACAGTATTAAAGGGGATACTTCTCCATTATCGTTATCTTCCAAATATCTGAGAATATCTGATTCCAATTCATCTTTCAATGGTCCTTTCAGGACATTTGAATTTAACCTCCAAGAAAATGTATTATTTGTGTATTTTTGGATATTTAAGTCCATGTAGATCGGACTGTGGTCGGAGAGATCCATCAGTCCTATTTTACATGTTTTTACTCTTCCAATGTCTCTATTAAACATAAAAAAATAGTCAATCCTTGAGTAAGATGAATGTGGAGTTGAGTAAAATGTATAGTCTTTTACACTGGGGTTGAGTTCCCTCCACACGTCACAGATTCCCAATTCTTTTAGTAGCATCCGAGTCTTCCTGTTTTGGGTGTTATTTTGATGTGGGGAATTACCAGAAGCATCCCAGTATGGATTCAGTCTAAGATTGAAGTCCCCACCACATATCACTAAACCTTGAGCTTTAGTTATCATTAGGTCGAATACATTTTTATAAAATTTCCAGTTAGCCCCTGGGGGAGCATACACATTCAGCAGGGTGATATCTTCTCCCTCTAGCCGCCCAGTTACCAAACTGTATCTCCCTTCTTTATCTTTGTGTTCTGATTTTTTTTCAAATGTAATTTTGGTTGATATCAATGTCGCTACTCCCCTCCTCCTCCCCGATTTATATGAAGATGAAGAGATCATTTTAAACCCTTGTCTACTGAGTTTATTGTGTTCCACGTCTGTTAGGTGGGTTTCTTGTAAAAGTATTATTCCTGCTTTGTCTTTTTTCATTTTGCCTAGAATCTTGGATCTTTTAACTGGATTCAGGATTCCTTTTACATTATATGAAATTATTTTGGTTACACCCTGTTTCTCCATTGTGTTGTTTTGTTTAGTATAACTGTGTGGTGGCCCTCTTTTGTGCTACTCAGAAACTGAAAGAACATTAAAAACAAGAAAAACATTAAGAACGTAGTGTAAAAAACTTTAAAACAAAAAGCTGTCATAAGAACTTCCTGAGCTGAGGTCTTTTTAAAGACCCTGTAAGAGCCTTGATGGAGTGAAGGCTCTGAGGGAAATTCCTCAAACTCTGTTACGTGTTGAGGGCCCTCTCTTACCACTGAAAGTAGTCCCATGCTTTTAACGTGAGTTTCAGAACACAATCCAAACTTGTAATGATTTTTTTTTTTCCCTTTTATGCCTAAACCCTGTGAAATTGTGTGCACCCTCCCACCCCCATCACATCAAACATTCACGCAAAAACAGTATTTGTTAGTATGAGGAGAACATGTGGATTATTGTCACATTTCTATTTTAACAAGTTTTTTTTTTTTATTACAAAGACTTATTTGTTTCAAATAATATGATTGTTCCATGAAATGTTTTACCACATGCTGAATATGCATCTCCTTTAATGTTTGTTACCTTGTATGAGGGGGGTTGGATGTGCGGATTGATTCAAGAGAAAAGAAAAAAAAAAAAAAAAAAAAAAAAAAAAAAGGTCGCTATTCCAACCTGAAAACGGATAGTTTATCCGCGACGCTCTGGTGCTGGGTTTCCCGCTGCTGGTCCGTGGATTTTGAAGGTCTTTGTGTTGTCCATGTTTGCGCTTTGATCTTCTGACTCGGGTCTGCTGCGGGTTTAAATACCGTTACCGGGAGCCCTCTTTTCGCCATGTCAGCTGTTGCTTCTTCCGCCGAATTATAGAGACACGTTTCATCGCCGTAGAAGACCCTTAACTTCGCAGGAAATGGTGTCTGAAAGCGCAATTTCTTCTCTCTTAACACCTTTTTCGCGTCATTGTATTCCCTGCGCTTTTTAAGGACCTCCGGGGCGTAATCGTGTTCCACGTAGACTTTTCTCTCCTGGTGCATAAATCCTTTTTTCTGCCAGGCCAGTCTTACAACCTCTTGTTTTATTTTGAAATTGGAAAATCTTACCAACACCGAACGTGGGGGCGCTTCCGCCGCCGGCCTAGCGGCTAATGAACGATGTGCCTTTTCTATCTTCAAGTCGGTGGTTTGTGGAATATCCAATTTCTCTCTTAGTAAGGATTCCACGCATTCTGCCATTGAGTTAAAACCATTTTCGGTTCCTTCTATCAGACCATGAATTCTTATGTTGTCTCTTCTTTGTTTTCCTTCTTGGTCGGTTAGCTTAGCCTCTATAGCTGCTTGTCTTTTGCGTAGGTCTAGCACAGAATCTTCGAGCACTTTTATTCGATCCTCTGTTTCCAAGATTCGGTTCTCGGCCTGGTCCACTCTGCTGTTTGTCCTTTTCAATTCTTCTCTGAATTCCCGAAATTCGGCCGTAACATCTCGGCGAAATCGTCGTAGCTCCTCAAATAGTGATTTCAGGCTAACCCTTTTGTTAGCTATCACCAGTTCCTCGTCTTCTGAACGGAGATCTTCCAGTTCGGATTCTCCGGCCGATACGTGTCCTGGCCTGGAGAATTTCAGTTTCTTCTGTTTTCCTTTAGACATGATGATTTTGTCTTTTGATTTTCACTTCTCCAAAAATCCGTTAAGTTTGATTTTCAAGGTGTTATCCTGGATTGGGTCTGAGAACTTCAGTGTTAAGCTGCAGTCGCCATGGCGTCCAGACCGGAAGTCCCAAAAGATCACATTTTTGACCCTCTAAACGTTAACCAAAACACATTTTTTTTCCCCACACACCTCAGACCCATGAAAAATTTTATGAACTGGAAAAAATATGTACCCCATACTGAAAATTTATCCAGCGTATGGTTGATATGTCCCGCATTCGTGGAGGAAAGGTTGTAGGGCTTCCCCCCAATGTTTTTTTTTAACCTTTGCAGTCTGTGCCATCAGCTGTCCAGTGCTGTTCTGATAAATATGCCAAAATGTCAGAACACCGAGGAGGTGGATCCAATCAGCTGATCGCTAGAACCACAGAGCTCAGCTGTTTTGTATGATAAATCAGCCTCAGGGCAAAAGCACACTCCATGCATTACCCTTTTGTTTCCCCCCTGTCTTTACTGAAGATAATTTTTTTTTTTTAACTGCCATCAGTTAGCATGCCTTTGAGCCAGGTCGTGTCTGGCTGCTGCTTCTACCGGCATGTTCTGTGCTGATTTGTCAGACCCGGTCCCTGCTGACGCTCTGCCCAGTCTGCTCGCGCACTTCATGTCCTCCACATATGTCCAATTATCCTTTAGACCTATGCAATCACAGCAACTTTATGGTATAATTTTTTAAAGCATTACATCTTCAGCATTATGTTTTTCTAGTCAAATTTGTCATTTTTCACTTTCTTGTTTTGTTCAGGGAACACTGTGGTGACTGACATGTCATGGTGCCCTGTATTATCCAATCAGCATGGCTGTGATGCCGTGTATTATCCAATCAGTACGGAGTCAATCTGAAACCCTTCCCACACTTCTTGAAGCCAGGGCATGAAAAGAGAGAGCGGTAACAAAGTGGTGGCTACACTTTTATTGAAAAAAAATTACATATTTTGACTGAGTGACTCCATATTTTGGGATGCTCACCATTGTAACCTCAGCAAAGCACGTTTAAAATCTTAGGTCAGTCTGACAACAGTTCAAGAGATATGCGTGGAACAGATGCATAGATAGACGCGCACGCGCGCACGCACACACACACACACACACACACATTCTTTGCATTTATAGATAGATATGTTATCTGTCCACCACACAAAAAATAGCTACAATGAGCTACACCCATTTCTGTAAATGGGATAAATATGATGTTTATACATACAAACCGCAAGAGATTCCAAGCAGCGCGGTGGCGGAGTGGTTAGCACTGCGGCAGCACAGCAACTCACCCTTGGCTGGGGATCCTGGGTTCGATCCCAGCCCCCGACCAACAGTGATTTGTGTGGAAGTTTGCATGTTCTCCCAGTGTCTGCGTGGGTTTACTCCGGGATTTCTCCGGTTTTCTCCGGTTTCCTCCAACATGCCAAAAAACATGCAAGTTAGGTTAACTGGCATCAAAACTGGGGATTCTAAATTGTCCTTAGGTATGAATATAAGAGTGAATGGTTGTCTGTCTCTCTGTATTGGCCCTGCGATGGACTGGCGATCTGTCCAGGGTGTACCCTGCCTCTCGCCCAAAGATGCTGGGATAGGCTCCAGCCCCCCCGCGACCCGAAAAGGATTAAGCGGAAGAAGATGGATGGATGGATACATACAAATACTATTTATACCACAGAATGAGAGGGATCTCAGGTTATTCACTTCAGAAACACACAATAGAATTTTAAAATAATATGGCAACACTGAGGGTGGAAATTGGTGGAGTTCCACCAAGTAAAAAGGCCACATTGCTGTATTAGCACAGACTGCTGGAATTCTCTTTTACTCACTTTCTTTTGCTTCTGCAATGTTCAAATTTCATCTTCCCTAATTATTCACTTGTGCTTTGAACAAGTCAACTATTTAGTTTGCTTACTTGTTTTAAAAGGCAAATCAAATCAACAACGTATTGCAAGAGGAAAGAAAATCATATATTGTGGCATTAATCATCTTTTTTCCATCCCTAGTCTGAGTTTAGACTCTATGATTGTAGCTAAGAGCTTGCAGGTGTCGCTCCATCCCATTTTTTTCCCCAGCAAAAATCCACACATCTGGGATGCCCGTGCATGCAAATAAACCAAATACTTTCAATAGGCAATCATGCTCGGCTCCTCTTTGCTGGAGCGCCAAAACTAAAATAAATAAATAAAACTCTTCCATTATGGAAAGAAAGTGGTGCTTCCAGCTAGTTATGAACAGAAAGGGTACAATACACAATGGGAGCAGAAAGACAGTGGGTGACAGGAGGACAGAGGGAAAAAAGGGAGAAGGTCCCTTATCTCTGCAAACAGCAGCATTCCTGGCCTTGAGTACACACACATACACACACAAATGTGTGCGCTCCAAGACTGGCATGCTAAATCCCCCTGGCATATGTTGGCACGATGGCACCCCGTATGCTCACGTCTGGCGCGCACGCACACACACACACACACACACACACACACACACACACACACACCAGGGTCTGTCACAGTAGCCACTGAATGGGGGGAGGGACAGCCGAGGAGAGGAGGGGAGAGATCAACATGGAGTGCACGTGCTCCACATTAATGCATTCACATCTGGGTAGCTGGGTGACGGGAAGGGGGGGATGGGAGACGGTGGGAGACGAAAGTGCATGGCGGAGAGATGGACAAATGACAGGAGTAGTGTAGTCTGATGGAGAAAAGGATGGAAGCGGCAGTGGGGGAGCTGTCAGAACGAGATGAACAGCCAAGGCGAGCGGCATCATCTAACCTCCGCATCGAAACCTCTCCACCGTGAGGCCTCGTGCCAAATCATAATGGGCAAGAGCTTGTCAAAAAAAAAACCAACTTTTAAATGGGTCAAACTGTGATAAAAAGCTCATTCTCTCAGGACAGAGGATGTGAGCATTGCGTCGGTTAGAATAGGGAGAACCCTGCCAAAGAGGCCACTAGAACAGACAGAAATACACTTTAGTAATAATTCATCACACGTTCGTATAAATATCTGCCTCTCAACTTTCATAATGCATCCAATACATGAAGCCTTTTCAATTATCTCTCCAAGTGCATCTTGTATTCTAGAAAAAAATGGCTCTGCTGCACACAATGGTTCTTTGTTAACCCCTCTAACTGTGTATCAGGTTTCCATATTCTCATCAGGAGCTGAGTTGGTGGATTATAAAATCTAGCAAGCCATAGAACACTTTTTTAAAAGTTTTTTTTTTTTTTGTGAAATTATGTGGTCTAAAGCTAAAGTGGCCAAACGCTCACCTGCACAGTTTACGTTACTCACAAAAACTCTGCCTTAAACGCCTCATTTAGATTTGCCACTGTCTTCCATGAGGTTATCACATCATTACTTAAGGGGGTCACTGACTGAAAAATGGTGTGTTTGAAGGTTTTAACTGTCTGAAATGAGTCTACTGGTCCCCTAATTATCCAAAAAATTTCAAAACAGTCAATTATCTTAAAAAAAAAACCCAAACCAAACAACAAAAACACACACAGCCTTTATCTTGTTTTTCCTCTCCCAGAAACGCCAGAAATGTTTTTGACTTTTCTGTGGAACTCTAACGTCTTGAATCAAAAAAGCCAACCCACCGCTGTCCTTGAGACCTGCCCACTGCTCTATTACTGGCCCGCCTAGCTGTCTGTCATGTAGATGGAAAGGGTGCTAAAAGTAGCCTATTAGCCCCCAAGCTAACATTGGTACCAGGAACCTTGAACCAAGCGCGACTTATATTGTCATTTTCTTCAGATCTTAGTCACCCTAGTAACCATCAGTTACCACCTAATTCACCAGTCCACAATACGCCTCGCGTCACTCCGGCCTGTCTTCCGGTGGTTTCGCCGTGATTCTGCAGATGGTGCCGGCGTTCCGGTTGCGGCAACCATTTACGCTGCGGCCCGCGGCTGCTCTCCCGAGCTCCCTCACCATCCTCCGGGGCTCCGTGTAACGCCGCTCGGAGGCGCTTCCTGACTGGCTGGCCACAGGGGAGGAGAGGAGTCCTGTGAAGCAAGACACTGCACTTTGAGATCTCGTGGCTCGGCAGCTCAGCCAGCAGCCCTGGGTCACAGCGATCGGTGGGTCTGATTTGTTGTGGCATCCCGGCGAGGTTGTTGGGAGATAAACAATGATTTGTAAATTAAGCAGAAACTTAACTCTTTTTCCCTACTGAGCTACAGTCGAACTAGTGGCCCAACTGAGGTTTTCAGAGCTCTTCTCTATAACGTTCATTCACTTCACTTTTGCTGCAAAGAGCTAACCAGACCCTCAATGACAGAGTAGGTCCTTCCAGCGTGATGAAACCACTGCAGTAGTCCCCAGCGCTGACCTTGAGCACAACCTGGACGCAGACCCATATGATGATCATTGTGTGCAAGTTTGGTGAGCATTTGGGCAATTTCCTAGTAAGAGAGATTTCCTAAATAGAGATTTCACTGTAAAAGATGGATGGACAGCTCTGCCGAAATGAGCTAAAAATAGTAAGGAGAATCTACTAACCTGGATTCTGCTCCTTCAAGGATGCGCTCCGCTTGGTCGCCCATGACTTCCTGTTGCAGGTAATACAGCATACGAACTCTGAGCAGCACCCTGAAAAAGGAAATAAGTATTAGAAAAGTCATCTTCCAGCAGTGCAGCATTACCATGTCATCTTTTAATCAGTTTCTTTCCCATTAGTCAAATAGCTTGGATAAAATCCTCAAGTCTGCTTGTTTTGTGAGACCATGAGTTATAAGCTAATAAATTAATTGGGATATAATAGCAAGAAAGGCAGCAACTTCACACATTTGAGAAGCTAGAACAAGAGATTGATAACTACGCCTCTACTGCAGTTAAATTGCTGGAAGACATCCTTTGTATTCTTTAAGTAGTTTAATTTGTAAAATCCCTGTACACTGTCTAAATTTCCTTTTGAAATAAAAAAGTCTTAAGTGCATGTGATACCAGACATTTCATTACCAGATAACACTATTCACACTGGGATTCATTTCACTGGGGGATTTTCTGTAAAGGTGCAATTTGTTTGAAAACTAAAAAGGTCTTGGATGTTAATTTGCTCACACACCAAATTGACTTTCTCCAGATACAAGTGACAGAATTTGTCTATCATAACTTGCTCCGAGCATCTCCCACACTGATTCACTTCAGCTGAAGAGAGTGAGTGAGCAAGTCCGATCAGATTTTCGGACTTTGAAATAGCTGCTATCCGAGAGATCTGCTGCAGTGTAAACATTTGCCACCAGATTTGTCACCAAGATTTAACGCCAAAAACTGTGCTTCAAGCCAAGGGCGGGGAAGGGGGGGGGGGGACGAATGGGAGGAGCAGAGACGAGAAGGACTGAAAGGACTCGAGCTGTGCTGGAAGGAAGGGAGCGAAGAGAAAGTTTGGAGGGGCAGCGAGGGGGGGGGGGTATAAAGACAGTCATTTGCAACTCATTCTAAAGTGTGTGTGTGTGTGCGTTCTTGTGCATCAATGGCATCACAAGTTGCGTGTGTGTTTGTTGGCAGGCCGTGTGTGCTCATCCATCAATGTGCCAGGCCTGATTAGCCACACAACGCTGTGCTCCAGCCTAGCAGATGGCACCACATAATCACCCCCAAGTGTGTGTATGTGTGCACGCCTGTGTTTATGTGCATCTTTCACCCACTTCCAACAGGTCTGCCTGCCTAGCACCTGGCCTGGCACGCAGCCACGCACGTACAAACACACACATGCACGTACAAACAAACGCCCCCCCCCCGGGGGGATCTTGGAATTGAAACTGGAGGGCAAGGAAGCATATCTCCCTGACAACAGCAGAGACAGAAAGAGAGCTGACCACACACACACACACACACACATACACAAACACATACACTGTGTCTGTTCTCCTTGTGCTGTATGGATACTTGAAAAGACCCCCTAGTTACACCACCCTTGATTAAAGTGACCATTATGCTCCACATTAAAATTCCATGATGTGACCTTTAACTTCCTGGCTATCCTTGCAGTTAACCGCTGGCTGCACTGAGGTAAATATCTGAGGAAGACCTACTTGTTACAGTGATGTTTCAGGTGTCTCTTGTAGCTATCCTCCTGCAGTAAGTGGTCAGGGTTGCAGGTGGCCAGCCAATCAGCTCGTGGAGTCTGTGGAGTGGGCGCCTGGGGTTTCCCCTTCTTGCCTTTCCTCCCCCTCGGGACGGGAGTAGAGAGACCTTTAAGGAGAGAACGACGGAAAAACCCTTCTAATACACCTCCAGATACAATGTTATTATGAGTCACAAGCAGTGTGCATTACCAGAGTGGTTTGTCAGCGTCCTGGTGGTCCCGTCTTCACTGGGGGTGATCAGGTCCCAGATGAAGCTCTTGATGTTCTCGTCTCCGCGGTAATGTAGCAGACAGTAGGCCAGCAGAGCCCTGCAGATGGTCTCCACATCACTCTCCTTCAGGGGGCGCTTGAAACGCCCATGAGCCAGGATGTCACTCCACCTGCCCCAACTGTGGAAGCAAATGGGAGAGAACGGAACGGTGAGTGTGTACCGAGTCAGGCACCAACATACAGGATTTAATGAAGTACCCTGTACTTGCTGGGAGCTGCACTATTTAATGGCTCACATAATCCTGGCCCTTCATGAATTCAGCATCCATAAGTCTACATCATTGTGGTTATGTTCATATTACCAAGATGAAGTTACTCCAATCCATCCTTTATCCTAATGTGGCCAAGATCTGATTTTTTTAAAACGCCATCTAAACCTACAAATCTGACCCAAAATCATCTTCCAGATCGTGGCTATATAACTTGACTGAGAATGGTCATATCAGGATTCATACAACCTTTCACTTCTGGACACGTGTATGGTGCCAATGACATTACTTAGCACCTTCGTTACCATAAGTGCTAGTAGGTGCTGCTAAAACAGCTCACAGTGGCAGCATCTGGCTCTCTTCCTTCTTCTGGACCTCACCATATACAGGCAACTAACTGCTGCTGTCCTCCAGAGAAAAGTCCCAACATATCTTTACTTAAAAAAAACCCCAAAACAAATAAAACAAGAGCACTCCGAGTCAAGCGCAATATCCCCTGCCATCGTTTTTTTGAAGATCCCTATACTGATGGAGAGCAGTTTTCAGCTTTTCAACATAGCTACTGTGGCAGAACCAAATTATGATAAGCTCATCATCCACAAATATACAACAAAGTATACAACCCATAGTTGTGGGTCAGGATCCCAAGCTGCAGTAATAAGGCATAGGGAATGTTAAGCTTGATCTTTGACCTTTTGACCCCAAACCCATAGTCAGAGGTCAGGATCCCAAGGTAAACCTGTGTAGCAAGTATGGTGTCCCTAGCTTTCTTTGTTGTTGAGATATAGTTTATAAGCTCTTTTGATGTTGACCTTTGACTTTGTGATCCCAAAACCAGTCACACTTCAGGGTCACAGAGTGAACCTGTGTACCAAGTTTGGTGACCCTAACTTTACCCATTATACAGTAATAAGGCATAGGGAATGTTAACCTTGACCTTTTGACCCCAAACCCATAGTCAGAGGTCAGGATCCCAAGGTGAACCTGTATACCAGGTTTGGTGGCCCTAGCTTTACTCGTTTTATAGTAATAGTAAATGCAGCATTTACCATAGTGTAATTGCAATGTTAACTTTGAATCTTTGACCCCTTGACTCCAAACCCATAGTTAGGAGAGGGTGTAAGTCATCCAAGACCTGTATTAAATACAACTACTGTATCAATTTGAAAAGCCTACATCATTTTTTTCAGTGGCTACTGTGTTTAGAAGATTTAGGGAAAAATCTGACCTGACCTTTGACATCAAGGTCATCCGATGAGAGTGAAATTGCAATATGTGCATCATCAGAGTATATCAAACCATGGTACCAAGTTTCAAAACAATCGGAACAAAACTGTAGGAGGAGCTGATTTCACAAGACAGTTACTGTCTATGAAGTGAGGTGAAACAGGAGGTCATAGGTCAGGGGCTACAACTCCTGCAAAAATCATCCTATCAGAACCAAAGTGCAATATGTGTATCCTCCATGGATATCAAACCACGGTACCAAGTTTCAAAACAATCGGACTAAAACTGTAGGAGGAGCTGATTTCACAAAAGCGGGACAGATGGACAGACTGACCCATAACATAATCCCCCCTTCGGTCGAAGCCCAAGGATCATACATCTTCTTTTGTCTTTTTGCTAAAGTTGCAGCTTCTTACCCATAAAATTCCACTTTTTTTGGTCAGAAATTGGCAGACTTGCATCCTTTTTTTTTCTTTTTGTGTTATGTCAGGCATTGGCTTGCTTGCTACCGGATAACCATGAAAACCGGTACTACCTGTCTCATGGGTTGGGCCGTCGGCGACTCAACCTCAACCGGCATCCCCGCCCTTCTGAGGGCGTGGAGGGTAAAACAGGGCATCCTGGCAGAACTAAAGACAATATCTGCCACAACATCTGGACCACTCCCAAAGGATGGGGGGGATAAAAAAAACCCCAATCTATATCAATTTTTCTGTTTAAGAGGTCACATATTATGCAAAATTCACTTTCCCAGAGTTTTCTAACAATAACAACAATCCCTAGCATGTCTTCAAACATCCCAGAAGAAGAACCACATTAAACAGGCTGACAGATCAGGCTATTTAGCATTAGATTGGCTGCCGGATCGCGGTTGGGTTTATTTTTTTTGTAATGTATTTCATCTATCAGCACCACATGACCAGCGATGGTTAGCTAGTTTTAGCTGTTCACTCATTCCGGGTTGTTTCTGTGCTCATTAAACCCCAGGAACAGTCATGTCCTATAGACCAGTGGTCCCTAACCATGTGCCATTGTGCCTGCAGGTTTTTCTTCTGCATCCAGTTTTCTTCAGCAGGTGTTTTTCTTCAAGAGACATGTACTGACTGATCAGCAATCAGTGAGAAGAAATCAGTGAATCACCTGTTGAAGACACTGGCTGGAGGTAAAACCTGCAGGGTCTTGCACCACCATGACACATAGTTGGGGCTTTTACCCTCTCACATTCAGACAATTTTACATTAGTTGGTTCAGGCTGTGTTCCGCACTGAAGCTATGAGCTAACCGGCTAATATTAGCCTAAATATGGAGTCAACCAAAAATCTCAGCAGTGACAATAGAGAGAGGGTTGGGTCTACTTGTGCTCGTTTGCATTTCAAAGCAAAATGCACTGAAAACGGTTGTACTGAGGAAGGCTGAATAAGCTGAGTGGAAAATGGTCCCGCAACTAAATTTAAACTAAATTTGGTCAAAATACCATGGGGGATTTTGACCAAAGCAAGTCACAAACTTTTCATTAAAACCTCTGGGAACAGTTTCAACATGTGAAAAAATTTCATAATGCTTCCCCTTCAAAGCGAACAAGAGATTCTTCAAATACGACATCTTTTTGCCGTTTTTGACCTGAGATGTACTGATGTGTGCATGTGACATTTCAGAGGAAAGATGTGTTCAAGTCAAGAAAAAGTCACTTGTAATAAGGAATATGAACTGCCATGACATGCACAATGTGAATCTAGCCTAAGAGCAGCCTTCTGTCAAACACACAAAAAAATACTCATTCTCCTATCCCTAACTGGGAACACTCACTGATGCACTGCATACCCACGACACTGATCTAGAATCATTAGTCTATAATCCAAACCTAAAACCAAGTCTTAATTTTCCAAAACGGGTCTGAACCAGAGCACCTCTATTTTGACCCCTCATGGCTTGATGTGCAATATTATGTTTCCACTGATATAAAAACAAACCAGGCTGCACAGTTAACCGTTATTGGCATCCCAACTAGTGCCACCCAGCCACCCCTGTGTGCGAGTGTGTGTTTTCATGGATCACAGCCCAGCTCCCCCCACCACTCCCCGAGCGAAAGCGACCTAACGGCTGATGCGGTGGCCATGATCGCTCCGACTGTATTGCTCTCTTCTGAAATTTTTCCACTGCTGCTTTCCAATATTCACTGACCCATGTGCACCAGTCTGACTCTGAAGCCTTTTAGGAAAGCTAAAATGGTGGGTGAGGGAGGGTGAGCGAGAAAGAGAGAGAGAGATGGATGATGGGAAAAGACAACAGAGCACTGAGTAGGGAGCACAGGCCCAGTCAGACAGTGTGTTTTTGTGTCCTACAGCCTCAGGCCACGAGACTAGACTGTAACAATAACAATGCTGGCATCTCACTAGCACCACTGTTCTTACACACGCACGTCACGCAAGTCAGGCATGAAAATAGACAGGCTTGCTAGTGTGTCAATTTGAATGTGGTACACTGCTCTCATGCATGAGACTTAACGGGATTTTAGGGTAGACGAATCAAGATAAAAACATGCCCATTAACTAGATTTAGGTAGATGGTCTTGGCGTTAGTCAGTGGTGTGAATGTGACTTTAACACTTGTTCTTTATGCTGTCTGAAGGCAAATAAGCCAGCTTGGTGTCCAGCTAGTCTGTATGTGTTAGTGTGAGCAGTGGCTATGTGTCAGTGGTCTTGGCTGTGGAGATTTTCCTCTAATAAATCTCTCTATTATGATTTAGATGCCTTCTGTGCTCTTTACCCACAAACATTCACATTAAATGATCTGTACGTCAAATTTTGCACTTTTTTTTAATTAAAGTAAAGGAATAACTCCAATCTTCAGCAATGGTTGAGAGGTGCCAGCCACTGCCCTCCCCATCCCTCTCCTATTTATTTTCAGACTCTTGTTTACATAGCATCTCCCTTTTTTAGTGCCCTCCCCTTGAAACCTTTGACCCTTCTCTGCTGCTTTGGAACTTTACATCAAGCGCCATTGTGCCACAAAGGCTCATGGGAGTGAGTTGTTATACTGCACAGCAACATTTACCCTTTCTGAAGAACACTGCATGGGCTCTAGTGAACCTATGAATCCCACCAAAACATAGTCATGTGAAAAAATTTGGACACCCCTTTAAATATTCAGTTCTTTATTAAGAAATGTTTACGTATCCACTGTATGTCTAACCTTGTTTTTGTTTTTAATTAGCATTTTTTTAAATTAATTTTAGCCATTGTAAGTGGGAATGAATGTGGGGATGTCCTTAAAAAGATGGGGGTGTCCTAACTTATTCCTCATTATTTGTTTAGAATTACATTTTACAGAAAATTTGAAAAAAGTCTAATTCATTTTTAATAGTTTAGTTATATTATGTGAATCTCCCAGTATTTTTTAACATTGATATTAAATATCCATCTGTCCAAATATGTTAAAAAAACACAGGCTTATACAGGGTGTCCTAATTTTTTTCACATGACTGTACATCTTACTCTCAGTTATGATCTGATTCATTTTATTATAACTTTATGTATGCAGCTACCGCGACCAATGTTATTAGCATGGTTAGCCTAGCCTACCTATTGTGTTGTCTCTGCCTTTTACCCATTCAAAATAATGTATGGGCTCTAATGAACCTGTGAAGCAAACCAGAAAATATTTAGTCCCAGTGGTTAGGTAGAATCTTTTAAAAAATTTTATGTGCATCCATTGGTCATTACTGTTAGTTTTCAATCCTGCAACATCCAGTGGTGGATAAAAATCCAGAATGCTCCTTTAACTGAAAGTAAAGTTGATGAAGTTCACACACTAGCACCTCGCTCCCAACCTAAAAATATGGATCCTTCTCCAAAAATGTGCCTCAGTGAGGTGTTCATCCGTTATTACAGTCACAGTTAACATCCCAAGAGGGGCATCTACACAAGCTGCAGGTATACAAGCATTTTTTTTCCCCCATGGTTGGGTTCTTCTTGGGGTTTGCATAAAAACAACATCACTTGTTAATTTGGCACTGTTAATTCAGCCTTGTCTAAATGACAGACAACTAGCCAGGCTCAGCTAAAGACTAATATAAAAGCACCTCTTAAGCTAAACATTAACCTTCTCACACCACCATTACATCTTCTGTTAACAAGACCTGTGCTGCTGCTGTTCAACAGGCAAGTGGCAATGCTTGAGCTGTTACTTTATAATTATGTGATTTCCTTTAGTTTTCAAAGGGGCAACATGATGATGTTTAAAAGGTACTTGTAAGGAAACTGGTGAAATTTGTTTCAGGATTCACTAGCAGAAACAAAACATTTAGCTATGAATGCTGATGGTACACCCCTTCCCCACTAAAGACAAAAGGCAGATGTTGGTGAGCAGCAGTAGGAGCTTATTTATGTCATGTGAAAAAGGCTTAATTAACTTTTTGTCTACCATTGAATTTCTCCAGCCGGTGCTAATGTCAGCCCCTATTTTTGCAATACTCTATACAGATCTGATTAGTTTTTTGGGCTTTCTTTGAAGTCAGGACATGGTTGGGATAAGTTTCTGATTTTCAATTATGTGTAGGGAATTAAAGCTTGCTCAAAACATGATTATTCAATGACACAGACAGCTAGTTTGCATTTAATACACCAACATAGTATGCGCCAATTTAAATACGACTGTGATCCTACAGTTAATATGGATTAGGGGAAAAATGAGTGCTTCTCAGTCACTGACCAACCAGCCTCTGGTTTTGAAAAGGAAGCGTGAATTAGCAACAGACCCATAGACGAGAAGGTTCTTCTCCACTCTGAAGCACTCAGATCGAGGGTAGCCCTGGGTCTTATCCTGGGGCCGCCTTGGTTTGGAGGAGGGCTTGCTCGTCGGTTCGTCATCGTCGCTCTCCAGCTCGGAAAACTCCAGCATCTCATCCTCTTTGACGCTGCTGTAGTGCCGCGTCTGTTTCCTCACCCTGGGTGTGTCGATAACCAGTGTGTTCTGAAGACAAATGCATTTAGACAGTTTAACTTTCTGTACCTTCCTTCTGTTATTTGCTCACCACATTCTTTATAAAGAACCTGGTTTCACTTACAGATGGCCTGAAATGCCCCCACAACAACTTGCAAAGCACCTTGTGTTACCATCTAGAACTGGCCCACATTGTGTCTTCTTTGACTCGTGTGAACCCCGTGACTACATGGCACTGTCTGGACCGATCTGATTAATTGGATATTTAGCCTCCGTGTTTCGTTCCTGATAGTGAGAAATTTTGCTGCTTGGCTCAAACATAAACTGGCATTAATTATGTTGTCTAATGAATTACATTTTTGTTCAATTAATTTGATTTTCCCCCCCTCCTTTGCAATCCAATTATTATGCACAAACAGGGCAGTAGTTAGTTCCACAATTATCACAGAGCTGCAGCCATTTCCATTTTAACACCACACAATAAGAAATCCCAGGGGAGGAACCCGTATTCATGCTCGTAGAGCGGGATTAAGTGTTCCAGTGGAGGGTCCTCCACAAGAGTGTCGGCGAAGGGAGCTGAGCGAAGGAGTCGTCAGGAGGGAGAAATGTACACGGGGAAAAAAAAGCTGAAGATATATAGAGAGAAAGTGGACAGGAATGTAAAGATGCTGGTTAGCAGAGCGTTCAGAGTGTGTGTGTGTGTGTGTGTGTGTGCGCAACAATGTGGCGGAGGCTGTGTTCAACTGTGTGTGTGAGCAATATCCTAAGTGATATCTCTGTACCCTCCAGGCAACTGCGCTCTGTTAAGTGGAGCTAAGCAGCTTACTTTCTCTCACTCAAACACACACACGAGAGCAGGGAAACATGGGTAATTAAGGAAGAGAGGAGATTCCCAACTGTCAATATTAATCTCTCTCTCTCCCTCTTTCTGCATTTCCTTCCCATCCCGTCTCTCGCCCTGTCTCACCATCGTCAGCTCGTGCCAATAACGATTCATTTTCAGGATGCTTGTGAGCCCACTTCTCCATGCGTGCATTTGCTTTATGGCTACATCACATGATCCCAGGTTCAAATAGTTAAAGAATGTGCGTAATGTTTATTGGTTTGCATGAGCGCATTCGGTACCCGGCCATAGATGGCATCCATGTCCAGCTCAGCCTTCTTGGCCCACTTCTGCCAAAAGTCTGGATCCTCCAGAGAAATGTCCGTTCGGTTTCCCGTTGCAACAAAGCTGGCCTGCAGACAGAAAAACAGATTTTGGTTATTGACATGTACACCTTCTGTACCAATGGTGGGAGCAGACTTCAGAGAAAGGAGGAGCTTCTGACCTTAGCAAAAGTGGAGCCCTTCCCCTCTGACTCGATGGTGATGGTGTGGGTTCGTCGCTGGAGAATCTGATCGATGTCTTCCTCACAAAATTTGGAGCCTTCATCTTCCTCGTCCATTAGAGCACCATAGGCACCTTTCCTTAGCAGGTCCTCAATTTCCTTCTTGGACAGTTGTTGGACCTGGAAAAGAAACAAAAGCATTAATTCTTTCATACCGTTGAATGATGCAACTCCAAGAGGGAGCCAATGCATGGATGATTCCCATCAGTTATTATTAGTGATTTGTTAGGTCTCACCCCACTGTTGGCGTTCTCCCGCCCACTCATACTCTGGAGGACAGCCTTGTCGAGGCCCAGCTTGAGGCTGGCTTTGTCGAACATCTCCCTCTCATAGCTGTTCCTGGTGATCAGGCGGTAGATCTTAACAGACTTGGACTGGCCGATACGATGACACCTCGCTTGAGCCTGAAAAAGAATGTGTTCTGAGACTTAGAAACATGTTTTCTTGTTACTCTGTGTAAGTGTATTCAGCTGGGGCTGTAAGGTTACAGAGCAAGACTAATGATATGGCCCAGTGAACCACTGCTAAATGTGGCACACACAGTCATCACATCCAGCTAACTGTCTCAGCACCAAACAGGCCACCCAGTGGAGTAGAGAACGCTCCACAATATTGCCAGTGGAAGTTTTTGTACCTGGAGATCATTCTGAGGGTTCCAGTCAGAGTCAAAGATGATGCAGGTATCAGCAGCGGTTAAGTTAATGCCGAGTCCTCCAGCTCTTGTGCACAGCAGAAAGACGAACCGATCAGAGTCTGGTCTGGAGAACCTGTCGATGGCTGCCTGACGTAGGTTACCGCGCACTCTGCCGTCTATGCGTTCATATGGATACCTGAACACAGAGTGGGAAAGGGGATGTGAACTTTATGCGAATTGAAGTAAAATTATTATGCTCAAGAAGTTTCAAGCAAGTGCAAGGCTCAGTATACAAAGTATACAAATACAAAACAATACAAAGTATGGAGCCAGCGTGAGCCAACCGTATCGTTGTACATGAACCTGATGGAGTGCTGATCCTTTCTTTGCTCAGCCGGCTGCTAAGAAATTCATTCTGTCCTTTTTGTCAGTTGGAATCTTAACACTACAGCACTTCACTGCATATGCAAGTGTTTTGGTCAGAATGACAGTGCTGGCAAAATACACAGATTCTCTGAGATTAAGAGATCATGTTATCTTCCCTATTAGCAAAAGCTTAGTGCGCAAACATACACCTTTTCAGCCAGCTGGAGATGCTGCCATCTATCTAGTTAAGAGCAATTCCAGAAAAAATAACAAAACACAAAGCATGGTTGGCAGCAGTTTGTATTATAGTGTGCCAATAACAATAATTGTGAGTAAAGTGAGGATCAGAATATCTTGTTTAGTTGAAAATCTGTCAATTCAGTAGGAGGAACAGACTCAGTTTCTGACAAATTCAGCAGTTGCATCTTTAGTTTAATCCATTCCCTTACTTAAATAAAACAAAAAAGGAGTGCCAAAATCCTTTCACAGTGCCATATATAATAATAATTAAATCTCCCACACAGTACATTTTTTAGGGATTAACTAAGTTTTAACATCCTCAGACATACAGCGAGGCAAATAACTATTGAACACATCAACATTTTTCTCATTAAGCATATTTCTGATGGAGCCATTGACCTGAGATTTTCATCAGATATTGGTTACAACCCAAGTAATCCATACATACAAAGAAATCAAGGCAACTGTGTTCACAAAACACGTTATATTTAACCCTCAAGCGACCGAGTGGGGTCATTTACGACCCCAGCCATATAATTTAATGTGCCGTCTCTTTATTTTTTTATCCAAATTTTCTTTCCTAGCATGAATTTGTCAGTCTACTAATCCTACACACTTTCATAGTTTTTTGCAGGGATCAACCAATTGGTGTGGCGTAGACATCGCAAACTCTTGTGGGGTCATTTATGACCCCGAAGAGAAGCACTGGTTTTTAAACATTGGTTTTATAAATTTTATTCAAATGTTCCACTTCTAATAGTTAGTTAGTTAATCCCTTCACACCTGAAGGTGTATATGGGCGGCGCCTATCTCCGTTTCTCTGACCCTAGGCCACACAGCTACTGTAAGTAGTGAAAGCTACAGCCGGGGGTCAGTCCTCTGGTAGCTCTGTGTGTAACTTTACTTTCCCCATTCCATTATGTGGAGCACCACGCTAGAAGGCAGAAAGCACCATTTTTATATGGTCTTTGGTATGACCCGGCCGGGATTTGAACCCCTGCCTGCCGGGTGTGGGGCGGATGCTCTACCAACTGAGCCACCACTCCGGTTTCCACTTCTAATCAGTACTTTATATTGTATTGCAGTGAACCATGGCTAACAAACCTAGGATAGCAAGATTTACATTTGTCTGTTTGTCTGGATTTGTCTGTTTGTTTGTCTGTTTGTTAGCAAGATAACTCAAAAAGTTATTGACGGATTTTCATGAAATTTTCACAGATTGTCAGAAATGGGGTATCCTACAGATGATTAGATTTTGGTGGTGATCCGGATCACCGTCCACAAGAAAACCGCCATTACGCAAAATGCCATAATAGGTATCATGATCCTCATCGTAACTACAATAATAGGTATCATCATCATCGTGATGATGATATGATGACTATGATGATGATGATGATGATGATGATGATGATGATGATGTTCCAACAGTGAACTGACAAGGACTGTCTAAATAAATGTAATGTTGTTCTTACAGTCTGCGTTTTGGTTATTTCTTGCAATAAAAGTATTATTAGCAAACACATTTTACATTAGATCATTATAAAATACCTGTCTTAAATACAGGGAGTAGTTTTGGTATGATAAACCTCCAACCAGCCATTTATAATAAGGATCCCTGTACAGAGCACAATGGGGTCATAAATGACCCCACTTGGTCATTTCAGTCCGTAAAATAGTTTGGTCGCTTGAGGGTTAATAAAGTAGAATGACAGAGGGAATACATATTGAACACATGAAGAAAAAGAGATGCAAAAAGGCATAGAAAACCAAGAAACCAGCTGAAATCCATCAGAATTTAGGAAGCCATCTCATCCCCCAATAGTGCAAATTCATTTCAACTGGTTAAGTCCCGACTGATAGCCTTTAAAAAGGTCTGTGAACATCAGATTGTCACACCACAAAGAACTCATGATGGGTAGAAGCAAAGAGCTCTCCCTAGACCTTTGCAACCTTATTGTTGCAAAACATAATGATGACATTGGTGACAGGAGCATTTCTGTTGAATGTTCCAGTGAGCACTGTTGGAGCCATTATTCAGAAGTGGAAAGAATACCATTTTACCATAAACCGGCCACGACCAGGAGCTCCTCACAAGATTTCTGACAGAGGAGTCCAAAGAACTATCAGAAGAGTTATCCAAGAGCCAAAGACCACTCATGGAGAGCTCCAGAAAGACCTGGAGTTAGCAGGTACTCCTGTTTCAAAGAAAACAATAAGTCATGCACTCAACCAACATGGACTCCATGCCCGCTTACCTTGCAAGACTCCATTGCTGAAGAAAAAGCATGTTGAAGCTCGTTTAAAGTTTGCAGCACACCATTTGGGAAAGCCAGTGAAATACTGGGAAAATATAGTCAGGTCACATGAGACCAAAACTGAACTTTTTGGATGCCACAACACAGCATATTTGGAGGAGAAATGGCACTGCACCACAGCCTCAAAACACTATACCAACAGTGAAGCTTGGAGGTGGGAGCATCATGGTGTGGGGGTGTTTTTCAGCACATGGTACAAGCAGACTTCATATAAATGAAGGAAAGATGAATGGACAAATGTACAGAGGCATCCTTGATAAGAATCTGTTGCCATCTGCCAAGATGCTGAAGACGAAACGAGGGTGGACATTTCAGCAAGACAATGATCCCAAACACACAGCCAAGGAAACTCTCAACTGGCTCCAGAGAAGGAAAATAAAGCTGCTAGGATGGCCCAGTCAGTCACCTGACCTGAATCCAATTGAAAATCTTTGGAATGAACTGAAGATCAGAGTTCTTAGAAGACACCCACGGAACCTTCAGATTTGAAGACAGTTTGTGTGGAAGAATGGGCTAAAATCACTCCTGAGCAATGCCTGTGCCTAGTTTCTCCATACAGGAGGCATCTGGAAGCTCTTATTACCAACAAAGGCTTTTCTAGTAAATATTAAATGAATTTCACCAAGCGTGTTCAATACTCATTTCCCTGTGTCATTCCACTTTATTAAATGTAACTTGTTTTGTGAACACAGTTGCTTTGATTTCTTTGTATGTATGGATTACTTGGGTTGTTACTGATATCTGGTAAAAATCTCAGGTCAGTGGTTCCATCAGAAATATGTTTAATGAGAAAAATGTTGATGTGTTAAATACTTATTTTCCCCACTGGTTATTTATAGTTTCAAAGACCAAAAAATATCTGGCATCTCATTAACAAAGCAGTCTAAAGTTCAGCCTGCTCATTAATATCAACTGGGGGGCAATGGATCAGCGTTCTCGTCGCGCCCTCCGCCAGTACCCGGGCTCGCCTGGGGAAGCTAATGATCCTACCAGCAGACTAAATTCGAAGAGACGACGCCTCTGTGCCAAGTCAAAGAAGAATCCTAGTCACAGTCCTAAAGCCGAAAGCAAACAGCCCCAAGAGCACTTTGTGGTAGGATCGGCCCTTCGCATATTACAACTAAACGTTGAAGGCCTATCTGCAGCCAAGCGAAGCCTTATCGAAGTCCTCGCCTTCCAACATTCGATTGATGTAATCTGCCTCCAAGAGACTCATATTGGCACAGAGGAAGCTGGCCGCTTCACCATCAAAGGCTTTGACCTCCTGTGCTATGTTCTACATGCTAAACATGGACGTGCCACCTATGTGCGTTCTGACATAGTTGAAGCAAATCACCTGATAACAACACATTTCTCAGACACCATAATCATTAGTGGCTTCCATATTGTCAATGTGTACAAGCCCCCTAATGCCAACTGGGATCTGCAGGTCTTACCCACCCTACCCCACCCTGCCATCTATGTGGGGGACTTTAACAGCCATCACCCTGACTGGGGGTACCCAGCAGTGGACAGTGATGGGAAGGCACTTTCAGACTGGGCATCCAGAAATGACCTCGCTTTGATATACGACCCCAAACAAAGAGGAACCTTCCACTCTGCTAGGTGGAAGAAGGACTATTCTCCTGACCTGTGTTGGGTCAGCTCTTTGAATGGGGAGCCATATCCTACACAGATCCTCATTCTTGATGATTTTCCACACAGCCAACACCGGCCCCTGCTTGTACACATTGGCCTACAACTTCCAGTCATATACAGCCCAAGGAAGATGCGCTGGAACTTCCGCAAAGCCAACTGGAAGAAATTCAGTGAAACTCTGGACCGGAGCGTTGTTACCATCCCACTCCACACCATCACTGTAGATGAAGCATACAACCGCTTCTGCAGCGCAATCTTCAAGGCTGCCCATACTGCAATCCCACGAGGCTACCGACCCCTCTATGTCCCATGTTTGGACGGAGAAAGTGCTGCCCTCCTACAATCCTATCAAACATCAGGGGACCCAGAGATAGCAGACCATCTCATTGAATCGCTAAATACAGCTCGGCGAAAGAAATGGGAGGAGACAGTTGCTGACCGGAGCTTTACCCACTCTAGCAGGAAATGTTGGAGCCTCATCCGTCGCCTAGGAGCTGCACAGAAGCCCCCTAGCCAAAGCCGAGCATCCGTCACACCCAACCAAGTTGCATCCCACCTACTGACTATCGCCAAAGCACCCCAAGACAAAGACACCAAAAGAGCAGTTACAACTGAGCTAAAAAAACACCAAAAAATGCCTGTAGAGGAAACGAACCCTGAACCCTTCGAGGCTGCTGAACTGGAGAAAGTCCTACAGAGCCTGAAATGTGGAAAGGCAGCAGGATACGATAACATCTTCCCAGAATTCATGAAAAATCTTGGCCCCCGAGCCCTAACCTGGTTGACACAATTCTACACAAGGATCACACAAACAAACTCGATCCCAAAGAAATGGCGGACAGCAAAGGTCATTGCCATCCCAAAACCTGGCAAAGACCACAAATTACCAGCAAGCTACCGCCCAATCTCCCTACTCAGCGTTCCTTACAAAATCATGGAGCGCCTAATTCTGCAACGCATTTCCCCAGAGGTAGAGGATATTTTAAGTGTGGATCAAGCAGGTTTCCGCAAGGACCGCAGTACAGGAGAACAAGTACTGGCCCTAACCACCTTCATCGAAAATGGCTTCGAGAGCAGACTGAAGACAGGGGCTGTGTTTCTCGACCTTACAGCCGCCTATGATACGGTCTGGCACAAAGGCCTCCTCCTGAAACTTATAAAGGCGATCCCTGCTTGGGCAACAGCAATTATAAAAACCCTGCTGACCAACCGAAGGTTCAGAGTCCACCTCAGTCAGAAGACAAGTGCATGGAGAATGCAGAAAAACGGACTCCCACAAGGCTCAGTTCTAGCTCCAACTCTGTTCAACCTCTACATAAACGACCTGCCTACTACAAAATCCCGCAAATTCACCTATGCAGACGACATCTGTTTGGCATTCCAAGCACCAGACTTTGAACCACTGGAACGGGTGCTCACGGAAGATCTTGCCAAACTGGACCAGTTCTGTAAAATCTGGCGCCTAAAACCAAGCCCAGCAAAAACCGTCTCCAGTGTATTCCATCTCCACAATGCAAAAGCTGCCAGAGAACTAAACATCCACCTGAGCGGACTCAAGCTTAAGCATGCCCCAAATCCAACTTATCTTGGAGTGACCCTTGATAGGACCTTATCCTTCAAGGAACATCTAAAGGGGACGGCTGCTAAGGTGAAGGTACGAAACAACCTGCTCTGCAAGCTCGCTGGTGCAAAATGGGGGGCGGCAGTCTCCACCCTGCGCACCTCAGCACTGGCCCTTTCATACTCTGTAGCAGAATATTGTGCCCCTGTCTGGTCCAGGTCATCTTACACACACCATGTAGACACCCAGCTCAACACAACCATGAGAACTATAACTGGAACAATCCGCTCAACACCACTCCCCTGGCTCTCTGTACTGTCAAACATAGCCCCTCCACACATCCAGCGAGCAGCATTAACTCAAAGGATGCTCCAAAAAGTTAAAGATTTTCCTCACTTACCAATCCATGCAGATATCTACACTCCACCCACTGCCCGACTTTCATCCAGACGGCCGATTTGGAAAAACCCTCCCCCAGCTGACTTTACCATCCAGACAGCTTGGCAAGAGGAATGGGAGACCAAGGAGGTCCCAAACAAACAGCTGGTGATAAACCCCAACCAACAGGTCCCGGGAACCAACCTCCCAAGGAGACAGTGGTCTACACTCAATCGCTTCAGGACTGGACATGGCCCCTGCTTGGCCAGCCTTTACAGATGGGGCAGTAGCCCTAGCCCACTGTGCGCATGTGGAGAGGAGCAAACAATGGAACACATCATAGAGGCTTGCCCGCTCCAAAGACTGGAAGGAGGATTACACACCCTCCATACAGCAAACCAGGAGGCAACTGCTTGGCTTAAGGACTTTGCATTCGCTAAATAAATAATAATTAATATCAACAAGCAACTAATCCAGGCCTCTTCAATTAGCGGCCCAGAAGCAACCTCTGAGTGGCCCGCGGGCCCAGGCGACACCAAGGAAATATAAATTTAAGAAGAAAGTATGAAGGGACGATGGTCCGCAAGTGCATACACGAACAATGCTCATGACCATCATCTGCGCGAAGTTCAGAAGCGCTCCACCGGCGTGACAGTTCCAGTCTGCAGGTAGAGTGTCTCTCTAGCGTCACTGTCTGAGAGAAGCATGAGCTTATTAAAGTACTTTAAGTGTGGAAAAAAGCAGAAGAGATATGTAAGCAGTGGAGGCATTTATGGTGGTTTTAACCCACTGGTAATGGGAAAAATAATGAGTTGCTTAGCAAACAGGTGTGGTTAGACTTCATATACAGGGAAAGACTAGAGTTACTGAATCGCTGAGGATTTACTTCACCAGCCACTACAATATTAACTAATTTATGTTCATTATTATGTACCTGGCAAGTTAAGATGACCGAAATTCACGAAGTCAATGACTTTAGTCCATCCACAGCTTTCAGACAAACTAAACGTGTCAACATTTGGATTTCAAAATAAGGGAGGCTTTTCCTGCTTTCTGGTTGGTGAGGAGAGTGCTAAAAAACTACAAATATATAGAAATATTTTACTATTAATACTGCGCCACCGGGCTGCACGGTGGTTAGCACTGTGGCAGCACAGTTTTACCCTCGGCCGGGGGATCGTGGGGATCATGAGATCGTGGGTTCGATCCCTGCCCCCAGCCAACAGTGATCTGTGTGGAGTTTGCATGTTCTCCCCGTGTTGCATGGGTTTACTCCGGGATTTCTCCGGTTTCCTCCCACATGCTAAAAACATGCAGGTTAGGGATATGGGGCGCTTGCGCACGCAGCGACCGGCAGCTGGTGGTTTGTCACCAGACTGCAAAACAAATCTACCTACGGGTACAAAATAAGTACAAAAACAAACAAAAAAATAGAAATATTTTAGCAGAAATAACTGCATCTTTGGTTTAAATTAATTTATTTCATTAAATATATTTTTATTAATTTTTTCTTTGAAATCAGAGTTAAATTATTGTTCTGTTCTGGCTCTGCAAAATTATGGTCAAAACTGTAAATTGTACAAGGGGGAAAAAAAAGGTCAAAATTTTACCACAAACCGTTTCAAATTCATAAAAAAAAATTCTAGTAATTTTATTGTAAAAAATAGACAAAAATTAGTCATAAAATAATCCACAAATTTATAATGAAGTCTTGTACAAGAAAAGTCACTTTTACAAGAGAAAATTATAGATTTGAGGAAAATGGTTTCAAATTTAGGTAAATTTGCAGAGAAAGGTAGAAAACTATAAGAAAACTATAAGTGTTATAAATTTTGGAGAAAAACCTCAAACCTTCAAGACTAAAGGTCGGCGGGCAGCTTGGTGGAACAGTGGTTAGCACTGTGGCAGCACAGTAAGAAGGTCATGGGTTCGATCCCACCCCCTGACCATCAGTGACTCTTCTGTGTGGAGTCTGCATGTTCTCCCCGTGTCTGCGTGGGTTTACCTCGGGGAGTCTGGTTTCCTCCCACAGGCCAAAAACATGCAAGTTAGGTTAATTGGAAACTGGCCCTAGGTCTGAATGTGTCTGTGAATGGTGAAGGGATTGGTGCCACACCGTGGATGCCCTGAATGTCCCTCTGGAATTAATAAAGTATTATATATATATAAACACACACACACACACACACACACACACACACACACACACACACACACACACACACACACACACACACACAACCGGTCAAAAGTTTGGGGTCATTAGAACACTCCAGTGTTCTAATGGTACAATGTGTTTGCTCATTGCGTCAGAAGGCTAATGGATGATTAGAAAACCCTTGTGCAATCATGTTAGGTCTGCAATGCTGTAACTGCTGCAAATGGAGGATTCTTTGATGAAAGCAAAGTTTGAAGATCTTTCTTCAAAGAATCCTCGCGGTGGATCTCACTTCCTTGTGGTAACGTATCGTCACTTCCTGTTTAGCTGTCTTCCTGTGTGGTTTGCTCTCCAGCTCTCTGGCCACTAGCTATGGCTACTACCTCTCTTTCCTCTCCTCTGGTGTGCTCTCTCTGTCAGATGTTTAGCTACACCTCTGCCTCTTTTAGTGATAACGGTAAATGTAATAAATGTTGTCTTTTTGAGGCGCTCGAGGCGAGGTTGTCTGATTTGGAATCCCGGCTCCGCTGCATTGAAACACCGTCTGCGCCAGTTAATCTCGACGGACGCCCATTAGCTGCAGCGGAGCTAGCTAGCTTAGGCCCCCCTGTCAGCGGTTCCCCGGCTCTCCTCAGCAGCGAGGAGACTGGGTGGGTGACGGTGAGAAGGAAGCCTAGTCGCAAAGCCCCGGTACACCACCAACCTGTTCACGTTTCTAATCGTTTTTCCCCGCTCAGCGACACACCCGCTGAGGAAAAAACTCTGATCATTGGCGACTCTGTAGTCAGAAACGTGAACCTAGAGACTCCAGCGGTCATAGTCCAATGTATTCCTGGGGCCAGAGCAGGCGACATCGAGTCAAATTTGAAAATGCTGGCTAAAAGTAACTGTAAATATTCCACAATTGTTATTCACGCCGGCATTAATGACATCCGTCTCCGGCAGTCGGAAGTCACGAAACTTAATGTAGAATCGGTGTGTGAGTTTGCCAAAACGATGTCTACCACTGTAGTATTCTCTGGGCCCCTCCCCAATCTGACCAGTGATGACATGTTTAGTCGCTCGTCATCCTTGAACCGCTGGCTGTCTGTGTGGTGTCCTAAAAATGACGTGGGCTACATTGACAATTGGAGCTCTTTTTGGGGAAAACCTGGTCTTATGAGACGAGACAGCATTCATCCCACTTTGGATGGTGCTTCTCATTTATCTAACAATCTGGCATCTTTTTTATCCAAATTTCCAAAACCATGACTACTCAGAGTTGGGACCAGGAAGCAGAGTCGCAGTCTTACACGCCTCTCTGCAGCTCCTCTTCATCCGCCACCCCTCAGCTTAGCCCCTGTCTTCCCCATCAGAGAATCGTTGTCTGCTCCCTCCAAAGTGAATAAAAATATAATGTATAAGCATCCCAAAGTGATAAAGCAAAATATTGGTAAAACTCAAATTAAACATAAAGCCTCTAAATTGAATGATTTGGCCTCTGTTCCTCCTCATAATTTAAAAATTAAATGTGGTTTGTTAAATATTAGGTCTCTAACTCCCAAGTCTCTGTTAGTCCATGATCTGTTAATTGATCATCAGATTGATTTAATTTCCCTTACAGAGACTTGGTTAGGACAAGAGGATTATGTTGGTTTAAATGAATCAACCCCCTCTGGTTATTTAAACTGTCAAAATCCCAGAAGTTCTGGTCGTGGAGGAGGAGTAGCAACAATTTACCATTCCAAATTACTAGTTAATGTAAAGCAAAAAACATGTTATAATTCCTTTGAGGGCCTGGTCCTCAGTATTGGGCACTTTAGCAATTTCAGGTTAAACCCAATTTTATTTGCCATTGTTTATCGTCCCCCATCAACCTATTCAGAATTTTTATCCGAATTTGCTGATTTCTTAGCTGATTTAGTGTTGAAATCTGATAGAATAATTATAGTAGGGGACTTTAATATACATGTGGATGTAGATAGTGACTGCCTTAATGTGGCTTTTAATTCAATATTAGACTCGATTGGGTTTTCTCAGAAAGTAGGAAATTCTACTCATTACCTCCACCATACATTGGACCTTGTTCTGACATATGGCATAGAAATAGAAAATCTTGTAGTGTCTCCTCATAACCCTGTACTGTCAGACCATTGTCTGTTAACCTTTGATTTTACTATTTCTGACTATTTGGCTCCTAAAGAAAAATATTATCACAGTAGATGCCTCTCAGATGATGCTGTTTCCAAATTTATGCAGATTGTTTCCTCTATGCCATGTGTCAACACAACGGAAATAAGCTATAGACAGCTTGCTCCTTCTGTAATTGATAACATGGTGGATAGTGTTTCAGCTTCTCTGCATCAGGCTCTAGACTTGGTGGCCCCCTTAAAAAAGAAAAAGTCTAATCAGAGATTTTTAACTCCTTGGTTCAACACAGAAACTCGTAGCTTAAAACAGAAGACTCGTCAATTAGAAAGAAAATGGCGCTCTACTAATTTAGATGAAATCTATTTAGCTTGGAGAAATCATCTTTTAATTTATAAAAAATCTCTTAGAAAAGCTAGAACGAGTTATTACTCTGCATTAATAGAAGAGAACAAGAATAATCCCAGGTTTCTTTTCAGTACTGTAGCCAGGTTGACAAAGAGTCAGGACTCTGTCAATCCTAGCATCCCCTTAGAGCTTACTAGTCAGGACTTTATGAACTTTTTCAATAATAAAATTTCATCCATCAGAGATAAAATCAATCAGATTCTTCCCACAGTTAACTTAAATACTGTAACTACTACAACTCCTTCTATTGATGTCTGTCTTGATGAGTTTACTCCAATCGACCTTTGTGAGTTAGACAAAGTAGTTTCCTCATCCAAACCTTCAACTTGTCTTTTAGATCCTATTCCTACCAGGTTATTTAAAGAAGTCTTCCCACTTATTGGTAGCTTTATTCTTCATATAATCAATTCTTCATTAACTTTAGGCCATGTACCACAGGCTTTTAAAACGGCTGTAATTAAACCCTTACTCAAAAAGCCAACGCTAGATCCAGGAGCTTTAGCTAACTATAGACCAATCTCTAATCTCCCTTTCATTTCAAAAATCTTAGAAAGAGTTGTTGCTACGCAATTATTTGACCACCTGCAGGGAAATGGTTTACTTGAAGAGTTTCAATCTGGGTTTAGAATCCATCATAGTACTGAAACAGCTTTAGCGAAGGTCACTAACGACCTCCTCATTGCATCTGATAATGGACTAGTTTCTGTACTTGTCCTTTTAGATCTTAGTGCAGCTTTTGATACTATTGATCATAATATTCTACTTGATAGATTAGAACACTATGTTGGACTTAATGGAACTTCGTTGCAGTGGTTTAGATCTTATTTATCTGATAGGTTCCAGTTTGTTCATGTAAATGATGAGTTTTCTTTCAGCTCAAAGCTTAGTCATGGAGTTCCACAGGGATCTGTGCTAGGCCCTACTCTTTTTAGTTTATATATGCTTCCGTTAGGCAACATTATTAGAAAGCACTGTATACGGACTTCCGGTTATGGCTGCCACGTAGGACGGACGTGTCTCGCTCTGCTCTGCTCCTGGAGAAAAAAAATCGGCAAATAACTCTCTCATTTGGGACAGAACGTATCCCAGCATTTGGGCGAGGATATGTCGGCGAAGCCTAAGGCTGGAAAACCAGGAAAAGGAAAAAGCGAGCCGCCGAAACAGTCCAAATTAACGGACTTTCAGGTCTGTGACGCAGCAAACAAAACTCCATATATGGCGGAGGAGGCTGGCAACGGTGCGATGTCTGCGGGGGGAGGCGCAGATGCGCTGATGGCTGCCATGAGTTCAATGAGAGCGGACTTTTCCTCTAGATTTGATGGGATTATGACAGCGTTGGAAGGAATATGAAAGGAATTGGGTGACTGTGTAGAACGAACGGCGCAGATGGAGCTCCGTCTCGCTAGTGCTGAAGATGACGTCACCCGTCTTCAATTAAAGGTGCGCACTTTGGAAAAAAAAAATAAATCTCTGGAAGATAATATTTTGGATTTGGAATCTCGGTCGAGACAGAATAATTTGAGGCTGGTGGGTCTTCCAGAGGAATCAGAAGGTCGGGACGTATGTTCCTTTCTGGAAAAGTGGATTCCGGAGGTGCTGGGCAGCGAGGAGTTGCAATCAGCAGTGGTTCTGGAAAAAGCACATCGTATTGGCCCACGGAGAGATAAGGGACCGCCGAGGACCTTAATTATGAAGTTTCTTAGCAACAGAGACAGGATGAAGATCTTCAACGCTGCACGTGCTAAAGGAGAGATTAAACACCAGGACCAGCAGGTGCGGTTCTACCCAGATTTGGCCACAGGAATCCAGCAATTGAGGAAGCAGTTTGATCCCGTACGTAAGGAGCTGCGCAACCTTGGGATTCGTCATGGTGTAATCTATCCTGCGAGACTGCTGACCACGTATGAGGGCAGAACCCACATCTTCAAGACCCCAGAGGAGGCGCAGGAGTTCATCAAGTAGATCAAAGAAGAAGAAGAGACTGGTGGGAGCTAAGCATGAACAAAATATAAGGTAGAATAATTAAGCATTTGCACAGGCATCTGACTGACTTGAAGTAAATAGTAAGTTTACAAAATATAGATTGTATTATATATTAAAAAAACAAAACAAAAACAAAACAAACAAACAAAAAAAAACTATGATGTACAAAGTTGTTAAAAATTTTGGAGTTAAGTTGGAAAACTACAGAGGAGAGTTAATGTTACGTCATAAAAAGCAGTAGAGTTAGGGTGATTGGGAGGATGAAGAAGGAGTGGCTTAGGCTGTTCCCCGTGGGTGTGGAACGGTCGATGGCTATATCGGGAGACAGAATTTTTCTTTTGATTTTGGGGGGTTTGCCACAAGTGTGGGAAGAGGGAATTTGTTTGTGTGTAGTTTGTAGGATGAATGTTCAACCACTCATGTTTTTGCTTCTCTGTATGAGCATGTTTACACTGCAAGGTAATCCCAAACTCTCTATTGATCATGGACCAAAGTGTTAATCTTAATTTAACTTCATGGAATTGCAGAGGTCTACAAAATTTAAAAAAACTTAAACAAGTTATGAATAAAATAAAGGACATGGGTTCAAGAATTGTGTTTTTACAAGAAACTCATCTGATAGAGGAGGATGTTAAAAGAATTAGGAGTAGATGGCAGGGAAGTGTATTCACCTCTTCATTTTCATCCCGAGCCAGGGGAGTTATGACTCTCATACATAAATCAGTTCCTTTTCAAGTGAAAAATGTAATTGGAGACAAATTTGGAAGATATGTAATCATTCAAGGTTCTTTGCTATTAGAAAATATAAATCTTGTGAACTTATATGGTCCCAATATAGATGATCGGAAGTTCTTTGCTAATTTATTTCTCATCTTATCATCACTTACAGGGCAACATATAATAGCAGGGGATTTTAATTGTACATTGAATCCAGGTGTGGATAGATCAACAGGACTGGATTGTACGCACATTGGATGTAGGATGACTATTAATCATTTTATGAAAGAATTGAGATTGTTAGATATATGGAGAGAAATGAAACCACAAGTTAAAGCCTATTCTTGTTATTCCAGTACCTACAAGACATTCTCACGTATTGATTATTTTTTGATTTCCACAGAATTAAGGTCCAAGATTCAAAACTGCTTTTATGATAACATCGTGATCTCTGATCATGCACCCTGTTGTCTAATATATGTAGATAAAAAATTGACAAAGGAATCAGGTAGATGGCAATTTCAGCATAAATAGCTTCAGGATGAGGAATTTGTCAAGTATATAGAAAAACAGATAGACGAGTTCTTTGACATCAATACTACACAAACATCAGCATGTGTAAAGTGGGAGGCTTTCAAAGCTTTTATTAGGGGACATATTATTAGTTATACAGGATCAAAATCTAAGAAGACTCGAGAGGAGAGAGCTAAATTGGAACATAAAATAAAAAGTCTTCAGGAAAAAGTGTATGCAGGAAGTGACCCAAGGTTGGAGAATGAATTACTGATTTTGAGAGCTGAATACGACAAAAAATCAGCGAATAGAGCTGCCTCGAGTCTTCTAAGATTGAAACAATCTTTTTATGAACAAGGTGAAAAATCAGGAAAATTATTAGCATGGCAGATTAAACAATTGGAAATTAAAACACCAATTACCAGTATTATAAGTAACGGACAGATAGTTATAGATCCTTTAGAAATTAATAGAGCCTTTAGAGATTACTATGAAAAATTATATGATACCAAAAATGAACCTGATTTAACAAAACTAAATGGGTTTTTGAACGAACTATCTATACCGTGTATTCCAGATGAAAACAGGGAGATATTGGAGTCTAAAATTAGTCAAGAAGAAGTTGGGCTAGCCATTGATAATATGAAATCAGGAAAAAGTGCAGGACCAGATGGTCTTCCAGTTGACCTTTATAAAAAATTTAAGAATAAATTAATAAAACCTTTTTTGGAAATGGTTTTAGAAGCATTTCAAAATAATAATTTACCATCATACATAAATAATGCCTTAATTATACTGCTGCCAAAACCAGGTAAGCCCTCTAATAAATGTGAAAATATGAGACCAATAAGCCTATTAAACGCCGACCTTAAGATAATCTGTAAAATTTTAGCAAGACGAATACAAGAAATTTTACCAAATATTATTAATCGAGATCAGAATGGCTTTATAAAGGGTAGACAAGGCTTCCATAATGTAAGAAGACTATTTAATATTATTTATTTTAATAAAGAAGCACCGGATACAGCTCTCCTATCATTGGACGCCGAAAAGGCCTTTGATAGAGTTGAATGGCCCTTTCTTTTTGAAGTCCTACAAAGGTTTGGACTTGGAAATAATTTCATAAAATGGGTTCAAATAATATACAATAATGCTACAGCAGAAATCCTAACAAATAACAATATTTCAAAACCAATAAAAATCAATAGAGGATGTCGACAAGGCTGTCCACTTTCACCTTTACTGTTTACTATGGCAATTGAACCTTTAGCGATAGCGATACGTTTACATTCACAAATATATGGAATTAAAGTTGGACCAACAGAACATAAAATCTCCCTGTACGCCGATGATATAATTTTGTTTATGTCGAATCTAAAAAAATCAATTCCAACCTTGTTGAATTTAATAAAGAATTTTGGGGAAATATCAGGATATAAAATAAATAAAACTAAATCTTCAATATTAATGCTAAATGAGACCCAGAGAAATTACCCAGCCCCTGAGGTAAATCAATTCAATGTTGTAAATCAGTTTAAATATTTAGGAATCCATATTATGCCTAAGCTAGAATCAGTCGCCAGTGTCAACTATGAAGCCTTAATGTCAGATATCAATGAGTTAACTCAGAGATGGATGTCACTACCAATGTCGATGATCGGGAGAATCAATATACTTAAAAGTAATATTTTACCTAAAATACTTTATTTATTTCAATACATTCCCTTATCACCACCTTTAGATCTATTCTCAAGAATAAAAAAAAAGTTAGTGGAATTTATATGGAACAACAGGAGGGCTAGATTACGTTTGTCTTTATTATATTTACCATTTGATCGTGGAGGTCTGAAATGTCCAAATTTTATGTTGTATTATTGGTCGGCACAACTGAGGTCTATGACATATTATTTTTCATCAAATGATCTCCCTCACTGGACTGAAATGGAATCATACAATTTACCTTTACCTCTTCCCATATTCATATACTCAGATTCGGCAAAAAAATTACAAAAACAAGTTAAAAATCCATTTGTAAAGCATATGATCAAAATATGGTGTGAAGCTAAAAACTATTTAAAAGAACCACAGTTATTGTCACAATTTAGTCCAATATGGGGTAATCAATATTTTAAACCAGGGAGAGCGGACGCTGTATTTAAAGTATGGAATTTAAAAGGGATACAAAAGATTCAGGATTTATATTTGCCATGTGCAGACAACATAATGTCTTTTGAAGAGCTGAGGATCAAATTTAATCTCAATAGAACACATTTTTTTAAATATCTTCAACTTAGAAACTTTATTCGAT
Source organism: Pholidichthys leucotaenia (assembly GCA_020510985.1). Lineage (NCBI taxonomy): Eukaryota > Metazoa > Chordata > Actinopteri > Cichliformes > Pholidichthyidae > Pholidichthys > Pholidichthys leucotaenia. The sequence continues at coordinate 294,738,154 of CM035846.1, forward strand.
CAAATCAAAATAAAGCTCTCACTCGACCTATTTATTCATCCTTGGAAAAAATGATGATGAAAGATAGTAAAAGAAAGGGTATTATTTCAGAGTTTTATAACTCATTGACACTATCTTCAAGTGAAAATTCACTGAAAAGATTAAACTACTGGAAAGAAGATCTGCAAATTGAAATTTCAGAGGAACAATGGGAATTGGCTTGTACAGAAGCTCAAACCAAATCAATAAATGCACGCCTTAAATTGATACATTTCAAATGGTTAATGCGGATGTATGTTACACCGGAGGAGTTAAATAGATATAACAAAAATATACCAGATACATGCACAAAATGCATGGAAAGTAAAGGAACCCTATTTCATTGTTTATGGGAATGTAGATTAATAAGAATGTTTTGGGAAGAGGTGAGGGTAACAATTGAAAAAATAATTTCAAAACAAATCATATTGAATCCTAAACTGTTTTTGTTGGGTCTGTACCCAGAAAAGCATAATTTTAATAAAAGTGAAAGAACATTCATAGACCTCAGTTTGCTTAATGCCAAAAAATGTATTGCACTATTATGGAAAAAGACTCATAGACCAGATGTGACTCAGTGGTTAAGACAGATGTTAACAAACCTTCCATTAGAAAGAATAACATATATACTGAAATCAAAGGAAATTGTGTTTGAGAATATATGGAGACCTTTTATTGATTATGTAAAAAATTTAAACATAACTCTTGAAGAAGAAGGTGAATGATGTGTGTGGACCTTGTAAATTCCAAACTGGTGAACATAATATGTATACTTATGTATTGGATTGTCTAGACTAAACAGAGGAGCATTGTTGAAGACTTGATTTTGTTGGTGGTTGTTGGTGTTTTTAGTGCATTTTTTTTTTGTAGTACTTTAGTGTTAGTGTTTGATTGTATCATGTTTGTTAAAAAAAAAAAAAGGTTCAATAAAGATATTGTGGAAAAGAAAGCACTGTATACATTTTCATTGTTATGCAGATGACACACAATTATACCTGTCAATGAAGCCAGATGATACTAATCAATTAGCCAAGTTAGAAGCCTGTCTTAAGGAAATCAAAGCTTGGATGACTTGTAATTTCCTGCTACTAAATTCAGATAAGACTGAAGTCATTCTTGTTGGTCCAAAAAAACCTTAGAAATTCCTTTCCAAATCAAACTTTCAGTTTGGACGCAGTTACTCTTTCTCTTAATAGCTCTGTGAGGAACCTTGGAGTTATTTTTGATCAGGATTTGTCCTTCAATTCACATATTAAATTTGTTTCTAAGACTGCCTTCTATCATTTGCGTAATATTGCCAAGATTAGGAGCATCTTGTCTCAGAGTGATGCTGAGAAGCTGATCCACGCTTTTGTTAGCTCGAGATTAGATTATTGTAATTCTTTATTATCAGGCTGTCCTAAAACATCTTTAAAAAGTCTTCAGCTGATCCAAAATGCTGCAGCAAGAGTTTTAACAGGTACTAGAAAGAGAGATCATATCTCTCCGGTTCTGGCCTCCCTTCATTGGCTTCCCATAGAGTTTAGAATTAAGTTTAAAATCCTTCTTCTCACTTACAAAGCTCTAAACAATCAGGCTCCTTTTTATTTAAAAGATCAGTTATCAAGCTCCTCTCCTGTGGAACCAGCTGCCAATCTGGATTCGGGAGTCAGACTCGATCTCTGTTTTTAAGAATAGGGCTAAAACCTACCTTTTTGATCTAGCCTACAATTAGGGAGGGATCATGTGTTTCTGAACCCTCCCTTAGTTATGCTGCTAATAGGTTTAGTCAGCCGGGGGACCTCCAGTAATGCACTGGGCCTCACTCCTTTCCTCACTCTCTATGAAATATTTTTTTTTGCTGGTCATTAACATTTGTTTGTTCTCTCCCATAGATTGAGTCCCCATCGTGCTGTTTGCTCTCTACATGTCTGTTCTTTTCTTCTTCTCTATCCCCTCACCCCCCAGCCAGTCGCAGCAGATGACTGCCCCTCCCTGAGCCTGGTTCTGCTGGAGGTTTCTTCCTGTTAAAAGGGAGTTTTTCCTCTCCACCGTCGCCAAGTGCTTGCTCACAGGGGATCGCCTGATTGCTGGGGTCTTTCTGCAACTGTGGGGGTCCCCCCTACAGTTGATAGTGCTATGAGATGACTGTTGTTGTGAAATGGCGCTATATAAATAAAGTTGAATTGAATTGAATTGAATTGAAGGAAAAAATTATTATTTCAAATACAAATCATTATTTCTAACCTTGTCAATGTCTTGACGATATTTTCTATTCATTTTACAACTCATGGTGGTAAATAAGTGTGACTTTTCATGGAAAACACAAAATAATTGTCTGGGTGACCCCAAACTTTTGAACAGTAGTGCATATATATATATAAGTGGGGGCTTTTTGCATCCTTAACTCTACTAGAAATTTTTGGTTGACCGATATGTGTGTGTAATGTAATGTGTAGTTAAAAAAGAGGTTCCTACTCACACATATGGTGATTTAACACAAAACAAACCACAATAGTGGATGTACAATGTTTGTTAATGTTATCAGTCTTTTCTTGGGGGGGGGGGGCGGTTGTGCACTGAAGTGTTTGACAGTTCATTTTTTATTCAGCTAAATGCACTTTGTGATGTGCCAAGGTCAACTATGACCAGGATGTAGTATATTTTATTTCAAAAGGGAAACAAATGTTAATGTTACTAACAGTGCACATTGAGTGTTTATCCACTTTGAGATATGCTCCTGAGTAAGATGTGACCAAAATGGTTATTTACAGAATTTTATTTTTTTCATTCTATTTATTTAATTTTGTTCAAGAGGAAAAATATTTCTACTACTTCAAGTTCTGCTCAACCCCAGCACTGTTATTGTGTTTTTATGCACCTTTGATGTGCCTTTGTCATGTGCCAAGCACATATTTAAAACCGACAATAAATAAAAGTGCATATTTTTCATCATATTGATCTGTGTTGGTTTGAAATTTGTCATATTCAACAGATCACTGAACATGTGCGGCCCAGTTACATGTCTTGATTTCAAATTGTGACCCAACTGATTTTGTAATTGAATAGCCCTGCCCTAATATGATTGGGCAAAGGTTTTTGAGTGAGCCAATCACAAATAGAGAGGCAGTCGGGGTGCATTTGTTTTATTAACTCAGAGAATTCAAGAGCTTGTTGGTAATGCCAGAACCCAGAAAGTGTATTACGCTCATTCCTCTGAGATTAAATCAGGTCTCTGTGTATTTCTCTGAGTGCATGTGATCATGTCTATATTTTATAAGGTTAAACGCTACAAAATCCCCATTTTGCAAAAAATGGGAACTTTAATCAAGATCAGCTTATGTTGCTCTTCAAATTTTCTTTCTGCATTTATTGACATTCCCTACCTTTTCTGGATGAGGTAGTCCTCCAGGATGTCAAGACAGCGGACCATTTGACTGAACACCAACACCCTGTGCCCACCAGCTTTTAGTTTTGGCAGCAGCTTGTCGATGAGCACCAGCTTTCCGGCTGCCTGAATCATGGCTTGGAGAGCCATGTCCGGCATGTCTACGCCGCCACCATGAGAGTCCCTGAACTCCTCGATGATCTTCTCTTCTGCTCCTGGATAAGAAGAAACTAAAGTTAGAAGCCGATAAAATAAGAAAAATGTTGCAATGGTAGGCTGAACTGCTAAAAGAGAAAGAATGTACCATTAATGAGGTAGGGGTGGTTGCAGCATTTCCTCAACTCCATCATGGTGTTCAGGAGGTTGGGAACACTGGCTCCGCCTCCTCCACCTCCTCCTGCACCTCCTTTAGAGAGGAAGGAGAAATTCTTCTCCAGAATTGCTCGGTAGTACTTCTTCTGGATGTTGGTCAGCTCCACCTGATTTAATAACACAACAGCAATAATAATTACAATTGTCAATCAATTAACACATTTAATCACAAGTAAATGCACAATTCCCATCATTAACCTCTTGCACTCCGGTGTACCGCGGCCGGGCACGTCTCTGCGTCCTAGGGCGCACGAGGGCGCCCTACTAGTGCGCACTGAGAAAAAAAACCCCTGCATTTCTGTTCTTCCACTACAGACACAGCCGCGAACAGAAAGCCAAAGGAGTGCTTTGATTGGTTTAGATGTGATTGACCTCTCATTCGACTAATAAGAGCCTTGAATTGGGTTTCTGAAACCTTGAAGAACCAATGACTGAAAGCCTACCAAGAAGGACCCGCCTACCAACAGCTGCGAATACAGTGAGCCAATTGAAGCACAGTAGTTCGAAAGCGTGCCTCCCTTGCAAAATCTGTTTTGTGTAAGCCGCTGGGTGACACACACGCGTTCGCCATTCTTTTTCTTACTACTGTTCTTATTTGTTTTTTTGAAAAATCGTTTGCCAAAACCGCAATCATGGAAGCGCAAAACCGCAATAATGGAATTATGGTTTGACCGGGTCGCGTGACCAGAACCACGAGTCCGTAACAAGCGGACCACCTTCATGTTCGTCTGACAATGAAGAAGAGAAGTTCGCCAGCGACACTGCTGTTGTGGACAGGTAAGTGTTATAAGCTAAATTATTCTTTATCCCTGAAAATTGTAATCAAAATGACTTTTGACCGATCGGTAAATTGCAACTGTGCGTAGTAGACCGCGGCGCACGGACTGGACACGGTTCGTGCGCCGCGTCCGGACTGTGAACGCCCCCCCCCCCCACTCTTCTGTAGCGGATTGCAGATATTATTGCAGATATTTTAGTACAACTGTGCGTAGTAGACCGCGGCGCACCGTCCCAGCTTTCCGTCATGTAGCAATGGGCGATGTCCATCCTCTGTAGCGGGGGGGGGGGGGGGGGTTGTTATCTTCTACATTACAGATATTTTAGTATAACTTTTAGTACACTGTAGGTTATTTTTTCTTGTAAAAAAAAAAAAAGCCACACATTTTTCACGTGGCATGCTTCTTTGTGTGTGTGGGCTTGTTTCTTCATTCATTCATGAATGAATAAACAACCCCCCCCCCCCCCACACACACACACACACACACACAGCCCTTCACCTTTCATTAGAGCCCAAGATGAAGCTTCTATATTGAATCATTCAAAAGTTGCAGACGTTTTTCCAAACTGTGCCATTTGGCACAGTTCAAAAACGCCTGGGAACTACCTGAGTAAAAAGCTGTGTAATATACTAATTTTTTGTGGTATTGTTACAAAATTTTGACCTCAGCTGGATAATACTTGGTTCTACATTTCTGTTGCATTTTCCAGCCCGGATCTGACAGCTGTGTGTTATTTGCAAGCATTTGTATCCAAAAAAAACACCCAGGCGAAATTTATTTTCTTCAAGTTCAGTATGTTTAGATGACTGTTACTCAGTGGCAGGAGCACTTAGAGAGATTATGACTGTTTTGCCAAAAAATTCAAAGTGTTTTTACCTCCGCCAAGGAGGTTATGTTTTCATCAGCGTTGGTTTGTCTGTCTGTTTGTTTGTTAGCAAGATAAGTCAAAAAGTTATGGATGGATTTTCATTAAATTTTCAGAGATTGTCAGAAATGGGGTATCCTACAGATAATTAGATTTTGGTGGTGATCCGGATCACCGTCTGGAAAAAAACAAAACAAAACAAGCATCACAATATAGCTAATATATGCCACTTGCGAATGGCATTTTTTTCATGGTCAAGGAATCTATAAAATTAGACAAAATAAATGTAGGATTAAGATTTATGATGTTAAACACTGTATGGGGGGAACTGTGGCGCTTGGCGGAGGTCTGCGCTCTCCGAGTGCTTTTCTATTCAATTCAACTTTATTTATATAGCGCCATTTCACAACAACAGTCATCTCATAGCACCATCAACTGTAGGGGGAACCCCCCACAGTTGCAGAAAACCTCCAGCAATCAGGCGATCCCCTGTGAGCAAGCACTTGGTGACGGTGGAGAGAAAAAACTCCCTTTTAACAGGAAGAAACCTCCAGCAGAACCAGGCTCAGGGAGGGGCAGTCATCTGCTGCGACTGGCTGGGGGGTGAGGGGATAGAGAAGATGAAAAGAACAGACATGTAGAGAGCAAACAGCACGATGGGGACTCAATCAATGGGAGAGAACAAACAGATGTTAATGACCAGCAAAAAAAAAAAAAAAAATTTCATTGAGAGTGAGGAAAGGAGTGAGGCCCAGTGCATTATTGGAGGTCCCCCGGCTGACTAAACCTATTAGCAGCATAACTAAGGGAGGGTTCAGAAACACATGATCCCTCCCTAATTGTAGGCTACATCAAAAAGGTAGGTTTTAGCCCTATTCTTAAAAACAGAGATCGAGTCTGACTCCCGAATCCAGATTGGCAGCTGGTTCCACAGGAGAGGAGCTTGATAACTGAAGGCTCTGCCTCCCATTGTACTTTTGGAGATTCTAGGTATTACAAGTAATCCTGCATTTTGGGAGCGTAGTGCTCTGTTAGGATAATACGGTAGTATCAGATCTTTTAAATAAAAAGGAGCCTGATTGTTTAGAGCTTTGTAAGTAAGAAGAAGGATTTTAAACTTAATTCTAAACTCTATGGGAAGCCAATGAAGGGAGGCCAGAACCGAAGAGATATGATCTCTCTTTCTAGTACCTGTTAAAACTCTAGCTGCAGCATTTTGGATCAGCTGAAGACTTTTTAAAGATGTTTTAGGACAGCCTGATAATAAAGAATTACAATAATCTAATCTCAAGCTAACAAAAGCGTGGATCAGTTTCTCAGCATCACTCTGAGACAAGATGCTCCTAATCTTGGCAATATTACGCAAATGATAGAAGGCAGTCTTAGAAACAAATTTAATATGTGAATTGAAGGACAGATCTTGATCAAAAATAATTCCAAGGTTCCTCACAGAGCTATTAAGAGAAAGAGTAACCGCATCCAAACTGAAAGTTTGATTTGGAAAGGTATTTCTAAGGTTTTTTGGACCAACAAGAATGACTTCAGTCTTATCTGAATTTAATAACAGGAAATTACAAGTCATCCAAGCTTTGATTTCCTTAAGACAGGCTTCTAACTTGGCTAATTGATTACTATCATCTGGCTTCATTGACAGGTATAATTGTGTGTCATCTGCATAACAATGAAAATGTATACAGTGCTTTCTAATAATGTTGCCTAACGGAAGCATACATAAACTAAAAAGCATAGGGCCTAGGACAGATCCCTGTGGAACTCCATGACTAAGCTTTGAGTTGAAAGAAAACTCATTATTTACATGAACAAACTGGAACCTATCAGATAATAATAACTCGTTCTAGCTTTTCTAAGAGATTTTTTATAAATTAAAAGATGATTTCTCCAAGCTAAATAGATTTCATCTAAATTAGTGGAGCACCATTTTCTTTCCAATTGACGAGTCTTCTGTTTTAAGCTACGAGTTTCTGTGTTGAACCAAGGAGTTAGAAATCTCTGATTAGACTTTTTCTTTTTTAAGGGGGCCACCAAGTCTAGAGTCTGATGCAGAGAAGCTGTAACACTATCCACCATGTTATCAATTACAGAAGGAGCAAGCTGTCTATAGCTTTTTTCTAGTCTTTTAAATGAGACCAACCCCATGAAGATGCTGCAAAGGGTTGAAGAACAGCTTTTGATTTACTTTGGGTACGTTATTTTTTTGGCGTTTTTAGGGAAATTGACCAGAGTGCAAGGGGTTAAACACAAATTGCACAATTTTTTTTTAACTCTTCTAAATTCTTCTAAATGTATCCTAAAGCCTTGTTTTTCAATCGGGGGGTCTGTGACAATGTTCAGGGGTCTGCGGGAAATTGTCAAATTTTGCTTCTTAATTGGTGCAAAAATTGCAAACAACTTGCCACTGCTGTGTAATGTCGCCTGCAGAGGCTCCTCTATGTCAGTGGGTGGCAACACGACCACAATCCCTCCTCTTTTTCTTCCTCTTGACGGAGGAATATTTAAGGACTAGAGAGGACATGGCTAACAACTGCTACTAGCTTTGGGGCTAGCCATACCCCTAGTTATGGTGTGCTCATAACTCATAACAATGCTCAGCACTGGGTGTGTTTATATTTATATATCTATATATTTATTCCATCTAGCTACATTGCTCCGCACTGTGTGTGTTTATATACTTGCATATTTATTCCACCTAGCTGCAATGCTCCGTACTGTGGGTGTTTATATATTTACATATTTATTCCATCTAGCTACAATGCTCTGCACTGTGTGTTCATATATTCATATATTTAGTCCATCCAGCTACAATGCTCTGCACTGTGTGTCTGTGTGTGTGTGTGTGTATATATATATATTTTATAGTAATATGTACATATGTATATTAGCTGCTCTTGCTTGCTTGTTTTTTTTTTTTTTTTTTTTTTTTTTCTTGCCTTCTGATTGTTGCTCTGAGTGTTGCTATCCCTGTGCTGTTGCAATCCTGGAATTTCCCCGTTGTGGGACTAATAAAGGCTTATCTTATCTTATCTTATTATGCATCTAGTTATTATGCATTTATGGCTGAGCCCAAGTTGGGGATCCTTGCACAACCGGAGGCAGCAGTTTCAGGACCCTCAGGTTTACTATTGCTGACCATACACTATCCAGGTGGGGAAAATGTCACCAGTTCCCCCAGAAACCACATCCCAGCACTGGTCACCCCCAGCACCAACCAAGCAGTGGAAATGGACATCCGCAGGTGATGAGCCAAGAAAAGCATGCCTGCCTTAAAAACAACCCCCTTTGTGGGATTTCTTTTATGTAAATAGGGTTCTGTCACTATAAAAGGTTGGAAAAACACTGTCCTAAAGAGATATTTTTCAAGTTTTAAATACTATTACCATTTGTCAGTGTGTAGTGTGAGTCAGACTAAGTTTTAACTTGGACAACTTATTTAATAAATTCAGAAAAGATTCAAACAATATTCATCTATCTACAGTATAAATGCAAGAACTCTGTCTGTTTGTGTGTGTGTGTGTGTGTGTGTGTGTGTTCCTCACATATCTTTCAAACCGTTCGTCAGACTGACCTAACATTTTAAACGTGCTTTCTTTATCAATAAAAGTTTAGCCATGCTCTGTGACTGCTCTGTGTCTTCATGTCCTGGCTTCAACAAGTGTTTGGATTCAACAGGGTTTTGGATCGACTCCGTGCTCATTGGATAATACGCGGCATCACGACCACGCTGACTGGATAACACACAGCATCACAACCTGTCAGTCACCACAGCGCTTCGCAAACAAAGATTTTATAAGTGCTATCCCTGAGTATGGAGTCGCTTAGTCAAAATATATACCATAAAGTTGCTGCAATTGCGTAGATCTAATGGATAATTTGCCATGGACAACATGAGGTGCCAGGGGGGCTGGCGGGGACGTGGATGCCCTGAATTTCCCTCTGGGGATCAATAAAGTAACACAAATAAGTGATTTGACAAAAACTAAACAAGCATTAATCACATTCTGTGATTAATGTCCACACAATCAAATAAATCTCAGTTCAGTCCCTTTCATATTTGTCAAAGTCTAACATGTATAGGCAAGCACATGTGTATGATTGCCTACATATAGGCTCATGTGTTTGAAAGTGGCTACACCTCTTTGTATTCCACTTTCAAACACAGCCTACATTTGAGCCTGTAAAGCCTGATTGGGATACCGGTTTCAGACAGGAATACTTGTGTTCTACGGGCATGCACAAAGAACAGTTCAATTCAAAGCAACAAGCAAGAGTGAGCACACAAATTACAGTGAATCTGACCGAGTGTGAATGTTTTCAAAAGATGGGAAGCAGAAAAAAAGTGATTTCTGGGATCAAGAACGTCATGGTGTTAAAAGTTGGTCTTTGATACACCATATTTTCTATTCTCTCAAACAGCTGAACACCACAGAGTGAAACACCCTGTTCTGGTATTCAACACTTCAGTTAAATTGGGCTTTTTTAAGATCAAGGATAGCTTAAAATGATTATTTTTGTCCCTTTTGGTTTGTCACAGCTTGGTGCCAGCAGACTGCTTTCATACACTCTTCCCTCATCTTACCCATGCCTCTTGTACAGGACATGTGCCTTTTGAATCTGTTGAGTAGTGAACAGGCCCTGCAGGGATTGGCTGATGGCTGCATGCAGGATGTGGGTGACGCTTATAGTCACAGAACATGCACACGTGGCTCACGCTTCTTTGATAGCCAAAATGATAAAAGATGGCTGTTAAATTCAAATACAAGTCCTACCTCAATGATGGTCTCCTCCTTCGGTGCCAGGTTCTTTTCCACATCCTCCTTCAGTCTCCTCAGCATCATTGGCTTCAGAATACCCTGCAGTTTTTGAACCTAAAACACACACAAATAGAGTCAGAGTTATTAGAGATAGGATTTCTCAAATCTGGAAAGTTGCTTTCTGCAGTACAACCTGCAGGGTGCGGTTACCTGCTCTTCAGTCTTGAGATCTCCAAATTCAGTCATGAAAGCCTGTTCAGACTGAAATCTGTCGGGCTCCAGGAAATTGAGTAAGCTGAAGAGCTCCTCCACCGTGTTTTGGAGGGGGGTTCCTGTCAACAGGACTTTGTGCTCCTGAAGGAGAAGGCAGAGACAGGAAAACCTATTTAGAGCATCTAAAATTAAAGCAAGGACATTTCTATGGGTCTTTAATAAATGAAGTGGAGGAGAGAGCAGCGATATTAAAATAGCATAGATACTGGGGTATATGCCCACCACTAACTCGCACTATAATCATTTAATCAATCATTTTATCACCTTGTACTCCTATGTCCTTTTCCACAGCCATATTTTCAAAAAATCTAAATGGTAAATGGCATTCACTTACATAGCGCTTTTTTCTCATCTCAGGATGACCAAAGCACTTTACAGATCCTGCTATCCACCCATTCACACACATTCACACACTGATGGCGGCAGAGCTGCCATGCAAGGCGCTGGCCTGACCCACCAGGAGTAACTGGGAATTCAGTGTCTTGCTCAAGGACACTTCAACATGCAGACTGAAGAGAGAGAGCAGGAATCAAACCACTGGCCCTCCAATCAGAAGTCAACCACACTACACCTGCGCCACAGCCACTCCATCTAATCTAACAGACACTCACCATGTCCATCATTTTTAATCCTTCCAGGAGTTTGCAGTTTCGATTTTTAAGGCGATGGGCTTCGTCTATCACCACGCAGCGCCACGGGATGTTTCGCAGCTCTGGACAGTCAGCCAGAATCATCTCAAAGGTCGTTATCACTGCATGGAACCGGTACACTCCCTTTATTACCTTACCCTGGAGTGGCAGGGAAGAGGGAAATCATGAAGGTCAATAAGAGAACCTGCTTTACAATCTTACCCTGTGGTATTGTGAGAGAAAGAGAGAGACTGTAGTTTTATAATAAAAGTAAAAGGGAGAAAAATCCCCATTTCCCTTACCCCGAGCCACTTTAATTCACAAGCAGTACACAACCCCAAACTAATACTACTAAAAGCCTCCCTATTGTAAGTGCTGTATGCAAGGAGACAGAGAAGAAGGGAGGAAAGAATATGGCATCCTTGAGGATTACCACTGCCTGGATTAGGAACAAGCAGCCACTGAGAACATTACTCCTACAGCTTTATTTCCCCTTCCTTGTAGTGAAGGTTACACCAAGAGATGTTAGCAGCATTGTAAAATAAGAGCTTACAGTTCATGGCTTAGAGCTAAAGGCCTGTAAATAGCTTAGAGGAGCAGAGGAGCACTGGTCATCTCCAGCCAGCTGAGGTGGTGTGGAGACCTGACAATACAGCATATACAGTTGTGCTTGTAAGTTTGCATATCTATAAGCATAACTGCATGAATACCACCAATTAGTAGAGAATAACATACGACTATGCCCATAAGTTTACATACCCTGGAGCAGTCCATGGGTGCCTACAAAACCCATGCACAACAACAGCAAATTATTTGCAACTTTCTGGACTAACTAAGAGGTGAAATTAGACAATTTCCCACAGAAACCTGGCCGTTTCAGGGAACCCTGGTTGAAAAACACTGTGTTGGAGGAATGTAAACTTGTAAGCACAACTGTATGTCCTCATCTCATTTCTCATATAGACTCTGAAATTCAGTAATCAAGTAAAATTTGCTTTCTTCTGGCTAATGTTAGCATGGGACCAATTTCTTGATGCCCAGCATAGCAGCAAACTCAGCTACTCCCAGTGTTGCTGCTAGTAAAAAAAGCCATTTCAATGTTTGGATTTACAGTGCATCCGGAAAGTATTCACAGCGCTTCACTTTTTCCACATTTTGTTATGCTAGAGTCTTATTTCAAAATGGATTAAATTCATTTTTTCCCTCAAAATTTTACAGACAATACCCCATAATGACAATGTGAAAAAAGTTTGATTCAGTTGATTGGACATGATTTGGAAAAGCACACACTTGTCTATATAACTTCCGGTTATATAGAACTTCCGGTTCCGGCGCCAAACGAGTTGGCTGCCTTTTGCAACAGCGGCTCAATTCTGAGTCTTTTTATCTTCCTTCTTCTTTCTGATCCGGCACACCTTTCATTCTATATATATCACGGACACACAGATCGCCCCAAAGGTCTCCCGAGTCGGCGGACGGAGCCACTGTTTACAGCAGGAGACGATACAGCAGGGAAGAGCTAGCTAGCACTCAACCGCCACCCGGTGCTAACGGAGAAACTCGACATACCAAGAGAACTGAAGCGAAAACGACGCGGGTGCCGGGCTGGAGTTTAGGCGGCATGCAAGAAATATAAGACAGAATAATAAAGAGCGATGGCAAGAACCAAGCAGACCACCTGTAAATCTACTGGAGGAAAAGCCCCCAGGAAGCAGCTGGCCACCAAGGCTGCTCGAAAAAGCGCTCCGGCCACCAGCGGAGTGAAGAAGCCTCACCGTTACAGGCCCGGTACCGTGGCTCTGAGAGAGATCCGTCGCTACCAGAAATCCACGGAGCTGCTCATCCGTAAGCTGCCCTTCCAGCGCCTGGTAAGGGAGATCGCTCAGGACTTCAAGACCGACCTGCGCTTCCAGAGCTCTGCCGTCATGGCTCTGCAGGAGGCCAGCGAGGCCTAACTGATGGGTCTCTTCAAGGACACCAACCTGTGCGCCATCCACGCCAAGAGGGTCACCAACATGCCCAAAGACATCCAGCTGGCCCGCCGCATCCGCGGAGAGAGAGCTTAAGACTTTCTGCTGCACATCCACCAACCACAATGCTCCGCACTGTGTGTCTATATATATATACAGTATATTTATAGTAATATGTACATATGTATTACTAGCTGCTCTTGTTTTTTCTTGCCTTCTGATTGTTGCTCTGAGTGTTGCTATCCCTGTGCTGTTGCAATCCTGGAATTTCCCCATTGTGGGACTAATAAAGGCTTATCTTATCTTATCTTATAAGGTCACACAGCTGACAGTGCAGGTCAGAGCACAAACCAAACATGAAGTCAAAGGAATTGTCTGTAGACCTCCAAGACAGGATTGTCTTTAGGCACAAATCTTGGGAAGGGTACAGAAAAATTTCTGCTGCTTTGAAGGTCCCAATGAGCACAGTAGCCTCCATCATCCGTAAATGGAAGAAGTTCAGAACCACCAGGACTCTTCCTAGAGCTGGCTGGTCGTCTAAACTGAGCGATCGGGGGAGAAGGGCCTTAGTCGGGGAGGTGACCAAGAACCCGATGATCACTTTGGCAGAGCTCCATCGTTCCTCTGTGGAGAGAAGAGAACCTTCCAGAAGGACAACTATCCCTGCAGCATTCCACCAATTAGGCCTGTATGGTAGAGTGGTCAGATGGAAGCCACTCCTTAATAATAAAAGGCACATGACAGCCCACCTGGAATTTGACAAAAAGGCACCTGAAGGACTCTCAGACCATGAGAAACAAAATTCTCTGGTCTGATGAAACAAAGATTGAACTCTTTAGCGTAAATGCCAGGTGTCATGTTTGGAGGAAACCAGGCACCACTCATCATTATGCCAATACCATCCCTACAGTGAAGCATGGTGGTGGCAGCATCATGCTGTGGGGATGTTTTTCAGCGGCAGGAACTGGGAGACTAGTCAGGATAGAGGGAAAGATGAATATGCAGCAATGTATAGAGACATCCTGAATGAAAACCTGCTCCAGAGCGCTCTTGACCTCAGACTGGGGCAACGGTTCATCTTTCAGTATGACAATGACCCTAAGCACACAGCCAACATATCAAAGGAGTGGCTTCAGGACAACTCTGTGAATGTTCTTGAGTGGCTCAGACAGAGCCCAGACTTGAATAGAATTGAACATCTTTGGAGAGATCAGGAAATGCACCAACGCTTCCCATCCAACCTGATGGAGCTTGAGAGGTGCTGCAAAGAGGAATGGGTGAAACTGCCCAATGATAGGTGTACCAAGCTTGTGGCATCATATTCAAAAAGACTTGAGGCTGTAACTGCTGCCAAAGGTGCATCAACAAGTATTGAGCAAAGGCTGTGAATACGTATGTACATGTGATCTCTTAGATTTTTGTTTTTAATAAATTTGCAAAAATCTCAACAAAAAAAAAAACTTTTCATGTTGTCATTATGGGGTATTGTGTGTAGCATTTTGAGGAAAAAAAATGAATTAAATCCCTTTTGGAATAAGGCTGTAACATAAAATGTGGAAAAAGTGAAGCGTTGTGAATACTTTCTTTTTTTTAATTTAAGTTTTTGTAAAGGGTATACAGGTCATTACAGCATTGCATTATTTACATTTTCATCACATGTTCCCTTATTTTTTGCTATTTGACAACATTGTAAGAATAATTATTACAACACCCCCTTTTTTTTTTAAAGTGAAAGAAAAAGTGAAATTAAAGCAAATAAAAACAAACAAACAAAACAAAAGAGCAAAAAACAAACAGAGAAATAAAAATAAATAGTTAAAAATAAAAGAGCATCTGAGTAGCGTTGGAACAAAGAGCGGAGCCATTATTGAAATGATATTCGTGAAACAATAGATCTAATGGAAAACGCATATGCGATCCAGGGTTGCCAAAAGTTCAAGAACCCATCCATGTCCTGTCTCAGCGCGAATGTCAGCTTTTCCATCGAGTAAATGTCTTGGATCACGTTAATCCAATCTTCAGGTGTAGGACAGTCCTTCAACATCCATTTTTTGGTTAGGGCTTTTTTACTTGCCAATATTAAAACAGTGAATAAGTATTCTTCTCCTTGTCTTTCCAGTGAGTCCGGAAGTAAACCCAAATACAAAGTTACAAAAGAAAAGGGGACTGTTATTTTGAATATTTTCCCCAATACTGTCTGTACATTGGTCCAATATTGGTGGATAACTGGGCATGACCAAAACACATGAAAATGATTTGCAGTCTCTTCACCACACAAGCGCCAACAATTCAACCCCTTATGAGTAAATTTGTTTTGTGCAGGTGTTCTGAAAAATCTTACCAAATTTTTCCATCCAAATTCTCTCCACTGCAGGGATGAGGTACTTTTCCATTGCTGTTTATTTAGCTTTTCCCATATTTCCAGTTGTAAAGTAAAATTCCCCTCTTTTTCCTATCTCTCTTTTATATATGATGTGTTGTCTCCTTTCAAGTCTTGAAGACCTTGGTATATTTTAGAAATGTATCTGATCCCTGGGATCCCTTTGTATGCCAATAAGAAGACATTGAGAAAACCTGACTGGGCCCTATCCAAATCCTCCTTTTTAAAGGCCAAATGTCACGTAATTTTTTTTTCTAAATGACAACGAATTTAGATAAAATACACATAGCTTAAACCAAATATTCATACCGGAGACCATATCACCCACCTGTATTTACATAATTGCACAAAATACACCAGGTGAAGGCCCCACCTTGCTTGCTGGCTTGTGACAGCCAGTCCAGACCACGCCCATGTTTTTGACATCACCAGTTGTACCCTGGCTGCCCTGCCTATCCACATTCACACTTATCAACATTGGACAATCATGACGGAAAGTGACAGCGATTGTGAACAAATTAGTTTAGTTTTGTCTTTTTTTTTTGTCAGTGGTTCAGACAGTGACAGAGGCATAGAACCTTACAGGTTCGAGCCGTCCGAGACGGAATCAAATGCTTTGTCTGATGACAACAGTTCCAACGATGACCAGAGAGCAGAACCAGTGGAAAATGTCATTGAACTGGACATTAATTGCCTCCAGAATTGCGAAGCCGAAGGGGGTCTGTCCAGGGCGCCCCATAAATATTGATTTTTCGGAAGCCATTATTATTACAGTGGAGGAGAGCCGCTGCTGTCAAGAAATTGACCAGACCAATATGAAAATGGAGGCGCATACCTGTCAAGAGAGACGTTTTCGCCGTATTTTAATACCGTAAAACGCGGCTATAAGGGACAGCGGAGTAATAATGGACATTTCTCTGGGAAATGTTTTCATACCGGTCAAGTGAGACGTTTTCGCCGTATTTTGGTGCCAAGCGCGGCTGTGGGGGACGGCAGAGTGGTTTGGGACACTTTTCTGGGAAATGTGTTAAATGTAGTTCGTGTTGTTATTGTCAAATATTTTAAGGAAAATACGGGGAAAATGCAATTTTAGCAAAAACGGGCGTATTGCCATTTCTGTACGCCCAAAAGAAAAAATATACTGGAAAAAATACTGAGTGTCTTGAGGAGCACTCCTGTGTGTGATCACTCACAGCTAGGGTGCTGGCAGATGGCTCAGCGTCAGCTATTCGCACTACTGTTCGAAGTGTGGAGTCAATCAT
The DNA here is from genome assembly GCA_020510985.1 of Pholidichthys leucotaenia. Taxonomy (NCBI): domain Eukaryota; kingdom Metazoa; phylum Chordata; class Actinopteri; order Cichliformes; family Pholidichthyidae; genus Pholidichthys; species Pholidichthys leucotaenia. The sequence goes on from CM035846.1 coordinate 294,754,838, forward strand.
TAGTTTAATTGTCGGGGCAGGCTGATCGCTCAGCTTGAGCTGTTCTCACTGCCATGAGAAGTCATTAGGACAATGGTTTAACACGTTGAGCTGTGCAGCGGTTGCGGAACAGACAGATCGCCTGACAAATACAGAATTCTGCTTTTTTTTTTTTTTTATTTTGCGCCGGACGCTCAGTTGTTTTGTTATTGTCAAATATCCATGAATCCTTAAAATATCTGACAATAACAACATGAGTTGCATTTGGGGCATTTCACAGAGAGGTGTGCCTTGTTGCTCCGCCGTTCCTTATAGCCGCTTTTTACGGTGTTGAAGTATGGCGAAAACGTCTCACTTGACAGGGATGAAAACATTTCCCAGAGAAGTGTCCCTTATTACCCAGCTGTCCCTGATAGTCCCGTTTTAAGGTATGGGTGAAATATCCAATTTTTTTCCTTTCTTGTTGATCAATTGAAATACCCCAAGCATCAAACTAGGGTACAATCGATTTCGTCACTTCCGCCTTCTTCCCCAGGCGATTCCAGGGGCCGTGTCAGGCCAAGCGCGGCAGTTTTAAATTAACGAATATTCCGTTGTTACTGAAGCATATGCACCAAGACCCGAACGGATCGGTTCCCTTTTATATCTAGTTTCAAGATATTTAAAGTACCCTGTTACGTGACATTTGGCCTTTAAGTATATTGTTTATGTGGTGTCTAAGCTGGAAGAACCTGTAAAGGTCTTGATTTATTAGACCTTGTTTTTTCAAATCTTCAAAACTTCTTAAAATTTGCCCTTTAAAAAAATCGTAATATTTTATCAGTCCGTTCTCTTTCCACTTTTTAAATCTAGTGTCTGTTTTATTAGGAGTAAAGTCTTGATCATAGGCAATCCATTGCAGAAATCGATAGGGCTCTTTAGTATGATTCTCTCTGACTATCTTAAACCAAATTTTTAGTGGGGTCTCTATCCATGGGTTAGTGCTATTCAAAAGTTTAGGTAAGGCATTGTTCCCTATTATTGCCTGTAGGGGGATGTCACTTGTTATTTGGCATTCCATCTCCTTCCATTGTGCAGTGTAGACTGGGTTACATATCTCTACTAAAGTTTTAATTTGTGCGGCTTTAAAACAGTCCCTGATATTTGGCAGCGCAAGCCCACCTTTGTCTTTGTTTAGCTGTAAAGTTCTATATCTGATTCTAGGTCTCTTGCCCTGCCATATGAATCTTGAGATCCTTCTGTCCAGCTCCTGCCATGTTTTTTTTGGGAGGTTCTACTGGTATTGTTTGGAAAAGGTATAGAAGACGTGGAAGTATATTCATTTTGACTGCTTCAATTCTTTGTGCAGTACCCAAGAATGGTATCATATTCCATCTTGCTAGGTCAGATTTTATTTTAGCCACCAGTGGATCATAGTTTAGTGTTATAATTTTGTTGAGTTGTTTCGGGATATTGACCCCCAGATATTTCATAGATTCCATCTCCCAGTTAGTTTTGAGTTTGCTTAGTGAATAATGACTTGGGTCATAGTTGGATGTTAAAACTTGGGTTTTATGCATGTTTAATTTGTACCCCGATAAATCTCCATACTCTGAAAAAACTGAGATTAGTTCTGGTAAAGAGGTGTCCGGCTGCCCCAGGTATATTAAAATGTCATCAGCAAAGAGTGCTATTTTATGTTCCTTCTGACCAAGTGTAATACCCTGAATTTTTTGATTCTGTCTTATCCATTGGCTCAGAGGTTCTATGAAGATTGCAAAGAGCAGTGGAGACAAGGGGCAGCCCTGACGACATCCTCTTTCCAGTTCAAAAGATGATAAATTACCGTTAATCTTTATTTTAGCTGTTGGTTTTTTTATATAGAGCCTGGATAGTTCTAATGAAGTTGTTATGAAAATTGAAACTGGATAAGATTCTGTATAGGAAAGACCAATCAACCGAATCGAATGCTTTTTCAGCATCTAATCCCAATATGACTGCATTTAAGTTATATTTTTTTTTTTATATGATGAATTATGTGTAAAGTGTGTCTAATGTTGTCTTGTGTCTGTCTTTGTCTTATAAAACCTGTTTGGTCTAAATGAATTAAGTCTGTCAGTATATTTTCTAACCTTTTGGCAAGGATAGGACCGGAGTGGTGGCTCAGTTGGTAGAGCATCCGCCCCACACCCGGGAGGCAGGGGTTCAAATCCCGGCCGGGTCATACCAAAGACCATATAAAAATGGTGCTTTCTGCCTTCTAGCGTGGTGCTCCGTATAATGGAATGGGGAAAGTAAAGTTACACACAGAGCTACCAGAGGACTGACCCCCCGCTGTAGCTTTCACTACTTACAGTAGCTGTGTGGCCTAGGGTCAGAGAAACGGAGATAGGCGCCGCCCATATACACCTTCAGGTGTGAAGGGATTAACTAACTAACTTTGGCAAGGATAGTGGTAAAAAGCTTATAGTCCTGATTTAATACACTGATTGGTCTGTAGTTGGAGCATTCTAGTTTATCCTTTTCAGGTTTAGGTATCACTGCAATGACCCCTTCTCTCCAGGAGGGGGGGGATTTCCCCTGTGTGGAGGACATAGTTAAATGTTTTCAGGAGGAGAGGAGATAGTTGCTGTTTAAAGGTTTTGTACCACTCTGCTGTATAGCCATCTGCTCCTGGGGATTTGTTAGCTTTAAGTTTCATAATTGCTTTTTCCAATTCTTTGGGTTGTATTTCTGACAGTAGTATTTTGAGACTCCGTAAGTTGGGGAAGGTTTAATGTGTTTAGGAATGCTTCGGATGTGTTTTTATGTTTTTTGAGGGAGTATAAGTTCTTATAGTAGTTCTCGAAGCTTTTAAGAATATCCTGAATTCTGAATTTTATTTCCTTTGATACTGGGTCTCTGATTTTGTAGATTGCTCTTTCTGTTTGTTGTTTCCTCAATTTATAGGCTAGTAATTTTGCCGATTTACTGCCTGCTTCATAGTATTTTTGTTTCAGAAATGTAAGTTTCTTCTGGATTTCAACTGCGTAGATCTCATTTATTTGATTTTTAATTTCCTTAATCTTGAGCGAGTCATTAGAATGGGTGTTGCCTTTGTGTTCTTTTTCTAGGTTCCTAAGTTCTGACTGTAATGTGATTAGTTTTTCTTGTCTCAGTTTCTTTTGGATTGCCAGTTTTGCAATCATCTTTCCCCTTATTACAGCTTTGCATGCATCCCACAGTATTAAAGGGGATACTTCTCCATTATCGTTTTCTTCCAAATATCTGAGAATATCTGATTCCAATTCATCTTTCAGTGGTCCTTTCAGGACATTTGAATTCAACCTCCAAGAAAATGTATTATTTGTGTACTTTTGGATATTTAAGTCCATATAGATCGGACTGTGGTCAGAGAGATCCATCAGTCCTATTTTACATGTTTTTACTCTTACAATGTCTCTATTAAACATAAAACAGTAATCAATCCTTGAGTAAGATGAATGTGGCGTTGAGTAAAATGTATAATCTTTTACACTGGGGTTGAATTCCCTCCACACATCACAGATTCCCATTTCTTTTAGTAGCATTCGAGTTTTCCTACTTTGAGTGTTATTTTGATGTAGAGAATTACCTGATGCATCCCAGTATGGATTCAGTCTTAGATTGAAGTCTCCACCACATATCACTAAACCTTGGGCTTTGGTTATCATTAGGTCAAATACATTTTTATAAAATTTCCAGTTAGCCCCTGGAGGTGCATATACATTCAGCAGGGTGATATCTTCTCCCTCTAGCCGCCCAATTACCAAACTGTATCTCCCTTCTTTATCTTTGTGTTCTGATTTTTTTTCAAATGTAATTTTGGTTGATATCAATGTCGCTACTCCCCTCCTCCTCCCTGACTTATATGAAGATGAAGAGATCATTTTAAACCCTTGTCTATTGAGTTTAGTGTGTTCCACGTCTGTTAGGTGGGTTTTTTGTAAAAATATTATTCCTGCTTTGTCTTTTTTCATTTTGCCTAGAATCTTGGATCTTTTAACTGGATTCAGGATCCCTTTTACATTATATGAGATTATTTTGGTTACACCCTGTTTCTCCATTGTGTTGTCTTATTTAGTATAACATTGTGGTGGCCCTCTTTTATGCTACTCAGAAACTGAAAGAACATTAAGAACATAAAAAACATTAAGACCATAGTGTATAAAACTTTAAAACAAAAAACTGTCAAAAGAACTTCCTGAGCTGAGGTCTTTTTAAAGACCCTAGAAGAGCCTTGATGGAGTGTAGGCTCTGAGGGGAATTCCTCAAACTCTGTTACGTGTTGAGGGCCCTCTCTTACCCCTGTAAGTTGTCCCATGTTTTTAACATGAATATAAGATCCTAATCCGAACTTGTAATGATTTTTTTTTTTTTTTTTTTTTTATGCCTATACCTTATGAAATTGTGTGCACCCTCCCACCCCCATCACAGCAAACATTCACGCTAATACAGTATTTGTTAGTGTGAGGAGAACATGTGGATCATTGTCACATTTCTATTTTAACAAATTTTTTTTTTTTTTATATTAAAAAGACTTATTTGGCCGGTTATGGCTGCCACGTAGGACGGACGTGTCTCGCTCTGCTCTGCTCCTGGAGAAAAAAAATCGGCAAATAACTCTCTCATTTGGGACAGAACGTATCCCAGCATTTGGGCGAGGATATGTCGGCGAAGCCTAAGGCTGGAAAACCAGGAAAAGGAAAAAGCGAGCCGCCGAAACAGTCCAAATTAACGGACTTTCAGGTCTGTGACGCAGCAAACAAAACTCCATATATGGCGGAGGAAGCTGGCGGCGGTGCGATGTTTGCGGGGAATGGCGCAGATGCGCTGATGGCTGCCATGAGTTCAATGAGAGCGGACTTTTCCTCTAGATTTGATGGGATTATGACAGCGTTGGAAGGAATAAGAAAGGAATTGGGTGACTGTGTAGAACGAACGGCGCAGATGGAGCTCCGTCTCGCTAGTGCTGAAGATGACGTCACCCGTCTTCAATTAAAGGTGCGCACTTTGGAAAAAAAAAATAAATCTCTGGAAGATAATATTTTGGATTTGGAATCTCGGTCGAGACAGAATAATTTGAGGCTGGTGGGTCTTCCAGAGGAATCAGAAGGTCGGGACGTATGTTCCTTTCTGGAAAAGTGGATTCCGGAGGTGCTGGGCAGCGAGGAGTTGCAATCAGCAGTGGTTCTGGAAAAAGCACATCGTATTGGCCCACGGAGAGATAAGGGACCGCCGAGGACCTTAATTATGAAGTTTCTTAGCAACAGAGACAGGATGAAGATCTTCAACGCTGCACGTGCTAAAGGAGAGATTAAACACCAGGACCAGCAGGTGCGGTTCTACCCAGATTTGGCCACAGGAATCCAGCAATTGAGGAAGCAGTTTGATCCCGTACGTAAGGAGCTGCGCAACCTTGGGATTCGTCATGGTGTAATCTATCCTGCGAGACTGCTGACCACGTATGAGGGCAGAACCCACATCTTCAAGACCCCAGAGGAGGCGCAGGAGTTCATCAAGAAGATCAAAGAAGAAGAAGAGACTGGTGGGAGCTAAGCATGAACAAAATATAAGGTAGAATAATTAAGCATTTGCACAGGCATCTGACTGACTTGAAGTAAATAGTAAGTTTACAAAATATAGATTGTATTATATATTAAAAAACAAAACAAAAACAAAACAAACAAAAAAAAAACAACTATGATGTACAAAGTTGTTAAAAATTTTGGAGTTAAGTTGGAAAACTACAGAGGAGAGTTAATGTTACGTCATTAAAAGCAGTAGAGTTAGGGTGATTGGGAGGATGAAGAAGGAGTGGCTTAGGCTGTTCCCCGTGGGTGTGGAACAGTCGATGGCTATATCGGGAGACAGAATTTTTCTTTTGATTTTGGGGGGTTTGCCACAAGTGTGGGAAGGGGAAATTTGTTTGTGTGTAGTTTGTAGGATGAATGTTCAACCACTCATGTTTTTGCTTCTCTGTATGAGCATGTTTACACTGCAAGGTAATCCCAAACTCTCTATTGATCATGGACCAAAGTGTTAATCTTAATTTAACTTCATGGAATTGCAGAGGTCTACAAAATTTAAAAAAACTTAAACAAGTTATGAATAAAATAAAGGACATGGGTTCAAGAATTGTGTTTTTACAAGAAACTCATCTGATAGAGGAGGATGTTAAAAGAATTAGGAGTAGATGGCAGGGAAGTGTATTCACCTCTTCATTTTCATCCCGAGCCAGGGGAGTTATGACTCTCATACATAAATCAGTTCCTTTTCAGGTGAAAAATGTAATTGGAGACAAATTTGGAAGATATGTAATCATTCAAGGTTCTTTGCTATTAGAAAATATAAATCTTGTGAACTTATATGGTCCTAATATAGATGATCAGAAGTTCTTTGCTAATTTATTTCTCATCTTATCATCACTTACAGGGCAACATATAATAGCAGGGGATTTTAATTGTACATTGAATCCAGGTGTGGATAGATCAACAGGACTGGATTGTACGCACATTGGATGTAGGATGACTATTAATCATTTTATGAAAGAATTGAGATTGTTAGATATATGGAGAGAAATGAAACCACAAGTTAAAGCCTATTCTTGTTATTCCAGTACCTACAAGACATTCTCACGTATTGATTATTTTTTGATTTCCACAGAATTAAGGTCCAAGATTCAAAACTGCTTTTATGATAACATCGTGATTTCTGATCATGCACCCTGTTGTCTAATATATGTAGATAAAAAATTGACAAAGGAATCAGGTAGATGGCAATTTCAGCATAAATGGCTTCAGGATGAGGAATTTGTCAAGTATATAGAAAAACAGATAGACGAGTTCTTTGACATCAATACTACACAAACATCAGCAGGTGTAAAGTGGGAGGCTTTCAAAGCTTTTATTAGGGGACATATTATTAGTTATACAGGATCAAAATCTAAGAAGACTCGAGAGGAGAGAGCTAAATTGGAACATAAAATAAAAAGTCTTCAGGAAAAAGTGTATGCAGGAAGTGACCCAAGGTTGGAGAATGAATTACTGATTTTGAGAGCTGAATACGACAAAAAATCAGCGAATAGAGCTGCCTCGAGTCTTCTAAGATTGAAACAATCTTTTTATGAACAAGGTGAAAAATCAGGAAAATTATTAGCATGGCAGATTAAACAATTGGAAATTAAAGCACCAATTACCAGTATTATAAGTAAGGGACAGGTAGTTATAGATCCTTTAGAAATTAATAGAGCCTTTAGAGATTACTATGAAAAATTATATGATACCAAAAATGAACCTGATTTAACAAAACTAAATGGGTTTTTGAACGAACTATCTATACCGTGTATACCAAATGAAAACAGGGAGATATTGGAGTCTAAAATTAGTCAAGAAGAAGTTGGGCTAGCCATTGATAATATGAAATCAGGAAAAAGTGCAGGACCAGATGGTCTTCCAGTTGACCTTTATAAAAAATTTAAGAATAAATTAATAAAACCTTTTTTGGAAATGGTTTTAGAAGCATTTCAAAATAATAATTTACCATCATACATAAATAATGCCTTAATTATACTGTTGCCAAAACCAGGTAAGCCCTCTAATAAATGTGAAAGTATGAGACCAATAAGCCTATTAAACGCCGACCTTAAGATAATCTGTAAAATTTTAGCAAGACGAATACAAGAAATTTTACCAAATATTATTAATCGAGATCAGAATGGCTTTATAAAGGGTAGACAAGGCTTCCATAATGTAAGAAGACTATTTAATATTATTTATTTTAATAAAGAAGCACCGGATACAGCTCTCCTATCATTGGACGCCGAAAAGGCCTTTGATAGAGTTGAATGGCCCTTTCTTTTTGAAGTCCTACAAAGGTTTGGACTTGGAAATAATTTCATAAAATGGGTTCAAATAATATACAATAATGCTACAGCAGAAATCCTAACAAATAACAATATTTCAAAACCAATAAAAATCAATAGAGGATGTCGACAAGGCTGTCCACTTTCACCTTTACTGTTTACTATGGCAATTGAACCTTTAGCGATAGCGATACGTTTACATTCACAAATATATGGAATTAAAGTTGGACCAACAGAACATAAAATCTCCCTGTACGCTGATGATATAATTTTGTTTATGTCGAATCTAAAAAAATCAATTCCAACCTTGTTGAATTTAATAAAGAATTTTGGGGAAATATCAGGATATAAAATAAATAAAACTAAATCTTCAATATTAATGCTAAATGAGACCCAGAGAAATTACCCAGCCCCTGAGGTAAATCAATTCAATGTTGTAAATCAGTTTAAATATTTAGGAATCCATATTATGCCTAAGCTAGAATCAGTCGCCAGTGTCAACTATGAAGCCTTAATGTCAGATATCAATGAGTTAACTCAGAGATGGATGTCACTACCAATGTCGATGATCGGGAGAATCAATATACTTAAAAGTAATATTTTACCTAAAATACTTTATTTATTTCAATACATTCCCTTATCACCACCTTTAGATCTATTCTCAAGAATAAAAAAAAAGTTAGTGGAATTTATATGGAACAACAGGAGGGCTAGATTACGTTTGTCTTTATTATATTTACCATTTGATCGTGGAGGTCTGAAATGTCCAAATTTTATGTTGTATTATTGGTCGGCACAACTGAGGTCTATGACATATTATTTTTCATCAAATGATCTCCCTCGCTGGACTGAAATGGAATCATACAATTTATCTTTACCTCTTCCCATATTCATATACTCAGATTCGGCAAAAAAATTACAAAAACAAGTTAAAAATCCATTTGTAAAGCATATGATCAAAATATGGTGTGAAGCTAAAAACTATTTAAAAGAACCACAGTTATTGTCACAATTTAGTCCAATATGGGGTAATCAATATTTTAAACCAGGGAGAGCGGATGCTGTATTTAAAGTATGGAATTTAAAAGGGATACAAAAGATTCAGGATTTATATTTGCCATGTGCAGAAAACATAATGTCTTTTGAAGAGCTGAGGATCAAATTTAATCTCAATAGAACACATTTTTTTAAATATCTTCAACTTAGAAACTTTATTCGATCAAATCAAAATAAAGCTCTCACTCGACCTATTTATTCATCCTTGGAAAAAATGATGATGAAAGATAGTAAAAGAAAGGGTATTATTTCAGAGTTTTATAACTCATTGACACTATCTTCAAGTGAAAATTCACTGAAAAGATTAAACTACTGGAAAGAAGATCTGCAAATTGAAATTTCAGAGGAACAATGGGAATTGGCTTGTACAGAAGCTCAAACCAAATCAATAAATGCACGCCTTAAATTGATACATTTCAAATGGTTAATGCGGATGTATGTTACACCGGAGGAGTTAAATAGATATAACAAAAATATACCAGATACATGCACAAAATGCATGGAAAGTAAAGGAACCCTATTTCATTGTTTATGGGAATGTAGATTAATAAGAATGTTTTGGGAGGAGGTGAGGGTAACAATTGAAAAAATAATCTCAAAACAAATCATATTGAATCCTAAACTGTTTTTGTTGGGTCTGTACCCAGAAAAGCATAATTTTAATAAAAGTGAAAGAACATTCATAGACCTCAGTTTGCTTAATGCCAAAAAATGTATTGCACTATTATGGAAAAAGACTCATAGACCAGATGTGACTCAGTGGTTAAGACAGATGTTAACAAACCTTCCATTAGAAAGAATAACATATATACTGAAATCAAAGGAAATTGTGTTTGAGAATATATGGAGACCTTTTATTGATTATGTAAAAAATTTAAACATAACTCTTGAAGAAGAAGGTGAATGATGTGTGTGGACCTTGTAAATTCCAAACTGGTGAACATAATATGTATACTTATGTATTGGATTGTCTAGACTAAACAGAGGAGCATTGTTGAAGACTTGATTCTGTTGGTGGTTGTTGGTGTTTTTAGGGTATTTTTTTTTTTTTGTAGTACTTTAGTGTTAGTGTTTGATTGTTTGTATCATGTTTGTTAAAAAAAAAAAAAGGTTCAATAAAGATATTGTGGAAAAAAAAAAAAGACTTATTTGTTTCTAATACTATAACTGATCCATGAAATGTTTTACCACATGCTGATTCTGCCTCTTCTTTAATGTTTGTTACCTTGTAGGAAGGGGGTTGGAAGTGCAGAATGACTAAAAAAAAAAAAAAAAAAAAAAAAGGTCGCTATTCCTTCCTGAAAACGGCAAGCTTATCCTTGTAGCTCTGGCGCTGGGTTTCCCGTTGCTGGCCCGTGGATTTTGAAGGTCTCTGTGTGGACCACGATTGAGCCTTGATCCTATCGCTCGGGTCTGCTGCGGGTTTAAACACAGTTACTGGGAGCCCTCTTCTCGCCATGTCAATTGTTGCTTCTTCCGCCGAATTATAGAGACATGTCTCTTCACCGTAGAAGACCCTTAACTTCGCAGGAAACAGCGTCTGAAAGCGCAGTTTTTTCTCTCGTAGCACCTTTTTTGGGTCGTTGTATTCCCGGCGCTTTTTAAGAACCTCCGGGGCGTAATCATGTTCCACGAAGACTTTTCTCTCTTGGTGCATAAATCCTTTTTTTCTGCCAAGCCAGTCTTACAACCCCTTGTTTTATTTTGAAATTGGAAAATCTCACCAACACTGAATGTGGGGGCACTTCCGCCGCTGGCCTAGCGGCTAATGTACGATGGGCCTTTTCTATCTTCAAGTCGATGGTTTGGGGAATATCCAACTTCTCTCTCAGTAAAGATTCCACGCATTCTGCCATTGTGTTGAAACCATCTTCGGCTCCTTCTTTCAGACCGTGAATTCTTATGTTGTCTCTTCTCAGTCTTCCTTCTTGGTCGGCTAGCTTAGCCTCTACTGTTGACTGTCTTTTGCGTAGATCCAACACGGAGTCTTCAAGCACTTTTATTCTTTCTTCTGCTTCCAAGATTCGGTTCTCAGCCTGGTCCACTCTGCTGTTTGTCCTTTTCAATTCGTCTCTGAATTCACGAAATTCGGCCCAAACCTCTCGGCGGAATCGTCATAATTCTTCAAATAGCGTTTTCAAGCTAACCTTCTTGTTAGCTACATTCAGCTCCTCGTCTTCTGAACGGAAATCTTCCGGATCAGATTCTTCGGCCGATGCATGTCCTGGCCTGGAAAATGCTGGTTTCTTCTGTTTTCCTTTAGGCATGGTGATTTTGTCTTTTGGTTTTCACTCTTCCAAAAATCCGATAATTCTGATTTTCAAGATATTTTCCCAGATTAGGTCTGGGAGCTTCAGCGTTAAGCTGCAATCACCATGGTGTCCAGACCGGAAGAAGCACTGTGAATACTTTCTGGATGCACTGTATAACCTTAGATGAAGTTGTGAATTGTGCTGTTATCAATTACCATCCATCCAACTTCTACTACCTTTATGGGGGACCAGGTCACAAGGTTCCGTAGACCCGAACCCCTGGAAAAGTGGTAGGTTACTAGTACCAACCAACAAAAAGAAGAATGCAAAAAAAGTGTCTGGAATGCTTCAAGCCAAGAGGAAGGTTTCTTTATTTAAGTCAAGTTGGGATGCATTAACAGGGAAAAAAAAAGACCTTAATTCAGGTGGCACAGCAGAATCAGCTTTCTTTGAAGTCCAAAAACATGCTCATTAGGTTAATGGGTGATTAGGTGAGATGGGTGATTCTAAACAGTCCGTAGGTGTAGATGTGAGAGTGTGAGGTTGGGTGTCTCTCTCTGCTGGCTAAGTTACCTGTCCATCTCTGTAATACATCTCGTAGGCCTGGATGGTCTTCCGGCTGGCCTGGCTGCCATGGTAGACCACAACATTGAGCTCAGTCCAGGTCCTGAACTCCCTCTCCCAGTTGGGGATGGTGGAAAGCGGGGCGATGACCAGGAACGGCCCCTCAATGCCCTTCATGTAAATCTCATAGAGGAATGTAATTGACTGGATGGTCTTCCCCAGACCCATCTCGTCAGCCAAGATACAGTTACGTCTGTGGGGGACAAAGCATGTGGACAGTCAGAGACTGCCTGTGTACTTTGTGCATGTGTGTACACTGTGGCTCTGATCTAAATTTCCATGACTTTTCTATGGCCCGAGTTAACAGGCTTTCATGAACTCAGAGATTTTCCCTCTTGGTTCATAAATACTGTTTTTCCAAATGGGTGAGGAAATCTGCTTTCCACTTCAGTGAAAAGTAAAATAAAAATCTGGGAGAACAAGAGGAAAATACTGTGATACTGCTGGAAAAGTAAGTTACTCATCAAGCTTTAAGATATGATTGAATTCCTTCAGTGTGTGCCTGATATCTCAGAAAAAAAAATGACAGACTTTAGTCCCACTACATTTGTGCTTCCAAGTAAAGATGTTTCTTCCAGTCTACATTTCAGGCAAGGATGGCACCAGTGGGGAAACAGCAGCATGCTGCAGGGCCATTTAATGTTCATTTTAATGTTCACTTATGACTATTAAACAAGGTATCACACGCACGGGCTGGCAGCAGTAGTTAGGACCGATTCCAATAAAATACAATTAATGGTGACTTACGAGTTGTACCAGTTGAAAGTTAGCCAGTTGAGGCCTTCCAGCTGGTATTCCCTGAGTGCGTTGCCATTCCTGTATTCCCTGGATCCCTCCAGCTTTTTCCAGTCAGCCGCAGTAGGCCGATCCTTAACGCCAGAGAAAATATTAAACACACAGAGAAGTTTATTGCTGTTATTTTCAGGCATTTAGCTTTTATGTAAATACTGAAAGAGACAGAAGTTCTATTTAAATTTCATTCATAAATGATGTCAATAATCTACTGATAAATGAATTATTTATTGGGCATACCTCTACATACCTCCCAAAGTGAATAACATATAGATGCAAAAAAACAAAACTGAAGTAAACTGTTATTCATAATGTTGATTTGAGATCACATCCCCCAGTCCTACTTTTGTACATGAATTTGGGTATCCGGTGTAGCTACCAATGGAGAAAGTCTAACGGGGGGAAACTAGGTTTAGGGTTCCCCTTTGTCTCAACGGGTTAACTGATTGAATGATCAAGGTTTGTTGCCAGCTGTGACAGCACTAGCTTAGCTAGTGCACTTTCTATATATTCTACTCATCCCACTACTTGTCTGTGTTCCCAACTGGTTAAACAATCCACACTAGATCATACATCAGGGCTGTCGTGATACCCGCAATTATGTAGTACCGCGCTGTGGACAAGTCTACCGCGGAAAGTGGAAAGCAACATTTTTATATGGTCTTTGGTATGACCCGGCCGGGATTTGAACCCACAACCTCCCGGTTGTGGGGCGGATGCTCTACCAACTAGGCCACTACTCAGGTTTATTTGACACTATATATATATATTAAGGGTGTAACGGTACTTGTATTCAGATTATATTAGGGGTGTAATGGTACTTGCATTTGGATTTTTCGGTACACCACCCATGGTACGGTACAGACACGTACTGAGGTACAACACGGACTATACTGAATGAAGAAGACTGCAGTGAACAGTCAAAACATGCAAAGAAAAGAAGGTAAAAACATCTTTCTATCTTTGTCTTTAATAAGAACAAAAGGCAAATATACTGAATGACACCATCTCCTCTCTGTTTCATCTCCAGCCGCCTGTCAGCGGATTTCTGCAGCGTTCTGCCCTGGTGAAGAATGACTCAAGTTGGGTTACTTTCTAAACACAACACCAGTAAGGTTAGTGAGTTTTTAGCGAGTAAAGTTAGTGCTTCTTATTTTCAATGAGCGACTGTCTCAGCTTTAGAAAATGAATTAAACTGTTAGCATGTGCTAACATTACCTGTCAGACAATAATCTCTCTTGGATCATGTTTGCTGACAGCTGAGCTGTTTCAGTTATGCTGGTAACATGTTAACTGCCAGTAAATGAGTAATTACATGAGTGAAACAGCTTAAATATTTCACTGTATGTGTAGTGAAGACTCAACATTTTTCTACTGTAACTTAAAGCATTTGTAAACTTATTTTGAAATGGAAAAAGTTCTTCTAATTTTCATCTGAAGCCGAATTAAACTTTTAAACTTGTAGACTTGGCAAGGTTTCAAACAGGATGGACTAGTTTTTTTATTTTCTTTTTGACTTAAATGGAGTTGAATACTATTACTCCAGTTTGTTTTGAACAGTAGAGTTACAACAGCCCTGTATGGTGCAGCAGAAGCTGATATTTGAGTTTTATTTCTTTAGTTCTTGGGTTAAAAGACCGAACTTTAATCTCTGTCATTTAATTGTGTTGCTACAAACGCTTTTGATTAAGCTGTTAAGTTCATGTTTCCAACTCATGTTTCATGGGTCATTATTTTATTTAGCGATGGGAACTTTTTACAATAAGCTGTTCAAACTTCTATTGTTGCACGTGTCTGCATCGTTCATATCCTAAAAAGAGAATTTATTTATTGTATACATTTTTATTTTGTTTATTTGAGAATATTTTATTTATTGGAGAATTTACTGCTGGCAGTTTGCAGTTCTTGGCAGTAAAGCTGTTCCTGCTTATACAAAAGATAAGCAGTTTTATGTTTTGCATTTTGTTTCCTTGCTGTACCGAAAATGAACTGAACCGCGACATTAAAACCACGGCACATGCTGAACTGTGATTTTAGGCGTACCATTACACCCCTTGTACACACACACACACACACACACACACACACACACACACACACACTGGTGTGGAAAAAGTGTTTGCCCCCTTCCTGATTACTCATTTTTTTTTGTATGTTTGTCACACTTAAATGTTTCAGATCATCAAACAAATCTAAATATTCCACAAAGATAACAAGTAAACACAAAATGTAGTTTTTAAATGAAGGTGTTTATCATCAAGGGTAAAAAAAAAAAATCCAATGCTACATGGCCCTGTGTGAAAAAGTGATTTCCCCCCATTAACCTTCATCCTACCAACATATTTTACATACAAATAGTACCAACTGGGGTCCGTTTGGACCCCACACAAAATTTAACTGTTAATTGGATTATTAAGCAATACCAAAGTATTTTTTTCACTTAAAATGTTTTATTTGGTTAAAACAAGTAACATTCATCTCAAAATTCTATAACCAACTTACATTTAGGCTACAAAGATATCTTAATAGGAAAGAAAATGACAATTTTATCATTTGCACGCACATTTATGGTTTTTCTTTGGAACAAATATAGCACAAACGTCAAATATCAACTTTGATATCAACAAATCAGAGGGTGGATAACAATAATACCTTAAGTAAACAAAATAGTCATTTGTGAGCAATATTTAGTAAAGAAATACCACATTACAGACACTGCTCACAGACAGTTTGTTGAACACTATGAGTGGGACACACAGGCTGTCTACATGAATTGCAACTAAGACGAACTCTCTTGTCGACTTGACGAGGACAAAGGTAGCATCTCTTTCTCATCCCATCAGAGCCTCCTCTATCAGGTTGTTCCGGATTTGGAAGTTCCACCCCAACCATCTTCATGGCCATACGAATATGGCGCTGCAATGTTGGATTAGCGGACCTGACATGAATGTGAGGTAAGACAAGGTTCTCACCGACGTCCAAGAGAAACATGCGTCATCTTTGTTTCCTTTCAGAAGATTTCCACTCAGGGAACTTTGCAACCCAGCACACAAATGCAGCAACAGCTCCAACATCTATACAGTTGCCAAACAGAACCACAGGCCATCGGTTCACCTTTCGCCTACAAGAATACATCGTCACCAGATGGTCAAGGTTATCCACTCCACTCTTAGTGGCATTGTAATGCAGTATGATCTGTGGCTTGTGATCATCACCTTCAGTTTGTGAATCGTGGTGCATCGTGGACAGTGCTAAAACAGCTTTGTTGGCCTTTGGTACATGAGAAACAATAGTGACTTGATTCCTGAATCCAAACAATGAACTGTGAACGTCTCGGTTGTTTGCAGCTCTCATGACATCAGGAATATGAGGCTTATTTGAACGGATTGTACCAACATATGTGAGCCCATCAGTCAGTAGGTCTTCAGCCAGTGGAACAGATGTAAAAAAGTTATCAGCAGTGACATTCCGACCACTTCGTCGCCATGGTGCAACAAGTTCCTTGACCACTCGAGCTCCCTGACCGATGTCGCGTTCTTCACCAGGCTGCCTACCAAGGTACACATCACCCTTCAATGGATAACTGGTATCAGCATCACAGCACCACCATATTTTCATACCATACTTAGCAGGCTTTGATGGGATATACTGCCGAAAACCAACTCTACCACGAAATGGCACTAATTGCTCATCCACACATAGATCCGTTCCTGGGATATAAAATTTCGGTAGTTGTGCTTGAAACATGATCCAAAAATCCCGGAATGGGGCTAGTTTGTTGGGTGCCTGCCTTTCAGCATGAGTAGCCCGGTTGTCAAATCTAAGGTACTTCAGAATGGTGGTGAACCTAGTTCGCGACATGGTGGCACTAAAGATAGGTCTTCCTTCTTTCTCTGACCAAAGTGATGCTACTGGCTCATGGTTAGACTTGTAGACACCAGCCAAGATGCATAATCCTATGAATGCCTTCATTTCATTACTATCAAGAGCCAACCAAGTTTTAGGATTGTCTGGATTTGTTTCATTCCATGCTGTGACTTGTCGTCGAGCTTCTCAATTGGTTTCCAGAACTACAAGATCTATCATTGTCGGGGTAATGAAGAGACCAAAGGCTTCAACAGGTGAAGTACCGTTCACGGCATTGGTTATGCCAGGTGCCTGTCTGATGATATCTTGAGGCTGACGTCTACCTACATTTGGTGGGTTTTTCTGCCACACAGTGCCATTTCGTCCAACTAGCACGTCTTGTATCTCATGCTGAGCTGCAGGATCCTCATCACCCTGATCTTCATCATGGTTCTGTCTGTCCACTTGACCACGGCCTCTACCCCTACCTCGACCACGGCCTCGGGCACGAACTCGTGCACGTCCTCTGCCTCTAACAGGTTCAGGTGGATTTTGGTCTGCAGGAAGATTGTTGACACCATTGTTACCATCTGGAGCAGGCTGAATGGACTCTGTGTCACTGTAATCCGACGGTTCGGAAAGGTGGTCTTCGGCATCATCTGATACATCGGAGTCCTCCTGGCCTGAGTC
The DNA here is from genome assembly GCA_020510985.1 of Pholidichthys leucotaenia. Classification (NCBI taxonomy): domain Eukaryota; kingdom Metazoa; phylum Chordata; class Actinopteri; order Cichliformes; family Pholidichthyidae; genus Pholidichthys; species Pholidichthys leucotaenia. The sequence goes on from CM035846.1 coordinate 294,771,938, forward strand.
ATCATCTGACTGCAAAATAATTCGCAGGGCCTGAGCAGCTGTATAGCTTGCACGTCTACCTCGTTGAGCCATCATTCACTGAAATATAACACAAAATGCATACATTTAATATCATTAACATCATATTTTTCCCTGGGGTCTGATCGGACCCCAATGAAAAATCTGAACTGACAGTACAGAAGAAAACTGTATTTTAAATCAGATTTATTTTTTGTGATTCACAGATGATGATAAACAAAGTCATAAAGCATGATAGCTGTGACCGATAATATGTCCGTGTTGTGCATAACAACATATGTGTGGGGTCCAATCGGACCCCACTCAGTAGGATGAAGGTTTGGTTTATCACATCTTTGGAAAGCTGAGTTCAATTTCTCTAGCCACACCCAGGCCTGAATACTGCCACACCTGTTCACAATCAAGAAATCACTTAAATAGGACCTGCCTGACAAAGTGAAGTAGACCAAAAGACCCTCAAAAGCTAGACATCATGCTATGATCCAAAGAAATTCAGGAACAAATGAGAACCAAAGTAATTGAGATCTATCAGTCTGGAAAAGATTATAAAGCCATTTCTAAAGCTTTGGGACTCCAGCGAACCACAATTAGAGCCATTATCCACAAACGGTGAAAACATGGAACAGTGGTGAACCTTCCCAGGAGTGGCCGGCCGACAAAAATTACCCCAAGAGCACAGTGACGACTCATCCAAGAGGTCACACAAGACCCCACAGCAACATCCAAACAACTGCGGGGCTCAGGTGCCTCAGTTAAGGTCAGTGTTCATGACTCCACCATAAGAAAGAGACTGGGCAAAAATGGCCTGCATGGCAGAGGTCCAAGATGAAAACCACTGCTGAGCAAAAAGAACAAAGGCTTGTCTCAGTTTTGCCAGAAAACATCTTGATGATCCCCAAGACTTTTGGGAAAATACTCTGTGGACTGACGAGACAAAAGTTGAACTTTTTGGAAGGTGTGTGTCCCATTACATCCGGCGTAAAAGTAACAGCATTTCAGAAAAGGAACATCATACCAACAGTAAAATATGGTGGTGGTAGTGTGATGGTCTGGGGCTGTTTTGCTGCTTCAGGACCTGGAAGACTTGCTGTGGTAATTGGAACCATGAATTCTGCTGTCTACCAAAAAAATCCTGAAGGAGAATGTCCGGCCATCTGTTCGTAACCTCAAGCTGAAGTGCACTTTGGTTCTGCAGCAGAACAATGATCGAAAACACACCAGCAAGTCCACCTCTGAATGGCTTAAGAAAAAACAAAATGAAGACTTTGGAGTGGCCTAGTCAAAGTTCTGACCTGAATCCAATTAAGATGCTGTGGCATGACCTTAAAAAGGCGGTTCATGCTCGAAAACCCTCCAATGTGGCTGAATTACAACAATTCTGCAAAGATGAGTGGGCCACAATTGAACAGCTATTGCAAACGCTTGATTGCAGTTGTTGCTGCTAAGGGTGGCCCAACCAGTTATTAGGTTTAGGGGGCAATCACGTTTTCACACAGGGCCATGTAGGTTTGGATTTTTTTCCCTTAGTAATAAACACTTTCATTTAAAAACTGCATTTTGTGTTTACTTGTGTAATCTTTGTCTAATATTTAAATTTGTTTGATGATCTGAAACATTTAAGTGTGACAAACATACAAAAATGAGAAATCAGGAAGGGGGCAAACACTTTTTCACACCACTGTGTGTGCATGTGTGCGCGCATATATATGGCTCCTCCGTCAGTGGAGGTTAGTGTAATAAAAAGTCTACAGTCTCCCCTTTATTTTCCCCAATTTATCTGTACAGGTTACAGAAAACATTCAAAACGGAAACAGGGCATAAAATATTAATTTTAATATGATTTTTTTTTTTTTTTTAGCATTTTAAAAGGAGCGTGTAGACTTTTTATCTTCACTGTCAATGTACATAGTATATACATATTTACCTGAAACTCGTAACTGCTGATGGGAGGACTAACTACCACACTGAGCAATTTGATTTACTGCAGAATCTGAGATAAACCATATAACACATTTCCACTTCTGATTGGCTATAAGAAACCTTTTGAAGCATGAAATACAAAATAGTCCTTGCTGTGTAGTTGTACAAATTTGTGTTTTTAAAAAAACTTATAGGAGGCCAAGATACCGACATCAGTGTTATGAAAGTGTAAAATTAAAATCATCTACCAGGTTTTCAGTTACATTTCATTTTCATGTGTAGAACCTGATTGGTCAGCACAGTGCTGGACAGATGCAAAAATGTTTTTGCTTGATGACTCTGAAGATTCTGTTCGGCCCTTAAGGAGAAACAGTAGGCAGCAGCAGTTAAAATAGATGGACACAGGGAGAGGAAGGGAGTGATGAAGGGAGAGACCACAGCCAGTCAGCTGCTTCTGTTCAGCATTAAACACACTGTTAGTGGTTTGGCTGGGCCGCAAGAGCAGGGCGTGTATGTGTGTGTGAGTGAGTGTGTAAGACCACAAGAACGTGGCCCTGTGGAGAGCAGTTAAAGGGGCTGTAAATCTGAAGGAGGAAGGAGCAGGCAGCAGGCCAACGCACACAAACACACCAACACGCCTACTGGGAGGAGGCCGGGAGACGGATAGCCCCCCGAAGCACCGTCGACGTGGGGCTACTCACCACTCTGTTAGTGTTGGGTGTGCGTGCTGCGATGCGCTCATATTCGTCTATCTTGGATTGGTCGATGTCAGCCTTCAACTCCCAGGTGGAGTCTTCGTAAGGCAGGCTGCACCACTTAACCAGATATAAGGTCACCATCTGTACGCACACACACAGAGCAGAAAGAGACGAGGCCTTTGGTGAGCGTCCTGTGTGGAGAGGAAGAAGGAAGATGAGAATCAAGCCATGAAAGAGATGAAAGCACCTCTCCATTTTCATCTGTGCTCTCCGAAACATCCAGGACTCGGTCCACCTCCACATAGTCCGGGTTAAAAGGTTCATCATCCATCTGGGGGGAAAAGGAAGAGGTTTACAATAAGTTATGAGGATATTAAGTCTGTCCTGAATACCAGTTTTAGGGCTTAGAATATTTTGGAAAAGTCCTATATTAAAACATATTAAAACTATTTATATTTAAGGTAAACTGGGAATTTACCTTTCATAACAACAAGCAGCAAGGAAAAGCAATCAAACAAATGTCCAGATATGCTAATACTTGGCTACAGCTCTATCTCGGCAGCAAAAAGAAAATTCTTAACATCCAATATATTGGTTTAAGAGCCACCTATATTCTGCTGCTAATGGGGTTAGAAATCAACATGTGGGAAAAGTTGACACCAGAAACAAATACAGCAGAGAATGTGCGCCATTTTGACATCTTCAAAACTCTCCACCATTCTCTGAGCCTTTTTCCAATTCTGAGTCATTACTGTCAGCCAATTGGTTTGACCCTCGTCAGTAGTTACTTCCCTGCAGTGGAAGGTCAGGACCCAGATAATGGGCTGATTGCGGTGCAGCATTCAGGTCTTACCTCTGTTATAAAGTTGTTGAGTTGCTGCTTGGCCTTAAACCTCTTCACCTTCTGGTGTATTCTCTTGTCCTTTTCCAGTTCATCCAGGTCTGCCCAGCGACAGTGGAGGTATGAACTGAGAGACACAGAGGGTTGGAAATACAAAACAGAAATTACTGTGGTTTATTTAGGAATTGAAGATTTGTGTCAATTTGCTTTATTCTAAAGCTCAGGCTTTTACTTATTTTCTGTCATAAATATACAGGTGCAATGTTAGATTATCATATTAAACATGGACTTATTTTAAATATCATGTAGAAATCAGTTTGAGAATCCTTATGATCAACAAGGTTTAAACTACTCTTAACACAGTTTCTTCTTTTTTTCTACTCCCTGACAAACCCATCCTGCTGTTTAGAAATTTCCCTGAGGGGCAGCCAATCAAAAGGAAACTGGCTTAATCTTTTGAGTGCGAGATTTTGCATGCCCCTAGTGGCAGAGCACGGCACTGTGCCTGTCATCTCACTCTGACATGATCGGCTCCATTGACGATTTGTACTGATCTGCCAGTTTCAGAAGGTGGCACACATCCGTTGGAGGACTCAATGGATGACATGTAATACACCAAAGAAGAACTCTTCCTCATTTCCTTTTCCTGTTTTTAGCATTTTAGCCCAGAAAGCTAATATGGCTGCCATCCGTCATCGTCTCCGTCACTTACTCGGCTTTGTATGCGGAAAATAGCCGCGGGATACAAGCGAAATTTATGTGGGACACATACTACTATAAATTTGTAGATGTGGTAGAGAGCGTAAATGACCGACAGAATGCAAAATAATGACCACGATGGATGAAAAGCGACCACGCCAGCCAGCCAGCCTCCCTATGTCAACAGTAAGTGAGGAATTTGTGTTTTTTAATATTGTACTGATTTCTTGTTCATGTACTTTGAAGATAAGATGATGAGGTACCTCTGTACAAAAAACTGTGTCAAAAGACTGAACCATTCTTTGTGTAAATACGTCCAAAGTCCAGTTTTGACTGAGTTATGGAATTTAAAGAGCTGCCGTGACATTATGCAAATTAGATGTGTAAATTTATTCCTATCTGAAACTTTGGATCATATTTTACATCTTTCTAATTGACAGTAAGCTATTATCTCTTACTACTTTCAAGTTATAGACTTGGAAATCTGAACCATTTTACTGACAAAAAATATTTACCACTCTTGACCACTAAGGGTTATGTCACAATTCGGTGACAGACACACTCAAAGAGTTAAAGACAGAAAGCACTGATTGAAACACCAAGGGCCAGCACACAGGTAAACTAGAGGGCACTCAGAGAGTGCAACACCCTCACCATGATTTGTCTGTCTGCCTGCAAGTAGGATTACGCAAAAACTATTGGAAGAGTATTGATGAAATTTTCAGCCGAGGTTGCCCTTGGGCTACGGTTAAACCCATTGGATATTGGAGCCGATTTGGGCCAGGATACAGATTCTGGATCACTTTTTCACTTCCCTTTAACACTGGGAGATCAGGTCTTGACGGAGGTATGCATTCTCGGACCACATCCAAAATCTAATTGGTTCATCCGTAGCCCATAGGCCACCTCTGGTGAAAATTTCATCAAAATTCGTCCGGGCGTTTTGTATAATCCATCACACAAATGGGGACCTTGGTGAAGGTATGCACTCTCAGATCACTTACACAATCTAATGGGTTCATCCATAGCCCAAGGGCTGCTTGTGGTGAAATTTACATCCAAATCCGTGCGGAAGTTTTTGCATAATTGTGCTGCACACAAATAAACTAGCAGCCTTGGCAAAGGTAGGCGATCTTGGACCGCCTCTAAAAGGTAATAGGTTCATCTTTGACACAAGGGCCACCTCTGGTGAAAATTTCATCAAAATCCATCTAGTATTTTTTATGCAATCCTGCTAACAAACAAATAAGCAAACCACCCCAATCACATTACCTCTTTAGTGAAGGTAATAAGGATAATGTTGAACTATGAATGTACGCCTTCTCATAGGATGCTCTAAAAAAAGGCATTTTTAGCTCAGATACGCATAAATAACTGATCAGAACAAAAAGATTAATCATGACCTGAACAAATAAAATTGAGAGAATCTTATATATCCCATGTCAATGGTAGATAGTCGTTTCATTCTATAAATCTAAAGGGCTCCAGCTGCTGTCACACATACAGTGGTAATAAGAAGTGCCGTTTCACAGCTGGACAGCTGTTCTGGTAACAACAGTACCAGAACCCATCTTAGCACAACAATAACAGACGACTAACAGCAAGACGAGTCCAATCACACTACATATATTTTTAAAAGCCTTTGAGCTTTTTGAGGTAAAATGATTACATTACACAAAAATTCTGTTGGTTTTCTTAAGATTTGCAGCCATCCAGTCCCACTTACGTCAAGTGCTCAAATTTGTGTATTAGATATAAAGCTTTAACAGTAATTGCAAAACTCATTTAAGCCATCATGCTGAGAGTCAGTCCAGACCTGGATCTAAACACAAACGTATTATTAGGTGTCAACTGAATGGTAAAAATCCACCTTTACTAGGACCTGTGTTTTGATGTAGCCACAGATCAGATTGTATAATAGCCACCTCAGGAAAACAAAAAAAATAACAGAGACCTTTAAGCTGAACATACTGTGCTTTTCACACTTAAGGACCCATGGGCGCCCCAATGTGTGTTTTAAAAATAGGTCTTAAAAAAGAAGAAGCCCTGCTGTGAAAGACAAAAGAGGCGGAGAGCAAAGGGAAAAAGAAAAAAGCCTCGCTGCTACTCACAAGCCCTTGAACTTGACGTAGAACTCCTCCACCGCCACTTCCTCCCCCGACTCCAGCTGAAAGGAGGGGAAAAAAGGTCAATAATCAAAGTAAATGTAGCAGCTGTACAGTGTAAGCACATAAGAGGCTTGTCATTGTTATCTAATATGGTTGAATTAGTGAAGTAGCACAGAAGGAAAGGGCATACCAGTTTCACTCTGGCATGTCAGTCAAACGGCTGCTCACATTGAGAGAAGCCATTCTATTTTTTTTTACCCATTTGCTTTTTTGGAGCTAAACACAAATACAACAGGAGTAGCGGTAGTGAGATAAAATATTTATGGTTCTGATACCCCTTTACACAGGGGTGGAGATCACTGACAAATCATTGAGCGATCTTCAGTGGTCTCCACAGTCACCATGGTTTCCTCAAAGTTTTAACACAGTCCAAACACACACAAGAATATCCCAAACAATCCCAGAGATCAATAACCGGACCAATCTCTAAACAGTCTTCGTGTTGTGTAAAGGGGCCCTTACCGAGAAAGCTGTGAGCAACTCGTCAAATCTGTGCAAGGCTGAAACACTTGCACTGTGTGGTTTTCCACACGTGCAGCACCAATGTGGAAAGGGGAAATACCAAAACAGCGACTCCTTCAAGCAAGTAGATCCACTTCCATTCATTATTACTACTGTAGCGCACACACATCCTCCGCCGTGCTACTACTGTAATGCCATGAATCATCAATCACTCACTCACTCACACACACACACACACACACACAGAGCCTGAGGAAACGCTAGCTTGGCGTCTGGTGTAGCTAGCATTGTGGTTTTGGCAGCATGCCAAGCCTGGGGTCAACTCTGAATGGAGCTGGGAGAGAAAACGAGTGTGCATGTGTTTGTACACATCCACGTGTCTGTGTGTTGAGTGAGTAGGAAGATGTGCGTGTGCGTGCGTGCGTGCGTGCGTGTGTGCGTGTGTTGGGGGGGTGGGGTGCAACTCATTGGCAGCTGGTGAGGGGAGTTGGCTGGCGAGTCTTCGTGTGTTTGTGTGTGATGACTCTGGGATGTGCTTTCTTTAGACAACAAAGCGAGGCCGGCACCCACACACAGAACCACAAGCACACGGTCACACACACGCACACACACAATGAAATACAAGAACCCTTGACTTCGCCTACCAAGTGAACGCACACCGTCTAAGCTCTGTGTGTGTGTCTGTGTGTGTGTGTGTATATAATCTGCTTAGGCCAGCTGTGGAGCAGCTAATCAGATGACGTAAACCGTGACTCTGGCCTGTCTGTCCGTGTGTGTGTGTGTGTGTGTCTCTCTCTCTTTGTAATGTGTCAGTGTGTCTGACAGCAGTGGGTGTGCACATGTCTAGCTTACCTGTTTTTTGGAGGTGCGCAAGCCCATGATCTTCTCCACAACGGGCCCTTCGGCCTCAGCGACATCCTGGGAAATTAACACAATGACAGAGTAATTTATGTATAAGTGACAGCTTAATAAGACAAGGAACTGCTATGAATCAAGATGACACCTTTTATTAAATTACAAATATACACAGAGCCATTTGTAGCTTTTTTGGTAGCCCTCTGCAAGTTTGTGTTTGGGCGCCCCTATTTTTGTAATGAGAATGAGTTCAAACCCTTTAAAATTGGGAAGAGGGGGGATCGCTCTCCTCCCAACGAAAACATTTTAAAAATGTCTAATAGAAAAATATGAACCATTGCATAAAGTAATGAAAATTTAACCAGCATCCATAGAAACATTGCACGCTTACAAGAAAAAGGCCGTAGATGCAAAAAACGTTTTTAAATTTCACAAATTCACCAGAAAAAGTTGTAAATTTATAAGAAAAAAGTAGCAAATTTAGTATGAAAAAGTATGAAATTTGAAAAAAAAAAAAAAAAAAAAAAAAAGTTGCTCACTCAGGAGAAAAAAACGTTTTTAAAAATTGAGAGAAAAATGTTGCAAATTCACATTGTTGAGAAATGTAAAATTTTACAAGAAAACGTCACCAATTTATGAGATAAAAAAAACAATACAAATTTACAAGAAAAAGCAGCAAATCTATGCTAAAAAAAACGGGGAAAAAACAAATTCACATGAAAATGTAATTTTAATTCTCCCCTCAAAAAATGTTAAAGGTGAACTTGTAGCTTGGGCCCTCTTAGTGGCTGAGGGGGTCCTTTGCATTTGTGTAGTCTGCTTTATAACCAGAAACAGCTCTGCTACACATAGGAAAACAAATCAAAAATGTAATACTGAGGAATCAGAGAAATACTGTAACTCATGGGATTGTATCATTTAAAAGATGGTAAATGTCACATGTTAAAAGTAATTTAAATAGGGAATAAAGTTTAAATATAGAGGGCATTTAAAAAAAAAAAGAATCACTAAAAAGTGGCAAATTTACAAATTAAAAAAGTAAAATTTATAAAAAAAAAAATTACAAGAAAAAAGGCCATGAATTTACAAAAAAGTACAAATTTACAGAAAATGATTGCTCTTCATTACACACATTTCACTTTCCAGTATATCAAACCGCAAACATCACAAATCATTTGAGAGAGCTTTCAAAGGAAAATTCAACAATTTACCATCATGCTTAAGGATAATTAAGAACCGAATTTTGGATCAACAAATTTCCAACTTTTTAAAGATCTGGAAACCCTTAAAAGGAGAACAGAGCTGCACCAGTATCGTGAAAGCATAAACCAGTGCGATAAAGCCAGGCTGCACCTGTTGCTGTGAGGACGACGGGGATTTTGGTGTTGGAGATTCATCTCCACTGTCATCGTCCTCCGAGATCCGAAACTCCAGATCCTCCGTGTACCTCTTCCTCTTCACCTGACGGCTGGAGCGGCGCTTCTGTGAGACAAAGGGAGACCAAGAAAGATGTTCAGTGCTCAAATTTCGTCTTCATTTTGAATTACTGATTCAGAATTGAAAATAATCCTTAATATATAATAATGAGCCTTGCTGCAAACCCCTAGCTCATCCTGTCTGAAATAAGCCATTTTATCTCCTCTCTTCTTAAAGGCCTCCCTTCACAGCTGCCAAAGCAAAACGACCATATAATATTTGCTCTATATGACACCATGCAGATCTAGGAGCAGAAAGCCAATCACAGACAGTGTTTAGACTGCAGGATGCGTTTTGGGCTTACTTTGATGAACTGGCTTTCTTTGCTAAGGAGTACTGCAGCACTGTGTGTGAGAAATGGAACCAATTTATAATGCAAGGTCAATTACAATATATCTCCAGAAAGGGTTAATTCAGAAGAAGGTTAACAGCTGTGTGCGGTTATCACTCAGGGGTCATTCCTGCCACTGAAATAAGCTTTTTATTTAAGATTCTATCCCATATGGCCATGCATGTTATCCATATTGACTTTGAAAAAAACATCACCCAGTTCATTGGGTTTGCTATCTTTCCATATAAAACTGATAAACCGATAGCACATTTATTTAAAAAAACGAAACAAAACAAAAAACTTTACATTTCCACGCACATCCTCCCTGGGATATGCAGACAGGGAAAACATCTAAAATTGTCCTTGAAATGCAAAAATGTTTTCAACAAAATATATGCAGCAGCTGAGAAGTTGCTGATGGTGCTTGATGCGAACTTGACAGGGGGGCTTGTCTGCTTAGTCTGTCAACAGCGCTGGTTTACAACACAAACAGCAGACGCCGACTGGCTCGGTGCCTTCTAGCTCTACAGGCCGCGACACTGACGGATTTGCTCGTGTTTTACAGCCTTCTGCTTTTTGTTGGGCTTCCTGGAATCATGCTGGTGCGATTTAATCGACAGTATGACTTTGAATTTGTGCTCTTCAGTACTTCACATGCCCGCAAAGCTGAAACGGGCTTTGGAATCTGCTGTCTCTCACCTGCACGCCGTCGTCGTCGTCTTCTTCAGGTGGAGACGGGGGTGGAGACTTCACCTCCACATCATCACCGACTGAGAGCTCTCTCTTCTTCTTGGAATCCTTCTTAGCAGCGCTGGCCCCACCTTCTGTCTCCACCTTTTTAGCACTGTGGGGAAGATAAAAAATAACTCTTTTTAAAGGAGAGGGAAAAAAAACTGCAACACAAAGTGCTACATCCTTTAGAGAATGCCACGCTTCCACGTATGTGAGTGTGCGCTTTTGTAAGTGTAAGCATAAGTGTGTGTGCCCCTGTCTGTCCCAGGGCAATCGCCATGTTTGATTTACCCATTTAGAAATCATTAGTGTGCCCCAGGCTCTGGCACACAGGGGGTTAATATGATGAAAGACTGCATGGAGGCACGGGGAGAGAGGGAGCACAGATAGAGAGATACAGGCTTGGGGGTGGGGGGGGCAGGCAGACACACACACACACACACACACACACACACACACACAGAGGAGGAGGGAGGCAGAGAGACAGGCCTGGGAGAGGGAGGGGTTGAGTGGAGTCTCCAGGCTTCCTCTAATCTCTGGCATGGACCTGGCTCTGTCTGCGAGTGAGTGTGCATTCACACCACAGAGGTGAGAGGACACTCAGCATCCCTCATCTGTCTCTCAACCCCTCCCCCCCCCCGCCCGCTGCTTCCAGAGGTAGCTGGTCCAGCGACGCACGTTAAACCCGCTCTACTGGAAACGTTCATTTCGGACTGCTGAGCACAGTCCAGCAGGAATTCATGTGTGGATGGTTGTTACCCCCATTTCCACACATGTCCCTCCCTGGTCCCGCCATCACATCTGACGTCAAGACAAGTGGACCTTATTCAAGAGGCTGGTGGGCACGATGGATGACATGGGGGGGGTCACTCCAGGAGGCCACCTATTTATTTGGATGCATACCACTAACTGATTTTGGGAGGGGGGGATTATTGTGTGTAAAATAAGTATAAAGAAATGGTGACAAAGTCTAATTTGAATACATATGGATGACTGATGCAAGATTATTTTGACCATCATATAATAAGGGCAATAAATCTATTAAGATATTACATTTTTTCCCCACCAAATCAAACCACAGTTTATTTCTTTATCAGAAATGGTAGTGATACGTACCAAGGCTCATCTGTGTCTATAAAAAACTAACATGGACCTTAACATTTTTCATCAAAAACAACAACCATAATACCGAAGACGCTTGTCTCCAGTGTGGCACTGTTCTAACCTCAAAGTTAACCTCAAGTTTGATTCATCTAGAGGCAGATTTATTAAGGCAGCACAAATTAGCGAGTGTGCAATTTAGACAGAGTACTTAAGGGAGTGGCCAATTTTTGTCAGTGATCTACTATTAACATGCAAAATTATGAACACAGACGGAGTCACTTCATTTCAATAATGACCACTCATCCACCAAGAGCAGTGCACAACTGTGTACAGGCACGCCTGGTGAGGAAGTGGGTCATCAACACAGGTGCAGCCAATTTGGAGAAGCAAAATATAGGAGTTTTTTTTAAGGTTTTTTTTTTTTTTTTTAAGCACAAAACCCAGCAGAATAGTTTTTGCTCGTCATATTTCATGATTTTGATTTTCATTTCACATGACAGACTCTTATATTTAATATGTATAAATGAAGTATTGGTATCTAAGTTCAAAGGACTACTCATGAATAAACTGATTATTTGACCAACATAAGATAAGATAAGATAAGATAAGCCTTTATTAGTCCCACAACGGGAAATTCCAGGATTGCAACAGCACAGGGATAGCAACACTCAGAGCAACAATCAGAAGGCAAGAAAAAAAAAAAAAAAAAAAAAAAAAAAAAAACAAGCAAGCAAGAGCAGCTAATATACATATGTACATATTACTATAAAATATATATATATACACACACACACACACACACACAGACACACAGTGCAGAGCATTGTAGCTGGATGGAATAAATATATGAATATATGAACACACAGTGCAGAGCATTGTAGCTAGATGGAATAAATATGTAAATATATAAACACCCACAGTACGGAGCATTGCAGCTAGGTGGAATAAATATGCAAGTATATAAACACACACAGTGCGGAGCAATGTAGCTAGATGGAATAATATGTAGATATATAAAAACACAGTGCGGAGCATTGTAGCTAGATGGAATAAATATATAGATATATAAATGTAAACACACCCAGTGCTGAGCATTGTAGCTAGATGGAATAAATATATAGATATATAAATATAAACACACCCAGTGCAGAGCATTGTAGCTAGATGGAATAAATATGTAAATATATAAACACACACAGTGCAGAGCATTGTTGCTAGGTGGGATGAAACAGCATAACCGTCTATTTAGTTATCCTACATGGTATGATTATGTGCCCATACATATTCTCACCCTCCATAGCGACCGGTATGTTCCTAGTTGTATGCCGGAGAGGACCATTGTGTAAGTCTATTGCATCTTTTGCATTCAAAAAAAACTATTAGTTTGTTACGTCTTTTTGCTATCTCTGCGAGCAGCCCTGCTTAGGTTGTACAGTCTGACAGCCGTTGGTAGGAAGGACCTACGAAACCTCTCGGTTGTGCACCTGGGATGATGTAGTCTGCTGCTAAATGAGCTCCTCAGTGCATCCAGTATGTCCTGCATAGGGTGGAACTCGGACTCCAGCAGAGATGACAGTTTAGCCACCGTCCTTCTCTCTCCTATCTCCTCCATCGGATCAAGGCGTTGCCCCAGGACAGAGCTAGCTTTCTTAATCAGTTTGTTCAGTCTCTTCCTATCGGCTGCAGTAATGCCACTGCCCCAGCAGACCACTCCAAAAGTGATGGCTGATGCCACCACCGTGTCATAGAATGACTTCAGCAGCGCCCCTTGTACACCAAAAGACCTGAGTCTCCTCAGCAGGAACAGCCTGCGCTGTCCCTTCTTGTAGAGTGCGTCAGTATTGTGTGACCAGTCTAGTTTATTGTTCAGATGAATACCCAGGTACTTGTAGGATGTCACCCTCTCGATGTCTGTTCCCTGTATATTTACTGGTGCTGTGAGGGGCTGCCCATGCCTGCGGCAGTCCACCACCAGCTCCTTAGTTTTCCTCGCGTTGATCTGGAGGCAGTTCCGATGGCACCAGTCCACAAAGTCCTGGATAAGCCCTCTGTACTCAGCTTCATCTCCGCTGGAGATGAGACCAACGATCGCAGAGTCATCAGAGAACTTCTGTAGATGGCAATGTGTTGTGTTGTGTGAGAAGTCCGCAGTATAAAGAGTGAACAGGAAGGGAGCCAGCACCGTTCCCTGGGGGGCCCCCGTGCTACTGATGATCGTGTCGGAAACACAGTCCCGGGTTCTCACAAACTGAGGCCGGTTCGTGAGGTAGTCCAGGATCCATGATGACAGGTGCTGGTCCACCCCTGCGCGCAGCAGCTTGTCCTTCAGGATCATCGGTTGGATGGTGTTGAAAGCACTGGAGAAGTCAAAGAACATGATCCTCACCATATTCCCGGGCTTCTCCAGGTGGGACAGAGAACGGTGAAGGAGGAAGATCACCGCATCCTCCACCCCAATGCCATGCTGGTAGGCGAACTGGAGTGGATCCATCTCTGGTTCCACCAGGGGGCGGAGATGAGCAAGGAGCAGTCTCTCCAGGGTCTTCATCAAGTGGGACGTCAAGGCCACCGGTCTGAAGCTGTTCAGGTCTTTGGGGTGGGAAGTTTTTGGTACAGGTACCACACAAGATGTTTTCCACAGCTGTGGTACCCTCCCCAGTTTCAGGCTCATGTTGAAGATATACGTCACAATCCCACACAGCTGGTCTGCACAGGACTTGAGGAGCTTTGCGCTGATGCCGTCCGGTCCCGACGCCTTCCTCGCCTTGATCTTCCTCAGCTCCGTCCTCACCTGGGTCTTGGTCAGGGTTAGGATGGGGGGCTGTGTGTTGGGAGTGGGGGGGGTGTCGGTGGAGTGGGGAGTGGGTAGCAGGACTTGATTTCTTAGAGGCAGCAGTGGTTGTTGTGCAGACAGGGGGGAGGGCGGTTGGTCAAATCTATTGAAAAACAGATTCAGGTTGTTCGCCCACTCCCTGCCCCCCGTGGCCTGGGGGGAGGTATTCTGGAGCCCCGAGATGGTTTTGAGGTTTCTCCAGACCCCGCTGATGTCGCTCTGTTGCAGCTTGTCCTCCATCTTCTTCCTGAAGCTGTCCTTGCCTTCTCTGATCTTTCTCCTCAGCTCCCTCTGTACGGACTTCAGCATCTCCCTGTTCCTGTTCATGTTTATTTTATCAACACTAGAACTGTCAAGATGGTCTGATGGACCTTTGGGGTTATATTATGTGAATAACTTTGTTTTAACAAAATCTGCAGGTCTCCCAGTTCACAGCTTTTTATAAATATGTGTGTTTTATGTCTTCTGCAGTCTGGAATGTAATAAAATTAAACACACACGATTTCACTTATTCCTCAGACAGCCACAGCAGAGACTGCTGTCATTTAGGCAACAACAGGTCACGTTTATAACCATATAAGGAATTATGGCCATGTATGGACGCATGTATGGACGCAGCCATAGCCATATAGTATGATAGTTGCGACACTCCAATAGACTTCAATAGAAACTTGTCACGTGGTGACGAAGTCACATGGGTCATGGAGCAGCGATTAGTTCCAAACAATGTAGTTTTCCCCATAGACCACCATTCATTTCCCGGAGTGTCTGCTTAATAAGCCCTGGTAAGTTAATGAATGGCCGTTGCTTTGTTCATTTCACCACTAGTTAACATGTACATTATGTAGTCTGTGATCGTGTTTTATCTCGTCAGCTTTTTTCGTGTTTATGTCAGATAGAAGCTCACAAACTTACTCATTAGCTTGCTCCACACTAGATTCAGGTGAACAGCAGCTAGCTCAACTTGATAACCTGGTTATTGGTGGCAGTGTTATTTAACATTCATAAAATAGCATACATTAACAATGATATTAACATTCATAAATTAACACCTGGTGGTGGCCACGTCATTTAACATTCATAAATTAGCAATTTTAATATTTTATCATTCTGTTGTGTTGAAAATATTCTGTACTTAATTAATAAAAAAAACCTAACTGAACTATTAGAATATATTTTCTATCTTTGTTAATTCTATTGTGGTTCAGGAAATTCATTTTATTTATGACTGTGCATATGAATTTGATTGTTTTACAGAGTACACGTGTATAGTTTGTATTTTTTCCTCATGTTTAAACATTTAAGAGAAAAATGTAACATTTCCAAAATACAGTGAGGAAAAAAAGTATTTAGTCAGCCACCAATTGTGCAAGCTCTCCCACTTAAAAGATGAGAGAGGTCTCCAATTTTCATCATAGGTATACCTCAACTATGCGAGACAAAATGAGAAAAAAAAATCCAGAAAATCACATTGAAGGATTTTTAATGAATTAATTGGTAAATTCCTCGGTAAAATAAGTATTTGGTCACCTACAAACAAGCAAGATTTCTGGCTCTGACAAACCTGTAACTTCTTCTTTAAGCGGCTCCTCTGTCCTCCACTCGTTACCTGTATTAATGGCACCTGTTTGAACTCATTATCAGTATAAAAGACACCTGTCCACAACCTCAAACAGTCAGACTCCAAACTCCACTATGGCCAAGACCAAAGAGCTGTCAAAGGACACCAGAAACAAAACTGTAGACCTGCACCAGGCTGGGAAGACTGAATCTGCAATAGGTAAGCAGCTTGGTGTAAAGAAATCAACTGTGGGAGCAATTATTAGAAAATGGAAGACATACAAGACCACTGATAATCTCCCTCGATCTGGGGCTCCACGCAAGAGCTCTCACCCCGTGGGGTCAAAATGATCACGAGAACGGTGAGCAAAAATCCCAGAACCACACGGGGGGACCTAGTGAATGACCTGCAGAGAGATGGGACCAAAGTAACAAAGGCTGCCATCAGTAACACACTACGCCGCCAGGGACTCAAATCCTGCAGTGCCAGACGTGTCCCCCTGCTTAAGCCAGTACATGTCCAGGCCCGTCTGAAGTTTGCTAGAGAGCATTTGGATGATCCAGAAGAGGATTGGGAGAATGTCATATGGTCAGATGAAACCAAAATAGAACTTTATTGTAAAAACTCAACTTGTCGTGTTTGGAGGAGAAAGAACACCATACCTACTGTGAAGCATGGGGGTGGAAACATCATGCTTTGGGGCTGTTTTTCTGCAAAGGGACCAGGACAACTGATCTGTGTAAAGGAAAGAATGAATGGGGCCATGTATCGTGAGATTTTGAGTGAAAACCTCCTTCCATCAGCAAGGGCATTGAAGATGAAACGTGGCTGGGTCTTTCAGCATGACAATGATCCCAAACACACCGCCCGGGCAACAAAGGAGTGGCTTCGTAAGAAGCATTTCAAGGTCCTGGAGTGGCCTAGCCAGTCTCCAGATCTCAACCCCATAGAAAATCTTTGGAGGGAATTGAAAGTCCGTGTTGCCCAGCGACAGCCCCAAAACATCACTGCTCTAGAGGAGATCTGCATGGAGGAATGGGCCAAAATACCAGCAACAGTGCGTGAAAACCTTTTGAAGACTTAAAGAAAACGTTTGACCTCTGTCATTGCCAACAAAGGGTATATAACAAAGTATTGAGATGAACTTTTGTTACTGACCAAATACTTAGTTTACCGAGGAATTTACCAATTAATTCATTAAAAATCCTTCAATGTGAGAAAATAAACGACTTGGAGAGCAGATCCAGACGAAGCAATATGCGCATCTTTGGAATTCCGGAGGGCATTGAAGGCAACTCGATGACAAAATTCATGGATCAGTTCTTAAAAAAAGAACTGGAAATACCCGGAGAAACGGATCTGCAGATTCAACGGGCGCACAGAACACCGGCACAGAACCCGAAAACAAACGCTACACCCAGGTCAGTTGTGGTAAACTTTCTGAAATATGACATAAAGGAAAGAATCCTGACGCAAGCATGGAAAAAAAAAGATACGAATCGGCGACAAACAGGTATTTTTTGACCATGACTACCCAACAGAAATCGTGCAGCAGCGGAAGAAATATGCCAACATTAAAAAAACGCTGAAAGAGAAAAAAATTAGATTCCAAACACCGCTAACAAAAATGAGGATTCATTGGGAGGAAGGCACAAGAACCTACAACACGGCCGAAGAGGCAGCGCGGGATATGATGGAGCGGGGCCTTGAGGTGAGCGTGCCGAAGGAGACGGCTGGAGCAGCGGCGGCCCTGAACGCACCACGACAGATGGAGTGGAGACGAGCGTACGGCGGAAGAAGGGGGAGAGACGTAGAGCAGCGGGCCCAGGACAAGCTACAAGGCTTTCAACTGAAAGCTTAGATCATAACAAAGATTAAGAAAGGCACAGAAGAAATGAAGGCCAAGAAGACAAGGTAAAAGAGAAACAGACGGCTAGGAGAGGTTTAAGTGATATTTGTTGGACATTTCTAGACTTATGACTATTACTTTGATAGTAATTAGAAGTCTAGGGAGGGCCCTTCACTCTGTGAAGACAAACCCCCCACCCACCAACAGGGACCAGTGGGCAGAAGAAAGGCCCAAAGTACGGAGGTCGAGATTTTTTAATGTGTTTTTATATAAATATGTGTTATTTTTGTTGTTAAAGGGGCTAGGAGCACAAGTTAAAAAAAATGGAAAAACATGAATATGGGTAAAAATCTTGATAGATAATGACACTAAACGTGAATGGTCTGAACTCACCTGTTAAAAGGGAAAGAATAATAAGAAAATTCAAGAAGGAAAAAGCTGAAATTATATTTATGCAAGAGACACATTTGAGCAAGACAGAACATGTGAAACTAAAGAGATTTGGCTATAAGAACTCCTACTACAGTTCATTTAAGGGAGGAGCTAAAAGGGGGGTTATGATACTAATCTCAAACAAAATACAATTTGAAAGTGAACAGGAAATCCAGGATAAAGAAGGCAGGTATGTAATAATAAAGGGAAGAATAGATGGTATGCAGAGTACATTAGTGAACATCTATGCCCCACCAGAAAGTGACAAGGGTTTATTTCAACATCTGTTTGATCTCATAGCAACACACAGTGAAGGAGTCCTAATTTGTGGAGGAGACTTAAATGCTGTCATGGATCATGAAGTTGACACAACAAGTGTTAAGAAGACAAAAAAACATGTAACAAAGTTCATAAGAACCTCACTGGCAGAAATGGGTATGGTAGACATATGGAGGGACCTACACCCACTCGAAAAAGACTATACACATTATTCAGCAGTCCATAAAGTACACTCTAGAATAGATTACTTCCTTATGAATGAAGGTGACAGACACAGGGTGAGAAATTGTTGGATTGGAGGGGCAGAAATATCAGATCATAATCCTATATACATGGAAATATATTTAAACAATAGAAAACGACAAACAACATGGAAACTTAACGTAGGACTGTTAAATGATGAGAAAATGAAAGAAAGAATAAAAATAAATATAAACGAATATATCCAAGAGAATGACAATGAAGAAGCGGACCCAACAATACTATGGGACGCACTAAACGCCGTGTTAAGGGGTAAATTAATTGTTGAAACAGGAAAAGCAAATAAGACTAAACTGGAAGCGTATGAACAAAGATGTGAGAGACTGAGGGAATTGGAACGTAAACATCAAAGCACAAATGATCCAAAAATATATCAAGAAATTAAAGAAGAAAAAACAAAGATAAAAGAAACACAAATGGATGAAATTGAAAGGAAAAATAGATATCTAAAGCAAAAATATTATGAAACGGGGCCAAAAGCCACAAAACTGCTGGCAAAACGGTTAAGAAAACAACAAACAATGAATAATGTATACAAGATTAAAGACCCCACCACAAATAAAACCACAGTTAACCCAGAAAACATCGAAGAAATTTTCCATAATTTCTATTAAGAACTATACTCGCAACCTGAAGAAACAAATACTAAAGATATCAAAAAATTTCTAGACACACTGGACTTGCCATCAATAGGAAATCAACAAAATGAAAAACTAACAGCAGAAATAACACAAGAGATCAGAGATGTGATTAAGTCACTTAAAAACGGTAAATCACCAGGTAGTGATGGATACCCTTCTGAGTTTTATAAACTGTTTAGGAGTTGTGGCGTGAGTTCTTCTATAAAGTCATTTAATTGGACGTTGAACAACAGCAAAATACCTCCATCATGGAACGAAGCAATCATTTCAGTTATTTTAAAACCAGGGAAAGATAAAGAACAATGCGGAAACTATAGACCAATCTCTTTATTAAATGTAGATTATAAAATGTACACAACAATTATATGTAAACGAATAAAGACATTCTTGACGGAATTAATAGAAGATGATCAAACTGGATTCATAGAGGGACGCCAAACACATGACAATATCAGGAGAACAATACATATAATTAACCAAATACATAAAGAAAAGAAAAGCGCAGTAATAATGAGTTTAGACGCAGAAAAAGCATTTGACAGGGTTAACTGGAAATTCCTATATAGTGTACTGGAGCGCTTTGGATTTAATGAAAAATCAGTACAATGCATAAGGACGCTATATCAAGAACCTGTGGCAAGAATCAAGATAAACGGTAGCTTAACAGACAAAGTAAATATACAAAGATCAACTAGGCAGGGATGCTGCTTATCGCCCACCTTGTTTGCTCTGTTCATAGAACCATTGGCTCAAGCGATACGACAAAATAAGAAATTAAAAGGTGTAACAATAAAGGGGGCGGAACACAAGATTGGGCTATTTGCAGACGATATTATAGTTTACCTCGAACAACCAGATAAATCAATAATGGAAATGATGAACTTGATAGAAAATTTTGGAAAATTATCAGGATACAAGATAAACATAACAAAAACACAAATACTGACATTCCACTATAACCCTCTAAACCAGATAACTGATAAGATCAAACTAAACTGGAACCAAAAAGAAATAAAATACCTTGGAGTGAACATACCTAAAGATCTAAGCAAAATCTATAAAGCAAACTATGATAGGTTGGAACAAGAAATAAAAAAAAGATATTGATAGATGGTCAATCTTAAATATGGATCTGAATTCAAAAATTGAGACAGTCAAAATCAGCATACAACCTAGATTACTTTACCTCTTCCAGGCCATACCAACAGAGATTCCAGATGCCCAATTCTCAAAGTGGGACAGGATGATATCGAGATTTGTTTGGGGAGGTAAAAAACCAAGAGTGAAATATAAAACCCTCCAATTACCAAAAGAGAAAGGAGGCATGGGCCTACCGAGTCTAAAGGAATATTACTACTCAGCACAAATAAGATATATCATATGTTGGTGCGACGAGGGATATGAGGCAAAATGGAAAGAAATGGAAAAGGAAATTGAGGGACTCCCAGTACAAAGCATAATAGGAGATAAAGATGCATATAAGCAAATCAAACAAATAGACCCAATCACTAAATTTACTTTAGAACTGTGGTATAAAATAGTACAAAAATATAATATAAGGGAAGACATAAAACTATTGAAATGGGTAGCATTTGACAGTCAGTTTGAACCGGCAAAACAAGATAGGGGATACAAAAATCTGGTGAACAAGGGAATCACAGCATGGGGCAATATCGGAAAAAAAGATCTCGGGAGCTTTGTAAATATCAGGAGAAAATTTAAATTAGAAAGATCGGAATTTTTCAGATATCTGCAGATGAGAGATTACTATATGAAGAAGATTAGGCATAACCTCCAAACAGATGTGAACGAGATTATACAACTTATTTTAAGCTCATATGCAGGAAATAAAATAAGAATTATTTCAAAACTATATCAGAAACTTATGACAAACAATCATACAAGTAACTATATAAAGGAGAAATGGGAGAAAGAGCTCAATTTAAACATAACAGAAGAAAGCTGGCAGGAAATATGGAAA
Source organism: Pholidichthys leucotaenia (assembly GCA_020510985.1). Taxonomy (NCBI): domain Eukaryota; kingdom Metazoa; phylum Chordata; class Actinopteri; order Cichliformes; family Pholidichthyidae; genus Pholidichthys; species Pholidichthys leucotaenia. Next base: position 294,793,079 of record CM035846.1, read on the forward strand.
ACACAACACACATCAACAAATTCAAGGACATGGAGGGAATTTGGATGGAAAAACCTGATTCGCTTTTTCATTACACCACAGATTCAAGGAAAATATACAAATACCCAATCTTTATGCTGGAGGGGATGTGGGGCTCAAAATGCAGACCACTCACATATGTTTTGGAAATGCTACAAAATATCATCATTTTGGAAATCTATACATGTGACAATACAGAGGATATTAGGATATAATATACCAATGAACTGTAACCTGATGTACTTATGTGATCTTAAAAAAGACAATGTTATACAGGCTGAGGACAGATATCTAGTTAAAATCTTGTTGATTGCATGTAAAAAAAACTATCACAAGAAAATGGCGATCAGAAGTTCTTCCTTACCAAGAACAATGGACTGACATTGTTGAGGACATACGTATGATGGAAAAACTAACATATCGACGAAGAATGCAAGAAGGAATATGGGAGAAAAAATGGCGGAAATGGACACACTACAAAGTGCAACAACGAGGCAGAAATTGAAAGAATAACCAAAGACACTGAAAAAACCAGAAGAATTAAGAGATGGAAACTAAAAACTTGATGCTCCAACATTTGTCCCCCCCCCCTTTTATTTTTTATTTTTTATTTTTTTTATTTTTTATTTTTCCCTACCCTAACCCCTTTGTTTTTTAAATGTAGAATGTGATCTGAATGCATTATATATGATGAAAAATGAATAAAAATCTAAGTTACAAAAAAAAAATCCTTCAATGTGAGTTTCTGGATTTTTTTTCCCCTCATTTTGTCTCTCATAGTTGAGGTATACCTATGATGAAAATTGGAGACCTCTCTCATCTTTTAAGTGGGAGAACTTGCACAATTGGTGGCTGACTAAATACTTTTTTGCCCCACTGCAGTTCACAATTGTGTACATAAAAAACTAGAATGAAAAAAACTTTCAAATTTAGTATAAAAATACATAAACCTGTAAGAAAAAAGTAATGATTTTTTACAAACAAAAAAACAGCCACGTTTCAATTTGAAAAGTCTTAAATGTACAGTAAAAATCAGAATTATGAGACAAGAGAAATACAATATGAGGAAAAAGTAACAAATCTATGCAAAAAAGTAAAATTTAGAATAAAGAAGGTAGTACATTTAAAAGGAAAAAAATGCACAATTCTGTCAGAAAAATGTTAATGTTGCTTGTTTGTATTATAATACAGTTAAATCTGTTCATTGTAAGGTTAACAACATACCTACCAATATTTACCTAATATGGCTAAAAAAAAAATGTTTTTTATGCCGCAGATCATCACAGCTGCCATTCACACGCCATATAGAAAGGCCGTTGTTTGGAACTATTTGGAGCTCCATGAACCATGTGACCGGGCCGCGGCAAGTTCAAAGTGTGTCGTAACTATCATACTATATGGCTATGGTCACAGCTATAGCCAAATACAAGTGTGTGTGTGTGTGTGTGGGGGGGGGGGGGGCTGAAAAGTTCATAGGCTGACAAAGAAGGAGTTATGCTACAGCAATGAAACTAGTCATGCATTAAATTCAGCCTTTTCTGATACTAACTGCATTGTTTCTTTTCAGATACACTCACATTGGACAGTAGTCCAAGACTTGAAAAGGAGACCTAGAGCCTCTTTGTGAAGATGGATAAAATTTGGCATTGTGGTGTTATCAAATATCTGCAGAATAAGGGGTTAGCCCCCAAGGACATTCATGTCGACATGGTTGCTACATTAGGTGATGATGCCCCACCTTTAACAACTATGCAAAAGCAGGTAGCTGAATTCAACAGGGTAGGGAGAGCCTTGAAGATGACCCAAGGTCTGGTAATCCTGCCACAGCCTCCACACAAGAAAACATTGGTAAATGGCATTCACTTATATAGCACTTTTATTCTCATCTCTAGATGACCAAAGCGCTATCCACCCATTCACACACAAATTCACACACTGATGGCAGCATAGCTGCTCAACATGGCGCTGTCCAGACCCACCAGGAGCAATTGGGGGTAAAGTGTCTTGCCCAGGGACACAACGGCAGGATATCTGGGGAGAGCAGGATTTGAACTGCCAACCATCCGGTTATTGGACGACCTGCTCTACCTCCTGAGCCACTGCCATCCCACGGACCATTGACATTGACCGTGTTCACCACATGGTGATGGATGACAGACGTTTAACTACGAATCGGTTAGCTAATGCTGTAGGTATCTCCCGTGAATGAGCAGAGAACATGTTGCACAACGAACTTGTGCCATGGCTGTTGACGCCTGATCAAAAGCACACCAGGCTGGTCATGTCACAGGTAAACCTGGCACTTTTTGAACCAGATTCAGCTGGTTTCCTTAAGCATTTCCTCACCCAAGATGAGTGTTGGGTCCACCACTTCAAGCCAGAGACCAAACAGTCTAAGCCAGGGGTGTCCAATCATGTGCCATGGAGGGCCAAGACCCTGCAGGCTTTACCTCCAACCAGTGTCTTCAACAGCAGATTCCACTGAATTTCTTCGCACTGATTGCTGATAAGTGAAAATACCTGCTGAAGAAACTGGGTAGAAGAGAAAACCTGCAGGGTCTTGGCGCTCCATGGCACATGATTGAACACCCCTGGTCTAAGCAGTGGTAACGCCCCTTTTCTCCCCCTCAAAAGAAGGCCGAGATAGTGTTATCAGCAGGGAAGGTGATGGCCTCCATCTTCTGGAATGTGAAGGGCATTCTGTTCATGGATTACCTTCAGAAAGGCCAAACTATCAATGGAGAATACTATGCCAATTTGATGAGGCAGCTGCGGAAAGCAAACAAGTCAAAACAGCCTGGAAAGCTGACGAAAGGGTTGCTGCTTCATCAGGATAATGCTCCTGCACACAAGTCTGCGGTTACAATGGCTGCTGTGCACGACTGTGGCTTTGAACCGGTTGATCACCCTCCTTAAGCCTTATTCATGCTGCATTTCCCCTCTGGTCCGCGTGCGCTTTGGACGAGGCCGGCATGCACATGGTGTTGTACATGCTCACTTTTTTCGTCTACCAGGCCAAGCAGTTGACGCATGCGCACAACTGTCATTTGTAGTTTCGCCCCAGCCCTACGGGTAGCACAACACCTAACACACCAGTTTGTTCACCGGCTATAAACATGAGAGTGAAGCACATGTTTTTGTAGCAACAACAATGGCGTTGTTTCAAGGAAAAGGAGAAATTATCATTTTCCAGTGCTCTTCTCCACTCAAGCTGCTGCTGCTGCTGCAAAAGGATCCATGTATGTTTACTCTCGTCTTCCGTGTCCTCATTGTCTTCCTCGTCTACTTTGTCTTTATATGCTGTGCTGGTAGCATTATCTCGTGAATGGGACGTTCAATCTTGCACATGCTCTGTCAAGGTGTTCAGATTGTGGGCAGGCCGCACAGTCATAAAATTTGGGCTGACCGCAGTCATCCGCAGTAGAGCCCTGTGTACACTAGCAGAGTCGAGACAATGACGTAAATTTCGTCACACGAGGTTTTCCAGTTGCATACGCGGACGGCGGAGGCGCAGCATGAATCCAGCTTTATTCTCCTGATTTGGCACCATCTGACTATTTTCTGTTCCCCAACATGAAAAAACACTTGGCTGGGAGTCAGTATTGAACTGATGATGAGGTCATCTCTGCTGTTGAGGACTTCTTTGACGATCAAGAAGAGGGCTTCTACACCGCAGGGATCCAAGCACTGCAACACCGATGGAAGAAGTGTGTGGACTGAAGGGGAGACTATGTTGAAAAATAAACCATCATCCATCCATCCATCCATCTTCTACTGCTTTTCCGGAGGTCCGGGTCACGGAGGCAGCAGTTCAAGCAGAGAAGCCCAGACTTCCCTCTCCCCAGCCACCTGCTCCAGCTCTTCAGAGAGGATACCAAGGCGTTCCCAAAACCAGCTGGGAGACATAGTCTCTCCAGTGAGTCCTGGGTCTGCCCCGGGGTCTCCTCCCAGTGGGACGTGCCTGAAACACCTCAAGTGGGAGGCGTCCAGGAGGCATCCTGATCAGATGCCCATACCACCTCAACTGACTCCTTTCAATGTGGAGGAGCAGCGGTTCTACTCTGAGCCTCTCCCGGATGACTGAGCTCCTCACCCTATCTCTGAGGGTGAGTCCAGCAATCCTATGGAGAAAGCTCATTTCAGCCGCTTGTATCCGCGATCTTGTTCTTTCGGTCATTACCCAAAGCTCATGACCATAGGTGAGAGTAGGAACGTAGATTGACTGGTAAATCGACAGCTTTGCCTTAGAACTAAGCTCCCTCTTCACCACAACAGACCGGTACAACGTCCACATCACTGTAGATGCTGCTCCAATCCGTCTGTCAATCTCTCGCTCCATTTTCTCCTCACTCGTGAACAAGACCCCAAGATACTTAAACTCCCCCACTTGGGGCAGGAGCCTGTCCCCAACCCAGAGAGGACAATAAGATAAGATAATCCTTTATTAGTCCCACAATGGGGAAATTCCAGGAATTTCCACCTTTTTCCGGCTGAGGACCATGGACTCGGACTTGGAGGTGCTGATTCTCATCCCAGCCGCTTCACACTCAGCGGCAAATCGTCCCAGCAAGAGCTGTAGGTCATTGCTGGATGAAGCCAACAGGACAACATCATCTGCAAACAACAGAGATGAGATCCTGTGGTCACCAAGCATGACACCCTCCATTCCCTGGCTGCGCCTAGAAATCCTGTCCATAAAAATTATGAACAGGATCAGTGACAAAGGGCAGCCCTGGCGGAGTCCAACTCTCACTGGGAATGACTCCGACCGAGTGTTGGCCCCCTCATGGATCGTCACCTTATCGTGGTGGTGGTGGGGGAGGGGGGGGGGGGTTTGCGTGCCCCAGTGATCCCAGGAGCTATGTTGTCCGGGGCAACTTGCCTCTGATAGGGTCACCCAAGACAAACTGGTCCTGGGTGAAGGGCCAGACTAAGAACGATCCAACAGATTCTCATGATAAATTCTATATCAAGGATTCAGTGTACCCCGCCCGGTATGGGGTTACCGGGGCCCCACCCTGGAGCCAGGACTGGGGGAGGGGCTCGAAGGCTAGCGTCTGGTGGCTGGGTTTCCACCCATGGGACCCGGCCGGGCTCAGCCCGAAGGAGTTACAAGGGTCTGCCCTCCACTGGGCTCACCACCTGCAGGAGGGATCATGGGGGTCCGGTGCTATGTGGATTAGGTGGCGGTCAAAGGCGGAGACCTTGGCGGACTGATCCCAAGCTTTCTAAACTGTTTTTTTCTAAAATAAACCCCATTTGGTCAAATTTGACCACTACATCATGGTCAGCCTATGAACTTTTCAGCCTTTTCAGCATCTACGATGTTGCAATTAGGGAAGATAGTAGTAGTAGTAGATTAGTTTATTTGACAGGGACAGTGCAATAAACATAGACAATTAATCAAAGACAATCAATCTGATGTGTTGCACATAGAGTGTATAGCTATTAGCTAATTTGCAACTCTTGTCCCTGGATGGGCTTTAGAAAATGGGCTTTAGATGTTTCCATGGGTATGCTTTTTTATTTTTTAAACAATCTTGTTGTTTTCCTCTTAATATTACATTGTCTACCCAGATCAGGGACAGAGAACTAGATAGAAGAAGAGGGAGCTGAATCATGCACAGATAGCTATATGGCTATTCATATAGAATATCTATACAATATTCCATCGTATAGAAATATAGATAGAGAAAAAAAACAAGGAAACAAGACATGAGCAAGGGGGAGTCTGATGGCTGGAGAGGAGAGGAAAGCTCCGGACTCCAAGTCTGAACTTTGGCAGAAAAGAAAACAAGAGCATTCTGAGGCGAGTGCAATATCCCCCACCTCCTTTGTCTTTGAAGATCCCAAAATTTACTGATGGAGAGCACTGAGCAGTTTTCAACTTTTCAATATAATTACTGTGGCAGAATCAAATTATGATAAGCCCATCATCCATGAATATACAACAAAGAATACAACCCATAGTTGTAGGTCAGGATCCCAAGGTGAACCTGTGTAGCAAGTATGGCGACCCTAGAGCAGGGGTGTCAAATGTACAGCCCACAGGCCAAAACCGGCCCAATAGACAGTCCAAACCAGCCCCCAGGATGAATTTGCAAAGTGTGAAAATTAAATAATAGACTACACGAGTAGCAATTTTTCAATAAAGTAACTGCTATTCCCAATTTGTCCATTTGGGGTCACAAGAGTAGCAGAAACAAAAGTTATCCCCAATTTCCACTGAGGAAGTCTGTTATGTAGGTAGGGAGGACAGGACTTCTTCAAGAAAGGCTCCAAGGCAAACTTTCCCCACCTGCGTCTGCTATTATCCCTTCTCACCCATAAGAGCTTGCTAAAAATATGCAACAAGTCTTTTTTATGGATGCTGGGTCCAGCACACATTAAAATGTCACAGTATTTACTGTATTTAATAACTGTTCTTTAAAAATACATCTGCCCCCGTGTCTCGCAGCTCAACAGGTGCTGGGGGACGTCAGCTTGCTGCTGTTTGCCAGATGTTTTTACGGTCAGAACGAGATTTTCTTGACACAAAATTTTTTGAACATTTCAAAACAAGAGAAGCTGCCAGCTAACGGCAGCCAGCAAACAGGACGGAGTGTACCTTGCTCAGCTTCATCCCTAGAGAGCTTTACACGTTCTACAGTAAGCGATTATAGGGAGTGCTAACCTTGACCTTTTGACCCCAAATCTTATAGCCCGAGGTCATGGTCTCGGAGTGAACCTGTGTACCAGGTTTGGTGACCCTAACTTTCTTTGTTGTTGATATACTTTATAAGGCATTTTGATGTTGACCTTTGACCTTGTAATCCCAAAACCATAATCACACTTCAAAGTCACAGGGTGAACCTGTGTACCAAGTTTGGTGACCCTAACATTACTTGGTGTAGAGTAATAAGGCATAAGGAATGGTAACCTTGACCTTTGACCTTTTGACCCCAAACCCATAGTCAGAGATCAGGATCCCAAAGTGAAGCTGTATACCAGATTTGATGACCCTAGCTTTCTTGCTGTTGAGATATACTGTAGTTTATAAGCCATTTTGATGTTGACCTTTGACTTTGCAATCCCAAAACCATAGTCACACCTCAGGGTCACAATGTCAACCTGTCCACCAAGTTTGGTGCCCCTAACTTTACTTGTTGCACACTAATAAAGCATAGGGAACGTTAACCTTGACCTTGTGACCCCAAAACCATAGCAGAGGTCAGGATCCCCAGGTGAACGTGTGTACCAGGTTTGGTGGTCCTAGCTTTACTCGTTTTATAGTAATAGTAAATGTAGCATTTACTGTAGTGCAAATGCAATGTTAACTTTGACCTTTGACCTCTTGACCCCAAACCCATAGTTTGAGTGCGGGTGTAAATCATCCAAGATGAGTATTAGATACAACTACTGTATCGGTTTGAAAAGCCTACATCGTTTCTTTCAGTAGCTATTGTGTTTAAAACAGGGGTGCTCAATACGTCTATTGCGATCGACTGGTAGACCGCAAAGGCACTGCGGGTAGATTGTGTGACATTAAAAAAAATTAAAAAAAAAAAAAAAAAAAAGGTTTTAATTCTGTTGCCTATCCTCCCATTTGTCCTCTTATTGGCATTTACCATTTGATTGATGTACAGGGCAGCCAGTCAGGAGAGGTCCTGTCCTCTATGTGTCATAGGTCACCCTGCATGCGCAGTCAAACACGCTAGCTTGCTACTGCTAAACTCCAGTGAGGTGTGACCGTGTTAGCGCTTCTAATTTCTATTAACTAAAGAAGGGATTTTAAAAATGAGTGGGGGAGCTGAACCCTGTAAGAAGACAAAAACTTACCACTTCCATGCGGAATGGGAGGAAGATTTTTTTTAACAATGCCATTTTCGAAGTGTATTTGTCTGATCTGTCAATCTATTGTTGCATTTCCAAAGACGGGAAATGTGGAGAGGCACTTTCGAACCATTCATAAAAACTACGACACTGACTTCCTTCTGAAAAGTGAGCTGAGAAAAAGAAAGGTGAAGGAACTGAAATCTCAGTTAATCGGTCAGCAATCATTTTTTACACAGCTGAATTCAAAGGCAAAGGCAGCCACTGAAGCATCGTTCCGGGTGAGTCATTGCATTATTAAGCAAAAGAAGTCCTTTCAAGATGGAGAGATATAAGAGGCCTTCGTTGGGGCAGCGGAGTGGTCGTTTCGGGATTTTAAAAACAAACCATCAAAAAGTACAGTTACACGGTGCTGTGAAGCAATGGCCTTTCATTTGACACAGCAGCTTTGGAAGGACATCGCAGAATCTGAGTGTTTCTCACTGCAATTCATTTGAACTCGTCTGCAGTGGAGGATGAGATTTTGACACTACAGGCTGACACTGAGCTTAAGTCCAGGGCTCATGGACAGTTTAAGAACTTAGAGAGGAAAAGTATCCAAACATGAGGAAATATGCTACCTTCTTGAATGCATTATTTGGTTCTACTTATTTGTGTGAATCAGCCTTTTCCCACATGAAGATTATTAAGTCCAAATACCGTTCCACCATGACTGATGATCATTTGGAAGCCTGCTTGAGACTAGCTACCAGCAGCTACTGTCTGTACTATGCAACCCTGGCTGACTCCATCCAGTGCAAGTCATCAGAGTAAGGTAATGATCGTAAATGTATTGAACTGTATTGTGCCATAAGGGTTCATGCAGTTATATAATGTACGCTGTACATTGTACGCCAACATACAGTATATTGCAATATTTGGCATTTTTAAATGTAGGTAGATCATTTTGATCAGGTCATTTTAAAAGTAGCTCACAAGCCAAAAAAGTGTGGGCACCCCTGGTTCATCTGATAAGAGTGAAATTACAATATGCACATCATCAGAGTAGGTCAAACCATGGTAACAAGTTTCAAAACAATCGGACCAAAACTGTAGGAAGAGTTGATTTCACAAGACAGTTGCTGTCTATGAAGTGAGGTGAAACAGGAGGTCATAGGTCAGGGGCTACAATTCCCACAAAAATCATCTGTTCAGAACCAACTTGCAATATGCGCATCCTCAGCATATATCAAACCATGGTACCAAGTTTCAAAACAATCACACCAAAACTGTAGGAGGAGTTGATTTCACAAAAGTGGGACAGACGGACCTGTAACATAATCCCCCTTTGGGCTTTGACCGGCGGAGGATGAAAAAAAGTTACTGTCCACTGACACATCTGTATGTCCACTCCAGGTAGGAAGGGCTACACAGACATTAGGCCTATTTTATGGACACAAATTCATTTACTAGGCTATATGTAAACAAATGAAAATAAAAAAACCTCTATCAGCTGATGTCCAGTTCAGCACAACACTGATCTCTGTGAGATATTCATAGTATCTGTTGTTCTGTCATGCCAAATAAAGTAATGTGCAGAGAGAAAATTCTTTCTCCTGCCACACACCTGGTGTTCTTGCCGGTGTCTCCTCCTGTCACCAACTATTGCTGCCATATCAGGCACAAATCAGTTTAGACATGCTTTTTTGGGCATTAAATCCTGGTACATTTAACAGGAAATCGACAACTGCAAACCTTAGTAAATCTTCTTGTGCCAGTCATTTAATACTCTCCTCCCTCAAATTTGCGCTTTGACATGACAACTCTTACATACAGATACCGTATACAATTAGGCCAGGCGCAAAATTAACATCGTCTATGCCTTTCCAGCACCAACTTTGCGCTGCACCCATTAGTACATCTTGACAGTAGTTTTTTTTAACGCCAAAAGAAGGTTTTGTGCTGGCGCAGCATGTTAGTAAATCTGACCCCTAATGTCACAAATTCACATCACTGACATGATCAAATTTGAGGATCTCGTTCATTAGGCCAAAGAATTGCTTCGTTAGAGGAGTGAAGTATCACTAGAAGATGGTGACATGGTTTGCCTTTATCATGAAAAGATGCATTTGACTTGCTATGAGAGTCAGCAACATCACTGCTGTGATCCCAAAGATGTCCACAAGAAAAAATTCACAAGTTCTGTCACTATTTTTTTGCTGTAGAGATTTATACATTTATACCTCATATTGTTATGTATATATGATTTGCTCCAAGATTGACCAATATTTGTGTTAATTTTGACAATAGAACCAGTCTGATACTAGATATGAAACTTAATACAAATATTTTTTATGTGTATGAGAATCAGTGGTAAAATTTTCAAAGCAGTCATCAATTGTCAACATGTACTCACAAAAGTGAGTACACCCCACACATTTTTGTAAATATATCTTTTCATGGGACAGCACTGAAGATATGACACTTTGATACAATGTAAAGTAGTCAGTGTACAGCTTGTATAACTGTAAATTTGCTGTCCCCTCAAAATAACTCAACACACAGCCATTAATGTCTAAACAACTAGCAACAAAACTGAGTACACCCCTAAGTGAAAATGTCCAAATTGTGCCCAAAGTGTCAATATTTTGTGTGGCCACCATTTTTTTCCAGCACTGCCTTAACTCTCTTGGGCATGGAGTTCACTAGAGCTTCACAGGTTGCCGCTGGAATCCTCTTCCACTACTCCATGATGACATCACAAAGCTGGTGGATGTTAGAAACCTTGCGCTCCTCCACCTTCCATTTGAGGATGCCCCAAAGATGCTCAATAGGGTTTAGGTCTGGAGACACGCTTGGCCAGTCCATCACCTTTACTCTCAGTTTCTTTAGCAAGGCAGTGGTTGTCTTGGAGGTCTGTTTGGGGTCGTTATGATGTTGGGATACTGCCCTGCGGTCCAGTTTCCAAAGGGAGGGGATCATGCTCTGCTTCAGTATGTCACAGTACATGTTGGCATTCATGGTTCCCTCAATGAACTGTAGCTCCTGGTGCCGGCAGCACTCATGCAGCTCCAAACCATGGCACTCCCACCACCAGCCTTGACTGTAGGCAAGACACACTAGTCTTTGTACTCCTCACCTGGTTGCTGCCACACACACTTGACACCATCTGAACCAAATAAGTTTATGTTGGTCACAGGACATGGTTCCAGTAATCCATGTCTGCTTGTCTTCAGCAAACTGTTTGCGGGCTTTTTTGTGCATCACCTTTAAAAGGGGCTTCTTTCTGGGACAACAGCCATGCAGACCAATTTGATGCAGTGTGCAGCATATGGTCTGAGCACTGACAGGTTGACCCCCCCCACCCCTTCAACCTCTGCAGCAATGCTGGCAGCACTCATACATTTATTTCTAAAAGACAATCTCTGGATATGATGCTGAGCACATGCACTCAACTTCTTCGGTTGACCATGGCGAGGCCTGTTCTGAGTGGAACCTGTCCTGTTAAACCGCTGTATGGTCTTGGCCACTGTGCTGCAGCTCAATTTCAGGGTGTTGGCCTTGGGTGTTGGTCTTTCAGGGTCTTGTAGCCTAGGCCATCTTTATGTAGAACAACAATTCTTTTTGTCAGATCCTCAGAGAGTTCTTTGCCATGAGGTTCCATGTTGAACTTCCAGTGACCAGTATGAGACAGTGTGAGAGTGATAACACCAAATTTAACACACCTGCTCCCCGTTCACACCTGAGACCTTGTAACACTAATGAGTCACATGACACCGGGGAGGAAAAATGGCTAATTGGGCACAATTTGGGCATTTTCACTAAGGGGTGTACTCACTTTTGTTGCCAGTGGTTTAGACATGGCTGTGTTGAGTTATTTTGAGGGGACAGCAAATTTACACTGTTTTTCAAGCTGTGCACTGACTACTTTACATTGTATCAAAGTGTCATATCTTCAGTGTTGTCCCATAAAAAGATATTATAAAATATTTACAAAAATGTGTGGGATGTACTCACTTTTGTGAGATGAAAAACGATGTTATTTTGATTGCACGTTGTGGCTCAAGTTTTATGGAGGTAATGCTGTTCAGTGTATGGACATGCTAAAAGTACCAGATAAGATAATACAAACGGATTTAGAGTGAAGTACGTGGCGGTAATGCACCTGTAAGCTGGTTGCCACCTGCCAATCAAACCTAAAAGAAGAAGAAGATAATACAAACATTTTAAGCACGCATTGTTGAGTCATTATCCTGCAGCATTTACTGCACGTTTTCAAAATATTGGCTTTCGGACAGTTTTTGGAGCTTTATAACAAAGTAAGGAAAGTGGATAGGTCCATTTTGACCTCAGAAATGAAAAATTCAGGAAAAATTGGGCTAATACAAAGCATTTAAAGCAATTACAGTAAGGTCTATGTCGGCAACAGAATGTTGTACATGCAGCTTCAAACTTGGATGAAAATGCATTTTGCAAAAAAATATTACAAAATATAAATGTCATATCTCACAAACTACTGCATAGACTGACCTAAAGTTTTGTACATGTGCATTAATCAGGTAGTACTACTGTACATCTCTGAATTTTTTAAATAAAATTTCTGAGATAGTGACCTGGGTTGATTTGGCATGGAATGACCCAGCTCTTTATTAAGTTTACAATGTGAACTAAGTGAATACATCTAAAAAATTGAACAACAGCCCATTAGCAATAACAGCCAGTTCTACATGTTCACACCTGAACCACTGTAAAGACCCACCGTCCAACTATCACCTACAGTAGTATTTATACAGTTGAAACTCATCAAAAACTTGTACCAGAGCCTCAGTTCAAAAACAGGGAATACTCTGGCAGCTGTGAAAGTGGTGACAGAGTTCAAAGTAGTGTTTAACTTCATTTAAAAAAAAAAAAAGTCCACAGCTGAGTAATAGCATCCGTCTGCAAAGCGCACTTTAACCAGCCAACAGTAAAGTTTTCTCACAGCCTGTTGTCTATAAAAGTTGCCTGTGGAATGAACTTTGGTTTGCTACAGCTGAAATGTGCCACCGGTGATGTTTCACTTTTAACAGGCCCAAACAAGGGCCACCCCTGGCTAAATATGAGACATCTGTGCATTGCCCTTTGCTGATGAAAAGGTAGATGGAAAAACTACAGCTAAAAAGTTTCATAAGTGACACATGGCATCAGGGATTAGTGAATCTGGCTAATTTGCAAAAGTGGAACTGGATCCAGAATGGAACTATGTGACCAACTGTACAGTGCACATTAAAATACACTGGTTTAATCTGAACTACATGACATTTTTCAGACTCTAGAAGGAAAATCGTAAAAACACCAACTTCATATAAAGCAGAAATTGTGTGCATCTCTTGTCCTCTGCAGCTCGGAAAGGCTGATATCCCTCCCTATCATCTCCCTCTCTCTCCTGCTCTGTGTTTATGTCACTCGTCCCCTCTCCTACTCTGCTCATCTCCCTCCTGCTCACCCCCCCACCCCCATCTCTCACCCCCTTCTCTGTCCCTGGGGCCCTTCTCCTTTCATCCTCACGCCAAGAGCAATCACCATCTCCGTGGTAACGGCTGGTCATGTGACCTGCACCTGTTCCTCTGGCTGGTCGCCACACGCTGGAGCCATCTGGCCACACACACACACACACACACACACACACACACACACACACACACACACACACACACACACACACGTCCCCTCTCTTCCTCCCAGCTTCTTCACAGCCTCACTTCTCAACCGTCAACGTCACCTCTCCGCAGCCCTTTCTGCTCCGGTTTCTTCCTCAACTCCTCTCCAAAAACCTTCTTCTGTCTCTTATTTTCTGCCAGGTTTAGTTTCCTTTAAATGTTTTACTTTCTTGAATGAATCCGCTTTCTTTGCCAAAAAAAAAAAAAAAACTGACTCAAACTGTTTTTGCTTTTTTTGGATTTAAACCAGAGGAACATATTTTCATGTTTTGCCAGAAATGTGAAGGCTTAAAAATGCACTATGTATGTAGGTTTTTTTAATGCAATTAATAATTTTATTTGTATAGCAACAGATGTAAAATCGAAGAATCTGTGACAGGCAATAAACCACAAAGTGATTATCAGCAATTAAAAACTAAAAGCAAAAGCAACAACTAAAGCTGAGGAAAAGATGACAAAACTAATTAAAATAAATACAGTAAAATACAAAAGAAACTATCTAAAAATACCTAAAAAAGACTTGTCTGAAAAAAGTCCACAATTTTTCTATACAAGACTTCTGCGTCAACAAAACAGAGATACAAAGGTGAAACATTTCATTGTTTAGCCACTACAAACAGATGCAAGATCACCACAGTTATTTCAATTAAGGGGTCACGCGCACTAGGGTGGGAATTGCAAGGGACGTCATGACACATACTGCGATATCTGGGTCACGATGCAATACTGTCATGATACTATGAATCGTTAATTCATCTTTATTTGGATAGCACCTAGTCACAACAAAAGTCATCTCAAGGTGCTAGATACTTAAGCACAAATCATAAATAATTCAGAGAAAAGCCCCAACAATCAAATGATTCCCTCTGAGCAAACACTACGCGACAGTGGGAAGGAAAAACTCCCTGAGAAGAAACCTCTGGCAGAACTAGGCTCAGGGAGGGGCAGTCTTCTGCCACGACTGGTTGGGATGTGAGGGGAGAAAAGAAGAAAAGGAAGAAAGAAGAGACATACTATTGATACTATAACAACAACATGCGGGTAGAGTTTTGCAATACCATATATTATATATATAGTTTAATAAATAAAAGATTGGCACATGCGTTTAGGGATCGGTGCATCATCACGAGTGTCACGAAATGCGATAGGACACCAAATCCATCGTTGGCCCCGCCCTAGTACCATCTAATGGACTGAAAAGTCAAATGCTTTTATTACTATGGTACCTAAATGGGCAATTTTGTATTTGTAAGATTTATTACCTCCGCCGAGAAGGTAATGTTTTTACCGAGGTTGGTTGGTTTGTCTGTTAGCAACATACCTCAAAAAGTTCTTATTGGATTTTGATGAAATTTTCAGGAAAGGTGTGTAATGGCACAAGGAACAGATGATTAGATCTGCATGCAAGAATTTTTGGGGCAGTAAATAATAATACTAGAAAAGCACTCGGAGAGCGCAGACCTCCGCCAAGCGCCACAGTTCCCCCCATACAGTGTTTGTGTGTACGTTTTCAGATTCCTTGACCATGAAAACATATGACTAGCAATTGGATTCACACTGATAGGATTTGTGGTTCAGTAGTTATTCACGAAAATGGCATTTTCCGTAATGGCGGTTTAGCGCCACAGTTCCCCCCATACAGTGTTTGTGTGCACGTTTTCAGATTCCTTGACCATGAAAACATATGACAAGCAATTGGATTGACAATGATAGGATTAGTGGTTTAGTAGTTATTCACGAAAATGGCATTTTGCGTAATGGCGGTTTTCTTGTGGACGGTGATCCGGATCACCACCAAAATCTAATCATCTGTAGGATACCCCATTTCTGACAATCTGTGAAAATTTCATGAAAATCCGTCCATAACTTTTTGAGTTATCTTGCTAACAAACAAACAAACAAACAGACAAACAAACAGACAGACAAACCAATGCCGATGATCACATAACCTCCTTGGCGGAGGTAAAAATATTGAGCTTCCCCTTTAAGTTGTGTCCACAGAGTTCAGGTTCACTCCAAACCCATACACAGTATGTGATGGTTGACATTTTTTCATCTGAAGACTCCAAGAAAAAGCAAGCAAACTGAAGTTTATGAAAAGATTCTGATGACATTCTCAGGAAAGGTGTGTAATGGCACGAGGAACAGAGTACCGGCACACAAGCTAAGGACGTCTTGCGAGGCACGTTACCCACATGGTATGTAAACACACAGCACTGGACAATGTTTACTTTTTATTATCTCCGCAAAGAGGAAGAGGTAACGTTTTTCAGTCCCTCCAGGATTTTGCAATGTTGCGATTGCATCAATTCATGCAAAATCAACCAACCAGCGCAAGTATTGCAACCTTGCAACTTTGTCCAATCACCGCAACGTTCCAGCAATTTTGGCCAGTCCTCATCAACTTCCACCAATTTCACCAATCAAATTTGTCCCTGAGTGGTGCTCAAATGCTCAGTCTAACCAATCAAATGCTTCATTGCACCACGTTCACTTCTGTGTTTACAGTGAGTATTAATGGAACACATCAGAACGGAGTGTGTGATTTAAAAAAAAAAAAAAAAAAAACATCCCTTCCTCTGTCTCCCCCAGCCTGCCAGTGGATGTCTCACCCTGTCTCCATCCTGACCGTGTGTACAAAGTGCTGGGTTTGTGTTGAAAAACGTCCGCCTGCCCCAAAAGCACCCCGTCGCGGAAGCGCGTGTGAGGAGAGACGCCGTAAAACCACAAACAAACGAGCAAATCTAACACTACAGCCAGTGTTTGATCATTTCATACATCTTCAGAGGTCAAAACATTCCTACATCTTGTTAATGAGCTTTAAAACTGTGAATCTCCAGTTTGGACATGGACAACCCCCCCGGTAAATGAAAGATGAGTGTCTGATGAGACGTGTGTCAAGAAGCGCAGCAGATAGACAGGTAGGAGTTAGGCATGGAAAGAGAGAGAATATTCTCTGTAATGTTTTTTTTTTCTTCAGAAAAACACAGACTTATAGACAATACAGAGCAACAGAATAAATTGTTTTCCTCTCCGCTCGACACCGAGTGGTTGGGGATCGTAGGGAGTTTTCAAATGAAGGTGCTGCGAATAATTTCCAAATCTATACTCTTTAACATGCATTTAATGCAATTTAGCTGTTGTAATGAATATTGTGTTAAAGTCTGCATTTGCTGTTGCACACAGAGTTTTTCTGTATAGCAGAAGTTTATGCTTAATTTACAAATCACTGTAATCGGACATTTTTGACAATCCTGTACTTTTCTTGCATTGTTATATAGAATATCTCTGCAGTAAACTGGAAAAAAGCATCTGCTTTAAAATCTGGAATTCTTCCCACAATTTTTAGTGCAAAAAAACCTTTCAAAACATTGCAACTTTTTAAAAAAGCTCCCGCAAATTCAGGCTTTTTGGGCTGCAACAATCATAAAAACATCCCACAAAATCCTGAAGGGACTTGTTTCGCCGGTGTCATGCCAGAAAGTACACCAATTGTCCATTGTTGAGGCATAGAATATGTCTTTATACAGTATCTACATACTGTATACATATCCAGTAAATCTACGTATTTTTCCATGTAACCTTGTGATTGCATTATTTTAATTGCTTTTAATTCTACATTGTGGCAACCTGGGGAGTGCATAATGGTTTACCACCTTAGACAGGAACAAAGGATGCAAAGTTAACCTTTTGTGTGTCAGAAGTTTCTAGATGCCCTAGTAAGATAACAGGGAAGTGTCAAGGATGAATGGACTGACTGCAGTCGGACGGGGGATTATCTTTTGTGTGTGAGAAGAGTCTAGATTCTAGACTCTTCTCACACACAAAAGATAATTCAAGGATGTCATGTTATTTAAGGGAAGAGTTCCTACTTGTATGCCATTCTGTCTATGCTCCTTGTGCGAGTCGTGTAATAAACCACCTGAACCAAATCAGGTATTTACACGCTCCACAACATCAAGTTTGTTTCCGGTCCAAAACGCATCATAAGTGTTAAATATATCTTATTTTACCCAACTCAGTACTGTTTACCTGTTGAAATATATATTTTATGGCTAATATAACCCCATAACTATAATATGGCACCTGGTGATCAATTTTTGGCAGCTGATCACTTTTTGACACAAGACCAGCATTGCTTTGTCTGTTTGTCTCTTAGCAACATTACTCCAAAATTTCTGAACGGATTTTGATGAAATTTTCAGGAAAGCTGTGTAATGACATGGGGAACAGATGATTACATTTTTGTGGTGATTCAGATCACCACCTGGAGGCAGGAATTTTTTTTAGGAAAAATCAGTATCAACTTGGTTAAATTTTACTTTTGCTGGTACACCAGAATTTCTGTAGCCAAGTTACCTAATACTATTTATTTGTTATTTCAATAAATCTTGTAGAAGGAAACTTTAATTTGTATTTTTCATCAATATCAAATGCAGAAATGTTGCATTTAGAAAACTGCTGCATTTCTAACAATGTCATTTGGGAGAAATGAGCTGCTTGCCGGAGGTCTGCGCTCTCGGAGTGCTGTTCTAATTGTTTTTGCTGCCGTTTCTCTGCCTGTTAGCAGGATCATGCAAAACCTCAGATTTGGATGACATTTTCACCAGAGGTGGCCCTTGGCCAAAGATGAACTCATTAGATGTGGGAGGTAATCTGTGAGTGCATACCTATCTCGCACTGTACAGATGGATGGCGATATGGACAGACAAAGGGACGGAGGGGAGGACAGAGGGAGGGAGAGAGCCTTGGCGGAGGTATGCGCTCTCTGAGTGCCCTCTAGTTAATAATTAATTATTAATAGTTTGTCTTGCAATGCGTCGATCCCCCCCCCCCCCAATTGAAACTAGAAAAAAAGATCTGTGTGCACACGTCAAGGTCACACCAACTATGGCGGGTTCACACAGGACAATGGCACTGCAACCAAGGTGTGGAAAAACTGCTTTTGCAACTATGGCGTGTCAGTAGGTGGGACTGACTTTTCTTAACAGCATCACATGACTTCATGTCAACCGTCAGTTGCTTCAGAGACTTCGTGGTAAACTTTTAAAATAATGGTTATTAGTGAAAAGTAAACGTATTCAGCAACTACACCATTTATTTCTCACCCTGACTGTTTTCACAAACATGTTTCACCATTTAAGCCCATTTCCACTAGTACCTACTCAGCCCAACTCGCCTCGACTCTACTCAACACAGTGTGACTGGTTTTCCATTTCAACTGAGTACTACCTCAAGTGGGTGGGGTTGGGTTCATTACAGGAAGGTGGCCTATTATCCTATTATGTTGTTGGCATGCTGACGTTATCACTGATAAATAACGTAAAAGATGCTTAAAATCACAAAAGACTTAAGAGCTGATGGCTGCTCACAGGGAAGATGGTGTTTTGTCATGGTGTTGATTTGTGTGTAGCCATTTATTTCGTTGATTATCAAAGAAATAATAAAAGCTCATGACCGAATTTACCAAAGGCGGTTTTCCACGTCGCTCTCATCCACTGACGTTACGCCCTGGCCAATCAGTGGCCTGCAACCTGTTGACATCACATTTTCAGCTCGACTCAGCACAGCTGGAACATCACTGAAGTAGGTCCCAAAAAAGTACCTGGTACCAGGTACTAATGGGAGAACCCTACAAACCAAGTAGAGTCGAGGTGAGTAGGGCTAAGTAGGCACTAGTGGAAAAGGGGCTTTAGTTTTGAAGATATAGGAGAAATTTTAATGTCCCGGCGCTGTCCTGGATCGGGATGAACACACTTGAATCAGTCATGTGACTGTAAATCTGATTGGATACAGTCACTCAAAGTGTTATATTAGGAATGGGTGAGTTTCCCTCCTCTGAAATATCAATCTTTTCTCTCATAAACTTCCAACTTCTGTAAATTAAACTGCTTCATTAAAAATGAATTTGCTACTTTTTCTTGTAAATTTGTGGATTTTCTCTAAAGTTTGAGTTTTTTGTACAAGTTCCTCTTTATGAGCAAAATGAAGGTTACAGAGCCCCTGAATAAATCTTGTATTTCAGTTCATATTTAATTTTTTTTTACATTTTTAATTTTTCACTTTCAAGAAGTCCTGTGATTAAATATGCATGCACATTATTTAATGTGGTAGACACACCTTTAGACTCATTTTCATGAGTGATCCTTGGCACATTGATGTTTTATAAAGTATTCTTGTTCTCTTGCCTTACAGCTAGAAAGCTGCTGGTTTGAATCCTCAGGTTGGCAGGTTAAGAGCCCTTTTTTGTGGAACTGGCATATTCTCTCTGTGCTTGTGCAGGTTTACTTTTTTCTTTCCCCCCACAATCCAAAGCCATACATGTTAGTTTAATTGGTGAGTCAAAACAGACCCTAGGTATTTGTCTCTGATAAGCCCATAGAATAAAGGATCAATGTAGTTACTAGTTAAGCTCTTTGAGCGGTCAATGAGATTAGAAAAACGTGGCATGCAAATACATGTCTTTATCTGTCACTGTAACTGCTCTGACCTCTGGTATCAATAAGGCATTTTCTCCCAGAGATTTGCCACTTATTGCACATTTTCTCTTTATCAGACCATTCTCCGTAAACCATAGAGATGGTGATGCCTGAAAACCCAGTAGATGAGTAGTTTCTGAAATTGTCAGAATTATGTATGGCACCAAAAACCATGCTACATTCAAAGTCACTTTACTCTCATTTCTTCCCCATTTTGAGGCTGAGTTTAGAACTTCAGCTGATCATTTTAACCTCTTGCACTCCGGTGTACCGCGGGCGGGCACGTCTCTGCGTCCTAGAGCGCACGAGGGCGCCATAGGGTGTCCTAGGGCGCACTGAAAAAAAAACCCCCTGCATTTCCGTTCTTCCACTACAGACACAGCCGCGAACAGAAAGCCAAAGGAGTGCTTTGATTGGTTTAGATGTGATTGACCTCTCATTCAACTAATAAGAGCCTTGAATTGGGTTTCTGAAACCTTGAAGAACCAATGACTGAAAACCTAGCAAGAAGGACCCGCCTACGAACGGCTGTGAATACAGCGAGCCAATTGAAGCACAGAAGTTCGAAAGCGTGCGTCCCTTGCATAAAATCTGTTTTGTCTGAGCTGCTGGGTGACACACACGCGTTCGCCAGTCTTTTTTTCTTACTACTGTTCTTATTTGTTTTGAAAAATCGTTCGCCAAAACCGCAATCATGGAAGCGCAAAACCGCAATAATGGAATTATGGTTTGACCGGGTCACGTGACCAGAACCACGAGTCCATAACAAGCGGACCAGCGTCATGTTTGTCTGACAATGAGGAAGAGAAGATCACCAACGACACTGCTGTTGTGGACAGGTAAGTGTTATAAGCTAAATTATTCTTTATCCCTGAAAATTGTAATCCAAATGACTTTTGACCAATCGGTAAATTACAACTGTGCGTTATCGCAACATGAAGACCCGTGCGCCGCGTCCGGACCATGAACGCCCCCCCCCCCTCCGCTACTGTTCTGTAGCGGATTGCAGATATTATTGCAGATATTTTAGTACAACTGTGCGTAGTTTTAGTATAATTTTTAGTGCACTGTAGGTTATTTTTTCTTGTAAAAAAAAAAAAAAAAGCCACACATTTTTTACGTGGCATGCTTCTTTGTGTGTGGGGGCTTGTTTGTTCATTCATTCATTCATTCATGAATGAATAAACAACCCCCCCCCCCCACACACACACACACACAGCCCTTCACCTTTCATTAGAGCCCAAGATCAAACTTCTATATTGAATTATTCAAAAGTTACAGACGTTTTTCCAAACTGTGCCATTTGGCACAATTTGGCACAGTTCAAAAACGCCTGGGAACAACCTAAGAAAAAAGCTGTGTAATATATTCACTTTTTGTGGTATTGTTACAAAATTTTGACCTCAGCTGGATAACACTTGGTTCTACATTTCTGTTGCATTTTCCAGCCCGGATCTGACAGCTGTGTGTTATTTGCAAGCATTTGTATCCAAAAAAAAACACCCAGGCAAAATTTATTTTCTTCAAGTTCAGTATGTTTAAATGACTGTTACTCAGTGGCAGGAGCACTTAGAGAGATTATGACTGTTTTGCCAAAAAATTCAAAGTGTTTTCTTTTAAATGAGACCAACCCCATGAAGATGCTGCAAAGGGTTGAAGAACAGCTTTTGATTTACTTTGGGCACGTTATTTTTTGGCGTTTTTAGGGAAATTGACCAGAGTGCAAGGGGTTAACCATTAGTGTGCATTAAGGATGAGTAAAAAAGAAAATAAACCTGTCTGGAAACTCTTATATGCAATCCTAAAAATATGTGACCCGTGCTGGCAAAATGAGTTGGAACGCGCACCGGGTAATTATGAGCTACAGACACTAGAAGTCATAAATCATGATTCTTTCTTTGTTTGCTGGCAGCAAGTCATGGGAAAACCCTCGTCAGTGCCATCCAAGATATAAAAAAATTGGCTTGTTACTGGCCCGTTTTTGCCCAGTTCCTACAAATTAAATATCATTTTGAAGGTCTATCAATACAGAATATGAAAATAACAATACCTCAGTTTTGAAAATTTCCTCATTGTGACTCGTTTTGCCAGCACGGGTCACATATATGCACTTAGAAGGGGTGAATTAACTCCTCCATCCATCCATCTTCTTCTGCTTAATCCTTTTCGGGTCGCGGGGGAGCTGGAGCCTATTCCAGCATCTTTGGGCTAGAGGCAGGGTACACCCTGGACAGATCGCCAGTCCATCGCAGGGCCAACACAGAGAGACAGACAACCATTCACTCTCACAGTCATACCTAAGGACAATTTAGAATCCCCAGTTTGATGCCAATTAACCTAACTTGCATGTTTTTAGCATGTGGGAGGAAACCGGAGAAATCCCGGAGTAAACCCACGCAGACAGGGGGAGAACATGCAAACTCCACACAGATCACTGTTGGTCGGAGGCTGGGATCGAACCCAGGATCCCCCAGCCAAGGGTGAGTTGCTGTGCTGCCGCAGTGCTAACCAGTCCACCACCGCGCCGCCCAACTGTAAATAACACACTTTTTGTCAGTGCCACTATCTCCAAACAATACATCATAGCAGGCCTGACTACTGTCATGTAAATCTTCTTTCACTTTAGCTGCCATCAAAAGCTTCCGTTATCAGTAGAGATTGTTTATAAATGTTACTTCAATTTTATGTTGCTTTCATCCATAAGAGAGAAAGAGACTTAAATTAATGATTGAAAATCTTATAGTATTTATTGTGAAAGCTTGGCTTTCACTTTTGAAAGCCTCTGCAGCTGCAGTCAATGCAATTTTAGTTTCACTTTTAAACTGGATATTCAGTACATAATTTGTTTTGTTTGAAACTGGAATGAATCCAGAGGAAAAGAGCTGAGCTAACAGAGCTGATGCACTTTACACAAAGAGAATTATTAAATACATTAAATATCAGCTTGTACCAGATCACTGTCCCATTAGTCACTGTCAGAAAACACTATTACTTCATACTAAACTGCAAGAACATGCCCAGCCCTAACATGTACCAAATTAGAAAGGTCATACTCTGCCAACTAGTTCAAACTATAGCAGAATTCAACACAGGTCTTCATATAAGCTCCGCCTCCTGCCTTAGTGTTTCTCAGTCACTACCACGTACTCGGGGGCTTGTAGGATAGTATTTTACCCATCCGAGGCAGCCGTGTGCACTGTGCAAGTGTGAAGCCAAGATGCTCTTTTCAGTTGAGATTTAAAAAAAGAGGAAATTTAGTGTATGAGTAAAATATGAAGAGCAAAACTCACATACTGAAGAACAAAAAAGACAAGGGTGGGGTGTGAGGGACACCTGCTGCTGTGATGAGTCATACCACTGAACGAACCAACACACATACACACACTATATGTTCAAAAAAATGCTGTATTTGCACACACACTTGCAGACATGAACAACACAAGGTGTCTGCATTCATGTCTGACTTCTTTGTGTGTACAGCAAACAAATCACCCCGACACACATACACAAACATACACCGAGGGAAGGGTGTGGCAGCTGAGCTCTGGGTTATTTATAGATGTACTTCCTCTGAGAGAGGGAGCGCAAGCGAGTGGCGGGGGGGTGAGGAGGATGGAGAGACAAGGCAAGGTCAAAGGAGAGGAGTGATCTGCCTGGCCAAGGGAGCCACCCGACTCGCTCCACATCACTCACAGCTCATCAGCTCAAACCACCAGGAGTGAACGGGTCTCAGATTTCCAGGTAATGTCTGTAATGACCGAGCTGTGCTGCACACAGTCAGACAGGATTTTCACCTTTATATCGAACTGACAGAAAGCTGCATTAAAGCCTCTCCTGAACATAATTCAGTCCAAACGATGCAGCATGAAGTAAAATTCACATTCCACACTGTTGGTTTAAGTGTTAATCTAAAGTATACGACCCTGCGCTAACTTAGGGCCAGTCAAAAATAGTCAGCATGCTCGGTGCCAACAAAAACTCCCAAGCACTGAGCACAGCATGAGGTTTTTGAAATATAACTAAATGTAGGCCATCAAACCTCAAAGCTATTCTGATGTTAAAAAAAAAGTTCAATTCAAATCCTGTTAAAGATTTCACATTAAAAGTCTTAAAAACAGCAACAGAATAAAGTAGTGGGCATGCAACTTGATGGCACTTTTACCTGAGTCAAACTGCCGTGCTAACACATTCCATCCATCCATCCATCCATCTTCTACCGCTTTTCCGGAGGTCCGGGTCGCGGAGGCAGCAGTTCAAGCAGAGAAGCCCAGGCTTCCCTCTCCCCAGCCACCTGCTCCAGCTCTTCAGAGGGGATACCAAGGCGTTCCCAGACTAGCTGGGAGACATAGTCTCTCCACCGAGTCCTGGGTCTGCCCCGGGGTCTCCTCCCAGTGGGACGTGCCTGAAACACGTCAAGTGGGAGGCGTCCAGGAGGCATCCTAATCAGATGCCCATACCACCTCAACTGACTCCTTTCAATGTGGAGGAGCAGCGGTTCTACTCTGAGCCTCTCCCGGATGACTGAGCTCCTCACCCTATCTCTGAGGGTGAGTCCAGCAATCCTACGGAGAAAGCTCATTTCAGCCGCTTGTATCCGCGATCTCGTTCTTTCGGTCATTACCCAAAGCTCGTGACCATAGGTGAGAGTAGGAACGTAGATTGACTGGTAAATCGACAGCTTTGCCTTAGAACTAAGCTCCCTCTTCACCACAACAGACCGGTACAACGTCCGCATCACTGCAGATGCTGCTCCAATCCGTCTGTCGATCTCTCGCTCCATTTTCCCCTCACTCGTGAACAAGACCCCAAGATACTTAAACTCCTCCACTTGGGGCAGGAGCCTGTCCCCAACCCGGAGAGGACAATCCACCTTTTTCCGGCTGAGGACCATGGACTCGGACTTGGAGGTGCTGATTCTCATCCCAGCCGCTTCACACTCAGCGGCAAACCGTCCCAGCAAGAGCTGTAGGTCATTGCTGGATGAAGCCAACAGGACAACATCATCTGCAAACAACAGAGATGAGATCCTGTGGTCACCAAGCATGACACCCTCCATTCCCTGGCTGCACCTAGAAATCCTGTCCATAAAAATAATGAACAGGATCGGTGACAAAGGGCAGCCCTGGCGGAGTCCAACTCTCACTGAGAATGACTCCGATCGAGTGTTGGCAATATGAACCAAACTCTCACAACGGTCGTACAGAGACTGAATAGCTCGTAACAACAAGCCGTAAATGGGTTGTTGACCCATGGGTCCGGACATGGGCGGGCTCAGCCCGAAGGAGTTACATGGGTCCGCCCTCCAGTAGGTTCACCACCTGCAGGAGGGATCATGGAAGTCCGGTGCTATGTGGATTAGGTGGCAGTCAAAGGCGGAGACCTTGGCGGACTGATCCCAAGCTTTCTAAACTGGCTTTCTAACACATTCCAACTTGTAATAATGTAGCATACCTGTAAACTCTGGGAGGGGAAAAACAAAACAAAACACCAGACTGTATTCAAAGGGTTAATTAACAGCGCAGCCCCACATCCTGGTTACAGTGACTGGATGAAGGCTTCAGACTGCTGTGCGGTGGTTTATTTGTTCATACGGAGATGCAAATACACTGAGCAGAGAGAAAACATACTATAGTGTGGTGTGGGCCTCAAGAAAATGCCATGAGGACTGGAGGCTTATTTCTCCACTTTCTAGTGAAAATCTCATATAAATCCTCACTAAAAATGCAATTAAACATGAGACTTGCCATGTTCTCAGAGGACTTTTTTCTCTGCACACAAAGTATAAAACAACCATTTTTCTTTATTCTGCATCAAGACAACATACTGTACAGAGCACGTACTGTATATCAGTCTGTAAAACCTCCTCGGTTATACTCCTAATAATTCTGTTCATAAGGTATAGTTAAAAAATAACATTTTATAGATGCTGGTTAAGAGCACTTTGCCCAAACCCAACTATAACACATCAACCCTACTGCTTATAGGACTTGGGTCAGAGTTGTATGTGGACAGGCTAAAATCTGCATATCAGAACTTGATGCCATCATTCCCTTGCATCTCATCCACTTGAAGGTGGTGCAGGTGACCCAGCAAAAAGGTTTCACCAGGAAGCCTGGATTCAAACCTTTACATTTTCACACCCTTTATCAAATCAAATCAAATCAAACTTTATTGTCATATTGCTGTACATACAACTGTAGCGCAGGCAAAATGAAATTGCGTTTCTCTCGGCATCCATATAAGAAGCAGCATGATTAAGACACACTCCCACATAGCTCCCACCCCCCCATCCATTCACACATCCCTGAGACATACTTGGGGAAAAAGAATAACTAACTATAATATACAAAATGTCCATAGGTGCAGTAGTGTGTATGTGAGATTCCGGGTCAGCTGTTCAGCATCCTGACAGCTTGTGGGAGGAAGCTGTTGATCAGTCTGGTGGTTCTGCCTCTGATGCTCCGGAATCGTTTACCAGATGGAAGAAGTTCAAAGTGTTTATGCAGAGGGTGAGAACGGTCCTTGACAATGTTCAGTGCCCTGCTCCTACAACGGTTCTGAAAAAGTTCTTGGACAGAGGGGAGGGAGACTCCAATTACCCTCTCCGCCCCCTTGACTATCCTCTGCAGGGCTTTTTTGTCTGACATACTGCAGCTGGAGTACCATGTAGCAATGCAGTACGTCAGAACACTCTCCACCACACCTCTGTAGAAGGTCCTGAGGATGCAGATGGGGAGAGAGGCCTGTTTGAGTTTCCTCAAGAAGTGTAGTCTCTGCTGAGCTCGCTTCCTGATCTCCAAGGAATTCTTGCTCCAGGTCAGGTCCTGCGAGATCTGCACTCCGAGGAACTTGATGTTCTCTACTCTCTCCACTAAACGGCCGCCGATGCTGAGGGGGACGTGCTCAGGCTGTGACCGCCGGAAGTCGATAATCATCTCCTTTGTTTTGTCCACGTTGAGCACCAGATTGTTCTCCCTGCACCAGCCCTCCAGGTCTCTCACTTCTTCCCTGTACATTGATTCCTCATCCCTCTGAATAAGTCCCACCACCGTGGTGTCATCTGCAAACTTAATAATCTGGTTCCCCTCGTGTTTGGATACACAGTCATGTGTTAGAAGTGTAAACAACAGTGGACTGAGTACACAGCCTTGAGGGGTTCCGGTACTCAGCGTGACAGAGTTGGAGATGTTGTTTCCAACCCGGACAGACTGAGGTCTCTCAGTCAGGAAATCCAGGATCCAGAGACATGTGGCGGTGTTCAGACCGAGAAGGAGTAATTTCTCTATCAGTCTCTGGGGAATAATGGTGTTGAATGCTGAACTGAAATCAATGTACAGGAGTCTGGCGTAGGTGTCTTTCTGGTCCAGGTGGGTGATGACAGAGTGTAGGGTGGTGACTATAGCATCCTCCGTGGAGCGGTTTGAACGATATGCAAACTGGAGCGGGTCGTGTGATGCAGGGAGGCAGGCTATAATGTGTGGTTTGACAAGCCGTTCAAAACACTTCATCACAATTGGTGTAAGTGCAACAGGACGATAGTCATTCAAACATGACACCACTGGTTTCTTTGCTACCGGTACAATGATAGAGGTCTTGAAGCATCTGGGAACGATGGCCTGACTCAGGGAGATGTTATAAATGTCAGTCAGGACATCCGCCAACTCGCTCGCGCAGTCTCGGAGCACACGTCCCGGAATGTTGTCTGGACCTGCAGCTTTGCGTGGGTTGATTCTGGATAGGATCCTCCGTGTGTCCGCTGTGTTAATGGTAAAAGCTGGTCCGACCGATGGTGGGAGTGGGCCGGCCCTCCCTCTGATTGTCGAGTTTGATGCTTCAAAACGTGCAAAGAAGTCGTTAAGCCTGTCTGGAAGCGAAGCGTCGTCATCATCGACCCCCTGCCTAGACTTAAAGCCCGTCAGTGTCCGAACTCCCTGCCACATCTGCTTGGTGTTCCTAGTGTCACAGAGGTGTCCCTGGATTTTCTCCGCATAGGCGCGCTTTGCCACCTTAATTCCCTTTGAAAGCGCAGACCTGGCTGAGCGGAGGGCAATCCTGTCCTTCGCTCTGAACGCTGCATCTCTGGCTTTAAGCAGCGAGCGCACCTCTGCAGTCATCCAGGGCTTATGATTACCCCGCATAGTGATGGTCTTCACTGTAGTGACATCCTCTGTGCACTTCGCGATGTAGCTGGTGACCGAATCAGCATACTCCTCCACATCTGTCCTGTCTTCCTGGGAGGCTGCCATTTTGAGGATCCTCCAGTCTGTGTGATGAAAACAGTCTTGCAGTGCAGAGGTTGTACTCTCTGGCAAAATCCTGATTTGTTTCACTGCTGGCCTGCTGCGCTTCAATAAAGGTTTGTAGGCAGGCAGCAGCATCACGGACATGTGATCAGAACGGCCGAGATGGGGGCGGGGTAACGCTTTGTATGCATCTGTGTTTGTGTACACTAAGTCCAACATATTCTCTCCTCTGGTCTTAAAGTCTACACATTGTTTAAACTTGGGGAGCACAGTCTTTAAGCTGGTGTGGTTAAAATCCCCCGCAACCACCACAAAACTGTCCGGGTGTGACGTTTGGATTTCACTGATCGCATTGTGCAGTTCCCCGAGTGCCTTCTTAGCATTAGCTTTAGCGTTAGCGCTCGGCGCTATGTAAACACCAACTACAAACACGTTGCTGAATTCCCTCGGCAGATAAAAAGGCCGACAATTAACAATAAGGAACTCCGCCAACGGAGAGCAGTGTTTAGACACTAACGTGGCATTAACGCACCAGTTCTTGTTAACATAGATGCATAGCCCACCCCCCCGGCTCTTACCGGAGCTCGCCGTTTCCCTGTCGGCCCGGAACATCGCCATATCTTCCAGCTGAATGGCCTCGTCAGGAATGTTGTCGTGGAGCCATGTCTCGGTGAAAACAAACACACAGCAGTCCCTCCATTCTCTCCGGGTTTCTTTCAGCAAACGCAGCTCGTCTGCCTTGTTTTCGAGGGCGCGGACGTTTGATAGAAGAAGCGACGGTACCGCTGGTCTGGAGGGGTTAGCCTTTAGCCTAGCATGGATCCCGGCCCTTTTTCCTCGCTTTTGCTTGCGCTCGCACCGCTTCCGCTTCCTCCTCTCCCGGGTAGCTTCCAGCGGAGACTCCGCCAAAATTCCATGCTGGCGTAGAATGTCCAAATCACAACCGATCGCCGCGATTCTTGCAGCGTGCAGTACCTTGATGTTTAATAAGGTCTCACGGTTGTAAGTTTTACAGAGTGTACGTCTGGGATAATTAAAACTCTCACACTCGCTGATACCAAGAGGGGCCGCTGCGTCTAGGCGCGCCGCCATCTTTATGAGTTAATCCCTAAATTAAATCCCTAAATTGGGCAGAGAAACAACTAAACTGCAAGAAAACATTTGCCAGTTTAGTAGGGCTGGGGGATACTTTGAAATTTATCAATATATTTACCTCCATAACAAAGGATCACCCAGTATCATTTGTATCAACAGGGAATGGGTGCGTGACATCACCCGATGGAAAAACCGCAAGGAATTGTGGGAAAAGTGGTCTGCCTGTCTTTGCTTAGTAGTGAGCGACAAAAGCTGTTAAGCTGAAGTTTTTGAGAGGGTTGCTTCAGTGTGTCATTATTCATCTGAATACCACGCAACATTAGAATGGGGACGTTTTGCTGCGTTATCAAATTCAACAACCGTTCTCACGACTGGCGTTGGAAAAAGATTCCTAATGGCGTACGCTTTTTTTAAACTTCCCAACTTGGAAGAAAAGTGGAGAGAATCGGGTCTCAAAGCTAACAAAGAGGCATCGGATGGAATGGATCGCAGCGGTCAAAAGGAAAGACATCAGCTTCGACAATATTCCTACACACATGGTCGTGTTTTGACGGCATTTTCATGAAGGCAAGCTGTGATTTAAACACATATAAAGAATACTTGTATGCCCGTGGAGTTGTTGCTAACTTTTAACAAGCTGGCTGGGAATTCCCAGAGCACACATTGTTGCCTTCATTGCACATGCATTTAAAATCAGCTGGAGACTGAAGTCCATAGAATGTTTGATATCGTTAGACTCAGCAGATTCTCCTCTTTCAGGTGACTATAAAAATGTCACTATCCTGATTTAATATGTTTTTATAGCGGCTAATTGTACCAGTAATTTTTTTCTGTGCGCCAGTGCGAACGTCGGGCTTATCACATTACTTGATTAGTATTTCATGTCCAGTTGTGTAATAATGTGTACAGTGCATCCGGAAAGTATTCACAGCGCTTCACTTTTTCCACATTTTGCTATGTTACAGCCTTATTCCAAAATGGATTAAATTCTTATTTATTTTTTTTTTTTTCAATCAAAATTCTACACACAATGACAATGTGATTTTTTTTTTTTAAAGCTGCTTACAGGGAACCAACAAACCCACTTTTTCTTAAATTAAAAGTTCTCAAGTTGAAAGATCTGGTTGACTTTAAAACTGCAGTAATAATGTTTAAAGTGAAGAATCTATCACTGCCCGCAAATATCCAAAAGTTGTTCCAAATAAGGGAGAAACAATATCATTTTAGAGGAACATGTATATTTCAAAAACCTTCAGTGAGAACTACCACCAAGCAACACTGTGTTTCAGTGCAAGGAGTCAGATTATGGAACGATTTTGGACCTGAATTAAAATCATGTACAACGCTTGGACAATTTAAACAAAAAACTAAAGATAGATAGATGTACTTTATTGATCCCAAACTGGGAAATTTCAGTGTAACAGCAGCATGACAGTTGACAACCAAACAACAGAAACACACACATGACAGACAAAGGGATTACCCATGGAAAGTAAAAAAACTAAAACGACTATAAAACCAATACACATCATAGCTTAATATATGATGACCCGTATAAACACATGAATCATCCCATTGCACAAAGAAGGACTATCAGGAGCAGAGTGAAAAGTGATGTACCAGTTAGTCTGTAAGGTGCAGTGTGGCAGCATAGCTATGCCAGAATACAACATCATAGTGAGTTATTGTACAGTGAAATTGCATGTGGCAGGAAAGATTTCCTGTACCTGGCTGTTCGACAACGAAGCTGTAGTAGTCTACTGGAGAAAGTGCTTCACTGTCTATCTAGTGTGTGGTGGAGGGGGTGATCAGGATTGTCCATAATGGATCACAGTTTATTTAGTGTTCTCCTCTCCATCACTGTCTCAAAGGTCTCCGGTCTGAGACCAATTACAGAACCAGGCCTCTTGATAATCTTGTCAAGTCTGTTGGTATCTCTGGCCCTAATACTGCTACCCCAACAGACCGCAGCAAAGATGATGGTGCTGGTGACAACAGTCTGGTAGAAAAGCTCCAGCATCCTGCTGCACACGTTGAAGGATCTCAGCTTTCTCAGGAAGTAGAGTCTGCTCATCCCCTTCTTGTGCGCAGCATCGGTGTTGGATCTCCAGTCCAACCCACTGCTGATCCTGACACCCAGATATTTGTAGTCCTCAACCACTCACTCCCACATCCTCCCCCCTAATCTGCAGTGGCTGAGAAGGAGCCTTCCTCTTCCTGAAGTCAATCACCATCTCTCTGGTCTTGCTGACATTCAACCTCAGGTGATTCTGCTCCGTCCACTCCACAAATCTGTCTACCAGTGCCCTGTACTCCCCCTCCTCTCCTCCTCTTATACACCCCACAACAGCTGAGTGCAGGTGGCATGACTCAGTGTTGTACAAGGTAAAAAGAAAAGGAGAGAGCACAGTCCCTGTGGCGCTCCCGTATCACTAGCCACCACTCCAGACAAGACACTGCCCAGCCTGACAAACTGTGGTCTGCCTGTCAGGTAGTCAGTAATCCAGGAGATCACAGAGCTGTCGACCCCCATCACCCGCAGCTTCTCATCCAGCAGTAGTGGCTGGATGGTGTTATAGGCACTGGAGAAATAAAAAAAAAGTGATTCTTAACAGTATCTCCTCCACCATCCAGGTGCAGATGGGCTTGTTGCAGCAGGTAGATGACAGCATCTTCAACTCCTAAATGGGGCTGATATGCAAACTGCAGAGGGTCCAGCCACGTCTTCACCTGCAGCCTCAGGTGGGCTAAGACCAGTCTCTCCAGGACCTTCATCACATGAGATGTGAGGGCAACTGGTTGGTAGTCATTCAAATCCGATGGAGATGACATCTTGGGGACAGGAACCAGGCAGGATGTCTTCCACAGCACCGGAACTCTCTCCAGACTCAGGCTCAGGTTGTACAGGTGTTTCAGTACCGGAGCTAGTTGGTTGGCACAGGTCCTCAGGGTCCTTGCGGAGATGCCATCAGGGCCCGAAGCCTTCCGCTGATGGAGTCTCTCCAGCTGTTTCTCCACCTGATCTGTAGTCACCGTGAAGTGAGGGAAGGTCCTGGTGCCCCTTGAGGAGGAGGGAGATGGAGAGAGGTTCTGCACGGGAGCGTGGGGGGGGGGGGGGGTCTGGTTGTGTTGCCCGGGTGACAGGCTGTGAGCTGAACCTATTAAAAAACAGATTCAGTTCCTCAGCTCTCTCCTGGCTCCCAGATGGCTGCCTGACTCTCCCCTTGTACCCAGTTATTTGTTTCATTCCCTCCCACACATCTTTAGTGTTGTTTTGCTTGAGTTTCTCTTCCAACTTCCTCCTATAATTGTCCTTGCACCTCCTCAGCATCTCTCTCACCTCATGCTGCACTCCCCTCAGCTTCTCCTCGTCTCCAGCCCTAAAAGCTCTTTTCTTTTTGTTCAGAAGTGCTTTCAGGTCACTGGTGACCCATGGTCTGTTGTTGGAGAAGCAGCGTACAGTCTGAGCTGGCATGGTCTTGTCTTCACAGAATCTAATGTATTCTGTGATGCAGTCGGTCATATTGTCTGTGTCCACCCCATGTGGTTCACAGAGTACGCTCCAGTCTGTCGTCTCGAAGCAGTCCTGTAGTGCATCAGCAGCCTCCTGTGTCCACCTCCTCACAGTCCGTGTATAAGCAGGCTGCCTTTGCACAAGGGTGACATACTTGGGTGATAACATGACCATGCAGTGATCTGATTTACCAATGGGGGGTAGAGCTGTGGCACTATATGCATCCCCGACATTGGCATACAGTAAATCCAGTGTTTTGTTCTCTCTGGTGGGACAGTCAACAAACTGGTGAAAGTTTGGTAAAGTTTTTCCCACTGAGACATGGTTAAAATCACCTGTGATGGCCATGAATGCATCCGGATGTTTCTCCAGTAATGTGGCCGCAGTGGAGCTGATGACGTCACAGGCCACCGCTGTG
This sequence comes from Pholidichthys leucotaenia, assembly GCA_020510985.1. Lineage (NCBI taxonomy): Eukaryota > Metazoa > Chordata > Actinopteri > Cichliformes > Pholidichthyidae > Pholidichthys > Pholidichthys leucotaenia. Next base: position 294,826,336 of record CM035846.1, read on the forward strand.
TCAGCTGACGGAGGGACGTAGACGATAACAATTAAAGAGCACTTCATTTTTCACTGCATATAATAGGGTCTCATACTCACAGCCAGCAGTTCAATGTCCAGGCTGCAGCATTTTTCCTTCACATAAAGGTGCCTGGGGTGACACCATCGTTCATTAACAAGAAGTGCCACTCCTCCTCCTCTCTTTTTCCTGCTGTTTTTCACGTCTCTGCCCCTCGTATAGTCCTGAAGCCAGGTATCGCTACGTTTACATCCGGGATCTGTGAGTGTAACCACGTCTCCGTAAAACACATGAAACTACACTCACGATACTCCTGTTGCGTATATACAAGATGACATGTAAAATCACATAAGGACTGTCATATCCAGTCTGTGTTGTGTTGTTGCTTATTTTTTTTGTCACGTTTTGTCTTAGCTTTTTCTGAATTGTAATCGCTCTTGTTTTGTTTTTCTTTTGAATTCTTGAATGGAATATGGGTGGGCAATATAAGCTGCGGCTTCAGCCATCACCCATTTCGGATATCTTATGTTGAACTGTATAATCTGAGGAGTTTTTGTTTGATTTGACCTTGTTGGATCCCCCCCCCCCCCCTGTTATATTTTCTGTAATCTTTACTTTTAATCTATCCGAAATAAATATCCGAAATAGAGATTCATTCATTTTTTGAGATTTTTGCAAACTCATTAAAAAAAATGAAGAAATCACATGTACATAAGTTTTCAGAGCCTTTGCCATGAAGCTCAAAATTGAGCTCAGGTGCATTCACTTCCACTGATCATCCTTGAGATGTTTCTACAGCTTAATTGGAGTCCACCTGAGGTAAATTCAGTTGATTGGACATGATTTGGAAAGGCACACACCTGTCTATATAAAAGGTCCCACAGTTGGCAGTGCATGTCAGAGCACAAACCAAGCATGAAGTCAAAGGAACTGTCTGTAGACCTCCGAGACAGGATTGTCTTGAGGCACAAATCTAGGGAAGAGTAGAGAAAAAATTCTGCTGCTTTGAAGGTCCCAATGAGCACAGTGGCCTCCATCATCCGTAAATGGAAGAAGTTCGGACCCACCCGGCCTCTTCCTGGAGCTGGCCAGCCATCTAAACTGAGCAATCAGGGGAGAAGGGCCTTAGTCAGGGAGGTGACCAAGAACCCGATGGTTACTCTGTCAGAGCTCCAGCATTCCTCTGTGGAGACAGGAGAAGGACAGAAGGACAACCATCTCTGCAGCAATCCACCAATCAGGCCTGTATGGTAGAGTGGTCAGACGGAAGCTATTCTTTAGTAAAAGGCACATGGCAGCCCGCTTGCAGTTTGTCAGAAGGCACCTGAAGGACTCTCAGACCATGAGAAATATTCTCTGGTCCGATGAGACAAAGATTGAACTCTTTGGTGTGAATGCCAGGCGTCATGTTTGGAGGAAACCAGGCACTGCTCATCACCAGGCCAATACCATCCCTACAGTGAAGCATGGTGGTGGTAGCACCATGCTGTAGGGATGTTTTTCAGCGGCAGGAACTGGGAGAATAGGACAGACACATCCTAGTTGAAAACCTGCTCCAGAGCACTCTTGACCTCAGACTGGGGCGATGGTTCATCTTTCAGAAGGACAACGACCCTAAGCACACAGCAAAAATATCAAAGGAGTGGCTTCAGGACAACTCTGTGAATGTCCTTGAGTGGCCCACACAGAGCCCAGACTTGAATCTAATTGAACATCTCTGGAGAGATCTGAAAATGGCTGTGCACCGTCGCTTTCCATCCCACCTGATGGAGCTTGAGCTTGAATTTTGTGACTGTATGCTGTATTGGTAACGCCATCTTGTGAATGGGAGGTTCAATCTTGCGCATGCGCAAAGTTAAAGCAGACAAAGAATAGGAGGAGAAAGATGAAAATAAAATTGTTTTGCAGCAGCTGCTTGAGTGGAGAAAAGCATTGGAAAAACAGTAATTTCTCCTTTTCCTCAAAACAGTGCCATTGTTGTTGCTACAAAAAATGTACGTCGATCTCGCATTTCTTCACTTTTATACAGCCAGTGAACAAACTGGCATGTTAGTGCATTTGTGCTACCTGTAAGACTAGGGTGAAACTCCAAATGACAGTTGTGCACACGTCAGTGGTCCAGCCTGGTAGACAACAAAAATGAAGTATATGTGAACTGTGCTGGCAAAATCAATCACTTTGAGGAAATTATCAAAACTGAGGTAACATTTTTTTTCCATATTCTGTATTGAAAGACCTTCAAAATGATATTTAATTTGTAGGAAGTGCGCAAAAACGGACCCGGAAAAAGCCGATCTGTTTATATTTTCGCTAGGTATAAAACTCAAGTTCGATCGGTCGGGAGTTACGTCTTCTGCCAAAACATATGTATTTTTAGAAAGTACAATTTCTAAGCTTTACAATGATACCAGGCACTCACGGGGGTTTTCCCGGGACTTGCCACTAGCAAACAATGAAAGAGTCATGACTTATGACTTCTCATGCCTGAAGCTCCTAATGACACGGTGAACATTCCGACTCATTTTGCCAGCACGGGTCACATGTACACAACCACATGCATGCTGGCCTCGTCCAAAGCGGACATGCATCTCAGTGAACCACAGCGGAAAAGTAGCATGAATCCATCTCAAGTCTCTGGTCTTCAGACCAGCCATTTTCCTCCAAGACCACACCAGGGAACATGCTGTGTGGCAAGCTCCTCACAAGCTGGAAGCTCAACCTAGTGGGCCTGGTTGCTATAGCTACCAACAAGGCTAATGTTGTGCAAGTGGATGGATGCAGTGTTTTTAGCCACAGACTCCATCTCTCCATTGGCAAGTTCAGTGCAATATTCAATTAATTTATATGAAATAAGAAAATTCCAATGCATAATGCTCAGTAAAAACTTAGTTTGCAATTTGGGGTGGGGGGGGGGGTGAGAGAGAGCTGATTAAACTGTGTAATTAAGCTATCAACATTATAAGATAAAGATAAGCCTTTATTAGTCCCTTTATTATGTGTGATATTTAGGCTGCGTGTCCACCAAACGCGTTTTTTGTCACCTGACCGCCTTTTTTTTTTTTGTTACTTATTTGTACCCGTAGGTAGACTTGGTTTGCAGTCTGGTGACAAGCCACCGGCTGCTGGTTGCTGTGTGCGCGAGCACCCTAAACCTACATGTTTTGGTGTGTGGGAGGAAACCGGAGAAATCCCGGAGTAAACCCGCGCAACACGGGGAGAACATGCAAACTCCACACAGCTCACAGTTGGTCGGGGGCTGGGATCGAGCCCACGATCTCATGATACCCGCGGTCCCCCCGGCCGAGGGTAAAACTGTGCTGCCACAGTGCTAAACCACTGCGCCACCGTGCAGCCCCTTGAACGTCTTTTTTTAAGCGTTTTTGCACTGTGCTCTGGAAAAAAAAAAAAGTCTGTGCTCTGTATCGCAGCAACAGCTTGTCACTCACAGCTCAGCACTTCCGCTTTTCCTATGGTCAGATTTTCTACTTATTTTTTAATAGTAGTCGCTAAATAACAATGGACAGGAAATGTATTCCAGCATCAATGGCAGCTCTGGATGCAAAATATAATTACACAGAAAACAGGAGTCTGAGCAGAGACTGTATCGGCATCCTATGTCCTGCCCTTCCTCAATTCTGATTGGCTGCTTAGAAAGGTCTGACATTGATGAGCTCAGCTGCAGTCTGAAAAGTTGAACTTTTTTCAACTCTGAGCGCCCTGAATGCCGCAACAAAAAGCGGCCACCGCCGAGATCGTTTCAATGCCAAGGGCGCTCAGCACTGCAAATGCTGAACTACATAAAGAATGAATAGAAAATAGTCGCCCACACCTGAAAAAACACGTTTGGTGGACACTCAGCCTTACTGTATAAATTTAAATTGCATACGTATATATTAGGGATGCAAGTTATCAATTAATTCATTAATTGATAATTGATTCACCTTATCGATCAATTAACAATTAATTGATAAGCTGTACAATACAGTCCAACATAAAAAGTTTTTTTTTTACATATACTGAATAAAAATTAAAATTATATTCCTCAATGATTTATTGTACCATTTGCATTTTTTAATACAGACAATAGCATTTTTTGTAGTTTAAACAATTTTGCACTGTATAGTGTGTACTATGTGTTGATGTATCTCAGTAAATTACAAATGTCAGGATTTTTTTAAATTTATTTTAAAGACTACTACCAATATCATAAAATGTATCTTTTTTAGTTATATTAAAAACTTTCACATTTTAATTTACTGAGATGCACTGATAGACTGTTTTAACAGGAAAATAAATTGTAAACTGCTTCATCTGTTGCATGATGAACATTAACACAGTACCTCAGAAATCCAGGCAAACCCAGTACGATCTGGGCTCCCTCTGTTGTGTTACCTCAGTGGCAACTTGAGTCCAGTCTGCTTTTCCGTCTAGCAGCAGGTTGAAGGGAGGCAGCGGGGAAAGGTTTTTACGCTTGTGTAGCCTGCTGCAGTCAGTTTCTCCGCCCTGTTGATTTGACGGCTGGACATTGGAATGTGCCATTGGAACTTCTTGTGGCTCTCCGACGTAACACAGAAGGGCTTAGTTAATCAGTTAATTGACAACTAATTTAATTTAGTCAACTAAATTCTTAACAATTAATCGAAAGTCAATCATTAACATCCCTAGTATATATACAACTTTTTCAGTTATTTTCTATTGATATGTATCAAAATAATTTATTCAACATCATTTGCAATGCACATGACACATACTGTGTGTGTGTGTGTGTGTGTGTGTGTGTGTGTGTGTGTGTGTGTGTGTGTGTGTGTGTGTGTGTGTGTGTGTGTGTGTGTGTGTGTCAGTATCAAGATACTGAATAATTATATCGAGACACCCCCTCATTGATCGTCACCTTATCGTGGTGGTGGGGGGTTTGCGTGCCCCAGTGATACCAGGAGCTATGTTGTCTGGGGCAGTTTGCCTCTGATAGGGTCACCCAAGACAAACTGGTCCTGGGTGAAGGGCAAGACTAAAAATGATCCAACAGACTCTCATGATAAATTCTATATCAAGGATTCAGTGTACCCGCCCGATATGGGCCCCACCCTGGAGCCACGACTGGGAGAGGGGCTCGAAGGCTAGCATCTGGTGGCCGGGTTTCCACCCATGGGACCCGGCCGGGCTCAGCTTGAAGGAGTTACATGGGTCCGCCCTCCAGTGGACTCATCACCTGCAGGAGGGATCATGGGGGTCCGGTGCCATGTGGATTAGGTGCCGGTCAAAGGCGGAGACCTTGGCGGACTGATCCCAAGCTTTCTAAACTGACTTTTGGTATGTGGAATGTCACCTCTCTGGTGGGGAAGGAGCCTGAGCTGGTGTACGAGGTTGAGAGATACCGGCTAGATATAGTCGGCCTCACCTCAACACACAGCTCCGGTTCCAGAACCAGTCTCCTGGAGAGGGGCTGGAGCTTGGCCTTTTCTGGAGTTGCCCCGGGCGAGAGGCGACGAGCAGGGGTGGGTATTCTTGTATCCCCCCACCTTGCTGCCTCTATATTGGAGTTTTCCCTGGTGGACGAAAGGGTTGCTTCCCTGCACCTTCGGGTTGGAAAACGGGTCCTGACCATCATTTGTGCCTATGCACCAAATGATGTTTCAGAGTACCCACCCTTTTTGGAGTCTCTGACTGGGGTGCTGGAGGGTGCTCCTCTTGGAGACTCCATTGTCCTACTGGGGGACTTCAATGCGCACATGGGCAACGACAGTGAAACCTGGAGGGGGGTGATTGGGAGGAACAGCCTGCCCGATCTGAACCCGAGTGGTGTTCAGTTATTGGACTTCTGTGCTAACCACAGTTTGTCCATAACGAACACCATGTTCAAGCATAAGGGTGTCCATATGTGCACCTGGCACCAGGACACCCTAAGTCGCAGGTCGATGATCGATTTTGTTATCGTGTCATCAGACTTCCGAACGTATGTCTTGGACACCCAGGTAAAGAGAGGTGCAGAGCTGTCAACTGATCACCACCTGGTGGTGAGTTGGATCCGATGGCAGGGGAGGAAGTCATTCAGACCTGGCAGACCCAAATGTATAGTGAGGGTGTGCTGGGAACGTCTGGCTAAGGCCCCTGTCCGGGAGGTCTTCAACTCCCACCTCCGGAAGAACTTCAACCACATTCCAAGGGAGTCTGGAGACATGGAGTCTGAATGGGCAATGTTCTCCACCTCTGTTGTTGAAGCGGCGGCCCAGAGCTGCAGCCGCAAGGTGGTCGGTGCATCTCGTGGTGGCAATCCCGAACCAAGTGGTGGACACCAGTGGTGAGAGGGGCCATTAAGCTGAAGGAGGAGTCCTATCAAGCTTGGTTGGCTTGTGGGACTCCCGAAGCAGCTGAGGTGTACCGGAAGGCCAAGCGGAGTGCAGCTCGGGTGGTTGCTGAAGCAAAAACCCGGGTATGGGAGGAGTTCAGTGAGGCCATGGAACAAGACTTTCGGTCGGCCTCGAAGAGATTCTGGCAAACTGTCCAGCGGCTCAGGAGGGGAAAGCAGCTCCCTGTCCACACTGTGTATGGTGCGGATGGGGCACTGTTGACTTCGACTGGGGATATCATCGGGCGGTGGAAGGAATACTTCGAGGATCTCCTCAATCCCACTGATACGCCTTCCACAGAGGAAGCAGGGTTTGGGGATGAGGGGGATGACTCGCCTATCACAGGGGCTGAGGTCGCCAAGGTGGTTAAAAATCTCCTTGGTGGCCAGGCCCCGGGGGTGGACGACATTCGCCCTGAGTACCTCAAGGCCCTGGATGTTGTAGGGCTGTCATGGTTGACACGCCTCTGCAACATTGCGTGGAGGTCAGGGGCAGTGCCTTTGGCATGGCAAACCGGGGTGGTGGTTCCTCTCTTCAAAAAAGGGGACCAGAGGGTGTGCTCCAACTTTAGAGGGATCACACTCCTCAGCCTCCCGGGGAGGGTCTATGCCAAGGTACTGGAGAGGAGAGTCCGACCGTTGGTCGAACCTCGGATTCAGAAGGAGCAATGTGGTTTTCGTCCTGGCCGTGGCACATCGGACCAGCTCTTTACCCTCTCGAGAATTCTCGAGGGTTCGTGGGAGTTTGCCCAACCAGTTTACATGGGTTTTGTGGACTTGGAGAAGGCATTTGATCGGGTCCCTCGTGGTTTTTTGTGGGGGGTGCTTCGGGAGTATGGGGTATCGGGCTTGTTGTTACGAGCTATTCGGTCTCTGTACGACCGTTGTGAGAGTTTGGTTCATATTGCCAACACTCGATCGGAGTCATTCTCAGTGAGAGTTGGACTCCGCCAGGGCTGCCCTTTGTCACCGATCCTGTTCATTATTTTTATGGACAGGATTTCTAGGTGCAGCCAGGGAATGGAGGGTGTCATGCTTGGTGACCACAGGATCTCATCTCTGTTGTTTGCAGATGATGTTGTCCTATTGGCTTCATCCAGCAATGACCTACAGCTTTTGCTGGGACGGTTTGCCGCTGAGTGTGAAGCGGCTGGGATGAAAATCAGCACCTCCAAGTCCGAGTCCATGGTCCTCAGCCGGAAAAAGGTGGATTGTCCTCTCTGGGTTGGGGACAGGCTCCTGCCCCAAGTGGAGGAGTTTAAGTATCTTGGGGTCTTGTTCACGAGTGAGGGGAAAATGGCGTGAGAGATTGACAGGCGGATTGGAGCAGCATCTGCAGTGATGCGGACGTTGTACCGGTCTGTTATGGTGAAGAGGGAGCTTAGTTCTAAGGCAAAGCTGTCGATTTACCAGTCAATCTACGTTCCTACTCTCACCTATGGTCATGAGCTTTGGGTAATGACCGAAAGAACAAGATCGCAGATACAAGCGGCTGAAATGAGCTTTCTCTGTAGGATTGCTGGACTCACCCTCAGAGATAGGGTGAGGAGCTCAGTCATCCGGGAGAGGCTCAGAGTAGAACCGCTGCTCCTCCACATTGAAAGGAGCCAGTTGAGGTGGTATGGGTATCTGATTAGGATGCCTCCTGGACGCCTCCCACTTGAGGTGTTTCAGGCACGTCCCACTGGGAGGAGACCCCGGGGCAGACCCAGGACTCGGTGGAGAGACTATGTCTCCCAGCTGGTCTGGGAACGCCTTGGTATCCTCTCTGAAGAGCTGGAGCAGGTGGCTGGGGAGAGGGAAGTCTGGGCTTCTCTGCTTGAACTGCTGCCTCCGCGACCCGGACCTCCGGAAAAGCGGTAGAAGATGGATGGATGGATGGATATATCGAGACATGACTTCTGGCTCCCATCACCCAACCCTACAGTTTAGGGTAAAAATGTCTTGTCTGCTGCCTCCAAATGAAGGCTAGCACTTGCAAGCTTGAAAACTTACTGTTATGAAGGCTAAAGTAGCAGTGGCATCTCAGCCACTACCAACTCTTAATCCAGGCATATCTTATTAGTTTAGCTTACCAATATTGTACATACTGGACAACTCTATACCCTAATTTTTCTGTTTCAGCATGACTGCAACTCCGTGCATAAAGCAAGGTCGACAAAGGCTTGGTTGGAGAAGTTTGGTGGGGAAGAACTTGACTGGACCATACAGAGCCCTGACCTCATTCCCATCCAACACCTTTGCGGAAACTGAAACAGAGACTGTGAGCTGGACCCTCTGATTCAACGTTACTGTCTGATAGTGGTGGGCGGATCTATCCAAATATCGATACCAACGTTGGCATTGATATTGATCAATACCAGTGTAATTGGATCGATACTCTGTGTCCATGTATGCTCTCGTCATAGCAGAGAGCAGGCACGCTTTGCTTCTCTTCTACTTGTGGTTTTACAGCGGTTGGCAACTAGCATTTAGGTGCTACTCCTTACTACCATCACGTGACTCAGCAGCACCAGGTAAACAAGCTAGCAAGCAGCAGCTGCTGGCTGCCAGCGTGCGTGCACACACACACGAGCTGCACAGAGACGGAGTAGAAGAATGGCAGAGCGGAAGAGGAGCACCGTGTGGCTACATTTTCAAATGAATGGAGACATTTTATTTAATTTCTGTATCCACCTTATTCCTGGGGGTGCTGCTGTAGGAACGATTATAATGGAACTTCTGGTTTCGGCTGACCCAGTGTTAAATCAGTCAGTAAGAGGGCAGTTGCAGGGGCATTTAAAATGGTGTTTTTAAAAGTTTTTCAAATTCACTTTAATGTATAGTCCACATACATGTTTTCCACTCAAGTGGCAGCAAATTTCAGCTCTTCTAGTTTTTGTATTTTTTAAATGTTTGGCGTCGTTCTGGCATTTGCTCGTGTTTGTGGTTGTACCAGACTGGATGAATGGAAGCTTCTCAACACATGGTGACAGACGACATCCAAGCACGGTGTTGTGACTTACGTCTGCTCTAAAGTAAATTTGATTATGTCCCAACATATTTTAACAAAATGACTTTATTGTGGTGGAGATGTGTGACCCGTGCTGACAAAACAACTCAGAATGTGCGCCGTGTCATTACGAACTTCAGGCAACGAGAAGTCATAAAATCATGAGCCTTTCTTTGTTTGCTACCGGCAAAGTCCCTGGAAACCCCAGAGTGTCTGGTATCATTTTAAAGCTTAGAAATTGTACTTTCTAAAAATACCTATGTTTTTGCAGAAGACATAACTCCCGACCGATCAAACGCGAGTTTTCAACCTAGCTAAAATACTGTTTACATCGTTAGCATCTTAGCAGCGGCGCTAACTAATGGAGCTACTGTGTACGAAGCCACTTTTTAAGGTCATCTTTCCATCCCTCGACAGTCGTAGAAAGTGGTATGATTATGTTACTCTTTTGAGGTGCAAGAGGCCATGTTCCCACATTTCTGATGCCAAAGTCATTGCTTTTTAACAAGGAAAAGTGTCCCGTTTCAGACAACCGTATGTTCTAAACTAGTACCGGAAGTTGCTACCATAATTCACGCAAGGCATCATGGGACATAGGAATAAGGTGGATTATAGATTCTGAACACTGTACCTCAAAAAAGAATTTGTTTTAATTTGTTCTTGAGTGATAATTTTGTGCAGTTTGTTTGTTTAAGCAAAAAAATCCAGACATGACAATGTATGAAAAAAACTTTGTTACCGTTTTATTGTTTCTGAACAAAAAGTTTTATGATGATAAAGAATCTTCTGTTTATCGCTAATCTTTGCCAAAATTCTGTCCTGGGTTTTAACTAATTAATAATCCAAAGGAAAAAAAATCACAAAACACTTGAAGGTCATGAAAATTCATTCACATTCAATAATTTTTTTGATGATGCATCCACCTTAATTATTAAAAAATATTGGTATCGTATCGCCGATACTGGCCCTATATTTACTTGGTATTGGATCGATGCCAAATCTTGCAGTATCGCACACCACTACTGTCTGACCTTACAAATGCTCTTCTGGATGAATGATCCGAAATTCCCACAGCCACACTCCCAAATTGCGTAGAAAGGATTTCCAGATGAGCAGAAGCCATTATAGCTGCAAAGGGGAGCCAACTCCGTAATAATGCCTATGGAAGTACCAATTGGTCATTCCAAAATTTCACATACTTCGAGACAAGGAAACATGCATTTTAAAATGTAACCAAACTGAAATTGTTTAAAACTGGTTCAGTCTTGGATATATTCTGAATTTACAGCTGTAGGCTACTGTTGTCTGTTTCAGGGGAAAAATCAAAGCCACACAACTGGGACACACTGGATAAGTCTCAGCCACCGCCATTGGTGAACCTTATCTTAGGCTATATCCACACCAGGATAGTCCAGGAGTCTCGGTTCGACTCAAGGGGGGATGGCAAGAATTTTTACACCTTCGTTTGGTTCTGTTTGCATTCACACAGCACTTCACTCAAGGAGACCAAACTGCTTGGACAACGTCACACAGTTACAACAACTGCTCATTTGTGTCGGTGTAGCTGAAGCCACCACTGAGCAGGAAGAAAAAATCTCGGCGAAGAAGAGAAATCCGGCTCATCGATTGGCCAGGACCGGTGTTATGCCGAAAATGGCTCGCTTGCCAAGAATTGCATGCCATGCACCATCCATCCATCTTCTTCCGCTTAATCCTTTTTGGGTCGCGGGTGGGGCTGGAGCCTATCCCAGCATCTTTGAGCGAGAGGCAGGGTACACCCTGGACAGATCGCCAGTCCATTGCAGGGCCAACACAGAGAGACAGACAACCATGCACCAAAACTATAAAATATAACACTACAGCCAGGCTTGTAACCATTTGTGCATTTTTAGAAGTACCCATTATACATTTTTAGAAGCAAAAATTGTTATTACCTCTTGTAAATTATCTTTAAATTGTGTTTATTCGATGATGGGATGCAATTCTCGACAAGCGAGCAATTCTCAGCATAACACCGTTCCCTTCAGTAAGGTGTTCATGAGCCAAAAACTAATACAAATGAAAAGCTCCACTGTCTGTATAAACCCCGCCACCACCATCATGTCGCTAAACGTTTTAAAAACATCGGTATTCTTGTGTGTAGCCACAAGCAGCTGAGAAATCAGGTTCTCAGACCAAATATCTATCACAGCCTGCATCACACTCCTCACTTCTCCAAGTCCAAGAGACATTTTTTTAAACTTTTCTCTTTGGTTTTCTCTGGTAAACGTATTTCTTGGATCCGCGCAGTTGACTTTATTGTTATTTTCTACCCAAAATGGAGGCTGAAGAACCAGGAGCGCTTCAGCTGAATCGGGATGTTGGATTTATTTACCCACGGATACGTACCACGGACGTGCTGCCAGGAAACACACATCAAGTTTTCAACAGGGACAACTTTTTCAGGTGAGTGGGAACTTCACCTGTCTGGATCTCACCTAGACGGTGAATTAATGCCTTTTCACGTATTTACGTTGCGTTATAATGTAATCGTGCTGTGTTAAAAAATTCACCCATTCGCATTTGATATGAAGGCACCTTTACAGTAAATGGCACTTTCTCTTCTCACTGTGTGTTGATGTGGTTACACAAACGCCGAGGGGCACATCCGCCCTTTGGCCCACTGGATACTCCGTTTGCATTGACATGGCAAGCAAAGCGCACCAGACTGCGTTTGCAAGCGAACTGAGACCCCCCCCCCCCCCCTTCAGGGGGACCAGAGTTTGCTTGTTTGGTGCTGCACCAGAGTTCCAGGTGCGTTCAGACGGCACCAAACGAACCAAACTATCCACGGAATACACATTTTGGTCCTTTAGTCCGGACCAAACAGTGGCCGTGTGAATGCATCTTTGCTCAAAGCATCTCTAGCAACAAAGATTTATGGATAGTTGAAAGTTATCAGATTTGGAACATAGTTTTGCTCTGTGAAATGCAACACAGGCAGAAGAAAGCCACTGTACATAATTAAACCATCCTTTAAATAACTGAAGAAATACTAAACAATATCCACACAGAGAATAGATTCACTCGTGAGGAGCTCAGCTTCACATCAACAGAAACTTCTTTCAAACACAAAACTTCAACACTGCCCTGTTTGTGCAATCAAGACAACTTCGCTCCAGTTGTTGGCTTGAATTAAAAAGACAAGTGGAAAGCAAAGAGGAACGCAAAGGAGGGAAGGGCGGTGAAGGAGAAAAGATGAAAGAACACAGCCCTCTACTTCTTCAGGAAGAGGTGGGACTGGAGGGAAGAGAAAGAAGGACAAAGAATAAAAGAGAAGATAGTTGGGTGATTACAGAGGTCCACCATTTTAGAATAGCAGTGAATGACCGGCAGCCATTATTATGCTAAATTAACCTGGGAGCTCCAGGCCGCCTCTCAAGATGGAGGAAAGGCTGACAACAGATAAGAGCTGGTTTACTAACACACACAGGCTGAGAATGGACTCCCCACCCCCACATTTCCTCTGCCCTTACACACACTAGAGTTGTGGCGCTGGAGTGGTCAGCAGTGTGGCCTTCATTATCATTAGACGCCATTTTCTGCCACAAAGATTACCAACGACCCCTCCCCCAATAAAACGCAACTGCACACACACACACTGACTCGTGCACCACCACCCCCAATCACATTTCCCCCAACTCAACTCTTTTCTAGCGGCCAGTGCATGCATGCACACATACGCGCGCGCACACACACCTCCCCCAGCTTTGACCCCCGCCTGCTGCTTTGGCCCTCCCTCCTCCTTGGGATAAAAGGGGCTGAGAGGAAGGGGAGAGAGGCAGGAGAGAGGCTGAGGGAAAAGAGAGAGGGTGGAGAGAGAGAGATGGGGGCCGTCCAGACACATTCCTCAGTCCGATCAAGTTTCCACCTTCACAATAAAACCTCCACCGAGTCTCTCACACACAGATGCCCTCGGCTCTCACTGCCTCCTCTGATCTGAGAGACAGAAGAGAACAAAGTGAGAAAGTAGGGGGAAAATTCACATTTACAAAAGTAGAGGGGCTTGAATCGGTGTCACTCAGTAGTGGTGAATGGAGAGACACGATAAGTCAAAGAGGAAGAGTGTTTAAAATATGCAGGGATCAGACTGTGTACACAAAGTGAATTGAAGGTGATCAGCAAACAGTATTAAGTACTAGTAGTTAGATATATCAAATGCAAAACTAGAGGGCACTCAGAGCGCATACATCTGCCAAGGCTCCGTCCTTCCCTCCCTTTGTCCGTCCATATCGCCATCCATCTGTACATTGCGAGATAGGGCCTTGGCAGAGGTATGGACTCACAGATCACCTCCAACATCTAATGAGTTCATCTTTGGGCCAAGGGCAACCTCTGGTGAAAATTTCATCCATATCCATCCAGTAGTTTTGGAGTATTGCTGCTAACACTCTGAGAAGGTAAGAGCCTTGGCAGAGGTATACATTTTAAGATAAGATAAGATAAGATAAGCCTTCATTAGTCCCACAATGAGGAAATTCCAGGATTGCAACAGCACAGGTACAGCAACACTCAGAGCAACAATCAGAAGACAAGAAAAAACAAGAGCAGCGAGTATACATGTGTACATATACTGTAAATATACAGTATAAACACACAGTGCGGAGCATTGTAGCTAGATGGAATGAACAGCATAACCATCTACTTAGTTATCCTACATGGTATGATTATGTACCCATACATATTGTCACCCTCCATAGCGACCGGTATTTTCCTAGTTGTATACCGGAGGGGACCATTGTGTAAGTCTATTGCATCTTTTGCATTCAATACTATTAGGTCGTCATGTTTTTTTGCTATCTCTGCGAGCAGCCCTGCTTAGGTTGTACAGTCTGACAGCCGTTGGTAGGAAGGACCTGCGAAACCTCTCGGCTGTGCACCTAGGATGATGTAGTCTGCTGCTAAATGAGCTCCTCAGTGCGTTCAGTATGTCCTGCATAGGGTGGGACTCGGACTCCAGCAGAGATGACAGTTTAGCCACCATCCTTCTTTCTCCTATCTCCTCCACCGGGTCAAGGCGCTGCCCCAGGACAGATCTAGCTTTCTTGATCAGTTTGTTCAGTCTCTTCCTATCGGCTGCTGTAATGTCACTGCCCCAGCAGACCACTCCAAAAGTGATGGCTGATGCCACCACCGTGTCATAGAATGTCTTCAGCAGCACCCCTTGTACACCAAAAGACCTGAGCCTCCTCAGTAGGAACAGCCTGCGCTGTCCCTTCTTGTAGAGTGCGTCAGTATTGTGTGACCAGTCTAGTTTATTGTTCAGATGAACACCAAGGTACTTGTAGGATGTCACCATCTCGATGTCTGTTCCCTGTATATTTACTGGTGCTGTGAGGGGTTGTCCTTGCCTGTGGCAAGGGAGATCATCACCAAAATCTAATTATGTGTTCAGTGTGCCATCACACACCTTTCCTGAAAGTTTGAATGAAAGGCGCTATATAAATGCAATCCATTATTATTATTATTAACAGACAGAAACAACAGCAAAAACAATATGACTATATTATATGACTATGTTATAATAATAATAATAATAATAATAATAATAATAATAATAATAATAATAATAATAACAACAACAACAAGACTGTCATAATAGCATTGACCATACACTGGGGCTGGGCAATTCCAACTTAAATCAACATCATGGTTTATTGAATCTTTCAGGGCGGTTTTCTTTTTCCCCCCCTCCTCTCTTCTCCATTACAGTTTACTGACAAGGTTCATAATTATTAAGTAACAGCACACAACAGTGTGGTATCACTCCATTTTTTGCAGTTATCAACTACAAATTCACACAGTATGCATATTATCTACCACAATAAACTTGTAAGAAATATGACCATGACAAAGGCACAAACGCTCACCTGGCACGCCGACAGATGCGGACATGTTCCTCCAACTGTTTGCTTTCAAATTTTGATCATAATATCCTTTTAGTGTCAAATCAAAGAGTATCGGGTTGGTTGATGCAGCAAAGTTTAGCCTCTCCGAACCGGTTGAAAACCCCTAGTAATGTTATTTTATCTTTATTTGTGTGTTTATTTTTTAAATTCTTTTTAGTAACTTATTTTTATTTCAATTTATGTTGCATTTTTGCCATTTTTGTCACCTGTCTCTCTTTCTTGTCTGGTATTTTGTATGTGTTCAGTTGCTCAACTTTGCCATTTCTGTGTTGTTTATTGTTAGTAATTTTTTTTTTTAAAAAAAGCTCAACCTCTCCACCGTCCGTCACCTACTGTTCTCATCTTCCTGTACCGGCGTCCTATGTCCCGCCCTTCCTCAATTCTGATTGGCTGCTTAGAAAGGTCCAACATTGACGATCGCAGCTGTACAGTAGTCTGACAAGTTGAACTTTTTTCAGCTCTTGAGCACCGCGACAAAAAGCGGCCACCGCACAAAGCGTTTCAGCACCAAGGGCGCTCAGCGCTGTAAATGCTGAACTACATAGAGAATGAATAGAAAATAGTCACCCACAGCAGGAAAAATGAGTTTAGTGGACACGCCCCCTAATATTTTTTCTGCAGTGTTTGGCTTCCGGGTTGCCGAGGTGCATGGCCCTATGGCGTGACCACGCATGTAACTGTGTGGACACGTCTTAAAGGGGCAGTATATGAAAAGCACCAGATTAATATATGAAATAATATTCAAAAAATTTCTGCATGCACGTCGTGATCCGAATCACCACCAAAATCTGTCTGTTCCCTGTGCCATTACACGTTTCCCGAAAATTTCATAAAAATCCATTCAGAACTTTTTGAGTTATGCTGCTAACAGTCAAACCAACCAACCAACAGCCAAACCAACGCCACTAAAAAACAATACCTCCATCCTCCCTTGGCAGAGGTAGTAACTTTGCTTGTGTAGCTTCATGCATGTTATGGAAGATTAAGGAAATAAGAGCAGCACACTTCAACTTTAAGGGACTTTTCTGCATGTATTTGTGAAACTGGCTACCAAACCGCGTTATACTAAAATAATAAGTATGTCGTTACTCAGTGCTTTTAACTAACTACTGCACACCTGCAGGAAGCAAGTATTCTTGTCTCAAAACAGGTAGCCCAGTTAGGCTTTAAAGGCCCAAATGTAGGCTGTGTGCAAGTGGAATACAAAGAGGTGTAGTGTATATGTAGGCAGTCACACAGGTTAGACTGTGACAAATATAAAAAGGACTGAACACTTAAGATTTATTTGATTGTATGAATATTAATTACAGAAGTTAAAGATTTTCCTCACTTACCAATCCATGCAGATATCTACACCCCACCCACTGCCCGACTTTCATCCAGACGGCCGATTTGGAAAAACCCTCCCCCAGCTGACTTTACCATCCAGACAGCTTGGCAAGAGGAATGGGAAACCAAGGAGGTCCCAAACAAACAGCTGGTGATAAACCCCAACCAACAGGTCCCGGGCACCAACCTCCCAAGGAGACAGTGGTCTACACTCAATCGCTTCAGGACTGGACATGGCCCCTGCTTGGCCAGCCTTCACAGATGGGGCAGTAGCCCTAGCCCACTGTGCGCATGTGGAGAGGAGCAAACTATGGAACACATCATAGAGGCTTGCCCGCTCCAAAGACTGGAAGGAGGATTACACACCCTCCATACAGCAAACCAGGAGGCAACTGCTTGGCTTAAGGACTTTGCATTCGCTAAATAAATAAATAAATTACAGAATTATTGAAAATGAATGGGCCATCCAATATTAGTGACTGTTTAAGAACCCTTGTTTGTTTGTCAGACTTATTTGTGGTCTTTTATGAGTTATATTCATAGGTGTTGTATCTTGCCCTTTGGGCACAGGTTCCCAAAGTGGGGGTCCCGAGATGATTTTCAGAATCCTCCTGAGGTGATTATGCAGGTGACATGTCACTTCAACTGCGCCACAGTAAACGTCACAGGTCACACATAGGTCAGTGTGCACCAGTAGATTTTGTCTGAACAGCTCAAATCAACACACTACGCTTTAAGCCTAGGATAGTATTTTTAAAAATGAAACTATAGTTAATACGGACCAAAGACAACGCAGAGAGGCCAGCGGCGACAGCAGCAGAGGAGAGCGGAGAAATGCCGTCAGAAAGCCCATCGACTTCTGGCGCGGGGGGAGAAGAAGGACAGCACCGTACAAGGCTCCATAATCAGTCGGACCAGCCTTCCTCCAAGTGTTGCAAGTATCAAGAGGAATATATTCAGTATAGATTCATGCATCGTTATCAGTGAAGTACTGTACAGTGAAGTATTTGTTCTTAGATTTTCTCATCTTTTTATTGATGTGTTTAGGGGTTTTTTTTGTTTGTTTTTAAGTATGGGTTTTTTTATTTCCTGTTTTTATGTGTTCTTAGTTCTTTTTGTACCTTTTAAATTTTGGCTTAACAAACTGTTTAACTATTATTGAAGTAGTCATTTATGTTCCAGTGTTTTTACATTCTTCTTAGCTCCATTTGCTTTTTGATTTTCTTATTTTGATGTGTTCTTAGCTCAGTTTCTAATTATGGGTCTTTAGTTCCCTTTGCTCTTTGTGTTCTTAGTTTTATTTTGTATTTATGTGTTTTAGCTCCAGTGTTTCCTCAGGATGGTTGCTCCTTCACGTGGTGCCTCGGAGCCGAGCGAGGTCTCCTTTATTTTATGTGTGTAAGAGAAGTAGGGGGTGATGTATGTACCTGTGTGTGTTGTGTTTGTGGATATGTTTATGGGAGGGTTGGAAGGGGTGGGGCTGTATCATGTAAAATATGTAATTAAATGTGCCTATTGTTTTTATCTATGTAAAGCAATTTGCGCAGCATCTAATGTTTTAAAAGTGCTATACAAATACAGTTTGATTGATTGATTGATACAACATCCCCAATGTGTAGTGTGCACCGAGGTGTTTGGACATGAGAGCTTAAAGCCCGTAAAAAAAATCTCAAAAACTTGAAAACTAAGCACCCATCTCTTGCTGTTAAATCAGTGGATTTTTTTCCACTAAAAGGAGAGAGAATTGCAAGGCCAAAAGAAAGTCATAACTAATCAAACAACAACCACTACCAAAGCTCAAAGGTGGCATATTTAATTGCACAGGTAAAAACGCTACATACAATCAGAAAAACCCTAATAAAACCTGCTGCTATTGCTATGAGTTGGACAATGCGTGGGGATAAACAGACGCAGGAGCTGGAAGCAGTGCCGCTGTCTGACGGGACCATATCCCGGTGCATCACGGATATGGCCCAGGACATAAAGTGTCAGCTGACTAACAGAGTGAAAAAAGGGAAATATGCTTTGCAGTTAGATTAATCCACAGATATATCAAACTGTGCACACATTTTCTTATGTATCAGCCACCTCCGGGGATAGTGAGGGTCGCCAGTCTCTGTCACCGTTATTTCGGGGGGCGTGGGCTGAAAAGTTTGGGAACCCCTGTTTAAGGGAATGGGAGTTGTTCATTCATTTTAGTTGTTTTAGTTTATACTGTATGTGGAGTTTATAGTCTATCGTCAATAAACTCATGCAGTACTATAACAGGACACGTTTACAAATATTTAAGACCCACTGTAGTGCACCCTTTTATAGTTTAGCAATATTGTAAGTACAAAACACCCAACATTATTATAGACAGCAGAATGACTCGTTTGGCTGCAACAGTGTTGCCTATTTGTCAGTAAATAAAAAATGATTTATTTCGTTATTTCGGTGGTTTTTGTCACGGTCGTTGTTTAGTCAAAGTGTGCATATGTGTCTGCATATGATATGCAGTTGAGCTGGCCATTCCGCTCCACAATCACGGTGGTATTATTATTAACTTTTAGATAGTCGTGCACCGGGAGGAGCGCTATGTTGAACCCATGGTGCCGCAAAGGACAACGGTGGCACATGGGTGAAGCAGCCGCTGAGACTCCGTCCCATTAATCAGGGAGGCTGGGCTTGGCTCCCTGCAATGACTGCGATAAGCCGGTCCGGCTGCTCTTCTACACCCCCCCCCCCCCCCCTCGGTCTCTACATATCGATGGCCGAAACACAAAACCTCCTGTCTGAAAAATGCACTTTTTTGAGAAAATGAAAAAAAAACCTTTTGTTTTCTTGCAGAATGTTATGCTATTTTTTCAATTAGAATAATTTTCTGTCACAATAAAGGGCGGGACTGTCTTGCCGACAGATATGAGCAGCCTTCCTTGTTCTCATCATCCAAAGTGAAATCCGCAACAACATTAATCCAACATTAATCCAACAACATTAATGTTGTTGGATTTAATGCTTAATTTTTTTTTAAGCATTAAATTGTCAGCATTCTCTTTTTCTGGTCAAATTTGTCACGTTTCACTTCCTTGTTTTGTTTGCAGAGCGCGCTGGTGACTGCCAGGTCGTGATGCCCCGTATTACCCCATCAGTACGGAGTCAATCCAAAGCCCCGCCCACACTTCTAGAAGCCAGGGCATGAAACAAAGGAGCAGTGGCTAAACTTCTATTGATAAAAATCACATATTTTCACTGAGCAACTCCATACAACCAATCTTTAAAAAAAAAAAAAAAGAGTGTGAATGCAGTCTCACCTGCAGTTGAATTTAACAAATTTTTTAACATTGGTCCTAATTTGGCTCGAGAAATACCCATTACGGCACCTACAGGTGATACAATAAGCAAAAACACTGCTATAAAAGACTCCCATCTTCATAAAGAACACAGATGAGAAAGAGGTAATTGAAATTGTTAAACTGTTTAAAAGTAAAACGTCTATGGATTGTGATGTATTGACATGCTTTTTTTCCCCCCACAATATTTTTTATTGAACCTTTTTTTTTTTACAAACATGGCACAAACAGTCAAACACTAAAGTAATTTAAAAATTAAAAAAAACAACAGTACTAACAACAATAACAAAAAAAATGAACTAAAAACAACAACAACCATTAGCGAAAGCAAGTCAACAACAATGCTCCTCTGTTTAGTCTAGGTAATCTATTACATAAGAATACATAATATACTTTCACCACTTTGGAATTTGCAAGGTCCACACATATCATTCACCTTCTTCTTCAGAAGTTATGTTTAATTTCTTTACATAATCAATGAAAGGTCTCCATATATTCTCAAACACATTTTCCTTTGATTTCAGTATATATGTTATTCTTTCTAGTGGAAGGTTTGTTAACATCTGTCTTAACCACTGAGTCACATCTGGTCTATGAGTCTTTTTCCACAGTAGTGCAATACATTTTTTGGCATTAAGCAAACCGAGGTCTATGAATGCTCTTTCAATCTTATTAAAGTTATGTTTTTCTGGATACAGACCCAACAAAAACAGTTTAGGGTTCAATGTGAATTGTTTTGAAATCATTTTTTCAATTGTTACCCTCACCTCTTCCCAAAACATTCTGATTTTTCTACATTCCCATAAACAGTGAAATAGGGTTCCTTTACTTTCCATACATTTTGTGCATGTATCTGGTATGTTTTTGTTATATCTATTTAACTCCACTGGTGTAGGTATTGACATGCTTTTAGTCAAAACTATTATTGAATGCTTAGTGAAGCCACTGACGTATATCTGTAACCTGTCTGTCCAAACAGGTATATTTCCCAATGCAATGAAAATAGCTAAAGTAATTTCGATATACAAGACGGGTGACAGAGGGGAATTTTCAAACTATAGACCAGTTTCACTATTGCCGCAATTTTCCAAGGTACTTGAAAAAATATTCTGTGAGAGAATTAACAACTTCATAATGAAGAATAATTTATTGTTTGAGCAGCAATATGGGCTCAGACACAAGAGGACAACTGCATTTGCTCTAATGGAATTTATACAAAAAATATCAACTAACGTTGAAAATAAAGAGTATTCAGTTGGAGTATTCCTGGATCTTAAAAAAGCATTTGATACAGTGGATCATAATTTATTATTAAAGAAACTACAAAATTATGGTATTGGGGGGTAGCACTGTCCTGGTTATGTAGTTACTTAAAGAACAGATATCAGTATGTATGTGTTGGTAGCAAAAACTCACAGTTACTGAAGGTTACTTGTGGAGTCCCACAGGGTTCAGTTTTGGGGCCATTGTTATTCAATATGTATATAAATGATACATGTAAAGTTTCGGAAAAAATGGATTTAATACTGTTTGCCAGTGACACTAATTTATTATGCAGTGGAAGCAATTTGGAACAACTTTTGGATATATTAGGAAAGCTTAAACTGTGGTTTGATTCAAACAAATTAACGCTTAATTTAAGTAAGACAAAATTTATAGTTTTTAACAACCATCACAACAACTCAGTATCTAAACTCAGTGTAAATGGAGTAGAGATTGAAAGGGTATCCAAAACTAAATTTCTTGGAGTAATAATTCATAATAAACTGTGTTGGAAGTCACATATTAATTATATTAAAGGTAAACTATCCAAATCAACTGCAACACTACACAGAAATATTTGCTGAATCAACCCACACTATATACTTTGTATCATTCATTAATACTCCCATACATGACATATTGTACTGAAGTATGGGGAAATACATATAAAACAAACATATGTCCAATCTTTATGCTTCAGAAGAGAGCTATTAGAATAATAAACAAAGCTGCTTACAGGGAACCAACAAACCCATGTTTTCTTAAATTAAAAGCTCTCAAGTTGAAAGATCTGGTTGACTTTAAAACTGCAGTAGTAATGTTCAAAGTGAAGAATCTATCACTGCCCGCAAATATCCAAAAGTTGTTCCAAATAAGGGAGAAACAATATCATTTCAGAGGAACATGTATATTTCAAAAACCTTCAGTGAGAACTACCACCAAGCAACACTGTGTCTCAGTGCAAGGAGTTAGATTGTGGGATGCTTTTGGACCCGAATTAAAATCATGCACAACGCTTGGACAATTTAAACAAAAAATAAAGGAAGAAATACTCCAAACATATATACAAGGTGACATGTAAAATCACATAAGGATTATCATATTCAGTCTGTGTTGTGTTGTTGCTTAGATTCTTGTCACGTTTTGTCTTAGCTTTGTTCTGAATTGTAATCGCTCTTGTTTTGTTTTTCTTTTGAATTCTTGGATGGAACATGGGTGGGCAATATAAGCTGCGGCTTCAGCCATCACCCATTTCGGATAACTTATGTTGAACTGTATAATCAGAGGAGTTACTGTTTAATTTGACCTTGTAAGATGTTTTTTTTTCTTTCCCCTCTGTTATATTATTATGTTCCTTTCTTTTAATCTTTACTTTTAATCTATCCGAAATAAAGATTCATTCATTCATACTTGGGGATGCACACCCTCGTAACCTCAGCAAAGCACTTATAAAATCTGAGTTCAGTCTGGCGAACGGTTTGGGAGATATCTGAGGAGTGTGCGCACACGCACACACACACAGATATCTTGCATTTATAGATAGATTATTGATTTACATCAAAAACCCTCAAAAGACCCTGGAGAGACTGCTCCTTGCTCACCTCTGCCCCCTGGTGGGACCAGTGATGGATCCACTCCAGTTCGCCTACCAGCATGGCATTGGGGTGGAGGATGCAGTGATTTTCCTTCTTCACCGTTCTCTGTCCCACCTGGAGAAGCCTGGGAATGCGGTGAGGATCATGTTCTTTGACTTCTCCAGTGCCTTCAACACCATCCAACCGATGATCCTGAAGGACAAGCTGCTGTGCGCAGGGGTGGACCAGCACCTGTCATCATGGATCCTGGACTACCTCACTAACCGGCCACAGTTTGTGAGAACCTGGGACTGTGTGTCTGACACAATCATCGGTAGCACGGGGGCCCCGCAGGGAACGGTTTTGGCTCCCTTCCTGTTCACCCCTTATACTGCGGACTTCTCACACAACACAACACACTGCCATCTACAGAAGTTCTCTGATGACTCTGTGATCGTTGGCCTCATCGCCAACGGAGTTGAAGCTGAGTACAGAGGACTTATCCAGGACTTCGTGGACTGGTGCCATCAGAACTGCCTCCAGATCAACGCGAGGAAAACTAAGGAGCTGGTGGTGGACTGCCGCAGGCAAGGACAACCCCTCACAGCACAAGTAAACATACAGGGAACAGACATTGAGATGGTGACATCCTACAAGTACCTGGGTGTTCATCTGAACAATAAACTAGACTGGTCACACAATACCGACGCACTCTACAAGAAGGGACAGCGCAGGCTGTTCCTACTGAGGAGACTCAGGTCTTTTGGTGTCAAGGGGCGCTGCTGAAGACATTCTATGACACAGTGGTGGCATCAGCCATCACTTTTGGAGTGGTCTGCTGGGGCAGTGGCATTACAGCAGCCGATAGGAAGAGACTGAACAAACTGATCAAGAAAGCTAGCTCTGTCCTGGGGCAACGCCTTGACCCAGTGGACGAGATAGGAGAGAGAAGGATGGTGGCTAACCTGTCATCTCTGCTGGAGTCCGAGTCCCACCCTATGCAGGACATACTGAACGCACTGAGGAGCTCATTTAGCAGCAGACTACATCATCCTAGGTGCGCGACTGAGAGGTTTCGCAGGTCCTTCCTACCTACGGCTGTCAGACTGTATAACCTAAGCAGGGCTGCTCGCAGAGATAGCAAAAAAAGTGACGACCTAATAGTATTGAATGCAAAAGACGCAATAGACTTACACAATGGTCCCTTCCAGTATACAACTAGGACAATATCGGTCGCTACGGAGGGTGACAATATGTATGGGTACATATTCATACTATGTAGGATAACTAAGCAGACTGTTATGCTGTTTATTCCATCTAGCTACAATGCTCCGCACTGTGTGTTTATACACTACCGTTCAAAAGTTTGGGGTCACCCAGACAATTATTTTGTGTTTTCCATGAAAAGTCACACTTATTTACCACCATGAGTTGTAAAATGAATGGAAAATATAGTCAAGACATTGACAAGGTTAGAAATAATGATTTGTATTTGAAATAATAATTTTTTCTTTCAAACTTTGCTTTCATCAAAGAATCCTCCATTTGCAGCAATTACAGCATTGCAGACCTAACATGATTGCACAAGGGTTTTCTAATCATCCATTAGCCTTCTGATGCAATGAGCAAACACATTGTGCCATTAGAACACTGGAGTGATAGTTGCTGGAAATGGGCCTCTATACACCTATCTAGATATTGCACCAAAAACCAGACATTTGCAGCTATAATAGTCATTTACCACATTAGCAATGTATAGAGTGTATTTCTGATTAGTTTAAAGTTATCTTCATTGAAAAAAAGTGCTTTTCTTTCAAAAATAAGGAAATTTCTAAGTGACCCCAAACTTTTGAACAGTATGTACATATGTATATTCGCTGCTCTTGTTTTTCTTGTCTTCTTGATTTTTGCTCTGAGTGTTGCTATCCCTGTGCTGTTGCAATCCTGGAATTTCCCCCATTGTGGGACTAATAAAGGCTTATCTTATCTTATCTTAAATGCATAATCATTCATCAACTTCACTGTAAAGGTGCCTTCACACCAAATGCGAACAAACGAATTTTTTGCATGACGCAATTACATTATAACTCAATGTAAACACATGAATTCACCGCCTGAGTGAGATGCACACAGGCGAAGTTGTCTTTATAACTTCTGCAGCAGTGTTCAATCTACTGTGGAAATCCCCAAAATAACGTCATGCTTTAGCTTTACATTATCTGATGGGGAGCTCACCTGAAAAAGTTGTCCTTGTCTCCAAAGCTTTACAAGATGATGGGTGTTTCCATTGCTAGCCTTGTTAGCACGTCTGTGGCAGGAATCCATGAGCAAATAACTCCAACATCCCGATTCAGTTGTAGAGTTCCCGGTCCTCCTGTCTCCAGCTGAGTGGCAGGCTCATTTTCAAACTAGTTTACTCTCCAATGGTGATACTTTTACTCTGGTGACGGCAGAATCTCAAAGCTAGCATATTCCCTCGAATGTGAACGCACGAATACGCGATTTTGCGTGTGCTCGCCTCTTTCCATTGACTGTGTGGATTCACGCCACCCGTTCGCGTCTGGTCTGAAGGCACCTTAAGACGACCTAACGTATACAAGCAGCCACCATGTCACAGGCCCATCCTGAGGATAAAAACCCCACAGCCCCAATCTAATCAGAAGTCGCAACTGTAAACGTGGGCAGCACGGTGGTACAGTGGTTAGCACTGTTGCGTCATAGCTAGAAGGTTCTGGGTTCAAATCCCCAGGCTGGCAGGGGTGGGAACCTTTTGTGTAGAGTTTGCATGTTCTCCCTGTGCTGCGTGGGTTTACTCCGGAGGCTCTGGTTTCCTCCCACAATCCAAAGACATTCATGTTAGGTTAACTGGTGACTCTAAACTGTCCCTAGGTATCTGTCTCTAATAGGCCCTTAGAATAGAGGGTTTTAGTGTAGCTACTAGTTATGCGCTTCGAGTGGTCTTTGTGACGAGGAAAAGTACTATATAAGTACATGTCCTTATCCGTAAATATGACTGCTCCTGAGATGTGTGTGTTGGCAGCCTGTGTGCTGTGCCCTCACCAAACCCTGTGATCACCAACTCAGCCTCATATAGACACAGTGTGTGGCAGCTCACAGCTAAGAGGTTGTGACCCCTTCGGTTCCCCCTGGTTAGTCACATGAGTGATGGATCCTGTGTGTGTGTACCAGCTTGTGTTTTGAGTGTATACAGTCACACACTGACTCTTTCAGTTACAGATATTCAAATATAAAAATTTCAGAGGTACGTCTGGAACACAAAATAGACAATACTTGTAATCTCTACAATAAAATGTTTACTTAAAGAATATATTGCCCCCCCCCCCTCCCAATTTTGTTTTTGGGCATGTATTCAAACACCAGTTGATAAGGTAGATGCTTATTTCAATCAGCAGTTGATTGGTCGGTCTAAAAGTGGAAAAATAATGCTGTTTTTACCTGGTTTTCTTGGGAGTCTTGGTCTTAGGCGTGGAGCTCTTGGGTTTCTTCTCCTTGGGCTCTTTGGGGGTCTTGGGTGTTTTGGGCGTTTTGGGCGTCTTCGGGGTCTTGGGCTCTTTGGGCTCCGTGCCCTCTGCCTTCTCCTTTGGTTTCTTTTTTCGCTTTTTCTTCTCCTCCACTGGAGGTGAACTTCCATCAGTCATTCCTGTGCAGGTTCCCTGTATGCCTCTATCACTTCCTGCTCCAGGACATTCTGACTTCAGGTCTTCCACTCCTCCTCCTATTGCCTTCTTCCCTCCCTCTTCTTCCCCTCCATCCAATACTTTAGCTTTCTTTTTCTTCTTCTTTTTTGGCTTGGTCTCCTGATCGTTGGACTTCTCTGTGCTGAGTGGCTGGCCGGGGGCACCGGAGCCAGCCGTCGGCCTGTCAGGAGTCATCACTGAGGCATCACCTGACGGGTCCGTGGGGGAATGCTGTAGAGTTGGAGACAGACATCCAAATTATTTAGAAAAGTCAAAGTAATCTGATGGTTAAAGGAATTTATAAAAGAAAAAAAAATTGTGAAAATGTAGCTCCATGTACTAACATTGTCCAGCATAATGAAAACAACAGCAGACATACAAAGGAACCTGAAAAACACTTGTGGAAAAAACAGTGGAAAACGCATGAATGGGCACATGTCCACAAGTGGTCACTTCTAGACAATTAGCAGTGCAGGAAATCTGAAAATTTATGCAGCTGTTTTTTCTCCCATCTTTCACACAACTATTGGCTCAAATTTGGGTGATGTGGTAGAAAACATCACATCCCAGCTAGAAAAGCTCCAAGTTCAACAACTGTGGCTAACAGATGCCTTTCCCATGTTCTCTCTGTGCCCTGTGGGTTTCCTCCCACAGTTTAAAGACATGCTCATTATTCTTTTATTTATTTAACCTTTATTTATACAGGGTAGTTCCCTTGAGAGGCAACCTCTCTTTTTCAAGGACACCCTCTTCACACTCACAGTTACACATTCACGCTTGGAAGCTGCCCAGTACAACCACAGACTGACCTGTGGCCACTGAGCAGGTCCACTGGAGCAGTTGAGGTTAAGGGCCTTACTCAAGGGCACCACACTGGGGTTAAGGAGGGTGGGGCAAACACTGCTATGCCATCTGTCCCACCCAGACCTGATCCTGCCGGTCCAGGGGTTGAACCAGTGACCCTCCGCTCACCAGTCCACATCCCTAACCATTAGGCCACCACTCATTAGGCCTGGCTCACACCAAAGTCTTTACAGATTTTGAAAATGTCAGACCTTACACATGACGATAAAAAAGAATCATAGTTTAATAGGTTTCTTGCTATATAGGGCTGCAATAAACGATTATTTTGGTAGTCGACTAATCTAATGACTATTTTTTCAATTAGTCGCGATTATTTCTCTCATGTCCATCTCTGCCTTCTGTTGGCATGGCTCTTGTTTGGGGCTCTAGTGCATGTTTTACCTCACCTTAGCGGCGGACTGTGTATTTTACAACTAGGCCTTCAGTGGTGAGCTACCTGATTTAAGTTCCATCCATACCAAGCCGTCCACACAAAGCATGCTAGAGATAACTTAACTGTAAAATTATAGTTTTAAAAATTGTTCTAATAGTGCATTCAGACTAAATGTGAAGAAAATTTTTCGCAAATGCGTGTGTCTGAGGGATAGCGCTAGCCAAAGCTTGTAGTTAGTAACAGTAATGGCCTTGAGATGTTGCCATCACTGGAGTAAAAGTATCAACATTGGAGAGTAAACTAGTTTGAAAATGAGAGTGCCACTCACCCACAGACAGATGGACTGGGGCTCTGCAGCCGAATCGGACCCACAGACTCCTGCTACGGATGTGCTAACAAGGGCTAGCAGGCTAGCAGTGGTAAAAACCATCATCCAGATCAACATATTATAGCTGCTTAAGCAAGTCCTTGCACACGTTTTGCTAGCTAGGATGCTTCGGGGTGTCTCAGTTTCAAATGCTCATGCAGCACTGTCATGTTGCTATGATAAGAAAAGTGTGCCCTGCAGAGTCTGCATTTTACTCGTTTTGTTTCTTTATTTTCAGTGAAATGTTCCCATACTTTAGAAAGTGTGGGTCTCGCTTTTTTTTTTTTTAAGCTCCACTTCTATGCATTTATCCTTCCGCTTCGCCATGCTGTGCTCCTCTTCTTTGCTGGAAACTGTTCATGCATGTCGGACAACAGAAGTGCTACTGCAATTTTGTGTTGACAAATTTTTATTAATCGTTTCAGACCTATTACTATAGTGTATGTAGTGCAGCAATGTGAGCAAGTCACACACTAAAAGATTCCATTCACAAACTTGGGAAATAAGTAGATCTGGCACCTGGTCTGGGAAATCTCAAAGTCTTGCAGTCAAACGTGGCTCTAGAGCAGGGGTGCCCAACCTGGGGCTCCTGGAGCATTCAGGTTTCTGTGGGAAATTTTTCTGATTTCACTTCTTAATTGGTCCAAAGATTTGCAAATAATTTGTCATTGTTGTGCACGTTTTCTGTAGGCACCCTTGTACCCATGCACAACAACAGCAAATTATTTGCAAATCTTTGGACCAATTAAGAAGTGAAATGAGAAAATTTCCCACAGAAACCTGAATGTTCCAGGAGCCCCAGGTTGGGCACCCCTGTTCTAAAGCAGGGGTGTCCGATCATGTGCCATGGAGGGCCAAGACCCTGCAGCTTTTCTCTTCTACCAAGTCTCTTCAGCAGGTGTTTTCAATGATCAGCAATCAGTGGGAAGAAGTTCAGTGAAATCTGCTGTTGAAGACACTGGTTAGAGGTAAAGTCTGCAGGGTCTTGGCCCTCCATGGCACATGATTGGACATCCCTGCTCTAGAGTAAGGGAAAAAAAAAAAGGCATGATGGACAACACTACCATCTTCCGTCAACTTGCTTTTTGATCATTTGGGTTGTGCAACAATCTATGGAGCGTGCTCTTGTTTGTCCTTGAGGATTCCCCCACACAACAGAGTATCAGATCCTAAATATTCAACTTGTTCAGTATTCCACAATGTTCTTCCCAGCTGATTAGCTCAATCTAAACACACCACAGGAAAATCTCACAAGATAATCAGTAGGACCACAGACATCATTGGGGCTATTCACAAGACAGGCAGAAAGGAATGACCTGGACCAAAATCAGACAGATTACACAGGGTTACAAAAATAATTTTTTTGTAAGTTGTCTCTGTTTTTTCAACTGATTTAAGACAATTTTGCACTGCTGAATCCGAAAATGACATCTGTTTCTCTCGATCAGGTGTTAAGTAAAAACCTGTACTTACTTAGTACTGTGCATGTACTTACATGTAAATTGAATGTTGTGTCATCATTGTTCAAAATTCAGAGAATTTCAAGACAAAAAAAAGAATTTTGCATCATATAAAGCAAAAATACCCGTACATGTAAACAAAAACGTATAAAACAACAAACATGTGGCCATAATTCAAAAAAGTTGACCTGATTGAGCAAAACCAATGTGATTTTTGGATTCAGCACATCAAAATTGTCCTAAATCAGCTAAAAAAAAAAAACCAACTTAGACAATAAATTTGGTGTTGACCAGTGTTATCTTCTGATGTGTGGCTGATATTACGATACCTTCTCACTCTTTTTCCCCCCCCTTTTTTCGGTGCTCCCTTTCGGAGTTGCCATAGTGTATTATCACCTTATGTTGCAATGATCCACAGGTCAATTTGACAAGGGCTTTCACACCGGATGTCCTTCCTGACTAGTGCTGCAACAATTAGTCAACTAATCTACAAGTCGATTGTCAGAAAATTAATCTACAACTAATTTGATAGTTGACTAATTGCCTCTGTCCCCTTTTCCAGAAAAAAACTCTAAGTTTCAGGTTCTAAAACATGTAAAGTTGCTTTTTTTGTTTGTGCATTATGAGTTAAATACATTATGGCTTTGTAATGTCTGACAATGTTGTTGCTACAAACACTTTTTTATCAAGTTCAAGTTTCAAACTCAAGGTTGATGGGTCATTATTTTATTTAGCTGCAGTAACCTTTTATAAAACCTTATATTAAAGGCACAGACAGAGAAAAGGGTGATATTCTCAAGTGTGTAGACTTAAACAGGTGAGGATAAACATGCACTGGAGTCCCAAACAGAAGCCGTACCAACAGGAAGCAGAGATGGTGGACATGACAGAAATAATGGCAATTAGTCGACTAATCCCCCCCCCCCCAAAAAAAAAATCATTATATTAGTCGACTGCAACCCTATTGCTAACACAACCCTCTGCATTTATATGGGCTTGAGACCGGCACAGGGAGTACACTGGCTTGTGACACCTGTGATGATGCACCGATCCCTGAATGCATGTGGTGATCTTATTAATTATACATAATATACAGTATTGCAATACTTAAAAAGTTGCACAGTGATAGTATTGCATCATGACCCAAATATCGCAATACGTAATGAATCATGAGGTCCCTCACAATCCCCAGCCCTAGTTGATGATGGCATGAGACACTTGTCTCAAAATTGTCCAGATTATCAAAATTTTCTAGAGTTAATTTTGAGATGGTGGATTAGAAAAATAATCAGTATTCAGCTCCAAAATGAAGAATGGTCAGTCAGATGTGCCATAATATGTGTGCACCAGTGTTTGGCTTCACGACTGGTTCATGCCTTGCAGCGTTCTAGTCAATACTGATGCATTTTTTCCCCTAAAGGTGGGGGCCAAATCCATCATTTAATGGCAGACCACAGAGCAAAAGGGGCATCCATCCATCTATCCAACTATGAGGAGCCACCTCCTCCCTCTCCTCAACTCCCTGTTGCTACAGTTTCCGCTCCCCCTCCTGCCTACTCCTCCGGCAAGCTAACCTCAGTAAACAAACGGGCTGACACCTCATCTTTCCTCCTCCTGTGCTCTCCTGCAGACCAAAAACCCATATTCCTTGCACCTTCTCCCTTCACCTCCACCTCCTCCTTGCTCTCGGCTAAGCTTTCTGTGACAGGAAACTGGTTACCAGCTGTTGGGAGCCTCTCCAGCTGCCTCCCCTCCCTCTACCACTCCTCCGTTGCTCCCCCTCTCTCCCTCTTTCTCTCTCTCCAGCTGCTCAGGGTCCCAGTAGCAGATGGGAAATCAGGCATCATGACACGAATAAATTATCTCCATACTTCAAAAAGGCGCAGGAGGGAGTATGTGTGTGTGTGTGTGTGTGTTTCATACGAGAGCAAGACTCTATGCCTTTGAGAGTATGCGTGCATGTGTAACACAGTTGTGCGCTTCTGCGTGTGTTCGCGTGTCAATGAGGTGTGTGAGCATCAGCAACTTTACAGCAAAATGCCACAGCAGCAGCAGTGTAGCTATTCACGTGGAGGAGGAAGAGTTTGGCTGCTATCACTGAAAGTCCACTTCTATCAAGGGAATGCTAATGTATGCATGCACACACACACGGTGAAGCACTGCAAGGTCACACGTCGCACAAACCTCTGAACACGTGCACACAAACACCTGCTGACACACACGTAAACTGAGCCTTTTTAGCCACACAAACTGGAGAAGGGGGTGAGCTTGAGGAGCATGGGGGATAGAGAGATAGAAAGAGAGAGAGAGACACTTAGGGGGGGATGTGGTGCCAAGAGATAAATCTGTCCTCCTGCCAAGCTTCCTGGATAATCAATCACATGAATGACAATGGAGACACACAGTGTGTACACAAACAATCGCACAACCAGACACACACACACACACACACACACACACACACACACACACACACACACACACACACACACACACACACACACACACACTTGAGTGCTGCGTCAGGTTAGTTGCTCTGCAGGCTGAAAACGCCTTCTCCTTTGCTGGTTTAAATCCAGGTCTGCATCTCCACTGACATCCCAAATAATGTAATCTTATCACTGATAACTGTATTTAATAAAAAAGAAAGATCCATAAATAAACACCAACAGAAGAGCTGCACGACTAATGTGTCAGACTCTGAGGAGTGTTGAGTTTCATCTCACAGCGGAGAAGAGGAAGGAGCCAAGCATGAAGGTGAGTGATGGGGTGAGACATTTGATGGAGGCTGGGAGAAGAGTGACACAAAGGGTTAAATCACCCAGGCAGATGCAGTTGAGACTCAATGAAATGAAAGGCAAAAATCCCCACCTATGAGAAGCATGGGGGCAAGACAAAAACAAACTGGAAAAATATTCAAGTTGGCCATCCTCTGTGTTTCTGTTTAAAAGCTTTTCTGAGTGTAAACCAGTGAGCTACTGTTGACTTTTTTGGCACATTAGCTCAGTTAGGGTAGAACCCAACCACAAGGGCTGCACAAGCCAGTGTACTCCTAGTGCCGGTCCCAAGTCCGGGTAAATTGGGTGAGTTATATCAGGAAGGGCACCCGATGTAAAACCTTTGCCAAATCAAACATGCGGATCATGATGAATGACACTTTCATGCCGGATCGGTTGAGGCCCGGGTTAACAATGACCGCGAGAAAAGGAAAGGTAGAAGTGTGGAGGTAAGCGTAGGGATGTTAAATGTAGGGACTATGACTGGGAAGGGCAGAGAGTTGGCTGATATGATGGAGAGAAGAAAGGTAGATATACTGGGTGTTCAAGAAACCAGATGGAAAGGAAGCAAGGCTAGGAGCACTGGAGGAGGATTTAAACTGTTCTACCATGGTGTAGATAGGAAGAAAAATGGAGTAGGCATAATCTTGAAGGAAGAATATGTGAAGAGTGTTCAGGAGGTAAAGAGCGAGTCAGACAGAATCATGAGTTTGAAGCTAGACGTCAAGGTGTGATGTTGAATGTTGTCAGTGCATATGTCCCACAAGTTGGATGTGAGACAGAAGAGAAAGAGGAATTCTGGAGTAAGTTGGATGAAGAGATAGAGTGTGTTCCCATGGGGGAGAGAGTGGTGGTTGGATCGGACTTTAATGGACATGTAGGTGACGGGAACAGAGGTGATGAGGAGGTGCTGGGTAGGTATGGTCTTGAGGAGAGAAATGTGGAAGGACAGATGGCTGTGGATTTTGCTAAAAGAATGGAAATGGCTGTGGTGAACACATACTTTAAGAAGAGAGAGGAACATAGGGTGACTTACAAGAGTGGAGAAAGGTGCACACAGGTGGACTACATCTTGTGGAGAAGGATGAATCTGAAAGAGATAGGAGACTGTAAGGTGGTGGCAGGGGAGAATGTAGCTAGACAGCATCGGATGGTAGTCTGTAGGATGCCTTTGGAAAGCAAGAGGAAGAAAGTGAAGGCAGAGCCAAAGATTAAGTGGGGGAGGTTACAGAAGGAAGAAGGTCGCACAGAGTTCAGGAAGGAGTTGATACAGGCTCTGGGTGGTAGGGAAGAATTACCAGATGACTGGGAAAGTACAGCAAAAGTATTGAGGGAAATGGCTAGAAAGGTATGTGGTGTATCCAGTGGACAGAGGAAGAAGACAAGAAGACTTGGTGGTGGAATGAGGAGGTACAGGAAAGTATTCAAAGGAAGAGGTTGACAAAGAAAAAGTGGAATACTCAGGGACATTAAATTAAAATTAAATCACCCTTATTGTCATTCAACTGTACAACCAATCAAGTACAGCAGAACGAGATTGTGTTTTACCTATCTACTGTGTTAATCACACACACCCCAAGTGTAGAATCAGAGGGCCGCTGCCATGCAAGGCGCCGCCACAAATTTCCCTCCTCCATTCCATTATTGCTGAGCACCAAGCTGGACGGCAGGAAGTTCCACTTTTATATGGTCTTCGGCATGACCCGGCCGGGATTTGAACCCCTGCCTCCCGGGTGTGGGGCGGATGCTATACCAACTGAGCCACCACTCCGACATGAAAGTAGACAGGAGTATTCGGAATCTAGGCGCATGACAAAGAGAGAGGTGGCAAAGGAAAAGGCATATAGTGAGTTGTATGACAGGCTAAACACTAAGGAAGGAGAACAGGACTTGTATTGATTGGCTAGACAGAGCAATCGAGCTGGAAAGGATGTACAGCAGGTTAAGGTTGATTAAGGATTTTTTAACCAGATTGTTTAGCACAATCTTGGAGAGTGAGAGGATGTCTGAGGAATGAAGACGACGTGTTTTGGTACAAATTTTCAAGAACAAAGGTGATGCTCAGAGCTGTAGTGACTACAGAGGCATCAAGTTGATCAGCCACACTATGAAAATATGGGAAAGAGTTGTTGAAGCCAGATTCAGAGAAGAGGTGACAATCAGTGAGCAGCAGTATGGTTTCATGCCAAGAAAGAGTACAGTGGTACCTCTACTTACGAACGTCTCTACATACGGAATTTTCAGGTTACGAGACGCCTCAACGGGAAAATATTGCCTCTAGTTACGAACGAAATTTCAGGATACGAAAGGCAAAAAAGTACGCGCTCCTCGCAGCTTCCGTAGTTTACCGAACGTAAACATACCTGTAGCTGCTCTGCCATTGGCTATCGCCTAGCATCTTCCTGGTATCCCATTGGCCACGAAGTTTTTTTTTTTTTTTCCAAAACTATGCGTTTGGTTGATCTCGCCAAAGAATATGGCCGTAATACATCAATGATCAGCACGGTATTAAAACAAAACGAAGCACTTACAAGCCGACAAAAGCAAACGTCCTTGGATCAGAACATGAACCAAAGAAGGCAAACGGTGACGACGTCGACGACGATAGCAGTTAAAGGGTAAATGAACATAATTTTTATTATTCTTTCTCTTTTATTATTCTCTTTTATTATTCTCTCATTTTAAACTCTCATTTTATGTTTATTGTGCAGTAATCTAATTGTAACATGTATTTGTTACATGTTTTGATGCGTTTTTACGATTTATAAAAAATTTATGCCCGAATTTTGGGGGCTTGGAACGGATTACGGCATTTACATGTAAAACGCGCCTCTACTTACGAATTTTTCACGTTACGAGAATTCTTCCGGAACAAATTAAATTCGTAAGTAGAGGTACCACTGTACTACAGATGCAATGTTTGGTTTAAGAGTGCTGATGGAGAAGTATAGAGGAGGTCAGAAGGAGTTGCACTGTGTCTTTGTGGATCTAGAGAAAGCATATGATTGGGTGCCAAGAGAAGAAATGTGGTACTGTATGGGAAAGTCAGGAGTGGCCGAGAAGTATGTGAGGGTGGTGCAGGACATGTATGAGGATAGCGGATAGCGAGATGGTGGTGAAGTGCGCTGTAGGAGTGACAGATGGATTCAAGGTGGGGGTGGTGTTGGATCAGGGATCGGCTCTGAGCCCCTTCTTGCTTGCCATGGTGATGGACAGGCTGACAGATGAGGCCAGGCAGGAGTCTCCATGGACCATGATGTTTGCAGATGACATTGTGATCTGTAGTGAGAATAGGGAACAGGTGGAAGACAACCTGGAGAAGTGGAGGTATGTTCTGGAGAGGAATGAAAGTAAGTACAGTAGAAGCAAGACAGAATACATGAGTGTGTATGAGAGGGAGGCAAGATGTGTGTCCCATTACATCCGGCGTAAAAGTAACAGCATTTCAGAAAAGGAGCATC
Source organism: Pholidichthys leucotaenia (assembly GCA_020510985.1). NCBI lineage: Eukaryota > Metazoa > Chordata > Actinopteri > Cichliformes > Pholidichthyidae > Pholidichthys > Pholidichthys leucotaenia. The sequence continues at coordinate 294,862,120 of CM035846.1, forward strand.
ATACCAACAGTAAAATATGGTGGTGGTAGTGTGATGGTCTGGGGCTGTTTTGTTGTTTCAGGACCTGGAAGACTTGCTGTGGTAAATGGAACCATAAATTCTGCTGGCTACCAAAAAAATCCTGAAGAAGAATGTCCGGCCATCTGTTCGTGACCTCAAGCTGAAGCGTACTTGGGTTCTGCAGCAGGGCAATGATCTAAAACAAACCAGCAAGTCCACCTCTGAATGGCTTAAGAAAAACGAAATGAAGACTTTGGAGTGGCCTAATCAAAGTCCTGACCTGAATCTGATTGAAATGCTGTGGTGTGACCTTAAAAAGGCGGTTCATGCTTGAAAACCCTCCAATGTGGCTGAATTACAACAATTCTGCAAAGATGAGTGAGCCAAAATTCTTCCACAGCGCTGTAAAAGACTCATTGCCAGTTATCGCAAACGCTTGATTGCAGTTGTTGCTGCTAAGGGTGGCCCAATCAGTTATTAGGTTTAGGGGGCAATCACTTTTTCACACAGGGCCATGTAAGTTTGGATTTTTTTTTTCCCCTTAATCATAAACACCTTCATTGAAAAACTGCATTTTGTGTTCACTTGTGTTATCTTTGTCTAATATTTAAATTTGTTTGATGATCTGAAACATTTAAGAGTGACAAACATACACAAACAGAAATCAGGAAGGGGGCAAACACTTTTTCACACCCATGTAGATACTGTATAAATATAACAAATCAGGAAGGGGGCAAACACTTTTTCACACCAATGTAGATACTGTATAAATATATATTCTATGTACCTCCAAAACAATGACGTTTTTGCACATAAATATTGCAATCTGATAAATTCTATACATTGTTATCCAAACTGCAATACTTTGGCCAACGCTATAATTTTTCAGATGCGATAAAACCTCAAAACATTTAGACACATTGTAGGTGGACTGAGACCAGGCAGTCCACCTTTAACAAGTGGGCACTCCTGGACACTCCTTTCCTGTGTTGGAACACAGGCAGACTTACCCCGAACAATGTAACTACAAAAAATGGATGAGCCGTGCACGTTCAGTTGTGGAAATGGCTTTCAGCAGCTTGAAAGGATAATGGAGGTCCCTCCTGACAAGAAAAGACTGCAAACTGGAGCTGAACAAGAAAATGGTGCTCACCTGCTGCATACTTGATAATATTTGTGAGGAACATGGTGACAACTTTGGACTCCCAGACACACATGATCACAGTCAGCCTCCAGGTCAGCCACCACCTGACCATGCCGGTGTAGAATGACATTAGGGCTGCTTTAATGGAGGACTTTAACAGTGGGGAGCAATAACCTGTTTATTGCCTGCCCTATCATTTACAAAATATAACATATGTGAAGGTGGGCAGTGCGGTGGTGGAGTGGTTAGCACTGCAGCAGCACAGCAACTCACCCTTGGCCAGGGGATCCTGGGTTCGATCCCAGCCCCCGACCAACAGTGATCTGTGTGGAGTTTGCATGTTCTCCCCGTGTCTGCATGGGTTTACTCCGGGATTTCTCCGGTTTCCTCCCACATGCTAAAAAACATGCAAGTTAGGTTAATTGGCATCAAAACTGGGGATTCTAAATTGTCCTTAGGTATGACTGTGAGGGTGAATGGTTGTCTGTCTCTGTGTTGGCCCTGCGATGGACTGGCGATCTGTCCAGGGTGGACCCTGCCTCTCGCCCAAACATGTTGGGATAGGCTCCAGCCCCCCCGCAACCCAAAAATGATTAAGTGGTAGAAGATGAATGAATGAATGAATGAACATATGTGAAGTAGTGCAAAAGCATTAATGAATAAAAAAAAATTCAGCTGACAATCGGTCCGCACTGTACTCTGTTTTGAATTATTTATGGTATATGTATTGTATATATTTCATAGGCACATTTTACAGAGTTGTTAAAGGTATAACCTTCTGTACTTGTATGTAATCTATTGTGGTTAAAGTACTGATTCAAGTTTTTATTCATGTAGGGCAGGGGTGTCAAACTCATTCCATGGAGGGCCAAGACCCTGCAGGTTTTACTTCCACTCAGTCACTTCAGCAGGTGTTTTCATTGATCAGCAATCAGTAGGACGAAATTCAGAGAAATCACCTGTTGAAGACACTGGGTGGAGGTAAAACCTGCAGGGTCTTGGCCCTCCATGGAATGAGTTTGACACCTGTGATGTAGGGTAACAAGAGACAGACTCTAAAGTGTACAAGTTAAAAGTACTTTCCCCAGAAATGGTCTTGTCCAGAGCTGATAATGTCATGTGGTACGTTGTCAAAATATAAACTCATCATTTTTGAAACTGGCAACTTGAAATATTTTCTGCAGAAAAAATGCATAGATTAAAGTTTGTTGCTGCTTGTTCTTTAGAAAATGTGAAAAAAGTTGAAATATGTGAGTGAAGCTCACAAATACCTGAACAAATTAACTTAAGTGCAGTAATTCAGTTCTTGTACTCTCACTTCCCACCACTACAACATTAGTGATTTGCTTTGTTAGTGATTTGCATTGTTTAATCTAAATAGCTTTACATTTCATGCATGTTTGGTGTGAGGATAACAATTACTTAATGTGGCAGCAGAAAAACACTTAAGGAAAGAAAACTTTTATTTACAAAATGTGCAAAAACTTAAGACTGCTACATATGAAATATTATGTACCCACAGCCAAAAATATTAATGCTGTGATAGCTACTTTGTTTGCAGTCCCTCAAGCACAGAGATGACGTGTCCCATCAGTCCAACAAGGGTATTGGTCCTGTCCTCCATCTTCTGGATGCTTTGCAGCAAAGCGGAGGTCGGCTGCTCCTCCCTCCTGCTCTGCTCCTGCTGTCTCTCATCTGACCTCTCCAGGTAGTAAAGAAGGAGGTCCATGTTTGTGTCCCGCTTCCGTTTCCCTGTTTTAAAGTACAAACATAAGAAGCAATATAAAATAACCACACACTGAAAAATGCAGGAAACGTCAATCTAAGATTGAATATGTCTATTCAACATCCATTTACTGTTGTTGGCATCACAACATTCAATTCAAGTGTATAACTGATTTAATTCACTCCCTCCTTTGTGTGAATGGGTCATGATCTAAACATATATTACCTGATCTGGTCTGATGAGAAGAGGAAGAAGAGGAGGAGGAGGAGGACAAGCTTGGTGCTGGTGAAGGTGAGCTGGACACCACAGGTCTGGGTGGTTCTCCCTCATCATCCAGCTGTGATAAATCTGTAAATACAAAAAAAGTGTTTTAGTTTGTGCAGCGTACAACGTAAGCCCTCCATTAAATGTGCAGACATAGAAGGCAATTTTATTCAGCATCAGTATTACCAAAACTTACATGTCTCATTATAGAATAAAAGAATAGGAATAGAATAGGCTTTATTGTCATTGTACAGTTGTACAGTACAATGAAATTGTAGGTGCTTCACCAGGCTACTGCACAATAAGAAGGATTAGATAACAAATGGTTACAGAATACACGATTAAACACACGAGTGAAACTTAAAAAATGGCCCATGATTATGGATATATTACCAAAATAGTAAAAATGACAACGTTACTAGCGTTTTCAGGAGAAAAATCTCCCATATACACAACGCAAGGCACCCATTCATACACAGTATTGATACCACAAAAAAAGTATATTTTGCACTGGATATCTTTATTAAAAAGTATTCCGTAAGACACTAAGATTTTTGTTCTTCTTTTCTCTCAAACGAGCATTTCAAGATATATGGCGACATCACTAATGTCATTTGAGACAACAATAAACAGCATTGATACAAAACAAACAGCATATTTTGCACTGGATATCTAAAAGTATTCTGTAACACGCCAAGATTTTTGTTCTAGTTTTCTCAAATGAGCATTTCTTTATGGCGAGAAGAAACGTTTGGTCGTGGTAAAAGTACTGTTAGCTTGCTAGCATAGCTAACGGAAAATACTATAGGCAAAAGAGTGAGTATAAAAAATATCCGCACTTTGGTCGTTACATATCAATACAAGCAGATATATATATATATATATATATTCTTTAACTTTTTGCATTTTAAAGACAATGCACTTACCAGTAGCATTTTGAGCAGACTGTTGTACGGACTCATCCATGGCAGTTAGGCCAGCCAATCTGAACCATCCTATCCCCAAAAATGGTTCATCAGATGAGTGGCCCCCTCCAGCTTATCTTGTACTTCTGCTCATGTCCATAGAGCCAGGAACAGAGCCAGGAAATGTGTCTCCTCTTCACTCCAAATCTGTTGGTTTTGGAATCCATCGCTTGCTCTGCTGTTTGGAATGCAACGTGGCCGTCAGTAATGTTTTGAAGCTGGTCAGTTAACCACGCCCAGGTAGCACTGGAACTGGAACAAGCACTGGAACTGTCTTGGTAGAAAAGGCCTAAATGCAGGGATGGCAACAGGAAATTCTGATTTCAGCTGAAATCTAATTTGGTCGATTGACTTATGGGGGGCCGGGGGGGGGGGGGGGCGCAGCCCCCCTGAAGCTGGGAGGTTTTCAGTAAAACAGAAGTAATTTAGACTGAAAAAAATGATTAAAAAAATGAAATACTAGACTTAGATAAATCATTAAATTTAATGAAAAGTTAACTTACTTTTTCTTCAATGTTTGTCTCACCGTCTTTAGTCCAACATATTTAACAGCTCTATAAGAGTTTATTACAATATTTACACTGGTCACCAAGTCACTTCTAATGTGAAACTTTCTTCCTTTTGGCAGCAAGCTGTGTCAGTCTCTGAACTTTGAACTTCATCTCCTTTTCTGGTTTCTTCAGAAATTGTCAGAGTGTTTCTGTTACCTCGTCGAACTTTGAGCCAATTTTCACCTTTACCGTCCCTTTTCTCTCAAGCCAATTCCATCGGAACTTATTTTTGACACTTTTGTCTATTTCTAGCACTGATGACTCCTGATCCTTCGATAAAAATCTCATAATTCCACTAAAAACAATACCGAAAGCTCAGATTTCCAATACGAACCAGTGATGTGATTTGGGGTTGGGGAAATTATCTGAAAATTTAGCAGGGGGTCTGGGGAACGCAGTCCCCCAGTGGGGTCCGGGGCAGAGCCCCGGTGGGGGGACAAGGGGGGCAAAGCCCCCCGAAGCACCTGGGTTTTTATGATTTTTAAGTACCAGAACTGTGCTTAAATGACATAAAACAAACAGCTGAATGCCACTTATTACTGTATAATATTGACTTATGTTCCAAGAAGATAGCATTCCTAAAATATTCCAACAAGCATTATCCATCATATGCTTTAACACTTGATCAAATCAAAATCAGTTAATTTTATCTATGCCAAAGTCCCCCAGTGTGTAACATCTTTGACTGCTTTCTCTACTGTGGAAGATTGTTTCAAAAACGCTGATCCCAAAGAATAGTTGCTCCGCCGAATGGCAAGGTAGTGGGCAAGGTTTTTCACTTTTGATGCGTGGTCTGACAGCGCCACACATCCACGCGATCCATAGTTAATCAGCTCTTTACAATACACACAAAAAGCTTTTCCTGCCACGTCTGGTTTCTTCAAAAATTGTCCGAGTGTTTCTGTTACCTCGTCAAACTTTGAGCCAATTTTCACTTTTACCGTCACTTTTCTCTCAAGCCAATTCCATCGGAACTTTTTGACACTTCTGTCTATTTCTGCCACTGATGACTCCTGATCCTTCGATAAAAATTTCATAATTCCGCTGAAAATATTACTGAAAGCTCAAAATTCCAACGCCAACACACCGATGACAAAGCATACAACGAGCCATTTCATTGGTCCAAATTTGCAACTATCCAATCGCAGGGCTGTTTACACATAACATCCAGATTTATCGCGGGAAACTCACCCGGGAAAACGCCGAGCGCTAATGTATTGTGTTGATTTTCGCTAAAATCGGTGACAATAAGGTACCTTACCATCCATCTTCCATCTTCTACCGGTTTTCCGGAGGTCCGGGTCGCGGAGGCAGCAGTTCAAGCAGAGAAGCCCAGACTTCCCTCTCCCCAGCCACCTGCTCCAGCAGCCATGACTTTTTTGACAAAGCAACAACGAGCCATTTGATTGGTCCAATCATTTCCAACTATCCAATCGCAGGGCCGTTTACAGCAGTAGCATGAGTACATAACATCCGGGTTATCGCGGGAGACTGTCACTCAGGGAAGCACCGAGCGCTTTTGTAATCATTAATTTTTGCTAAAATCATAAATCGGCGGAAATCCGCGGATCGGAGGAAAATTGCCATCCCTGTAAATGTGGCTCCTGAATCGGGCCACGTTGAGCACTGCTGATATAGCTTGTCCCCATCTGAGACTGCACAGTTTACATAGATCCCTTGGCCAAGCAGTGGATGCTTGATAAAAGTGGGTCAAGAATATCAGCAGCAAGGATTTTTCTTCTCAATTACAGCCAAATGATTAGCCTGCAGCTGCCATGCTTACAATGCTACAGTAATTTTTCCAAGGCTGGGTTTATGCTAGTTTCTTTCCTGATGCGCCTATGCTTCGGGAAATGCCAACGCACAGATGGCTGTATATAGAGGGGTTGCACTGACGTCACATGGGCCACGTGTATTTTGTTTACGCTGCCATTTTCAACAGCAACATAAATCACCGACAGCAAGCGTGAGTGAGTGTAATCAACAAGAAAATGGTTACACACAAATCAACACCGTGGTCCAACGACGAGATGTACACTTTTCTGTGATTGGTAGCTGATTAAAGAAATCCAGAGGGAGCTAGACGGAGTGACCCGAAATTAATTCATGGCCACCTACTAGGGCTGAAAGGATTAGTCGATGTTGTTGATAACGTCGACAATAAAATCTTGTCAACATATGTTTTTTTTATTGTTGACAAATTGTTTAATTATAAAGTTTATAAGCATGCCGCAGTAATGTTCAGCTGTAACTGCAATGCACAAGTGGAACTGCAATGCACAACCGGAACTGCTGAGGGCAGTAGCACCTCTGTTGTCCTCCATGTGTGAACAATTTCGAGTGAAGAAGAATCGGAGCACATTATAGGGCTCTCAATATGGCGAATGTCTTAGTGGATTAAAAAAAAAAAAAAAGGCAGACCCAAACTTTCTGTTGTTTGGGAACATTTTACAGAAAACAAACAAAAAAACAAAACAAAACAAGTAAAATGCAGACTTTGCAAGGCAGACCTCTCTTACCACAGCAGCACTACAGTGATGCATGAGCATCTGAAACAACGGCACCCTGGAGCCAAGACATTAACGTCTGCTGGGTAAGTTTTAGCGAGTAAAGAAAGTTAGAGCCACTTATTTTCAATGGCCAACTGTTTCAAGCTTTAGAAAAATGACAATACTGTTAGTATGTGCTGTTAATGTTAGCTTACCTGCTTGACAATAAGCTCTCTGGTTGCTGAGGGTTAAGGGCTGTCATGGCCAACGTGTTGAATGCCGTAAATGGCTGAATTACAGGAATCGCTATCTCTTTTTCATCTTTGTTAATATTAGCCCTCATTCTGAATATTAGTTACACTGTGTTACACTGTGTCCAGCTGAGACAAAATGCCATTTAAATGCCTTCCGCCCACGGGAGATGGAACATTAAGAGGTATTAAACAGTGGCTGAGGTAAAATATGTACTAGAGCCCCAACAAGAAGCAGAGATAGTGGACATGAGAAAAATAAACGCGATTAGTTGACTAGTTGAAAAAAAATAGTCATTAAATTAGTCAAGTACTAAAATAGTCCTAAGTTGCAGCCCTACCACTGACCAGCAAAGAATCAGAATCAGAATGAGATTTATTGCCATTGTTCATGTAGTACACAAACTAGGAATTTGTCTCGGTGCAATGCTGCAACATTAAACATGAGTAGCACTAAAGATAAAAATAAAAAACTATGCATGCAATAAAATGTAGAATATGAATGAATGAATGAGTAATGCTAATCTATGCAATTTTTAAATATATTAACAAGCAGCAGATATTGTGGAGTTCCACATAGTGAGTCCACATAGTGAGTCGGTAGTGCAAAAGAAAACAGTGATGATTATCATGAGTCCGGTTGAGCTGCTGTACGTAGTGCACGAGAGTCTAATAAGTCACTTAAGTGTTCAGCAGTCTGATGGCAGAGGGGAAGAAGCTGTTCATGTAGCGGGAGGTTTTAGTCTGAATGGACCGAAGTCTTCTGCCTGAGGGGAGGGGGGCAAACAGTGCGTGTCCAGGGTGTGAAGGGTCGGCTATGATCCGACCTGCACGCCTCCGGGTCCTGGAGATGTACAGGTCCTGGAGGGATGGGAGCTTGCAGCCGATCACCTTCTCAGCGGCGCGCACAACGCGCTGCAGTCTTAGTCTGTCCCTGGTGGTGGCTCCTGCGTACCACACGGTGATGGAGGTGGTGAGGATGGACTCGATGATGGCCGCGTAGAACTGCACCAACATCTTGGTGGGTAGCTTGAGCTTCCTCAGCTGCCTCAGGAAGAACATCCTCTGCTGGGCCTTTTTGATGAGGGAACTGCAGGTTGTTGTGGCTGCACCAGGACGCCAGCTGGGCCACCTCTCTCCTGTAGACGGACTCGTCGCCGTTGGAGATGAGCCCAATGAGGGTGGTGTCGTCCGCAAACTTGATCAGCTTGACAGACTGGTGGCTGGAGGTGCAGGAGTTGGTGTACAGGGAGAAGAGCAGGGGGGAAAGTACACAGCCCTGGGGCAAAGGCAGCCAGGAGGCAGAGTGGCGTCGCCCTGACCACGGCATCGTCATTATTGAAAATCGTGATAGAGAATGGTGAGTAGCGTGATATTATGCATCTTTTACATTATTTATCCCAGTGGTGGCAAGCTCACTTTGAACAAACAACACCGTTGTCTCCTGTATACAGACAACTAGTTAGCCATCAACGTAAACTCCGTGCTCTGTTTGTATTCTGCACTTGTGTCAACATCTGACGAAATAAGCTAGCGTTAATCATGGTTAAATAGTTATTTTTTACAGGTTGCACTTTCGTGCTGTGCATGTACTTAAGTTGTGTGTATTTTCGTTCTAGAGTTTCACCAGCATCTGCTTTGACACCAGTACCAGCTCTGATACTGGCAATGTCTAGCACGACACAGCAATGTATTAAGACTGGTAAGAAATAAGTTTCATACTCCGTTGTTTTTAAGCAGTGGTGGAGGAAGTACTCAAATTCTTTGCTTTTTAAGTTAAAGTACAGATGAAGTGCCAAAACTAAAGTAGCACAATTTCCACTTAAGTAAAAATATTAAAGAACTATTTTGAATGTACTTGAAGTATAATAGTTAAGTACTAGATTCCATTCAACTGAATGTCAATCTGATTGCTGAGGCCACAGTAAAAACAAATGATTTTAAACGTAACCCAGCCCTTGTAAAATCTACTTTACTGAATCGCAGCTACATGAAAATTGTGCTTAAATACAACAACAAAGCACTTTTTCATCACATTCCACCACTGGCTTTTAGCAACAAGTGTATTTCCCAAATATATGTTTTAAATTGGCTTTGATTAACCAACACCCATTTCTGTCTTTTATTTTTATCTTTTATTTATAAACCACCATCCATTTCTGTCTTTCTTTTAGGCAAGAGGAAAACAATCCACCCCAAACCGGACATTGTGACACCATTTACAGAGAGCTGAAGATCTGAACTGAGACCAGCATGAACAGCATATCCAGTTGCTTCTCAGTGAGGCAAGGGAGCATAAAACTACCTTGCGAAGGGAGGAGAGGGCTCAGAATGCTGCCTTCAATCAATCCTTCCTTGGTGTGCTGGGTGACCTTGCAAAGGTAATGAGTGGCCAGTGTGTGTGACCCATTCCAAGTTTTTTTTTTTTTTAAACAATTTAGAGTTTGAATTTTGCACATTCTAAATAATCTAGATTTTGCTGCTGACTGTAATAAACAATTCAGTGACAAGTGATTGCATCATGATTTTCTATTTTGTCTGTTTAGACACCGATAGGAAAAGAGTCAACAGTACAAACCATTTATTAGTGGCATTGAAACTAATGGCTCATTTTTAAGAAAGAGTAACCAAAAACAATTATTTTATTTACTGAAGACTGTACTGTATTGTATTGTTGGATGTGCCAATGTAGAAGACACTGCACACCTTAGTGATAGTACCAGTATAGCGAGGAATTCTGTGCCATATTAGCATCTGTATTTCCTAATAATGGGTTAGGGTTTAATGGGATTTAACATGTTTTAACACAAACTACTCCCCCCCCCCCCCCCCCATTCATTCATTCATTCATCTTCTTCCGCTTAATCCTTTTCGGGTCGCGGGGGAGCTGGAGCCTATCCCAGCATCTTTAGGCGAGAGGCAGGGTACACCCTGGACAGATCGCCAGTCCATCGCAGGGCCAACACAGAGAGACAGACAACCATTCACTCTCTCAGTCATACCTAAGGACAATTTAGAATCCCCAGTTTTGATGCCAATTAACCTAATTTGCATGTTTTTGGCATGTGGGAGGAAACCGGAAAAATCCCGGAGTAAACCCACGCAGACACGGGGAGAACATGCAAACTCCACACAGATCACTGTAGGTCGGGGGCTGGGATCGAACCCAGGATCCCCAGGCCAAGGGTGAGTTGCTGTGCTGCCGCAGTGCTAACCACTCCTACACCACGCCGCCCACAACTACTTTATGGTTCATAATTCTATTGACAGACTTACACCAAACTAAAAGTGATTTCTCACACTGCTGGATTATTCTTAGACAGCTTTTCCAGTCTTTTAGCATTTAATTTATGTCACTAAATCTTGGTAACCTTCACAAATAAAAAAACAAAAGTGGAGCGAAATCTGCAAAAGGCACAAAAATTTGTCAAAATTCTTAGTGCAATACAAAAAGAGTACATAGTACATTATTCACGCATAGAATATATATTTACACAGTATCTACATGTATATATCCAGTAAATCCATGTATTGTCCATGTAACCTTGTGACTGCATTATTTTAATTGCTTTTAATCCTAGATGAAGTTTGTTTTGGGTTAAAAATGTATCATAATTGTTAAATATATTTTGTTATACCTAACAGTATTGTTTACCTGTTGAAATATGCATTTTACAGCTAATATAACCCCATAACTATAATATGGTACCTGGCAATCAATTTTTGGCAGCTGATCACTTTTTGCCACAACACCATCACAGGCTGGAGTGCTGCTGGAGCAGGTACATCCCATGATGTCTCAACAGTTTCTCAATGATTTTCACATAGATCAGAGCAATTTGTTGCACAGGAAACTAAACATTTCTTCAGACATTCTGAAGCTCTGCAACCACTGCATGTTTGTGAAACTAGAGTGACATCCCACCACTGGGAGGATCGGCTGAACACTCAGACTGACGGTTCGAAGCGATAATTTTGCCACAAGAGAGCCATCTGAAACATTACACACAGCACATACCGTATATTTTAATACCTTATGACGATAACTCGCCGTGATTACAATGTAGTACGGGGGATTTATTAATGACTGTAGCAAACTAGCATTAGCAATCATTACCTTACCCTCACGGTGGCTAAACTGTCATCTCTGCTGGAGTCCGAGTTCCACCCTATGCAGGACATACTGAATGCACTGAGGAGCTCATTTAGCAGCAGACTACATCATCCCAGGTGCACAACCGAGAGGTTTCGTAGGTCCTTCCTACCAACGGCTGTCAGACTGTACAACCTAAGCAGGGCTGCTCGCAGAGATAGCAAAAAGACGTAACAAACTAATAGTTTTTTGAATGCAAAAGATGCAATAGACTTACACAATGGTCCCCTCCGGCATACAACTAGGAACATACCGGTCGCTATGGAGGGTGAGAATATGTATGGGCACATAATCATACCATGTAGGATAACTAAGTAGACGGTTATGCTGTTTCATTCCATCTAGCAACAATGCTCTGCACTGTGTGTGTTTATATATTTACATATTTATTCCATCTAGCTACAATGCTCAGCACTGGGTGTGTTTATATATTTATATATCTACATATTATTCCATCTAGCTACATTGCTCCGCACTGTGTGTGTTTATATACTTGCATATTTATTCCACCTAGCTGCAATGCTCCGTACTGTGGGTGTTTATATATTTACATATTTATTCCATCTAGCTACAATGCTCTGCACTGTGTGTTCATATATTCATATATTTATTCCATCCAGCTACAATGCTCTGCACTGTGTGTCTGTGTGTGTGTGTATATATATATATTTTATAGTAATACGTACATATGTATATTAGCTGCTCTTGCTTGCTTGTTTTTTTCTTGCCTTCTGATTGTTGCTCTGAGTCTTGCTATCCCTGTGCTGTTGCAATCCTGGAATTTCCCCGTTGTGGGACTAATAAAGGCTTATCTTATCTTACATGTGATTTAGTTCATATCTTCACATCTTCGGCTTTATACTGCTCCATGGCTTCCTAAACTCTCCAGTACTTTTCCAGAGCATTTCATCTCGCTGCCTGTAGCCTTCTCTGGCTCTCCTTTTTTGTCTTTACTCTGGCAAAAAGCCAGCACGCATCAGGCTTGCCCCGATATCCATTTTGTGTTTTGTTTGTCATATACAAATGATGTCATGGGAGTGTCGGGCTGCCTTGCTGTAAAGATCTCACCCACTTGAGGTGGTACTCCCTTGTAATGGAAAATAAACAACACTGTGTTGAGTCGAGGCGAGTCGGACTGAGTAGGTGCTAGTGGAATTATTATTATTCTCAACACAGGGCCCAATATGGCAGATAAACAATATGGCATGTGACCACTGACATCATGTGCAGCCCCTCTATACATTTCCTTTTTGCATGCATTGGGCCACATTTTCTACACATGCGCATAACCATCATATGCAATTTTACCCTAGCCTGATAGGTAGTGCAAATAAGCCAATGTGCCAGTTTGTTCACCACCTATATAAAAGAGAAAAAAAGCAAGAGCCACATGGATTTTAGCAATGACGCCTGCACAAAGGTGAGAAAAGGAATTCATGTGTTTACTACTTTTATTGCTAATCATCTTTTTTCCTTTCACTGGTCTTGTCAGGTTTCTTCAGTTTTTTTCTGTCTCCTTTCTTTTCATCTTTGCATGCTGTGTCGGTGGCACCAACTTTTGAATGAAAGACTGGATCTTGCACATGTGTAGTCAGTGAAACATCAAATGTTTCACATGTGATGCCTGCGCAGGATTCTTGGTATTACCTGGCAGGACAAGGTCACAAACAATTATGTGCTAGCAGGAACCAGTATATCTTCCATGTACACCCTCCTCCGACAAAGACACCTTTGCTGGCTAGGTCATGTGCACAGAATGGAAGATGGGTAACATGTCCTTGGGAAGACCCAAGGACATGTTGTATGGTGAGCTTGCCACTGGGATACACAAAATAGGGTGTCCATATTTACACTTCAAAGATGCATGCAAGCATGACAATGACATAAATAACTGGGAATCTCATGCTACTGACAGATCAACCTGGAAAAACCTGGTTTTGAAAGGTCCGTCTCGGGGTCAGAACACCTTCAGAGAACAGTCAGAAGGAAAAAGATTAAAGAGAAAACTAGTCAACTCCAAGACCATGATGAACCAAACAATGCACCAGTCTTTACTTGTGATGGCTGCAGCCGACAGTGCAAATCAAGGAATGGTCTTGACAGCTACAGCAGACGGTGCTCAACCATAACCTCAACAGGCACAACTCCATAGCTGTAGACTGAAGGATGCCAACGAAGGAAGAAACTCAGCATGCACAGTTAATGCAGTCAGAAAATTTGGGCTGCACGCCCTCAGCTGCGGAAGAACCCTGTGGAGCCTAGCGGATTGGAGAGGATGACAAAATTTATGTCTGACAAGCCTTGCGCTCGAGCAGGAATGAGCATAAACCCAGCTTAACAGTTCTCAGGTAGCTAAAGTTAAGGGGCTAACACACTCGCCGGGGGCTGCAGTGGTTGCACATAACTTTAATAACTGAAGAGTCATTATGAAATATATAATTAACTGTTACAGCTAGGTAAGTTAAGTTAATCCCTTCCACAGCATATGGGACACCATGTGGTGTATGGGGCAGTGCCTATCTGCATTTCACTGACCCTAGACCACACAGCTCCTGTAAGTAGTGAAAGCTAGGACAATCTAATAACCACAAACATTGAGGAACTACAAACAAAAAACAGTAGCAGCCATATGTTTCAAACAACATACCTGTCAACACAGTCTAATGTCCAGAATCCATTCTATATGAAAATATCAACAACCTTTTCAACAGATTATTACTTAAGTCACTAGTGTGGTTGGAATAGGTATTTTTACACTTAATACTGTGTGACATCTAAGACATTTCAGTGGGACCTTCAGTTGTGGGTTTTAACCCTTTGAGTGTGAGAATTTCCGTGCCCCTAGTAGCAGAGCGCAGCGCTGCACCTGTCATCTCACTCTGACATCGCCAGCTGCATTGAGGATTTGTACTGATTTGTACTGATCTGCCAGTTTCAGAGGGTGGCAGAAATGCATTGGAGGACTCAATGGATGACACATAATACACCAAAGAAGAACTCATTTCCTTTATTCCCCTTCTTTTAGCTTAGAAAGCTAATATGGCCGTGATTGGTCATCGTCACCGTTACTTAGACGGCTTTGTACACAGAAAATAGCTGTGGGATACAAGCGAAATTGATGTGGGATAATCATAAGACGTTGTAGATGTGGTAGAGAGCGTAAATGACCAACCAGAATGACCAGAATGCAAAATAATGACCACGATGGTTGAAAACGCAGTGGCCACGGCAGCGAGCGAGTCCCGTTTGCTGCCAGTAAGTGACTTATTTGTTTGTTTGTTTTTTTAATATTGTACTGATTTCTTGTTCATATACAGTGGGGCAAAAAGTATTTAGTCAGCCACCAATTGTGCACGTTCTCCCACTTAAAAGATGAGAGAGGTCTCCAATTTTCATCATACGTATACCTCAACTATGAGAGACAAAATGAGAAAAAAAAATCCAGAAAATCACATTGTCTGATTTTTAAAGAATTTATTTGCAAATTATGGTGGAAAATAAGTATTTGGCCAATAACAAAAGTTCATCTCAATACTTTGTTATATACCCTTTGTTGGCAATGACAGAGGTCAGAGCCACTCCTTCGTTGCCCGGGCGGTGTGTTTGGGATCATTGTCATGCTGAAAGACCCAGCCACGTTTCATCTTCAATGCCCTTGCTGATGGAAAGAGGTTTTCATTCAAAATCTCACGATACATGGCCCCATTCTTTCTTTCCTTTACACGGATCAGTCGTCCTGGTCCCTTTGCAAAAAAACAGCCCCAAAGTATGATGTTTTCACCCCCATGCTTCACAGTAGGTATGGTGTTCTTTCTCCTCCAAACACGACAAGTTGAGTTTTTACCAAAAAGTTCTATTTTGGTTTCATCTGACCATATGACATTCTCCCAGTCCTCTTCTGGATCATCCAAATGCTCTCTAGCAAACTTCAGATGGGCCTGGACATGTACTGGCTTAAGCAGGGGGACACGTCTGGCACTGCAGGATTTGAGTCCCTGGCGGCGTAGTGTGTTACTGATGTAGCCTTTTTGGAGTTTGGAGTCTGACTGTTTGAGGTTGTGGACAGGTGTCTTTTATACTGATAACGAGTTCAAACAGGTGCCATTAATACAGGTAACGAGTGGAGGACAGAGGAGCCTCTTAAAGAAGAAGTTACAGGTCTGTGAGAGCCAGAAATCTTGCTTGTTTGTAGGTGACCAAATACTTATTTTCCACCATAATTTGCAAATAAATTCTTTAAAAATCAGACAATATGATTTTCTGGATTTTTTTTTTTCTCATTTTGTCTCTCATAGTTGAGGTATACCTATGATGAAAATTGGAGACCTCTCTCATCTTTTAAGTGGGAGAACTTGCACAATTGGTGGCTGACTAAATACTTTTTTGCCCCACTGTACTTTGAAGATAAGATGATGACGTACCTCTGTACAAAAAACGGTGTCAAAAGACTGAACCATTCTTTGTGTAAATATGTCCAAAGTCCAGCTTTGACTGAGTTATGGAATTTAAAGAGCTGCTGCAACATTATGCAAATTAGATGCATAAATTTATTCCTATCTGAAACTCTGGATCATATTTTACATCTTTCTAATTGACAGTAAGCCATTATCTCTTACCACTTTCAAGTTACAGCCTTGGAAATCTAAACTATTTTATTGACAAAAAATATTTACCACTCTTGACCACTAGGGGTTATGTCGCAATTCGGCAACAGACACACTCAAATGGTAAAGTCGATTACATGTTATCTCTGATACTGGAAAGCTTATAGTAATGCAATAATATAAAGGAGTTAAGCACACTCCCTTGAATTGCTGTCACTGCCACCTCAATCCATATTCCCATACTGCTGTCAGAAAACAGCAGGAGACGTTAATCGACTACCACTGGCCACCTCAGTCATGGTGCCTTCATAAGATGGCCTAACACAAATCGTTCGTTGGATTCGCCTATATACAGTCTATGAATCGGCCGAAAATTTAGAACACACTTACACAATGTTCCAAATTATGATGCAAATAGGATTTTAGTATCATAAACATTCAATTTTTTGTTCTTCAATTAAACTCATGGATGGTATTGTGTCTTGGGGCTCTCTGGATCACTGATATCAATATCAGACACCTGTCATAATTGGTTTGCCTGGTGAGCCCAATTAAAGGAAAACTACTTAAGAAGGATGTTCCACATTATTAAGCATGCCACAGGTTTCAAGCAATGTGGGAAAGAAAAAGGATCTCTCTGCTGCTAAAAAGCATCAAATAATGCAATGCCTTGGACAAGGTATGAAAACAGACAATTCATGAAAACTTAAATGTGATCGTCGTACTGTGAAGAAATTTGTGGCTGATTCAGAGCACAGACGGATTTATGAAGATAAAGACATAATGAGGAAGGTTACTGCCACACAAATTCATTAGTTTAAGAGAGCAGCTGTTAAAATGCCAATACAAAGCAGCAAACAGGTATTTGAAGCTGCTGGTGCCTCTGGAGTCCCACAAACCTCAAGTTGTAGGATTCTCCTGAGGCTTGCAGTTGTGCATAAATCTACTATTCGGCCACCCCTAACCAATGCTCACAAGCAGAAACAGTTGCAGTGGGCCCAGAAATACATAAAGACTCATTTTTAAACAGTCGTTTATTGATGAGCGCCATGCAACCCTGGATGGTCCAGATGGATGGAGTACTGGATGGTTGGTGGATGGCCACCATGTCCCAACATGGCTGCAACGTCAGCAAGGAGGTGGCGGAGTCATGTTTTGGGAGAGAGAGAGCTGGTAGGCTCCTTTAGGGTCCCTGAAGGTGTGAAAATGACCTCATCAAAGTATATAGCGTTTCTGACTCTCCACTTTTTTCCATGGTACAAAAAGAAGAACCATGCCTTCCGTAGCAAAATTATCTTCATGCACGATAATGCACCATCTCATGCTGCAAAGAATACCTCTGTGGCACTGGCTGCTATGGGCATAAAAGCAGAGAAACTCATGGTGTGGCCCCCATCCTCCCCTGACCTCAACCCTATTGAGAACCTTTGGAGCATCCTCAAGCAGCGTGGTGGCAGAGATCCCAACTCACCCTTGGCCAGGGGATCCTGGATTCGATCCCAGCCCCTGACCAACAGTGATCTGTGTGGCGTTTGCATGCTCTCTTTGTGTCTGCGTGAGTTTACTCTGGGATTTCTCCGGTTTCCTCCCACATGCCAAAAACATGCAAGTTAGGTTAACTGGAGACTCTAAAATGGCCCCGTGTGTGTGTGTGTGTGTGTGTGTGTGTGTGTGAGTGAGTGAGTGAGTGAGTGAGTGAGTGAGTGAGTGAGTGAGTGAGTGAGTGAGTGTGTGTGTGTGTGTGTGAATGGTGAAAGGGTTGGGCGCCGCACCAGTGGCTGCCTCATCCACTCATGTGGATGCCCTGTAATTTCCCCACTGTAGGACTAATAAAGGAATGTTAAAAAAAAAAAAAAAAAAAAAAAAAAAAAAAAAGCCAAAGATCTATGAGGGTGGGAGGCAGTTCACAACAAAACAGCAACTGTGGGACGCTATTCTGACATCTTGCAAAGAAATTCAAGCAGAAACTCTCCAAAAACTCAAGTTCAATGAATGCAAGAATTGTGGTTATATCAAAGGAGCCCTATGTTAACATGCAACTTGGCCTGTTAAGATGTTTTTGATTGAAAAAGCTTTTGATTTCAGTAAATATGACCTAATGCTGCAAATTCAACAAGTAACCATTTTCAGTTCTTTACAACCAATAAAATGTTTTAAAACTCTGTTGTGCATAATAATTTGGAACAGTGCAGTTTGAGGGCCCCCCCCCCATTCATTCATTCATCTTCTTCCGCTTAACCCTTTTCGGGTTGCAGGGGAGCTGGAGCCTATCCCAGCATCTTTGGGCGAGAGGCAGGGTACACCCTGGACAGATCGCCAGTCCATCGCAGGACCAACACAGAGAGACAGACAACCATTCACTCTCACAGTCATACCTAAGGACAATTTAGAATCCCCAGTTTGATGCCAATTAACCTAACTTGCATGTTTTTGGCATGTGGGAGGAAACCACAGAAATCCCGGAGTAAACCCACGCAGACACGGGGAGAACATGCAAACTCCACACAGATCACTGTTGGTCAGGGGCTGGGATCGAACCAGGGATCCCATGGCCAAGGGTGAGTTGTTGTGCTGCCGCAGTGCTAACCAAAAAAAAAAAAAAATAGTTATCATCGGGAGGCTTGTTCAGTAAAATTTGAATTATGCTTGAACGGTTGATGACTTGAAAATTATACAGACTGTCATTTGCATCGGCTATTTAGGAAAATCAGAGACAAATATCATTTGCATAATAATTTGGAACACAGTGTACATATTACAGCCATGCATCATGTTTTTTTTGTTGTTTTTTTTTTACATCTGTGTGTATGCATATTTTACAATACTGGCCAGTAAATGCTTTGCAAAGCCAGGAAGACCCCCAACCATGCTGTCACTGCCCTGGTTGAATTGACTAGTTCTTCCTTTTCTTTCCAGTGTATGTCATCTGTATTTGTGCCAGAGGGCATCATCTCAAACCACACATCTTTGAGTGTCTCATTACTATGTCCTTTCCCTGGATGACTACCAGGGGTGTGGTTGCTGCTCACTGTTGAGTCACCACAGGTGCCTTTTCAAATGGCCTATCCTAGCACACCGATGACAGCTCAGTCCCATCCTAAAACACTTCTTACTGACAGCATTTAATTCCTGTAGTGACAACAGGTTAGCCCAAACTATTATTTTAAATGACATTGAGTCAAATGGGTGAACAATCGCCTTTAATTCCACTTTCTCCTGAGTTGGTTTGATGTAGAGATTGGTTTATTTAATATTTTTGTTCTTTTGTTTCACTTTTATTTAGATCACACATTGGAGTTTTTTTTTTTTTTTATTACCAGTAGTATTATTATTCGGAATTGGTTTATCTTTGAGTTTCACCACTCAGCTGTCCTCCAGTTTCACTGTTTAATAAATATTACAATTGAGATGAAGACTGTCACTAGACTCTGGTTTTGAGACCGGAAACTTTCAATCCATCACCCGTTACCATTTACCACATTTATCCAGGCACATAATACTCACACAGAATTATTTTAATAAAGTATGTATGCTGCTTGAAGCACTTTGATAGCATAGATTTAATGTAATGGCTCTAATGTGCATCCGGTCCTTGAGAATTTGCAAATAGTCAATCCTGAGCTGCACTCTTAGCATTCAACTTAAGGAAGATGTGTAATTAATAATTAGTTCCATCTCTGCAAGTAATTATAGCGAGGTTTATGAACACTAAGATGGCATTTAAGTCACAGAGTAAATCTTTTTAGTAGTGGTGTTGGAGTTATCGTGTTAATCGCCCATTAACGCATTGCCCCCGTTAATGGTGACAAATTTTGTGATTGTGGTTAACAGCAGTTAACGGCAGAAAGCGCAAACAGGAATTTTTGGCCTAGCCGCTCTCCGTACCATGGCCGTTGTGGCCACTGACACTGTGTGCGCCATGCAGACAAGCTGGATTACAGCCATGGATATCACCAAAGTGCTGTCATGTTTAAGTTTACAATGTTATCTGTCGGAGCTCTCACCTAGATAATTGTTATAGCCTCCTCCCAAAACTTTGCCTGGATGTTGTCTTGTTCTTCTGTGGAAGCTAGCTAGCTTGTAGCTACTAGCTCCATGCTAGGTTATAGCTGATCTCCATCTGCTGAGACTGACAGAAATTTGCCTGTTTTCATCCCCACAGGTCCAACTGTTGGTGAGTACCAGTCTAAAAAAAAAAGCTGTGTTTGGAATGTCCATTCACTCCCTTGCCATTTTTGTAGCACGTTGGGGTGTCGTCAGGAGCGCAATAGTAGCTCCGTTTGTTAGCACCGCTGCTAAGATGCTAATACTGAAAACAAATGACCCGTGCTGTCAAAATGAGTCACTTTGAGGACATTTTCAAAACTAATGTAACGTTATTTCCATATTCTGTATTGAAAGACCTTCAAAATGATATTTAATTTGTATGAAGTGAGCCAAAACGGCCTGGAAAAAGACGATTTGTTTATATTTTGGCAAGGTTGAAAACTCGCATTTAATCGGTCAGAAGTTACGTCTTCCGGAAAAACATGTATTTTTAGAAAATACGATTTCTAAGCTTTCCAATGATACCAGGCACTAATGGGGTTTTTCCCATGACTTGCCACTAGCAAACAAAGAAAGTCATGTTTTATGATGTATGCACTTCTCATGCCCGTAGCTCGTAATGACATGGTGCGCACCAGAAATATTATTTCTGGGGAATATACTGGATAGTTTTTGTCATTTTGGGTATGTTGAGAGCTTTAATAAACCTGCAGGTGAAGAAAGCAAGTATATTTCTCCACTCCCATGTTTATAACAGTATGAGAAACTTGAAAAATTACCAACTTACGGTACACTGTATCTGAACGGAAAAACATGATTAACGCGTTATTAATCGCGATTAACTCAACGTTCCAAAAGATTAATCGCAATTAGAAGTTTTAATCGTCCAACACCACTACTTTTTAGCCAACATTTTTAGCATTAACATACTATTTGTCAATATGCTACAGATGTCATTGTCTATTTATTCCAAGTTTTACTCAGATTCTTACAACTGAAGAAATCCAATAAGCCACAGGCTGACTGAACACCTCGCTTGTATTTCCTGATTAAGTTGTAAACTGCAATATGCTACGAGCACAAAAATGAAGAGCTGAACTTTGGTCTGTCTGTTTATTATAAAAGAAGTAACAAGAGCACCCTTAGGCAAGTGCAACACCCCCTGCCTCCATTTTCTTTGAAGATCCCAATATCTTACAGCGGTTTCACTTTTCCATGCAGATTATCTGTGCATATCAAACTCTGGTACCACGTTTCAAAGCATCTGAAACAAAACTGTAGGAGTCGATTTGACAAAGCAGGTACCTTTTATGGAACAGATGGACAACACCATTTTTTATTATCCTCCATGATAATAATCTATCTATAAAGCAACAGATCTCTGTGTGTTCCTCAGATATCTCCCAAACCATTCGTCAGACTCACCTCTGATTTTACAGTGGTGTGAAAAAGTGTTTGCCCCCTTCCTGGTTTCTCTTTTTTTTGTATGTTTGTCACACTTAAATGTTTCAGATCATCAAACAAATTTAAATATTCGACAAAAATAACACAAGTAAACACAAAATGCAGTTTTTAAGTGAAGGTGTTTATTATTAAGGGTAAAAAAAAATCCAAACCTACATGGCCCTGTGTGAAAAAGTGATTGCATAAAAACATAAATTAACTGTGGTTTATCACATCTTTGGAAAGCTGAGTTCAATTTCTCTAGCCACACCCAGGCCTGATTGCTGCCACACTTGGTCTCAATCAAGAAATCACTTAAATAGGACCTGCTTGACAAAGTGAAGTAGACCAAAAAATCCTTAAAAGTTAAGACATCATGCTGTGATCCAAAGAAATTGAGGAATAAATGAGAAACAAACTGAGATCTATCAGTCTGGAAAAGGTTATAAAGCCATTTCTAAACCTTTGGGACTCCAGCGAACCACAGTGAAAGCCATTATCCACAAATGGTGAAAACATGGAACAGTGGTGAACCTTCCCAGGAGTGGCCGATTGACCAAAATTACCCCATAAGGTCACAAAAGACCCCACAACAACATCCAAAGAAGTGCAGGCCTCACTTGCCTCAGTTAAGGTCAGTGTTCATGACTCCACCATAAGAAAGAGACTGGGCAAAAATTAAATTAAATTAAATCACCCTTTATTGTCATTCAACTGTACAGCCAATCATGTACAGCAGAACGAGATTGTGCTTTACCTATCCACCGTGTCAATAGCACACACCCCAAGTGTAGAATCAGAGGGCCGCTGCCATGCAAGGCGCCGCCACAAATTACCCTCCTCCATTCCATTTTTGCTGAGCACCAAGCTGGATAGCAGGAAGGTCCACTTTTATATGGTCTTCGGCATGACCCGGCCAGGATTTGAACCCCTGCCTCCCGGGTGTGGGGCGGATGCTCTACCAACTGAGCCACCACTCCGGGCAAAATGGCCTGCATGGCAGAGTTCCAAGATGAAAACCACTGATGAGCAAAAAGAACAAAAAGGCTTGTCTCAGTTTTGTCAGAAAACATCTTGATGATCCCAAAGACTTTTGGGAAAATGCTCTGTGGACTGACGAGACAAAACTTGAACTTTTTGGAAGGTGTGTGTCCCATTAAATCCGGCGTAAAAGTAACAGCATTTCAGAAAAGGGGCATCATACCAACAGTAAAATATGGTGGTGGTAGTGTGATGGTCTGGGGGTGTTTTGCTGCTTCAGGACCTGGAAGACTTGCTGTGGTAAATGGAACCATGAATTCTAGTGTCTACCAAAAAATCCTGAAGGAGAATGTCCGACCATCTGTTCGTGACTTCAAGCTGAAGCGCACTTGGGTTCTGCAGCAGGGCAATGATCTAAAACACACCAGCAAGTCCACCTCTGAATGGCTTAAGAAAAACAAAATGAAGACTTTGGAGTGGCCTAGTCAAAGTCCTTACTTACCTGAATCCAATTAAGATGCTGTGGCATGACCTTAAAAAGGCGGTCCATGCTCGAAAACCCTCCAATGTGGCTGAATTACAACAATTCTGCAAAGACGAGTGGGCCAAAACTCCTCCACAGCGCTGTAAAAGACTCATTGCTAGTTATCACAAATGCCTGATTGCAGCTGTTGCTGCTAAGGGTGGCCCAACCAGTTATTAGGTTTAGGGGGCAATCACTTTTTCACACAGGGCCATGTAGGTTTGGATTTTTCTTTACCCTTAATAATAAACACCTTCATTTAAAAACTGCATTTTGTATTTACTTGTGTTATCTTGGAGGGAGGGAGAGGGAGAGAGAGAGAGAGAGACTTTTTGACTTTTAAAAAAAGGCTTTATTGCATATTTCAAAATTGCAGAAAGACCAATATCAGTTGTCCAAGTGTGTCACATCTCAAAAGTGCAAACATAACTCATCCCCCTGACCCACTGAACACAAAACATTCCCTACAGCCCATCTATTGATGAACACCTCCAGATTGTCTACCATTTGATAGTAAGAGAACTCTACCCGGAGTCTGACTGTCAACAAGACCTTGAAAGCGGACACAGGATCCACATTGCCAGCATTGGTTGCCCGATTTTTCCTCGTCAGCCAGATGGCAAGCTTAGCAGTCCCAGATAGGAAGTTCATCAAAGTGTGGGCAGCCTTCCTTGCCACTTTGTACTTCGGACCGTAAATGAACAGACCAAAAGAGAATCGTTCACCCAAAGCCCGAAACCACTCGCGCAAAATGTCAAAAAGTCCAGATAAACGAAAACAGTGGACAAACAAATGGTCGAGGGTCTCAACTTGGGAACAAAACAAACATCCCCCCCCCCACAGTCGGATCAAGGTGTGCCCTGTATTTATTTGTGGCTATTGCCCCATGCACAATCCTCCACTGGAGATCTGCTGTGCGTTTCTCAATAGGTTGCTTGTACATGCACCGCCAGCTGCCTTTTGGGGAGACCCCTGGCCCCAAACAACCCACCCACCTCGACTCCGTGACATCCTTCAGAGAGCGCAGATTCAGAACCTTCACACAGATGTGATACACCGCCTTTGTCCCGACAAACTGGAACTTGCCCAGGCGAGGAATCCTGAAGGTCAGTAGGTGATCCTCTCCTCCCTGCCACTCCCCCACATCCGGAGTTATGGAAATTGCAGGAAAGGTAGACGCAGTGTCGTCATCCCATTGATTGGAAAGAGTGCGGTTCGTCGCAAACGCTCGAAGCGGCTGCGGCAGGGCGGCGCACACGTCCTCCACCACCCTTTGCAGCAGTCTGACAGATGTAATTTTTGCACTCCGCCTCAGTGTCTCCATCGATGTGGTCGACATCCTCATAAGATGACCCAGCTTGGTACAGCGTGCCTCCCGCAAACAACTCCGCAGACTGGCAGACTGCAGCACCTCTGCTGCGATGAATCGATTGAAAAGCAGTGGTTCTTCGAACAGCCACATGCCCGGCACCTCGTCACGGAAGCGGGCCATGTTGAAGACTCGCCATGCATGCAAAACGGACGTGTAAAAAGCAGATAGTCCAGTAAGGTCCACCTCCCCAGGTGTCACGAGGAAGAGCTGCTTATCATAGCACAAGCGACCAACTCTCCTCAAAAGCAGCTTAGCAGTGTCCATCCAGCAGGGTCCGCATCCGTAAAGGAGTCGTTGTGCAGTTCGAAGCCTGAAGCTGGCGATCTTGGAATGTATGTCCACCAGGCCCTGTCCCCCCTCGGCCACAGGCAGGTAGAGAACTGGCGCGCAGACCCAGTGGCGACCAGACCAAAAGAAGTCCACGATTGTCTTCTGAGTCTCCTCCACGAGGCTCCTTGGCGGTGTCAAAGCCACCAGCCTAGGCCAGAGAGCCGAGGCAACCAGATTATTCACGACCAGAACCCTGCCCCCATATGACAGCTGTGGTAGCAACCATTTCCATTTAGAAATGCGAGCACACACCTTGTCCTTAACACCCTCCCAGTTCTTTCGTTCAAAGGCCTCCGTACCCAGAAAAACCCCCAACACTTTGAGACCGGCCATCCCCCACTGAAGGCCGCCGGGCAGGCGAGGGATGGCCTGACGCGACCAGTGGCCCACCAATAGACCCTCACTCTTGGCCCAATTAACCCGTGCAGAAGATGCCCTTTCATAAACTGTCAAAGTGTCCACCAGACGCTGCACATCCCCGTTGGAGGTGATGAAAACGTCAACGTCATCCGCATAAGCAGACAAGACAATCGGGCAGCCACAGCTTGATGGCCCCGGCAGAACCAGACCACCCAGCCGAGCGTGCAACCTGCACAGCAAAGGCTCAATAGCCAAGCTGTACAGCTGACACGAGAGTGGTCACCCCTGGCGTATTCCCCGGTGTACAGGGATTGGCCAACTCAGTCCCGCCCCCACCTTCACCAAACACTCAGCTCCAGTGTATAGCAGATTGACCCACCTCAAAAACATATTTCCAAAACCAAACCCCCTCAGGGTAGAAAACAAATAGGAATGGTCAACCCTATCAAAGGCCTTTTCCTGGTCCAAAGACACAATTCCAAACTGTAAGTCATGACATTTACTGAGCTGGAGAACGTCACGTATGAGGAAAACATTGTCCATAATGTTCCGGTCAGGAATACACTATGTTTGATCCCTATCCACAATCAAACCCAAGACAGTGTTCAGTCTGTTTGCCAGGGCCCT
This sequence comes from Pholidichthys leucotaenia, assembly GCA_020510985.1. Taxonomy (NCBI): domain Eukaryota; kingdom Metazoa; phylum Chordata; class Actinopteri; order Cichliformes; family Pholidichthyidae; genus Pholidichthys; species Pholidichthys leucotaenia. The sequence goes on from CM035846.1 coordinate 294,887,950, forward strand.
GGAAAGCACCTTGTAGTTCGTGCAAAGAAGAGCCACAGGCCTCCAGTTTTTCAGCAGGGCCAAGTCCCCCTGCTTTGGCAACAGAGACAGCACTGCACGGCAACATGAGACATGTAACGTTCCTTCCCTGTAACAGGCCGTCAGAACGTTATAGAAGTCTGGTCCAACCACATTCCAAAAATGCTTAAAAAATTCTGAAGAAAGGCCATCCAGTCCAGGCGCGCGTCCCAGCGCCAGCTGATTCACAGCCACAGTCAACTCATCCAATGTCAGGGCACAGTCCAGAGTGGCCCTGTCGTCCTGGCCGAGCACCGGAAGGGCCTCGAAGAGCTGATTTTGAGATTCTTTGCAACACGTTCCCGCAGCAAACAGGGCCCCTTAGTAATCCACTGCATGGCGGCGCATCTCGGACGGGTCCGTAGTCAGGCGACCATCTGGGAGTGTCAAGCAAGCCATCAGCTTCTTTGTCGCAGTAGACTTTTCCAAATTGAAGAAGAAGGACGTTGGTGCATCCATGTCCTGCAGGCGAGTGAAGCGCGACCTCACTAGCGCCCCCTCCACTCTGCCCTGCAAGAATGTGCGCAGGGCCGATCTCTTCTCCTGCAGCAAAGGACCAGCGGTAGAATCCCGACCTGTAACCAAGCTGGCCTCCAGCCTCTTTACAGCGTCCTCTAGTTCACTGACCTTGGCGTTGATAATGGCAGTCGAGTATGCAGCGTACCGTTGACAAAAAAGGCGAATTTGCACTTTGCCAACGTCCCACCACTGTTCGATAGATAGATTAGTTTATTTGACAGGGACAGTGCAATAAACATAGACAATTAATCAATGACAATCAATCTGATGTGTTGCAGATTGATTGTCATTGATCGAGGGAACCAAAACGAGCTTTCGTGGTCCTCCAGTGTTCCCAGAAGCACACAAAATACTGACAAAAGGCATTGTCCTGTGGGAGCTTGTTATTGAAGTGCCAATATGACTTTGCCCGTTTCCCTGGTGAGTTCAGTAACACCGCAGTAGCCAGGTGATGATCCGTGAAACCGACGGGACTTATGTTACTGTGAAGGAGGCCGGGGCTACAGGTTCTAGAAACATATAAACTGTCTAATCTAGCAGCACTGACAACCCCGTCAGTGACCCTGACCCAGGTATACCGTCTCGCATTTGCATTTTTCAACCTCCACGTGTCCACTAAGTCTAACTGCACAGTGAAATTTTCCAAGCATCTAGAAGACTGCAGATGAGGTTCTGCATTAGTACGATCTACAGTGAAGTCCAAGGTACAGTTGAAATCACCAGCCACAACAAGTTGGTCTTGGTGATAGCGCTGCATTTCAGTAGTCATTGTATAGAAAAAGGCAACCCTTTCCGCGCCGTGGTTTGGCGCGTAAACATTAACCAGGCAAAACACGGAATCCCCCACTTGCGCCCTAACTAGAAGCAGCCTGCCCCTCACTATCTCCACCACCGATAAAATTTGTGCATTTGCTGATTCCCCAAACAAAATGGCCACTCCCGCGCTTAGATTTGTGCCGTGACTGAGTGAAAATGGGCCTTTCCACCACAAGCCCCAGTCGACTTCATCCGCCAAAGTGGTATGAGTTTCCTGCAAAAACAAAATGTTGAGACCCTTCCGTTTGAACAGGTCACTAACGAATCCCCTTTTATGATTACCCCTGCCACCATTTATGTTTAAGGTCCCTAATTGTATTTTCTGCATTATGGCGATATTTGTGAGGAGCACCGTGCTTTGCCATGGAAATCATTCCATCTTTGCGCGCTTGGCCTTTTGTCCCCCTGCTGATTTACGCAGGGCTGCGAGGTGCTTCTTCAGGCGGTAGCGTTTTCTTTCATCCAGGAGGTCGACACCAACCTCCTTCCTCAGTACATTAACAGACCGAATAAATTTGTCAGTGTCACTGAAGTAATCTGCAACGTTAATGGCCCTATTATTATAGGTCCCATCCAGGAAAGCATTTATTTCGTCTAGTGAATACAAATGCGCATTGGCATCGCCATTAGCCCCAATAGACTCATTTTTAGCAGACTCTGCGTCAGTTCCACACTCCATTCCCTCAGCAGCACAACTCTGCTGACTGTCAGATTCAGCTGGCACGTCAGCTGGTGCAGCTGATCCTTCATCAGTCATGTGCTGACTGTTAGATTCAGCTGGCACGTCAGCTGTTGCAGCTGATCCTTCATCAGTCACGCGCTGACTGTCAGATTCAGCTGGCACGTCAGCTGTTGCAGTTGATCCTTCATCGGTCACGTGGTCCGGGGCGGTGCCTATATCAGTTGACCGGCGTTTTTCCGCCTGCTGCTGTGAAGTCGCAGCAGGCTGCGGAAGCACAGCCGCTGATGTCACACAGCGCAATGCTGAGTCCACGTCATGGACCGCTTGTGCGCCATCGCCAGTCACGCCCCCAGCTGCAGGCCGCGCCGCGGGCGCCACAGGCCGACTGTCCACAGGCATAGCGGCAGGCCCCGGAGCACGAGCGGCGGAAGGCCCCGCGACACCGTCCGCAGTCGCGGCAGGCGCCGCGGATGCCTCACCAGCAGGCTGTGTAGCCTCGCCGGGCTCCGCCACGCCGTCCGCAGCAGCGCCGCGAGCGGAAGGCTCACCGGCCGCCCCAGCCGTGGCCCCACCAGAGACCCCGCCAGGCGCCTGGGCGGGCAAGCGAAACGTTTATGGCCCACATCGCCACACTCAAAACACTTCATTTGTCCCACGCTCGCATACACCATATAGTAGCCGTCCCCGTGTTTGACCCGGAAGGACACTTCCAGAGTCTGAGTGGGCGAGTCTAGAAACATGAACACCTGTCGCCTGAGTGATCTCACATGGTCTAAGTCGGCTTCCCTGATTCCCAAACTGACGTGTTTAAACGGGCCCGCAAACTTCCCGAATCTGCGGAGCTCCGCCGCCAACTGCTCGTCAGTAATGAAAGGTGGAACACCCGAGACGGTGACAAGCGTTGATGGAACTGATAAGGGGGACACCTGCACATACACATCCCCGATTACAATACCGCTCGCAACCACAGCGTGGACATCCTCCTCAGTAGCCAGAAACACAACTACAGCCCTATTCATCCTGGACGCATAGCGTATCGCAGCAGGGCCCACCTGGGCCCGCACAGCCAAAAGGACCCCCTTCACAGTAACAGTGTCGTCCGGGGGAACGATCCGCACCCCCTGGCGGATAGATGGAGATGGCATTTCCAAGGTCGCCATCCTCCTCCCCCAAAAACAAGAATTTATTATGCGGGCAGCGATGGAAAAACGAAAAAAAAAAGTCCCAATAGACCACGGAGTTCCCTATTTCCTCCCTCGAGAGAGAGAGAGAGAGAGAGAGAGAGAGAGAGAGAGAGAGAGAGAGAGAGAGAGAGAGAGAGAGAGAGAGAGAGAGAGAGAGAGAGAGAGAGAAAATCCCTTTATTGTGCAATTCAAAAATGTAAGATCACCAATACCATCATTCAACCAAGTGTCTCACATTTCAAAAGTGCAAACATAACTCATCCCCCTCTCCCACAGAACACAAAATATTCCCTACAGTCCATCTATTGGTGAATACCTCCAAATTGTCCACCATTTTATAGTAAGAATACTCCACCTGGAGTCTGACTTTTAACAAGGCCTTGAAAACAAACAGGATCCACATTCCCAGTGTTAGTAGTCCGATTTTTTCTTGTCAGCCAAATGGCAAGTTTAGCAGTACCAGATAGGAAGTTCATCAAAGTGTGCACAGACTTCTTTGCCACTTTATACTTTGGACTGTAAATAAACAAACCAAAAGAGAAACATTCACCCAAATTATGAAACCACACTTTCAGAAGATCAAAAAGGCCAGATAAACGAAAACATTGAACAAACAAATGCTCCAGGGTCTCAACTTGGGAACAAAACAAACATTCCTCCCCCACATTAGGATCCAGGTGTGCTCTGTATTTATTTTTTTTTTTTTGTTACTTATTTGTACCCGTAGGTAGACTTGGTTTGCAGTCTGGTGACAAGCCACTGGCTGCTGGTCGCTGCGTGCGCGAGCGCCCTAAACCTACATGTTTTTGGTGTGCGGGAGGAAACCGGAGAAATCCCGGAGTAAACCCGCGCAACACGGGGAGAACATGCAAACTCCACACAGCTCACTGTTGGTCGGGAGCTGGGATCGAACCCACGATCTCATGATCCCCGCGATCCCCCGGCCGAGGGTAAAACTGTGCTGCCACAGTGCTAAACCACTGCGCTACCGTGCAGCCATTTGTAGCTATTGCCCCATGTACAATCCTCCACTGGAGATGTGCCGTCTGTTTCTCAATAGGGAGCTTGTACATGGACCGCCAGCTGCCTTTCGGGGAGAATACCAGCCCCAAAAACCCCGCCCACTTCGACTCTTTCACCTCCGTCAGACAGCGCCAAGCGACCAGATTATTGGCGACCAGAACCCTTCCCCTATATGACAGCTGTGGTAGCAACCATTTCCATTTAGAAAAGCGAGCACACACCTTCTCCTTAATTCCCTCCCAGTTCCTGCATTCAAAGTCCTCAGAACCCAAAAATACCCCCAACACTTTTGAGACTGGCTTTCCCCCACAGAAGACCTCCTGGTAGCTGAGGAATGTCCTGATGTGACCACTGCCCCACCAATAAACCCTCACTCTTGGCCCAGTTTACCCGTGCAGAAGATGCTTTTTCATAAATAGATACAAAGTGTCCACCAGACGCTGTACATCCCTGTGGGATGTGATGAAAATGTTGACGTCATCCGCATAAGCAGACAAGACGATTGGATGACAACTACTGGAGGGCCCCGGCAGAATCAAACCACCCAGCTGAGTGTGCAACCTGCACAGCAAAGGCTCAATAGCCAAGCTATACAGTTGACCTGAGATTGGACAACCCTGCCTTATTCCCCAACGTACAGGGATTGGCCGAATCAGCCCTGCTCCCATCTTTACCAAACACTCAGCTCCAGTATATAACAGATTGACCCACCTCAAAAACATATTGCCAAAACCAAACCCCTTCAGTGTGGAAAACAAGTAAGAATGGTCAACCCTATCAAAAGCCTTTTCTTGGTCCAAAGACATAATACCGAACTCTAAATCATAACATTTACTGAGATGAAGAACGTCACGTACGAGAAAAATATTGTCCATAATGGTTTGGTCAGGAATACAATATGTTTGATCTCTATCTATGATTAAATCCAATACATTTTTCAGTCTATTTGACAGGGCTTTAGAAAGCACCTTGTAGTCCGTGCAAAGAAGAGCCACAGGCCTCCAGTTTTGCAGCAAGGCCAAGTCCCCTTCCTTAGGCAGCAGAGATAGTACTGCACGCCAGCAGGAGACAGGTAAAGTTCCAGTTCTGTAACAGGCAATTAGAATGTCATAAAAGTCTGATCCAATAATATCCCAAAAATGCTTAAAAAAGTCAGAAGAAAGACCGTCAAGTCCAGGTGCACGTCCCAGAGCCATTTGATTAACTGCTACAGTTAACTCATCCAAAGTCAGTTCACAGTCCAGAGCAGCCCTGTCCTCTGGGCTGAGCTTGGGAAGACCTTCAAAGAGTTGGTTTTGAGATTCTATGCAACATGGTTCTGCACCAAACAGGGCCCCGTAAAAATCCACTGCATGGCACCTCATCTGAGATGGATTTGTAGTCATTTGACCATGTGGGAGTTTTACGCAAGTCATCAACTTCTTTTTTGCAGCAGACTTCTCCAGATTGAAGAAAAAAAGATGTTGGGGCATCCATGTCCTGCAGGCGAGTAAACCGTGACCTAACAAGTGCCCCCTTCACTCTTTCCTGCAGGAAAGAGCTCAGGGCTGATCTCTTCTCCTGCAACAAAAGACCTGCGGTAGAATCCTGATCCCTAACCAAACTCTCCTCCAGCCTCTTGACAGTGTCCTCAAGCTCACCGACTTTGGTTTTGATGATGGCAGTCGAGTTCGCAGTATATTGCTGACAAAAAATGCGAATTTGCACCTTGCCAACCTCCCACCACTGTTCCAGGGAACTAAAACGAGGCTTTGTAGTCCTCCAGTGTTCCCAGAAACACACAAAATATTGACAAAAAGTGGTGTCCTGAAGGAGCTTGTTATTGAAGTGCCAATAAGATGTAGTTCTTTCCCCTGGTGAGCTAATTAACACCACAGAGGCCAGATGATGATCTGTAAAACCGACGGGACTTATGTTACTGTGGAGGATTCCCGGGGCAAAAGTTTGAGAAACATATATTCGGTCTAATCTAGCAGCACTGACCCAGGTATACTGTCTAGTGTTTACACATTTAACTCTCCATGTATCCAAGAGGTCGAACTGTGCAGTGATATTTCTTAAAACTTGAGAAGGCTGCAGATGAGGTTCTGCATTAGTGCGATCCAGAGTGAAATCCAAGGTACAGTTGAAATCACCAGCAAGAATAAGTTGGTCTTGGTGATAGCTGTGCAATGCTTTTGTCAGTGTATTGAAAAAGGCAACTCTTTCAGAACTGTGATTTGGAGCGTAAACGTTGATCAAACAAAACATGGAATTCCCTATTTCAGCCCTAACAAGGAGCAGCCTGCCCTTCACTACCTCCACCACAGATAAAACTGTTGCATTTGCAGATTCCCCAAACAAAATGGCTACTCCTGCACTAAAATTTGTACCATGACTGAGTGAAAAAGGACCCTTCCACCACAAGCCCCAGTCCACTTCATCTGCTGAAGTGGTATGAGTTTCTTGCAAAATCAAAATGTTAAGATTTTGTTGTCTGAACAGGTCACCAATTAATCCCCTCTTATGATTGGCCCTCCCACCATTGATGTTTAGGGATCCTAATTTTATGTTTTGCATAGAGAGATAGATATAAGGAACGCCGTGCTGTGCCCATGTAAGTTATGTCATCTGTCGGCTGCGCTTGACCTTTTGTCCTCCAGCTGATTTACGCAGGGCTGTTAGGTGCTTTTTAAGGCGAAAACGTTTTCTTTCATCCAGGAGGTCAAGACCAATCTGCCTTTTTAGCACATTAACAGACCTAATAAATTTATCAGCGTCACTGAAGTAATCAGTGACTTTAACGGCTCCGTTATAGGTTTCATCCAGAAAAACATTTATTTCTTCCAGTGAATACAAACTCGCGTTCCTACTGCAAGTTGCTCCAATAGACAGTGTCAGAATCAGAATCCATTCCCTAGTCAGCAAAACTTAGCTGACTGTTTGATACAGCTGGGCCAGCTGATTCATCATGAGCTACATTTTCCTGATTGTCACCTACAACAGCTGACTGGTGTTGTTCCGTTGGCTGCTCTGAAACGGTAGCAGCCACCGTAAACACAGCCGCTGATGTCACAAGGTCTTTCTCACAGCTAGATTCTGACACACCATCAGTGACTGTGCGTCATCACCAGCCACGGTCGCAACCGTAAGCTGGGCTGTGGGTGCCACAGCCGGGCTGTCCACAGACACAGCAGCAGGTTCCGGAGCAGGACCAGCGGAAGGCTCCACAACGTCGTCTGTAGTAGCAGCGTGAGCGGAGGCCGCACTGCCGGCTTCAGCTGCGGCTTCATCAGAGCCTCCCGCCCGCTGCTTGTGCGGATAAGCAAACCGTTTATGGCCCACGTCTCCACATTCAAAACACTTCATCTGTCCTGAGCTCGCATACACCATGTAGGAGCCGTCCCCATGTTTGACCCGGAAGGACACTTCTAGCGTTTGAGTGGGCGAGTCCAAAAACATGAACACCTGTCGCCTGAGTGATTTCACATGTTTTAATTTGGTATCCTTGCATCCCAAACTCACAGTTCTAAATGGGCCCGCAAACTTCCCAAATCTGCGGAGCTCCGTCTCCAACTGCTCGTCAGTGATGAAAGGAGGAACACCTGAGATGGTGATACGCGTTGATGGGACAGATAAGGGGGACACCTGTACATACATATCCCCATAACAACACCGCTTCCAATCAGACTGTCGACACACTCCTCCCCAGCCAGAAACACAACTACAGCTTTATTCATTCGGGACGCAAAGCAGATCACATCATGTCCCAACTTCTCACCCACAGCAAGAGGAACTCCTCCACAGTAACTCCCTTTATTATGCAATTCAAAAATGTAAGATCACCATGACACCATCATTCCACCAAGTGTCTCACGTTTCAAAAGTGCAAACATAACTCATCTCCCTCTCCCACAGAACACAAAATATTCCCTACAGTCCATCTATTGGTGAATACCTCCAAATTGTCCACCATTTTATAGTAAGAATACTCCACCTGGAGTCTGACTTTTAACAAGGCCTTGAAAACAAACACAGGATCCACATTCCCAGTGTTAATAGTCCGATTTTTCCTTGTCAGCCAGATGGCAAGTTTAGCAGTACCAGATAGGAAGTTTATCAAAGTGTGTACAGACTTCTTTGCCACTTTATACTTTGGACCGTAAATAAACAAACCAAAAGAAAAACATTCACCCAAATTATGAAACCACTTTCAAAAGAGCAAAAAGCCCAGATAAACGAAAACATTTAACAAACAAATGCTCCAGGGTCTCAACTTGGGAGCAAAACAAACATTCCTCCCCCACATTAGGATCTAGTTGTGCTCTGTACTTATTCGTAGCTATAGCCCATGTACAATCCTCCAATGGAGATCTGTTGTCCGTTTCTCAATCGGGGGCTTGTACAAGGACCGCCAGCTGCCTTTCGGGGAGAATACTGGCCCCAAAGACCCCACCCACTTCGACTCTTTCACCTCCGTCAGAGAGCGCAGATTCAGAACCTTCACACAGATGTGATACACCGTCTTCTTCCCTACAAACTGGAACTTGCCCAGATGAGGAGTTCTGAAGGACAGCAAGTGATCTTCTCCCTCCTGCCACTCTCCCACTGCTGGACTTATGGAAAGGGCAGGAAAGTTGGACACAGTGTCCTCATCCCATTGATTGGAAAGAGTACGGTTTTCCGCAAAGGCTCTAAGTGGTCGTGGCAGGGCAGCACACACTTCCTCCACCACCCTATGCACCAGACTGACAGATGTAATGTTGGCACTCTGCCTCAGCGTTTCTATGGACGTGGTTGACATCGTCATAAGATGACCAAACTTGGTGCACCCTGCCTCTCTTAAACAAGTTTGCAGTCTAACAGACTGCAGCACGTGAGTGTCCATGAACTGATTTAAAAACAGTGGTTCCTCAAACATCCACATGCCTGGTGTCTCCTCAGGAATGCGGGCTACAGTGAAGACCTGCCATACATGCAAGACAGATGTATAAAAAGCAGAAAGTCCAGTAAAGTCCACCTCCCCGGATTTCACGAGGAAGAGCTGCTTCCCAAGCGGCCAACTCTCCTCAGGAGCAGTTTTGCAGTGTCCATCCAGCAGGGGCCACATCCATAAAGTCGTGAGCACTACGAAGAAACGGACCAGTGAAGCTGAGGAGAAGCTGGAAACGTGCATGGAAATATCCGACTGGGGCGTGTTTAAAGGAGCCACGCATGATGTGGATGAGTACACGGACACTGTGAACTCATATATCCACTTTTGTGAAGAGGTCATTCTTCCATCACGCACCAGGGTGAGTTACTCTAATGACAAACCCTGGTTCACAGCTAAGCTCAGACAGATCAGGAAGGAGAAGGAAGCAGCGCTGAAAAGTGGAGACAGGGACTGCTACAAGGAGGTTAAATACCGGTTTAACAGAGAGCTGAAGAGGGCTAAATCTGTGTATTCAGAGAGACTCCAGCAGCAGTTCACTGCTAATGATTCGGCTTCCGTGTGGAGAGGACTGAGGCAAATCACCAACTATCGGCCTCAGGCTCCTAAAGGTCAGGATGACAAAGCCCTTTGTCAAAGACTGTCCCAACACTATGCCCGTTTTGACACCTCGTCATCTGTGTCCAACTCCCCCCCCTCCCTCCAGCTCCACAGCCTCCACAATCCCTACTTCATTAAAGGCACCCCCCCTCCTCCCCCCCCTGCCCTTATCATCAGTGAGCAGGACGTGCTCAAACAGTTCTCCAGACTGAACCCGCACAAGGCCCCTGGCCCGGACGGCGTGTCTCCCTCCACTCTGAGACACTGTGCGAAACAGCTGGCTCCTGTCTTCACAGACATTTTTAACACCTCCCTTAAGTTATGCCACGTGCCGTCCTGCCTCAAATCCTCCACCATCATCCCTGTCCCCAAGAAGCCACGGATCACTGGACTTAATGACTACAGACCGGTAGCGCTCACCTCTGTAGTCATGAAGTCCTTTGAGCGCCTGGTCCTGCCCCACCTCAAGTCCATCACCACCCCTCTCCTGGACCCGCTGCAGTTTGCCTACCGAGCCAACAGGTCTGTAGACGACGCAGGTCAACCTGGCCCTCCACTCCATCCTGCAGCACCTGGACTCCCCGGGAACCTACGCCAGGATCTGTTTGTGGACTTCAGCTCCGCATTCAACACCATCCGCCCCCGCTCTGCTCCGGGACAAGCAGGTCCCTGCTCAACGTGCCTGACTCCCTCTGCAGGTGGATCACCGACTTCCTGACGGACCGGAGGCAGCATGTGCGGCTGGGAAAGACTGTCTCAGACTCTACTAGCATCAGCACCGGATCACCCCAGGGCTGTGTACTTTCCCCCCTACTCTTCTCCCTTTACACCAACTCCTGCACCTCCAGCCACCAGTCTGTCAAGCTGATCAAGTTTGCGGACGACACCACCCTCATCGGGCTCATCTCCAACGGCGATGAGTCCGCCTACAGGAGAGAGGTGGCCCAGCTGGCGTCCTGGTGCAACAATAACAACCTGCAGCTGAACGCTCTGAAGACAGTGGAGATGATTGTAGACTTCAGGAAAGTCACTACCCCTCTGCCCCCCCTCACCCTCTCAGGCTCTCCCATCACCACTGCTGATTCCTTCCGCTTCCTAGGCACTACCATCACCAGGGACCTCAAATGGGAGCCGACCATCAGCTCACTCATCAAAAAAGCCCAGCAGAGGATGTTCTTCCTGCGGCAGCTGAGGAAGCTCAAGCTACCCACCAAGATGTTAGTGCAGTTCTACACAGCCATCATCGAGTCCATCCTCACCACCTCCATAACCGTGTGGCACGCAGGAGCCACTGCCAGGGACAGACTAAGGCTTGCAGCGCGTCGTGCGCACTGCTGAGAAGGTGATCGGCTGCAAGCTCCCATCTCTCCAGGATCTGTACATCTCCAGGACCCGGAGGCGTGCTGGCCGGATCATAGCCGATCCCTCACACCCTGGTCACGTACTGTTTGCCCCCCTCCCCTCTGGTAGAAGACTTCGGTCCATCCAGACTAAAACCTCCCGTCACATGAACAGCTTCTTCCCCTCTGCCATCAGACTGCTGAACACTAAGTGACTTATTGACTCTCGTGCACTATGTACAGCAGCTCAACCAGACTCATGTCAATCATCACTGTTATCTTCCTGCATTACCCGACTGCACTATATAGTTCTCCACAGTATCTGCTGCTCGCTAATATATTTTAACTGCTGACCAGTACCACTTACTCTTATTCTACACTTTATTGCATGTATAGTTTATTTCTTTTATCTTATCATGTTTAATGTTGCAGCATTGCAACCGAGACAAATTCCTAGTTTGTGTACTACATGAACAATGGCAATAACCTGATTCTGATTCTGATTCTGAAAGGAGCTGTTGCGCAGTTTATCACAGCCACTACGCATCCTCGGGGATTTGGCCACTCGCTTCCCCACATCCTCATTGGATCGAGCCACGGGAGGAGTCAGACAAATGGTTTTTTTTACACAGCCACTGTGGATCTCCGCCAGGCTTAATGGGAAAAGTCCCTCACCATCGCGGATCCACACACAATTTTAGCACAGCCCAGACACCTTTGACATCCCGGGCCGGCACTCGCTTACTCCCCACCCCCTCCCCCTCCACAGAGCTTTTCCCGCACCTCACTCCCTAAGCCAGCCGATCGCCATCTTGTTCCATTACGACGAAACACACCGGCCCGTGCGCCCATGATCCACGGCCGTTCAATGTGCTGGAACTTGGAGCGGAGCACACTGCCCTTTCCACCCTGACTGACATGCCCTCCGACAGTTCTACCGGAGCTGGAGCCAGACGACCGGGGGGGGTTGTCTACAACCCCCTGCTGAGTGCTCTGGGGGGAGCCCCTGTGGTTACCCACCACAATATACACAGACATTCAGCCTCACACTCAGTTAGGGCTGGACGCAGAACAATTTGCATATGGACAGAGAGCCCTAGGGGGACAACCAGAAACAATGACTATTGTTAGACATCCCCGGATTAAGGAGAGGAAGTCCGGTGCCAGTTAATCACATGATTGATATGCATTTACTGATATGTATATCAATATGCAAATGTGCCATGCATTGTCTCTTGTCTGTATAAAAGAGCTGACTTTACATGTCTCACTTAGCGCACTCACAGGAACACACACACACACGTGCACACACACACACAGCGCTACAGTGTCTCTCATGATGATGGAGGAATAAAACTCTTAAACCTTCCAGCTCGTAGCGTCTCACCCGAACTTATTTTGTTCCTCCACAGTACTATGTGCTGGTGCAGCTCAGTAAATTACAAATGTCAGGATTTTTTATTTATTTCAAAAACTACTACCAATATCACAAAATTTATCTTTTTTAGTCATATTAAAAAAAAAAACTTTTGCATTGAATCCCCAGGCTAGCTGGGGTTGGAACCTTTCTGTGTGGAGTTTGCATGTTCTCCCTGTGCTGCGTGGGTTTACTCCGGGGGCTCCGGTTTCCTCCCACAATCCAAAGACATGCATGTTAGGTTAATTGGTTGTTCTAAATTGTCCCTAGATATCCGTTTCCTATAGGCCCTTAGAATAGAGGATTAGTACTAGTGAAAGTGCTTTGAGTGGTCTTTGTGACTAGAAAAGCGCTATATAAGTGCAGGTTAGTTAGTAGTTAGTTAGTTCTAATTTACTGAGATGCACTGGTAGACTGAACAGGAAAATAAATTGTGAGCTGCTTCATCTGTTGCATGTTCAACATTATCGCAGTACCCCAGCAATCCAGACAAACCCAGTACCATCTGGGCTCCCTCTGTTGTCTGTTACCTCAGTGGCAACTTAAGTCTGGTCTGGTGGTAGCGGGGATAGGTTTTTACGCCCATGTAGTCTTTTTCCTCGCTGCAGTCCATTTGTCCACCCTGTTGATTTGAAGGAGGTGGGTTGACAGTGGAACGTACCAGTGGAACTTGTTTCTTGTGCCTCAATTCAGGTTCTGCACCCTCCAAGTACACATTTCTAGGCCAGATACGTCACTGTGCTGCGTCGAAGGCTGTCCCAGTCTGTGGCCTCCTTCACATGCGGCCAACAAATGCAGCCTTCAAAACCCCGAAAAACAAAGGACAGATTAAGAGTATCCTTGTGGCCTCAACATACCCTAGCATTCAGCGTGTGGCTCAGCCTGGTTCTCCCCCCCCAGCTCAGGCAGAAGCGGCACCAAGTCAGAAACAGTTCAAAGTAAGTTTTTTCCTTGAATTATGCAGCAGTTTGAATGTGAAAACGCCAATAATCCAGAAAACAGCAACATCTGATTATTTAAGCTCAGGTTACGTGACATTTTTTCTGATGTGCTGTCTGATTCGCTTAATGTATTAAACATGCTGAACTGTTATTTTTTCTGAAGTCAAACCTTTTTGTACATTAATGTCAGTTCCTTAACTAATGTCAGTAATGTAAAAATACAGTATGACGTGGTTGAAATAACTTGCTTTTTAGATAACGTTTTAAAGTCCCCGTTGAGATATCGGGAAGTTGACGATATATTGTTTACGTGGAGCTGTAAAAAAAAAAAAAAAAAAAAACTAAGCATTTTACTGAAGCTGAGGGAGGACAGGACATCAGAAATAATTTGATATATGCTGATCTTAAAAATGTCCATCCACATCTGAAGTGATACTCAGATTTCTCAGATTTTTTCTTTTTTTTCTGGTTATTTCAGAGGTACACAGCAGTGAACCTGCAGGAACCGAGGCTCAGCTGTGGAGCGAACAGGCTGGACCCAAGATGTATCACACTGATATTTGACATGAAATAACCACAAATAAAGAGATATGATGAATTGTTTCATTGATGTGATTTTTTAGCAGTTTACTTTGCAAACTGAAACAAGCTAAATAAAAATATTGCATGTTTACTGTTAACAGAAAAACTGCATTTCAATGAAGTAGTTTTTAAAAAAAAATCCTTTTGCAAGATGATTCTAGAGACTTTCGAATATTTTATTACACACAGAGTGAAACATTTTAAACCTGATTTAATATTGACGATAATATTATAGTTTTTAAAATTAAATGACAAATCATGATTTTCTAATTTACTGAGATGCACCAGTACAGCCCTGAGACGAAGCTGAAGATAGAATCTGTTCTACATGCCTGCTGAAAATCATGAGGCTCATCATCCCGCAGTACAGGACTGTGGTCTGCTGCACAACATTAGAAACTAAATGTCAGAGCTGATACAAGGCAGAACATCTAATTATTTACTGTAGCTACATAATGGTCAGAATGATAACAGTAAACTGTTATATTTTCTACTGGTCATGTAATTAAGAATGTATTTTACAGTTCAATCTAATTGATGTACATATTTAAAGTAATAAAAATTTATCCATTATGTGGTTTTAATTTACCTTAATTTTACCTGCTGACTTTAACATGAGTTAAAGTCTTATTTGGTCTGGTCATGGTCCTCTGTCTGGTGAAGATTCTCAAGTAAAAGGTAAAGAAAATACAATTATAAAAGATAAAAATAAAATTCTCTCGCCATCAAAAATGTCAGCCAAAAAAAAAAAAAACCTCAACTGACGCTGTCATGGTTGCTAGGCAACAGGGTAGTGCGTAGTCACGCAAACATACGTCCTCCAAAGACTAGACCATCTCATTTAACAGCCATAAATCAGCCTTTAGATACAGCCTTCCCGAGCTCTGGCCTCCAGTGCCGCGGCCTATGAGGCTGCAACACCTGAACTGAGACACAGCCGTTGTGATTCTCCTAACCAGAAGACAACTTTTATTTCGCCCTGCACCGCGCATGCGCTCTGGGGCGCTTAGCATCTACTTCTGCTTTTTTGATTGAAATGCGGCAGTGGGAGACCCGTGCGCCCCCGCCTGTATGGCGATGCCACTACATTTTATGGAATAAGCTCCCATTGAAAAGGACTACTGAGTTCTCAATTAATTGACAACAAATTTAATTAAGTCGACTAAACTCTTAAATTAATGAGATGGTGGTCCTTGAATTCCGCAAGGACCGCCTTCTCTATATATCCTTTAGAGATCTTAAGGCTGCCTTCGACGCCGTGGACCACACTTCTCTTTGGAGTATCCTGTAGACCCTCAGAGCCCCACCCAAGATCGTAGCCCTGTTTAAGCGGCTCTACAGCAGCTTGGAGAGCTGTGTCTGTATGAACGGAAAGGAGTCCAGCTGGTTTCCTATTAACAGTGGGGTCCGACAAGGTTGCATGGCCACTCTTTTGATATCTTCAATTGTGTGTCATAGACTATCTGATGACCAACGTCTGCAAGCAAGTCCCTGACAGGCAGTTTGGCAACTACCATCTGGCTGACCTTGAATATGCTGACAATACCATCCTGTTCAGCCCATCCTGCAGTCAGCTGAGAGATGCTCTAGTTGTCTATCCATGAAGAGGCAGTGAAGCTGGGTCTTCAGGTGAGCTGAACGAAGACTAAGCTAATGCATGTCAGCGACAGACCGGACCCACCCCTGTTACAACTCAGGAATGATGCTGTCGAGTTTGTCAATTCCTTTGTGTATCTGGGCTTCACAGTGACCAACAACGGGAACATGAAACCAGAGATCAACCACAGATGTGGCCTCGCTGCATCAGCCCTGCAGACTCTCTGGCGCCACCGTTCATTCTCCCGAAAGACAAAGCTCTGCATATACAATGCATCAGTCCTCTCCATCCTACTCTATGGGTCAGAGACATGGCCACTGAATAAGACTCTGGCCTCGAGAGTGGATGGGTTTGATAGTTGGGCCCTCAGAACCATCGAGAACATCAGGTGGCCCCAGTGCACTTCTAATGACGTGCACAGAGCCCGCACACATCAGCTTGCAGCATCCCACCTTATTACACAGCGGTGTATCCGCTGGTTTGGCCATGTCCTCTGCCTCCCACCAGAACACCCCACAAAAGCCATCCTCATGTTCGACCCCAGGGCCTCAGGGTGGAAAAGACCTTGGGGCAAACCACGCACCAGATGGTTTGATGTGGTGGAGAGAGACCTCCGACAGCTTGGAGTCGCTGTTGACGACGGAGATGAGCTGGCCCAAAACCAGCAATGTTGGCACGCACTGGTTAACCTGATTGGCTCTACGCATGGTGATGGCCACCCAGCCCTCACCCCGCAGTAGTAGTAATGTAATTTCTTATTGACAATTAATCAAAAGTCATTCATTCATTCACCCCGCAGTAGTAGTAATGTAATTTCTTATTGACAATTAATCAAAAGTCAATTAATCCTTAACATCCCTTAATTGAACCTTAAAATATATATCTGGTTATGGAGGAAAAAACAATCCACAGTTTCTTGAAAAACAGAAAACTAGACTGGACACCAAATCTTGACAGACCAGTCAATTCCACTTATTTCCTGCATAGTAGTTTTTTTTTCTGTTGAAGTGACTTGCTTTCGTTATTAGCTAGGCTAAATCAGGGAACACTGGCACCAGGTTAAAAGCAAGTGTGACAGGCCTGCATCTCAGAAAATGACCAGTGTTGGGAGTAACGCGTTACTGTAACGGCACTAGTTTTGCAGTAATGTGCTGTGTAACGGAAAAAAAAAAAATTTCAGTAATCCGTTACAGTTACTGAAATTTGATCAGATGCTTTACTCGCATTACTCATTTTATTAATATGGAGAGATATTTTAGCACAAATGGACGATCATACAACTTGCAGTTGCTAGACACCCTCCTCATCAGCTGCCAACTGAGGATGAATACACAGTTTTGGTGGCTATTGGTGGGACAACTGCCATCCCCAGGGCCACCACCGGCCTCAAGCCACTGGAGGTTGTTGTGCCAAAGGCAAACAAATAAATAAGCAAATAAATATAAACTGACCCAACCGTAACTGACACAGCCATCCAACAGTCTCCTCCATGGGTCCGTTTCCTGTCCTGCCCCAGTTCATATCACAGCCCGGTGGGGAGAAATGCAGTGGCAGTGGCGACTTCTCATATCGAGCCCTGATCATCTGTTGTCCGAATGGTAAGTAGCCCCTAACAGCTCCTACCTCTGTGGTTAAACATGAGTATTTTTTGAGCAAGAAGCTCACATTTAATGTCTGCATTAAATGCATTTAAAGTTTTTTTTATGCACAGAGAAAAAGTGACTGATTTGTTGCAGTAAGCAGTGAACTTTCATTTATCTGTGCTTTCTGATTTATTTTATCTTATTAATTTACAAGCTGTTGCGATATGCAACTATTTCATGGAAGTAAATCCTCTAATTGGGCTGCACGGTGGCACAGTGGTTAGCACTGCGGCAGCACAGTTTACCCTTGGCCGGGGGATTGTGGGGATCGTGGGATCGTGGGTTCGATCCCAGCCCCCGACCAACAGTGATCTGTGTGGAGTTTGCATGTTCTCCCCGTGTTGCGTGGGTTTACTCCGGGATTTCTCCGGTTTCTTCCCACATGCCAAAAACATGCATGTTAGGTTAATTGGCTGTTCTAAATTGTCCCTAGATATCTGTTTCCTATAGGCCCTTAGAATAGAGGGTTAGTATTAATGAAAGCGCTTTGAGTGGTCTTTGTGACTAGAAAAGCGCTATATAAGTGCAGGTTAGTTAGTTAGTTAAATATGCATTTTTAATGGCCTAGTCCAGGGGTGTCGAACATATGGCTCGTGGGCCAAAATTTTCTCTGTAAATTCACAGCTTTATTTCTAGTAAATTTCTGACTTTCTACTGATTACAATAGTTTGTGTAAATCTGAGACATTTTTTCTCTGTAAGATGAGAATTTTTCTCATCAGTTTTCTTTTTTCTGATAAGAATAAGGGGCCCTTGATCTTACTGTGTGTGCAGGATGATTTAAGTATGCATTTAACAGTAACGTGAAAGTTACTTTTCCAAGTAACTAGCTACTTTAATCATGCAGTAACTCAGTTACTTTTGAAAAGAAGTAACTAGTAACTGTAACTAGTTACCGTTTTTTAGTAACGTGCCCAACACTGAAAATGACACACAAACTATGAAATAAAACCATGCCAGACAGTCAATGACTGAGTAAGTCATTCTGGCCTGGTGAAATCGCCCCAAGACATCTCCTGACCTATGACCATGAAAACAGCCTAGTTGCAGACCTACTTGAGAATCACTGTGCGTTAGTTTACCAAAGACTGGGGAAATTGCCTAGGAGGAGTACTGATTTTTCTAAAATCTTTATTGTCCAGATCTCCTGACCTTTGGCACTGACCTTGAGCTCAACCTGGATGCAAACCTGAGGATCACTGTATATGAGTTTGTTGAGAATTAGGACTACTGCCTAGGAGTAGTATTGATTTTTCCAAAATCACGTGTGTCAAGATCTCCTGACCTGATCTTGACCTTTAGCACAACCTGGATGCAAGGCAAGTTTATTTGTATAGCTCATTTCGTGTACAAGACAATTCAAAGTGCTTTACATAAAAACATTAAAGCAAGGTCCAAAAGGAATCTACACATCAGAAGGCCTCAAACCTCCTTTACTTTACTTTTATAGATCGATACATAGATACATACTTTATTTCGAACAAAAAAGTAAAACAAAAACAAAACAAATGACAAGTGCAATAAAGTAACAGTATACAGTGTTCGAAAGGGAGGAGGAAGAAGTGAACAACTCCTCTTTTCCATAAATACAACCCATCCATCCATCCATCTTCTTCCGCTTAATCCTTTTTGGGTCACGGGGGGGGCTGGAGCCTATCCCAGCATCTTCGGGCGAGAGGCAGGATACACCCTGGACAGATCGCCAGTCCATTGCAGGGCCAACACAGAGAGACTTCCACTATTTAAACATAAGAATCTCTGAAAGAAAAATGAGCCGCTCACCAAACTAAAATAATCCCTCCTAAACTAAACACATAGAAACTATCCATCTTCTTCTGCTTAATCCTTTTCAGGTCGCGGAGGGGCTGGAGCCTATCCCAACATCTTCAGGCGAGAGGCAGGGTCCACCCTGGACAGATCGCCAGTCCATCGCAGGGCCAGCACAGAGAGACAGACAACCATTCACTCTCACAGTCGTACCTAAGGACAATTTAGAATCCCCAGTTTGATGCCAATTAACCTAACTTGCATGTTTTTGGCATGTGGGAGGAAACCGGAGAAATCCCGGAGTAAACCCACGCAGACAAGGGGAGAACATGCAAACTCCACACAGATCACTGTTGGTCGGGGGCTGGGATCAAACCCAGGATCCCCCGGCCAAGGGTGAGTTGCTGTGCTGCCGCAGTGCTAACCACTCTGCCACCGCGCTGCCCTAAATGTGAAATGTACACAAATCACCACATTTAAGACCCCAAGTAAACAATTAACTATACACTCATCGGCCACTTTATTAGGTACACCTGTCCAACTGCTCGTTAACACTTAATTTCTAATCAGCCAATCACATGGCGGCAACTCAGTGCATTTAGGCATGTAGACATGGTCAAGACAATCTCCTGCAGTTCAAACCGAGCATCAGTATGGGGAAGAAAGGTGATTTGAGTGACTTTGAACGTGGCATGGTTGTTGGTGCCAGAAGGGCTGGTCTGAGTATTTCAGAAACTGCTGATCTACTGGGATTTTCACGCACAACCATCTCTAGGGTTTACAGAGAATGGTCCGAAAAAGAAAAAATATCCAGTGAGCGGCAGTTCTGTGGGCGGAAATGCCTTGTTGATGCCAGAGGTCAGAGGAGAATGGCCAGACTGGTTCGAGCTGATAGAAAGGCAACAGTGACTCAAATAACCACCCGTTACAACCAAGGTAGGCAGAAGAGCATCTCTGAATGCACAGTACGTCGAACTTTGAGGCAGATGGGCTACAGCAGCAGAAGACCACGCCGGGTGCCACTCCTTTCAGCTAAGAACAGGAAACTGAGGCTACAATTTGCACAAGCTCATCGAAATTGGACAATAGAAGATTGGAAAAACGTTGCCTGGTCTGATGAGTCTCGATTTCTGCTGCGACATTCGGATGGTAGGGTCAGAATTTGGCGTCAACAACATGAAAGCATGGATCCATCCTGCCTTGTATCAATGGTTCAGGCTGGTGGTGGTGGTGTAATGGTGTGGGGAATATTTTCTTGGCACTCTTTGGGCCCCTTGGTACCAACTGAGCATCGTTGCAACGCTACAGCCTACCTGAGTATTGTTGCTGACCATGTCCATCCCTTTATGACCACAATGTACCCAACTTCTGATGGCTACTTTCAGCAGGATAATGCGCCATGTCATAAAGCTGGAATCATCTCAGACTGGTTTCTTGAACATGACAATGAGTTCACTGTACTCAAATGGCCTCCACAGTCACCAGATCTCAATCCACTAGAGCATCTTTGGGATGTGTGAGGAACGGGGGATTCGCATCATGTATGTGCAGCCGACAAATCTGCGCAACTGTGTGATGCCATCATGTCAATATGGACCAAACTCGCTGAGGAATGCTTCCAGCACCTTGTTGAATCTATGCCACGAAGGCATTGAGGCAGTTCTGAAGGCAAAAGGGGGGTCCAACCCGTTACTAGCATGGTGTACCTAATAAAGTGGCCGGGAGTGTATTTTGTACATATCAACATTAACACCCATCCATCCCAACATACATACAGTCCATACATCAAAACCAGCCCCAAACAACACAAATATACACAGTGCTGTCCCACCCACCATTCCATAGTGTCTCAGAGTGAGCACAGTGAATCCTACATATAAATACTACCCTTCTAACAAACTCTTCAGCAAATAATGTTTATACCTCTTTTGAATTGATTTCTGTTTGTACATGGTTTCAGTTCCGGCTCCAGACTGTTCCACCAAATCACCCCCACAGACAGATATGCACATACTTTTCTTAGTTGTTCATATCTTGGGTTTTGGTAAAGTTAAGTCTCCTCTCAAATTATGATCATTGTCTCTTTTTTTTAAATATTTTTTGTATATTAGTTGGGAGTTGATTATTAATTGCCCTGTACATGACTTGTGCTGTCTTAAATTTAACTAAGTCGATGAACTTTATGACATGTGACTTTAAAAACAACAAATTGGTTATGGTCTCTATATCCTACATTATTTATTATCCTTATAGCTCTTTTTTGTAATGTGCATATTGACTGTAGATTGGTCTTGTAGGTGTTTCCCCAGACTTCTACACAGTAGTTAAGATAAGGTAGAAACAGTCAATTGCACAGTAAGAACAATGATTTATAGTCCAAGATGTGTCTCGTCTTCCCCAGTATCCCTACACATTTTGCCAACTTGGCCCAGATGTGACTGATGTGAGGTTTCCAGCAGATTTTTTGTCTAGCGTCACCCCCAGAAACTTATTTTCCTGTACTGTTTTCTATTCTGGTATCATCTGTCGTTACCAATATTTCATGATTTATTTTATGATTTCCAAACAACATAATCTTTGTTGTTTTTCAGATTTAGAGATAATTTATTTTTGTTGAACCACTGCATTAACCTTTTCATTTCAGTTGTGACCACCTCTAAAACCTGCTGCAAATTCTCACCAGTGCAAAGGATATTTGTGTCATCCGCAAACAAAATAAATTTCAGAATTTTTGATACTTGGGCATATGTCATTTAAATACAAGATAAAGAGTTTGGGTCCCAAAACTGACCCCTGGGGCACACCACAAGTGATGTCCATGAAG
The DNA here is from genome assembly GCA_020510985.1 of Pholidichthys leucotaenia. Taxonomy (NCBI): domain Eukaryota; kingdom Metazoa; phylum Chordata; class Actinopteri; order Cichliformes; family Pholidichthyidae; genus Pholidichthys; species Pholidichthys leucotaenia. Next base: position 294,909,853 of record CM035846.1, read on the forward strand.
GGTGATTTGTGCTCACCAATTTGTACAAATTGTTGTCTGTTACTTAAATAACTTTCCACCCAACTCAGTCCGACCCCTCTTATCCCATACCTTTCCAGTTTCCTTAGTAGAATTCTGTGGTCAGTGGTGTCAAAAGCTTTCTTTAAATCTATAAATACCTCCTACAGCAAACTTTTTTTTTATCTATACAACTAGTAATTTCTTCAATAAGTTCGATCAGTGCCAAAGATGTAGACTTATCTGCTCTAAAACCATACTGGCTGGCTGTAAAGAGGTTGTGTTTTTTCAATGAAATCATCCAGTCTCTTAGTGAAGATTTTTTTCAAGTATTTTGGAGAATTGAGAGTAAAGGGGACCGGCCTGTAATTTGTGAAATAATGACTGTCTCCTGTTTTGTATAGTGGCATTACTTTTGCCATTTTCATTTTGTTTGGAAATTTACCAGTCTGAAATGACTGTTACAGATGTGGATGAATGGCTTAACAATTCCTTCAATTACTTTTTTCACTATTGTCATGTCAATTTCATTCCAGTCCGTTGATTTTTTTGTTTTTAAATTTACTCACAGTCTCGATAATTTCCTTTTCAGTAACTGCACCCAAAAAGATTGTGTTTGGATTTCTATCTTCTATTTCATTTACAGAACCACTGTTGTTTGTTTCCTGGTGTCACTATTGATTTTGCTAATTCAGGACTAACGTTACAAAAAAATTATTGAAACCACTGACCACATCCTCCATATTATTTATCAAATTGCCATTTTTCAATAAAATATTCTGGATAATTAGCATTCTTAGGTCGGTTACTAATAATCCTATTGAGTACCTGCCATATTCCTCTTAAGTTATTTTTATTATTTTTATTTATTTTATTTTTTTAGATTTAGTATACTTTATTGATCCATACCTGCCAACTTTTCAAACCTGAAAAGCCTAGTAGGCTAGCCGGGGTCCAGGGGCCGCAGTGTCAAACAAATACTAGCATTTGGCATAGAAGTCACATATTAATTATATTAAAGGTAAAATATCTAAATCAATTGCAATACTACACAGAGCGAAATATTTGCTGAATCAACCCACATTATATACTTTGTATCATTCATTAATACTCCCATACATGACATATTGTACTGATATCTATCATATCATCATCACGATGATGATGATACTTATTACTGTAGTTACGATGATGATCATGATCGGTGATCCGGATCATCCCCAAAATTTAATCAGTTCTTCCTTGTACCATTTCCAACAACGCTGAAAGTTTCATCGATATCCGTCCTAACTTTTTTGAGTTATCTTGCTAACCAACAGACAGGCAAACAAACATACAGACAAACAACTCCGGCAAAAACATAACCTCCGCCAGGAGGTTATGTTTTTGCTTGATGATGATGATGATGATACCTATTATTGTTACTACGATGATGATGATACCTATTATTGTTGTAACTATGATGATGATGATGATGATACCTATTATTGTAACTATGATATAATGATGATACCTATTATGTAACTATGCTGATATGTTACAATATGATGATAATGCTCAGATGATAATAGATAATGAGATAATGGACCTCCGGAGCGGCGGAGGTCTGCGCTCTCCGAGTGCTTTTCTAGTTACTAGTTTTTTTTTTGTCACATTTTGTCTTAGCTTTGTTCTGAATTGTAATCGCTTTTGTTTGTTTTTCTTTTGAATTCTTGGATGGAATATGGGTGGGCAATATAAGCTGCGGCTTCAGCCATCACCCATTTCAGATAACTTATGTTGAACTGTATAATCAGAGGAGTTCTTGTTTAATTTGACCTTGATGGAAAAGCCTTGTTATATTATTCTGTTTCTTTTAATCTTTACTTTTAATCTATCCGAAATAAAGATTCATTCATTCGTTAAATTTGCATTCAAAAGACTATCTTAACACTGCATAGAACTTCGAATAGGCCAGATGTGATGTATTATGAATACTAGAAAAGCACTCGGAGAGCACAGACCTCCGCCAAGCGCCACAGTTCCCCCCATACAGTGTTTCACATCATAAATAAAATATTGAAAATGGCCCTATCTTGCAATGTTAAATTAAAAAAAAAAGAAAAAAGAAAAGAATCCTTTAAAAAATCCTGGATCCAGACGGTGATCCGGATCACCACCAAAATCTAATAATCTGTAGGATACCCCATTTCTGACAATCTGTGAAAATTTCATGAAAATCCGTCCAGAACTTTTTGAGTTATCTTGCTAACAAACAAACAGACAAACCAACGCTCATGATCACATAACCTCCTTGGCGGAGGTAACTAGAAGACTAGAAATATCAGCAGGGTATACTAGCACTGTATGACACGTGCGTAATGACGGCAAAATCGCTCTGATATTTCATGTGTTTACATGATACACCAAGCATGACAAGGCTTGCAATTACACAGCACATGTTTTTCAGAATCTTAGGCATTATATAAAAAGTATTCTCCCTTTAGATGTCGAATCCATGGTCCATTTGCCAGGGTTGCAGTCGTGCGAACGTCTGCAGCAGTTTACATCGTGTTTACATCTCGCCGTGTACGCACGCCTTTCCGGGATTCTGCGCAAGAATAGAAACCTCAATAGCGATAGCGTTAGCTTAGCAAACGCTTCAGGTAAAGCGTAGCAGCGAACCACGAAAAGAAGCGCTACTCAGTTTACTCACAGAGCTCGGCTCGGTGAGAAGGCGAATAAAGGGGTATTTGTACTTCAAAAGCTGGTTCAACCAAGGTGGAAATTCAGCCTGTGCGTGTGCGTCACAAATGTTGATCCGATATTCGCTGTTGGTTAGTTTTAGTGGCAAAATCAGCAACTTTGTCTCAGCACTGAAAAAGTGTGACTATCCCGGCCGCCATCACATGTTGCTCTGTTCTAAATTTAGATACGATTCCTAGCGATCTCGTGCTTGGAATTGCTTTCGTGTTTTTTTACGATTTAAAAATTTTGACTGAATTTTAGTGAAAAACCGTAATTTTGATTAATAAAGCCGTAACTCAGAATGGGGTCTTGAAAACCGGAACCATTACGGCAAAACCAGAGTAGTTGGCAGGTATGTTGATCCCCAGAGGGGAAATTGAGGGTCATCCACCACCTGGATGGATGAAGCAGCCACGATACGGCGCTATCCCTTAACCATTCACACACACATCACACCTAGGGGCCACTTTAGAGTCTCCAATTAACCTAACCTGCATGTTTTTGGCATGTGGGCGGAACCGGAGAAATCCCCGGGGTAAACCCATTATCCTCTAATATTCTGTTGTAATATTCTTTCTTACAAGTCCTCATTATATTAGTAAGCTTATTTTTCTATCTTTTATATTTGATCTCAGCCTCCACCCTTCTGCACTTAATGAATTGTGTATAAATGTATTCTCTTTTTACATGCATTTAGTAACCCTTTGGTGACCCAAGGAATATTTTTGTTTGTTGTCTGTCACTGTATTGTTTTATAGGACAGTTTTATTGTACAATGATTGAAATATTGTAAAAATTGATCATATGCTTTATTTATATCATTTTCATCATAAACTATCTTCCAGTCTTGTATTAATAATTCCTTTGCCAGTAAATACATAGATTCTTCAGTTCTTATTCTTTTATATTTAATATTTTTGGTATACTTTTTCTTCCTATAATCACACTGATAGACAACAAAAACTGGCAGGTGGTTACTGATATTCAATAAAGCCCACTCATGAGATTATTTTCCCATAATATTTGTGAAATGTTATCTATTAGTGTGGCACTGTGTGACGTGATTCTGCTAGGTCCGGTAATTGTTGGATGTAAGCCATACTGTACATTGTGTTGATAAATTCTTCTGTCAAACTATGTTGTTCTGAATTCATAAGGCCTATATTGAAATCCCACAGATGAACATAACTTTGAGAGTTACTTTTTCTTACACTTCTTCCATCCAGTCTTTAAAATAAGTCAATGTTTGATCCAGGTGGTTCTATATACGCAGCTCACTACTATATTCTTCACATTGTCCAGACAGATTTCTATTGTACACATTCAAATAAATCATCCAGTAACAGAGATTATCAACAACCTTGTATTGCAAGCTCTTGTCAACATAAATTGCAAACTCCTCCTCCTTTTTTCACTTTTCTATTTATATAATGTAATTCATAGCCATCCATGAAAAATCCACTCCTTTTTCTTCACTGAGCCATGTCTCTGATACTGCCACAATATTGAATGGCTCTTTAAACTGATGTAAATAATCTTTAATGTTATTAAAGTTGGCATAGAGACTTCTACTGTTGAAGTGGATCATAGAAATATTGAAATCAGATGTGACCCTTGTGTTAAACTGTTCATCAGTGTAGTAACTACAGTCATTATTGATGGAACTAAATAAATTATTGTCAGGGTCTATGTTATATTCTACGTCCTTTGGGTTGTGATCCGTATATTCAAAAACTTTCAGTTCCTGATGTTCCTGTTTGTTGATCTTTTGTTTCATGTTGTTAAATGTCCTGTTGCAGATGAGTACAGTGGTACCTCTACTTACGAAATTAATTGTTTCTGGAAGTAGTTTCGTAACCTGAAAATTCCGTAAGTAGAGACGCGTTTTCCATGTAAATGCCCTAATCCGTTCCAAGCCCCCCAAAATTCGGACATAAATTTTTTATAAATCATAAAAATGCATCAAAACATGTAACAAATACATGTTACAATTAGATTACTGCACAATAAACATAAAATGAGAGTTGTACATAATGTAAAACAACAAGTAACAACAACGAGTAACAACCTCTCCATCTCATCGTTCACTACCGACCTCCTCTTCGAAATGACAGAGAGGCCTTTGGAAGGAGTCGTAGCTTTTAGGGCTTCCTTTTGTTTTAATACCGTGCCGATCGTAGATGTATTACGGCCATATTCTTTGGCGAGATCAACCAAACGCATCCCTTTTTCATACTTTTCTATTATCTCTTGCTTTGTTTGTATGGACAAAAAAACTCTCTTCTTCTTCTTTTCCACTTTTCTCCATCACTTTCTTGGGGTCCATAGTGAATAAAAGTTAATACACACGTAAAACTGTCCGAACACTTCGTGGCCAATGGGATGCCAGGAAGATGCTAGGCGATAGCCAATGGCAGAGCAGCTACAAGTATGTTTACGTTCGGTAAACTCTGGGAGCTGCGAGTAGCAGCGCGTACTGTATTTTTGCCTTTCGTATCCTGAAATTTCTTTCGTAACAAGAGGAAATATTTTCCCGTTGAGGCGTGTCGTAACCTGAAAATTCCGTATGTAGAGACGCTCTTAAGTAGAGGTACCACTGTACAGTATAATCCTTCAGTGTCCTACAATTGTCTCTTGTTGCCGTCGACTCTAGTACATAATATTCATTGATATTTGTCCAGTTCCATAATATTTCGGATGTTAATGACCTTGGCTTCTTCAGGTGATCCATTTAATTTTATGTATATTTTACACTTTGATGTCCAAGTGTTTTGAATCTGTTTCTGCTTTCTCAGGTATCTTGCTTTTCTGGCTATTTCTGCGTTTTCTTTTGTGAGGTGCTCGTTTATATAGATGTTCGTTCCTTTCAGTTTTCTACTTTGTTTTAGCACCGCAGTCTTATGTTTTCTATTCACAAACCTCATGATTACAGCCGGTTTGTCACTGTTTTTCCTGGGCAGAGGGGTGGCAGGCCTCAATGGTGTTACAGTCCAGCTGGATTCCTTTGGACTGCAGGAAAGCCGCCACTTGTTGCTCCGTGGATTCATCTTCCAGCGCGTCGAGCCTCCCTCCGCTGTCCGCGGCCACCGCCCGAGCATATGATCGAGGTTTAATGTGGAGCCCAGTGATGGATCACATCATTCACCTGGGTGTACTGCTCCAGGTCCGACACTCTGGTCTCCAGATACGCCAGCCTCTTGTCCTTCTCGGCGTTCTGGATCCGCAGCGCTTTCACCTCCTCGAGCAGGCCCAGGATGTTTTTTTGCTGCAGCTTAACAGCAGAAATCTCTTCAGCCAAGAAGTCGAGAGATCTTTTAATGTCGTCCACCTCCTCAGTCTGCTGAGCTTTCTTGGGACCCATGATCCTGGCCGATGTACGTTGACTAAACAGCTAATAAACAGCTGTTTAGCTAGCTGAATCGCGGGCCGCTCTGCTCCGCTCTCGTTTTCCAGTCCGAAGATGCCGGTATTGTCGTCTTCAATCAGACAGGGATCGAAACTAAAATGTCCAGTCCGTAATCTAAATTCAGTTCTCAAAAGCCAAAAAAAAAAAAAGTAGTCAAAAACTGAGCACCAAAACACAGAAACCCACCAACTGACAGGATCTAACAGCAGGTTGACAGGAACCGGAAGTTCTATGTATCTGTAAAAAGCGTCCATTATTTTTTATATGTGGAAGAAAAAAAAACAAAAAAAAATGGACAATGTTTTGACTAATCCAAATAGCCTTACATTTTGTCACTTCCTTTAAAGAGCCTCAAACTCCTTTTATCAGGGAGGCCTCGAACCCTCCCTTAAAGTTTAAACATACTTCACAAAAACAAGAACTTAAAAGCAAACTAAAAAGTAAATCAAAGAGAAACAAAAACAGGCTAAAATAGAATACAACAGAAACAAAAGTTGCAGTACATTGTAGGCTACTGAAAGGCCACAGCAAATAGAGTTTTTAACCTCAATTTAAAACAGCTAAGTTTCAGCAGCCCTGATGCTTTGTGGGAGTTTGTTCCATATGTGAGGGGCATAAAAACTAAATGCTGCCTCATCATGTTTGGTTCTAACTCTAGGCACAGATACAGTCATGTGAAAAAATTACGACACCCTGTGTGTGTTTTTTTTTTAAAACATATTGATATTTAATATCAATGTTAAAAATACTGGGAGATTCATGTAATACAACTAAACAAAAATGAAATAAACACTTTTTTTTTAAATTTTCTGTAAAATGCAATTCTAACAAATAGTGAGGAATAAATTAGGACACCCCCACATTCATTCCCGGTTAAAATAAATATGAAAAAATGCAAATAACAAGGTTAGACATAGATCTGTGAACATTTATTAATAAACAACTGAATATTTAATGGGCTGTCCTAATTTTTTCACATGACTGTAGTCGGCCTGACCCTGATTATCTGACGGCTCTGGGTGGTTCATAATGGCCTAGCAGATCTGAATGTATTTTGGCCCTAAACCATTCAGAGCTTTATAAACCAACAGCAGTATTTTGAAATCAATTCTTTGACAGACAGGAAGCCAATGTAAAGATCTGAGAACTGGAGTTATATGAGCCACTTTCTTCGTCTTCGTGAGGACTCGAGCTGCAGCGTTCTGAACTAACTGCAGCTGTCTGATGGACTTTTTAGGGAGACCTGTGAGGACAGCATTACAGTAGTCCAGTTTACTGAAGATAAATGCATGGACAAGTTTTTCTAGACTTTGCTGAGACATCAGACCTTTAATCCTCGCTATGTTCTTTAAATTATAATAGGCTGATTTCACTGCTGCCTTAATATGGCTGTTAAAATTCAGGTCTGAGTCCAGAACCTCATCCAGATTTCTGGCTTGGCTATTAGTTTTTAGCATCATTGATTGAAGCTGAGTGCTAACTTTGAGTCCTCCTTCTTTTGCTCCAAAAACTATTATTTTGGTTTTGTCTTCGTTTAACTGAAGAAAATTCTGGCACATCCACGCTTTAATTTGACCAATGCATTTGATCAGGGTTTTAATTGGACCATTGTCTCCTGGTGAGATGGTTATGTAGATTTGTGTATCATCTGCATAATTATAGTAATATATTTTGTTGTTTTTAATGATTTGAGCTAGTGGGAGCATATAGATGTTGAAAAGCAAAGGTCCCAAAATGGAACCTTGAGTAACTCCACAGGTTATTTTTGTTCACTCAGATTTGTAATTACCTATAGACACAAAATAGTCCCCGTCTTTTAAATAGGACTCAAACCAGGTAAGTGCTGTACCACAAAGTTCCACCCAGTTTTTCAGCCGGTCTAGTAAGATGTTATGGTCGACCATGTCGAATGCAGCACTGAGGTCGAGTAGAACCAAGACTGAACTGTTGTCATTATCTGTATTGGAATGGATGTCATTAAAGACTTTAACTAGAGCTGTCTCAGTGTTGTGGTGTGGCTGAAAACCTGACTGGAAGACATCAAAACAGTTATTTAATGTCAGGAAGTTGTACAATTGTTGAAAAACAGCCTTTTCTATTATTTTACTAAGAAAGGGGAAGTTTGATATGGGCCTATAGCTGTTCATGAGTGAGGTGTCTAGGTTGCTCTTTTTTAGAAGTGGCTTGATAACAGCTGTTTTTAAGCACTGAGGGAAGACACCTGAACGCAGAGACATACAGACGTGGACAAAATTGTTGGTACCCCTCTGTTAATGAAAGAAAAACCCACAATGGTCACAGAAATAACTTGAATCTGACAAAAGTGGAAATGAATAAAAAGTCTATGAAAATTAACCAGTGAAAATCAGACAATGCTTTTGAATTGTGGTTCAACAGAGTTATTTTAAAAAACTAACTCATGAAACAGGCCTGGACAAAAATGATGGTACCCCTAGAAAAGATTGAAAATAATGTGACCATAGGGACATGTTCAACCAAGATGTGTCCTCGAATTAACATCACAGGTGTCTACAAACTTGTAATCAGTCAGTCGGCCTATTTAAAGGGTGACAAGTAGTCACTGTGCTGTTGTTGACATGTTGTGTACCACACTAAACATGGACCAGAGGAAGCAAAGGAGAGAGTTATCTCAGGAGATTAGAAAGAAAATTATAGACAAGCATGCTAAAGGTAAAGGCTATAAGACCATCTCCAAGCAGCTTGATGTTCCTGTGACTACAGTTGCACATATTATTCAGAAATTTTAAGATCCACGGGACTGTAGCCAACCTCCTGGACGTGGCCGCAGGAGGAGACAGATAATACGAATGGTAACAAAAGAGCCCAGAACAACCTCTGAACACATTCATGGTGAACTCCAAGGTCAAGGTACATCATTGTCAGATCGCACCATCCGTCATTGTTTGAGCCAAAGTGGACTTCATGGGAGATGACCAAGGAGGACACCACTGTTGAAAACAAATCATAAAAAAGCCAGACTGGAATTTGCCAAACTGCATGTTGACAAGCCACAAAGCTTCTGGGAGAATGTCCTATGGACAGACGAGACAAAACTGCAACTTTTTGGCAAGGCACATCAGCTCTATGTTCACAGACGCAAAAATGAAGCATACCAAGAAAAGAACACTGTCCCTACTGTGAAACACGGAGGAGGTTCTGTTATGTTCTGAGGCTGCTTTGCTGCATCTGGCACACGGTGTCTTGAATCTGTGCAGGGTGCAATGAAATCTCAAGACTATCAAGGTATTCTAGAGAGAAATGTGCTGCCCAGTGTCAGACAGCTTGATCTCAGTCGCAGGTCATGGGTCTTGCAACAGGATAATGACCCAAAACACACAGCTAATAACACCCAAGAATGGCTAAGAGCCAAACATTGGACTTTTCTAAAGTGGCCTTCTATGAGCCCTGATCTAAATCCTATTGAACATCTGTGGAAGGAGCTGAAACATGCCGCCTGGAGAAGGCACCCTTCAAACCTGAGACAATTGGAGCAGTTTGCTCATGAGGAGTGGGCCAGAATACCTGCTGAGAGGTGCAGAAGTCTCATTGACAGTTACAGAAATTGTTTGATTGCAGTGATTCCCTCAAAAGGTTGTGCAACAAAATATTAAGTTAAGGGTACCATCATTTTTGTCCAGGCCTGTTTCATGAGTTTGTTTTTTAAAATAATTCTGTTGAACCACAATTCAAAAGCATTGTCTGATTTTCATTGGTTAATTTTCATAGAATTTTTATTTATTTCCACTTTTGTCAGATTCAAGTTATTTCTGTGACCATTGTCGGTTTTTCCTTTCATTAACAGAGGGGTACCAACAATTTTGTCCACGTCTGTATTTATAATCTGTAGCAGATCTGGGGCCATACAATATGAAACTTAAAAAAAAACCAAAAACCTATTGAGAGAGTATCAAGAGGCGTATGATGTCATCCAGGATTTTATGATTGGAAAAAATTTTGCCATGGCGTTTATGTCTTCTCTACGTGGGCACAGAGGAAGCACATGTCCAGCCCCTGACAAAGGAGCACCGACTGATTTTCTGAATTTTGTCAGTAAAGAAAAAGGCAAAGTCATTGAAGGCACAGCTGGATAGAAGTTCAGGAGCTACTGACACAGGGGGATTTGTTAGCCTGTCAACAGTAGTGAACAAGGTGCGTGCATTATTGTTGTTTTTAGTAATGATGTCAAAAAAAATGTTTGCCTTGCATTTCTCAGCTCCAAATTATAAAATGCTCAATCTTTCATTATAGATTTCATAATGAACCTGCAATTTAGTTTTTCCACCACCTGCATTCAGCTTTGACACTTTTTTCAGCTCTTACTAGTTTGGCATTTCTCCATGGAGGTTTCTTTTTAATAGTGACCACCTTCACCTTGATGGGAGCAATGGCATTGATAATATTTGTAATTTTAGGATTGAAATTTTCCACAAGCTCATTTACTGAAGGGGGGGGGGAGCTTGGATGAATGTTTCACTGGTATTATCACTGATGTACCGTTTTTTTGATGACCTCTGTCTGGATATTTCTGTTGACATTAATAGCACTCTCAAAGAAAACACAAGAATGGTCGGATAGAGCAACGTCCATCACCATAACCTTAGAGATGTTCAGACCTTTGGAAATGACCAAGTCCAGACTGTGTCCTCTGTTGTGTGTTTTCTGTTACATGCTGAGTCAGTCCAAAGTTATCAAGGACACAAAACAATTATTTGGTCCCTCTGTCCTAAGAGTTGTCAACATGGATGTTAAAATCACCAACAATAACTACACAAAGTCAACCCAGGTAATAGACAACAGCTTTGTAAAATCACCAAAAAAGGTTGCATGGTATGTAGGTGGTCTGTAAACATTAAGAAACAACACACGGGAGGAGGAATTCAGCTGAAGAGCCACAAGGCCCACCTGAGGATTACTGTATGTGAGATTCGAGGCAAACATTGGGGCAAATTCCTAGGAGGAGTAGCAATTCCCGTGAAATGTGGATGGATAGATGCCACGCCACTACATCAGTTCCTTTTAGCCCAACAACAACTATAGCCACCATCCATTACAGCATCTTTTCAGGACAGTTTCGATAGTCCTAATTTGGATTGCAGGAGACGCCAAACTCTCTAGAGGACACCTAGAGGACACAGATTGGGAGAACATACTAAGGCCCCTATTGGCCAAAGGATTCAAACAGGGAACTTTATAGCTGCAAGGCAGAAGTGCTAAATTCCTCCACACTGAATGGTGTGATGAGGATGACAATTACGTGAATCTTGCATTGCAACTTTTGACAATGTATTATCAAAAGCCCAAATGAAGGTGTTACGGAATAAAAGTGTCAAGTTCTTCAGTACAGCTAAAAAGCTTTAGAGGCAAGGAAGAAGCTGTGGAAACATTTCATGTTCTCATCACTGATCCATCACTCTCCATAGTTCTTTAATCAACTTGCCAGTATTTTAGCTGGACTGAAGTTTGTGAGCATTTGCATTACTGATGATAGGCAAATACTTCAAATGAAAAACTAACTTTACAGATATAAAAAGAGACAGCACTAAAGGGAGAAAACAGAAAAAAGGTTTGCTAGTACATTATAAATATTTAGTAATATACCTGGTGACAGAAGCTAGTTGTATAGGGTAGTCAGCTAAGAGCTCATGTTTCCTCAAATCTGCAGAACCTTGGTGAGCTAAATCTATAGCAGCACTCCGACGGTGTGCATGAGTTGGGGGAGGGGCAAGACAGGCATGTTATATGTCAACTAGAGTGCTGCACGCAACATAGTGAGTGTATGTGTGTCAGATGTGGAATAAAGGTCACAACGCAGCACACCGCCAGAGCTTTGACCTTGAGCTGCTGATGAGCGCCTGTGTGCATGCGTGTGTAACAACTACGCTTAGTGAACAGATGGATGAAGCTTAGGATACCAGACATACAGTCATGACGACTGCCTGACCGGCCTGGTGCTTTTGTAAAGCTCTTTCTAACAAGTGCATCATGAGGCACAGAGAACTTGCTACATTTACCACAGACAGAGACACACACTCGCTTCAAGTAGTCCTCCAGTTAGGCTACCCTATTTCCTAGGGCACAGTCACCGTCCTGCCCCAAACCGCACTGTTTGCGTGTGTGTGCGAGTTTGTGTAGTAACGGGGCTGCCGGGCCTGAAGCTAAAGTTGGGGCAGCTCAAATGGCGCACGCCGAGGCGAGGAGCTGGGCTCACCAGTCAACCTGGCATGTAGGTCAGGAGTGCTGGATAAATTAAGTGTGACGGCTGAAATGTCAACTATGAACACAGCACAGCAACGCAGGCTGGGAGGTGGGGAGCAGCGGGGGAGTGGAGTGGGGTGAAGCGAAAATGGGGACTGGATCTGTGGGTGGGGGTGTGTGTGGCCACAGGGCTGCTATTGTGTGTGAATGGGTCAGTGGAGAAAGGGGCTCTGAGCAACAAAACAAGCTAATGGAAGGCAAGGGCACGTGATACAGGCAGCAGCGGCACTGCTGCATGCTCCCTCAAGCGCGCGCGCACACACACACACACACACACACACACACACACAGAGGCTGCCATTGAGAATGGCTAACTTTTCCCCTCCTCCTCTCTGGCCTCTGTTAATATCTCTACCCCCCCCATTTCACTGTTGTTGGTTATTTTCTTCCCCTCCCCCCAAACTCTCCATCAACCCCTTCATCTTTTTGCCCTCCTCACCATCTCCCTCTTGTCCAGACGGTGTCTCTGCATAGCCGGCTACACAACATTAACCTAATGATGACACCCCTGAAATGGATAGGACACACACAGACAGAAAGACAGACAGACAAGCAGAGAGCAAGAGAGGGGGAGCGGAAAGAGAGGAGACGGGGAGGAGGGAGAGACAGGAAAGGAGGTTTCCTCTACTGAGGGGGGAGAGTGGGAGCAAGAGGGAGGCGAGATTATGCTGGTGGCGCCTCTGTGTGCAAGTGTGTGTGTGTTGCACACGTGTCGCAGGATATGCAGTGCACAGGAAACAAACAGCTGCAAAAATCTATTTCCACACACACAAAAACACAACTGTGCACAAAGCAAAGCACACAAAACCCCAGTGAACCAGTGCCCAATGCACCGCTGTGTTCTCAAATGTCATGCGCGCGCACACACTTCCCTTACACTCCAAATACACACATTCCCCCACCCACATGAAAAACAAACATTCACATGACGTACACCCACACACAAAAACAAATGCACATAGGCTTGATTTCTCGCACACACTGTTACTAACTACCACATGAAAGTGTTTGTTTGACGGAGACTCACCTGTATGTGAGGCACTTTCTGTGGGGTGAGAGGGGGAGAGGAGAGCGGGTGGGAAGGCGGAGGCTGAGATGCCCAAGGGTGGGAGGCCTGGCTGGGGGGAGGGGGCGTGCTCTGAAGGTGGTGAGGGGGCAGATGCGTGTGTTGCGTCTGAGGGTTCTGGGCAGGCAGTGCCAACCCCTGGTTTTGCACTGGGATTCCAAGCTGACCCGCTGGCGGACCATGGAAGCCCATGGAAGCGTGCTGCATGGGCTTCTGGGCCTGGAGCAGACGCTGGTCTCCCCCCTGGCTGACTGGGGCTTCGGGAGGCCCTGAAAGAAGAGCGAGGGAGGGAATAGCCGTCATCACTGACTGATGTATGCATCAGTAAAGCAACAGACTGTACTTTGCTCATCATTGAAACTATGATGGATTCAGATACACAAGCTGGCTTCAACAGGACAATAACTGTTCTAAGGTTACAATAATTTTCATGGGAATTACACAAACATGACTAAATCTAAATACAGAACAAAACCAAACCAATAACACATACGAGCAGCTGATACACTGCTCAAACAGCAGCAGAAGTATAGGTTCACAGACCAGGTCAAAAGGAATGAAAACCATTTCAGTCCCATTTAAAGCAACATTAGATAAGATTTTCCTCTTAAAACAATTTTGATAGTACATCAACTTTTTTTTTTTTTTTTTGGGTTTATTTTTTATTTTTTTTTTTTTTATTTAAGTTTTTGTAAAGGGTATACAGGTCGTTACAGCAATGCAGTGTTTACATTTTCATCACATGTTCCCTTATTTTCTGATATCTGACAACATTGGAAGATTAATTCTTACAACACCCCTTTTTTTTTTTTTTAAAGTGAAAGAAAAAGTGAAATTAAAGAGAAAAAAAAACAAGAAACAAATAACAAAAAAAAACAAACAAACCAGTAAAAAACAAACAAAAAGAAAAAGTAAGTAAATAAAGATAAAAGAGCATCTGAGTAGCGTTGGAACAAAGAGCGGAACCATTATTGAAAAGGTATTTGTCAAAGATTAGATCTAATGGAAGACACATATGCGGTCCAGGGTTGCCAAAAGTTCATGAACACATCCATGTCCTGTCTCAGTGCGAATGTCAACTTTTCCATCGAGTAAATGTCTTGGATCACGTTAGTCCAATCTTCAGGTGTAGGACAGTCCTTCAACATCCATTTTTTAGTTAGAGCTTTTTTGCTTGCCAATATTAAAACATTGAATAAGTATTTTTCTCCTCGTCTTTCCAGTGAGTCCGGTAGTAAACCCAAATACAAAGTTACAAAAGAAAAGGGAACTGTAATTTTGAATATTTTCCCCAATATTGTCTGTACCTTGGTCCAATATTGGTGGATAACTGGGCATGACCAAAACACATGAAAATGATTTGCAGTCTTTTCACCACACAAGCGCCAACAGTTCAATCCCTTATGGGTAAATTTGTTTTGTGCAGGTGTTCTGAAAAATCTTGCCAAGTTTTTCCATCCAAATTCTCTCCACTGCAGGGATGAGGTACTTTTCCATTGCTGTTTATTTAGCTTTTCCCATATTTCCAGTTGTAAAGTGAAATTCCCCTCTTTTTCCCATCTCTCTTTTATATAAGATGTGTTGTCTCCTTTTAAGTCTTGAAGACCTTGGTATATTTTAGAAATGTATCTGATCCCTGGGATCCCTTTATATGCCATTAAGAAGACCTTCAGAACACCTGACTGGGCCCTTTCCAAAACCTCCTTTTTAAGTATATTGTTTATGTGGTGTCTAAGCTGGAAGAACCTGTAAAGGTCTTGATTTATTAGGCCTTGTTTTTTCAAATCTTCAAAACTTCTTAAGATTTGCCCTTTAAAAAAATCGTAATATTTTATCAGCCCTTTCTCCTTCCACTTTTTAAATCTGGTGTCTGTTTTATTAGGAGTAAAGTCCTGATCATAGGCGATCCATTGCAGAAGTCGATAGGGCTCTTTAGTTTGATTCTCTCTGACTATCTTAAACCAAATTTTTAGCGGGGTCTCTATCCACGGGTTAGTGTTATTCAAAAGCTTAGGTAAGACATTGTTCCCTATTATCGCCTGTAGGGGGATGTCACTTGTTATTTGGCATTCGATCTCCTTCCATTGTGCAGTGTAGACTGGGTTACATATCTCTACTAAAGTTTTAATTTGTGCGGCTTTAAAGTAGTCCCTGATATTTGGCAGCGCGAGCCCACCTTTGTCTTTGTTTAGCTGTAGGGTTCTATATCTGATTCTAGGTCTCTTGCCCTGCCATATGAATCTTGAGATCCTTCTGTCCAGCTCCTGCCATGTTTTTTTGGGAGGTTCTACCAGTATTGTTTGGAAAAGGTATAGAAGACGTGGAAGTATATTCATTTTGACTGCTTCAACTCTTTGTGCAGTACCCAAGAATGGTATCATATTCCATCTTGCTAGGTCAGATTTTATTTTTGTCACCAGTGGATCATAGTTTAGTGATATAATTTTGTTGAGTTGTTTCGGGATATTGACCCCCAGATATTTCATAGATTCCGACTCCCAGTTAGTTTTGAGTTTGCTTAGTGAATAATGATTTGGGTCATAGTTGAATGTTAAAACTTGGGTTTTATGCATATTTAATTTGTACCCCGATAAATCTCCATACTCTGAAAAAACTGAGGTTAGTTCTGGTAAAGAAGTGTCCGGCTGCCCCAGGTATATTAAAATGTCATCAGCAAAGAGTGCTATTTTATGTTCCTTCTGACCAAGTGTAATACCTTGAATTTTTTGGTTTTGTCTTATCCATTGGCTCAGAGGTTCTATGAAGATTGCAAAGAGCAGTGGAGACAGGGGGCAGCCCTGACGACATCCTCTTTCCAGTTCAAAAGATGATGATAAATTACCGTTAATCCTTATTTTAGCTGTTGGTTTTTTATATAATGCCTGTATAGTTCTAATGAAGTTGTTATGATAGTACATCAACTTTTAATGAGGTTAATGTCACTTCCGCCACAGCCTGAGTGGCCCTTCTTTGTCTGCAACAGCACTGTGCAGCTCTCTTCCTGGTAGGAGCAAGGAAAACACTACAACTGACACATTTTATGACACAAGTCCCATTAGCCAATCACAGGGCACAGCTTTACCTAACAACTAACAATGCACCTGTGGTTGGCCACTGAAATTCATCCCAAATGAAACTTGCCCATTGCAGTCTTTTTAGTGTTCCCACCAGGTAGGGGTGGGCAACGTGGCCTAAAAATTATATCACAATATTTTTTTCAAATTTTGACAATAACAATATTGTTTGTGACATCACGACTTTGTTTGTTTTTTTAATTTATAAAGAACAGTTTCACAGGCCAGCGTTTTTTAACTTTAACATATTTAGTAAAAACAAAACTTTTTGGCCCTCGTTACACTGAAAAAATTGTTCAGGCTTAAGCAACCAAAAATGAACGAAAATAAAACTCTGGACACTTCAGAGTTGTTGACGCGTTGTAAATGCAGGAAAAAAAATGTGGGCAGATTATCTACATTGCTTTTTTTTTTCTTTTTTTTTTTTAAATAAACGTGGCAGCAGCCTGAAACTACCTTAAAAATAAATCATTTCAACACAGGAAGCTGTAGCTTCCCGCGCTATGTTTGTTTTGCCATTTCTATAGTAACGTTTAACTTCTGTCAGCAGGGTAACAGTGTGGCTTCATCAGCCAGGAGACCCCAAACATTGTAATATTCATTTTTACACCGGTATCAAAATTTAGACCACTATTATCATGAACCATACAATATGGCACACCCCTACTACCAGGAACAGATGATTTAACATCATCCCCTAATACAGACGTGGACAAAATTGTTGGTACCCCTCTGTTAATGAAAGAAAAACCCACAATGGTCACAGAAATAACTTGAATCTGACAAAAGTGGTAATAAATAAAAAGTCTATGAAAATTAACCAATGAAAATCAGACAATGCTTTTGAATTGTGGTTCAACAGAATTACTTTAAAAAACAAACTCGTGAAACATGCCGCCTGGAGAAGGCACCCTTCAAACCTGAGACAACTGGAGCAGTTTGCTCATGAGGAGTGGGCCAAAATACCTGCTGAGAGGTGCAGAAGTCTCATTGACAGTTACAGAAATCGTTTTGATTGCAGTGATTGCCTCAAAAGGTTGTGCAACAAAATATACAGCTCAAAAAAATTAAAGGAACACTTTTTAATCTGAGTAAGCTGGACTAGCCTGCCACATTTCTTCACTTTTTTTAAGTTTTGGAGTGTTTTCATTTCCATCAAAAGGCGTGGCATCTTTTCATTCTTAACACATTAAGAACATATCAGTGTAGATATCCAGCTTATTTTTTCCCATTAAAATCTGATGTGTTTTCAAAGTGTTCCTTTAATTTTTTTGAGCAGTGTATTAAGTCAAGGGTACCATCATTTTTGTCCAGGCCCGTTTCATGAGTTTTGTTTTTTAAAATAATTCTATTGAACCACAATTCAAAAGCATTGTCTGATTTCACTTTTGTCAGATTCAAGTTATTTCTGTGACCACTGTGGGTTTTTCTTTCATTAACAGAGGGGTACCAACAATTTTGTCCACGTGTGTACTACTACAGCATCATCTGACTGTAGTAACACTAAAACTGCAGATCCAAGTTTTCCCAAGTTATTCTGTCCTTCCTTGTTACCAGTGTCTTAACAAAAACAGGCATCTATCTAACTCTAGTTGTGTTTTAAATTTTGACACTAAATCCGGTGTGCGAATAGTACACTAAACTTTCCATTTCAGTTTTATTTTAGAAATTATGTTGTGTGTCAGTTAAGTGATCCAACTGATAAACCATGAAAAATTAACATCTGTCCACTGTTTACCTTGTGGGAGCTGAGGCCTGCTAGGTGCCATTTGTGGACCCCTTTGTGGCCCCATGCCCGGATACATCTGCCCGCCATTAGGGGGCATGTTGTGGGGCTGCTGGTGTTGGGGGTGAGGGGCAGATAGAGGGGTAGGTGGAGTTCTTTGCTGATGGGCCATAGCATGGGGAGGAGACTGCATGGCTGCGTAGCCAGCAACCTCTGGCGGCCCAGCTAATCCAGCACTTGGGGGTCTGCCCTGTTGGGGAGGAGGGGTTGGGGCTCCCAAAACCCGCATGGGGGACATGGATGGGGGAGAGGGGTAAGATCCCTGAGCTGGGGGGGCAAGGTGGGACTGGGTTTGGTTTGGGGGCAGGTTTTGGGGGTGGCTTAGGGGGTGCATAGGCTGGCCTTGCTGCCCTGCCTGCTGCTGCATTGAGGCAGGATGGGGCTGGTGGTGTTGGGGTTGGTGGGGTGGGCCAGGCGGGTAGCGTTGCCCTTGCTGCCCTGGTGCTGGACCTGATCCCTGGTTAAACCTCTGGCCAAGCTGTCCTGGTCCCATAGCCTGGCTGGTGTTAGCATTAGCACCTTGGTTCATCCCAGATCCCATGGCTCCATACTGTGCCTGGTAGCCAGGGTACTGAGCACCCCCAAATCCCCCCATGCCCAGTTGGTGCTGGTGGGGATGTGAAGGTTGTCGGGAGGGGGAGTGTGGGTATCGGGATGTGTGGCCCATATTGGGATAGCCCTGGGGTTGTGACTGAGGCTGAGGCTGTCTCATTTGAGCTGCCCCCATTCCAACATGTCCCAAGTAGTGAGATGGGTCCTGAGCAGGAGGGGGAACCATGCTCTGTGGAGGGTAGTGTTGGTTCATCCGAGCTGCATTAGATGTAGGTGGACCTTGCATGCCACCATAGTTGCCTTGAGACATCTGGTAGCCGCCCCCTGGTTGTGTCGAAGCCTGTTGATAGGCCGACCTGCTCTGCTGCTGCTGGCCCCAGACACCACCCCCACCTCCACCAGCATCACCCTGGTACCCATGGTGAGGGTTACTCGAGTTAGCTGGATTACTGTGGTAGTGGGATGCCATGCCATTCATAGCTGTGCTCACATTTGGTGGCCCCTGGCTTGGACCATTTTGGGCCATCATTCGTCCTCCTGGGGTGCCGGATTGGTCGTAACTTGTGTAGGGGCCATGGTCGTACATTTGCCCTAATTTAGGCTGCCCTGGGCCGGGCCCAGCACCATGGATCATCCCCTGGTGGTATCCCCGGTTTCCCTGGTGCTCATGGTTCAGAGATGGATTCGTCTGCTGGGCTAGAGGGTTAGACTGGCCTGGTGCTGGCTGTTGAGGAAAGCAGTCTCCTAAACCATCTAATCCATCCGAGAACAACCCTGCATCACCCACTAATAAGCTCAACATCTCTGGGTCCGCCATGGCTGGGTGGGGGGCCCACAGATGAGGGGGACTGGATGGAGGGAGGTGTGCTGTGCGTTGAGGAGCTAATTAGATAGCTGCTAAGTTGAAGCTTGCTATTTCATGGTCCTCATTCAGGTTTCTAGAGAGTTAGGCTGAGGAGAGAGAACAGAGATGGGGGCGGGGGGCGACAATAAAACAGAATTAGTGCATGCATTTAAAAAAAAATGCTTCAAATCAAGTTTTTCATAGGAATATTTTTTACAAGATGTGTGTGGCATTAACATCACTGTGTTCAATCTGCCTTAACAAGTTTAAAACGCTTTCTGATGCATGTGTACCAACAGGGAATTAGGTTAACAGATTAGCTGTTCCAAAATATTAAAAAAAATACATGGGGCTATTTCTTAAATCAAAACAGAACAGAGAAGCAAAGTTAAACTGGAATTTCAAGGTTTATTATGGCAGTGGAAAACAGTTCATTTTACAATTTGTAAGGTTTTGGTAGAGATGGCAGCTTTTAAAAACAAACAGCTTTCCATATCTAAGGTTGTTCAAGCACTTTTACAAACAATTCCTTAAGCCTTACAGTTTCAAGGATTAAAGAAACAAGCTTTTCTCTGGGAGATAAAGGGTGCTTCTTTTATGAATATGGAAAGAAAACCAACAATGCTCTGGAAAACTAGGTGAAATGAATGCTAATGCATCCCTTGATAGGAAATGTTAAGTAAATTACTGAGATCAATCAGAGGCACTTGGCCCTTATAGATGTTGCATCAATCATGCCGACTTTTCTGAACATTTCTGATCCCCTGCCATCTGTTATGCAGAAATGCAACAGACCAAGTCACATGTTTTGCAAGATAATCAGATGAAACTGCCATGGAAAAAAACAGACCCCACTGAAGAAAAAACTTTTCCCACATCCACTCCGTGACACAGCACCGCCCCCAAACTCTCCCCACCTCCATTTTACTAGCAAACAAAGGAACTTCTTTCTTCTGCAACACACACTTGGAGTCGCTGAGTATGTGTGTGAGAGTGTGTTTGTTAGAACAAAAGGGCCCAGCAGACGCAACTTTGTTTGAACAGCAGCAGCTGCCATCCATCCAGCCATCAGGCCAGAGAGCCTCTCCTCGCTCGACAACAATCAGTGGTTAGCTACTCAGCTAGCTAACCACTCAGCTGGCTAACTAAGCAGTCAGAGCCAGCAGATGTTGGAGGGCAGGTACATAAGCCACCTGCTTCTTCTCCAGTCTCCATTTGCCCCTATAAGTGTGAAAAGTTATGAAATGAAAACACAATACGAAACTAGCTCTATCCTTTTTCTCTCCATTTTCCAATAAATAAAAAAACCCTATTGTGCAATTTACTATAGGCTGGGTGGCCGACGCAGCACCCAGTGAGGCAGAGGGTGACTGTAGAAGGAGCCAAGCATGCATGATCAAGTGTGTGCAGGGACTATTGTTTGCTGCTTCTGTGCACTGCAAAAAACAGCAGACAAACTTGTGACTTTCCAGTCTCCCCCCCCAACCATTTCACCCCCATTTTGCCTCCTCCACACTTGGCTCCACCCTCCAAAAAAATTTCCCCAGCCACTTACATGTTTGTTACAGAGCATGGCAGTTATTGGAGATAAAACACTTCATAATTTCCATCCACCACACAGCTTGTAAGCACTGCAAACGTCCCTGTTTAAATCTATATAGCTTGGACCATTGAACTGAACTGTACCTTTACAATCATTTAATTCAATGCTCTCAAATTAGGCTAATAAATTTCCTTCTTCAGGAACACCTCTGGTGGGTCGCTAATGGAGGGTGCACATCCTCATGAAGTCCATGGCAGCATGTACTGAGCAGGAGGCGTTTACATTCTGGTCAGTTCACGTGCCCATCAGAGTCTACACATCTAGTTCAGTATGGAAGCACTGTTACTGAAAGTTTGACAAAATTATGACCATACTTCACATAAAGCCTGCTGTTTCCTGTCACAAGGCAGATGTTTTCTCTTCAGCTTTACTCAAGAGGATAAACCTGTTAGAAGTGATTGGTCCACCAGCCTTTCATTCCTTCCACCATCTGCTATTGCCAGAAACTGAAAACTGTAAAACCCAACCTTGGTCTCTTTGGTATTCCAGATGAAAAACTTCCACATTTTCGAATGTAAAGCTCACAAAAGTTAAAACTAGAAAAGCACTCAGAGAATGCATACCTCTGCCAAGGCTCCTTTCTTCCCGCATGAATCACCGCCAAAATGTAATGGGTTCGTGTGTAGGCCACGAGCCAGTTCTGGTGAAAATTGCATCTGGCATCATTGCTAAAAACAATAATGCACGCACCTTGTTTGCTACTGTTGACAGGCTAACAAATCCCCCTGTGTCAGTCACTCCTGAACCTTTATCCAACCAGGCCTGTAACCGTGTAACCATGCCTCTTTTTCTTTACTGACAAAATTCAGAAAATTAAAGACAGTCAGTCAGTGCTCCTATGCCAGGTGCAGGACATGTGCTTCCTCTGTGTCCATGTAGAGAAGACGTAAACACCATGGCAAAATTTCTTCCAATCAATCAAAAACTTGGATGACATCATACAGCACCTGAAATCCACTACCTACCGTCTTGATACTCTCCCAACCGGGTTTTGGTTTTTTTTTTTCCCAAAAACGTTTCATATTGTATGGCCTCAGATCATCTGCATTCAGGTGTCTTCCCTCAGTGCTTAAAAACACTTGTACAACTTCCTGACATTAAAGAACTGTTTTGATGTCTTCCAGTCAGGTTTTCGGCCACACCACAGCACTGAGACAGCTCTAGTTAAGGTCCTTAATGACATCCGCTCCAATACAGATAATGGCAACATTTCGGTCTTGGTTTTATTGGACCTCAGGGCTGCATTCAACATGGTCGACCATAACATTTTATTAGACCAGCTGAAAAACTGGGTGGGACTTTTTGGTACAGCCCTTAGCTGGTTTGAGTCCTATTTAAAAGACTAGGACTATTTTGTGTTGATAGGTAACTACAAATCTGAGCAAACAAAAATAACCTGTGAAGTTCCCCAAGCTTCCATTTTAGGACCTCTGCTTTTCAACATCTATATGCTCCCATGAGCTCAAATCACAAAAAACTGAATATTAAATTAAATTAAATCACCCTTACTGTCATTCAACCGTACAACCAATCATGTACAGCAGAACGAGATTGTGTTTTACCTATCTACAGTGTAAATCACACACACCCCAAGTGCAGAATCAGAGGGCCGCTGCCATGCAAGGCGCCGCCACAGAGTTCCCTCCTCCATTCCATTTATTGCTGAGCACCAAGCTGGATGGCAGGAAGTTTCACTTTTATATGGTCTTTGGCATGACCCGGCTGGGATTTGAACCCCTGCCTCCCGGGTGTGGGGCGGATGCTCTACCAACTGAGCCACCACTCCGGTAATATACTGTATTACCATAATTATGCAGATGATACACAAATCTACATAACCAGCTGACCAGGAGACTATGGTCCAATTAAAACACTGATCAAATGTATTGTTCAAATTAAAGAGTGGATGTGCCAGAATTTTCTTCAGTTTAAATGAAGGCAAAACCAAAATTATAGTTTTTGGAGCTAAAGAAGAAAGACTAAACGTTAGTACTCTGCTTCAATCAATGATGCTAAAAACCAGCAGCCAATCCAGAAATCTGGGTGAGGCTCTGGACTCAGACCTGAATTTTAATAGCCACATTAAGACAGTACTGAAGTCAGCGCATTATAACTTAAAGAACATAGCGAGGATTAAAGGTCTGATGTCTCAGCAGGATCTAGAAAAACTTGTCCATGCATTTATCTTCAGTAAACTGGACTACTGTAATGCTGTCCTCACAGGTCTCCCTAAAAAGTCCATCAGAAAGCTGCAGTTAGTTCAGAACACAGTGTTTCCTCTGGCTTAAAGACCTTGGCGCGGTGGCAACATATTTTTCCGGGGGGACAGGGGGCAAAAAACACATGACACTATTGTAACCAGAATATGTTAATTTTCTTTTCTTTTTTTTTTTTTAATTTTGCACACAAACGTTGCATATAGAATTTACCATTTGAAGTATTGTACAACCGAGGCTTGAATGTTGGAATATTGGGCCAGTTGGGGTCCCACCCAGACGTCCTGCGTTTGGACTTTTTACTG
The DNA here is from genome assembly GCA_020510985.1 of Pholidichthys leucotaenia. Lineage (NCBI taxonomy): Eukaryota > Metazoa > Chordata > Actinopteri > Cichliformes > Pholidichthyidae > Pholidichthys > Pholidichthys leucotaenia. Next base: position 294,933,705 of record CM035846.1, read on the forward strand.
GTGTCATCATTCTCTCTTCCCTCTGCTCTCACCTCTCCTGGACCCTCTGCCTGAACACTTTCCTTTCCTTGGCTCCTCTCACCCTCTCTGTGCCCTCCCTAATTCAGGTTCTCTCTCCCACATCTGGTAAAAATTTCATCCAAACCGATCTAGTAGTTTTGGAGTATTCTTGCTAACACACTATGAGAAGGTAAGAGCCTTGGTGGAAGTATGCGCTCTCGGATCATAACCAAAATGTTATGGGTTCCTCTCTAACCCAAGGACTACCTCTGGTGAAAATTTCATCCAAATCCCTCCAGTAGTTTGTGTAATCCTGCTGCACAAATTCAAACAAGGTCCTTGGTGGAGGTATGCACTCTCAGATCACCAAAATTTAATGGGTTCATCCTTGGCCCAAGGGCTACCTCTGGTGAAATTTCAGCAAAATCTGTCAAGTAGTTTTTGCGTAATCCTGCTAACAGGTGGATGGACGGACAAACCACCCCGATTACATTACCTCCTTGGCAGAGGTAAAAAAAAAAAAAAAAGATACTCTGAAAACCATCCAATTATTTCTGAAAGAGAAAAATGATCCGAGTCACAAAGGAGTAAGGGATGAATTCTTATTTTATCTTCTAAAGGGACTGTTCACACATTTCCCTGAAATCGGAAAAAGAATCAGCATCCACACGCAGACATCACGGGAAAAAAAATCCACATTGATCCACAAACCACTGTAGTACGCAAGCCCATTTAGTGCAGCGTTTTGGGTTTTTTTTTTGCCAAAACTATGCAACTGCATGGATTTCTCCTTCAACTGATGGATCAACTGACAAACAAAAGTGTTCTTACAAACACTTTGTAAGAACAAACAAAATAAACACATGAACGGATGAAAACGTACATGGCTTTTCCCCCCTTTTTGAGTTTTATTGGAGAGTGCTTTTTTGATGTAATCCTAACAACAGAAATATCAGGACATTGGTCAAACTTGTATGTGGACAGACTGAAATCTTACTCTTGCCTTTAAATGCATTTTCACTTTGTGAATGAGCCCCACATTGTCCTCAGCACAAAACAGAACTGTCCTCCCATCTAAATGCAGTCATATTACTATTAAGCCTTTAGCACAACACAGAGATGCTTGTTGAAACCCTCCACAAACTCCTTTTATTTAAATTCAAGTCTGGGTGTTCAAATCCGTTTGCTGGAGCATCGCTGTCATACTATGTGGGCATATGGATCAGAGACTACATTTTAATGTGTGCGCGTGAAACACATCTGTGTGGCAGACAGTTTCAGTACCTGATGGCAAACTGGGCAGGTCACCCTACCTGCACAGCCATGGCAAGACCAAAACATGGAACGACCAAAGACAGTGGGGAGGGATTCTTCTATTTTTCATTCAAAGGCTAATATTTATGTTAGAAATTCAGTGTATTTTTTGATTTAAAGGATTATGTTACTTTTGGGAGGAAAAACAGCCTGAATAGAATTGATTCTGAATTGAATTGCGAGATGCGTAAAGATTACCATCCCTCGTCCACATGTCCCCAAAAGTCCCATCAACAGTGTAATGTTTATACAAGAGTTTGGCTGCAACTCTCCCCTCCTCTTTGTTTCCTCATCTTCTCCTGCTTATGTAAAGGGTGCAGGGTTGCGACTGTTGGCAGTGACATAATTAAACCTGTTAATGATTTTATTTTAAAATGTAACTGAAGACTTCTGGTCTGGACACCATGGTGGTAGCAGCTTAACGCTGAAGCTCACACATCCCATCCATGAAAATCAGATTTAACGGACTTATGAAAGAGTGAAAATCAAAAGACAAAGTCATTATGCCTAAAGGAAAACAGAAGAGATCAACATTTACCAGGCCAAGACACGCATCGGCCGGAGAATCTGACCTTGAAGACAACAACCACTCGGAAATAGAGGAGTAAAATGAGGCTAGTAACACGGCTAACTTAAAAACGATACTTCAAGAATTAAGAGAATTTCGCCGAGAGTGTTGGGCCGAATTTCGTGAACTTAAAGACGAAATAAAAAGGAAAAACAACAGAGTGGACCGGGTTGAGGCCCAAATCATGGAAGCAGAGGAAAGAATAAAAGGGCTGGAAGAAACCACGCTGGAATTACTCAAACGACAGACAAGACTAGAGGCTAAACTAATTGACCTGGAAGGAAGACTAAGAAGGGACAACATAAGAATTCATGATCCGAAAGAAGGAGGTGAGGATGGTTTCACCACAACGGCTGCATGCGTGGAAACCATACTGAGAGAGAAGTTGGAAATTCCCCAATCCACCGATTTGAAAATAGAAAGGGTGCACCGTTCATTAGCCCCAAGGCCGTCGGCGGAAGCCCCCCCGATCGGTGGTGGTGAAGTTTTCCAACTTCAGAACAAAAGAAGAGGTTTTGAGACTGGCTTGGCAGAAAAAAAGGATTTATGCACCAAGAAAGAAAAGTTTTTGTGGAGCATGACTACGCCCCGGAGGTCCTTAAAAAGCGTTGGGAATACAATGACGCTAAAAAGGTACTGAGAGAGAAGAAACTGCGCTTTCAAACTCCATTTCCGGCAAAGCTGAGGGTTTGGTTTTTTTTACGGGGAAGAGACGCGTCTCTACAACTTGGCGGAAGAAGCAACCAGGGATATGGCGAAAAGAGGGCTCCCGGTAACGGTGTATAAACCCGCAGCAGACCCGATTGAAAGAATCAAGGCTCAAACGTGGTGCACACAGAGACCCTCAAAATCCACGGGCCAGCAGCGGGAAACCCAGCGCCAGGGCTATAAGGGAAAACTGGACGCTTTCAGGAGGGAATAAAGATATTTTTAGTCAATCTGCGCATCCAACCCTCCTCCTACAAGGTAAGAGACATTAAAGGAGATGCAGAATCCGCAAATATGAAGTGGTAAAACATTTCATGGAACAGTCATAATATTAGAAACAAATAAGTCTTTAAAAAAAAAAACTTGTTAAAATAGAAATGTGACAATGAACCACATGAACTCTCCACACTAACAAATACTGTATTAACGTGATTGTTTGCTGTGATGGTGGTGGGAGGTTGCGCACAATTCCATAGGGTATAGGCATAAAAAAAAAAAAAAATCATTACAAGTTCGGATTGGGATCTGAAAATCACGTTAAAAACATGGGACAACTTACAGGGGTAAGAGAGGGCCCTCAACACGCAAAAGTTTGAGGAATTTCCCTCAGAGCCAAAACACCATCAAGGCTCTTCTAAGGTCGCTAAAAAGACCTCAGTTCAGGAGGATCTTTTGACAGTTTTTTGTTTTAAAGTTTTATATAATATGTTCTTAATGTTTTTTATGTTCTTAATGTTCTTTCAGTTTTTGAGTAGCATAAAAGAGGGCCACTATACTGTTATACTAAATAAGACAACACAATGGAGAAACAGGGTGCAACCAAAATAATCTCATATAATGTAAAAGGGATCCTGAATCCAGTTAAAAGATTCAAGATCCTAGGCAAAATGAAAAAAGACAAAGCAGGAATAAAATTTTTACAGGAAACCCACCTAACAGACTTGGAGCACACTAAACTTAATAGACAAGGGTTTAAACTGATCTCTTCATCTTTATACAAGTCAGGGAGGAGGAGGGGGGTAGCGACATTGATCTCAACCAAAATTATATTTGAAAAAAATTCAGAACACAAAGATAAAGAAGGGAGATTTAGCATGGTACTTGGTCGGCTAGAGGGAGAAGATATCACCCTGCTGAATGTATATGCACCTCCAGGGGCTAACTGGAAATTTTATAAAAATGTACTTGACCTAATGATAACTAAAGCCCAAGGTTTAGTGGTATGTGGTGGAGACTTCAATCTAAGACTGAATCCATACTGGGATGCATCAGGTAATTCTCCACATCAAAATAACACTCAAAGTAGAAAAACTAGGATGCTACTAAATGAATTGGGAATCTGTGACATGTGGAAGGAATTCAACCCCAGTGTAAAAGATTAAACATTTTACTCAGCACTACATAGAGACATTGGAAGAGTAAAAACGCGTAAAATAGGACTGATGGATCTCTCTGACCACAGTCCGATCTACATGGACTTAAATATCCAAAAATACACAAATAATACATTTTCTTGGTGGTTAAATTCAAATGTGCTGAAAGGACCACTGAAAGATGAATTGGAATCAGATATTCTCAGACATTTGGAAGAAAATGATAATGGAGAAGTATCCCCTTTAATACTGTGGGACGCATGCAAAGCTGTAATAAGGGGAAAGATTATCGCAAAACTGGCACTCCAAAAGAAATTGAGACAAGAAAAACTAATCACATTAGAGTCAGAACTTAAGAAACTAGAAAAAGAGCACAAAGACAACACTCATTCTAATGACTCGCTCAAAATTAAGGAAATAAAAAAAACAAATAAATGAGATCTACACAATAGAAATCCAGAAGAAACTTACATTTCTGAAACAAAAATATTATGAAACAAGTAGCAAATCGGCAAAATTACTAGCCTATAAATTGAGGAAACAACAAACGAAGAGAGCAATCTACAAAATCAGAGACACAGTATCTAAGGAAATAAAATTTAGAATTCAGGAAATTCTTAAAAGTTTCGAGAATTACTACACGAACTTGTACTCCCTCAAAAAACACCGACACATCCGAAGCCTTCCTAAATACATTAAATCTTCCCCAACTTACTGAGTCACAAAATAAAAAAAACTACTGGCAGAAATACAACCTAAAGAATTAGAAAAAGCAATTATGAAACTTAAAGCTAACAAATCCCCAGGAGCAGATGGTTATACAGCAGAGTGGTACAAAACCTTTAAACAGCAACTATCTCCTCTCCTCCTGAAAACATTTAACTATGTTGTCCACACAGGGGAAATCCCCCCTCCTGGAGAGAAGGGGTCATTGCAGTCATACCTAAACCTGAAAAGGATAAACTAGACTGCTCCAACTACAGACCAATCGGTGTTAAATCAGGACTATAAACTTTTTACCGCTATCCTTGCCAAAAGGTTAGAAAATATACTGACAGACTTAATTCATTTAGACCAAACAGGTTTTATAAGACAAAGACAGGCACAAGATAACATTAGACGCACTTTACACATAATTCATCATATAAAAAAAATATAATTTAAATGCAGCCATACTGGGATTAGATGCTGAAAAAGCATTTGATTCGGTTGACTGGTCTTTCCTATATATAATCTTATCCAGTTTCAATTTTCATAACAACTTCATTAGAACTATCCAGGCATTATATAAAAAAAACCAACAGCTAAAATAAGGATTAACAGTAAATTATCATCATCTTTTGAACTGGAAAGAGGATGTCGTCAGGGCTGCCCCCTGTCTCCACTGCTCTTTGCAATCTTCATAGAACCTCTGAGCCAAGGGATAAGACGGAATCAAAAAATTCAAGGTATTACACTTGGTCAGAAGGAACATAAAATAGCACTCTTTGCTGATGACATTTTAATATACCTGGGGCAGCCGGACACCTCTTTTCCAGAACTAATCTCAGTTTTTTCAGAGTTATCGGGGTACAAATTAAACATGCATAAAACCCAAATTTTAACATTCAACTACAACCCAAATCAATATTTAGGCTACTAAGCAAATTCAAAACTAACTGGGAGATGGAATCTATGGAATATCTGGGGGTCAATATCCCGAAACAACTCAACAAAATTAAAACACTAAACTATGATCCACTGATGACAAAAATAAAATCTGATGTAGCAAGATGGAATATGATACCATTCTTGGGTACTGCACAAAGAATTGAAGCAGTCAAAATGAATATACTTCCACGTCTTCTATACCTTTTCCAAACAATACCAGTAGAACCTCCCAAAAAAACATGGCAAGAACTGGACAGAAGGATCTCAAGATTCACATGGCAGGGCAAGCAACCAAGAATCAGATACAGAACCCTACAGCTAAACAAAGACAAAGGTGGGCTCGCGCTGTCAAATATCAGGGACTATTTTAAAGCCGCGCAAATTAAAACTTTGGTAGAGATATGTAACCCAGTATACACTGCACAATGGAAGGAGATAGAATGCCAAATAACAAGTGACATTCCCCTACAGGCGATAATAGGGAATAATGCCTTACCTAAACTTTTGAATAACACTAACCCGTGGATAGAGACCCCGCTAAAAATTTGGTTTAAGATAGTCAGAGAGAATCAAACTAAAGAACCCTATCGATTATTGCAATGGATTTCCTATGACCAGGACTTTACTCCTAATAAAACAGACACTAGATTTAAAAAGTGGAAAGAGAACGGACTGATAAAATATTACGATTTTTTTAAAGGGCAAACTTTAAGAAGTTTTGAAGATTTGAAAAAACAAGGTCTAGTAAATCAAGACCTTTACAGGTTCTTTCAGCTGAGACACCACATAAACAAAATACTTAAAAAAAAGGATTTGGAAAGGGCCCAGTCAGGTGTTCTGAAGGTTTTCTTAAGGGGCTATAAAGGGATCCCAGGGATCAGATACATTTCTAAAATATACCATGGTCTTCAAGATTTAAAAGGAGACAACACATCATATATAAAAGAAAGATGGGAAAAAGAGGGGAGTTTCACTTCACAACTGGAAATATGGGAAAAGCTAAATAAACAACAATGGAAAAGTACTTCATCCCTGCTGTGGAGAGAATTTGGATGGAAAAATTTGGTAAGATTTTTCAGAACACCTGCACAAAACAAATTTACTCGTAAAGGGTTGAATTGTTGGCGCTTGTGTGGTGAAAAGACTGCAAATCATTTTCATGTGTTTTGGTCATGCCCAGTTATCCACCAATATTGGACCAATGTACAGACAGTATTGGGGAAAATATTCAAAGTAACAGTTCCCTTCTCTTTTGTAACTTTGTATTTGGGTTTACTACCGGAATCACTGGAAAGACGAGGAGAAAAATACTTATTCACTGTTTTAATATTGGCAAGTATAAAAGCTCTAACAAAAAAAATGGATGTTGAAAGACTGTCCTGCACCTCAAGATTGGATTAACGTGATTCAGGACATTTATTTGATGGAAAAGTTGACATTTGCACTGAGACAGGACATGGATGGGCTCTTGGAACTTTTTTGGCAACCCTGGAACGCATATGTGTCTTCCATCAGATCTAATCTTGCACAAACACCATTTCAATAATGGCACCTCTCTTTAGGCCCTTTTCCACTAGCCTCACTTAGCCCTACACCGTACCACTCAGCCCGCTTTAGGCGCTTTTCCATTAGCCCCAGCACCGGTTAGCAGGTACTTTTTTCGTACCTGATCCAGGGCAGGGTCTAACCGAGCTGAGTAGGGCTGAGTATGGCTGTGATATGACTTTAAGAGACTGGTCACTGCTGATTGGTCAGGTCGTAACGTCACAAAAGCGACTTTTTCTGCTGAATTTACTCCACGACCGCCATTTGTAATTGTTCAGCCAGTGAACACAGTGCGCCCCTTTAATACGGTATATTATATTAATATACTGTATAATATACTTATAATAATATACTCCTGATATTATATATTAGGAGGTGCGCAATTTTCTTTCTATATTAGGCGACGATCGCATCCAGCGCGAGTTGGACGGATCTACTCGAAATGCAGGTGTCCGAGCAGATGGCTTCCCAAGGGCACATCCGTACTGCCAAACCGTGTCGGGAGAAGCTGAAAAAGTTGAAAAGCGATTACCGAGCACTGAAGGACCACAATGCTCGAAGTTGAGCGGATCGGAAGGAGTGGAAGTGGTTCGCTGAGAGACACTGGGCTCGACACGGCCACCGTCACGGTCACGGCCTTGGAAACCGTGGATGGTGAGTGTTGTTTTGATATTGTGCATCTTTTCGTCACTTTATCCTTTCTGTGCCAAGCTCACTGTTTTTAAGAAATAGGAAGGTTGTTAGATTGTGGGTAATGGTTGTTACTGAGGCTTGCCTATTGTTTTGCAGCCAACTGCAGATTCACGCTTGCTTTGTGTTAAGTATTAGTGCGAACAAAACGCTGAATTACGCTTATTGTATTCCAGTTAAAAACTTGAGAGTGTTGTGTACATGTTGCACTTTGGTGTTAATTTTTAAATTGCGTGCATTTTCTTTCTAGAATTGCATTTCTTATCACAGGGGTCCACCTCAGTGGACATGATGGACACATCAGACTCTCCTGGCGCTGCGTCTGCGTGTGCATCTGGCGGAGCGCCAGCTGGATCGACTCCACATCACCAGCTCCATCTGGATCATGTTCAAGTGCCGGTAAGGCACAATAACCACGATTTTTTTTTTTGGTTGAAACAGGTCCAGCGGAAACCAGGGTCGAAAATCCATCCATCCATCCATCCATCCATCCATCCATCCATCCATCCATACATATTCTACCGCTTAATCCTTTACAGGTCGCGGGGGGGCTGGAGTCTAACAAGTTATGTCCCAAATTGATTAATGCAATTTCCTGTAGTTGCATATTAATTAATTGAAAATGTATTTTTAAATGTACAAAAAGGTTATTCTTTGGTCTTCACTTATTGGTGTTCCACAACCATTTTTAGGTGTGGTGACTGAAGTGCTGTAATTCCTGTTTTATAAAAACAACTAAAGCTCATGAACTGCCGTTGAAATCAACATGCTTCATTGAAATGCTTCGCGTCAGCTGACTGTATTAACCCATTCAGATTTCTGCGGCCACACTACAAGCAACTAGTTTAAACATTACCCATCCATCCATCCATATTCTTAATCTTAATCCTTTTTAGTTTTGCAGGGGGGCTGCAGCCGAAGACAGCACCCTGCGTGTTGCAAAATCTGCTCTACTGAGGGGCAGCAACATGACAGTTCAGCTTATATACAGCAATGAAGCATAATATAATAGTGACATTCCACCACAGACTTTCACCTGTGTAATTCCATAATATATGTAGTGATCCAGCTTTAACGACCATGCCTTTCTGTCTTTCCATCTAGGCAAGACGAAAACAGACAACTCCCATCGCTGACCTTACATTAGCGATGGTCAACATGCATGACGAAGAGATGCGGCTCTTGGAACGGCAACATGACCAGCGGCAAGAATCAGGAGTATATGCAGCATTTGCGACAGGTGGCCGCAGATGTGCGGGCAGATGCGCGTGAAGCCCTGGAGCAGGACGCTGCGTTACGAAGGGAAGAGCCCGCAGAGATGTCATCGCCCAGTCTGTTTTTTTGTTTGTAAATTTTGCTTCTGGAATAAAATTGTATTGTTTGCATCAAAAGTCTGGTTTATCTGTTATGACACCGTATGAGAAAAGCCAATAATTACATACACATTCCATTCTCTGTTCACTCCACATGCTGCTGTTCATCAGGTCAGGTGTATAGCCTTCTAATGGTAATTTAATTTTTAACAACATAACAAAACGTAATGTCTTGGTAGGTTTTTTTTTTATTTTAAACAAATTTGCAATGCGGAATCCATTTCTCTTGAACGGGTACATTTTTTATGTTATAAGCAGTTGTACAGGTGTGCTTGAACTTGTAGACACTGCTAAAGGTAAGTACGTGTAAGTTGAATGTTGCATCACCAGTCAAAATTTAATAAATTAAGAAGGAATCTAGCAAAAAGCCCCACAAAAAAAAAAGCCCCACAACAATCGGACAAGGATACACAACTGTGTTTTTGTTGCACACAACTGTTGTTACCAACAAGTGCAAAATTTATATTCCCTTTTCCCAAAAATTTAAAATCAATTTGTAAGTAAAAGTGGGAGACCTTTACATGGGAAAATATGACATGTATCAGCACATGATTTATAGTTCAATTTGCATTTCCACCTAAGCAAAAGTGGCTTGTTGAGCTGGATTTTTGTGAAGATGGCCTGTGCTGTGTTTCTGCATGTAATTACACACCTGTCAAGTGATACGGTTTCGCCGTATTTTAAAACGGGGAAAATGCAATTTTAGCAAATACGGGCGTATTGCCATTTCTGTACGCCAAAGAGAAAAATATACGGGAAAAAAAATTGAGAGTGTGGGGAGGAACATGTCGTGTGTGACCCCCACAGCGTACGGGGCTGTCAGAGCGCTCAGCGTGAGCAATTATCACAACAGTGAGAAGTGTGGACTCATCATTAGGCTGATGGCTTCGCACCTTCTTAACAGATAAGCGTTATGAACAAGAGGACAGGTAGATGGACCATGCACCACATTTTATTTACAAAAAACATTTTTGAAATATGTTTTTTTTTTTTTTTTGTTACTTATTTGTACCCGTAGGTAGATTTGGTTTGCAGTCTGGTGACAAGCCACCGGCTGCTGGTCGCTGCGTGCGCGAGCGCCCTAAACCTACATGTTTTTGGTATGCGGGAGGAAACCGGAGAAATCCCGGAGTAAACCCACGCAACACGGGGAGAACATGCAAACTCCACACAGCTCACTGTTGGTCGGGGGCTGGGATCGAACCCACGATCTCATGATCCCCGCGATCCCCCGGCCGAGGGTAAAACTGTGCTGCCACAGTGCTAAACCACTGCGCCACCGTGCAGCCATGTATGCACATAAATGTGGACGAAATAGACAAGTATTGCATCACAGCATCTCGTATTATATTGTAACGTGCAGCTCAACATGGCGACGTCCCACTGGGAGGTTCGAACTCACGCCTCCCGCTCTGGAGTCCCGCACTCTACCTGTGTCGCCAATAGGGTCAACCCACTTGTCAAGCCAAGTAGGGTGCTTATATTGAGTTCGCTACAATATCACCACCCTGCTCCTCTGCTCTCTGTGCCGCTGCCACCACTGGTTCATCTACTGCATCATCCAATGTAGTGTCAAACGTCTCTCCATGACTCTCACACAGATTGTGCAGAGCACAACAAGTCAGCACCATAGATTTAACCAGTTTCATGTCACAGTCATTCCTCTCTCCTTCCTCCTTCCTTCTCTCCTCGTCATCAGCCATTTTGTTTGCTGTGGAGGATTCGGTCGCGTGTTTCACGTCACGAGGGTGTGGCGCCGCCTGCTGTTCAACAAATCCCACCCACAGCAGGTGTGCCAGCAGGTGTGCCAGCAGTAGTTTTTCGGGTTTTCAATCGGGGCTGAGCGGGGCTAGTGGAAAAGCGCCTTTTGTTCCAACGCTAATCAGATGCTCTTATTTTTCTGCTCTTTTGTGGGTTTTTTTTTTTTTTTTTTTTAATTTTTCTTTTCTTTCACTTAAAAAAAGGTTGTTGAAATATTTTTTTTCCCAATGTTGTAAAAAAAAAAAAAAAAGGGAATATGTGATGAAAATGTAAACAATGCAATGCTGTAATGACATGTATACCCTTTACAAAAACTTAAATAAAAAAAAATGTAACTGAAATATTTCTTTGCAGTCTTACTAATTATGTGGAAAAATAAACAAGTACTGGTCTTGATTTAAAATCCAGAGTCCAATTTGTCCAAGACAGAGAAAAAGAAAAAAAAAAATCACTCAAATTCTGAAATGACACCAAGACCTTGAAAATGTGGTCTCAAGACCATTTGAGCACTACAACACTACCTCCAGTCAATCAGCATTGTATCACCTTTAAAGACGCAGTGTCAGAAGGAAAGGTGACCTCACAACTCCACTTCAGCCAGTCTGACCTACACTACTTTGAAGTTTTTTCAGAAAACACACCGCCACCTACAAGCTTGGAATATATACTACAGAAATTTCTTTAGCTTTCAGCAGCTCAGTGTTAAGGAGAATGTTTTCTTCCTCCATGCTGTGTGAACAGAGATTCCTTTTTTCCCCCCTGTGTTTGGTACAACTGGTAACTTGTGAACAGGGTGTAACCCACATGATATAAAATGGGCTACATACACACATGGACAAAATTGTTGGTACCCCTCTGTTAATGAATAACTTGAATCTGACAAAAGTGGTAATAAATAAAAAGTCTATGAAAATGAACCAATGAAAATCAGACAGTGCTTTTGAATTGTGGTTCAACAGAATTACTTTGAAAAATAAACTCATGAAACAGGCCTGGACAAAAATGATGGTACCCTTAACTTAATATTTTGCTGCACAACCTTTTGGGGCAATCACTGCAATCAAACGATTTCTGTAACTGTCAATGAGACTTCTGCACCTCTCAGCAGGTATTCTGGCCCACTCTTCATGAGCAAACTGCTCCAGTTGTCTCAGGTTTGAAGGGTGCCTTCTCCAGACGGCATGTTTCAGCTCCTTCCACAGATGTTCAATAGGATTTAGATCAGGGCTCATAGAAGGCCACTTTAGAAAAGTCCAATGTTTGCCTCTTAGCCATTCTTGGGTGTTTTTAGCTGTGTGTTACGGGTCATTATCCTGTTGCAAGACCCATGACCTGCGACTGAGATCAAGCTGTCTGACACTGGGCAGCACATTTCTCTCTAGAATACCTTGATAGTCTTGAGATTTCATTGTACCCTGCACAGATTCAAGACACCCTGTGCCAGATGCAGCAAAGCAGCCCCACAACATAACAGAACCTTCTCCATGTTTCACAGTAGGGACAGTGTTCTTTTCTTGGTATGCTTCATTTTTGTGTCTGAACATAGAGCTGATGTGCCTTGTCAAAAAGTTCCAGTTTTGTCTCGTCTGTCCATAGGACATTCTCCTAGAAGCTTTGTGGCTTGTCAACATGCAGTTTGGCAAATTCCAGTCTGGCTTTTTTTTGTTTTCAACAGTGGTGTCCTCCTTGGTCGTCTCCCATGAAGTCCACTTTGGCTCAAACAACGACAGATGGTGCGATCTGACACTGATGTACCTTGACCTTGGAGTTCACCTTGAATGTGTTTAGAGGTTGTTCTGGGTTCTTTTGTTACCATTCATATTATCCGTCTCTTCATTTTTCATCAAGTTTCCTCCTGCTGCCACGTCCAGGGAGGTTGGCTACAGTCCAGTGGATCTTAAATTTCTGAATAATATGTGCAACTGTAGTCACAGGAACATCAAGCTGCTTGGAGATGGTCTTATAGCCTTTACCTTTAACATGCTTGTCTATAATTTTCTTTCTAATCTCCTGAAACAACTCTCTCTTTTGCTTCCTCTGGTCCATGTTTAGTGTGGTACACACCATGTCACCAAACAGCACAGTGACTACTTGTCACCCTTTAAATAGGCCGACTGACTGATTACAAGTTTATAGACACCTGTGATGTTAATTAGAGGACACATCTTGGTTGAACATGTCCCTATGGGCACATTATTTTCAATCTTTTCTAGGGGTACCACCACTTTTGTCTAGGCCTGTTTCATGAGTTTGTTTTTTTAAAGTAATTCTCTTGAACCACAATTCAAAAGCATTGTCTGATTTTCATTGGTTAATTTTCATAGAATTTTTATTTATTACCACTTTTGTCAGATTCAAGTTATTTCTGTGACCATTGAGGGTTTTTCTTTCATTAACAGAGGGGTACCAACAATTTTGTCCACATGTGTATGAGACACTAAACATGCAGAACTTCAAAGACAAAATAATTAAAATTAGTTACTCTTAAAGCTTTTGCTAAAGTGGGGCAAAAAAGTATTTAGTCAGCCACCAATTGTGCAAGTTCTCCCACTTAAAAGATGAGAGAGGTCTCCAATTTTCATCATAGGTATACCTCAACTATGAGAGACAAAATGAGAAAAAAAAATCCAGAAAATCACATTGAAGGATTTTTAATGAATTTATTGCTAAATTCCTTGGTAGAATAAGTATTTGGTCAATCCCAAAAGTTCATCTCAATACTTTGTTATATACCCTTTGTTGGCAATGACAGAGGTCAAACGTTTTCTGTAATTCTTCACAAGGTTTTCACACAGTGTTGCTGGTATTTTGGCCCATTCCTCCATGCAGATCTCCTCTACAGCTGTGATGTTTTGGGACTGTCGCTGGGCAACACGGACTTTCAACTCCCTCCAAAGATTTTCTATGCGATTGAGATATGGAGACTGGCTAGGCCACTCCAGGACCTTGAAATGCTTCCTACGAAGCCACTCCTTCATTGCCTGGGTGGTGTGTTTGGGATCATTGTCATGCTGAAAGACCCAGCCATGTTTCATCTTCAGTGCCCTTGCTGATGGAAGGAGGTTTTGACTCAAAATCTCACCATACATGGCCCCATTCATTCTTTCCTTTACACGGATCAGTCATCCTGGTCCCTTTGCAGAAAAACAGCCCCAAAGCATGAGGTTTCCACCCCCATGCTTCACAGTAGGTATGGTGTTCTTTCTCCTCCAAACACGACAAGTTGAGTTTTCATCAAAAAGTTCTATTTTGGTTTCATCTGACCATATGACATTCTCCCAATCCTCTTCTGGATCATCCAAATGCTCTCTAGCAAACTTCAGACGGGCCTGGACATGTACTGGCTTAAGCATGGGGACACGTCTGGCACTGCAGGATTTGAGTCCCTGGCAGCGTAGTGTGTTACTGATGTAGCCTTTGTTACTTTGGTCCCAGTTCTCTGCAGGTCATTCACTAGGTCCCCCCGTGTGGTTCTAGGATTTTTGCTCACCGTTCTCGTGATCATTTTGACCCCACGGGGTGAGATCTTGTGTGGATCCCCAGATCGAGGGAGATTATCAGTGGTCTTGTATGTCTTCCATTTTCTAATAATTGCTCCCACAGTTGATTTCTTCACACCAAGCTGCTTACCTATTGCAGATTCAGTCTTCCCAGCCTGGTGCAGGTCTACAATTTTGTTTCTGGTGTCCTTTGACAGCTCTTTGGTCTTGGCCATAGTGGAGTTTGGAGTATGACTGTTTTGAGGTTGTGGACAGGTGTCTTTTATACTGATAACAAGTTCAAACAGGTGCCATTAATACAGGTAACGAGTGGAGGACAGAGGAGCCGCTTAAAGAAGAAGTTACAGGTCTGTGAGAGCCAGAAATCTTGCTTGTTTGTAGGTGACCAAATACTTATTTTACCGAGGAATTTACCAATTAATTCATTAAAAATCCTTCGATGTGATTTTCTGGATTTTTTTTTCTCATTTTGTCTCTCATAGTTGAGGTATACCTATGATGAAAATTGGAGACCTCTCTCATCTTTTAAGTGGGAGAACTTGCACAATTGGTGGCTGACTAAATATTTTTTTCACTTACAGTGGGGCAAAAAAGTATCAATTATTGCGCTAAGAGCGAAAGAATATATTTTTATATCATTTTTGCTGTCGTCATTTGTCAAATGTGAAGTTGCACATTTTCACCCAATGAACAGTTCAGAATGTAGTTACAAGATTGGCTCGGCCAATCCGAGATGTTGCTCGGGGCAGTTAGTCCTGCCCACCTGCTAGGAGTGTGGGTAATGCTGTTGTTGGGTCAGAGAGGCGTTTGGATTTCAGCAGGAGAGTACATGATCACAGTGTACGTGAGCGGGAGTATACAATAAGAAGCGGAGTGAGAGTGAAACAAGATAAGCATACAATACGCTGAAGGTAAATTACTTTTATTAAAGCGGTGACTTGTATAAAGTAACCATAAGTGAGCTAAATCAGCTCAGTAGATACCGATTATCACTAAATGCTAAGCTAAGTCTCTGTTCAACTGTCGCCCCTCGTGCAGTTGAAAAAGTGAAGCTTCCTAATTGTTTTCTACCACTTGTTCTTTACTGCCTGAAGCCGAAAGGTAATACATATGATGTTCAATTAATGTAGTTGTTTAATTTGGTTGTCAGTGTGAGCTAACTTGTCTGGAAAGTAAAAGATTGCACTGCTGTATGTTTGTTTAGAGGCCTGTGGTTTAGCTGGGTGACTCCATTTTGCGCCGTGTGCAAAGCCCCCCAGAGAGATCGGTGAGCACAAATTTTACTTTCCCATAGAGGGATTTCATTCACTTTGCACCTTGTTATGCTGTTTGTTGTACAGTTCTGGATTTTTCTGCTCAGTTTATAGCTGTTGAATATGAGGTTTGTTTGTCATGTTTGTTCAGTGAATGTGGGCTATTGTATTTTTCCACTTGTTAAAGGAAAAAAAGTTATTTCATGGTAATTAAATTGCCATATGCACTGATTTCATGGTGAAACATTTTAAGGAAATGTAAACAGTGAAACATTTTATGTTAATTGATGGTTTTTTTTTGTTAAAAGGAAGTCAATACAGATTCATGATGTGACTGCAGTTAAAAAAAGAACTATTTAGATATTTGATTTATGATATTTCTCTGACGCAGGTTGGGTTTTTTTTTTTGTGTGCCTTGATTCTACAATGATTGTCCTGCGTGAATCTGTCCTGTGAGGATCCACGCTTCGACCTTGATGGCGAGCCGTCCCACTAGGATCTAGAAAGAATCATC
This sequence comes from Pholidichthys leucotaenia, assembly GCA_020510985.1. Lineage (NCBI taxonomy): Eukaryota > Metazoa > Chordata > Actinopteri > Cichliformes > Pholidichthyidae > Pholidichthys > Pholidichthys leucotaenia. The sequence continues at coordinate 294,949,954 of CM035846.1, forward strand.
AAGATATCACTGGATGCTGGACCAGTTCTGCTGCACTCCTCAGTGCGGCCCAGTATCTGCAGACACCTTCACAGTCAGCCCATTACACAAAATCCCCTTTCTCCCAACATCACACACACATTTCTCCTTTTTCCCTTGGACTCTGGACACTACTGACATTTTCTTCCTTTTTTTCTTTTCCCAGGAACTGTGGACTAATTCTTATTGTTTTGACCTTTTTAATATTTTGGACTTGACTCAACCCATTATAATTTCATTCCCAAAATTGTATTCTGGTGCTTAAGTGCTGGGAACTTCCCCTAAATGAATGGTGGTGTTACTGGAAATGATATAGATTTTTTACTGTACCTGTAAGCTGTGAGTCAACAAATGAAGTATACACTTTGAAATTGATAAATTACACTCCAAATTCAGGTAAGAAGGGTGCACCCAAAAATTGAAATTGAGAAAGGTACCAATTTTGTTGATTTGAAGGTAAATATTCATTTGGTGAATATTTTGTCATTTTGTTTTCCTTTTCATTTTGTAACTAAAGTTGGCAATAATTCAATTTAACAATCCCGTCTCTGTGCTTTATTTAAATGCTCCACTTTGCTCCAGCAGCTGAACCTACTGGTACAATTGAGTAACTTGCACTGGCTAATCATCGATTTATTTCGAGTGACACAAATTATACACACAAGTTACATACTTGTGGTGGTTAATATATGCTACAGGTGTTATTACAGAAATATGGGGTTACAAGGGTCCATGTGTCTGGAGCCCCTAAAACCCCGTTTAGGACAGCACTCATACAATACACAGAAACCATGCCTACTCACTCAGCAATGAAACATTAGCATGGCATAGTAATACAATGTAAAAAGCCTTCCGTCAGGCATCCCAGTCTTTTTGCTCCAAGCCTTCTAAAAAGGCCTGCTGGGAACAGCCACTCTTGTTGTGTAAATAGCTTTAACAAGTACTTTTCCTGCATGTCCCCATGAACCGTGTACAAGTTGGCTATACAAAGACTTTTTACTCCAGAATGATTAGCAACAAGTGAAAGAATCCAATACATTTGCATTTCTCTATTGCCTTAACCTGGCAATGAAGCACAGCTGATTTTTTTTAAACGATGATTCTTTGTATGCATGTTTTAACAATGAATGCTAGCAGCTGAGCTATTAAAACAGCATGCTTGGTCTACTAGAGTACCACTGCTGGATTCCCCAAAGCAGCTGGCTAGCTAGAGCCACAGTAACAGCTTTGGAACAATAATTAAAGAGTTAAATTATCAATTATGCAGCTAATTGGTCTGAGCATATGGAGTATGAATGCACTCTCAGGCAGTGCAAGACAATGATTTTGAAATCACAACATGTGTGAATTCAATTTTCTTCAGTCGAATGGATAATTCCATCATTCTGTCGCTGAACCAACTCATTCTTCCACAGCTACATTAGCAGTGAAATGTGCTTCTTCAATTGTGACTTTCTTAGTAAATTTAAAACTTAACTTTTTCTCTACATATATTCTCCTGTTTGTATCTTTCACTTGTAAAATTTGGAACTTTTTCCTTATAAATGAACATTTTTCTGTAAATAATTCCTTTACATTTTTGTAAAGTTATAATTTTTCTTGCTCAAATTTGCATATTTTTCATGGCAAATTTGTGACATTTAAATGTGCTATTTTTTCAAATAAATGTGACCCGTGCTGGCAAGATGAGTCACTTTGAGGAAGTTATCAAAACTGAGATAACGTTTTTTTTTTTTTTTCCATATTCTGTATTGCAAGACCTTCAAAATGATATTTAATTTGTAGGAAGTGTGCAAAAATGGACCCGGAAAAAGCTGATTTGTTTATAGTTTGGCTAGGTTAAAAACTCGCGTTCGATCGGTCTGGAGTTACGTCTTCCACCAAAACATATGTATTTTTAGAAAGTACGATTTCTAAGCTTTACAATGATACCAGGCACTCATAGGGGGTTTTCTAGGATTTGCTGCTAGCAAACAAAGAGTCATGATTTATGGCTTCTTGTGCCTGTAGCTCGTAATGACGTGGTGTGCATTCCGGCTCATTTTGCCAGCACGGGTCACAAATTTGTAGAGTGCGGTTCACGACAGACCAGGGGTTGGCAACTCGACGCCCTTCAGCCCCCATGCTGCAGCTCCCTGCAGTTATCTCAAAGCACAAGGAAATTAATGAAGTTCATTTTAATCATTTTATTTTTTTAATTTTTGTTTACTGCAATTACATATATTTCTCAATGGAAACACATACTTTTATGAACGTAAAATATATTTTAAAATTATTCATTATGATGTCAACCATGCGTGACTGTCACATCGGATGGCAGCTGCACAGAGAGCTGCTCAGCTTCTCCGTCCTCCGTCAGTGCATGTGGAGAAGCACAGACAGCAGCCGCTTCCTGCCGCCCTCCATAAGGACATGAACAAATCCAGAAAAAGTGAAATCACAGAGGAAAATAGAGTCCAATTCTGTGTGGACAGATTAATTTTTCAGATTTAAACAATTTATGAATGTGCTGATAATTAAAACTATGCCAAAAATTATGGTCAGATATTCAGAAATGTATTTTTCAGCACCAAACAATTTGTAATATATTTCTAATACTTGTATTTCATGAATGAAGTTATATATAAAGCTTGTCAGTCATTTCCATTGCTGTAGTAGGAATTCATTAGTGCCACATAATATTCAGTGCTATGTATATATAAAAAACTTTATAAGCAGCATAATCTTTATTTTAAAGGTCAAACTGCTGTTGCGGCCCACAGCCACTTCTATGTTAGTCAGAGACGGGCAAAATGGCTCTTCAGCTGGCAAAGGTTGCAGACTCCTGGCCTAGACAGCTCCATCTACCCAAAGTGGAGCTTCACATCTCCATGCGTCTGCAGCCAGAAACTTCATATTTACTTCCATACACACAGTGTGCTTTGGATGTGTGTTGTCTTGTTATCGCTCTTCTATGCATGCAAGTCACTTTAGACTGCAGCCAGTTCACAGTGGAATTTGATATAGGTATCATTTAAACCAGGGGTGCTCATTACGTCGATCGCGATCTACTGGTCGATCACGGAGGTAGTAACGGTCGATCGCAGCGTGACATTAAAAAAAATATTTGTAAGCCTATCAAACATCCCGTCACTTGATTGACATACAGGGCAACCATTCAGATGACAACTGAATTTTGACCTTTAGGTCACCGCTTGTTCTGTTAGCTATTTAATGTTAAAAGTTAAGGTGGAATATTATTTATATTCTTAATTAATGTTGAAAAACACGTTGTAATATTGTGTTGGGTTCACCTTAGAATCGGCATAGTTCGCAGCCAAAGGTGACGTCACCTTCGGCTCCGACTGACTGTAAACAGGAAGTCAGTCGGAGTATTGAGGAAAAAAAGTCTGTTGTGTGTTTTACCGCTGTCAGTTAACTTCAGCAGCAGGCACATACATCCTCTGCCTTTGGTAGCATCGTGGGTATGTATTAATTGTTATTGTTTGTGTGCATTTCTGGATGATTTGTTTCCTTAAACACTTACGTTGGGTTTGATGACTTTAGGCTAAAAGTGGTCTCCCGCGATTTTATGCTAGCAACGGCCGTTGTATCCGGACTATGCATCCCTGGCTGATTCAATTCAGTGCAAGTCATCAAAGTAAACTCAGGTAATTACAAAAAATGTTAATAGTTTGTAGTATTGTCTGTAGTTGGGTATATAAGCTGCACTACTCCATAATTCATCCTCTCACTCTCACTCTGACGACTGCTTCTACTGCACGCATTGCTTATCTGCTGAGCCTGAGGACCCGCTCCAGTCTGCTCACACAAAGGCTGGAGCAGAGTTCCTATGATGGCGGTATGATTTAATAAACCTACTTAAAACCCACAGTTCGCTGCCTTATTTTATCATCCGCCAGTGTGGCGGATGATTCACATGCATACACGTCGAAATAAAGCCACAAATCAGGGTTTCAGATGCGTAGTACCTTTCTGTAGTAATCGCCAGGGTACAGACAAGGAACAGGGCATAAGAAGATCATACTTTAGGTTTCCCAGCGGTGAAAAAAACGCAGATCTTCGGCGAATTTGGGAGAGCAAAATCAGGCGATTACTACAGAAAGGTACTACGCATCTGGAACCCTGATTTGTGGCTTTATTTCGACGTATCTTGAACTCTGTCTCTGTGTATGCATGTGAGCCAGTGTAAACAAACTACCGGATGTTGCCGGTTGCGCATTGCATTGTGGGGAATGTGAAAAGGGCGAATTGTGGCGGCGGGAGTTGTTGTGAACATAATTTTATATTGTATTTAAGTTAAAAAGCAAAGTAATTCATATAATTTGTGGGAAGATAAAATATGATTTGTATTAGAAGCTGAGTTCATATATTTTCATTACCTCAGATTTTAAGCCCTTGTAAACTCAGGTAATTACAAAAAATGTTAATAGTTATTTATTATGTGTGTTGTGCAATATTGGCTTATTCAGTTATGCAAGGTACATCAACATACATTGTACATACAAAGAATCCTTAATACATTTGAAAATAATTATATGTTTTGCATTTTTTGTAGTGGGTAGATCATTTTGACTTAGTTGTTTTATAAGTAGCTCGCATGCTGAAAAAGTGTGAGCACCCCTGATTTAAACAATGATGTGAACAGCCAAAAAGAAAAAAAAAAAGTCCAAATTGAGCATCAAGACTTGCTGTTTGAATCTGGCCTTAGACATGGCAACTTGTTTCTAAATACACCCCCACCAACAGCTCAGGTAAAAAGATTACCGGCATCATAGACTATGTGTAACTGCATCAGTTCGGGCATCAAAATAACAAGCTTGGGTGGCAGTCAGTGTAAAATGACGTGAAATGTGGAAGTTGGTGTGTGCTAAAAGAATGGCATCAGTCTCAAATTATCATGACTCCCTTTGAAGAAACAGAAATGGAGATGGGGCAAGATGTTACCCATGTTTCTGTCAATAGTATACAGAGGTACAAGACATGGGTATGGAAAATGTGTAAAATATGCCCCAAGTGGTGAAAAATAATCAGGTGCCATCAAGTCTTATGCACCAAGATTTGGTTATGGCATAATTTTAAGTTTCATATGTCTAGAAAATAAAATTGTTAATCCATGTTACTGACAGTGCATCTCTGTTCTTTAAAGTATCAAAACTAGTTACATATAAACCATAATGTGGAGGTGTATAAATCTGTAAAAAAAAAAAAAAAAAATACTATGAACTGTAAAATTTAAAAAAACATAAGCTGTCCAAAACTGAAGCCAATGCATCTCGATTGCACTCTGGTGGCTGGCTGCAGGCCCTTCCCTCCAGGTACCCCACTCTTTAGGGAAGAAGTTTCACCACAGACTGGTCAGTGCAAGTTTGCTTAAAGGGTACCTGTAGTGAATTTTAAAAGCTATTTCAAAGGATCAAGTATGATACTAGTGTTTCCATCTGGTAATGTTGGGTCATGATTTCTTGTCAAATATGTGCGAGTTTCAAGTCACTGTTCTGTCTATCAGTCATGGTCAGCGACATCTTGCCTCCTACACGGGCTATTGCAGCACCCATAATAGTGCACAATCATTGCTTTGTGCGACTGGCTGGGCTGCAGTGGACTGGTCACTGACCAGTGTGGCTGGCATTTGTATTATTTTCCTGGTTAAAATTTACAAAAAGTAAAATCAGAAGTAACACCTCAAATCCTCAATATACATCATTCATTAAAATATTAGTTTTTAGTTATTTTCCCTCACGTGAAAAATAGAAATTAACTAATGAGAATAAACCCATTGAACACTTATCTGAAGGGACAGGACGATTCATAACGTGATATCTTTATATTCAGAGGTTTGATCGGGTTATTAAGCTTACTTAATCCCTCGCAGGTCTCCTCCTCCCTCTCTGGTTCGTATAGATAACCGTTTAAACCCACTTCATCATCGGGACTGGCCATTGTTTACTCAGCCACGGTAAGGGTGGATTCACACTACAACGTTTGGACCAACTTTTACTGACGTCTTGGCAAACGTCTGGCTCTGATGGCAAAAGTTGATAAAAGTTAATGATGGTTGGTGTTTGATGGCAAATGCTGGTGAAAGTTGTATTCCTTGAAAATTTTCAGCATGCTGAAAATGTGCCGGCATTTGGAAATAGACGGTGAAAGTTGTGCTCAGTTTGTAAAAGTTCCTGAGCGCTGGGCTAAGTTATGCAGAGTCCGCCTAAATCAGCCCAAGTTAAGTGCCGCTGGCAAACACTGACTGAAATGCTGGTGGAAGCAGATGTTTTTAGACCAAAACTCACTTCAGACATGCACGGACGAAAGAGAAATGGAGAGAAGGGGGAATTTAAAATATATATATATACAGTATATATATATATATGGACCACCAGCGTCTCCCTTGGCAGTTACTCTACTCACAGTTATGCGAGGGCAAACGCAATCAGGGTAGACCAAGGCTCAGATCTGAAGACACTAAAAAGAAACTTGAAGTTGGACATAGACAGGAGTTCCTGGCAACGGAGGGTTAAGGGCAGAGCTGTGTGGAGGAGTCTGATCAGACCTAAATGAAACGGTCATTGTCGTCCACGACAGACTGCTATGATGATGATAGATATATATACATACATACACTACCGTTCAAAAGTTTGGGGTCACCCAGACAATTATTTTGTGTTTTCCATGAAAAGTCACACTTATTTACCACCATGAGTTGTAAAATGAATAGAAAATATAGTCAAGACATTGACAAGGTTAGAAATAATGATTTGTATTTGAAATAATAATTTTTTCCAGATACTCAACCTGCTCAAAGGAAGGTCAGTCTTATAGCTTCTCTAACCAGCTAAACTGTTTTCAGCTGTGCTAACATGACTGCACAAGGGTTTTCTAATCATCCATTAGCCTTCTGACGCAATGAGCAAACACATTGTACCATTAGAACACTGGAGTGATAGTTGCTGGAAATGGGCCTCTATACACCTATGTAGATATTGCACCAAAAACCAGACATTTGCAGCTAGAATAGTCATTTACCACATTAGCAATGTATATTAGATATTAGAGTGTATTTCTGATTAGTTTAAAGTTATCTTCATTGAAAAAAACAGTGCTTTTCTTTCAAAAATAAGGAAATTTTTAAGTGACCCCAAACTTTTGAACGGTAGTATATATATATATATATATACAGTATATATACTGTATATATATATATATATATATATATATTTATTTATTTATTTATATTTTTTTTTTAAATTCTCCCAAAAATGTGACAGCCCAACAGAAAAAAGAAATCTCCTCGAGAAATTTACTGTTCTTCATTTTCTACTCCGCGAGTAGCCATTCTCCATTTAGTTGTTTGAGTGGTTCACTTCCATTGTGGGGAATCAAACCGCTGATGTGGTGTCAAAAAGTAAATGACATTTAATGGGATTTTGCGTTATTTTAATGGAGAGAGTTGTAACAGTCAAAATATAATCACCCATCATTTTATCGATATGATGATACACTAAATAGGCTTTTGTTTTTATTTCATCCATGTTCACATTTTAATTGCGGACTTAGTGTTGAAGTCGATAGGCATTATTGTATTTTTTTTTAGAGGAACAAATATGAATGAATGAACCAACAGGGGAAAGGGTAAACAGTAGTAACTACATCAGAATACAAAACAAAAATAAATACTGCCTCCACAAACGCTGATCTTTATATGAGCATCGCCTGACGCTGACGTCAGCTGACCTGCACTGAGTATTTCTCAGATTTTTGAAAACGTCTGTAAAGGTCAATCCAAACACTATAGAGTGAACCCAGCTTAAGCCGGAATCAACGACTGTATGTTACTTCCACCCGGCAATGGCTGCTCCCCATTGGTTTTGTCCGAGCGGGTTTCACAGGATACAATTACTCAGTATACTGACTCTAGGGGGTTATTTTTTCAAGCTTTCAGGATTCAAAGATGTTATTTGTCAATACTATTATATTTACAGGACATACAGGAGAACTGAAATGATGTTTCTCTCTTCAGTGGTGTGCACAATATAAAAAAAAAAATACTGAATAAATGCATTTTTGGTTTATAAGTAATACCTAAAGCACAATTAATGTTGTTATAATGACCAGTACTGGTTTCCTTTAACACAAACAACAAGCTTTTGGTCAAAAGGTCTTCAAGCAAAAGAAAAAAAAAAGGGGCAAAAAGCTTATCCGATTAATCGCTAGCTGCAGCTCTGTGGACCTTGAGTTAAATTCCTAATTTACTTTTTGTTTGAGTTTAGTATTTCCTGTTTTCTCCCATTTTCTTTATATATGTGGATACCCCCTGCCATATTAAGCTAATCCCTTCCACAGCATGTGGGACACCATGTGGTGTGTGGGCAGCACCTATCTCCACTTCACTGACCCTAGGCCACACAACTACTGTAAGCAGTGTAAGCTACAGAGGCGATCAGTCTTCTGGTAGCTCTGTGCATTAACTTTCTCTTTCCCCATGCTATTATGCTAAGCACCAAGCTAGGAGGCGTAAAGTACCATTTTTATATGGTCTTTGGTATGACCCAACCGGGATTTGAACTCATGACTTCCCGGTTGTGGGGCGGATGCTCTACCAACTAGGCCACCATTGTGGTGTGGCATATTGATTGATTCATTTTTTTTTTTTAATTTGTTAAAACAAAAACAAAAAAAAGAGGTACACGTCATGTGTTCATGCGACTAGGGGTGTGCCATATCATATCATTCACAATAATTCATTCATCTTATTCATCTTCTTCCGCTTAATTAGTTTCGGGTCGCGGGGGGCTGGAGCCTATCCCAGCATCTTTGGGCGAGAGGCAGGGTACACCCTGGACAGATCGCCAGTCCATCGCAGGGCCAACACAGAGAGACAGACAACCATTGACTCTCACAGTCATACCTAAGGACAATTTAGAATCCCCAGTTTGATGCTAATTAACCTAACTTACATGTTTTTGGCATGTGGGAGGAAACCGGAGAAATCCTGGAGTAAACCCATGCAGACAAGGGGAGAACATGCAAACTCCACACAGATCACTGTTGGTCGGGGGCTGGGATCGAACCCAGGATCCCCCGGCCAAGGGTGAGTTGCTGTGCTGCCGCAGTGCTAACCACTCTTCCACCGTGCCGCCCCTCATTCACAATAATACCGGTATAAATGTTAATACTGTTGTAAAAATGAATATCGCAATATATGGGGTCTGCTGCATGACAATGTCCCACCGCTGCGCTGCTGACGGAAGTTAGGCGTTACCACAGAAACGGCACAACAAACATGGCATGGGAAGCTGCCTTTCCAAAGCTGGAGTGTCTGCATCCAGTTGAGTGGAAATATTTAAGTTTTAAGGCTGTTTCAGACTGCTGCAATGTTAAAAAAAAAATAAAAATAAAGGACTTCCGGTTATTATTCCGAGAGGAGAGAGTCCAATTGGAACGTAAAATAAAAATTCTTCAAGAAAAAGTGTATGCAGGAAGTAACCCAAAGTTAGAGAACAAATTACTGATTCCGAGAGTTGAATATGACAAAAAATCAGCGAATAGAGCTGCCTCGAGTCTTCTAAGATTGAAGCAAACTTTTTATGAACAAGGTGAAAAATCAGGAAAATTATTGGCATGGCAGATTAAACAATTAGAATTTAAAACACCAATTACCAGTATTATAAGCAACGGACAGGCAGTTGTAGATCCTTTAGAAATTAATAGTGCCTTTAGAGATTATGAAAAAAAACTATATGATACAAAAAATGAAACTGACTTAACAAAACTAAATGGGTTTTTGGACAGATTATCTATACCGTGTATTCCAAATGAAAACAGGGAGATACTGGAGTATAAAATTAGTCAAGAAGAAGTTGGGCTAGCCACTGATAATATGAAATCAGGAAAAAGTGCAGGACCAGATGGTCTTCCAGTTGACCTTTATAAAAAATTTAAGAATAAATTAATAAAACCACTTTTGGAAATGGTTTTAGAAGCATTTCAACATAGTAATTTACCACCATACATGAATAATGCCTTAATTATACTGTTGCCAAAACCAGGTAAACCCTCTAATCAATGTGAAAACATGAGACCAATAAGCCTATTAAATGCCGACCTTAAGATAATCTGTAAAATTTTAGCAAGACGACTACAAGAAATATTACCAAATATTATTAACCGAGATCAGAATGGCTTTATAATGGGAAGACAAGGCTTCCATAATGTAAGAAGACCATTTAATATTATTTATTCCAATAAAGCAGCACCGGATACAGCTCTCCTATCATTGGATGCCAAAAAGGCCTTTGATAGGGTCGAATGGCCCTTTCTTTTTGAAGTCCTACAAAGGTTTGGACTTGGAAATAATTTCATAAAATGGGTTCAGATAACATACAATAATGCTACAGCAGAAATTCTAACAAACAGCAATATCTCAAAACCAATAAAAATCAATAGAGGATGTCGACAAGGCTGTCCACTTTCACCCTTATTGTTTACTATGGCAATTGAACCTTTAGCGATGGCAGTACGTTTACATCCACAAATATATGGAATTAAAGTAGGACCAACAGAACATAAAATCTCCCTGTATGCCGATGACATAATTTTGTTTATGTCGAATTTTAAAAAATCAATTCCGACCTTGTTAAATTTAATAAAGAACTTTGGGGAAATGTCAGGATATAAAATAAATAAAACTAAATCTTCAATTTTAATGCTAAATGAGACCCAGAGAAATCACCCAGCTCCTGAGGTAAATCAATTCAATGTTGTAAATCAGTTTAAATATTTAGGAATTCAAATTGTGCCTAAGCTAGAATCAGTCGCCAGTGCCAACTATGAAGCCTTGACTTCCGGTTATGGCTGCCACGTAAGACGGACGTGTCTCACTCTGCTCTGCTCCTGGAGAAAAAAATCAGCAAATAACTCTCTCATTTGGGACAGAACGTATCCCAGCGTTTGGGCGAGGATATGTCGGCAAAGCCTAAGGCTGGAAAACCAGGTAAAGGAAAAAGCGAGCCGCCGAAACAGTCCAAATTAACGGATTTTCAGGTCTGTGATGCAGCAAACAAAACCCCATATATGGCGGAGGAGGCTGGCAACGGTGCGATATCTGCGGGGAGCGGCGCAGATGCGCTGATGGCTGCCATGAGTTCAATGAGAGCGGACTTTTCCTCTAGATTTGATGGGATTATGACAGCGTTGGAAGGAATAAGAAAGGAATTGGGTGACTGTGTAGAACGAACGGCGCAGATGGAGCTCCATCTCGCTAGTGCTGAAGATGACGTCACCCGTCTTCAATTAAAGGTGCACACTTTGGAAAAAAAAAAATAAATGTCTAGAAGATAATATTTTGGATTTGGAATCTCGGTGGAGACAGAATAACTTGAGGCTGGTGGGTCTTCCAGAGGAATCAGAAGGTCGGGACGTATATTCCTTTCTGGAAAAGTGGATTCCGGAGGTGCTGGGCAGCGAGGAGTTGCAATCAGCAGTGGTTCTGGAAAAAGCACATCGTATAGGCCCACGGAGAGATAAGGGACCGCCGAGGACCTTAATTATGAAGTTTCTTAGCAACAGAGACAGGATGAAGATCTTCAACGCTGCATGAGCTAAAGGAGAGATTAAACACCAGGATCAGCAGGTGCGGTTCTACCCAGATTTGGCCACAGGAATCCAACAATTGAGGAAGCAGTTTGATCCCATACGTAAGGAGCTGCGCAACCTTGGGATTCGTCATGGTGTAATCTATCCTGCGAGACTGCTGACCACGTATGAGGGCAGAACCCACATCTTCAAGACCCCAGAGGAGGCGCAGGAGTTCATCAAGAAGATCAAAGAAGAAGAAGAGACTGGTGGGAGCTAAGCATGAACAAAATATAAGGTAGAATAATTAAGCATTTGCACAGGCATCTGACTGACTTGAAGTAAATAGCAAGTTTACAAAATATAGATTGTATTATATATTAAAAAAACAAACAAAAACAAAACAAACAAAAAAAAACTATGATGTACAAAGTTGTTAAAAATTTTGGAGTTAAGTTGGAAAACTACAGAGGAGAGTTAATGTTACGTCATTAAAAGCAGTAGAGTTAGGGTGATTGGGAGGATGAAGAAGGAGTGGCTTAGGCTGTTCCCCGTGGGTGTGGAGCGGTCGATGGCTATATCGGGAGACGGAATTTTTCTTTTGATTTTGGGGGGTTCGCCACAAGTGTGGGAAGGGGGAATTTGTTTGTGTGTAGTTTGTAGGATGAATGTTCAACCACTCATGTTTTTGCTTCTCTGTATGAGCATGTTTACACTGCAAGGTAATCCCAAACTCTCTACTGATCATAAACCAAAGTGTTAATCTTAATTTAACTTCATGGAATTGCAGAGGTCTACAAAATTTAAAAAAACTTAAACAAGTTATGAATAAAATAAAAGACATGGGTTCAAAAATTGTGTTTTTACAAGAAACTCATCTAATAGAGGAGGATATAAAAAGAATTAGGAGTAGATGGCAAGGAAGTGTCTTCACCTCATCATTCTCATCTCGGGCCAGGGGAGTTATGACTCTCATACATAAATCAGTCCCTTTTCAAGTGAAAAATGTAATTGGAGACAAACTTGGAAGATATGTAATCATTCAAGGTTCTTTGCTATTAGAAAATATAAATCTTGTGAACTTATATGGTCCCAATATAGATGACCAAAAGTTCTTTGCTAATTTATTTCTTATTTTATCATCACTTACAGGGCAACATATAATAGCAGGGGATTTTAATTGTACATTGAATCCAGGTATAGATAGATCAACAGGACTGGATTGTACGCACAATGGATGTAGGATGACTATTAATTATTTTATGAAAGAATTGAGATTGTTAGATATATGGAGAGAAATGAAACCACAAGTTAAAGCCTATTCTTGTTATTCCAGTACCTACAAGACATTCTCACGTATTGATTATTTTTTGATTTCCACAGAATTAAGATCCAAGATTCAAAACTGCTTTTATGATAACATCGTGATCTCTGATCATGCACCCTGTTGTCTAATATATGTAGATAAAAAATTGACAAAGGAATCAGGTAGATGGCAATTTCAGCATAAATGGCTTCAGGATGAGGAATTTGTCAAGTATATAGAAAAACAGATAGACGAGTACTTTGACATCAATACTACACAAACATCAGCATGTGTAAAGTGGGAGGCTTTCAAAGCTTTTATTAGGGGACATATTATTAGTTATACAGGATCAAAATCTAAGAAGACTTGAGAGGAGAGAGCTAAATTGGAACATAAAATGAAAAGTCTTCAGGAAAAAGTGTATGCAGGAAGTGATCCAAGGTTGGAGAATGAATTACTGATTTTGAGAGCTGAATACGACAAAAAATCAGCGAATAGAGCTGCCTCGAGTCTTCTAAGATTGAAACAATCTTTTTATGAACAAGGTGAAAAATCAGGAAAATTATTGGCATGGCAGATTAAACAATTAGAAATTAAAACACCAATTACTAGTATTATAAGTAACGGACAGGTAGTTATAGATCCTTTAGAAATTAACAGAGCCTTTAGAGATTACTATGAAAAATTATATGATACTAAAAATGAATTTGATTTAACAAAACTAAATGGGTTTTTGAACGAACTATCTATACCGTGTATTCCAAATGAAAACAGGGAGATATTGGAGTCTAAAATTAGTCAAGAAGAAGTTGGGCTAGCCATTGATAATATGAAATCAGGAAAAAGTGCAGGACCAGATGGTCTTCCAGTTGACCTTTATAAAAAATTTAAGAATAAATTAATAAAACCTTTTTTGGAAATGGTTTTAGAAGCATTTCAAAATAATAATTTACCATCATACATAAATAATGCCTTAATTATACTGCTGCCAAAACCAGGTAAGCCCTCTAATAAATGTGAAAATATGAGACCAATAAGCCTATTAAACGCCGACCTTAAGATAATCTGTAAAATTTTAGCAAGACGAATACAAGAAATTTTACCAAATATTATTAATCGAGATCAGAATGGCTTTATAAAGGGAAGACAAGGCTTCCATAATGTAAGAAGACTATTTAATATTATTTATTTTAATAAAGAAGCACCGGATACAGCTCTCCTATCACTGGACGCCGAAAAGGCCTTTGATAGAGTTGAATGGCCCTTTCTTTTTGAAGTCCTACAAAGGTTTGGACTTGGAAATAATTTCATAAAATGGGTTCAAATAATATACAATAATGCTACAGCAGAAATCCTAACAAATAACAATATTTCAAAACCAATAAAAATCAATAGAGGATGTCGACAAGGCTGTCCACTTTCACCTTTACTGTTTACTATGGCAATTGAACCTTTAGCGATAGCGATACGTTTACATTCACAAATATATGGAATTAAAAGTTGGACCAACAGAACATAAAATCTCCCTGTACGCCGATGACATAATTTTGTTTATGTCGAATCTAAAAAAATCAATTCCAACCTTGTTGAATTTAATAAAGAATTTTGGGGAAATATCAGGATATAAAATAAATAAAACTAAATCTTCAATATTAATGCTAAATGAGACCCAGAGAAATTACCCAGCCCCTGAGGTAAATCAATTCAATGTTGTAAATCAGTTCAAATATTTAGGAATCCAAATTGTGCCTAACCTAGAATCAGTCGCCAGTGTCAACTATGAAGCCTTAATGTCAGATATCAATGAGTTAACTCAGAGATGGATGTCACTACCAATGTCGATGATTGGGAGAATCAATATACTTAAAAGTAATATTTTACCTAAAATACTTTATTTATTTCAATACATTCCCTTATCACCACCTTTAGATTTATTCTCAAGAATAAAAAAAAAGTTAGGGGAATTTATATGGAACAACAGGAGGGCTAGATTACGTCTGTCTTTATTATATTTACCATTTGATCGTGGAGGTCTGAAATGTCCAAATTTTATGTTGTATTATTGGTCGGCACAACTGAGGTCTATGACATATTATTTTTCATCAAATGATTTCCCTCACTGGACTGAAATGGAATCATACAATTTACCTTTACCTCTTCCCATATTCATATACTCAGATTCGGCAAAAAAATTACAAAAACAAGTTAAAAATCCATTTGTAAAGCATATGATCAAAATATGGTGTGAAGCTAAAAACTATTTAAAAGAACCACAGTTATTGTCACAATTTAGTCCAATATGGGGTAATCAATATTTTAAACCAGGGAGAGCGGACGCTGTATTTAAAGTATGGAATTTAAAAGGGATACAAAAGATTCAGGATTTATATTTGCCATGTGCAGATAACATAATGTCTTTTGAAGAGCTGAGGATCAAATTTAATCTCAATAGAACACATTTTTTTAAATATCTTCAACTTAGAAACTTTATTCGATCAAATCAAAATAAAGCTCTCACTCGACCTATTTATTCATCCTTGGAAAAAATGATGAAAGATAGTAAAAGAAAGGGTATTATTTCAGAGTTTTATAACTCATTGACACTATCTTCAAGTGAAAATTCACTGAAAAGATTAAACTACTGGAAAGAAGATCTGCAAACTGAAATTTCAGAGGAACAATGGGAATTGGCTTGTACAGAAGCTCAAACCAAATCAATAAATGTACGCCTTAAATTGATACATTTCAAATGGTTAATGCGGATGTATGTTACACCGGAGGAGTTAAATAAATATAACAAAAATATACCAGATACATGCACAAAATGCATGGAAAGTAAAGGAACTCTATTTCATTGTGTATGGGAATGTAGATTAATAAGAATGTTTTGGGAAGAGGTGAGGGTAACAATTGAAAAAATAATCTCAAAACAAATCATATTGAATCCTAAATTGTTTTTGTTGGGTCTGTACCCAGAAAAGCATAATTTTAATAAAAGTGAAAGAACATTCATAGACCTCAGTTTGCTTAATGCCAAAAAACTTATTGCACTATTATGGAAAAAGACTCATAGACCAGATGTGACTCAGTGGTTAAGACAGATGTTAACAAACCTTCCATTAGAAAGAATAACATATATACTGAAATCAAAGGAAATTGTGTTTGAGAATATATGGAGACCTTTTATTGATTATGTAAAAAATTTAAACATAACTTTTGAAGAATCAGAATCAGAATCAGAATCAGCTTTATTGGCCAAGTATGCACAACACATACAAGGAATTTGACTTTGGCTAAAAACTTGCTCTCGTTGTTCAGGTGAAGGATTTAAATAAGGATTCAATGACAACCAGAGTATGTACAGTAAATTACAGTCTGTCCACGTTTCTATAAAAGGATGCAAATATATACAGGAATATATGCAGTTATTTACTCGGACTAACCACACTTTGCAGAAATATATGAAAAAATATACAATCACACAGTATTTCAATGTGGACTCAGATTCAGTGATATAATGTGAATGAAGTAAAAAGCAGTGTGACAGTTATGTGCAATGTAATAATGGATGAAAAGTCATGAGTACAGCAACAGGTAGGACTAGGTGAATGTTAGGAGTTCATCAGAGTGATGGCTTGAGGAAAGAAACTGTTCCTGTGACGGGTGGTTTTGACCTTCAGTGATCTGTAACGACGACCAGAAGATAGAAGTTCAAACAGTTTGTGGCCGGGGTGTGATGGGTCAGCACAGATGTTTCCCGCCCGTTTCCTGGTTATGGACCGATATAAGTTCTCAATGGAGGGTAGGTCGGTACCAATGATCCTCTCCGCAGACTTAATGATCCGCTGCAGTCTGGTCTTGTCCTGTTTAGTGGCAGATCCAAACCAGACAGTGATGGAAAAGCAGAGGACAGATTGGATGATGGCGGTGTAGAAGACAACCAGCAGCTCCTGAGGCAAATCAAACTTCTTGAGCTGACGCAGAAAAAACAACCTCTGCTGGGCCTTTTTCCGGACAGTGTCAATATGGGAGGACCACTTCAGGTTCCGGGAGATTGTGGTACCCAGAAACTTGAAGGAGTCCACAGTGGACACTGTGCTGTTGAGGATGGTGAGTGGGGGGAATGAAGGGGGGTGTCGCCTGAAATCCACAGTCATCTCCACCGTTTTGGCTGGGTTAAGTTCAAAGAAGAAGGTGAATGATGTGTGTGGACCTTGTAAATTCCAAACTGGTGAACATAATATGTATACTTATGTATTGGATTGTCTAGACTAAACAGAGGAGCATTGTTGAAGATTTGATTTTGCTGGTGGTTGTTGGTGTTTTTAGTGCATCTTTTTTTTTTTTTTTTTGGAGTACTTTAGTGTTAGTGTTTGATTGTTTGTATCATGTTTGTTAAAAAAAAAAAAGGTTCAATAAAGATATTGTGGAAAAAAAAAACTATGAAGCCTTAATGACAGAAACAAGTTAAAAATCCAATTGTAAAGCATATGATCAAAATATGGTGTGAAACCAAAAAATATTTAAAAGAACCACACTTATTGTCACAATTTAGCCCAATACAGGGTAATCAATATTTTACACCAGGGAGAGCGGATGCTGTATTTAAAGTATGGAATTTAAAAGGGATTCAAAAGATTCAAGACTTAGATTTGTCACGTTCAGATAACATAATGTCTTTTGAAGAACTGAGGATCAAATTTAATCTTAATAGAACACATTTTTTTAAATATCTTCAGCTTAGGAATTTTATTCGATCAAATCAAAATAATGCTCTCACCCGACCTACTTATTTATTCATCCTTGGAAAAAATTTTGACGAAAGAGTAAGAGAAAGGGTATTATTTCAGAGTTTTATAACTCACTGACACTATCCTCAAGTGAAAACTCACAGAAAAGACTGAATTACTGGAAAGAAGACCTGCAAACTGAAATTTCAGAGGAACAATGGGAATTGGCTTGTACAGAAGCTCAAACCAAATCAATAAATGTACGTCTTAAATTGATACTGTGGTGCACATATGTGGTTTCATATGCTCACATGTATATTACTTTTCATATGCTCACATGTATATCACTGTATGTTTATTGTGGCTTCACGTCTCAAGAGGAACAAAAGGTCTGAGCCTCCTGGGGATAAGAGGAGGATGTGAGAGTTGGCCTTTTGATATGCAGAGAGGTGGCCCTGAAGGATTTCCTGACCACCGGGATTTTGGTGGATGCGAGAAGGCCTGTAGGGGGATGCATTGTGTTTGGGATTTAAAGACAATGTGATTTTGTGCTTTGATGTCCGGGGGTATAAAACGGACAGATGTTGGGGGTTACATTCTCTTTCTGCTTTTGAATGTTGGAGAATGTGTTGTGAATAAAACTGAACCTGAGGAATAAACTCAGCCTCATCCTTTCCACACATCTCCACAATACATTTTAAATGGTTAATGCGGATGTATGTTACACCAGTGGAGTTAAATGGATATAACAAAAACATACCAGATACATGCACAAAATGTATGGAAAGTAAAGGAACCCTATTTCATTGTTTATGGGAATGTAGAAAAATTAGAATGTTTTGGGAAGAGGTGAGGGTAACAATTGAAAAAATAATTTCAAAACAATTCACATTGAACCCTAAACTGTTTTTGTTGGGTCTGTATCCAGAAAAGCATAAGAGTGAAAGAGCATTCATAGACCTCAGTTTGTTTAATGCCAAAAAATGTATTGCACTACTGTGGAAAAAGACTCATAGACCAGATGTGACTCAGTGGTTAAGACAGATGTTAACAAACCTTCCACTAGAAAGAATAACATACATACTGAAATCAAAGGAAAATGTATTTGAGAATATATGGAGACATTTCATTGATTATGTAAAGAAATTAAACATAACTTCTGAAGAAGAAGGTGAATGATGTGTGTGGACCTTGCAAATTCCAAATTGGTGAATGAATAATATGTATACTTATGTAATAGATTACCTAGACTAAACAGAGGAGCATTGTTGATGACTTGCCTTTGTTAGTGGTTGTTGGTGTTTTTAGTACATTTTTTTTTCCTTGTAGTTGGTGTTTTTTTTTTAATTACTTTAGTGTTAGTGTTTGATTGTTTGTGCCATGTTTGTAAAAAAAAGGTTCAATAAAAAATATTGTGGAAAAAAAAATACAAAAAAAAATGGTGCAGCAATGTGGACAACCTGCCTGCATTTTTTTCTGCACATCAACACCACCATTGGAGCAGTGTTAACATCTGACAATGTGCCGCTTAAAGCGTCTGTAGTTGGATTTTCATTACGTTTTGGCCACTTCATCTTGATTTTATTCAACCACCTGAAGGGAGGGGGACATCCATTCAGTCCGACGAGAGTTACTATGCAGGTAAAGTGATTCAGCATAAAACCCGACATCTGTGCACTTTAAGATGCAATAGTTTATATTATCTTGTAATATTTGATACAGAACAAAAAATATTTTGAACCAAATCTGAGCTGCTGTTTATAAACTGGAGAAATAAGAGCTTTTGTTTTTATTTTCCTGAATATGTTGAAGCGGTCACCCAGTGAGCCTGAAGTGTGACTATGGTTTTAAGAATGCAAAGTCAAAGGTGAGCATCATAATAATTTATAAACTATATCTCAACAAAGAAAGTTAGGGTCACCAAACTTGGTACACTGGTTCACATTGGGATCCTGAACTCAGACTATGGGTTTGGGGTCAAAAGGTCAAAGTTAACATTTCCTATGCCTTATTACTGTACAACAAATAAAGTTAGGGTCACCAAACTTGGTACACAGGTTTACCTTGGGATCTTGACCTACAACTATGGGTTGTATACTTGGTTGTATATTCATGGATGATGGGCTTATCATAATTTGGTTCTGCCACAGTAATGATATTGAAAAGTTGAAGAACTGCTCTCTGTCAGTAAGTACTGGGATCTTGAAAGAAAATGAAGGCAGGGGATATTGCACTCGCCTCAAAGTGTTCTTGTTAGTTAATTTTGTCCACTCCTAGATGTGATCCCTGTTGAAGCCTGTTCATATACAGTAAATGAATATTAGATCTCCCATCAGGCTTCTCGGCATGTGTCAATACTGCTGCCATATTGATATGGGTTCCAAAGCTCAAACCGGTCATTCAGATCAACGAAGATGCCAGACTTTTGTGCTACATATGGATGTTGTAATGTATGGACAAAGAAAACTAAAGAACAAGGCATAACATTTCATAAGCCTTGAGAGACTGTTTTAACACCACAGCCTGGGATGTGCTGATGGACCCGCATGGTGAGGACATAGAGGGGTTGACACACTGTTTGACGGATTACCTGAACTTCTGTACAGACGTGGTTTCCCCTGTCAAGACTGTCCATTGCTACCCTAATAACAAGCCATGGGTAACACAGGAAGTCAAGATGGTCCTCAACAAGAAGAAGGCTGCTTTTAGGAGCAGAGACAGGGAGGCCATGAAGGCAGCACAGCAGGAGGTGAAACACTGTGTGAAGGAAGCCAAGGACAGCTACAGGAGAAAGGTGGAGCAGAAACTGAGGGAAAACAACATGAGGGAGGTCTGGGAAGGTGTGAGGACCATCACAGGTCTCAACACAAAGACCAGAGTTGTTGAGGGGACAATAGAGAGGGCAAATGAACTGAACGATTTTTTCAACAGGTTCAACCAGCCTTTGCCCTTGCCCCTCCCACCCCCACCCCCGCCCTCATTACAGCCATGCCCCCCCTCCCCTCCACACACCTCCCCCCAAATATTGCAACCCCCCCCCCCCACATCAGTACAACCCTTGCCATTTATTACCACAGAACAGGTCAGAGGGCAGCTGAGGAAGCTCTGACCGAGGAA
The DNA here is from genome assembly GCA_020510985.1 of Pholidichthys leucotaenia. Taxonomy (NCBI): domain Eukaryota; kingdom Metazoa; phylum Chordata; class Actinopteri; order Cichliformes; family Pholidichthyidae; genus Pholidichthys; species Pholidichthys leucotaenia. The sequence goes on from CM035846.1 coordinate 294,970,696, forward strand.
AGCTGCAGGCCCGGACAAAGTGTGTCCAAGAGTATTGAAGACCTACGCTGCAGAAATGGGGGAACCACTACAACGGATCTTCAACCTCAGCCTGCAGATTGGGAGAGTGCCCACTCTCTACAAGACATCCCGCATCGTTCCAGTTCCGAAAAAGAACCGGCCCAACGAGATGAATGACTTCCGACCAGTGGCACTCACCTCACATCTGATGAAGACGTTGGAGTGGCTCTTCCTCAGCCTCCTCAGACCTCAGGTGCAACACGCCCAGGACCGCCTGCAGTTTGCGTACCAACCAGGTGTTGGTGTGGAGGATGCCATCCTCTACCTGCTTCATGGAGCCCACTCCCATCTGGATAAGGGAAGTGGCACAGTGAGGATCCTCTTTTTGGATTTCTCCAGTGCCTTCAATACCATTCAGCCCCCTTTGCTTCGGGATAAACTGAGCAAGATGGGAGTGGACTCCCACCTGGTGGACTGGATTTCCGACTACCCCACTGGCAGACCACAATATGTCGGGCTGAAGGACATTACGTCTGACACAGTTGTCTGCAGCACTGGAGCCCCCCAGGGCACAGTATTGGCTCCTCTTCTCTTCACCGTGTACACGTCGGACTTCTGCTACAACTCGGAGCTGTGTCATATCCAGAAGTATGCCGATGACACAGCCATTGTTGGGTGTATCAGGGATGACAGAGAGGAGGAGTACCGGAGACTGGTAGGGGACTTTGCTGCATGGTGCCACACTAACCACCTACAGCTCAACACCTCTAAGACGAAGGAGCTGGTTACTGATTTTGGGAGGTCCAGACCAAGACCTCAACCAGTCTTGTTAGAGGGAGCTGAGGTGGAAGTTGTGGATTCATACAAATATCTCGGGTTGTGGTTGGACAATAAATTGGATTGGACAACATACATTAGCCACTTATATGGGAAGACACAAAGTAGGATGTACTTCCTACGGAGATTGCGGTCCTTCAACATCTGCAGCAAACTTCTGCGGATGTTTTACCAGTCTGTGGTTGCCAGCGTCCTCTTTTACTCCATGGTGTGCTGGGGGGGGGGGGGGGGGGGGGGGGCAGTATATCCAAGAAGGATGCGTCCAGACTGGATAAACTGATCAGGCGGGCCGGCTCTGTGGTCGGCGCGAAGCTGGACACCCTGGTGACGGTGGCAGAGATGAGGACTCTGGATAAACTGTTGGATATAATGGACAATGTCAGCCACCCTCTGCACACCGTCATCAGTGACCAGAGGAGCCTGTTCAGTGAAAGACTGCTCCTTCCCAAGTGTCGGACCAACAGGCTCAAGAACTCTTTTGTCCACCATGCTATCACACTGTATAACCGCTCACTTGGGGGCGGGGGGGACATAGAGTACAGAGGACAGTAGGGCATTCATAGTGCAATAACTTTAACTTAACCATACATGTACAAGCCATATCCAGCCCTGTATTTATATTGTGTATATTATGTTAAGTGTTTATTTTTTTCTTTTTTGCTTTTCTGATCTGTATGCTCCTTTTATGTGCTGCTGGAAATTTTAAATTTCCCAGAGGGAGTCATCCCAAAGGGATTAATAAAGTTAAGTCTAAGTCTAAGTCTAAGTGAGAATTTACTATTGTAAAAACGCTCTGACATAAATATGTAACGATTTAATTATGAAAATGTGGCCCTTTAACAATTTGTTTAGTACAGATGCTCTCTAATAAGAACCAGGGGCTTATAGTCATACTGTATATGATGATGACTATGACAGCAAGGTTGCCATAATCTAATATTGTATAACAAGAGTTATCATGTGAGCTTCCATCTCATTACACAATAGTTGGCAACCTTTCTAGGTAAAAACAAAAAGGTTTAAACAAAAGGTTTAAATACCTTAACAACTCCCTGCACAGAAAATTAACACAGAGTAGCAAAAACACAGTGATTAAAGAAAGAGAAATATACTTAAAGATTTGGATGCACTTGAAAATGCTGTATTAAAAAAAAGTTGCCAGAGCATAAGCTCCAGTATATGGCTGCACAGTGGCGCAGTGGTTTAGCACTGTGACAGCACAGTTTTACCCTCGGCTGGGGGATCACGGGGATCATGAGATCGTGGGTTTGATCCCAGCCCCCGACCAACAGTGAGCTGTGTGGAGTTTGCATGTTCTCCCCGTGTTGCGTGGGTTTACTCCGGGATTTCTCCGGTTTCCTCCCGCATACCAAAAACATGTAGGTTTAGGGTGCTCGCGCACGCAGCGACCAGCAGCCGGTGGCTTGTCACCAGACTGCAAACCAAGTCTACCTACGGGTACAAATAAGTAAACAAAAAAAAAACAAAAAAAAAATGACTAACTTGGATGGAAAATATATTTGAAACATTCATTCCCAAGGCTACATCTGTTCATATCTATGAAGTCTGTTTATCCCCATCCAAGATGGTGCCGAACATTCAACTCGCTGTCCTATATCTTCAAAAGTAAAGAGCGAAAAATGTTTTTTTTAAACAACTGATGCAAAGAAATAAATGGTGGAGTTGCTGAATGTGTGTTTACTTTTCAGAAACTGTCACTATTTCAAAAGTTCACCACATGATCGACGGTTGACAGGTCATTGTACATGGTGCTGTAAGAAGTCGCAATGCCACCTACTGGCCCGGCATAGTTATCACAATAACATTTTCACAGCTTCGGCGAGTGTTAATGTGTATTTGTGTTTATCTTAACAAAGCCTTATCTCAAAATTTGGGTAAATTAAAAATCAAGAAAGCATGGCCATTCCTTGATCTACGCCTTTTAGGACCACTTGATTTTAAGCGGGGGAGCTGAAAAGCTGGCAACCAGACACACACACACACACACAACCATATGCCTTGGTTGCCCTTTGTGCACCAAAGCATAACTGTAAACAACTAAATTAAATCTGTAGATGGCAGTGGTGGGGAGTTATATTTACTAAGGACTTTTTTAATAAAATTGTACTTTTGAGTTGTTTAGTGTAGGGCTACAATTAACTATTATATTGGTAGTCGACTAATCTTAAGATAAGATAAGATAAGCCTTTATTAGTCCCACAACGGGGAAATTCCAGGATTGCAACAGCACAGGGATAGCAACACTCAGAGCAACAATCAGAAGGCAAGAAAAAAAAAAAACAAGCAAGCAAGAGCAGCTAATATACATATGTACATATTACTATAAAATATATATATACACACACACACACACACACACAGACACACAGTGCAGAGCATTGTAGCTGGATGGAATAAATATATGAATATATGAACACACAGTGCAGAGCATTGTAGCTAGATGGAATAAATATGTAAATATATAAACACCCACAGTACGGAGCATGACTTAGTCTTATAGTCTTAGTCTTAATAGTCTTATGACTATTTTTTCGATTAGTCAACTAATCATGATTATTTCTGTCATGTCCACCATCTCTGCTTCCTGTTGGCATGGCTCCTTTTTTTGGCACTGCTCCTGTTCGGGGCTTGAGGTCATGTTTAACCTCACCTGTTTAAGCCTGCACACCAGTGAAAATCCCTTTGTTGCAGTCTCTGCCTTAACATAACGTAGCCTATTATAAACCATTTCCATAGCAAAATAAAATAACGACCCATAAAACAACTTGGAAGCTTGAACTTGACAGCTTAATAAAAAGTGTTTGGACTAACACAATTAAATAACAAATTAAAATGCAGTCTTTTAACCCAAATATAAAAGTGCAAAAACTCAGATGGCAGCTTCTGCTGCAGCCTGGAAAGCTGTTGTAACTCTGCATGATCAAAACAAACTAGAGTAACATTAAAATCCATAAAAGTAAAAAAGAAAATAAACTAGTCCATCTTAATAAAACCTTTCTGGGTCATGAAGTTTAAAAGTTCAATTAGACTTGAGATGAAAATTAAAAGAACTTCTTCCAGTCCAAAAAAAAAAAACAGTTTGCAAATACTTTAAGCTACAGTGCAGGAATGTGAGCCTTCACTACACGTACAGTGAAATATTTAAGCCATTTTTATTTATTTTTGATGATTATGGTTAGTTTTTATAAATTAAATTACATATCATGGTATTGTAATTTACTGAGATGCACTAATATTCAGAATGAGGGCTGATATTGCCACGACAAAAAGAGGGAAGATAAAAGAGTACACCACTCCTCTAACTCACTAATTTAGTGAACTTTACACATTAGCCAGCAGAACTGAAACAGTTCAGTCGTCAGCAGCCATCATCCAACAGAGATTGTTGTCCGACAGGTAAACTAACATAATCAGCACATGCTAACAGTTCAATCAGTTTTCTAAAGCGGAGACAGTCGCTCATTGAAAATAAGAAGCACTAACTGTACTCGCTAACCTTACCAGTGCGGCGTTTGTAAGTGGCCCAACTTCAACCAATCATCACTGGGGCGGAGTGCAGCAGAAGCCTGCTGACAGGCAGCCGAGCCAGCGGACAGAGCGGAGGGAGGAGGATGGATGTGTCGCTGTGCTGCTGTTATGACAACTCTGCTTTATAGAGTTTGCATTTAACTTGTTTCATTTGTTTATTTTTGGTAAAATGCTCCCATACTTCGGAAAGTTTTGGCCTCTTGTTCTCCGTGATTTTCTGTCACCATGATGCGCTCCTGTTCTTTGCCGGAACAGTCAAACTGAACATTTCGACGACATGCATATAAACTTAAAATTAAACAATTCATTGACAATAAAAATCTGCATCAACAACTTTTTATGATCGACATCGTCTAATCGTTGCAGCCCTATTTTAGTGTAGAATACTTTTACTCCTACCTAACATTTGTGAAGACAAAAGAGCACCACACATGGTATGTTATAAGCCTGTCCATAGCCATTATAGATCCTGCAAAACTCGCACACCTACAAAAAAATTAGACTCATTATACTTTAGATCTGTAATAAAACTAATAACCATGTAATTTCAAGAGTTTAAGCAAACAATCTACAGTTCAAAGAGGAACATATTTTGAGAAAAACGTCAGAAAATCATTTAGCCCACTACAATAGGCACATCTTCAATACATGTACAGTGAGTAAATGTGTAGAATTACCTCCAGAACATCAGTGGGTTCCAACAGTTTTTTGTTTGTTTTTTTAAATCAACTCCTGAACACAATGATATGCAACACACTATCATTACCGTATTTATTAACTTCAGAGAAAGGCACTGCACACAGTTCAATCAACTGTTGTGTTGAGCTACAAGATTACGATGCAAGCAGCAGTTTTGAAACTTGTGCAATGTATAATTTCACACCCTTCACAGTGTGCTACCATCAAGGCAGCCGATTTCCTGTCTGTGTCACCATGTAACAGCATATTTGACAAATGTCTTCAATACAATATAAATGCATTTAGAGTTTACTGGCCACCGTAAGCATGTGAGACAGCTGCACTTGTATGTTGCTGCCTCCAGGCTTTCATGAGACCTTGCACCTCTTCTCTCAGAAGAACCTCCTTGGCTTTCATCTGGTCTTTAGAACTTCCTACAAGAAAACACTCGTCTAGAGGACGGACAGCTCTAGATACCTCTGTGCTCTTGGCCCATTTCATCTGGTCTAGCGTTGGTGTTTATCATTCTCTACTCAAGGAAAAGTAGGGAGCCTTTTGACTACTTTGATTCAGACTACTTCCTCTGTCATTTCAGCCAGAGCTTGCCTCTTTTTCACGGGGGGGGGGGGAGAGAGAGAGAGAGAGAGAGAGAGAGAGAGAGAGAGAGAGAGAGAGAGAGAGAGATGTATCCATGCCAACATGTGCACTGTTTGGCACTGAAGCCCAGCTGTCACTGTGGAGGGAATTAGGTGAGCGGTCAGTGTGCCGCTTTAAACAACAAATCTCATCAAAGGATGAGGCACTTAGCCCCCTCCCAGCCACCCAATCCCCTTTACCACACTGAACACCATAAATCGATCTGGTTAAAAAGATAGTGCAGTAAAACTCAGGCACACCAAGCATGGTTCAAGAGGAAGCAGCAAACAACTTCTGTCGTGACTTGTTCCAGTGGCATAAACCTGCTTTGTATGACCTTGGCAGCCTTCGTTCTCAGTTTCATTTTCTCAGTGGTACCTAAAGCAGCACCATATCCATGTAATTTATGAAGCAGATACAGTATGAAATTATGAGCCACTTTGACATACAACCTTCTAATAACTTAATTTGGATCACACAGGTTGTCAATGTCTGCTTCAAATACATTTTGTTCTGCTAGAAGCACAAGAGGTTTAGACCATGCTGCAGTACACATGATGCCCACTTGACAAAGTGAACACTGCAGCTAGCGTCTGACGGCACTCTCACAAGCAAGTCTGATGTCTGGAAAAGTTGGAGCTGCTGAGTAAAATCAGCTCTAACTGCTCCTTTTGTATGATTATATAGCATCACAGTGCTCATCTTTATTATTCTGTTCATTCAGAAAAAAGTACAACAAATAAAACCAGATGATCATCTTGACAAACATGCAGTAAGAACAAAACAGACAATGAGAGTTCAGCTGGGTTCAACTATGATGACCAATTTAAAAAAAAACAAACATCATCATCTTCAGAAATAATTAGCTGGTTGTCAATGTAGTTGTAAGCAACATAGCAGACATGTATTTATTACTTTTTATCCAAGTCTATAAAGTGGCTGAAAAACCGATACTGGCAGACAGCTCACACGTTCACCATGTGGCTTCACATAACCACACTGATGTTTATCAGTGTTCCCAGCTGTGGCAACCACTGTACACTTAAACTGTAATGAAAGAGGGGTCAGTCAGTATTCTGACTCAGAAAAGGGAAACCTTCAGAAACCATGTGAGAAAACCCTCTCTCCTATTATTAGTGATGTACCAATATCTTGGTTTTTCAACAGCATAAACACTGTTTAGGTCGGTTTGAAAATGCTGAACAGCAATTCAAGTACAGACCAGTCCCTGCTGTTGTAAACTTGAAATCCTGGTCACAGTTGAAATAATTGAAATTATATAAACAGAGGGAGCATTAGTATAATCCCAGTGCATACTAAACTTGTAGATTATGACACCCACGATATCTGAAGGTCAACTTGAATTTTTTTTTTTTTTTTTTTTTTAAACATTTGTTAAAACTTGTGGGTTACTCAAAGCAGTCACATGGTGGGCAAGATACATCACAAAAGAATTTGACATTTCGTCTCCAAGAAAGAAAAAAAAAAAAAAAAAAAAGACCCACAGAGCAATTACTACCTTTACATTGTGCAAGGTGTAATAGAGAGCCTGCTATGGTTTGGCAGAGAATGTTCATTACTGTAATTATTATCCATTAGAGGGTTATCTGAATATTTGACTATTCAGGTATTCTATCCATTGTGTAGGCATTCACTTCTGAAATTTACTATTCAGGTTATTTTTGTCAGATTATATTTAAAAAAAATCTTCCATCAATCTCACCTTCAGCACTGAATGAAGTTTCATTTTGCAACTTTATCTTGTTTTGACTTTGTTGGATAAGTTTGCACTTGGGATATTAAAACCCTTTAGCATTCCAGCCAATTTTCAGCCAATGTAAAACATTCTGCGAGTGGCACACCGGAATTTTAAGAGGTTAAAGACAATTAGGACAGGACTAGATGGGATGCATTAAGGTTGCTTTCCATGGTGTTAAACAATGTTCAGTGACATTTGTGCATAGTCTGATGAGGGACACTGTGGGTTCTGGACCAACACAGACCATGTGCTGGTAGGTATATAGTAGGTTACCATTACCTGCATTTTTTCCCCCTTACTGGAAGCAACCATTTTCTTTTCATTTTCTATGTAGTCGAGCATTTAATGCGCTCAGCACTCTCAGCGCAAGACACTCTCAGTAGTGAGCGTTTTTTTTTTTGTTGCTGGGCCCACAGTGCTTAAAGTTGAAAAAAGTTTAATTCATCAGTGGCACACCTCTCTAACCAGCCAATCAGAATCAGGCTAAAAGGATGCCATGATCAAAGTTTAACAGCAAAAGCGTGGAGGAATGCATGTTTTCTTCCCAGTTTTATGCATATTAGTGTAGTTAATAGAGAGTTTTGGTATAAAATGTGTGAAATGCCAATGGCAAACTGTGAGTGACAGGTCAAGCGGTTGCTAGGATACAGGGCTGAGACTTTTTTTTTTTTTTTAACCCTTTAACTGTCCACATTTCACAGACGGGTTGCGCGCCCCCAGTGGCACAGCGCAGCAACTGCACCTGTCAGCTCATTGACGTCCCCCGGCTATACTGAGAATTTGTACTGATCTGACAGTTCAAAAGGTGGCAGACACGAGTCTGAGGAATCATGACTGACAAGGAATACAGCAAAGAAGAAGAAATCCTCATTCTTCTTCCTTTTTCCGCTTTAAGCTCACAACACCAATGTGGCCGCCGCCATGATCGGTCACGGCGGTGGCGATCCTGACAGAAACTGCATTTTACAGGGAAAATAGCCACATAATACAAACAAAATTCACATGGGATAATCATAAGAGTTTGTAGATGTGATAGAGAGCACAAATGACCGACCAAACACAAAAACAACAACCACGATGGACGAAAACTGAGCTCACAACACCAACATGGCCGTGCCCATCATCGTCATGGAGCCACAGAGAAATTGCGTCACACTGGAAAAATAGCTGCGTAATACAAACGAAATTCACGTGGGATAATCATAAGAGTCTGTAGATGTGGTAGAGTATAAATGACCGACCAAATGCAAAAGAACAACCACGATGGGCGAAAACGGACCAATCACGTGAGCGAGCCCCCCCCCCCCCCCCCCCGCCACAGGCAAGAGTCGAATATATATTTTTTGTTTACATTTTATTGGTTTTATGGTTCATATACTTTGAAGATTAGATAAAAACATGCCCCTGTAGACAAAACGGTGTTAAAAAAAAAACGAACCACTCTTTGTGTAAATGTGCCCTAACTCCACTTTTGACTGAGTTATGCAATTTATATAGCTGCCACAACATTATGCAAATTAGATGCGTAAATTTATTCCTATCTGAAACTTTGGATCATATTCTACATCTTTCTGACAGGAAGCCATTATCTCTTGCAATTTTCAAGTTATAGCCTTGGAAATCTGAACTATTTTATTGACAAAAAATCTTTACCACTCTTGACCACTAGGGGTTTGACCACCCTTTAACCGTCCCAGTCGCCGTAGCTAAAGAGTTAAGAGTGCCCGTGAAGCACCCAGAAAAATAGGTCCAGACAAAAGCGTAAATCAAGGGGTGGGGACAGGGTGACAGCCCACTCAACTTGTAAAAAAAGAACTGTCCCCCCCCCCAAAATCAACACAAACCTTTTTACATTATATTACATAACTGAATGAAATTCAGTTTCTTATAAATGTGCACCTTTCCCCTCCATAAGTGTACTTTTTTTTCCTCATATATTTGTGATCAACTGCAGTAATACTTTTAGTGTTCCCTCAATATTTACTCTGGAGAAAGCATTCTGTATCCGCCCATGGGTCCAAAGTGTTTTTGTGAGCTTAATGGACATGCAGCCTTATTTGTTAAAATTCAAGGTACTCTGAAGTCTGTGTTGCCACAAATACACGACTCAGAAAAGTTAGGGATAGTTGGTTTTCGTGTGAAATTTCAGGATGCACCTAAAATGCACTATAACCTTTACAGGTGAACTTAATTTGACCTTCTCCAACCTTTTGAATGCACATGTCCAACTGTTCAATGTTTCAGTTGTTTTTGCATAACTTGTTGTTCTCTAACAAGATGCTTAATGGCAAAATTCACTACAGGTGTTTGATCCATGAATCAACCAATAAATTTTCTGGTTCAGTTAGAATTGGTATTTAAACAGTCCTCTTCATCGTGCTGTTCACATTTTGACATCATGAGACCACGACACCACCTCACAATTGATCAACAGTACCTCACCATTGCAAGGCTTCAAACAGGCTGTTCTCAGAGGGAAGTGGCCACTGAGCCTAAAGTATCATAAGCAGGTTGTAACAGAGATACAGAGAGACTGGACGAGTCATAGAAAGGCATAGAAGTCGACGTCCTTTGACCACATCCCACGCTGATGACGGCTTCACTGTCAACAGTGCCCTGCGGAACCGGATAACGAATACCATTCAACTCCAGGCACATTTAAGGGAGGTGAGAGGCACCCAAGTGTCACGTCAGACTATTCAAAACCATTTACATCAGCATGGTCTGTGTGCTAGATGACCTGCAAGGGTACCTGACGACACCACCAGGCACAGGCAACATCATCTTGCATGGACCAGGGAGCATTTAGGCTGGATAAGGGACCAGTGGGCCTCAGCGCTGTTCTCTGATGAAAGTTGATTCACGCTGAGCAGAAATGATGACCGCCAATGATGTTGGAGACATAAAGGAGAGCCCTATGCATCAACCACTGTTGTCACCAGACAAGCCTTTGGTGGTGGTGATGTTACAGTCTGGGCAGGTGTGTATAGTCAATACAGAACTGCCCGACACCTTGTGAACGGTACAGTGACAAGCCGATACTACCTGAATAACATCATTAATCCAGCCATTGTGCCCCTGCATCAACAACACAGGCCTAATTTCATCTTCATGGATGATAATGCTCATTGAGGTTGCATCATTAGGGAACGGCTGCTGGAGGATGGGGTACCTCAAATGGAGTGGCCTGCACTTTCTCCAGACCTGAATCCCATAGAAAACCTATGGGATCAGCTGAGTCGCCATGTCGAGGCTTGTAACCCTGCACCCCACAACCTCAATGACCTGAGGGCCGCCCTTCAAGAAGAGTGGAATGCCATGCCTCAGCAGACAATAAGTCAACTTGTGAACAGCATGGGATGCCGTTGTTAAGCTGTAATTGATGCTCAAGCAGGGTTTCCTCTGGTAACATTTCTGGGTGGCGGCCCACCTCGCCAGAAAAATTACCGCCACGCTTATGAGGAGATATGAATTTAAGAAAAATATGTGAAGCAATGACTTTCCGCAAACGCGCACACGAACAACACGTGTGGCCGTCATCCACGCGGAGTTTAGAAGCACCCCGTCCACGCGAGCTTTGCAATCAGTCACCAGACAGAGTGTCTCGCTAGCGTGACTGTCCTACAAAAACATGGGTTTATTAAAGTACTTTAAACGGGGGAAAAATCAGAAGAGGTATGTAAGCACTAGCGTTTATCATGGTTTTAACCCGCTGGAAACGGGAGCAACAATGGAAGAGTCGCTTAGTTAAGAGATGTGGTTAGAATTCATATGCAGCTGGCTTCATATGAAGGGAAAGGCAAGGAGGACTGATGAATTGCTGATGACATATTTCACCAGACACTACAATATTAAGTTTTGTTCCCTAATATGTACCTGGCAAGTTAAGATGACCGAAATTCACAAAGTCAATGTTGTTAATCCGTCAGCAGCCTTCAGACAAACTAAACGTGCCAACATTTGGATTTCAAAATAAGGGAGGTTTTTCCTGCTGTCTGGGTGGTGAGGACATTTCTAAAAAACTATAAATATATAGGAATATTAGAAATAACAGCATCCTTGGTCATTCAAGTTAATTTATTTCATTAAATACAATTTTATTAACTGTTTTTCTTTCTAATCAGAGTTAAATTATTGTTCTGTTCTGACTGCAAAGTTATGGTCAAAAATGTAAATTGTTATAAGGAAAAAGTAAAAAAAAAAAAAAAAAAAAAAATTACCACAGTCAGTTTCAAATTTATTTAAAAAAAAAAAAAAAACTGTAATTTTATTTAAAAAAAAAAACAGACAAAAATAAGCCATAAAATAATGCACAAATTTATAAAAAAGTTTCACATGTACAAGACAAGACAATTTTACAAGAGGAAATTACAAATTTGAGGAAAATGGTTTCAAATTTAGATAAATTTACAGAGAAAAGTAGAAATCTATAAGAAAATTGTTACAACTTTTGGGAGAAAAACCTCAAACCTTCAAGACTGAAGTCATTACTCAAGTTTTTAAGTGGATGCTATTTGTACCCTTAACTCAACCAGAAATTTTTGGTCATCTACTTTTCATTATTAATTTCAAAGCACTGATTTTACATGAGTAGAATTTCTGGCTACTACACCCACCTCTGATCATGTAATTTAAGTATGCATGAGTACATTACTATTATGAATGTTTTTCCCCTTTCCTACTCTCTCAATGGAAAAAAGGAAACTCTAGAATAAAAATACACATATTTTAGTAATTTATGTAAACCATGACAAAAAAAAATCCTGCAAGACAAAACATGACACTTGATATTTTCTAACCTGTATGTATACCAACTTAGACAGAGAGAACCTGAATTAGAGCTCAGAGAGGGCAAGATGAGACAGAAGAGAGGAGCCAAGGAGACCAAAGTGTTCAGGCAGAGGGTCCAGGAGAGGTGAGAGTAGAGGAAGGAGAGAAGGATGACACCACAAAAAAGTCTAAGCACAGACAAAGTTACTGTACAAAATTTAAGAAAAAGAAATAAACTGTATAAAATTAACATATTCCGGTAACAATCGTGTCATATGTTTACTGCCCCCCCCCCCCCGGAAAAATATGTTGCCACCGCACCAAGGTCTTTCAGCCAGAGGAAACACTGTCAAGGGCACATGACAAGATATTGAGACATTGACATTTTTTTGTTGTGGTATACACACCACTGTTGTTGGCTTTTGTTCCAAGAAATTGTTTGAGATGAAGAAATCACCACTGCATGCTTCTACTTAAATGCCATACTTTCATGATATGTCACTGTAGCGTGAACTTTTTACATTTTCCATAAATTTCACCCGAAAGCCAAATATCCCTAACTTTTTGTGAGTAGTGTATGATACTACAGGTGCACTTTCATGATGGTTTCTTGAAGTGGAACACATGCTGGCAAATTTAACATTCCATGCGACTTGCAACATTTTGCTTCCATTTATTCTAAAGATATTGGAAGGAAACTTGTGAGTCATTGGAAATACTTTATGCAAATGCTTTAAAAGTACCAAGTTGTCACACAGTGGGAGGAAAAGTAATCCTTAATAGAAAAAAAACAAAAAACGATGCATCGAGACACATCGAGAATTGTTTTACAAATCAAATCCGAGCCCCATGAATCATACTCGAATCATGAGGTGACTAAAAAGTCCCACCCCTACTAAACAGAAGAGACAGAAGCTGCTGCTGTGGTCCTATGAGTGAAAAGGGGGAAAAAAAACCTCAATATTGATGCCTTGCATCAATATAAAGTGGATTTAAAAAGTCTACACACCCCTGTTCAAATGCCAGGTTTTTGTGATTTAAAAAAATGAGATCCAGATAAATCACTTCAAAACTTTTTCCACCATTAATGTGACCTATAACCTGTACAACCCAACTGAAAAAACTGAAATCATTTAAGGGGAAAAATAAAAAACTTACAATAACCTGCTTGCATAAATATGCACACCCTCTTATAACTGGGGATGTGGCTGTTTCAGAATTAACCAAACACATTCAAACTCATGTTAAATGGGAGTTGGCACACACCTGCCACCATTTAAAGTGCCTCTGATTAACCCCAAATAAAGTTCAGGTGTTCTAGTAGGCTTTTCCTAACATTCTTGTAGTCACATCTTACAGCACAAGCCATGGTCCGCAGAGAGCTTCCAAAGCATCAGTGGGATCTCATTGTTCAAAGGTATCAGTCAGGAGAAGGATACAAAAGAATTTCCAAGTAGGGATGTTAATGATTAATTGACTTTCGATTGTCGATAAAAATTTAGTCGACTCAATTAAATTAGTTGTCAATTGATAACTCAGCAGTCCTTTTCAATTGGAGCTTATTCTATGAAATGTCGTGGTGTCGCCGTCAAGACGAGGGCGCACGCGGTCACCCACTGCCGCATTTCAAACGAAAACGCAGAAGACGACGCCAAGCCCCCAGAGTGCATGCACTGAAAAACTCGCCCTTCCAGGTTACGCCAGAGCGCCTCAGCGCCACAACAAGTTCTAATAGCATGCGAGTTTGAAGGTCCACCTGCTCCAAATTAACATAGCAGAGAAACTGACCGGAGCAAATACAAGTTTACGAGCGCAAAAACCTATCCCCTCGCCCCAAGACAGAAAAGCAGACCGGACTCAAGTTACCACTGAGGTAACATACAACAGAGGGAGCCCAGGTCGCTCTGGGTTTGCCTGGATTGCTGGGGTGCTGTGATAATGTTTAACATGTAACAGATGAAGCAGCTCACAGTTTACTTTCCTGTTAAAACAGTCTACTAGTACATCTCAGTAAATTAGAATGTAAAAGGTTTTTTGGAATATAACTTAAAAGAAATTTTAGAAGTTGGTAATAGTTTTTAAAATAATTTAAAAATCATGACATTTGTAATCAGGTTCAGGTTACTTTATTTGTACCTGTAGGTAGATTTGTTTTGCAGTCTGGTGACATCCATATTTACAAGCCACAAATTACATTCAACATAGACACAAACACAGGCACACATGAAGCTGACTATAAACATGATAAAAATACTCAAGGCTCCATCAATCAGGGTATAAAAAGACAAAGAGATGGGAGAAAAACCAGAGGTAAGAGAGAAGGGTCATATTAAAAGTTAAAAACTAGTCAAAGAGGTTAAAAACTCAAAGGTCTAAAACCCAATAAAATATTTAGAACCCAAGTGACATCCTACAAAAATAAGTAAATATAAAAGTAAATAATAATTGTAATCTACTGAGATGTAACCGCACAGAAACAGTACAATATTTATTAAACCACAAAAAATGTCATTGTCTGTAATAAAAAAAAAATTGCAAATGGTACAATAAATCATTGAGGAATATGATGTTCATGTTTTATTCAGTATATCAAAAACAGTAATTAACTTTTAACTTTTTATATGTTAAAGATAGAAAGATCATATTGTACCGAGGAAAATTCAGATTCTCAGGAAAATTGCAGCTTATCAATTAATGGTTAATCGATCGATAAGGTGAATCAATTAACAATTAATGATTTAATCGATAACTTGCATCCCTATTTCCAAGGCCCTGTACAACCTGAGCCTGACTCTGGAGAGAGTACCAGTGCTGTGGAAGACATCCTGCCTGGTTCCTGTCTCCAAGAAGTCGTCTCCATCAGACCTGAATGACCAGTTGCCCTCACATCTCATGTGATGAAGGTCCTGGAGAGACTGGTCTTAGCCCACCTGAGGCCGCAGGTGAAGACGTGGCTGGACCCTCTGCAGTTTGCATATCAGCCCCATTTAGGAGTTGAAGATGCTGTCATCTACCTGCTGCAACGAGCACATCTGCACCTGGATGGTGGAGGAGATACTGTGAGAATCACTTTTCTTTTTATTTCTCCAGTGCCTTTAACACCATCCAGCCACTGCTGCTGGGTGAGAAGCTGTGGGTGATGGGGGTTGACAGCTCTGTGATCTCCTGGATTACTGACTACCTGACAGGCAGGCCACAGTTTGTTCGGCTGGGCAGTGTCTTGTCTGGCGTGGTGGTTAGTGATACGGGAGCTCCACAGGGGACTGTGCTCTATCCTTTTCTCTTCACCTTATACACCACTGACTTTCAGTACAACATCGAGTCATGCCACCTGCAGAAATTCTCTGACGACTCAGCTGTTGTTAGGTGTATGGGAGGGGGAGTACAGTGCACTGGTAGACAGATTTGTGGAGTGGACGGGGCAGAATCACCTGACGCTGAATGTCAGCAAGACCAGAGAGATGGTGATTGACTTCAGGAAGAAGAGGACGCCTTCTCAGCCATTGCAGATTAGGGGTGGAGGATGTGGGGGTGGTTGACAACTACAAACACCTGGGTGTCAGGATCAGCAACGGGCTGGACTGGAGATCCAACACCGACGCTGTGCACAAGAAGGGGATGAGCAAACTCTCCTTCCTGAGGAAGCGGAGATCCTTCAATATGTGCAGCAGGATGCTGGAGCTTTTCTACCAGACCATTGTCGCCAGCACCATCTTCTTTGCTGCCGTCTGTTGGGGCAGCAGTATCAGGGCCAGCGACACCAACAGAATTGACAAGATTTTCAAGAGGGCTGGCTCTGTAATTGGTCTCTGGCCGGAGACCTTTGAGACAGTGGTGGTGAAGAGGACACTAAATAAACTGCGATCCATCATGGACAATCCTGATCACCCCCTACACCACACACTGGACAGACAGCGGAACACTTTCTCCAGAAAACTACTACAGCTTTGCTGTTGAACAGCTAGGTACAGGAAATCTTTCCTGCCGCATGCCATTTCACTGTACAATAACTCACTATGATGTTGTATTCTGGTCATAACTATGTTGCCATACGGCACATTACAGTCTAATTGGTACCTCACATTTCAATCTGCTCCTGATAGTCCTGCATTGTGCAGCGGGTATGATTCATGTGTTTATACGGGTCACCACCTATTCGGCTATGATGTATATAGGCTTTTATAGTAGTGTTAGTTTTACTTTCCATGGGTAATCACTTTGACTGTCATGTGCGTGTTTCTGTCCTTTGGTTGTCTACTGTCATGCTGCAGTTACACTGCAATTTCCCAGTTTGGGATCAATAAAGTACATCTATCCGTCTATCTATACATACCATGGAACACAGTGAAGACAGTCATCATCAAGTGAAGAAAATATGGCACAACAGTGACATTACCAAGACCTGGACGTCCCTCCAAAATTGATGAAAAGACGAGAAGAAAACTGGTCAGGGAGGCTGCCAAAAGGCCGACAGCAACATTGAAGGAGCTGCAGGAAATTATGGCAAGTACTGGCTGTTTAGTACATGTGACAACAATCCTCCATCTTCGTCATGTCTGGGCTATGGGGTAGGGTGGCAAGACGGAAGCCTTATCTTATGAAAAATATCCAAGCCTGGCTACATTTTGCAAAAACACATTTGAAATCTCTCAAATGCATGTGGGAAAATGTGTTATGATCTGATGAAACCAAGGTTGAACTTTTTGGCCATAATTCCAAAACGTATATTTGGCACAAACACAACACTGCTCATGACCAAAAGAACACCATACCTACAGTGAAGCATGGTGGTGGCACCATCATGCTTTAGGGCTGTTTTCCTTCAGCTGGAACTGGGGCCTTAGTCAAGGTGGAGGGAATTATGAACAGTTCCAAGTACCCATCAGTGTTGGCACAAAACCTTCAGGCTTCTGCTAGAAAGCTGAAAATGAAGAACAACTTTATCTTTCAGCATGGCAATGACCAAAAGCGCACATCCAACTCAACAAAACAATGGCTTCACCAGAAGAAGATTAAGGTTTTGGAATGGTCCAGCCAGAGTCCAGACCTGAATCTGATCCAACATCTGTGGGGTGATCTGAACAGGGCTGTGCACAGGAGATGCCCTTGGAATCTGACAGATTTGGAGTGTTTTTGCAAAGAAGAGTGGGCAAATATTGCCACATCAAGATGTGTCACGTTGATAGACTCCTACCCAAAAAGATTGAGTGCTGTAATAAATGTAATAAAAGCCAAAGGTGCTGCAACAAAAGTCTTAGTTTAAGGGTGTGCATATTTATACAACTAGGTTATTGTAATTTTTTTCCCCCTTAAAAGATTTCAGTTTGTTTTTCAATTGGGTTGTACAGGTTATAGGTCACATTAACGGTGGAAAAAGTTTTGAAATTAATTATCTTGATCTCATTTTTTTTAAATCACAAAAACCTGGCATTTGCACAGGGGTGTGTAGACTTTTTATATCCACTGTAATTGTTGCTAAAGAGCAGATAAATCAAATGCAAATATTTCTGTACCACTCCAAATAGCTAGGAGACCTAGAGCAGGAAAAGCTTATGTTGAATGACTTTCAGACTCAAGTATGTTTTCGGGGCTCCATGCAGATTCTTTTGGCAGAAGCTTCTAAAGTGCCAAAGAGGCTGGTCAAACTGGCAGCACATCTCTCCAAGTTTTTTTATAAGAATGTCAACATTTTTCACCGGTGTCTCAATCCTATAAAAGAGGAAGCAAATTCGATGCAACTTAACAACTGCAATGTGGACAGATCAGTGTTTAAGGACAGTAGGAAAAAAGCCACTCCTTTGCTTTTCCTGTGTTGTTACCCCAAGCAAAAACTATGTCCCAAAATAAAGCCTGAAACACTGCATCAGGACTGTGACCTTGAAGTTGCTGACAGTTTCCAGTTTACACCATGTGAGAAGAAAGAGGGGAAAAAGGCCTCAGATCTGTTTCTATTGGAAGGACACGTGAGCAAACAACTCAATTAAGGGCTCAACAAGTTCCACCTCACCTGAAACCACAAGTCCTCATAGAGCCTTCTGCACACGCAAAATTTCAGCCGGCTTGATAAATGCACAGGCGATCAGCAGGCAGGCTCAAGAATTCACACTGACTGTGCAGCTCTGTCAAACCACAATTATCGAGGCCACCCGCTCAGCCAAGCCGAAACCGCAGAATATCACTGCCAAGTTAGTGCAACTGAATGGCCTCTCTGGCAGCCAGAGGCATTACACAGTCATTCACTGTAGTGCATTGGAGATGGGGCTTTCATTTAACAGCCACCCAAAGAGCGAATCTGAAAAGGAAAACGCTCCCACCAACGGTCAATCAAAAAGGTCTTGTCATACTTTATTCTAAAAGATGCATGTACACAAAATACACATTGTTAACACAGTAAAACACCGGCCAAGGCTTTGCAAAAAAAAAAAAAAAAAAAAACACGCTGAGCCAGGGGGAACAATCAGGACAAACAGAGTAAAAAGAATTAGTGTATGATGCAATATCTGACCTATGCATTCTTTAGCCAATTGATAAAATCCACACAGTCAGGCCTGTTTGGATGGGTGTATAATAAAAAAAAAAAAAACCCACAGTGTCACATGTCTGAAAAGCTGCCCATGCTTTCATAAAGTGATCTAATTGCTAAGTTGTTCCAGTCTGAGGGAAGGCGTGTTTGTGATGTCAGTATGTGTAAACTTGGCTGGAATGAAAACCTGTGGGTGCCACAGCACACCACTGACTTTTCCTGATCTGCTGACTGTCACGAGAGTTCAGTCATTTTTTTAAACAGTCAGAGGTGAATAACCTTCTTGATCCCTGGATTCAAGCCATTCCATGACTTCTTTTTATGCTAAAAAAAAAACAAACAAACCACTTATTTGCAACATTTAGTGCATCTGCTGGTTTTTATACATCTTAAGTTGTGCAGATTGTCATACTTGACCAAAATGGCCAGTAATCACTTGGCGTATGTAGTGCGAGTCTGAAGCGAAGGAAGGAGGAACTAGGGGAGATTAGCCAACAGCGGCTCAAAGCAGTCCTGTCTGTGCTGTCGACAGTTTGGCAGCTAAACTGTCTGTAGCCTCCAGGCTTTACTACAGGAAATCTCTGCCATGTCAACAACACCATGTTTCCTCTGAGACACAGACAGGCACAGACAAACAACAAAACCAAGCCAAAGAGCAAAATACACTGTCAGCTTAACCGGCACAGCCCCCCTGTCGGACACCTGAAAAAGTGACTGATCTCCCTCTTCCTCCAGAGGACACGTGTGCACCCACCCACCTCCCATTACCACTAGGATCTAAGCTGCTATAATTTATACCTTTGTTCTCAAATGGAGGACAGCATACAGGAGCTGGCTCGCTGTGTGTGTAATTATGCTCAAGTGAGGGGATGCAAGGGCCGTGTGTTTGGGGCTGGGATTTTAGGCCCGGAAGGAAGGAAGGGTGAGAAGAGGGGGAGGTGGCGGGGGAGGGAGACATCAAGAGAGCGAGCGCGCAAGAGAGCGAGAGAGAGAGAAAAGAAGCAGTGAAGCTAGAGAAAATCTGGTTATTTTACGCACGGCTGCTTTGTTAATGGACAGTGTGCGTGTATGCCCCTGTGTGTTTGGGGAGGAGGGAGGTGGGTCAGCAGGAAAGGGCTGTGTTTATCCAATCTGTTCCCTGCCTTTACCATGTGGTAGGAAAAAAACCACTGGCCGGCTCTCAGTCTGATCCCAGAGGACATGGAGGCTGAGAGACAGACACAAGCGAGGCGGAGAGAGAGAAGTAGGCCACAGGGGGTGGGCCAAGGAACCTGCAAGTGGAGTGTATGTCTGTGCGTGCATGTGCTCACTGAGCTAAAGAACCTGTTATGTGGTTTCTCAAGTCGCCCGTCTCTTCTCGCTCTGAAAATGAAAGAAAGCTCAAATATGAGTGATGTATAAAAGATTTAAAAAAAATGGGGAAGATGTAATCAGTAAAACGTATTAGGAGAAAATGTATCAATTATTTTGATGTTAATGAGTACAAGCCCTTCTGAGAAAGGGTGTCAAGATACAAGAATTTCATGCTTGATACCAACACCTGGGAAAATACCTGATACTTAGTACTTTTTTCCACATTATGGAGCGGAATGTTTTTTTTTTTTTTTAAATTTAAGAGGAATAAAACTTCAGAGGCTGGCTGCGCTACACTTTCTCATTATCTGTGATTTTGACGGACTGGTTTGAAAAAAATTCTGTCATAATCTCTTATTACTGGCCATTTTAACTGTCATAAGATGAATCACTTTTGGTTTTGTTTAATGTAATCATTACAAGGTACAGCATGCAAATTATGCATTTTTTATTTATTAACTGAACCAATGAACGGAGACTGGAGGGACAACACTCGATCACTATTCAATATGGACGTTGGATGTAAAAGCTACAACAGATCATGCTCAGTGTAATCTGTCAAGTGCCACAAACCTCATTTCTCACTCCAAAATATGGGAAATACTGCTAATATCATGTTGACTTCCTTCAGATTTTTACACAGTAAGAGCTCTCAAGGCAGTGCTGTCAAGGTATGGTCAAGGCTGATTGCCATGGCAAGCAAACTGAACATGTTCTAAAACTTACCGAGGTAAAGAAGAGTGTGTGTTAAAAAAAATAAATAACTGTATTGTGCCTGTGCACACTCAATCCACCCCTACCTCCATTTCCCCCATGCACAATTCCCACTAAATCACACTCCCAAGCTTTCCTGAAAAGTTGGCAACTCTACCTACATTAACCACCACCGGTTTATTATTTGTATATTCTGTTAATTTTTCATGTTTTACCTCACCGATGTGAAAGTTCCAGCAGCTGTCTCAATGTACAAAAAAAAAAAAAAAAAAAATAGGGTTAGTTTTGTGGGCTTTAAATTTGCCAAGTTTGCACAAATCAGACAGGAAACTGCTAAATGAGAACTTAAATGGAACTGTTTGAAGATCAGTTGGTGCTTTGTTAAAAACTAAGCTGTTACAATTAAACAGCAATAAAAAAAAAGTGGCTTAAAAATACCCCCCCCAATTCTTCTTTCATCGCAATTTTAGCAATTAATTGCAGTTAACTAATTAACCAATTTTTTCCTAAATTTATTCCAAATTAATTTTAGAAAATATATTTGATTAATTAGTTTTTAAAAAGTTTAACAGAGTCCTATCACATATATATCTCAGAGGGTGTGCTAGACTTTTGTTGTCTGTCAGCTTGACAGACAGGGTTGTAAAAATTTTGTCATAATGTATCACCATCTTTTAAATTGATTTTAATTAGATCACCTTCAGTGCAGTCTGTCAAAATGACAGCTTTCAGATTTTTCTGTCACTGTTGAAAGTCTGTCAATGAAGGACAATTTTCAGTTAACGCAACCTGAGATATGAGTGTGTATACTTTACTTATAGAACCAGCTACCCTCAGGTTAAGCCACTTACAAATCTAGCCACCCAGGCAGATGGTATTCCACACTGAACTTCAGATCTTCTGCAAAACATTTTAGTGTGAAAATTTATTTCAAACAGCTACCAAGAAATGCCTTAACAAGGAAGAGATGGACCGTCTGGGATTGCTTGTGATTAGCTTTACTCGTCTACTTAGGAGGTCACAAGATATATGGTTACAGAACAGATCCAGAATCAGCTGGAAAGAGCTTATGCAAATACTGTAAGACGGAAAATGAATACTGGTTTTAATCCTTACAGCTGCCCATAAGCAGTAAGGTCAAGTGAGTATTTCTATCTTATAAAGCAAATGTGCTGAATTCTAAGCTCGGGTGAAGGCGTGATACATCCAACTTTAACTCCAAGCATTACTGCCAGTTAAAGTTCTCTTCCAAAGTCCTAATATTAATTTTCAGTTTAATTACTTTTTTTTAATATATATATATATACATATGTATATATATATACACATATATATACACACACACACACCCCTACTGCGTGCGCGTGCACACACACACACACACACACACACACACACACACACACACACACACAGACTCCATTCTCACAGGGTTGAGCCTACATTTGACTTGGTTACAAAACTATTACAGCATCTGACCCACATTTGATTCAGGACATGAGGAAGGTTAGGATGCCAGGTCAGATGACCTGCACCGGCCCCTTCAGGGTGACAGCCTATGATGACACTACTGTGTGTGCATGTCTGCAGTGCACTACAACTTCTGCATCTCAAACCACATGGCTCTCCAATAATTGGAAGTGAAGAAAGAGATATTCTCATGTGAATATTCCGACAGTCGTGTTTGAGGCGTGATCAGTGGCAGGCGTAAACTAAGATGAATATCATATATCAAACAGCTGCAGGTGAAGGGGAAATTTATTGTGTGGTGATGCAAATGACTTCTCACAGTGGTGTGCTGCCACTGTTAAAAGGCTGTGGGGAAAACCCTGCAAACGCTCAAAAGCAGAAGACTTCAAAAACTACGGGATTTGTCACCAACTACAAGCCGGCTCGGCTCGTTCAGAAAACCACCAGTGGTTTTGGGCTGTTCAGAGATTTGTCATCCCTGTGCAAACTCTGTAAAATTGAGCTTTGGAAACATTTCTGAGCAGCAAAAGTACCACAGGTAGTACTTTCCTGGGTCTCGGGTTACATATTCATTTCCCGAGAGAACATGATTAAGACATGAGCGTCCAGAAATGGGATTTTCACCATGAATTTCACATAAAATGCAACACCCTGATAGCCTTTCTTCAAGAAGAAACAAAAGGGCTCACACCGACAACTGACCAGGCTTTCAAGTGAGCTAGCCCCATTCCTGCCTAATCAATCACTCCTACTGACATGCCCTTTTAGACCAATAGGGCAGGCAGGTCTGAAGCATGTCCCCCGAGATTGGATGGCTACCGTCCCTGCCCCGCCTGCATGACTGCTAACAACCAATTAACTTCCAGAGTCCTTCCTGTAAAGCTGTGGGGTAAATTCTCCCCTGGGACGTACACACCCCCTTTTCCAAAGTGCGTGTGCTGTACAGGAGCAGGACTACTTCCGCTGCAGGTTTAACTCTTACACTACAGCACAGCAGAACAGAAAAACAGATATTTTGGTAGGAACAATCCAACTTATTGACCCAAGAGTGGTAGTGACCAATGATGATATATTTGATTTCACTGACAAGAATGGGAAGAAACATAAAAAAAAAAAAAATCACTGCTTAGTGACATAAGATAATGGAACATTCCTAGTTAGATAACCATCCATCATCTACCACTTATCCTGGGGTCTGGGTTGTGGATGCAGCAGTCTAAGCAGAGAAGCCCAGACTTCCCTCTCCCCAGAAACTCCTCTAGCTTTTCAGAGAGGTTACCAAGATGTTCCCAGGCGTGCTGGGAGGCACAGTCTTACCAGCATGTCCTGGGTCTGCCCTGTGGTCTCCTTTCAGTGGGACGTGCCCAAAACACCTCAGTGAAAGGCATCCAGGGGGGCATCCTAATCAGATGCCCAAACCACTACAACTGGCTCCTTTCAATGTCGAGAAGCAGCAGTTCTACTCTGAGCCTCTTCCGGATAACAGCTCCTCCTCACCCTAAGGCTGAGTCCAGCAACCCTACAGAGAAAGCTCAAACAAGTAGTCATTTTCAGTTATTGTTGCAGGCCTAGTTAGGGTCACTGGACAGACAGCACATTCATTCCTAAGATTATATACAACTTCAAGTATCAAGATACCTTAATGGTAGAGCTGGGTAATTTGACCTGAAATCAGCATCATGGTTTATTGACCCTTTCAGTCATTTTTCCCCTCCTTTCTTCTCTCTTATAGTGCACTGACAAGGTTCATAATTAAGCAATATTACACAACAGGCCTATTGTCATTTCACACAAATTAAACCTCGTCAAGTGCAGAAGTCAGTGGATTTACATACTGTGGGTCATGTGACTCATGACGGCGGCCTTCGCTTGTCCACTATGGTCTTTCATTCCAGCAGAAAAAAAAAACCCCAAACAATTGGAATGATGGAAATAGCTGCTAGAGGCTAAAAGCAACTTAGCTTCAGGCATCTCATCTTAAGTTTCCATGCACATCGCTTGCTTTTTCTTGGCATCTTCAGATGAAATAGTCAATCATCACATACTATGTGGACGGGGACCACATTTCTTTTCGTTGCAAGCCATTTCACTTTTTCCTGCTGCTTGTGGACAGCTTTTGAAGTGCTCTGCAGGCACGTCTTAAAGGTGAAGTACATGAAAAGTTCTCTACAGACACGCACACAGAGTGGGGGGAAAACAAAACAAAACAAACAAAATTTGGTCACTTTGCACCCCAATCTTTGGTTCATCACCCAGCCCTACTTAATGGGCACACATGCAAGCCTGTACACAAACATTCAGCTATTCAGATGATTCATTATCCCTTCAATGTATAGGAATTTGATTTCCTTTCATTAAAAATATGTATCACTACATCACTATTACTAAAATACTAAAGAAAATCAGAGTTCTTACATTTATGTACCTTCTTTAATACCCCCCTTCCTCAGAATAGTACATCTAACAGGAAAGGGTAATATCTATTATGAAGAGAAACACAGAACAAAAATCTGCATTATGCCAAAAAATAAGTTTGAGAATTAAAATGATAGCTGAAAGTTTAGTTATAACTAAAACCAGTCATTAGTAAAAAGAGAGTCTTTTCTTCTAAAATACTGAGTTCTTTCAACATTTTCACATACATTCGCAGCTTTAGCTCCTCCAAAATTTCTGTGATTTAATTTCCTCAGAAGCTTACAACTTTAAGTTAAAGACACAGGGTGTAATTAGCTGTTGGCAAAAAAACTGCATGTGACTCCAAAACTGCGGGTTGCAGACCCCTAAGTTAGCAGAAAAGCAAACCGCAGCACTATTCTAAGAGTGGTGCAGAAAAGCAATGACTAACCACCAAAATTCTATCAAATATTCAATTGCAAGAAAACCAGGGCTCTAAAACAGAGATTAGGGACAGCTCTACACTGGTGCATGGAATATATGGACCCCCCCCCCCCCTACCAAACTACCACATTGAATAACAGTTCAATTCTGTGGAAAATGCTACTGGTAGTTAACATTCCGTTTTTTAATGCATCTCTCCTCTTATTGACCTTCCATCTTCATCTCCCTAACTAGATGCTGATTCCAGCAGCAAGCAGCACTTAACCTTTCATCAGCCATGTGAATTGCATGAGAGAAATTGCACTGAGGCAGCAGGATGCATGGAAGCCACAACTCCGCCATTAAACTGCAGCATACACTAGAAAAATTATGTGATTGTGCATGGTGTTGACGCTGCTTTTCAGTGATGGGATTCATCAGTAGCTGATGACAAAAACTCCCACATATTTCCAGCGGAAAGTCCTTGGGTTTAGGCCTGGCTTATTTGTCACCCAGCAGCAGTGGAGTTAGCAGGGAGCTGAGGGGTGAAGAGGTAAAAAAAATAGGATATGCCACACATCTACAGCAGCTGAGGTCAACAATAGATTAAAAGGCGCAAACGCATATGGGTCAGAGATGTACTTGACAGGCCATCTCCTCCACCACGATCAGCCCACACACAAACACTTGAGAGCTGTATTAATGCCAGCCTCTCTTCTAGGCACAGCACTTGGTCCAGAAGGCCCTCGCTGCAGGAGGAGGAGGATGGGGGAGGCAAACACAGAAGAGGAAGAGGAGGAGGAGGGAGGGGGCAGAAGGGAGAGACAGGTGAGAGGAAGGGATGAGAGCGAGCAAGAGAGACAGTGATGACACTCAGTTTTGAATGTCAGCACGGTGCTAAAGACCCCTGCTAACCTTTTGGCTGGAAATGAGAGGGCTGGAGGGAGGAAGAGGAGGGGGAGAGAACAGACAAGCAGGCAAAGATGGACGGGGAGAGGGGAGAAACAGAGAGAAAATGGGTGAGAATGAAGAGCAGAAAGGAGGGAGCAGCTTCATGCATGGGCAGAGAGGCAGTGGGTGGGTGGGTTGGTCACCAAGGGGTGGAGGTGGGGCGATGGCAAAGATGAAAGAGATGGAGGCAAACAACAGCACCACTTCTCCTCACTGCTAACAGGGCTGCTATCCGTGACACATGATGATGGTAGACAAAATGGCCACCCTAACAAACATCACTCCTTTCGCTCAGACAAGCGACAACAGCCTTTCAAGACTCAACTGTCCGCTGCACCGCATTACCCAGTGCTATCCCCACCTACAGACTGTGCAATCAGTCCAATTTTGGCCTTTGAGCCTGGCAATCAGTGTCATCCATCTTAGCAACACAAGTGGGGGCCTGCTGAGAGTGAGGGAACATTTTTGCCATTATTTTCAAGGCTGGCGTGTGACCAGAAAAATGCGACTTCGGCATGTTCACCGGCCTCAGACATAAACCACAACAACATTGGCAGAGTATAACAAAAAGAACGCTGTGACAACCCCCCCCCCCCCAAAAAAAAAGGGATGCCCCCCCACCAAAAAAACAAAAACAAAAACTGGGGATCCTTCAAGCAACATTTGGTCTGAATTTAACAATAATTTCTAACTTTGTAATGTGAAAAAAAAACATTTAAAATGCAAATGCACTGGCAATTTGTTTGATGTGTTGTAAGCAATCTTTAAAATGAGCAACAGTTCCAGCTCACACAGTAACTTGTAGTTTTGTCTTTATAACTGATCTAAATCAGGGGTCACCAACTTGTGGACTCCAGTCCCGATCTGGACCGGAGTCCTCTGTCTGGACCCCGAAACCTTTTGATACAATTTGGGACTGTTTTGTTTTGATGGGAAAAAAGCTGAAAATAAAAACTGAACTAAACTGCTGTATTGGCAACCGCCTAGACAGATTATGGCATGAGCCTTTGGGCACTCTCCTGCTGCAGACTCCCCTCTTCGCTGTCCCACGAACACCACTCTCACTTTGCGGCTCCAACTGCTCCAGAATATAGGCAGCAGGTCGCAAAATCACAGTTTGTTTGACCAACTGAACAATGTCATTAGTCATTCTTTCTTATAACGCCTCAAGATACTGTTGTTCAGTTTACAAAAACCGACACCGACAACTTTTTCCTACAAGTGCATAATACCAAAATCAGCATTTAGAGACAATATGTATAAACATTGCTGCAGCCCCAGTGTTCTCCCACTCTGGCCCAAAGCAAACATATGCTGTAATAAGCATCGACTTCCTTGCAAGAATGGTGAAAGTACATCAGCATTTACGTAGACAACACAGAATGAATACCTGATGAGTTGTGCAGAAACTAAAAAGTATGATATTCTAATTAACTCAGATGTACTAATATTCAGAATGCAGGCCAATATTAACGAAGACGAAAGAGATGGCTACTCTGGTAATTCAGTCATTTAATGCATTCAAAACAATAGCCATGACTTAAACAGCTCAGCCCTCAGCAATCAGCCTCCAAGAGAGCTTATTGTCAAACAGGTAAGCTAAAATAAACAGCACGTACAAACAGTATAGTCATTTTTCTAAAGCTTGAAACAGTTTGCCATTGAGTTAGCAGTACTAACTTTCTTTACTTGCTAAAACTTACCAAGCAGAAGCAGCAGTAAATATCGCGGCTCCGGGGTGTCTCCCATTTCAGATGCTCATGAATAAATGTAGCGCTGCCATAAGTCTGCTTTGCAGAGTCTGCGTTTTACTTGTTTCGTTTCTTTATTTTCAGTAAAATATTCCCTTACTTTCGAAAGTTTGCATCTCGCTTTTTTTAAGCTCTTCTTCTCTGTGTTTATCTTTCCACCCCAGAAACTGTTCATGCATGCTGGACAACAGAAGCGCTACACACCCCAGCAGTTGTGGTAGTTCATTGCAGTTACAACTGAACATTTCCACAGCATGTCCATAAAGTTTAAAATTAAACAACACGTCAACAATAACATTTTGTGTTGACCGATTTTTATGATTGACAACGCTATCGTTAAAGCCCTATATATATATACAGTATAAGTGAACACTATTTACCATGGACCTTACCATTTATTTTCCGTTGTTTCCCAGCCACTATGTTGTATAAGTACTGACAGTAAGAACAGTCCCACCGATCATATGACCCTACGCTATCGTTAAAGCCCTATATATAAGTCAGCACTATTTACCATGGACCTTACCATCTATTTTCCGTTGTTTCCCAGCCACTATGTTGTATAAGTACTGACAGTAAGAACAGTCCCACCGATCATATGAATGTAGCGTAAACAAGGGTGTTACATGAGTAACCGAGCCAGAGTTGAAGGTGACCTCTCCAATAGGGGAAAAATGAGGGCTTTACTATGCAAAGCAATCACACTGTTAAAAAGCAGTAGACTTTTAGGCTCAATCAGGACAAACTTTATATTGTGAGCAGACTCCAGCGACTCTGCACTACTTTTTCCCCGCCGTACCTGCTGTGTGAGCATATGCTCTGCCTCACAAAGGAAACATGAAGAGGGAACAGCTGGCTGAAATGTTGGTGAATTATGTCCATCCATCCATTCATCTTCTACCGCTTTTCCGGAGGTCCGGGTTGCGGAGGCAGCAGTTCAAGCAAAGAAGCCCAGATTTCCATCTCCCCAGCCACCTGCTCCAGCTCTTCAGAGAGGATACCAAAGTGTTCCCAGACCAGCTGGGAGACATAGTCTCTCCAGTGAGTCCTGGGTCTGCCCCGGGGTCTCCTCCCAGTGGGACGTGCCCGAAACACCTCAAGCGGGAGCCGTCCAGGAGGCATCCTAATCAGATGCCCATACCATCTCAACTGGCTCCTTTCAATGTGGAGGAGCAGCGGTTCTACTCTGAGCCTCTCCCGCATGACTGAGCTCCTCACCCCATCTCTGAGGGTGAGTCCAGCAATCCTACGGAGAAAGCTCATTTCAGCCGCTTGTATCTACAATCTCGTTTTTTCGGTCATTACCCAAAGTTCGTGACCATAGGTGAGAGTAGGAATGTAGATTGACTGGTAAATCGACAGCTTTGCCTTAGAACTCAGCTCCCTCTTCACCACAACAGACCGATGTCATATTGTAAATGGACCCCCTGAAATATGGACCCCCGGGTCCATATTCCGCTGTGGAATATGGACCCCCCTATTGAAAATGGACCCCCATTTTTATAGAAGCACCTGGACATTTTTTACTATTGATGTACAAACATGAAGATTAGACATCCAGTAAGTTTAATACATACATGAACACAGTTGACAGGGTTAGGGTTAGGGGAAGCAGCATCACAACAAGAGACAACTACGCCACAATATATTTAGTATGTAAATATGAAATAAATAAATGTTGGGTTTAGGGTCGGGGGGGGGGGGGTCCATTTTCAATAGGGGGGGGTCCATATTCCATAGCAGAATATGGACCCCCAGGTCCATATTCTATGGGGGTCCACTTACAATCTCACACCAGTACAATGTCTGCATCACTGCAGATGCTGCTCCGTTCAGTCTGTCAATCTCTCGCTCCATTCTCCCCTCACTCGTGAACAAGACCCCAAGATACTTAAACTCCTCCACTTGGGGCAGGAGCCTGTCCCCAACCCGGAGAGGACAATCCACCTTTTTCCGGCTGAGGACCATGGACTCGGACTTGGAGGTGCTGATTCTCATCCCAGCCGCTTCACACTCAGCGGCAAACCATCCCAGCAAGGACTGTAGGTCATTGCTGTATGAAGCCAACAGGACAACATCTGCAAACAACAGAGATGAGATCCTGTGGTCACCAAGCATGACACCCTCCGTTCCCTGGCTGTGCCTAGAAATTCTGTCCATAAAAATTATGAACAGGATCGGTGACAAAGGGCAGCCCTGGCGGAGTCCAACTCTCACTGGGAATGAGTCCGACCGAGTGTTGGCAATATGAACCAAACTCTCACAACAGTCGTACAGAGACCAAATAGCTCGTAACAACAAGCCCAATATCCCATACTCCCAAAGCACCCCCCACAAAAAACCACGAGGGACGCGGTCGAATGCCTTCTCCAAGTCCACAAAGCACATGTAAACTGGTTGGGCAAACTCCCACGAACCCTCGAGAATTCTCGAGACAGTAAAGACCTGGTCCGATGTGCCACGGCCAGGACAAAAACCACATTGCTCCTCCTGAATCCAAGGTTCGACCAACGGCCGGACTCTCCTCTCCAGCACCTTGGCATAGACCTTCCCAGGAAGGCTGAGGAGTGTGATCCCTCTAAAGTTGGAGCACACCCTCCGGTCCCCTTTTTTGAAAAGAGGAACCACCACCCTGGTTTGCCATGCCAAAAGGCACTGCATCCAACCTCCACACAATGTTGCAAAGGCGTGTCAACCATGACAGTCCTACAACATCCAGGGCCTTGAGGTACTCAGGGCGAATCTCGTCCACCCCTGAAGGTGGTGGACGAAGGTGAATTATTAAAAAAAAACAAAAAAAAACAAGAGCACTCTGAGGCGAGTACAATATCCCCCCCGCCTCAGTTTTCTTTGACGATCCCAATACTTACTGACAAACAGCAGTTTTCAACTTTTCTATATAATTACTGTGGCAGAACCAAATTATAATAAGCCCATCATATACAAGATCCATCCATGAATATACAACAAAGTATACAACCCATAGTTGTAGGTCAGGATCCCAAGGTGAACCCGTGTAGCAAGTATGATGGCCCTAGAGAGCTTTACACGTTCTATAGTAAAAGATTATAGGGAGTGGCAACCTTGACCTTTAACCTTCTGACCCCAAACCTGTAGTCAGAGGTTATGGTCTCAGAGTCAACCTGTGTATATCAAACCATGGTACCAAGTTTCAAAACAATCGGAACTAAACTGTAGGAGGAGCTGATTTCACAAGACAGTTACTGTCTGAAGTGAGGTGAAATAGGAGGTCATAGGTCAGGGGCTACAATTCTCGCAAAAATCATCCGATCAGAACCAAATTGCAATATGCGCATCCTCAGTGTATAGCAAAACATGGGACCAAGTTTCAAAACAATCGGACCAAAACTGTAGGAGGAGTTGATTTCACAAAAGTGGGACGGACAGACTGACCAACTGACCCATAACATAATTCCCCTTCGGTCTTAGCCTAAAGGGCTCTTCGACCAGCGGGGGATAAATACACACACATCAATGGCAACTTATGTCCAGAAAACTTATCGTGGTCTTTTTTTTTTTTTCCTTATTGTACAATTAATTGTGTTCACAGTTACCATTACAGGCCTAATCAATGCAGACGTTCTATAAGCAGTGGTGTTCAGCTGCAATGTTATTTGCAACACAACTTATCACTCAAGCAAAAAATCTCTGTGTGTCTGTCGGTCACGTTTTTAGGACATCATAGGATGGCCTATGAACTCAGGCATCATAGAACTCACGATGCCATCATAAAGATATGATGTCTATATGATGAGACAAATGTGTCTTTATGTCATATAGACCACCACTCACGATGCCTGATCATCATAGGACTCGCGATGCCGTCATAAAGTTATGATGTCTACATGACAAGACAAATGTGTCTTTATGATGTCATATAGCCCATCACTCACGATGCCTAGACTAATGTGTCTTTATGATGTCATATGGCTCAAAATTGGCAAGGTGAATAAGTTGTTGGTGTCTTCCTGAACAGGGTCGAAAGCCCCTTTTTGCTCAGATCCATTTTCATGATCCTGTCCATGAACTGGAATTACGATGCACAGTGGTCTCAATGAAGAAGAAGAATACTCACCAGTTGGAGAGCAACAGAATGAGGAGAACTGCTGTGTGTGTGTCTGTCACATTTATAGGACATCATAGGATGGCCTATGATCTCTGCCTGATCATCATAGGACATCCTATGAACTCAGGCATCATAGCACTCACGTCATATAGACACGGCACATAGACAAATGTGTCTTTATGATGTCATATAGACCATCAATATTTCAAGCAATATTAAGACTGTCTTCCTGACTTGGGGGGTTTGCACAGATTAGGGATGCACAATATATCGGAATTTTATCACATCAATGTGACCAATATGCATATCACACACTTAGGCTTAAAAAGTGTGCTTATACCAGGGGTGTCAAACTCATTCCATAGAGGGCCAAGACCCTGCAGGTTTTACCTCCACCTAGTGTCTTCAACAGGTGATTCACCATATTTCTTCCAACTGATTGCTGATCAGTGAAAACACCTGCTGAAGACACTGGGTGGAAGTAAAACATGCAGGGTCTTGGCCCTCCATGGAATGAGTTTGACACCACTGGCTTATACCTTCACGCTTCACCATGTAACACACCTTATAACACAGAAGAAGTGCTAGGGTGGATGACAACTGCAGAAGAGGAAGGACAGCGTAACGGTGCATGGAGTGTGGTGAGCATCCTGATGGAAGGGACAGAGACAGGAGGAAAATATGGGCAAAGAAAAATGTACAGATCTCTCCTCCATAAGGAATTAGTGGTGCAGTTCCTGACACCTTAAGGTACACCTCCACTGCTAGCTCAGTCGTCGTCGGCCTCTGTCGGTCTATGATGACCATGGAAGAGAATCCTAAACGTCTACTCTGCTGGAACAGCACCGCCTGTGGCTGAACAGGCCGATGCGCACCGGTGTTCTACCTTCCAGCGTTGGGCGTTGGTAGGATTCAAGCCTGGGCAGGAAGATATGGAGGACAAGATGTTACCCATGCAGCATGTCCCCCCTCTCCACGTCACTGATGAATCCAAAGGAACAGCAGGGCTGCTATAGTTAGGCACCAGCGCCGTCGCAGGAGCTGCCAGAACGATGTTGAGCACAACAGAGAACTGCCTTAGGGGCTCCGACTCCGGATTTTTCCTCAGGGTTGACTCCCGAAGCCTTTCCCGTGACCGGGTGTGCCGCAAGGCAGCGGAGGTTTGAAATCAGGGTTTACCTTCCCCTAGATGGGCTACCTTCCCAGGTTGACGAGCCACCATCTACCCGAAGCATCTGGTTTTAAGGCGACAGAGATCCGCCCTCGCCCCTTCTCCTATTAGTAAAAGCAGTTCCGCCGGACTTAGAGACTAAACCACACGGGCAGGCTAGGAGTTGGACTTAGTTGTCAGAGGCTTTTCGAGACGCACGCCGTAAGGAGCATTTTATGAGCACTGGGAGCTTAACCCCAGTGCCGCTCTTGGCTATGACAACCTTGGAACCGCTAGCACTAGCTCAGTGCTAGTAGGGGAATTCCTCTTTGGCTCAGTGAAAGGTTTTCAGATCATGGCGTCATGGGTTCAAATCCCAGCCAGGGATGTAGGTGTATGTCTGCCTTGCTTCCGTGCAAAACAGACTTTGGAGGTGTAGGTCTACCTTGCCTAAAGGCGAAAACAACTAGGTCAGTCCACCTTGACGTTAAGGCAGAAACGGACTTGGGACATCCCAGGCTAAGTAGGCAATTCTGGCCTTGGCCCAGTAAGTGGATCGTAACAAAAACTTTTGGTTAAAACAGAGACACAGTAACATGGTACATGGAAGTATTTGTTTAGATATTATAAGCCATATCATCATCGCAATTAGGGCTGTCACGATAACTTATGTAAATTATGTAATACAGCGCTATGGACAAGCCTACCGTGAAGGATAACGAGCAACTGCAACAACCACGGTGTTCATTTTTTTGTGTATGTGTGTGGCTAAATCTTGCTGTTCACTTAAGTACCCCTATTGATTAATAAATAAATTGTTAAATGTTGTGTATTTTTATTGCCAACAGCAATGTCAGAGACCTTACATGTGATAATGGGGAAAAAAGAAGCAGAGCTTTGACAGCTTTACCTGTATATTGTATTTAGTGCAGCAATGTAAGCAAGTAGCACACCACACACTAATAGATTCCATTGACAAACAACCAGAGTCACAACCAGTGTTGGCAGATTTTTCAAGACAAACACCTATCCGTGAAAACAACTACTAACTAACTAACTAACCTGCACTTATATAGCGCTTTTCTAGTCACAAAGACCACTCAAAGCGCTTTCATTAATACTAACCCTCTATTCTAAGGGCCTATAGGAAACATATCTAGGGACAATTTAGAACAACCAATTAACCTAACATGCATGTTTTTGGCATGTGGGAGGAAACCGGAGAAATCCCGGAGTAAACCCACGCAACACGGGGAGAACATGCAAACTCCACACAGATCACTGTTGATTGGGGGCTGGGATCGAACCCACGATCCCCACAATCCCCTGGCAAGGGTAAACTGTGCTGCCGCAGTGCTAACCACTGCGCCACCGTGCAGCCCAAAACAAGTCCACATATGAATTGTGATGCAATATCAGTGTCTCACACATTAATCAAGTCTCTCTCATATGTATTTCTGGGTCAGCCTTTGTCCAATTTGGTGCCACTTAGTGACTACCAACTTTTACAAGTAATTTTCTGCAAAAGCAAGTCCAAAGGATGGGGAATTCAGTCGGACCTGCAACTCTGCTCTGGGAAATTTCACAAAATCTTGCAATCAAACTAGGGTTAAGAGATATGATAAGATGATGGGTCTTCACCTTTTAATAAAAAGCCATGTGTGAGCCTTGAATGCCCAGTGTGGCATCTGGTGTACACTATGTCATGTCTGTTTTGGAAGTGGTTTAAGTGTGTTAAGGTGGGTTTATGCTCTTTCCTGCTCTGGTGCACCTATACTTTGAACAAGGTTGAAAAAGTCGAGAATAACATTTGCAAGCATTTCACATGAATTTTTAACATGTTCAAAAAATCTGACAAATTTTCTCTCAAAATAAGAGTCATTGCGGGTGTCTCGAACCCATTTAAAACCCTTCTAAATTTAGTTTTTGACAGGCAAAACACAAAACAGCATTAAGCCTGTTTTGGCTACAGCCCAGACACAGCAATGAAGATACAACTTTGCAGGAGCTGATTCAGCAAAACCGTGAAGAAGATCCACAGCCCTCTGCAAACTGTTGAGTAGAAATTGGTCATTCTTATAGGATAATTTTAGTCTGAAATCGGCCAACAAATCAAATCTGTAGGCAATCTGTAGACAGTGAGGTTTTTTAACCATTTAATGGTAAATGGCGTTCACTTATATAGCGGTTTTTCCTCATCTCTGAATGACCGAAGCGCTTTACAAATCCTGTCATCTACCCATTCACACACATTCACACACTGATGGCGACGGAGTTGCCATGCAAGCGCTAGCCTGACCCACTACAACAACTTGGGGTTCAGTGTCTTGCTCAAGGATACTTCAACATGCAGACTGCAGAGAGAGCAGTAATCAAACCACTGACCCTCCCGTCAGAAGTCAACCACACTACACCTGCGCCACAGCCACCCCTTATCTTAACACTTCAGTCAACCTTAACAGGGCTGGGCAATTTGACCTTAAATCAGCATCATGGTTAATTGAACTTTTCATGTTGGTTTCAGGGTTTTGTTTTTTCAAACAAAACCCTGACAAGGCTTGCTATTAAGCAAAATTCCACACAAGTGTGTAATATAATATAAAGAATAGGCCTACTGTCATTTCACACACAACTAAATTAAATACTGTCCAGTGCAGAAGTCTGTTTATTTACATATGAAGGGTCACCTGACTCATGTAGGCAGCTAATTAGCTGCATTGGGGGAGTTCTTTATGCAGCCATGATTATGTTATCACCACATAGGGATTATGAGCCTCTGATGGCGTTCTTAAATACAGCCTCAGCTTGTCAATTTTTGTCATTCATTCCCACTGCAAAACAGTTGAGCAGACGCAGCTAGTGGTTAGCAGCCAACAGCGATTTAGCTGCGGTGCATTTCCATGTTAGTTTCTGTGCACTTCACTTACTTTTTCTTGGCATCTTTAGACGCAATAAAGAGTCAATCATGACATACTATGTGGATAGACAGCAGGGTTTCCTCTGGCTTAAAGACCATGGCGTGGTGGCAACATATTTTTTTTTTCGGGGGGGGCGGGGCGAAAACACATGACACTACTGTAAGCAGAATATGTTAATTTTATACTATTTTTTTAAAATTCTGCACAGTAATTTTGCACATGGAACTTATTATTTGAAGTATTGTACAACCAAGGCTTGAATGTTGGAATATTGGGCCAGCTGGGGTCCCACCCAGACATCCTGTGTTTGGACTTTTTACTGGTGTCATCCTTCCCTCCTCCCTCTGCTCTCACCTCTCCTGGACACTTTTCTTCTCCTTGGCTCATCTCATCTGTCTCATCTTCCCCTCTCTGAGTCCTATCCAATTCAGGTTCTCTCTTTCTATGTTGGTATACAAACAGGTTAGAAAATGCCAAGTGTAACCTTTTGTCCTGCTTGATTTTTTTTTTTTTGTTATGGTTTACATAAATGACAAAAATGTGTGTATTTTGGTATTTTTATTCTATCATTTCTTTTTTCCCCCCATTGAGAAAGTGTAGGAAAGGGAAAAAAAACATTTATAATAGCATACTTAAATTATATGATTAGAGGTGGGTATAGTAGCCAGAAATTCTACTCATGTAAAATCAGTGCTTTGAAATTAATAATTAAAAGAAAATTTCTAGCTAAGTTAAGGGTACAAAGAGCACCCACTTAAAAACTTGAGTAATGACTTCAGTCTTGAAGGTTTGAGGTTTTTCTCCAAAATTTATAACAATTTTCTTATAGTTTTCTACTTTTCTCTGTAAATTTATCTAAATTTGAAACCATTTTCCTCATTTGTAATTTCCTCTTGTAAAATTGACTTTTCTTGTACATGTGAGACTTTATTATAAACTTGTGGATTATTTTATAGCTAATTTTTGTCTATTATTTTTTAAATAAAATTACCAGTTTTTATTTTTTTAAATAAATTTGAAACAGATTGTGGTAAAATTCTGACTTTTGTTCTACATACAATTTATACTTTTGACCATAATTTTGCAGAGCCAGTACAGAATAATTTAACTCTGATTTCAAAGAAAAAATATTAATAAAATTATAATGAAATAAATTAAATGACCAAAGATGCAGTTATTTCTGTTATATTTCTACATATTTATAGTTACACATAACAGGAAGAAGGGAAGAAAAACAAAACAAAACAAACAAAAACAAAAAAACAATATGAAAAAGATTATGTTGGTTTAATGTCCTGGATGTCAGTCTCTGTTTTATTGCAGTTAATTGCCCAGCCCCAATTCCTAACCAGTATGACAAAGAAGTGCAACTTCAATGTCACTTAAATGCCTCAACAGTAAATCTTATACCCTGTGGCATTACCCTGATAGTCACATCCACTTCAACCATGTCCTGCAGCAGGTGAGGAAACTTTTGGGCCTCAATGCCAAGATCACTGAGGCTGTGGAACAAAGATAGTTTTTTTTTTTTTTTGTTACTTATTTGTACCCGTAGGTAGACTTGGTTTGCAGTCTGGTGACAAGCCACCGGCTGCTGGTCGCTGCGTGCGCGAGCGCCCTAAACCTACATGTTTTTGGTGTGCGGGAGGAAACCAGAGAAATCCCGGAGTAAACCCACGCAACACGGGGAGAACATGCAAACTCCACACAGCTCACTGTTGGTCGGGGGCTGGGATCGAACCCACGATCTCATGATCCCCGCGGTCCCCCGGCCGAGGGTAAAACTGTGCTGCCGCAGTGCTACTGCGCCACCGTGCAGCCCATATCAGCTATAGGAGCAGTCCAAGACAGTGGAGTCACTCTGCAGGATCAGAAACTCACTCCAGAGGCAACTAGGTGACCAGAATCACCTCAACAGTAGCAGCACAGGATGGGAACAATTAGTTCAGGATGACTGAACTTTCTAAGTAGCAGTACAACATAAATATCTCACCATCAGTATAATTTCAATTAAAAGCAAATTAAATTATCCAATAAAAACATCTTTAAATCATGATCTGTTAGACTACCAACCCCATCGAACGCATCTACATAGTCGGTGTATGTCACACTTTGTGGGTTTGAAAGAGAACACTATTGACCACAACAAGGAAGTTCTACTCTCTTCCTCATGTTGTAAATAAATCTGAATGTACAAGTCAAATCTAACATCTAAAAAAGGGACCAAGAAAATGAGTGGGCTCTAACGGATAATGGCACATTCAAGGCGTTGTCTTCAGTGTGATTTTCAGTCAGTCCAAGGAAGTTGTTGACTGCCTCACCCCATTGACACATTTCTGACTATATAAGTCAAGCAGATGGTACAGCACCCAAGTCATTGAGGGGCTGAGGATTCGAGATAACTACGCCCAACACTGACAGCAAGTGGAAGATCAAATAAAACCTACCATTCATTAGCTTGTCCTGCAGAGCATACACAATAACAACATTCTTGGTTTTTCCATCCATCCATCTTCTACCGCTTTTCCGGAGGTCTGGGTCGCGGAGGCAGCAGTTCAAGCAGAGAAGCCCAGACTTCCCTCTCTCCAGCCACCTGCTCCAGCTCTTCAGAGGGGATACCAAGGCGTTCCCCGACCAGCTGGGAGACATAGTCTCTCCACCGAGTCCTGGGTCTGCCCCGGGGTCTCCTCCCAGTGGGACGTGCCTGAAACACCTCAAGTGGGAGGCGTCCAGGAGGCATCCTAATCAGATGCCCGTACCACCTCAACTGACTCCTTTCAATGTGGAGGAGCAGCGGTTCTACTCTGAGCCTCTCCCGGATGACTGAGCTCCTCACCCTATCTCTGAGGGTGAGTCCAGCAATCCTACGGAGAAAGCTCATTTCAGCCACTTGTATCCGCGATCTCGTTCTTTCGGTCATTACCCAAAGCTCGTGACCATAGGTGAGAGTAGGAACGTAGATTGACTGGTAAATCGACAGCTTTGCCTTAGAACTAAGCTCCCTCTTCACCACAACAGACCGGTACAACGTCCGCATCACTGTAGATGCTGCTCCAATCCGTCTGTCGATCTCTCGCTCCATTCTCCCCTCACTCGTGAACAAGACCCCAAGATACTTAAACTTTTCGACTTTGTTAAAATGTTGCAACAGAATACTTTTATGGTCAAAAATCTTGATTTCAGTGGTGGGCAATTCCAGTGACAGGCTGAGAACATCTGACCTAGGAATGCGCTATTAAGCCTGAAACTTTGTCATGGGAAACCCTACCAGGGGCAAGTTGCCCCCAACAACACAGCTTCTGGGATCATTAGGGCACATAAACCCCTCCACCATGATAAGGTGGTGATCCAGGGAGTGGTAGCCCATAGTCAAGAAAAAATAAATCACAGTCAGAACTGAGGAAATTGAGGAATAGCATCAAGAATTGAGGATTGTGACGGGGGATGATTAGTACAGCAGTGACGGTAATATTGTGAGAATAGTACAAAAATTCAAATGTACACACAGTGCTGAGCTAAAGCAGGAAAATCAGAACAGAAAACCCAGTTAAATTCAAAATCCTGCCAGTATAATCAGTTCTGGATAATGAGAAAGGAGTCAAGTAAAACTGGAAAGGACAAAACTGTTAACAATGGTCATTTTCAAGCTGAGAACAACAATGCCACTGTTGTCGGGCACAAGTTATGGCACTCTCTGCATTTCTGGCCTCCCAAACACAAGTCTGAACTGGCTTGGGCCTCCCCTACAGTTTTACGAATTTTAATCTGAGCTATTAACAGTATGAAAGTAGCGAGAGCTGGTTAAAAGGTCAATAGATGACGGCACATCTAAAAGTGAAATGTTGAGATAACAGGCACTGACCACTAATGATTCATAGGTCAAGACAACAGGGAGCAGCTTATTCAAAAACGTGACAAACTGACTGACTCCTGGTCCAAAGAAAGAGTTTTTCCTCATTCATACTGGGGGGAAGAAAAAAAAAGACCACAGCATAAAAGCCACACAATTATGCTTTCGATTAAAAAAAAATGTAAAATTAAAAAAAAAATGGAGGGCTGGGGTGTTAAGTTTTTTTTTCCCCCATGTAACATTTTGACAACAAATACTAGGTAAACACAGGTGTCACTAATGAAACAGGTAGATTATTATGATCAATAACAACCATGTAGCCCCTACTATTTTATGTCAAAATGACTGCTGTGAACAAAAGCCTTTTAGAAGAAAGCAACACAGGGTATACTGACGGCTTCAAACATTTAGCCCTCAGAATGTGCACAGTTCCTTAGTTAAATGCAAGAACACAGAAACGGCAGACTCCCATTCTCTCTTGGTATGCAAAACTGTGTGGTCATTACGTCGGCCAATTGGGGTAAAATTTAACTTTGCCAAAGTTCCAGGTCAGTCCACACCAGCTGTCTCTCTAATAAAACCAAGGCAGCATTGTGAATGGAGGGGGAGGGGTGTCTCAACTTTAACCACAAGAAAAGGCAGAGAGAGACAAACGGGAGAGAGACCAAATAGTGCTGAACATCTGTTCTCTATGTGTGTATGTGTGTGTGTGTGGTCGGGGCCTCTTATCTCTCTCTCTGGCCCTCTAAACATGACTAGCTGCCATCTTGGCTCAAAGACAGAAGGTGGTGGTGGGGGAAGCGAGCAGCGGCAGCAGCTCCTGGCTCCATGGCAAACAGGAGTAGGGGAAAAAATAACCAACATTAAATGTGTCAAACTGAATAAAACCACAATGTGCGAATGAACAGAAACCCAACATGTGTGAGGGTGTCTGTGGGTATTTGGGGGACAGGGGATCGACTGTTTTCCAGAGATTTTAGCGCAGCCAGAGTTGCGTGACAGCGGTAGGATGACCATTATGCACGCCGGCCGATTACAGACGGCATAATGGAGAAAGAGGACGAAAAATACACGCAATGAAGTGAGACCAGGCACGCTAAAATAAAATGTGAGCGATTTTTGAGTGAAGTTGTCACAACTACAAGAGCACCGGCAGGTGTTTTGAACTGCCTTT
The DNA here is from genome assembly GCA_020510985.1 of Pholidichthys leucotaenia. Lineage (NCBI taxonomy): Eukaryota > Metazoa > Chordata > Actinopteri > Cichliformes > Pholidichthyidae > Pholidichthys > Pholidichthys leucotaenia. The sequence continues at coordinate 295,011,683 of CM035846.1, forward strand.
TCTCCGGTCCACACCGAGTAACAAGTGTAGCTGTGAGCTGATAGTAAACTTCACTCTCCGGATACGGTGCAACACTACAAACAAGCTTTCATAACAAAAGGCAAACGCGGAACAGACTTGCAGCGAATATAGTGTCATATCCTATTTAAACCAAGTTAAAAGTGAAACGAAAATTGACTCAAAGTTATTCTCTTGCCCAGGAGCTACACGCCAAATGGTGAGCGTCCCGGGCAGGTTAGTAGACGGGCTCGGGGAGGGGGGCTGATGGGTGCTCCCAGTCCGGACACAATGAGGATGAGCGGTGGCTAGCAGGCTAGCTGAACTTCTGGGCCAACCTCCAGCGGCTAGCGAGGCTAATTAGCCGATCAGCGGCGCTTCGCACGTCGCTCCGGACCAAGCAGCGATGCGCTCATCGCAGCTTTTACTGAAGCAAAACACTTTCGGCTTTACTTCAAACTCCAAAAGCAATACTGACTACCATTTTCGCTCCTTGTAAAGTGTATAGGAGATAGAAACTGTGGTGGAAACAGCGTTAAATACGGGGCTGTGCGGAGTGACCGCCTGGCCTCAAGCCTCCCCCCCACCACCTCTCCCTCCTTCTCCTCTTCTCCGTCCAATAAAACCAGCAACTACCACATACACTTCGCTCTGTCCCCTCCGCTTAAAAACGCTACATTTTCTTGAAAATCATCCAATAAGTTGTGCCTTCTGTACGGTTTGCTTTACATGAACTTGTGTTGCGGTCCCGTGGTGATGTGGAGCCCGGGACCGACCGTGGGGACCTCATCTTCCCCCTGTGACTCACCTCTACGCTGGAGCCACCTCGTGTCTCCTAACGCTCCAACACAATTAGCTAACAGGGCTAACGTTCACACTTTAAAACTGAACCAACTTCACGTTTGACACCGTGCAAGACTACAACCTCAGGGGGAAGCAGTGTCGGAAGTACAAAAGCACTCCCTGCTGTCCTGGCCGTTTTCCCTTCCACTTTTCCCACTAACTACGGGACTGTGAGGAGTCGCTATGAGGGAGCGATGCTGCGGGCGGCCAAAGCTAAACTTGCTATTGTTAGCATGTCGGCATGGCAGCTACCCGGACCCCGATCACTTTCTGGTGGTTCTAGAGGACAAAACAGAAGCGAAATAAGCCACCATTCCACCGGCATCATCTTTCCTCCGAGTTATCGCGAAGGAAACGCTCGTCGGGTTGAAAAGCACAGCTCGCACGGTGGATTAAAGAGCCGACAAAGTCTGGAAAACTTACTATTCAGATGGAACAGAAAATATTTTTAATTCAGAACTGCTGGCTATCGTAGAAGGACCACATACACACTGTAATCTGACGGGGAAAATAAATTAAATGCACTCAATGAAAGAGGCATTTGTTAGCTTACCCAACGAGCTCGGTCACTTCGGGCTTTTCATCAAATCAACTCCTCTTTAGTATCTCCGATGGGCTGAAAAAAAAATCCACGATGCTCCTTTTCAGTTTGAAATATAAATAAACAGAAGAAGGGGGGGAAAAGTTCAGATTGGTTGTTTTTCAGAAAATAATTCTCCAACACGTCTCGCATTCGCGACCTCGCCGACTAGTGTGCGTTGCTCTTCTCTCCTTTGTGTTAATTTCACTCAAATCGAGTTTAATCCGATCGATCCCTCGGCTGGTCCGCGCTCCCGAGTCCTCCCCTCCAGACACTCGCTCACCTTCCTCGGCCAGGGGGGGGCGCGCTCCCGAGGACCTCTCATACAGATAAACAGGCGGCGTGCGCGGTCACTGACCCCCGCGTGCCCGTGTGACGCTCTCTGTTAGTTGTCATTAGAAATGGGAGGAAAATACAAAAGATTTAGTTTAAACATGTTTTTAATTAGTTATTTTTAATATTTTATCTTTAATTGACATTATTTTCGGTGATGTCACTTTATATTATATAGAAAGAAATGCTGCCAAATAAGGAAAACGTTTTTTAGTTACTTTTTACTAATTTATAACAACAATAAAAAATAATAAACGTGCATATCCTTACATAAATACACTCATAAATCATTCTTCAGTTCTGGCTCTGTCATTTTTCTTGCACAATGGCCACTGACTATAAATTTTGTCTGTCAGCGTATTTAGTCTGCATTTATGAATTCAAAGACTATTGTAACATTAATACAAACATAAAACAAACAGACTACAATAATAAAATGGATGGATTTTGATGAAATTTTCCCCAGAGGTGGTCTTTGGGCGAGAGAGGAAGCCATTACATTTTGGTGATAATCCAAGAACGCATACCTCCTCCAAGGCTCTTATCTTCTCACAGTATGTTAGCAAGAATCATCCAAAACTAGTGGATAGACTTTGATGCAATTTCCATCAGAACTGACTCGTGGCCTATACACAAACCCATTACATTTTGTAGGTGATTGATGACAGACGGAAGGAGCCTTGGTGGAGATATGCGCTCTCTGAGTGCTTTTCTAGTTTGAAAATGAGGCTGACACTCACCTGGAGACAGGTGGACTGGGAGCTCTGCAGCTGAATCGGAGTGTCTGAGTTTTTGACCCACAGACTCCTGCCACGGATGTGCTAACAAAGCTAGCAGGCTAGCAGTGTAAACAGCCCATCATCCAGGTGAAATTCTGGAGGCAGGGGCATTGTTTTACAGGTGAGACCCCGTAGGATAATGTAAACCTGAGCATGACGGTGTTTGGGGGATTTCCACAGCGGGATGAACACAGCCGCAGAAGTTATAAAGGCAACGTCGCCTGTCTGCACCTCAGTCAGATGGTGAATTCATGTCTATTCACGTGTTTACGTGGAGTTAAAATGTAATCGTGCTGCGCGAAAAATTCGCCTGTTTTGCATTTAGTCTGAATGAACCTTAAGGGTGAATATTTCATAAAAATCCGTCCGGTAGTTTTTGTGTAATCCTGCTGTGCACTAACAAACAAGGACCTTGGCAGAGATATGCACTTTCAGATCACCTCCAAAATTTAATGGGTTCATCCATGGGTCAACAGCCACCTCTGGTGGAAATTTCATCCAAATCCATCTGGTAGTTTTTGCGTAACAGACAGATAAACAGATAAACGCTGGCAAAAACATTACCTCCTTAGAGGTGATTAATCGCACTATACAGTGTTAACTTCAAACAGCATTACTCTATATCATGATTACTCATTTAACTGCAGTTTATTTGTGTTATTATCAAAGGATGCTGTATCAAAATGTCAACATTTTTAATGTGGACCTGCTCCTCATCTTTTTAGCAATGGTGACTTCAAATGGTATTTTAGTGGCACTTCCCCTGGGGGGGGGGGGGGGGGGAGCATTAACAACTCAACTGTGCGTCACTCTCTGTGCAGTTTTATCTTGAAAAAAATGTTTATTTGCGTGGGGAGAGGTTTATTACATGAACCATGTCACCCAGCATTTATAGCACAAGCTAATTTGTAAGGCTCTTCCCTGAATGGGTCTTTGAACTAACTTAAGCTAAACTACACATGCATGAGTACTGCCAAAAAAAGCCCATAAAACTATAAAACAGAGCTCTCAAATATGGACGGACAGAACAACAGCACGACTGGTCATGAAGCAGCATCAAATCACACCTACATAAACATGACTTCCTTCCAGTTTAAAAGCCCTTTAAGTTCATAAATAAATGATCAGAGGTCCCAGTCTGAGTTCTATGGCTATGTAAACAGTTCCACATATGAATCACCATGTTTGTCCATATGAGGATTTATATAATAGTACATCAAAGATCACACTGGAAGCCACACGTATGTACATGTTGCTGAATCAAAAAGAGTGGAACCACAAGATCATCGATCACCTGTGGATCCAGACAAAGTAAGCATTAAAAAAGAGATGAGACTTACAAAAAAGTGAATAAATCCCAGCATACAGTCCTCAGAACTTAAGATGTGCAATTGTGTGTTTTTTTTGTGATGTTAAAACTGCACATTCAGAGTGGATTTTCTTGTCACCAGCCTAGAGCACACATGTGCACCAATCACACTGTTTAATCAACAACTTGATAAGCCACATGTGAAGAAGTGCTCACCATCGCAGACTAGTGCATGCCATTAGAACGCAAGTATTCCTGTCTGAAACAGGTTTCCCAATGAGGCTTTACAGGCCCAAATGTAGACGGTGTTTGAAAGCAGAATACAAAGAGGTGTAGCCTATATGTCGGCAATCACACATGTTAGACTTTGACAAATATAAAAGGGAGTAAATGGCACAAGGATTTATTTGATTGTGTGAATATTAATTACAGAATACCTAATTATTGAAAATGAATGGGACATCCAATATTAGTGACCATTTCAGATCCCTTGTTTATTTTTTTTGTCAGATCACTTATTTGTCTGATCTGTTATCACTTATATTCTTAATAGTGTATCTTGAACTTTGGGGAATGGGAGTTGTTCAGTCACCAATGTAATTATTTTAGTTAATATCACTGTTCAGTGATGGAGTTCAGTGTAATATTGAATTTCTTCTGTGTATCGTCAATGAACTCATGCAGTACTATAACAGGACACGTTTACAAATATTTGAGACCCATTGTAGTGCACCGGTTTATATTTTAGCAATATTTTGTTTTTAAAAGGTTTTCTAAAAACTAATCAATCGAATTAATGACAAAACACCTAACATTAATATACACAGCAGAAGAACCTCTTTGACTGCAACCGTTGCATCAGTGCTGCCCATTTGTCAGTAAATATTTTACTAAAAATGATTTATTTCGTTATTTGGGCATTTCTGTGTCCTGCGTTTGGTCATTAAGTCATTCCGGCCATTCCACTCCACAGTCATGGTGGTATTATTATTATTAAGTTTTTAATTTTTAGATACTCGCGTGGGAGAGGGGACCCGTGGTCCTGCAAAGTACAGTGGCACCACACGGGTGAAGCAACAGTCGGGACTCCTGTCTACCACTGACTGAGCAGGCTGGGCGTGCCTCCTTGTGAAGGACCATGGACCGCCAGGTCAGGCCGCTGCTTCTCCCGGCATGTCCTGTGTTAGATACACCGGTGTTCTTTGTCAGACCCGGGTCCCCGCTGATGCTCCAGCCAGTCTGTTCACGTGCCTCGTGTTCTCCACATATGTCGAATTATCCTTTAGACCTATGCAATCATGGCAACTTTATGGTGTGATTTTTTTATGCATTGAATCTTCAGTATTATCTTTTTCTAGTCAAATTTGTCACTTTTGGCTTCCTATTTTGCTCAGGGAGGGCTGTAGTTACTGATGTTGTGATGCTGCGTATTATCCAGTCAGTATGGAGTCAATTTGAAACCCCGCCCACACTTCTAGAAGCCAGAGCATGAGGAGACAGAGTGGTGGCTAAACTTTTATTGATAAAAATTACATATTTTCACTGAGCAACGCCATACGTGGGGATGCACACCCTCGTAACCCCAGCAAAGCACTTATAAAATCTGAGATCAGTCTGACGAACAATTTGAGAGATATGTGCAGAACACACACACACACACACACACACACACACACACACACACACACAGATCTGTTGCATTTATAGATATACAACCCCAAATCAGAAGAATTTGGAAAGATGAAAAATGAGATAGGAGTTGTAAAAAAAAATTGTGCTGTAGATATCAGAAATAATGACATTTATACACAGAGAAAAAGATAGTTAATTCCCTTCCACAGCACGTGGGACACCATATGGTGTATGGGGCGGCGCCTATCTCCATTTCTCTGACCCTAGGCCACACAGCTACTATAAGCAGTGAAAGCTATAGTGGGGGGTCAGTCCTCTGGTAGCTCTGTGCGTTAACTTTCCTTTCCCCATTCTATTATGCTGAGCACCAAACTGGAAGGCAGAAAGTACCATTTTTTTATGTGGTCTTTGGTATAACCTGGCTGGGGTGTGAGCCCACAACCTCCTGGCTGTGGAGCAGATGCTCTACCACTAGGCCACCACTCCGGTTGCACAGAGAAAAAGCATTAGATCTTTTAGTTTAATTTGTTAAAAAAAGAGAAAAGAAAAAGGGTTTTTTTCAGATTTTTGTTGATAATACTGTATTTTAGCATTTATTGTAACAAATCTAATACAGTCTTATTGAATAACATTTAATTTCACCCAGTAATCTATTGATTAGGAACGTTATTACCCATTAGATAAGAATTCATTCCACTGATAGCAGACAGCGGTAGGGAGGCCAAAATCAATCAACTTTCACCTGTTCTTACATCCCCCCAGATAACTTCTATGGAACCCTGCAGCAGCTCAGGCATGCTTTAATGCAGCACTATGGAAACAGGAAAACTTTACAGTTTTTTTTTTACTAAATAATTGCAGTATTTAAAGTGCAATAACATCTCTGTACTTTACAAAAACTGGATGGATATGTTGAGAATGTAAAACAGGATTTATCTGGACCAGTTTGTTTTCATTTTAGTTATGTTCATAACCCAGCAAACTTTAATTCAGTTCAATTCAACTTTATTTGTATAGGGCCTAATCACAACAAAAGTCATCTCAAGGTGTTAGATATAGTCATGTGAAAAAATTAGGACACCCTGTATAAGCCTGTGTGTTTTTTAACATATTGGACATATGGACATTTAATGTCAATGTTAAAAATACTGGGAGATTCATGTAATGCTATAAAACAATTAAAAATAAATTAAAGACTTTTTTCAAATTTTCTGTAAAATGTAATTCTAAACTAAATGTAATTCAAATAGTGAGGAATAAACTAGGACATCCCCCATCTTTTTTAGGACACCCCCACATTCATTCCCACTTAAAATGGCTAAAATAAATGTTAAAACATGCAAATAAAAACAAAAACAAGGATAGACATAGATATGTGAACATTTCGTAATAAAAAACTGAATATTTAATGGGGTGTCCTAATTTTTTCACATGACTAGGCACAAAAGGCACAAATCATAAGCAATTGAGAGAAAGCCCCAATGATCAAGCAATCCTCTATGAGCAATCACTAGGTGACAGTGGGAAGGAAAAACTCCCTTATAGGAAGAAATGTCATGAACTGCCTGTTTAACGGGCAGGAAATAGGACGCCAAGCATACATTGTAGGTTTTTGCACATTTATTAACTTAAAGGACAACACAAAAATGCTCCCAAACTGACTGGTGAGCAAAGTGAAAAAATAAACATAAAGCACTCCCAAACGAACTGGTGAGTAGGTAGAAAAATACAACTGCTTCCACCAAACAGACTGAGAAAAACAGAGGAGAAAAGGCACCAAGACAGAGCACACCAACTTACCTCAACAGTAGACCCCAAACCATGTAAATGGGTCACGGTGGGAACAGCAAAGAGAGAGTAGTAGGACATGGAGACGAACAGGAGTTGTCGTGTTTCTAAAATACCCATACATAATTGCAGACAGGTGTAGCTCATAAGTGGTCAATTGGCAGCAGCCCCAAGGAACAGGCAACCAGAAGCTGCACTGCGCTGTCAAAATAAACAAACTGGAAACAGAAAATACAATGCAGAAAAAAACGTCATAATAAACTAAGAAATAACAGAAAATGACTTCCGGTTATGGCTGCCACGTAGGACGGACGTGTCTCGCTCTGCTCTGCTCCTGGAGAAAAAAAATCGGCAAATAACTCTCTCATTTGGGACAGAACGTATCCCAGCGTTTGGGTGAGGATATGTCGGCGAAGCCTAAGGCTGGAAAACCAGGAAAAGGAAAAAGCGAGCCACCGAAACAGTCCAAATTAACGGACTTTCAGGTCTGTGACGCAGCAAATAAAACTCCATATATGGCGGAGGAGGCTGGCAACGGTGCGATGTCTGCGGGGGGAGGCGCAGATGCGCTGATGGCTGCCATGAGTTCAATGAGAGCGGACTTTTCCTCTAGATTTGATGGGATTATGACAGCGTTGGAAGGAATAAGAAAGGAATTGGGTGACTGTGTAGAACGAACGGCGCAGATGGAGCTCCGTCTCGCTAGTGCTGAAGATGACGTCACCCGTCTTCAATTAAAGGTGCGCACTTTGGAAAAAAAAAATAAATCTCTGGAAGATAATATTTTGGATTTGGAATCTCGGTCGAGACAGAATAACTTGAGGCTGGTGGGTCTTCCAGAGGAATCAGAAGGTCGGGACGTATGTTCCTTTCTGGAAAAGTGGATTCCGGAGGTGCTGGGCAGCGAGGAGTTGCAATCAGCAGTGGTTCTGGAAAAAGCACATCGTATTGGCCCACGGAGAGATAAGGGACCGCCGAGGACCTTAATTATGAAGTTTCTTAGCAACAGAGACAGGATGAAGATCTTCAACGCTGCACAAGCTAAAGGAGAGATTAAACACCAGGACCAGCAGGTGCGGTTCTACCCAGATTTGGCCACAGGAATCCAGCAATTGAGGAAGCAGTTTGATCCCGTACGTAAGGAGCTGCGCAACCTTGGGATTCGTCATGGTGTAATCTATCCTGCGAGACTGCTGACCACGTATGAGGGCAGAACCCACATCTTCAAGACCCCAGAGGAGGCGCAGGAGTTCATCAAGAAGATCAAAGAAGAAGAAGAGACTGGTGGGAGCTAAGCATGAACAAAATATAAGGTAGAATAATTAAGCATTTGCACAGGCATCTGACTGACTTGAAGTAAATAGTAAGTTTACAAAATATAGATAGTATTATATATTAAAAAAAACAAAACAAAAACAAAACAACCAAAACAAAAAACTATGATGTACAAAGTTGTTAAAAATTTTGGAGTTAAGTTGGAAAACTACAGAGGAGAGTTAATGTTACGTCATTAAAAGCAGTAGAGTTAGGGTGATTGGGAGGATGAAGAAGGAGTGGCTTAGGCTGTTCCCCGTGGGTGTGGAACGGTCGATGGCTATATCGGGAGACGGAATTTTTTTTTTGATTTTGGGGGGTTTGCCACAAGTGTGGGAAGGGGAAATTTGTTTGTGTGTAGTTTGTAGGATGAATGTTCAACCACTCATGTTTTTGCTTCTCTGTATGAGCATGTTTACACTGCAAGGTAATCCCAAACTCTCTATTGATCATAAACCAAAGTGTTAATCTTAATTTAACTTCATGGAATTGCAGAGGTCTACAAAATTTAAAAAAACTTAAACAAGTTATGAATAAAATAAAAGACATGGGTTCAAAAATTGTGTTTTTACAAGAAACTCATCTAATAGAGGAGGATGTTAAAAGAATTAGGAGTAGATGGCAAGGAAGTGTATTCACCTCTTCATTTTCATCCCGAGCCAGGGGAGTTATGACTCTCATACATAAATCAGTTCCTTTTCAAGTGAAAAATGTAATTGGAGACAAATTTGGAAGATATGTAATCATTCAAGGTTCTTTGCTATTAGAAAATATAAATCTTGTGAACTTATATGGTCCCAATATAGATGATCAGAAGTTCTTTGCTAATTTATTTCTCATCTTATCATCACTTACAGGGCAACATATAATAGCAGGGGATTTTAATTGTACATTGAATCCAGGTATAGATAGATCAACAGGACTGGATTGTACGCACATTGGATGTAGGATGACTATTAATCATTTTATGAAAGAATTGAGATTGTTAGATATATGGAGAGAAATGAAACCACAAGTTAAAGCCTATTCTTGTTATTCCAGTACCTACAAGACATTCTCACGTATTGATTATTTTTTGATTTCCACAGAATTAAGGTCCAAGATTCAAAACTGCTTTTATGATAACATCGTGATCTCTGATCATGCACCCTGTTGTCTAATATATGTAGATAAAAAATTGACAAAGGAATCAGGTAGATGGCAATTTCAGCATAAATGGCTTCAGGATGAGGAATTTGTCAAGTATATAGAAAAACAGATAGACGAGTTCTTTGACATCAATACTACACAAACATCAGCATGTGTAAAGTGGGAGGCTTTCAAAGCTTTTATTAGGGGACATATTATTAGTTATACAGGATCAAAATCTAAGAAGACTCGAGAGGAGAGAGCCCAATTGGAACATAAAATAAAAAGTCTTCAGGAAAAAGTGTATGCAGGAAGTGACCCAAGGTTGGAGAATGAATTACTGATTTTGAGAGCTGAATACGACAAAAAATCAGCGAATAGAGCTGCCTCGAGTCTTCTAAGATTGAAACAATCTTTTTATGAACAAGGTGAAAAATCAGGAAAATTATTAGCATGGCAGATTAAACAATTAGAAATTAAAACACCAATTACCAGTATTATAAGTAATGGACAGGTAGTTATAGATCCTTTAGAAATTAATAGAGCCTTTAGAGATTACTATGAAAAATTATATGATACCAAAAATGAACCTGATTTAACAAAACTAAATGGGTTTTTGAACGAACTATCTATACCGTGTATTCCAAATGAAAACAGGGAGATATTGGAGTCTAAAATTAGTCAAGAAGAAGTTGGGCTAGCCATTGATAATATGAAATCAGGAAAAAGTGCAGGACCAGATGGTCTCCCAGTTGACCTTTATAAAAAATTTAAGAATAAATTAATAAAACCCTTTTTGGAAATGGTTTTAGAAGCATTTCAAAATAATAATTTACCATCATACATAAATAATGCCTTAATTATACTGCTGCCAAAACCAGGTAAGCCCTCTAATAAATGTGAAAATATGAGACCAATAAGCCTATTAAACGCCGACCTTAAGATAATCTGTAAAATTTTAGCAAGACGAATACAAGAAATTTTACCAAATATTATTAATCGAGATCAGAATGGCTTTATAAAGGGTAGACAAGGCTTCCATAATGTAAGAAGACTATTTAATATTATCTATTTTAATAAAGAAGCACCGGATACAGCTCTCCTATCATTGGACGCCGAAAAGGCCTTTGATAGAGTTGAATGGCCCTTTCTTTTTGAAGTCTTACAAAGGTTTGGACTTGGAAATAATTTCATAAAATGGGTTCAAATAATATACAATAATGCTACAGCAGAAATCCTAACAAATAACAATATTTCAAAACCAATAAAAATCAATAGAGGATGTCGACAAGGCTGTCCACTTTCACCTTTACTGTTTACTATGGCAATTGAACCTTTAGCGATAGCGATACGTTTACATTCACAAATATATGGAATTAAAGTTGGACCAACAGAACATAAAATCTCCCTGTACGCCGATGATATAATTTTGTTTATGTCGAATCTAAAAAAATCAATTCCAACCTTGTTGAATTTAATAAAGAATTTTGGGGAAATATCAGGATATAAAATAAATAAAACTAAATCTTCAATATTAATGCTAAATGAGACCCAGAGAAATTACCCAGCCCCTGAGGTAAATCAATTCAATGTTGTAAATCAGTTTAAATATTTAGGAATCCAAATTGTGCCTAAGCTAGAATCAGTCGCCAGTGTCAACTATGAAGCCTTAATGTCAGATATCAATAAGTTAACTCAGAGATGGATGTCACTACCAATGTCGATGATCGGGAGAATCAATATACTTAAAAGTAATATTTTACCTAAAATACTTTATTTATTTCAATACATTCCCTTATCACCACCTTTAGATCTATTCTCAAGAATAAAAAAAAAGTTAGTGGAATTTATATGGAACAACAGGAGGGCTAGATTACGTTTGTCTTTATTATATTTACCATTTGATCGTGGAGGTCTGAAATGTCCAAATTTTATGTTGTATTATTGGTCGGCACAACTGAGGTCTATGACATATTATTTTTCATCAAATGATCTCCCTCACTGGACTGAAATGGAATTATACAATTTACCTTTACCTCTTCCCATATTCATATACTCAGATTCGGCAAAAAAATTACAAAAACAAGTTAAAAATCCATTTGTAAAGCATATGATCAAAATATGGTGTGAAGCTAAAAACTATTTAAAAGAACCACAGTTATTGTCACAATTTAGTCCAATATGGGGTAATCAATATTTTAAACCAGGGAGAGCGGACGCTGTATTTAAAGTATGGAATTTAAAAGGGATACAAAAGATTCAGGATTTATATTTGCCATGTGCAGATAACATAATGTCTTTTGAAGAGCTGAGGATCAAATTTAATCTCAATAGAACACATTTTTTTAAATATCTTCAACTTAGAAACTTTATTCGATCAAATCAAAATAAAGCTCTCACTCGACCTATTTATTCATCCTTGGAAAAAATGATGATGAAAGATAGTAAAAGAAAGGGTATTATTTCAGAGTTTTATAACTCATTGACACTATCTTCAAGTGAAAATTCACTGAAAAGATTAAACTACTGGAAAGAAGATCTGCAACTGAAATTTCAGAGGAACAATGGGAATTGGTTTGTACAGAAGCTCAAACCAAATCAATAAATGCACGCCTTAAATTGATACATTTCAAATGGTTAATGGGGATGTATGTTACACCGGAGGAGTTAAATAAATATAACAAAAATATACCAGATACATGCACAAAATGCATGGAAAGTAAAGGAACCCTATTTCATTGTTTATGGGAATGTAGATTAATAAGAATGTTTTGGGAAGAGGTGAGGGTAACAATTGAAAAAATAATCTCAAAACAAATCATATTGAATCCTAAACTGTTTTTAAGATAAGATAAGATAAGATAAGCCTTTATTAGTCCCACAACGGGGAAATTCCAGGATTGCAACAGCACAGGGATAGCAACACTCAGAGCAACAATCAGAAGGCAAGAAAAAAAAAAAAAAAAAAACAAAAAAAACAAGCAAGCAAGAGCAGCTAATAAACATATGTACGTATTACTATAAAATATATATATATACACACACACACAGACACACAGTGCAGAGCATTGTAGCTGGATGGAATAAATATATGAATATATGAACACACAGTGCAGAGCATTGTAGCTAGATGGAATAAATATGTAAATATATAAACACCCACAGTACGGAGCATTGCAGCTAGGTGGAATAAATATGCAAGTATATAAACACACACAGTGCGGAGCAATGTAGCTAGATGGAATAATATGTAGATATATAAATATATAAACACCCACAGTACGGAGCATTGTAGCTAGATGGAATAAATATGCAAATATATAAACACACACAGTGCAGAGCATTGTTGCTAGATGGAATGAAACAGCATAACCGTCTACTTAGTTATCCTACATGGTATGATTATGTGCCCATACATATTCTCACCCTCCATAGCGACCGGTATGTTCCTAGTTGTATGCCGGAGAGGACCATTGTGTAAGTCTATTGCATCTTTTGCATTCAAAAAAACTATTAGTTTGTTACGTCTTTTTGCTATCTCTGCGAGCAGCCCTGCTTAGGTTGTACAGTCTGACAGCCGTTGGTAGGAAGGACCTACGAAACCTCTCGGTTGTGCACCTGGGATGATGTAGTCTGCTGCTAAATGAGCTCCTCAGTGCATTCAGTATGTCCTGCATAGGGTGGAACTCGGACTCCAGCAGAGATGACAGTTTAGCCACCGTCCTTCTCTCTCTTTTGTTGGGTCTGTACCCAGAAAAGCATAATTTTAATAAAAGTGAAAGAACATTCATAGACCTCAGTTTGCTTAATGCCAAAAAATGTATTGCACTATTATGGAAAAAGACTCATAGACCAGATGTGACTCAGTGGTTAAGACAGATGTTAACAAACCTTCCATTAGAAAGAATAACATATATACTGAAATCAAAGGAAATTGTGTTTGAGAATATATGGAGACCTTTTATTGATTATGTAAAACATTTAAACATAACTCTTGAAGAAGAAGGTGAATGATGTGTGTGGACCTTGTAAATTCCAAACTGGTGAACATAATATGTATACTTATGTATTGGATTGTCTAGACTAAACAGAGGAGCATTGTTGAAGACTTGATTTTGTTGGTGGTTGTTAGTGTTTTTAGTGCATTTTTTTTTTTTTTGTAGTACTTTAGTGTTAGTGTTTGATTGTTTGTATCATGTTTGTTAAAAAAAAAAAGGTTCAATAAAGATATTGTGGAAGAAATAACAGAAAATAAACACCAAAATGTTCACCGGGCAGAAAAGCTGGGCACGGCTTTAACCTGTGCCCCAGGAACATGACAGAGCCCCCCCTCAAGTGGTGGCTACCAGACACCCCAGGGTAACATCAGAAGAAAAACAAACCTCCCAGACACAAACAAATGACCCACCTTGGGGGGGGGGGGGACCCAGGAACATAGGGACCGGGTAACAAAAAACAGTAACAAAAAACAAAAGAACACCAAAACACTCATGAGTACACTCAGTCCAGCAGGTGGCAACACAGAACCTAGAGCCCAATTGATAAGAGGGCCAAACATTTCAAGTGGTCTTCCCAGTTCCCACAGCGACCGGTATGTGTGCTGGAACACTTCAGGCAACCTCTCCATGCCCCAGCACCAAAGAAGCAGGAAGGGCAGTTCCAGCGGTCTTCCTAAGTCCCAAGACCACCGGCATCTGTGCTGGGACACGTCGGGTGGCCCTCCCTTACCCCAAAACCAACATGACTGAAGAGGCAGTCTGTCAAGCAGTCTTCCAAGAGGGGATTTTTGAGACGCACCTGTGGTGGCTCCGAACAGGGGCTGAGCTGCACCCATGGTAGCTCCGGATGGGGGCTGAGCTGCACTTACGGTGGCTCCGGGCAGGAGCAACACTGCACCCTTGGCTCTAGGCAGGAGCAATGCTGCACCCATGGTGGCTCCAAACAGGAGCAACGTTGCACCCTTGGTGGCTCCGGACAGGAGCAACGCTGCACCCTCGGTGGTTCCGGACAGGAGCAACGCTGCACCCTCGGTGGTTCCGGACAGGAGCACTGCAGCACCCTCGGTGGCTCCAGGCTGGAGCACTGCAGCACCCTCGGCAACCTCCAGCGGTGAACCTGGACCTTCAGAGGCCTTTGGCAATGTAGGTTCATCTCCAGTGACCCTGGGAGAAAGCTCAGACATACATGCAGAAGAGAGGTCAGGGTCACCGGCAGCGGCAGAGTCCGGCGAGGCGAGCCCTGGTGCAGAGGGTGGATGCACCTGGCCCTCCTCACCAAGAGCCAGGCAAGATTGCTCTAAAACTGACAGTAGGAAGACAAAGGAGAGCACTTGCCTGAGCTCGAGCTCCACCACCATCCAGGCCTCCAATGATCCGGGTGATGGTGTTTCCTCGGGCTCGGCCCTCTGGAAGTCCAGCTTGGTTTCCAGCTCTGCTGTGGCGGCCCCCACAGAAGGCATGATAGTAGTCGCGGTCTTGGTTGCCCCCGGCAATGTGACCCATGCCGATGGCACTCCCGGCATGGCGGTTGGGGCTTCGCTCCCCACTGGCCCTGGAGCAGGATTTTCCAGGGCCACAGGCTCCTCTGTCATCTGGCGGCTTGGTTCCGGGACTGGCGGACACTCAGGAAAATCAGGAGACATGGGGAGGACTGGTGAGACAAAGGTGGCTGCAGCAGGTAGTGGGGGCTCAGGGGACTACGAACCCTGAGCCTCATCACCGGGAATCAGGCAAAACATGTCATCATGATTAGAGGAGGGAAAAAAAATGACACTTGCCTGATCTCCTGGTGTAAGATGTCATCTGCTGCAGCAGGTGGAGCGTCTGTGTCGATCTCAGCAAGAGAAACTGCACCCACAATGGCTTCAGGTTGCGAGCCTGGACCCACGGAGACTTCTGGCTCAGGTGGATCTTCTCTGGTGACCCTGGGAGAAAGCTCAGGAAAAACAAGCAGACAAACAGGGTCAGGGTCGCCAGGAGCAGCGGAGCCCGGCAAGGTGAGCTCAGGTGCAGCTGATGGCTGCACTTGGCTCTCCTCCCCATGAGCCAGACAAGACCTCTCCCAAGTAGAAACAAAAAGAACAGAAGAGGGCACTTGCCTGAACTCGAGCTCCACCGCCGTCCAGGACTCTGTTGATCCTGGCAACGATGCTCCGGGCTCAGTTCTCAGGAGGTCGGGTTGCGACTCTGCTGCAGCAGCCTCCGCAGCAGGCGTGATGGTCTCCCCAGAAGGCGTGGACCATGCTGGTGGCTCGTCTGGCACAGCCGCTGGGGTTCCGCTCCACGTTGGCACTGGGTTGGAGTCCTCCAGGACCACTGGCTCCTCCATCGTCTGGTGGCACAGGTCAGGATCCGGCGGGCACTCAGGAGCAGATGGAGGGAACACAGAGGCAGCAGGTGAGAGACACTCATCAGCAGCTGGCGGAGAAAACCCAGTGGACTGCAAACACTGGGTTATCTCTACAGGAACCAGGCAAGACAATTCATCCTTAGGTAATGGAATACAAGAGTTCACTTGCCTGAATTCCTGGGAGATAATGAAGTCAGCTGCTGCTCCGAGGTTTGGCTCTCTCTCCACGAGAGCCTCAAGCGTTGTCTGGGTAGGGGGTGATGGCGTGGGCTGGGGGCGGAAACGGCGAGCCCTCCGTTCCCGTGGACACTTTTTCTGCCTGGGTTGATGTGAGGGAGAACACTCCAGCAGCTCCACCGCTCGCTGTCTGGTTTGATACACCATTGTGAGGAGAGGAGCCAGGGCAGGATAGTTTCAGAGACTAGGACAGGTCTCAGTCAACCCAGCAGTAAAGTCCATGAAGCCATAAACAGTCTCGGGAGTGTGGGTGACTTAAGCTTTAGAGACAAAATCCACAACATCCTCTGCCACCGCACACTCCTTCACACTCAGTCCCAAAACCCGGAAGTCTGTAGTGGAACCCATACGACCCCTAAAACAGTCCACTCAAAAAGAGAAAAGAAAAAATGCCCAAAACCTACAACAGCTGGTGTCCAGACTGACTGTGCCCTTGAGGCAAAAAAGAATGAATACAGTGACAGCACAATGACACAAATGTTGGAGGAAAGTTGGGCTCAACATCTGTGGTGCCAGCTACAGGGAACGGCTGAGTGACAGAAAAAAGCTCAGCTGGAGTACCCTAAGAGCAATGGGCTCAACAGCTGAGAAAAACAGAGGAGAAAAAGGCACCAAGACGGAGCACACCAACTTACCTCAACAGCAGACCCCGAAACTATGAAAATGGGTCTCGGTGGGAGCAGCAAAGAGAGAGTAGTAGGACACGGCGACGAACAGGAATCGTCGTGTCTCTAAAATACCAATACATAATTGCAGACAGGTGTAGCTCATAAGTGGTCAATTGGCAGCAGCTGTGCAGCCCCAAGGAATAGGCAACCGAAAGCTGCACTGTGCTGTCAAAATAAAACAAACCGGAAACAGAAAATACAATACAGAAAAAAACCCATCACAATAAACTAAGAAATAACAGAAAATAAACACCAAAATGTTCACCGGGCAGAAAAGCTGGGCACAGCTCTAACCCATGCCCCAGGAACATGACAAGAAAGCTCTGGCAGAACCAGGTCCAGTGAGGGGCAGTCATCTGCCACGACTGGTTGGGGGGGGGGGGGGTGAGTGGAGAGAAGAAAGAAAGAAAGAAAGAAAGAAAGAAAGAAAGAAAGAAAGAAGAGACATATTATTCATACAAACAGGGGCGTCAGACAGGAAGGGGGCGGTACTCTTTACACAGGGCCCACTGCAGGGAGGGGCACTCAAAAAGCCCGTAATGAAAACCTTTTTTTGTGTGGCATTCTTTTAATTTCAAATTAATTAATGTCAGTAAAATTCAACCTGGCTGAATGAAATGTTTGAGAGATTGAATTTTGCATCAATAGTAATGACGGATGTTTTCTGGGGCCCCTATCACCCCTTTAAAAAGGTGAAAATAGTTTAGTCCACACACCTGCACCTGAGGGGTATTGCATAAAAGTAGAATTAAGAAAGCCAGGATAAGTGAAAAATTGTGGCTTGACATAGGTGGACCTGCTTATCCTGGCTTAATCAGTTGCACCATTGTCAAGCCAGGATGAAAAGAGGAAGCTATGTCAAGCCAGGTGTAGATAGTTAGGATAAGTGCACATTCATGACAAACTTAAACACCCCTGCATCCAGATAACAACAACATACAGGAAGAACAACATTCGTACAGATACGACAAAGATAGGTTAACCAGAGTGGTGGCCCAGTGATACACTGCGTTCCAAATTATTATGCAAATGATATTTGTCTCTGATTTTCCTAGTCGATGTAAATGATAGTCAGTATAATTTTCAAGTCATCAACTGTTAGAACATAATTCAAATTTTATTGAACAAACCTCCCAATGATAACTTTTTTTTTGCAAAAATAAAAAACACTCAAAATACTGTATACTGTTCCAAATTATTATGCACAACAGAGTTACAAAACATTTTTTTGGTTGTAAAGAACTGAAAACGGTCATTTGTTGAAGTTACATGTTTACGTAGGACCCCTTCTTTTTTTTTTTCCACAATATTTTTTATTGAACCTTTTTTTTTACAAACATGGCACAAACAATCAGACACTAACACAAAAGTAATTTAAAAATTAAAAAGAACAATAACAAAAAAAAAGTGTAATAAAAACAACAACAGCCTTTAACAAACACAAGTCAACAACAATGCTCCTCTGTTTAGTCTAGGTAATCTATTACATAAGAATACATAATATACATTCACCAGCTTGGAATTTGCAAGGTCCACACATATCATTCACCTTCTTCTTCAGATGTTATGTTTAAATTCTTTACATAATCAATGAAAGGTCTCCATATATTATCAAACACATTTTCCTTTGATTTCAGTATATATGTTATTCTTTCTAGTGGAAGGTTTGTTAACATCTGTCTTAACCACTGAGTCACATCTGGTCTAAGAGTCTTTTTCCACAGTAGTGCAATATATTTTTTGGCATTAAGCAAACTGAGGTCTATGAATGCTCTTTCACTCTTATTAAAGTTATGTTTATCTGGATACAGACCCAACAAAAACAGTTTAGGGTTCAATGTGATTTGTTTTGAAATTACTTTTTCAATTGTTACCCTCACCTCTTCCCAAAACATTCTGATTTTTCTACATTCCCATTAACAGTGAAATAGGGTTCCTTTACTTTCCATACATTTTGTGCATGTATCTGGTATGTTTTTGTTATATCTATTTAATTCCACTGGTGTAACATACATCCGCATTAACCATTTAAAATGTATCAGTTTAAGACGTACATTTATTGATTTGGTTTGAGCTCCTGCACAAGCCATTTCCCATTGTTCCTCTGAAATTTCAATTTGCAGGTCTTCTTTCCAGTAATTCAGTCTTTTCTGTGAGTTTTCACTTGAGAATAGTGTCAATGAGTTATAAAACTCTGAAATAATACCCTTTCTCTTACTATCTTTCATCAAAAATTTTTCCAAAAATGAATAAGTAGGTCGGGTGAGAGCATTATTTTGATTTGATCGAATAAAATTTCTAAGCTGAAGATATTTTAAAAAAGTGTGTTCTATTAAGATTGAATTTAATCCTCAGTTCTACAAAAGACATTATGTTATCTGAGTGTGACAAATATAAGTCTTGAATCTTTTGAATCCCTTTTAAATTCCATATTTTAAATACAGTATCTGCTCTGCCTGGTGTAAAATATTGATTACCCCATATTGGGCTAAATTGTGACAGTGAGTGTGGTTCTTTTAAATATTTTTTGGTTTCACACCATATTTTGATCATGTGCTTTACAATTGGATTTTTAACTTGTTTCTGTAGTTTTTTAGCCGAGTCTGAGTATATGAATAAGCGAAGAGGTAAAGGTAAATTACATGATTCCATTTCAGTCCAGTGAGGAAGATCATTTGATGAAAAATAATATGTCATAGACCTCAGTTGTGCTGACCAGTAATACAACATAAAGTTTGGACATTTCAGACCTTCACGATCAAATGGTAAATATAGTAAGGACAAATGTAATCTAGCCTTCCCATTGTTCCATATAAATTCCACTAACTTTTTTTTAATTCTTGAGAATAGATCTGAAAGTGGTGGTAAAGGAATGTTTTGAAATAAATAAAGTATTTTTGGTAAGATATTACTTTTAAGTATATTAATTCTCCCGATCATCGACATTGGTAGTGACATCCATCTCTGAAGTAACTCATTAATATCTGTCATTAAGGCTTCATAGTTGGCATTGGCGACTGATTCTAGCTCAGGCAAAATTTGAATTCCTTAATATTTAAACTGATTTACAACATTGAATTGGTTTACCTCAGGAGCTGGATGATTTCTCTGGGTCTCATTTAGCATTAATATTGAAGATTTTGTTTTGTTTATTTTATATCCTGATATTTCCCCATCCATCCATCCATCCATCTTCTACCGCTTTTCCGGAGGTCCGGGTCGCGGAGGCAGCAGTTCAAGCAGAGAAGCCCAGACTTCCCTCTCCCCAGCCACCTGCTCCAGCTCTTCAGAGGGGATACCAAGGCGTTCCCAGACTAGCTGGGAGACATAGTCTCTCCACCGAGTCCTGGGTCTGCCCCGGGGTCTCCTCCCAGTGGGACGTGCCTGAAACACCTCAAGTGGGAGGCGTCCAGGAGGCATCCTAATCAGATGCCCATACCACCTCAACTGACTCCTTTCAATGTGGAGGAGCAGCGGTTCTACTCTGAGCCTCTCCCGGATGACTGAGCTCCTCACCCTATCTCTGAGGGTGAGTCCAGCAATCCTACGGAGAAAGCTCATTTCAGCCGCTTGTATCCGCGATCTCGTTCTTTCGGTCATTACCCAAAGCTCGTGACCATAGGTGAGAGTAGGAACGTAGATTGACTGGTAAATCGACAGCTTTGCCTTAGAACTAAGCTCCCTCTTCACCACAACAGACCGGTACAACGTCCGCATCACTGCAGATGCTGCTCCAATCCGTCTGTCGATCTCTCGCTCCATTTTCCCCTCACTCGTGAACAAGACCCCAAGATACTTAAACTCCTCCACTTGGGGCAGGAGCCTGTCCCCAACCCGGAGAGGACAATCCACCTTTTTCCGGCTGAGGACCATGGACTCGGACTTGGAGGTGCTGATTCTCATCCCAGCCGCTTCACACTCAGCGGCAAACCGTCCCAGCAAGAGCTGTAGGTCATTGCTGGATGAAGCCAACAGGACAACATCATCTGCAAACAACAGAGATGAGATCCTGTGGTCACCAAGCATGACACCCTCCATTCCCTGGCTGCGCCTAGAAATCCTGTCCATAAAAATTATGAACAGGACCGGTGACAAAGGGCAGCCCTGGCGGAGTCCAACTCTCACTGGGAATGACTCCGACCGAGTGTTGGCAATGCGAACTAAACTCTCACAACGGTCGTACAGAGACCGAATAGCTCGTAACAACAAGCCCGATACCCCATACTCCCGAAGCACCCCCCACAAAAATCCACGAGGGACGCGGTCAAATGCCTTCTCCAAGTCCACAAAGCACATGTAAACTGGTTGGGCAAACTCCCACGAACCCTCAAGAATTCTCGAGAGGGTAAAGAGCTGGTCCGATGTGCCACGGCCAGGACGAAAACCACATTGCTCCTCCTGAATCCGAGGTTCGACCAACGGCCGGACTCTCCTCTCCAGTACCTTGGCATAGACCTTCCCAGGGAGGCTGAGGAGTGTGATCCCTCTAAAGTTGGAGCACACCCTCCGGTCCCCTTTTTTGAAGAGAGGAACCACCACCCCGGTTTGCCATGCCAAAGGCACTGCCCCCGACCTCCACGCAATGTTGCAGAGGCGTGTCAACCATGACAACCCAACAACATCCAGGGCCTTGAGGTACTCGGGGCGAATCTCGTCCACCCCCGGGGCCCGGCCACCAAGGAGATTTTTAACCACCTTGGCGACCTCAGCCCCTGTGATAAGCGAGTCATCCCCCTCGTCCCCAAACCCTGCTTCCTCTGTGGAAGGCGTATCAGTGGGATTGAGGAGATCCTCGAAGTATTCCTTCCACCGCCCGACGATATCCCCAGTTGAAGTCAACAGTGTCCCATCCGCACCATACACAGTGTGGACGGGGAGCTGCTTTCCCCTCCTGAGCCGCCGAACAGTTTGCCAGAATCTCTTTGAAGCCGACCGAAAGTCTTGTTCCATGGCCTCACCGAACTCCTCCCATACCCGGGTTTTTGCTTCAGCAACCACCCGAGCTGCACTCCGCTTGGCCTGCCGGTACACCTCAGCTGCTTCGGGAGTCCCACAAGCCAACCAAGCTTGATAGGACTCCTTCTTCAGCTTAATGATATTTCCCCAAAGTTCTTTATTAAATTTAACAAGGTTGGAATTGATTTTTTAAAATTCGACATAAACAAAATTATGTCATCGGCATACAGGGAGATTTTATGTTCTGTTGGTCCTACTTTAATTCCATATATTTGTGGATGTAAACGTACTGCCATCGCTAAAGGTTCAATTGTCATAGTAAACAATAAGGGTGAAAGTGGACAGCCTTGTCGACATCCTCTATTGATTTTTATTGATTTTGAGATATTGCTGTTTGTTAGGATTTCTGCTGTAGCATTATTGTATATTATCTGGACCCATTTTATGAAATTATTTCCAAGTCCAAACCTTTGTAGGACTTCAAAAAGATAGGGCCATTCGACCCTATCAAAGGCCTTTTCGGCGTCCAATGATAGGAGAGCTGTATCCGGTGCTTCTTTATTGGAATAAATAATATTAAATAGTCTTCTTACATTATGGAAGCCTTGTCTTCCCATTATTTATTTAGCGAATGCAAAGTCCTTAAGTCAAGCAGTTGCCTCCTGGTTTGCTGTATGGAGGGTGTGTAATCCTCCTTCCAGTCTTTGGAGCGGGCAAGCCTCTATGATGTGTTCCATAGTTTGCTCCTCTCCACATGCGCACAGTGGGCTAGGGCTACTGCCCCATCTGTGAAGGCTGGCCAAGCAGGGGCCATGCCCAGTCCTGAAGCGATTGAGTGTAGACCACTGTCTCCTTGGGAGGTTGGTGCCCGGGACCTGTTGGTTGGGGTTTATCACCAGCTGTTTGTTTGGGACCTCCTTGGTTTCCCATTCCTCTTGCCAAGCTGTCTGGATGGTAAAGTCAGCTGGGGGAGGGTTTTTCCAAATCGGCCGTCTGGATGAAAGTCGGGCAGTGGGTGGGGTGTAGATATCTGTATGGATTGGTAAGTGAGGAAAATCTTTAACTTTTTGGAGCATCCTTTGAGTTAATACTGCTCGCCGGATGTGTGGAGGGGCTATGTTTGACAGTACAGAGAGCCAGGGGAGTGGTGTTGAGCGGATTGTTCCAGTTATAGTTCTCATGGTTGAGTTGAGCTGGGTGTCTACATGGTGTGTGTAAGATGACCTGGACCAGACAGGGGCACAATATTCTGCTACAGAGTATGAAAGGGCCAGTGCTGAGGTGCGCAGGGTGGAGACTGCCGCCCCCCATTTTGCACCAGCGAGCTTGCAGAGCAGGTTGTTTCGTACTTTCACCTTAGCAGCCGTCCCCTTTAGATGTTCCTTGAAGGATAAGGTCCTATCAAGGGTCACTCCAAGATAAGCTGGATTTGGGGCATGCTTAAGCTTGAGTCCGCTCAGGTGGATGTTTAGTTCTCTGGCAGCTTTTGCATTGTGGAGATGAAATACACTGGAGACGGTTTTTGCTGGGCTTGGTTTTAGGCGCCAGATTTTGCAGAACTGGTCCAGTTTAGCAAGATCTTCCGTGAGCACCCGTTCCAGTGGTTCAAAGTCTGGTGCTTGGAATGCCAAACAGATGTCGTCTGCATAGATGAATTTGCGGGATTTTGTAGTAGGCAGGTTGTTTATGTAGAGGTTGAACAGAGTTGGAGCTAGAACTGAGCCTTGTGGGAGTCCGTTTTTCTGCATTCTCCATGCACTTGTGTTCTGACTGAGGTGGACTCTGAACCTTCGGTTGGTCAGCAGGGTTTTTATAATTGCTGTTGCCCAAGCAGGGATCGCCTTTATAAGTTTCAGGAGGAGGCCTTTGTGCCAGACCGTATCATAGGCGGCTGTAAGATCGAGAAACACAGCCCCTGTCTTCAGTCTGCTCTCGAAGCCATTTTCAATGAAAGTGGTTAGGGCCAGTACTTGTTCTCCTGTACTGCGGTCCTTGCGGAAACCTGCTTGATCCACACTTAGAATATCCTCTATTTCTGGGGAAATGCGTTGCAGTATTAGGCGCTCCATGATTTTGTAAGGAACGCTGAGTAGGGAGATTGGGCGGTAGCTTGCTGGTAGTTTGTGGTCTTTGCCAGGTTTTGGGATGGCAATGACCTTTGCTGTCCGCCATTTCTTTGGGATCGAGTTCGTTTGTGTGATCCTTGTGTAGAATTGTGTCAACCAGGTTAGGGCTCGGGGGCCAAGATTCTTCATGAATTCTGGGAAGATGTTATCGTATCCTGCTGCCTTTCCACATTTCAGGCCCTGTAGGACTTTCTCCAGTTCAGCAGCCTCGAAGGGTTCAGGGTTCGTTTCCTCTACAGGCATTTTTTGGTGTTTTTTTAGCTCAGTTGTAACTGCTCTTCTGGTGTCTTTGTCTTGGGGTGCTTTGGCGATAGTCAGTAGGTGGGATGCAACTTGGTTGGGTGTGACGGATGCTCGGCTTTGGCTAGGGGGCTTCTGTGCAGCTCCTAGGCGACGGATGAGGCTCCAACATTTCCTGCTAGAGTGGGTAAAGCTCCGGTCAGCAACTGTCTCCTCCCATTTCTTTCGCCGGGCTGTATTTAGCGATTCAATGAGATGGTCTGCTATCTCTGGGTCCCCTGATGTTTGATAGGATTGTAGGAGGGCAGCACTTTCTCCGTCCAAACATGGGTCTGATCTCGGTTAATAATATTTGGTAATATTTCTTGTAGTCATTTTGCTAAAATTTTACAGATTATTTTAAGATCAGCATTTAATAGGCTTATTGGTCTCATGTTTTCACATTTATTAGGGGGTTTACCTGGTTTTGGCAACAGTATAATTAAGGTATTATTCATGTATGGTGGTAAATTACTATTTTGAAATGCTTCTAAAACCATTTCCAACAGTGGTTTTATTAATTTAGTCTTAAGTTTTTTATAGAGGTCAACTGGAAGACCATCTGGTCCTGCTCTTTTTCCTGATTTCATATTATCAATGGCTTGCCCAACTTCTTCTTGACTAATTTTAGACTCCAGTATCTCCCTGTTTTCATTTGGAATACATGGTATAGATAATCCACCCAAAAACCCATTTAGTTTTGTTAAGTCAGTTTCATTTTTTGTATCATATAGTTTTTCATAATAATCTCTAAAGGCACCATTAATTTCTAAAGGATCTATAACTACCTGTCTGTTACTTATAATACTGGTAATTGGTGTCATCTTGTCTCCGTAGTTGAGGAACTTCATAATCAACGTCCTCGGTGGTGTCTTATTATCTCTCGGTGGGCCGATTCGGTGAGCTCTCTCTAAAACGACCGATGACTGCAGATCCGCGTTATTCAGCGCTTCTGGAATCCACTTTTCCAAAAAGGAACATGGGTCCCGTCCCTCTGTTCCCTCCGGGAGGCCCACCAGCCTCAAATTATTCCGTCACGAGCGGGATTCCAAGTCTAGGACGTTATCTTCCAGACTTTTGCATTTTAATTCCAGTGTTTGCAGTTTAGATCGCAGGCTGGTGACGTCATCTTCAGCGCTTGAAATTCGGAGCTCCGCCTGCGACACTCGCTCCATGCAGTCGTTTATTTCCTTTCTCATACCTTCTATCGCTGCTATAATCCCATCAAATTTAGACGAAAACTCTATTCTCATGGAGTTGATGGCAGTGAGCACTACGTTTGTCCCCTCTTCAGCAGTTCCCGCTCCGCCGCTGGCTCCCTCCTCCGCCATTGCCTCTGGAGTTTTCTCTGTTTCGCCTCAAGCGTGGAAGTCTGTTAGCTTGGGTTGTTTTGTCAAGTTACCTTTTCCTCCACCTAATTTTCCAACCTTGGTCTTTACCATATCCGCGCCAAAACGCTGGGATGGGTTTTTGTTCCAATTAAGAGAGTTTTAGTAAAATTTTTATTTTTACGAGCAGAGCAGTGTGAAACATGTCTTCCTATGTGGCTGCCATAACCGGAAGTCAGGACCCCTTCTTTAATAAAACTTTCACAATTCTTGCATCCATTAAGCTTGTGAGTTTTTGGAGAGTTTCTGCTTGAATTTCTTTGCAAGATGTCAGAATAGCCTCCCACAGTTGCTGTTTTGATGTGAACTGCCTCCCACCCTCATATATCTTTTGCTTGAGGATGCTCCAAAGGTTCTCAATAGGGTTGAGGTCAGAGAAGGATGGGGGCCACACCATGAGTTTCTCTCCTTTTATGCCCATAGCAGCCAATGACACAGAGGTATTCTTTGCAGCATGAGATGGTGCATTGTCATGCATGAAGATAATTTTGCTACAGAAGGCATGGTTCTTCCTTTTGTACCATGGAATAAAGTGGTCAGTCAGAAACTCTACATACTTTGCCGAGGTGATTTTCACACCTTCACGGACCCTAAAGGAGCCTACCAGCTCTCTCCCCATGATTCCGGTCCAGAACATGACTCTACCATGACTTGCTGATGTCGCAGCCTTGTTGGGATATGGTGGCCATCCACCAACCATCCACTACTCCATCCATCTGGACCATCCAGGGTTGCACGGCACTCATCAGTAAACAAGATAGTTTGAAAATTGGTCTTCATGTATTTCTGGGCCCACTGCAACCGTTTCTGCTCGTGAGCATTGGTTAGGGGTGGCCAAATAATAGGTTTATGCACAACTGCAAGCCTCAGGAGGATCCGACACATTGAGGTTCGTGGGACTCCAGAGGCACCAGCAGCTTCAAATACCTGTTTGCTGCTTTGTAATGGCATTTTTGCAACTGCTCTCTTAATCCGATGAATTTGTGTGGCAGAAATCTTCCTTATTCTGTCTTTATCTGTACAAACCCATCTGCGCTCTGAATCAGCCAAAAATTTCTTCACAGTACGATGATCGTGCTTAAGTTTTCGTGAAATATCTAATGTTTTCATACCTTGTCCAAGGCATTGCACTATCTGATGCTTTTCGGCAGCAGAGAGATCCTTTTTCTTTCCCATATTGCTTGAAACCTGTGGCATGCTTAATAATGTGGAACATCCTTCTTAAGTAGTTTTCCTTTAATTGGGCTCACCTGGCAAACTAATTATGACAGGTGTCTGAGACTGATATCAGTGATCCAAAGAGCCCCGAGACATAATACCATCCATGAGTTTAATTGAAAAACAAAAAATACAATACACTCTACACTAAAATCCCATTTGCATAATAATTTGGAACACGGTGAAGAGCATCCACCCCACAGCCGAGAGGTCATGGGTTGGTTGGTCACTGGCAGGGTCATACCAAAATACCATATAAAAATGGTACTTCCCGCCATCTACACACGTGGACAAAATTGTTAGTACCCCTCTGTTAATGGACGAAAAACCCACAATGGTCACAGAAATAACTTGAATCTGGAAAAAGTGGTAATAAATAAAAATTCTATGAAAATTAACCAATGAAAATCAGATAATGCTTTTGAATTGTGGTTCAACAGAATTACTTTACAAAAGAAACTCATGAAACAGGCCTGGACAAAAATGATGGTACCCCTAGAAAAGATTGAAAATAATGTGACCATAGGGACATGCTCAACCAAGATGTGTCCTCTAATTAACATCACAGGTGTCTACAAACTTGTAATCAGTCAGTCGGCCTATTTAAAGGGTGAAAAGAAGTCACTGTGCTGTTTGTTGACATGGTGTGTACCACACTAAACATGGACCAGAGGAAGCAAAGGAGAGAGCTGTCTCAGGAGATTAGAAAGAAAATTATAGACAAGCATGTTAAAGGTAAAGGCTATAAGACCATCTCCAAGCAGCTTGATGTTCCTGTGACTACAGTTGCACATATTATTCAGACATTTAAGATCCACGGGACTGTAGCCAACATCCCTGGACGTGGCCGCAGGAGGAAACTTGATGAAAAATGGAAGAGACGGATAATACGAATGGTAACAAAAGAGCCCAGAACAACCTCTAAACACATTCAAGGTGAACTCCAAGGTCAAGGTACATCAGTGTCAGATCGCACCATCCGTCGTTGTTTGAGCCAATGTGGACTTCATAGGAGACGACCAAGGAGGACATCACTGTTGAAAACAAATCATAAAAAAGCCAGACTGGAATTTGCCAGACTGCATGTTGACAAGCCACAAAGCTTCTGGGAGAATGTCCTATGGACAGACGAGACAAAACTGGAACTTTTTGGCAAGGCACATCAGCTTTATGTTCACAGACACAAAAATGAAGGCACCCTTCAAACTTGAGACAACTGGAGCAGTTTGCTCATGAGGAGTGGGCCAAAATACCTGCTGAGAGGTGCAGAAGTCTCACTGACAGTTACAGAAATCGTTTGATTGCAGTGATTAGTGGGCATAGTAGATAGTAATAGTATAATTCAACATGGTAAATCAAATCTAAACTTGTGAATGACATTCATTTAAGACATGCTGTTTGATTGAGCAAGATGGTGGTGCATACAGATGCAATGGCTAGTCGCTCCAGGCTACTGTGTATATATGTCTTTTTTTTGTTGTCTTTCTGCGATGGACTAATCACCTATAGTCACCAGAAATTACTATTTATTGGCTCCCAACAACTCTGACATCACTAGTGCCTATACTTGGACTCACTGTATCCCTGTGGAGATTGTGGGACCACCGGGCACTCCATGGATTGTTGTTGGGTCCTGCAGTCATCGGAGGCAGCGTTAGGAGAGGAAGTAAAAGCAAGGGTGCAGAGCAGGACTTCGATTTCAGCTATGTAAACAACGCAACAAACCTCTGCTACCATCAATCTTCCTCACCAATGCCAGATCCCTCATCAACAAAATGGATGAGCTACAATCTGAGATTGCCTACAACTGCTTTGTCTGGGACTGTGGTATTCTGATTGTGACGGAATCCTGGCTGCACCTGCAAATCCTGGTCGCTGCGGTGGAACTTCCAGGCTGGACTACCCACTGCCAGGACCGCAACGGAGACTCTGGTAAGGGGATGGGTGGGGGGCGCTGTGCTTTTGTGCTCCAGGCCTGGTGTAATAATAGCAGGATAATACACAGTCACTGTTCACCGGACTTAGCGGCCATGTCCTTTCTGTGTAGTAGGGGTGTGCCATATTGTATTGTTCACGATAATACCAGTATAAATTTTGATACCGGTGTAAAACTGAATATCACGATATTTGGGGTCTACAGCATGACGATGTCACACCGTTACACTGCTGACGGAAGTTAAGCATTTGCATAGAAACAGCAAAACAAATGTGGTGTGGGAAGTGGCATCTCCGAAGTTAGGCTATCTACATCCAGTTGAGTGGAAATATTTAAGTTTCACTTTCTGTTTCACACTGTCATTTAAAAACAAAACAAAACAAAATGGTGGAACAGTGTGGATAATCTACCTGCATTTTTTCTGCACATCAATAACACCGCTGGAGCAGTATTAACTTTGGACAATGTGCCGCTCGAAATGGCTATAGTTGTATTTTAGTTCGGTTTTGGCTGCTTTTTCTTGATTTTATTCAACCACCCAAGAGGGGAACCCCCCCCCCCCAAAAAAAAACAACAAAACAAAACATCTGTTCAGTGCAACGAGAGCCAAAAAGTCCCAAGACAAGTCTGTGTAACAAGAATAATGCAGGTAAAGTGATTTCTGTGAATTTTTTTTTCACAAAAACAAATTCACAGAAATATTGTGATATCATTTTTAGGCCATATTGCCCACCCCTACTGTGTAGGCCTTTCTATCTTCCTCGCAAGCTAACAGTAGCAATTGTCTCAGCCATCTACATTGCTCCCGATGCTAACGTCAGCTCAGCACTGAGCGACCATCAGCTCATTGTTAGCAAGCAGTAGAGAGACCACCCTGATGAAGTCCACATAATTGCAGGGGATTTTAACAAAGCTTGTTTAAAGACTGTACTTGTGGTCTATATTTATCATATATTCCATAACCTACATATGTTGAAGCACGTGAGAATGTTTGGTGATTACATATGTAAGGCGACTTCACACCTCAGAACAGGACAAAGAGATCTCAACCGCCAGTGAGGATCAAAGAGTTTCCCAGGCACTGCGGTGGAGACCGGAGGAGCTGCCCTGACCCCCCAGGGCCATGAGGAGGAGTACGAAGACAATGGGGGGATTAAGATAATGAGGGATGTCAGCTTTGGATATGCATGTCTTTTGTTATGTGCAAGTATAAGTTCTGAGAGCCGGAGGTGTTCGCTCTCTTTTTCCTTCTTCTGCTGCTGCACTAGGATGAGACTTGTTAGAGGAGCTGATAATAAACTTTGGTTTATATATCACATTGCCTCGTTCTTCCAAGCTCTTCTACACTGGTGACCCTGACGCGAGGAAGGACCAGAGGCGTTCCCCCGCGATCGACTCATCTGTGGCGACCCAGGCAGACGCCGGCGCCCACGCAGACAGGGGAACAGATGGACGACGTTCCCCCACGGCAGAAGTGATAGAGAGGGCTCAACCGAGCACCAGCGCCGCTGTGAGAGCCGAAGCAAGGCACTCTCACCCTGCAGACACAGCAGTGACGGTCTACACAAACGCCGTCACCGTCAACCTGCCGGACTTCTGGCAGGAAGACCCCGCCTCCTGGTTTCTGCAAGCTGAAGCCCAGTTTGCACTTGCGGGCATCACGGCTGACGATACAAAGTTCTATCACATCGTCGCCAAACTCAACGCCGCCACTTCGAGATGTGCGCGGAGCATAATCCAACGGCCGCCGGCCCAGGACAAATATGAAGAACTGAAAGCGACTATTGTGGCAAATTACGTCCCCTCAGCCGAGGAGAGAGCCGAGAGGATCCTGGCGGTTTACGGCCACAGAGGAGGCAGACCCAAGGCCCTCATGGAGGACTTGCTGCAACTTAAAGAAGAGGACAATGACAACTTCCTCTTCCATTTCATATTCCTCAGTACGCTGCCGCCACACATGAGAGGGACGCTGGCCAACATGCGATGCAGCACCCAGCAAGACTTCCGCACGCTAGCTCACGAAGCTCAACGGCTCGTCAACGCCTGCAAGGAGCAGACACCCACAGCAGCATCCGCAGACCTCAACGCTGATGTCCGGAGCCACGAGGAGCCACAAATCACCGAGCAGAATCAGCCCGCGGTGACAGCGACACGGCCAGGACGCAACAGACGGAGCGACGTTTGTTATTATCACCACCGCTTCGCCGAGAAGGCTTACAAATGCGTTCCCCCCTGCAAATTCACAATTTCTGGAAAACGCCGAAGCCGAGAGCCGTTAACAGCGGCGGTTCTCGGCGAAAAAAGCAAGCTTTTATATGTGACGGACGGACACACCGGCAAGCGGTTGCTTATCGACACGGGAGCTCAACTAAGTTTTGTCATGCCCTCCCAAGCAGATCGGGCCATGGGCCCCCGGGGCAATGGAGCGGTGGCAGCCAACGGCTCCACCATCGACACTTTTGGTGAAAAGAGCCTGCACCTCTGCATCCACGGCCGCAACTACAGATGGACATTTGTTGTAGCGGCGGTGAGTTTTAACTTGTTGGGCGCTGATTTTTTGTGTGCACATGGGTTATTAGTTGATCTAGCGAACAGGCGCTTGGTTAATGCACTGTCCTTTGCTTCTATTCCCTGCTCAGCTCGACTTTCTCCACCACCCGTGCAGGCTAGCGTCACCACAGCAGGAGGTAAGTTTGATCAACTCCTCACCCAATTTCCAGCACTCACAATTCCCAAATTCTCAGCCACAGTGGCTAAACACGGGGTTGAACATTTTATTCCCACAACGGGCCCACCCGTATTTGCCAAAGCTCGGCGCTTAGACGCGGCCAAGCTCGCCATAGCTCGGGACGAGTTTACCACCCTTGAAAAATTAGGCATTATTAGACATTCGAAAAGCCCCTGGGCCTCACCACTTTACATGGTTCCGAAATCCGACGATTCTTGGAGACCGTGCGGCGATTACCGCAGATTAAACAATGCGACAGCGCATGACCGCTACCCAATTCCTCACATTCAGGATTTTTCACTGCATCTGGCGGGTGCGCGCATTTTTTCAAAAATAGACCTGGTCCGCGGTTATCATCAAGTCCCAGTTCGAGCAGAGGACATTCCTAAAACAGCTGTAATAACCCCTTTCGGCCTTTTTGAATTTTTGCGAATGCCTTTTGGCCTCAAAGGCGCAGCTCAAACCTTTCAGCGGATGATGGATGCAGTATTACGCGACCTCCCTTTTGTTTTCGTCTACCTCGATGATATGCTGGTAGCCAGCCCGTCTGAGGAAGAACACGAGTGGCATCTCACTATGGTTTTTCAGAGGCTAGAAGAGCACGGGTTAATAATCAATCCAGCCAAATGCAAATTCGGCATGTCACAAATTGATTTTTTAGGACACAGAGTTTCTCCGAAGGGGGCAGTCCCACTTCCAGACAAAGTTCACGCGATAAAAAGTTTCCCACGGCCACAAACGGTCAAATCACTGCAGGAATTTTTGGGAATGGTTAATTTTTACAACCGTTTCCTTCCCCATGCAGCTCAGCTCATGCAGCCCCTATATGACGCGCTCAGAAAACAAAAAGCTTCCAACGCGGTCGAATGGACCCCGGAGCGTGAACGCGCCTTCGCGGAAGTAAAAAGCGCCCTAGCTAATGCCACATTGTTGGTTCACCCCGATCCCTCGGCCCGCATTGCGCTAACCACAGACGCTTCGGACCTAGCTATAGGGGCAGTTGTAGAACAACATGTCAGCGGAATCTGGCAGCCTTTGGCATTCTTCAGCAAATCGTTAAACCAAACTGAGCGTAAATACAGCACTTTTGACAGGGAGCTGCTAGCGCTTCATTTATCCATCCGCCACTTCCAGTTCTGGTTAGAAGGGCGGAGTTTCACGGCTTTTGTAGACCACAAACCGCTCACCTTTGCTATGGCTAAAATTTCCGAACCGTGGTCAGGCAGGCAACAAAGACAGCTGGCTGCGATTTCAGAGTTCACCACAGACATTCGACATGTGGCAGGCAAACTTAACGTGGTAGCAGACTGCCTCTCTCGCGCTGTGACATCGTCAGAGCGCGAGGAGACAGATTATACTACCTCAGCCGCGGAACTCTTCACCAACGCGGACACATACGCGGCCCCAATCCATGCAGGGATAGATTATGCAGCCATGGCAGAGGAACAAAGTAGTGACGTGGACGTGCGCGCACTCTTGTCTGGACCAACAGGGTTAAGGCTGGAGGAAAGGGGTTTACGCGACGGCGTGCCCCCCCTAATATGCGATATCTCAACCGGTCGACCTCGCCCGTTAGTCCCAGCTGCATGGCGCCGCCGTATTTTCGACTCAATTCACTCCCTCGCGCACCCAGGTGTGCGCGCCTCGGTTAAAATGGTCACCGAAAAGTTTGTGTGGCCGGGCCTGCGCAAAAACGTAAAAGAATGGGCAAAAACTTGCATTTCTTGTCAGCGCGCCAAAATACACAAACACACAAAAGCCCCTCTGGAGCCTTTTCCAATCCCTGCTAGAAGGTTCGACCACGTTCATGTCGACCTCGTGGGACCACTACCTTCCTCCCAAGGTTTCACACATCTGTTAACAATGATAGACCGCACCACGCGCTGGCCAGAGGCGGTCCCTCTGATGTCAACCACAGCGGAGGAAGTCGCTCGCGTTTTTTTGACAAACTGGGTGGCACGTTTCGGCGTCCCATCGGACATCACGTCCGATAGGGGGCCTCAATTTGTCTCGGAGCTTTGGTCAGCCATGGCCAGCAGCTTAGGGGCAACAATTCACCGCACCACCGCTTATCACCCTCAGGCTAATGGGTTATGCGAGCGTTTTCACAGATCTTTAAAGGCCGCCCTCAGAGCCTCACTAACGGATACAAATTGGGTAAATAAACTTCCCTGGGTTTTATTGGGGTTGCGTGCTGCACCCAAAGAGGATCTAGACGCCTCTCCAGCAGAATTAATTTTTGCACAACCTCTCAGGCTCCCAGGTGAATTTTTACCAGAGAACCCAGAGCCAGGGCATCTTCCAGCCCCGAGGTTTTTAGGCAGCAACGGACCGGACTCTCTCCCCGGTCCGGCTCATCACTCTTTTCAGAATCAGAATCAGAATCAGGTTTATTGCCATTGTTCATGTAGTACACAAACTAGGAATTTGTCTCGGTACAATGCTGCAACATTAAACATGATAAGATAAGAGAAATAAACTATACATGTAATAAAGTGTAGGATAAGATTAAGTGATACTGGTCAACAGTTAAAATATATATTAGCCAGCAGCAGATACTGTGGAGAACTATATAGTGCAGTCGGTAATGCAGGAAGAAAACAGTGATGATTGACATGAGTCTGGTTGAGCTGCTGTACATGGTGCACGAGAGTCACTTAGTGTTCAGCAGTCTAATGGCAGAGGGGAAGAAGCTGTTCATGTGACGGGAGGTTTTAGTCTGGATGGACCGAAGTCTTCTACCAGAGGGGAGGGGGGCAAACAGTACATGACCAGGGTGTGAGGGATCGGCTATGATCCGGCCAGCACGCCTCCGGGTCCTGGAGATGTACAGATCCTGGAGAGATGGGAGCTTGCAGCCGATCACCTTCTCAGCAGTGCGCACGACGCGCTGCAGCCTTAGTCTGTCCCTGGCAGTGGCTCCTGCGTACCACACGGTTATGGAGGTGGTGAGGATGGACTCGATGATGGCTGTGTAGAACTGCACTAACATCTTGGTGGGTAGCTTGAGCTTCCTCAGCTGCCGCAGGAAGAACATCCTCTGCTGGGCTTTTTTGATGAGTGAGCTGATGGTCAGCTCCCATTTGAGGTCCCTGGTGATGGTAGTGCCTAGGAAGCGGAAGGAATCAGCAGTGGTGATGGGAGAGCCTGAGAGGGTGAGGGGGGGCAGAGGAGTAGTGACTTTCCTGAAGTCTACAATCATCTCCACTGTCTTCAGAGCGTTCAGCTGCAGGTTGTTATTGCTGCACCAGGACGCCAGCTGGGCCACCTCTCTCCTGTAGGCGGACTCGTCGCCGTTGGAGATGAGCCCGATGAGGGTGGTGTCGTCCGCAAACTTGATCAACTTGACAGACTGGTGGCTGGAGGTGCAGGAGTTGGTGTAAAGGGAGAAGAGTAGGGGGGAAAGTACACAGCCCTGGGGTGATCCGGTGCTGATGCTAGTATAGTCTGAGACAGTCTTTCCCAGCCGCACATGCTGCCTCCGGTCCGTCAGGAAGTCGATGATCCACCTGCAGAGGGAGTCAGGCACGTTGAGCAGGGACAGCTTGTCCCGGAGCAGAGCGGGGCGGATGGTGTTGAATGCGGAGCTGAAGTCCACAAACAGGATCCTGGCGTAGGTTCCCGGGGAGTCCAGGTGCTGCAGGATGGAGTGGAGGGCCAGGTTGACTGCATCGTCTACAGACCTGTTGGCTCGGTAGGCAAACTGCAGCGGGTCCAGGAGAGGGGTGGTGATGGACTTGAGGTGGGACAGGACCAGGCGCTCAAAGGACTTCATGACTACAGAGGTGAGCCACGGGTTTCCACGGGTTTTTGTCCCACAAGCTTTAAAGAACGCTGAATTCGTTTTTGTTAGGCATGAAGCTTTAAAACCAACTTTCCGCCCACCATACGATGGGCCATTCAGAGTGCTGGAACCTGGTGATAAACACTTTGTGCTTGATTTTGGGGATAGAAAAGAAACAGTCAGCATTGACAGACTTAAACCTGCCTTCTTGTTGAAAGATGAGCCTGCACGGTTGGCGAGAGCACCTCGGAGGGGTAGACCCCCCAAGAGAAAAGACTCAGCCCCCCTGCAGGGAACAAATAATCACTCTCCTCCCCAAGCTGCAGATTCCTTACAGGAAGGTCCCAGCAGGACGCCCAAGCGGACCCACAGCAGTTTCGGGAGAAGATTAAAACCCAGACGGCACAGAGACTGATACAAACTACTCAACAGTTGTTCACTAATTGTGTTGTAACAGTTTAGGACTGACTTGTGATTTTACTATGCTGTTATGATTACCACTGAACTCTCTTAGGAGCATAGCTGATGGAAAGTTTCTTCTGTGGCAAGAGGTGTAGCAGTTATTATGTCATAATAATTATCTTAAACTGTGAATTTTTCTATTGTCCTTTTCTTAGTCGTTTGGGGGGGGGGCTGTGGTCTATATTTATCATATATTCCATAACCTACATATGTTGAAGCATGTGAGAATGTTTGGTGATTACATATGTAAGGCGACTTCACACCTCAGAACAGGACAAAGAGATCTCAACCGCCAGTGAGGATCAAAGAGTTTCCCAGGCACTGCGGTGGAGACCGGAGGAGCTGCCCTGACCCCCCAGGGCCATGAGGAGGAGTACGAAGACAATGGGGGGATTAAGATAATGAGGGATGTCAGCTTTGGATATGCATGTCTTTTGTTATGTGCAAGTATAAGTTCTGAGAGCCGGAGGTGTTCGCTCTCTTTTTCCTTCTTCTGCTGCTGCACTAGGATGAGACTTGTTAGAGGAGCTGATAATAAACTTTGGTTTATATATCACATCGCCTCGTTCTTCCAAGCTCTTCTACAGTACTCCCCAAATTCCATCAACATGTAGTGTCCCACAAGGGGGGAAAGAACACTGGACCATGTTTATAGTAACATTAAGCATGCCTACAGAGCCATGCCTCTCCCACACCTTGGACAATCAGATCGCCCTTCCCTGCTTCTAATACCTGCTTACACCCCCCTCAGGAAGCGATCACCCCCAACCAAACAGACAATTAAAACCTGGCCTGACAATGCTCTCCTCCAGCTCCAGGACTGCTTTGCCTGTACAGAGTGGAACATCTTTGAACAGCAGGACCTAGGGCCTCATGTACAAAAGGTACTTACACACAAAAACATGGCGTATGTCCTTTTCCACAGAAAATTTCAGATGTATCAAGAATGAAATGACCGTGGAAATATGCGCAGCCCCATGCCAACATCATGGATTTCATACATACGTTTCTACTGTTATTGGCCCATTGGTGACACTTAGAGGTGATGTTGGTAGACTGATAATGATGTGAAAATTATTGTACACCTCAGAGACACATGATGAACAAACATCCAAATGTGCGCAATTAGATGAGTGGACATAAAAGCAAGTGCAAAGAAGTGCAGAATATGCTTCTAACAACAGAGGATTAGAGGATATTGCAAATCGTGCAGTGAGAAGAGAAAGGGTATTTAGAGACAGAAGATTTTCTGGCTCAGGATGATGACTGGCTTGTCAGCCGGTTTAGGTTTCCACGGGCAGTCTTTGTAGAACTCTGCTCAGAGCTACGGCTGCTCTTGGAGCATGGCATGGCAAGAAGCCGTGCGCTGCCCATCCCAGTGCAGGTGCTGACAGTCTGGGGTTTCTGGAAACAGGGGCATGCCAGAGTGAGCTGGCAGACCAATAGGAATTTCCCAGTCAACCTTGAGCCGAGCTATGCTAGCTGTGTGGGATAGCATTGATCTGGCTGTCATCCATGTACACACGTGGACAAAATTGTTGGTACCCCTCTGTTAATGAAAGAAAAACCCACAATGGTAAAAAGTGGTAATAAATAAAAATTCTATGAAAATTAACCAATGAAAATCAGACAATGCTTTTGAATTGTGGTTCAACAGAATTATTTTAATAAACAAACTCATGAAACAGGCCTGGACAAAAATGATGGTACCCTT
The DNA here is from genome assembly GCA_020510985.1 of Pholidichthys leucotaenia. NCBI lineage: Eukaryota > Metazoa > Chordata > Actinopteri > Cichliformes > Pholidichthyidae > Pholidichthys > Pholidichthys leucotaenia. The sequence goes on from CM035846.1 coordinate 295,049,230, forward strand.
AACTTAATATTTTGTTGCACAACCTTTTGAGGCAATCACTGCAATCAAACGATTTCTGTAACTGTCAATGAGACTTCTGCACCCCTCAGCAGGTATTTTGGCCCACTCCTCATGAGCAAACTGCTCCAGTTGTCTCAGGTTTGAAGAGTGCCTTCTCCAGATGGCATGTTTCAGCTCCTTCCACAGATGTTCAATAGGATTTCGAGCAGGGCTCATAGAAGGCCACTTTAGAATAGTCCAATGTTTGGCTCTTAGCCATTCTTGGGTGTTTTTAGCTGTGTGTTTTGGGTCATTATCCTGTTGCAAGACCCATGACCTGCGACTGAGACCAAGCTGTCTGACACTGGGCAGCACATTTCTCTCTAGAATACCTTGATAGTCTTGAGATTTCATTGTACCCTGCACAGATTCAAGACACCCTGTGCCAGATGCAGCAAAGCAGCCCCAGAACATAACAGAACCTCCTCCATGTTTCACAGTAGGGACAGTGTTCTTTTGTTGGTATGCTTCATTTTTGCGTCTGTGAACATAGAGCTGATGTGCCTTGCCAAAAAGTTCCAGTTTTGTCTCATCTGTCCATAGGACATTCTCCTAGAAGCTTTGTGGCTTGTCAACATGCAGTTTGGCAAATTCCAGTCTGGCTATTTTATGATTTGTTTTCAACAGTGGTGTCCTCCTTGGTCATCTCCCATGAAGTCCACTTTGGCTTCAAACAACGACGGATGGTGTGATCTGACACTGATGTACCTTGACCTTGGAGTTCACCATGAATGTGTTTAGAGGTTGTTCTGGGCTCTTTTATTACCATTCGTATTATCCGTCTCCTCCTGCAGCCACATCCAGGGAGGTTGGCTACAGTCCCGTGGATCTTAAATTTCTGAATAATTTGTGCAACTGTAGTCACAGGAACATCATGCTGCTTGGAGATGGTCTTATAGCCTTTACCTTTAACATGCTTGTCTATAATTTTCCTTCTAATCTCCTGAGACAACTCTCTCCTTTGCTTCCTCTGATCCATGTTTAGTGTGGTACACACCATGTCACCAAACAGCACAGTGACTACTTGTCACCCTTTAAATAGGCCGGCTGACTGATTACAAGTTTGTAGACACCTGTGATGTTAATTAGAGGACACATCTTGGTTGAACATGTCCCTATGGTCACATTATTTTCAATCTTTTCTAGGGGTACCATCATTTTTATCCAGGCCTGTTTCATGAATTTATTTTTTAAAGTAATTCTGTTGAACCGCAATTCAAAAGCACTGTCTGATTTTCATTGGTTAATTTTCATAGAATTTTTATTCATTACCACTTTTGTCAGATTCAAGTTATTTCTGTGACCATTGTGGGTTTTTCTTTCATTAACACAGGGGTACAAACATTCCCATACAATGCAGTTGAACAGGCCAACATCAAAGCGCAATTCGCAGCGAGACTCTGTTTTCCTCATGATTCTAATGAACAGCATTGTTGGGAACAAACTACAAGCTGGCACTTTGTGGATGGGTGGCTCCTTGCTGAGTAAATTCATGTAATTGTCCTAATAATAACCCACCTCATGCACCATGGCTTTGCACCCCAAACATCACCCTGTCTTCAAGGCTTATTAAAAGTCAGTGGGTCGAGTAAGTGACTTTCTTTTTTGCTGAATAAACTACAGTTTCACAGTATTCTACCAAGCCCCCAATTGCCTCTGTGTGTACAGTAGTTATGTCAATAAACATGCGTAAAGTTTGAAACACAACACAGTCACCCTTTCCCTGGCACACTTCATTCATTTAGTAGTGAATGTAATCCATGTAAGTTGTATATAACTATAAAGGATGACATTTGCATTTTGGACATAAAATATGTACTTGCCGAGTCTAATATGATCTCCTTTCAACTGACAGGTGACCTTGGCTACCAACTAAATAGGTTCATATTGTCATATTGGTCAATAGGTTCATATTGTCTTCTTTTTTGTGACTGTTTTCCTTTAATTCAACCATCTGATCTGCCCGGCTGGTCACAAATTGATTGACTGACTGATTTAGTCATCTTTTAAAATAACATTGTATAAAAGATCATCAAGATACATTTAAAAACAATGGGATGACACAAGAAAGTGCGCACACTTATTTCCAGTGTGGTCCTTAAAAGAGATTGCAGCTGGTCTCATACCTGGAACCTTCTGCTTTGAAATCTGGCACTATAACTACTGACCTATACACACTCCAAATCACAGTAATCAGCTGATGCTTGTGAGGATGACTGCAGACATCAGTCAAAACATGTCAAAGTTAAATACACATGTCTTTCTTATCCCTGTCTGAATAAAGGAAACAACAAACTAATCTTATCGGGCTGTGAGCAGGCTATTGAATTACCTGTATCCAGGGTTAATGCCGGAGGACAGCATGCCAAACAAAATGTTTTTATGTGCCACTACATCATTCAGGAGCACCTCCAACTCACATTCCGTGAAATGCCATCAAATCCATTATTTTTGATCATGGATACAGGAAAATCAAATGTGCAGCGCTTATATTTGTATCTATTTGCATGCCTATTTGCATCTAATTGCATATTCAAATGGAGGCATGTGAAGGGAGGAGTTGGGTATTTCCTCACTTGTTAAATTTCAAGCAGATTGGAATGTACAAAGGAAATGTTCTTGGATTCCTGTGTACAGACGGTTTCATACATCTGGATTTTCTTTTGCTTATGGCATTTTCTTGGTTAAAATGTACGTCATCTTTCAGTAGGAAATCCACGCAAGTCTTTGTACATGAGGCCCCTGGACTCCTACACCGAGTCTGTCCTTTTTGACATTAAGTGCTGTGTAGAAAATGTGACAGTCACCAAACACATCTGTGTCTTTCCAAACCAGAAACCCTGGATGACCAGTGAAGTCCAGGATCCAGCTCACAACTCAGCCTTCAGGCAGACGGACAGCTCTCTGTACAGCACTGCCAGAGCCAACCTGAGGAGAGACATCAAACAGGCCAAGAAGGACTGCAGGAGGAAGGTAGAGGGCTTCCTCATGGACAACAACCCCCGACAGAGGGGATAGACATTCAGGCACTCACCAAGTACAGAGGCCAGAGCCCCCCAACATCTGGCAGCAGCCTCACACTGGCAGAGGAGCTTAACAGCTTCTTTGCCCAATTTGAGACCACCACACCACCACACTGCCTCCCTCCTCTTCCAGCTCATCCCCTTTCTCTCTCCAGGAGCATGAAGTGAGGAGGAAATTGAGAGCACTGAACCCCCAGAGAGCTGTTAGACCCAACGGTATCCCAAGAGCGGTGGTCAAAGCATGTCCACACCAGCTGGCAGGGATCCTCAACAAACTGTTCAACCTCTCCCTGACACATGCCACCATCCCCACATGCCTCAAGGCCTCCACCATCATCCCCGTCCCCCAAAAGTCTGCAACAGACAGCCTGAATGACTACAGACCCATAGGACTCACATCTATAGTCATGAAGTGTTTTGACTGACTGTCATCCCAGCACATCAAGGACTGTCTTCCTCCCTCCTTCATCTATGAAAGACGCCATCTGTCACAACTCGCTCTCACCTGTCATCAGCTCCAGCGGCGTGCACACCTGTATCTCATCAGCCGCGGACTATTTAACCCGCTCTGCCTACAGTCTCAGTCTGGAGCCGTCTGCTTGTCTACGCTCCCAAACTCCAGCGCATGACCGACTCTCCCTGGCCTGCGCCATCCTTCTCCCAGCACATAAAAATAAAAGTTAGCACTGCGGCAGCACAGTTTACCCTTGGCCGGGGGATTGTGGGGATCGTGGGATCGTGGGTTCGATCCCAGCCCCCGACCAACAGTGATCTGTGTGGAGTTTGCATGTTCTCCCCGTGTCGCGTGGGTTTACTCCGGGATTTCTCCGGTTTCCTCCCACATGCCAAAAACATGCATGTTAGGTTAATTGGCTGTTCTAAATTGTCCCTAGATATCTGTTTCCTATAGGCCCTTAGAATAGAGGGTTAGTATTAATGAAAGCGCTTTGAGTGGTCTTTGTGACTAGAAAAGCGCTATATAAGTGCAGGTTAGTTAGTTAGTTAGTTACATAAGCTGTTTGTTTCCTTACCTGCTCTTCAGTCTCTCCCCTGTGCACAGGTGGACCCTCCAGGCGGTGGATTTCCCATCCTCGCCTCAACCTCCGCAGCTTTCTCCTCCTCTCACCGAGTGCACACCGGAGCGCTGTCTCCCAGGCAGAAGTCCTGCGTCAGTCAATGCCAGCCATCACAACACCTGCACGTAAGCAGTACACTGAGTGTTAACCCCACAGGGTGTATGACTGTTTCTAACCTGCATCTCTGCTCTGCCCATAGGGTTGCCTGGCTGCACGGCGAACTGTTCCGCTCTTGGCGCTTCCTGTTCACCATCAGTCCATCCACATCTCTCACACACACACCCACACACCCACTGTTGTTGAATAAAGCTTTGAATCTAACTCGAGCTTGTGTGCGTGTTCCCTGAGCCCAATATCATGTCACCATCCCTATCACACTAAAGCCACCTGGACAGCACAAGGAGCTATGTGAGGATGCTCTTTGTGGATTATAGCTCAGCTTTCAACACCATCATCCCGGACATCCTGATCAACAAACTGCGCCACCTCCAGATCCCCCCTCCCCACCTACTCCTGGATAAAAAACTTTCTCACAAACCCCCCACAAACAGTCATACTTGGCCCCCACCACTCCTCCTCACTGTCACTCAGCACTGGCTCCCCCCAGGGCTGTGTGCTAAGCCCTCTACTGTAAGCCCTGTACACCTTTGACTGTATTCCAACCCACCCAACCACTGTCATCGTGAAGTACTTGGATGACACCATCTTGGTTGGGCTCATCACTGATGATGATGAGAAGGCATACAGGGCAGAGGTAGAGAATATTTTGATGTGGTGCTCAGCAAACAACCTGAAACTGAATGTCCATAAAACCAAAGAACTCATTATGGACTTCAGGAAGCACAAACAAGACCACATACCCCTCGTCATAAATGGAGACCATGTGGAAACTGTCACCACCTTCAGGTTCCTGGGCATCCACGTCACCTTAGACCTCTTCTGGACTAGCAACACCAAGGCCCTGGTGAAGAAAGCCCAGCAGTGGCTGCACTTTCTCCGTATCCTGAAGAAGAACAACCTGGACCAGAAGCTGCTGCTGGCCTTCTACCTCTGTTCAGTGGAGAGTGTGCTCACCTACTGTCTGGGTGCATGGTATGCCGGCTCCACAGCTGAGAACAGGAAAGTTGTGTAGAGGGTTATCAACACCACCCAAAAAATCATAGGCAGCCCTCTGCCCTCTCTGAAGGACATCTCCGGATCCTCCTGTCTCAGGAAGACCAAGGCCATCACAGGAGACCCCTCATATCCTACCCACCACCTGTTTGATGTGCTTCCCTCTGGACGACGGTTCAGATCAGTCAGGTCCCACAGGTCCAGACTGACAAACAGTTTCTTCTCCTGGGCCATCCAGACTGCAAACAGCCAGAGGTCCATCCCCCTCCCCCACAATTCATAGAAGTGATGACCTGTTAATTATAAAAAAAAACCCGTGTTTTTTGCACTCTGCACTTTTCAGTACATTGATCCATCCGTTTGAGCCACTACCAAAGTGTTTATTTTTTTATACTTCTTATTCATTCTACTTAATGTGTACTATTTTATTCAAATGTGTGCTTTATATCTCTGTTTTTATATTTTCACACTTTTACTGCACAGTAGTTGGGTTGTACACTTACAATTTCATTGTACTTACAACTGTACAATGACAATAAGGCCTATTCTATTCTATTCTATTCTATTCTATTCTATTCTATTCTATTCTACTAGTGCATGCCCGTAGAAAGCAAGTATTCTTGTCTGAAAACAGGTAGCCCAGTTAGGCTTTACAGGCCCGAATGTAGGCTGTGTTTGAAAGTGGAATACAAGGAGATGTGGCATATGTATAGGCAATCACACATGCTAGACTTTGACAAATTAAAAAAGGGACTGAACACTAAGGTTTATTTGATTGTGTGAATATTAATTACAGAATTACTGAAAATGAATGGGACATCCAATATTAATGACAGTTTAAGAACCCTTGTTTATTTGTTTGCCAGACTTATTTGTGTGATCTTTTATGAGTTATATTCATAACTTTGGGGAATGGGAGTTGTTCAGTCATCATTATAATTGTTTTAGTTTAAATGTGTAGTTTATAGTTTATTGTCAATAAACTCATGTAGTACTATAACAGGACACATTTACAAATATTTGAGACCCATTGTCGTGCATCCTTTTATATTTTAGCAATATTATAAGTACAAAACACCAAACATTATTATATACAGCAGAATGACCCGTTTGGCTGCATCTGTTGCATTAGTGTTGGCCATTTGTCAGTAAATAAAAAAATGATTTATTTCATTATTTGGGTGGTTTTTGTCATAGTCGTCGTTTAGTCAAAGCATGCATATGTGTCCACATATGATATGCAATTGATCTGGCCATTCCGCTCCACAATCATGGTGGTATTATTATTAACTTTTTATTTTTAGATAGCCGTGCACCGGGAGGAGCGGCATGTTGAACCCGCGGTGCCACAAAGGACAGCGGTGGCACATGGTTGAAGCACAGATGAAGCAACAGCTGAGACTCCCGTTCATCAGGCAGGCTAGGCTTGGCTCCCTGCAAGGACTACGATAAGCCGGTCCGGCTGTCTCCCCCCCTCCCTTTCTGGCTTACCTGTGCACCTTGTGTTCTCCACATATCAATGGCCGAAACGCAAAACCTCCTATCTGAAAAATGCACTTTTTTGAGAAACCTAAAAAAATAATTTTTGTTTTCTTGCAGAATGCTATACTATTTTTTTCATCAGAATAATTTTTTGTCACAATAAAGGGTGGGACCGTCTTGCAGACAGATGTGAGCAGCCTTCCTTTTTCTCATCATCCAAAGTGAAATCCGCAAATCAGAAAATCGTGCAGATAGGAGGTTTTGCATTTCAGCCATCGATATGCCAAATTATTCTTTAGAGCTACGCAATCACGGCAACATTATAGTATAATTTTTTAAGCATTAAATTGTCAGTATTCTCTTTTACTGGTGAATAAAGTAGTCTGCTGCAAAAGTCTGCCTCCGTTATTTGCACTCTCCACACTGATGACCCCTTGACGAATTATGGAATATGAGGCAAGAACCCCGGAGTCGGCCCAGACGGGAAGCCCCAGCAACGCGGCAAGCATCCCAGCGACGGCCCGGACGGGAACCCCCAGCAACGCGTGCGCTGTTTCAGTCAAACTACCAGACTTTTGGCTGCACGACCCACGGTCTTGGTTCCACCACACCGAGGCTCAGTTCGCCCTCTAGGGAATAATGGCAGACGACACCAGATATTACTATGTGGTCGCAGCGCTGGACGCTCGCACGTCTCAGCAAGTAGCGAGCCTGCTCCAACACCCTCCAGCCCACGACAAATACGAGGCTCTCAAGGCCGCACTGACCCAGCGCTACACGTTCTCGGACTGTGAGAGAGCAGAGAGGCTCCTGAGGAGATGGGTCGGCGGTTGAACTGATGGAGAAGATGTTGACATTGATGGGCACGGACGACGGGCATTTTCTGTTTGCCCACCTTTTCCTCCGGAACCTCCCAACAGAGGTAAGAACGGTCTTTGCCAATTCGCCGTTGCTGGCCTCGCGTGACTACCGTGCGCTAGCTCAGGAGGCAGATTGGATCATCCTCACCACCAGAGCCCTCACAGTGAACGCGGCGGCGTCGGAGCCCAGCGAGACGACCAGCGGAGGCGAGGAGCTGGCGACGGTAGCGGCAGCGGGGGCCAGGAAGTGCTAGAGAGACATGCTCTGCTTTTACCACCACCGCTTTGGAGAGAACGCACGCAGATGTGTGCCACCGTGCCAATTCAAGCGTTCGGGAAACGCCAGGGCCGGCAGTCGGTAGCAGCTGTGACCGCCGGTGAAGAGAACAAGCTGCTCTACGTGACAGACTCGCGCTCGGGGAGACGGTTCCTCATAGACACCAGCTCCTAAAAGAGCCTCATCCTGCTGTCCTACGCTGACCTGCTAGCGGGAGCTAGCGGCCCCCAGCTGGTAGCCGTAAATGGCTCGGACATTAAGTCTTTTGGTGAGAGAACACTGACTTTATCCCTACACGGCCATATGTACGAGTGGACTTTTGTCATAGCGGCACTGAGTTTCCCAATCCTGGGAGCTGATTTTCTGTGTGCACACGAGTTGCTAGTCGATGTTGCTAACAGGTGCCTGGTTAATTTTTTTTTTTTTTTTTTTAGATTTAGTATACTTTATTGATCCCCAGAGGGGAAATTGAGGGCATCCACCACCTGGATGGATGAAGCAGCCGCGATACGGCGCTATCCCTTTAACCATTCACACACACATTCACACCTAGGGCCACTTTAGAGTCTCCAATTAACTTAACCTGCATGTTTTTGGCATGTGGGAGGAAACCGGAGAAATCCCGGAGTAAACCCATGCAACACGAGGAGAACATGCAAACTCCACACAGATCACTGTTGGTCGGGGGCTGGGATCGAACCCATGATCCCACGATCCCCCAGCCAAGGGTAAACTGTGCTGCCGCAGTGCTAACCACTGCGCCACCGTGCAGCCAGAATGCAATGTCTTTTGATTCTCTCCCCTGTGCAGCTCGAGGGGCCGGGCCAATAACACAAGGCAACATCACAGCTCCAGGCGGTAAGTTCCAAACACTGCTCACTCAGTTCCCAGCACTCACGGTCCCAACATTTTCGGCGGCCAGCACTAAACACGGGGTGGAACACTTTTTCACCACCACTGGGCCGCCCATTTTCGCACGACCATGGCGCCTGGACGCAGCTAAACTGGCCATAGCGCGCGAGGAGTTTGCCAACTTGGATAGGTTAGGCATCATCAGGCGCTCATGGGCATCTCCGCTACACATGGTCCCTAAGGCCAAGGGATCGTGGTGACCGTGCGGAGATTTCCGCAGGTTGAATAATGCCACAGCGCACAACCGCTACCCGATTCCCCATATTCAGGATTTTTCCATTCACCTCGCCGGGGCACGCATTTTTTCTAAAATAGACCTGGTCCGTGGTTACCACCAGGTCCCATTGTGCGCAGAGGACATACCCAAAACAGCGGTAATAACTCCGTTTGGCTTGTTTGAGTTTTTACGCATGCCCTTCGGATTAAAAGGCGTGGCACAGACATTCCAACGCATGATGGATGTGGTGTTGCGCGGTCTGCCGTTTGTGTTTGTCTACCTGGATGATATCCTGGTGGCCAGCGCGTCCGAGGACGAACACGTAACCCACCTCAGGACGGTTTTCCGGAGGTTGGAGGAGCATGGGTTAATAATCAACCTGGCGAAATGCCAGTTTGGTGTGACGGGGATTGACTTTTTGGGGCACCGCGTCTCACCGGAGGGAGCGATACCCTTGCCCGACAAGGTGCGCGCCGTGGCGAATTTTCCCCGGCCTCAGACGGTCAGGGCACTGCAAGAGTTTTTGGAGATGGTTAACTTTTATAACCGGTTCCTCCCCCGCGCAGCTCAGCTCATGCAGTCATTGTACGCCACGCTCAAGAAATGGAAACCGGCGGACAGAGTCGAATGGACTCCGGAGCGGGAGCAGGAGTTCTCTGAGGTTAAAACAGCCCTGGCAAACGCCGCACTGTTGGCGCACCCGGACTCGGCGGCCCGGATAGCGCTCACTACCGACGCCTCGGATGTGGCCATAGGGGCCGTTGCGGAGCAACGTGTCGCCGGTTCTTGGCAGCCGCTTGCTTTTTTCAGCAGGGCTTTGCGCGATAGTGAGCGTAAATACAGCGTGTTCGACAGAGAGTTGCCGGCTCTCCACCTGGCCATACGCCACTTCCAGTTCTGGCTGGAAGGGCACAGTTTCACCGTGTTTGTGGACCATAAGCCGCTAACGTTCGCGATGGCCAAGGTTTCGGAACCATGTTCGGGCCGGCAGCAGAGACAGCTGGCTGTGATCTCGGAGTTTACGACCGATTCAGCATGTGTCGGGTAAACTGAATGTGGTGGCGGACTGCCTCTCGCGCGCAGTAGTGGCCCCGGTCTGTGTGGGGATAGATTATACAGCCATGGCCGCAGAGTAGATTGGCGATGCGGACGTGTGTGCGCTCCAGTCTGGACCAACAGGGTTAAGGCTGGAGAGCAGAGTACTGCAAGACGGCAGCCTCCCCCAATCTGCGACGTCTCCACGGGACGCCCGCGCCCGGTGGTCCCAGTTGCTTGGCACCGCCGAGTGTTTGAGTCAGTTCACGCTCTGGTGCACCCAGGAGTGCGCACGTCAGTCAAAATGGTGGGAGCAAAGTTCGTATGGCCAGGCCTGCGCAAACAAGTGAAACAGCCTGCGTAGCGTGCCAACGAACCAAAGTACACAGACACATGAAGGCTCCTTTGGAGCCGTTTTGTATCCCGGCTAAGAGGTTCGACCATGCTCACGTGGACCTCGTGGGCCCCCTCCCGCCATCGCAGGGGTGCATGCACCTTCTGACAGTGGTGGACTGCACCACACGCTGGCCAGAAGCAGTCCCGCTGGCGGCAACCGCATCCGTGGATGTGGCGCGTGCTTTTTTGACAACATGGGTGGCACGTTTTGGCATCCCGTCGGACATCACATCTGATAGGGGCCCTCAGTTTGTTTCCGACCCCTGGTCCGCGATGGCCCGTAGCCTGGGTGTTGCAATTCATCGCACAACCGTGTACAATCCACAGACCAATGGGTTATGCGAGCGTTTCCATAGGTTGCTGAAAGCAGCGCTCAGGGCTTCGCTGACAGATGCAAATTGGGTAGACCGGTTGCTGTGGGTTTTGTTGGGGTTGCGTTCCACACCAAAAGAGGATTTGGAGGCTTCCCCGGCGGAGCTTGTTTTTTCTCAGCCACTGCGGCTCCCCGGGGAATTTTTGCCAGATAATCCCATGCCGGACAACTGTCCGTCTCAGCGTTTGCAGCATAACGCAGATACAGGCACACTGCTGGGCCCGGCCCACCACTGTTTTCCACATGCTTTCATGCCAAAAACTTTGAAGAACGCAGCGTTCGTGTTTGTCAGGCACGATGCCCACCGCCCCCATTGCGCCCACCCTACGATGGCCCGTTCAGAGTGCTGGAACCAGGGGACAAACATTTTTTGTTAGACTTGGGGGGTCGTCGGGAGAAAATATGTACAGACAGACTTAAGCCCACCTTTGTGGTGGCGGACGAGCAAGTGATGTTGGCTCGGGCCCCTCGGTGTGGAAGACCCCCACGGAGAACTCCCCAGGTAAACGACTTATCAGAGCAGCCACACAAGCAAGTCGAAGGTTCCCCCCCCTCGCCATTGCCCACCCGCAGACAGACGCACCCCCAGGAGCCCCCCACCGGCACAGCAGCGCTGCGGAGGTGAAGAACCCCTGTTACCGCAGATACGGGAGGAGACTGAAGCCAAAAGGACGTGAGGACTGAAACTCGGTCTGAGATTCTGGGGGGGGGGGGGGGTGTAGACGTGGGGTTAATCATCTCAGACTGGATGCAGGGGGTAAACAGATGAGGACAATAGTTATTGAGATGGGAGAGATTATGGTGATGTAGCAGGAAGGAGAGCTGGGAGACTGGGGGGAGAAGGGTTGAATGTATTGTGATGCGAGATGTCATGCAGATATGAGATGGGTGGAGGATATAAAAGGAGAGACCCTGGTGTATTGTAAAAATGCTTTTTCTGTTATGACTGATGTGAGAGTGAATAAAGTAGTCTGCTGCAAGAGTCTGCCTCTGTTATTTGCACTCTCCACAGGACTGTGGAGCCCATAATTATAACCTATGTGACTCACATGTGGCTGGCTGAATTCAGCCAAGAGAGACTTTGAGCTAGCCATGTGTATTGACTTCACACCTCAAGAGGAAGATGTGTCTGCACCCCCTGGGGACTCAGGAGAGAGAAGAAGATTACCCGGCCTGACCTTTTGGGGGTCAGAGAGGAGAACAGAAGGACTCTGGGTGTTCTATTACAGATGAAAGGATGTAGCTGAGTATTGTGACTTTTGTGTGATGTATTGTTAGAGATGAGTGTACATATAAATGTATGTGTGTGACTGCGTCCTGTCTCTTTTCACTCCGATCGAGAGAGGACGTAGGATGGATGAGAATTAAAGCAGATTCTGGAAAATCATATCTGGTCTCCTCAATTCTTGACTCCTACAATTGGTGACCTACGCATGAATCTGAGCACGCCGAGGCTGGAGGACAGCCTCGTGATCGATATGGAAGAGCTGGGAGACAGCCGCTCAGACCCGGATTCACCGGGGAATGCCAGCAGGGGCACAAGACTGAGTAAGCTCCCCGAGTTCTGGCAAAACGACCCGCACTCGTGGTTCCAGCATGTGGAGTTGCGGTTCCTGCTCGGGGGAGTTTCAGCGGATGACATTAAATTCCATAATGTCATCGCGACGCTCGACAGCCGCACGGCTCGTTGTGTACGGAGCCTGGTGCAGCAACCACCCGCTGCTGGCAAATACGACGTGCTGAAAGCCACCCTCATCAGGAGCTTCGTGCCGTCGGCGGAGGCAAGAGCCAGGCAGCTACTGGACCTGCGCGACAGAAGTGGACGCAGGCCGACTGTCCTCATGGAGGACATGCTACAGATGATCGGGACGGACAACAACGTGTTCCTTTTCAAGCGTATTTTCCTGAGAACCCTCCCAGCGCACACGAGAGGTTCCCTGTCCAGCAGACGGTGTGTGAACCAGCAGGACTTCCGCGAGCTGGCCCAGGAGGCGGAGCGGCTCCTCAACGCCTGCGACGAGCAAGAGACCTCCGTGGCAGCGGCAGACCTCGGCATGACGGCCGGGGGCAGTGTGGAGCCAGAGGCAGCAGATCCCACCCCAGCGACAACGGCGGCGACGAGATCCCGAGCCAGGGGGCATGACAACCCCTGCTATTACCACCGTCGCTTCGCCGAGAAGGCGCACAGATGCATCCCGCCGTGCAGTTTCAAAAAGCGGGGAAACGACCGGGCCGGGAGTCGTTAGCAGCTTCCACTCTCGGCGAATGGAACAAGCTGCTTTATTTGACAGATGCGGGCTCCGGGCAGCAATTCCTCGTGGACACCGGAGCCCAGAGGAGCTTCATCACTGCAACTTATGCAGATCGGGTGGCTGGACCCCGCGGAGACGGAGCAACAGCGGCCAACGGCTCCAGCATCAAGACTTACGGAGAGAGAACCTTGTCTCTGTCCTTCCACGGCCGCGCTTATGAGTGGACCTTCATCGTAGCGGCAGTGAGCTTCAATATGTTAGGTGCTGATTTTCTGTGTTCACATGGTTTGTTAGTTGATCTGGCCAACAAATGTCTAGTAAATGCACTCTCTTTCTGTTCTATCCCTTGTGCAGCTTGGGTGTGCCCGCCGCCAGTACAGACCAACGTCGCCGCAGCAGGTGGTAAGTTCCACACCCTTCTACACCAGTTTCCAGCACTCACAGTTCCCACTTTTTCAGCTAAGGTGGCGAAACATGGGGTGGAGCACTTCATAACCACGAGTGGCCCACCAGTTTTTGCTAAAGCTCGGTGCTTGGATGCAGCTAAGCTCTCCGTGGCACAGGAGGAGTTCGCCAACCTGGAAAGGTTGGGCATAATTCGCCGCTCAAAGTCCGCTTGGGCTTTCCCCCTGCATATGGTGCCTAAAGCTGACGGCTCGTGGAGACCTTGCGGTGATTATCGCAGGTTGAACAATGCCACAGCTCAGGATTGCTACCCGATTCCGCATATCCAGGATTTCTCAGTGCACCTGGCAAAAGCGCGCATTTTTTCTAAAATAGACCTGGTCCGCGGTTATCACCAGGTCCCGGTTCGACCAGAGGATATTCCCAAAACAGCGGTAATAACCCCGTTCGGACTTTTTGAGTTTTTACGCATGCCTTTTGGCCTTAAAGGCGCCGCGCAAACCTTTCAACGGATGATGGACGCAGTACTACGCGACCTTCCGTTTGTTTTTGTCTACTTGGACGATATTTTAGTGGCCAGCGCCTCAGAGGAGGAACACGAGAAGCACCTCACTACAGTTTTTCAAAAGTTGGAAGCACATGGGTCGATAATCAACCCGGCCAAGTGCCAGTTTGGCGCAGCGCAAATTGATTTTCTGGGGCACCGTGTCTCACCAGAGGGAGCAGTTCCTCTGCCGGCAAAAGTGCGCGCGGTGGCTGAGTTTCCCCAGCCACAGACAGTGAAAGCGTTGCAGGAATTTTTGGGGATGGTGAATTTTTATAACCGTTTCATACCCCGTGCAGCACAACTCATGCAGCCGTTATACACCGCGCTTAAAAAATAGAAGCCTGCCAATGTGATCGAGTGGTTCCCAGAGCGGGAGCGCGCGTTCACAGCGGTAAAAAAAGCACTTGCTGACGCAGCACTGCTGGCGCACCCAGACCCAGCAGCTCGCATAGCGCTAACCACAGACGCGTCAGAGGTAGCGATAGGGGCCGTGGTAGAGCAGCAGGTTGCCGGAGTTTGGCAACCTCTCGCCTTTTTCAGCAGGTCTCTGCGCGAGCCCGAGCAGAAATACAGCGCATTTGACAGGGAACTCCTGGCACTCCACTTAGCCATTCGACATTTCCAGTTCTGGCTGGAAGGGCGGCGTTTCACCACGTTTGTCGACCACAAACCGCTCACTTTTGCGATGTCCAAAACTTCAGAACCGTGGTCAGGGCGGCAGCAGAGACAGCTGGCCGCAATTTCTGAATTTACCACCGATATTCAGCACGTAGCTGGTAAAATCAATGTGGTGGCAGACTGTCTGTCACGCGCAGTAACAGCACCTGTCCGCGCGGAAACGGATTGCGCGGCCGCTTACCCAGAGCGCGGTAACAGCGCGGACACGCACGCGGCTCCGGTCCACGTGGGAATAGATTATACAGCCATGGTGGCGGAGCAGAGCGAGGACGCGGACATGCGCGCGCTCCTGTCTGGACCAACAGGGTTAAGGCTGGAACGCAGAAATCTACAAACCGGTTCCCCCCGCTTATCTGCCATGTATCCACAGGGTGACTGCGCCCGGTGGTGCCAGCCACGTGGCGCCGTCGCGTTTTTGACGCCGTACACTCCCTAGTGCACCCAGGGGTACGCGCTTCGGTGAAAATGGTGGCGGAGAAGTTTGTTTGGCCGAGCCTGCGCAAGCACGTGAAAGAGTGGGCTAAGGCCTGCATGGCTTGCCAGCGGGCTAAAATTCACAGGCAGACTAAAGCGCCCTTAGAACCGTTCCACATTCCGGCTAAAAGGTTCGATCACGTGCACGTGGACCTCGTGGGCCCCCTGCCCACATCACAAGGGTTCACGCACCTCTTGACGATGGTAGACCGAACCACTCGTTGGCCGGAAGTGGTCCCGTTAACATCGACCACAGCGGCAGAGGTGGCACGCGCTTTTTTAACAGCCTGGGTAGCGAGGTTCGGGGTCCCATCAGATATTACGTCTGATAGGGGACCTCAATTTGCGTCGGAACTGTGGTCAGCAGTGGCCAGCGGCTTAGGAACGGCGGTACATCGCACGACCGCTTATCATCCCCAGGCCAACGGTTTATGCGAGCGTTTTCACAGGTCTTTGAAGGCAGCCCTCAGAGAGTCACTGACCGACACAGATTGGGTGAACAAACTACCATGGGTTTTATTGGGGTTGCGTTCGGCACCCAAAGAGGATCTAGATGCCTCACCAGCAGAATTGGTCTTTGCACAACCGCTCAGGCTGCCAGGCGAGTTTTTACCCGACCACACGGCACCAGGGCCCTCCCCGATCCGGGGGTCTCTGAGTAACACGGGAGCAGAAATGCTCCCGGGCCCCGCTCATCACTCTTTCCCACGTGTGTTCGTGCCCCAGGCTTTACGAGACGCAGAGTTTGTTTTTGTCAGACATGATGCGTAGTGGCATAGCCTCCGCCCACCTTACAACGGTCCATTTCGAGTGCTGGAAACCGGGGAGAAATATTTTGTGCTAGATTTGGGGGGCAGGAGGGAGACGATCAGTATCGATAGATTAAAACCTGCTTTTGTGTTACATAACGAGTCTGTATGGCCGGCGGGCGCGCCTCGACGCGGCAGGCCTCCGAAGGGGTGGCCCCGGGATCCCCCACGAGGGGCAAATAACCCTTCTCCCCCTCACTCCACAGATGCACAGCAGGACGGCCCAACACAGAGCAGGAGACCTGCATACAGCAGATTCGGGGGAAGATTGAAACCTAAGCTGCATGCAGAATGATGTGTTTTTTGGTCAGGTTGTTTAGGTTGCTGTGAGATTCTGTTGGGGGGGGGGGGTGACGTGCTGTATGACTGTTGTATGACTGTATATAGGTGCCCAGTCTTTCGTGTGGAAGGGGGGAGTGATGTGGAGGCCATAATTATAACCTATGTGACTCACATGTGGCTGGCTGAATTCAGCCAAGAGAGACTTTGAGCTAGCCATGTGTATTGACTTCACACCTCAAGAGGAAGATGTGTCTGCACCCCCTGAGGACTCAGGAGAGAGGAGAAGATTACCCGGCCTGACCTTTTGGGGGTCAGAGAGGAGAACAGAAGGACTCTGGGTGTTCTATTACAGATGAGTATTGTGACTTTTGTGTGATGTATTGTTAGAGATAAGTGTATAAATGGCTGCACGGTGGCGCAGTGGTTTAGCACTGTGGCAGCACAGTTTTACCCTCGGCCGGGGGACCGCGGGGATCATGAGATCGTGGGTTCGATCCCAGCCCCCGACCAACAGTGAGCTGTGTGGAGTTTGCATGTTCTCCCCGTGTTGCGTGGGTTTACTCCGGGATTTCTCCGGTTTCCTCCCGCACACCAAAAACATGTAGGTTTAGGGCGCTCGCGCATGCAGCGACCAGCAGCCGGTGGCTTGTCACCAGACTGCAAACCAAGTCTACCTACGGGTACAAATAAGTAACAAAAAATAAAATAAAAAAAAAAAATAAATGTATGTGTGTGACTGCATCCTGTCTCTTTTCACTCTGATCGAGAGAGGACGTAGGATGAGTGAGAATTAAAGCAGATTCTGGAAAATTATCCAGTCTCCTCAATTCTTGACTCCTACAGGACTATATTAATTTTGCACCTGGCCTCATTGCATATGTATTTGTGGGAGTTGTCATGTCAACACGCAAATTTGAGGGAGGAGAGTATTTAAATGACTGGTGCAAGGTGATTTACTAAGGTTTGTGGTTGTCGATTTCCTGTTAAATGCGCCAAGATTTAACACCCCAAAAAAGCTTGTCTTAAAGGTGCACAGGGGAACAGTTTCATGAAAACAAAGCTTTAAAAAAAAATACATCAACAAAGTGTTTAGAAACATGCACAGTGTAAATCTTAATGTTCTTCTAAAAATTAGTATATTGATGAAAAAAAAATATTAATTTTTTTACAGGTCGTAAATAATGTGACGTTTGCAAGGTTCACACAAAGAAAATGGAGCAAGATGGTTATGATGAACGGGCTTTATTTTACACACACTCTCAGCACAGGCAGGAGGGGAGGTCATTCTCCCAGACCTCCGTTTAAATCACGGTTACACACACATAATAAATCTTGCCTATGAAATACTGCTGGGTAATTATAACGCAGTTATAATTACACAGCAGCAGAATAGCTCAGTAATAACATTTACTACACACACAAAGTAACGTTTCAATTGTCAAAGCATGCTGGGAAACCCCTGCCCCCCTTCACATGGCCCCGACGTTACACTGCCCCCACCCCTGGACTGGTTTCTGTCCCCAGAAAAATTAAAGTCCAATTTAAAAGTCCAATACAAACTCATCCAGGTGTCGGGGCGGTCTTCGGCGCCGGCGGCCAACACGTACAGGCCCCCTAGTGTCCATCTGGGTCTCGGTCGGGGTATCGGGCCGGGATGGAAGCTCCACCAGCGGTGCAGATGGCCGATACGGGGCGAGACGGTCACGATGAAGGACCACAACCCGGTCCCTTTTTCTAAGCCTCACCCTGTACATCACATCTGACAGTCTCTCCAGGACCACGCATGGCCCCGACCAATGGCTCGCCAGCTTCGGTGATTGTCCTCTCTTCCTCTCAGGGCAGAAAACCCAGACTCGATCTCCCGGTGCGAAGTCCCTCCCCTGGCAGCGGGAGTCATACGCTCGCTTCTGCCGACCCCCTGCCGCTGCCAGGGCCTCTCGAGCCAGCTCGTGCACCATGTGGAGACGTTCTTTCAAACAAAAAAAATAATCCAATCCGGGTTTTCCTTCCACCTCCAGCTCAGGGGGGCAACCAAATACCAAATCCACCGGTGTGCGCAGCTCGCGTCCAAACATGAGCGCCACAGGGGTGCACCGGGTAGATTCCTGAGCCGCCGTCCGGTACGCCCACAAAACAAAAGGCAGCTGCAGGTCCCAGTCTCGCTGTCGCTGGTCCACTAGGATAGCGAGCTGGGTGGTGAGGGTCTGGTTGAATCATTCGACCAGGCCATCGCTCTGTGGATGCAGCGGGGTGGTCCGGGTTTTCCGGATGCCCAGCCGCTTGCAGACCTCTCCGAAAACCTCCACCTCGAAGTTCCGACCCTGATCGCTGTGCAGCTCCTCCGGTGCGCTGAACCGACAGAACATTTCGTCCACCAGCTTTGATGCCGTCGTCGTGGCGCTTTGGTCCGGGACCGCGTACGCCTCTGGCCACTTAGTGAAGTAATCCATCGCGACCAGCACGTAGCGGTTCCCCTGGTCCGTGGTCGGGAAAGGGCCCAGGATGTCCACTCCCACTCGCTCCATTGGTGCTCCCACCTGGTACTGCTGCAGGGGAGCGTGGGATCGCTGAGTTGGTCCTTTCTGAGCTGTGCATGTGTCGCAGCGATGAACGTGGAGCTCCACGTCCTGATGACAACCGGGCCAGTAGAACCGGGCCCGAAGGCGCTGCAGCGTCTTTGTCACTCCGAAGTGGCCCGCTCCTACCGCCCCATGAACCAGCTGGAGTACTTTGGGCTGGAGTCGACGAGGAACCAGCAGCTGCCAGACGTGCCGCTGCCCAGCTGGAGTCTGCCACTGTCGATACACCACGCCCTCGTGGCAGCGGAGGTTGGCCCACTGGGAGTATAGGGCCTCAGTCTCTGGGTCCAGCGGTGACACAACCTCCCAGGCGGGCCGCTGTCCTGCGTCCAGCCACTGCCGAACCCGCGAAATGACTGGGTCTCTGTCCTGCTCGCTCTGCAGCTGCTGCGTGCCAAGAACCTCTGTGACGTCATCGCTGGGGAGAGCTGCCTGATCATCCGAGGAGGGGCTGCGCGTCGCTGCGTGACTCCTGCTCGCAGCGGCTCGGAGAGCGGCAGCCCGTGGGGCAATTTGGTCCCGATCTTCAGCCCGTTGGCAGTGACGACACTCCTCTGTCGCACAGGGGCGCCGAGACAGCGCGTCAGCGTTGGCATAGAGGCGGCCTGCCCGATGCACAATCTGGAAATTATAATCCTGCAGTGCCTCCAGCCATCTCGCCAACTGTCCATCCGGTTCTTTGAAGTTTAACAACCAGGTCAGGGAGGCGTGATCCGTCCTGAGCTGGAACCTCCCCCCGTACACATACGGGCGGAAATGACGCAGTCCTTGGATGACAGCCAGCAGCTCTCTGCGAGTCACACAGTAATTCCTCTCGGCTCTGCTGAGAGTGCGGCTGAAGAAAGCGACTGCCTGCTCTCCGTGTTCTCCCTCCTGGGATAGCACCGCCCTGATGCCCTGGTTGCTGGCGTCCGTGTCCACGATGAAAGGGCGGTTCGGGTCAGGATACTGCAGGACGGGGGCTCCGATGAGCGCTGCGCGGAGCTGGGAGAAAGCAGCAGCACAGCTGTCACTCCACTGAAATGCGCGCCCTTTCTGCGTCAGCTGATGCAGCGGGCTGGCGATGGTGGCGAAGTCTTTCACAAACCTCCTATAATAGGAGGCCAATCCAAGAAAACTTCTCAATTCTCCAACGTTCCGCGGCACTGGCCAGTCTCTCACTGTTGCCACTTTTTCCGGGTCAGTGGCGACCCCCGCTGCGCTGACGACGTGGCCCAAAAAGGTGGTCTCCCGCCGGAACAGGTGGCATTTCTTAGGGTGTAACCGTAGCCCCGCCTGCTGGATGGCTCCCAGCACCTCTCGGAGATTTGACAGGGCGCTGTCAAAATCAGCTGCATGCACCAGTAGGTCGTCCAGGTAAACAACGCAGCGACTCCGGGGCACGTGAGCCAGCACTCGCTCCATCAAGCGTTCAAAGGTGGACGGAGCGTTGCAGAGTCCAAACGGCATCACTTTAAACTGGTACAGTCCCTGCCCGATGGAGAAGGCTGTTTTCTGGCGGGCCTCAGGTGACAGCTCTACCTGCCAATAGCCGCTGCGTAGATCCAGCAAGCTGAACCAGCTGGAGCCGGCGATGTGGTCCAGCGCGTCATCGATGCGGGGCAGGGGGTAGGAATCTTTCCTGGTGGCATCGTTCAGGCGCCGGTAATCCACGCAGAACCGCCACGACCCGTCCTTCTTCTTGACCAGCACCACAGGCGCCGCCCAGGGGCTGCTGGAGGGCTCAATAACATCTGCCTCCAGCATTTCTCGCACTTTTTGTTCTGCCGCTGCCCGCCTTGAAAAGGGCAGCCGGCGTGGGTGGAGTCGAATCGGCCTGGCCTCACCGGTATCGATCTCGTGCTGCACCAACCCGGTCCGGCCGCATTCCTCATCCTTCGCGGTGAAAACACCCATGTAATAGTCCAATAGCTCCCGCAGCTGGCGTCTCTGTTCCGGGTCCAGCCCGCTGCAGCTCCGCTGAAATAATTCCTCCACCACCTGCTGCGTCTCTGCTGACACGTTGACCCCTCCCCTTGCTGTCCCTGTGTGTGCTCGTGCTCCCTCTGTCTGCGCTGGTGACGTCATCGTGTCCAGTCCTCGCGGTGGCCCGCCTGGTCCGGTCTGTCTTGGCGATCTCTCGATTGCGCGTGCCCCCGTGTTCCGTCCCTGGGTTCTGCTGTGGAGCGTGATGGTCCGGTTTCCCAGCTGGAGGGAAGGTCCGGCGGTGTCGATCTTGGCATGCCAGGCTGTGAGCAGGTCTAGTCCAATAATACAGGGGTCTTGGATGTCAGCCAGCCAGAACGGGTGTCTTATGTTCTGACCCGCCACCCCCACCACCAGCACTCTCTGCCCCTTCAGTCGGGCGCGCTCACCGGTAGCCGTGGTGACGCAGCGCTCGGTGGGTTCTCACCCCTGCGGAGCCGTCTTGCTTGTGCCCGGCAGCACACCGGGTCGAACCAAGGAGATTGTAGAGCCGGTGTCAACCAGGGCCTGGATCGACGTCTTCCCCAAGCTGCACTGTAGATACATCCCTGGAGAGTGTCCAACTCAGCCCACGCGTGGTGCCGGCTCCTCGGGGGAAACATCTGCTGGAGGTGGCCTGTCCCCGTTCACGCCACCTCGCTCTAGTTTAACGCCGGCGAGGGGCCAGTTTGTCGTGGGGTGGGTGCGGGGCAGTACCGTGCGATGTGTCCCATCTCTCCGCAGCGGAAGCACCCTTCCTCCCGCCGCCGCAGCCATCTTCTCCGTGGACGCGCCGCCGTGGTCTGCCGTAATTCCTCCTCCTCCCCCTCGCTCTCCATCGTAGCCTGGTAGGTTCTTCGGCTGTGCGTTGGCGCTTCAGTTGTGCGATTTATTAGCGGCTCTGCCCGCTCTGCTTCTGCCACTGCAGTCTTCCAGTCGCTCGCGGCGTGAAGCCGTACGTGGCTCTGGAGCTGGGCCGGGCGGAGACCTTGGATGAAGCTCCGGAGGGCGAGCTTCTCTACTGCCTCCGGTGCGAAATCTGGGTAGCTGCGCCGGGTTAACAGCCATATGTCTGCAGCATAGGCTCCTAGTTTTTCCTGGTGGTTCCGGCGGTGGCGGGTCAGTTGTTCTTGGGCGTGCTCAGCGTCCGCTATTCTCCCAAATCGTCTCTGGAGCGCCCCTTGTAGTGCTGGCCAGCTGTGGCGCTCCTCAGGCAGGAGATCAGAGAGCGTGCAGAGGGCTTTCCCTTCCAAGGCCAGCGCGACCTGTATGGCGGTTTCCTCTGGCGACCAGCCGTTCAGCGCCGCGGTCAGCTCGACCTGTGTCAGGTAGTCATCCAATGTGGCTTCGCCGTTGAAACGGGGAATCTTGGCCCGCTGTCGAACAGGTGGGGTGGTCGTCTCCTGATCGCTCGCCACTCCTGATCGCCGTGGGGTCGCCAGCCCGTCCTGTCCTGAGAAGGGTGGAATGTTTGCTCTGTTCCGCCTGCTCTGTCTTGAAAAACACAGGAGGCGGGATGCGCTGGCCCCGTCGGGTCCGCCGCTTCGTTCGTCCCGGCTCCCGGCTCCCGGTGGTGGTGCCTCGGTCTCATCGTCCATCATCAGCTGGGCAATGGCCTGCTCCAGCTGCTGGATCTCCATTCTGATCCTGGCTTCCATTTGCTCCATGCCCACTTCTGACACCAGTGTGACGTTTGCAAGGTTCACACAAAGAAAATGGAGCAAGATGGTTATGATGAACGGGTTTTATTTTACACACACTCTGAGCACAGGCAGGAGGGGAGGTTATTCTCCCAGACCTCCGTTTAAATCACGGTTACACACACATAATAAATCTTGCCTATGAAATACTGCTGGGTAATTATAAAGCAGTTATAATTACACAGCAGCAGAATAGCTCAGTAATAACATTTACTACACACACAAAGTAACGTTTCAATTGTCAAAGCATGCTGGGAAACCCCTGCCCCCCTTCACATGGCCCCGACGTTACAATAATATAAATATTTACATCCAGCAGCTGGAGGAAGATAAACACGGAAGTCCAATGAGGATGTCACAACCAATAGCATCGCTAGCTTGCTGTTGGGCGCCATCCTCTCGTTTTTGGGTTGTTGGGTTGCCAGGTAGTTAATTATTCAGCTAAATACCTGTGTATAAAGGCAAACGTCAGTTTCCCAATCGTTCTCAAGTATGGCACGACAAAGGAGCAGAATAAATATTGGTTATGCTTTTGATGTCTGCTGAAGAGTCTCAAAGAGCTGAATAGTCACGCAGAGGTGACCACTTTTCTTCTGACAGGTAAGGTAACCAGTGCTAGCTATGATGCTAACTAGCTCATCATCTTCTGCTGCTAATCTGGAGGTTAGGGGCTCGGTGGGGGGTGGGTGGGGGGGACAGTCTAAAGTCTGTGTGACCAACTAAATTTTATTTCTGACATGCTGATATTATTATGAGTGTATTATAATATTGTGGTGAACACTCAATGGACCTGTTGGACCGGTTCTGTGACTCGCATTTTAGGTCAGAACAAAGGCAGGAATCTTAGCCTTGTTATGCAAGGCTGGAGACTGTGGGGGGTCAATTAAAGGATGCATGGGAGACAGTGGAAGTGATATAATGGAGTGAAATGCATTGTGACTGTCTTTATTATGCAAGGTGGTGAAATGCATTGTGACTGTCTTTATTATGCAAGGTGGTCTGTGTGACATGTGATTTATGAGGTGTGAAGTCCCTGATATTTAAGGACGAGAGTTGACTGTTTCATTCTCTTTGCTCTGCTTTTAAATGATGGAGATGTGAATAAAGCTGACTCTGAGAAAGAACACTGCCTCGTCATTTTCACATCTTCCACACTGGTGACCTACGACGTAGCATGCAACAAGAAGAGAATTTCCCGGGGCCAGACCCATCGGGAGCCCCTGGCCAAGCGTATGCTGCTACGGTCCAACTACCGGACTTTTGGCAAGACAACCCGCGCTCCTGGTTCCACTTGGTTGAGGCACAGTTCGCCCTCCGGAGGATAACGGTAGATGACACGAAGTTCTACCATGTGGTTGCAAAGCTCGATAACCGCACGGCTCGGCATGTGGCGAGCCTACTGGAGCAGCCACCAGCCAGCGACAAATACGGCGCGTTGAAGGCTGCACTCATCCGGCGCTTCACTCTCTCAGTCGAGGAGAGAGCAGAGAGACTCCTGGCGCTGAACGACTTGGGAGATTGCATGCCCATTGACTTGATGGAGAACATGCTGAGGTTGAAGGGCTCAGACGATGACCACTTCATCTTCACCCACATTTTCCTCAGGACCCTATCATCAGCCACGAGAGCGGCCCTGGCCAGTTCGCCGTTGTTGGCCCAGCGGGACTTCCGCGCGCTGGCCCAGGAGGCGCATCGGATTCTCAACGCCAGCAAACAGCGCGCGACCACCACGGCGGCGATGGAGTTCGGTGTGGTGGCCGGAGATGGCAGGGAGCCAGAGACGGCGGTAGCAGAATCACCGACAACGGCGGCGGCGGGGGCCAAGGATCGCAGAGGAGACACCCTCTGTTTCTACCATCGCCGCTTTGCAGAGAAGGCACGCAAATGTATACCACCGTGCCAATTCAAGCATTCGGGAAACGCCAAGAACAGGGGTCGGTAGCAGCTGCGACCCTCGGGGAGGAGAACAAGCTGCTCTACTTGAAGGACGCACGCTCCGGGAGGCATTTCCTCATGGACACAGGCTCCCAGTTGAGTTTCATCACACCTTCCTACGCTGACCGGCTGGCAGGTTCCAGAGGTCCCGGGGTGGCAGCAGCGAACGGCTTGGAGATTAAGACCTTTGGTGAGAGGAATCTGCTTCTGTCTCTACACGGCCGTACATTTGAGTGGACTTTTGTCATAGCAGCAGTGAATTTCAATATGTTGGGGGCTGATTTTCTGTGCTCACATGGTTTGTTGGTTGATCTCGCTAACAGGCGCCTGGTTAATGCACTTTCTTTTGATTCTATCCCCTGTACAGCGCGAGTGGCCCCGCCAACAGCACAAGCCAACGTCACAGCAGCAGGCGGTAAGTTCCACACACTGCTCACTCAGTTCCCAGCACTCACGGTTCCCACATTTTCGGCAACAGTCGCTAAGCACAGGGTGGAGCATTTTATTACCACTACCGGACCGCCCGTTTTTGCAAAAGCTCAGCGCTTGGACGCAGTTAAACTGGCCATAGCGCGCGAGGAGTTTGCCAGCCTGGAGAGGTTGGGCATTATCCGACGTTCAAACAGTCCGTGGGCTTCCCCCCTACATATGGTCCCAAAAGCTGATGGATCATGGCGCCCTTGCGGGGATTTCCGCAGGTTAAACAACGCTACAGCGCACGACCGCTACCCAATCCCAAATATCCAAGATTTTTCGGTTCATTTGGCAGGGGCGTGCATTTTTTCTAAAATAGACTTGGTCTGCGGTTACCACCAAGTCCCAGTACGCGCTGAGGACATACCCAAAACAGCGGTAATAACTCTGTTTGGTTTATTCAAGTTTTTACGCATGCCATTTGGACTTAAAGGGGCGGCTCAGACGTTCCAACGCATGATGGACGCAGTGCTTCGCGATCTCCCTTTCGTGTTCGTCTACCTGGATGATATTTTAGCAGCCAGCGTGTCCGAAGACGAACACGAAAAACACCTGGCCACAGTTTTCCGAAGGTTGGGAGATCACGGGTTAATAATCAACCCGGTGAAGTGCCAGTTCGGGGTGGCGCTGATCGATTTTTTAGGACACCGCGTCTCCCCCGAAGGAGCAGTTCCGCTGCCTGACAAAGTGCGCGCTGTGGCAAATTTTCCCCGGCTGCAGACGGTCAGGGCGTTGCAGGAGTTTTTGGGAATGGTGAATTTTTATAACCGTTTTCTCCCCCGCGCGGCACAACTCATGCAGCCGCTCTATGCCGCGCTCAAAAGAAAGAAACCCGCGGATAAGATCGAGTGGTCCCCGGAGCGGGACCAAGCGTTCTCGGAGGTGAAAGCAGCCTTGGTAAAGGCTGCGTTGTTGGCACACCCAGACCCAACGGCCCGCATAGCGCTCACCACTGACTCGTCAGATGTGGCCATAGGTGCGGTTGTGGAGCAACATGTAGCCGGGGTTTGGCAGCCCCTCGCATTTTTCAGCAGGACCTTGCCCGATAACGAACGTAAATACAGCGCGTTCGACAGGGAGCTGCTCGCTCTCCATTTGGCCATCCGCCACTTTCAGTTCTGGCTGGAAGGACGCATTTTCACCGCGTTCGTTGATCACAAACCGCTAACAGTCGCGATGGCCAAGGTCTCCGAACCGTGGTCAGGCCGGCAGCAGAGACAGCTGGCCGCGATATCAGAGTTTACCACTGATATTCAGCATGTGGCGGGCAAACTCAATGTAGTGGCGGATTGCCTCTCGCGCACTGTGGCGGCTCTAGTCAGCGTAGGAGTAGATTATGCAGCCATGGCCGCGGAGCAGGTTAATGACGCGGACGTGCGCGCGCTCCAGTCTGGACCAACAGGGTTAAGGCTGGAGAGCAGGGTGCTGCAAGACGGTATGCCCCCCCTAATCTGCGATGTCTCCACTGGACGGCCGCGTCCAGTAGTACTGGACGCGTGGCACCACCGCGTTTTTGACTCGGTTCATTCTTTGGCGCACCCTGAAGTGCGCGTGTCGGTCAAAATGGTGGGAGAGAAATTTGTGTGGCCGAGCCTCCGCAAACAGGTTAAAGAGTGGGTAGCAGCCTGCACGGCGTGTCAACGAGCCAAAGTACACAGGCACACGAGGGCTCCTTTGGAACAGTTTCACATTCCGGCCAAGAGGTTCGATCACGTTCATGTGGACCTCGTTGGACCCCTCCCGCTGTCACAGGGGTGCACACATCTTCTGACAATGGTGGACCGCACCACGCGCTGGCCCGAAGTGGTCCCGCTGGCATCAACCACAGCCGAGGAAGTGGCGCGCGCGTTTTTAACAGCTTGGGTGGCGCGTTTCGGCGTTCCGTCGGACATTACGTCCGACAGAGGCCCTCAATTTGTTTCCGAGCTTTGGTCGACAATGGCCGCAGCCTGGGTGTCACAATTCACCGCACAACCGCGTACAATCCACAGGCTAACGGGTTATGCGAACGTTTTCATAGGTCATTGAAAGCGGCTCTCAGAGCGTCACTGACGGATTCAAATTGGGTTGACAAGTTACCATGGGTGTTATTGGGGTTGCGTTCGGCACCTAAAGAGGACTTAGAAGCCTCGCCAGCGGAGCTCGTGTTTGCGCAGCCACTCCGGCTGCCTGGGGAGTTTCTCCCAGATAACCCTGCGCCAAACGCCTCCCCGTCTCAGCTGTTGTGGAGTAACATAGAATCAAGCACGCTGCCCGGCCCCGCGCACCACAGTTTTCCGCGCGTTTTTGTGCCTAAAGCTTTGAAGAACACAGAGTTTGTTTTTGTTAGACACGACGCGCATCGAACCCCGCTGCGACCGCCTTACGACGGACCATTCAGAGTGCTAGAAACAGGGGACAAGCAGTTTTTGCTAGATTTGGGGGGTAGGAAAGAGAAAATTGGCATAGACAGACTTAAACCCGCTTTTGTGGTGGCAGATGAGGAAGTGCTGTTGGCAAAGGCCCCGCGGCGAGGTAGACCACCACGGAGGGTTTCACACAGTAATGGTTCCCAAAGTAATGTTTCCCCAGAACACCTGCAGAGACTGACAAAGAGTTTCCGCCCCCAGATGGCAAACCTCCAGCGTGACAGCGCCGCAGAGACGGTGAACCCCAGCTACAGCAGATTCGGCAGGAGGCTGAAGCCTATCCAGCATGTGGACTGATGTTTATTGATGCTATCACGGCATGCATGTGGTTATCTTCTGGTTGTTCTGTGTTTCTAAAATGCTGGGGGGGGGCTTGTGTGGTGAACACTCAATGGACCTGTTGGACCGGTTCTGTAACTCGCATTTTAGGCCAGAACAAAGGCAGGAATCTTAGCCTTGTTATGCAAGGCTGGAGACTGTGGGGGGTCGATTAAAGGATGCATGGGAGACAGTGGAAGTGATATAATGGAGTGAAATGCATTGTGACTGTCTTTATTATGCAAGGTGGTCTGTGTGACATGTGTTTTATGAGGTGTGAAGTCCCTGATATTTAAGGACGAGAGTTGACTGTTTCATTCTCTTTGCTCTGCTTTTAAATGATGGAGATGTGAATAAAGCTGACTCTGAGAAAGAACACTGCCTCGTCATTTTCACATCTTCCATAATATCAGCCTATATATGATGTGGAATAGACCCCACTAACTGCTCCTTACCAAGCTGACATGTATGACAGGTTCATTTTATGATCAACATTTGCATCTATGAATGTAACAGCACATACCAGTTGTGCAGCAGTCATGCTTTAGATAAAGCTTTTTTTTTTTTTAATCATCAGCTTTGATATGCAGCTGCTCAGTCTTATAATTTGGTGTACAGTGAAAAAAAGTTGCAGTTGTTTATTATTATTACAGTTTAAAATAATAATGTAAAACTTTATTGATCACCATGGTGAAAATTGAGGTTAAAAATAGTTTAAGTTCTAATAGTAAAATAAACAGGTCATAATAAATAACAATAATAAACAGGTTTATTTTCTTTCTAACTAATGTTACTACACAACATTAGCCACGGGATTTCTTGAGTACTTGAAGTTGAAGTTAGCTCCTCAAGTCCTGTGCAGACCAGCTGTGTGGGATTGTGACGTATATCTTCAACATGAGCCTGAAACTGGGGAGGGTACCACAGCTGTGGAAAACATCTTGTGTGGTACCTGTACCAAAAACTTCCCACCCCAAAGACCTGAACAGCTACAGACCGGTGGCCTTGACGTCCCACTTGATGAAGACCCTGGAGAGACTGCTCCTTGCTCACCTCCGCCCCCTGGTGGAACCTGCGATGGATCCACTCCAGTTCGCCTACCAGCATGGCATTGGGGTGGAGGATGCGGTGATCTTCCTCCTTCACCGTTCTCTGTCCCACCTGGAGAAGCCCGGGAATATGGTGAGGATCATGTTCTTTGACTTCTCCAGTGCTTTCAACACCATCCAACCGATGATCCTGAAGGACAAGCTGCTGCGCGCAGGGGTGGACCAGCACCTGTCATCATGGATCCTGGACTACCTCACGAACCGACCTCAGTTTGTGAGAACCCGGGACTGTGTGTCCGACACGATCATCAGTAGCACGGGGGCCCCCCAGGGAACGGTGCTGGCTCCCTTCCTGTTCACTCTTTATACTGCGGACTTCTCACACAACACAACACACTGCCATCTACAGAAGTTCTCTGACGACTCTGCGATCGTTGGCCTCATCTCCAATGGAGATGAAGCTGAGTACAGAGGGCTTATCCAGGACTTCGTGGACTGGTGCCATCGGAACTGCCTCCAGATCAACGCGAGGAAAACTAAGGAGCTGGTGGTGGACTGCCGCAGGCATGGGCAGCCCCTCGCAGCACCAGTAAATATACAGGGAACAGACATCGAGATGGTGACATCCTATAAGTACCTGGGTGTTCATCTGAACAATAAACTAGACTGGTCACACAATACTGACGCACTCTACAAGAAGGGACAGCGCAGGCTGTTCCTGCTGAGGAGACTCAGGTCTTTTGGTGTACAAGGGGCGCTGCTGAAGACATTCTATGACAAGGTGGTGGCATCAGCCATCACTTTTGGAGTGGTCTGCTGGGGCAGTGGCATTACTGCAGCCGATAGGAAGAGACTGAACAAACTGATTAAGAAAGCTAGCTCTGTCCTGGGGCAGC
The DNA here is from genome assembly GCA_020510985.1 of Pholidichthys leucotaenia. Taxonomy (NCBI): domain Eukaryota; kingdom Metazoa; phylum Chordata; class Actinopteri; order Cichliformes; family Pholidichthyidae; genus Pholidichthys; species Pholidichthys leucotaenia. Next base: position 295,078,783 of record CM035846.1, read on the forward strand.
GCCTTGATCCGGTGGAGGAGATAGGAGAGAGAAGGACGGTGGCTAAACTGTCATCTCTGCTGGAGTCCGAGTTCCACCCTATGCAGGACATACTGAATGCACTGAGGAGCTCATTTAGCAGCAGACTACATCATCCCAGGTGCACAACCGAGAGGTTTCGTAGGTCCTTCCTACCAACGGCTGTCAGACTGTACAACCTAAGCAGGGCTGCTCGCAGAGAGAGCAAAAAGACGTAACAAACTAATAGTTTTTTGAATGCAAAAGACGCAATAGACTTACACAATGGTCCCCTCCGGCATACAACTAGGAAAATACCGGTCACTATGGAGGGTGAGAATATGTATGGGCACATAATCATACCATGTAGGATAACTAAGTAGACGGTTATGCTGTTTCATCCCATCTAGCAACAATGCTCTGCACTGTGTGTGTTTATATATTTACATATTTATTCCATCTAGCTACAATGCTCAGCACTGGGTGTGTTTATATTTATATATCTATATATTTATTCCATCTAGCTACAATGCTCCGCACTGTGTGTTTATATATCTACATATTATTCCATCTAGCTACATTGCTCCGCACTGTGTGTGTTTATATACTTACTTATTTATTCCACCTAGCTGCAATGCTCCGTACTGTGGGTGTTTATATATTTACATATTTATTCCATTTGGCTACAATGCTCTGCACTGTGTGTTTATATATTCATATATTTATTCCATCCAGCTACAATGCTCGGCACTGTGTGTCTGTGTGTGTGTGTGTGTATATATATTTTATAGTAATATGTACATATGTATATTAGCTGCTCTTGCTTGCTTGTTTTTTTCTTGCCTTCTGATTGTTGCTCTGAGTGTTGCTATCCCTGTGCTGTTGCAATCCTGGAATTTCCCCGTTGTGGGACTAATAAAGGCTTATCTTATCTTATCTTATCTTATCTTGTTGTAATTACGTATGTAGAAATTTATGTAAGATTTTTGACTATCCAAGTAATAAACCATAACATTTTTTCACCCTCTGTAAGAACTTCCTCCATCATGAGGTGAATAAGCACAGATGGGTGTTTGGATAATGCCATCATGATGCAGCAGAGAAGAGCTCCACCAAACAGTGACTGGAGAGAGGGTCAACAGCTTCTGGAGCCCTCACTGATGTGATGGACCAGTGGGGGTTCAGGACAGAACATCAATATCTGACCTTTAGGTGAGTATGATGCAAAGTTTTACATATAAAAAGTCACAAAAAGGACTATTAATATGACTGTGTGCTCATAGATCAACATTTAAAAACCACATTCTGATGATGCCAGCAGAAGCTTCTTCTCCACCCCACCTGTGTATGAGGCCTGGACTCCATTAACAGCTCAGAACAACAACCATCAGAGGAACCGTCCAGTGAGGAAGACAGTCGGCAGCACACCAGTGTAAGTTTAGTCTTATTGAAACATTTTACACATAGTAATGTATAAAGCCAAATCCTTAATTTTGAATTTTTAAATGTGTTTAGGACATTTTTTAACGGTTTTTGAAATGTTAAGGAGTGTTTTTTTTTATATATTTAGTGAGTAACCTGGTCAAATCAGTCATATTTATGGATTATTGTGCCAAAAGTAGAGGCAACAGAAATTTGTTTCTTTCCTTTTTGAATAACTTCTCAAGACAACAGTCAAAATTTGGCAGTTAAAATATCTTAGACTTTTCATTCTTATTAAAACCACAACCTGTCTGTGCACTTGGTGTTCCAAGAATGTGAAATTAGAAAAAATGTTGTTCCTCTTCTTTAATCAGGCCCAGTCTTGCAGCAGGAATGAATATACTGTGGGAGCATGGTGTGGGACTTCTCCACCCAGAGAGAAAGGCAACTGGGGAAGGGGGAACAATGGGCCGAAAGAGGAGGTGTCACCGGGGGGGGGGGTGGGGGGTGGTATCAGATGGGACAGTAAGGACTATGCGCCCCCGGAGAGAGGAGTAAATGGCGGAGCCGCTGGGAGAAGGGTGTGAGAGCGTCGCCGGCGTTATGTCATGTTAATGTGCCACACAGCACTTGTTCTAAACACAACGTATGATGGTTGGAAGTTCCGGGTCTCATATTAAAGATATAAAAGAGGAATGCACAGAGACCTGGGGGCTATTTTACTTTACTGTATGTTGGAGATGGAATAAAGTTTCTGTGTCGTCCAGCTCGTTGCCTTGCTTGCCTCCTTTCTCCACATTGGTGACCCTAAGACGTGCCGTGGAAAGTGAGCCGAGCACCGCCCCAGAGACTGCCTGGAGGGAGAGCACCAGCGCCGTGTGCATGGTCTCAGTCCAGCTTCCAGACTTCTGGCTTCACAGCCCAACCGTGTGGTTCTTGCACATAGAAGCCCAGTTCGCACTCCACGGGATAACAACGGACGATACCAAGTATTACTACGTGGTTGCTACGCTGGGTGTGTGCGCCACGCAAAAGGTGACAAGCCTGCTCCAGGAGCCACCGGCCCAAGGAAAATATGAAGCACTCAAGAGGATGCTTCTCCAGCGCTATATCCTTTCTGACAGTGAGAGGGCAGAGAGACTCCTAACACGTTCGGAGTTAGGGGACAGATCAGCAGTGGAGCTTATGGAGAGCATGTTGGCGCTGAGGGGGAAGGATGACGAAGCTTTCCTGTTAGTCCACTTGTTCCTCAGGAACTTACTGGCTACAACGAGGGCGATCCTGGCCAACTCGGTGCGGCTGGTTGCTAAGGACTACCGCGCCCTGGTGCAGGAAGCGGACCGCATCGTTTTGGCGACCAGAACTCTCAGCGTGCAGACAGTGGCACCGGCATCCATGAGGGACTCCAGCAAGGTTGAGGAGCCATTCATGGTAGCTGGGACGGACACCAGGAGATGAAAGAACAGGGTGATCTGTTTTTTTTTTTTCATCGCTCTTTCGGCTCGAATGCCCAATGCTGCCTGTTGCCATGCCAACTCAAGAAGCCTGGAAGACGGCACTTTCAGAATTCAGTGGCAGCTGCAACAGATGGCGACAGGAACAGACTGCTTTATGTCACGGACACACGTTCGGGAAGATGGTTTTTGGTGGACTCCGACTCCCAGAAGAGCCTCATCCTGCTGGTCAATGCAGACAGGGTGGCAGGACGCAGCGGTCCCGAGCTCACGGCCGCCAACGGATCCACTATCAGGACAGGGACGCAGATATTTGCGCGCTCCAGTCTGTGCCTACTGGGTTAAGGCTGGAGAGCAGGGTGGTGCAAGAAGGGTGCCCTCCCTTCCTCTGCGATGTCTCCACTGGCCGCCCATACCCAGTGGTTCTGAGCTCTCAGTTCCATCACGTTTTTGAGTCAGTTCACTCCCTTTCGCATCCGGGAGTGCGCGCTTCGGTGAAGCTAGTGGGGGCAAAATTTGTCTGGCTGCGCTTGCGCAAGGACGTGAAAGAGTGGGCTGCAGCTTGCATCATGTGCCAGCGGGCCAAAGTGCACAAGCACACCAGAGGCCACCTCGAGCCGTTCCAAATCCCCGCCAGGAAGTTCGACCAGGTCCACGTGTATTTGGTGGGACCCCTCCCACCGTCGCAAGGTTTTATGCACCTTTTAACAATCGTGGACCACACCACGCGCTGGCCTGAAGTGGTCTTGCTGGCTTCTATCACATCCGCAGAACCGCAGAAGTGGCTCGTGCTTTTTTTGTCGGCGTGGGTGGTAAGGTTCGTATCCCCGTCGGACATCACTTCCGACAGGGGTCCACAATTCATTTCGGAACTTTGGTCCATGATGACCCAGAGCCTGGGGGTCAAAATTCACTGCACTACCGTGTACAACCCCCCCAGGCTAATGGGTTATGCGAGCGTTTTCATAGGTCACTTAAAGCAGCGCTCAGAGCTTCGCTCATGGATGCAAATTGGGTTGACTGCCTGCCCTGGGTTCTTTTAGGGTTGCGCTCCACACCTAAGGAGGATTTGACAGCCTCCCTAGCATAACTCGTTTTTTCTCAGCCGCTATGGATCCCCGGAGAGATTTTACCGGAAAACCCTGCACTTGAGGCTGATCCACCCGCACAATTTTTGCACAGTATGGAGGCTTTTAATGTACCGGGCCCAGCCCACCATTGTTTTCCCCGCATCTTTGTCCTAAAAAACTTGCAAAACGGCAGTTTTGCTTTTGCCAGGCACGATGCACACCAGACACCGCTGCACCCACCGCACAATGGACCGCTTTTGTGTTTGCAGACGAGCAGGTGGTGCTGGCCCAAGCTCCCCAGCATTGATGCTCACTGTTGGTGGCTCCGCAAGTTGGCGATCCCTTGACAGAGACCTGCACTCGCGAAGCTGATGTGTTTTCTTTCCCTCCACAGACTGACGTGCCCTCCTGTACACCCCACCAGCAGGGCAGTTCAACTGGACTGGCGACCCCCCGCTACAGCCGCTATGTGTGCTGGCTTAAGCCCAAAGGACAGGGGGGTTAGTACCCTTTCTTGGTGTTCGGGGAGGGGGGGGGGCTGTGTGGGGACATGGTGTGGGTCTTCTCCACCCAGAGAAGAAGGCAATTGGGAAGGGGGGAACAATGGACCGAAACAGGAGGTGTCACCGGGGGGTATCAGATGGGACAGTAAAGACTATGCACCCACCGGGGAGAGGAGTAAATGCTGGAGCCGCTGGAAGAAGGGTGTGAGATGATGTCATGTTAATGTGCCACACAGGCTTTGTTCTAAACACAATGTATGATGTTCAATAACCAGGTCAGAGAAGCGTGATCCGTCCTGAGCTGGAACCTCGCCCCGTACACATACGGGCGGAAATGACGCAGTCCTTGAATGACAGCCAACAGCTCTCTGCAAGTCACACAGTAGTTCCTCTCGGCTGTGCTGAGAGTGCGGCTGAAAAAAGCGACTGCCTGCTCTCCCTGCTCTCCCTCCTGGGATAGCACCGCCCCGATGCCCTGGTTGCTGGCGTCCGTGTCCATGACGAAAGGGCGGTTCGGGTCAGGATACTGTAGGATGGGGGCTCTGATGAGCGCTGCGCGAAGCTGGGAAAAAGCAGCAGCACAATTCTCACTCCACTGAAACGTGCATCCTTTCTGCATCAGCTGGTGCAGCGGGCTGGCGATGGTGGCGAAGTCTTTCACAAACCTCCTATAAAAATGGCTGCACGGTGGCGCAGTGGTTTAGCACTGTGGCAGCACAGTTTTACCCTCGGCCGGGGGATCGCGGGGATCATGAGATCGTGGGTTCGATCCCAGCCCCCGACCAACAGTGAGCTGTGTGGAGTTTGCATGTTCTCCCCGTGTTGCGTGGGTTTACTCCGGGATTTCTCCGGTTTCCTCCCGCATACCAAAAACATGTAGGTTTAGGGCGCTCGCGCACGCAGCGACCAGCAGCCGGTGGCTTGTCACCAGACTGCAAACCAAGTCTACCTACGGGTACAAATAAGAAACAAAAAAAAAAAAAAAAAAAAAAAATAATAATAGAAGGCCAGTCCGAGAAAGCTCCTCAGTTCTCCCACAATCTGCGGCACTGGCCAGTCTCTCACCGCCGCCACTTTTTCTGGGTCGGTGGCGACTCCCACTGCGCTGACGACGTGGCCCAGGAAGGTGGTCTCCTGCCGGAATAGGTGGCATTTTCTCGGGTGTAACCGTAGCCCAGCCCGTCGGATGGCGTCCAGTACCTCCTGGAGATTGGACAGGGCACTGTCAAAATCAGCTGCATGCACCAGTAGGTCGTCCAGGTAAACAACGCAGCGACTCCGGGGCACGTGAACCAGCACTCGCTCCATCAAGCGCTCAAAGGTGGCCGGGGCGTTGCAGAGTCCAAACGGCATTACTTTAAACTGGTACAGTCCCTGCCCGATGGAGAAGGCTGTTTTTTGGCGGGCCTCAGGTGACAGCTCTACCTGCCAATAGCCGCTGCGTAGATCCAGTGAGCTGAACCAGCTGGAGCCGGCGACGTGGTCCAGCGCGTCATCGATACGGGGCAGGGGGTAGGAGTCCTTATGGGTGACGTCATTCAGGCGTCGGTAATCCACACAGAACCGCCACGACCCGTCCTTCTTCTTGACCAGCACCACCGGCGCTGCCCAGAGGCTGCTGGAGGACTCAGTAACATCTGCCTCCAGCATTTCTCGCACTTTTTGTTCTGCTGCTGCCCTCTTTGAAAAGGGCAGCCGGCGTGGGCGGAGTCGAATCGGCCTGGTCTCACCGGTGTCGATCTTGTGCTGCACCAAGCCGGTCCAGTTGCATTCCTCGTCCTTCACGGCGAAGACACCCATATAACAGTCCAACAGTTCCCGCAGCTGGCGTCTCTGTCCCGGCTCCAGCCCGCTGCAGCTCCGCTGGAATAATTCCTCGACTGCCTGCTGCGTCTCTGCTGACACGTTGACCCCTCCCCCTGTGGGGCCGTCTCGTTCGTGCCCGGCAGCACACCGGGTCAGACCAAGGAGATTGTAGAGCCGATGTCAATCAGGGCCCGGATCGACGTCTTCTCCAGGCTGCACTGTAGATACATCCCTGGCGAGTGTCCAATTCGGCCCACGCGTGGTGACAGCTCATCAGTTTGTCATGGGGTGGGTGCAGGGCAGTACTGTGCGATGTGTCCTGGCTCCCCACAGCGGGAGCACCCTTCCACGCGCCGCCACGGCCGTCTTCTCCGTGGACGCGCTGCCGTGGTCTGCTGTAACTCCTCCTCCTCCCCCTCGCTTTCAGCCGTGGCCTGGAAGGTTCTTTGTCATGGCATCGACGCTTCGATTGTACAATTCATCAGCGGCTCCACCCACTCCGCTTCTGCCACCGCAGTCTCCCAGTTGCTCGCGGCATTGATCCGGACGTGGCTCTGGAGCTGGGCCAGGCGGAGACCTTGGATGAAGTTCCGGAGGGCGAGCTTCTCTATCACCTCCGGTGCGAAGTCCGGGTAGCTGCGCCGTGTTAGCAGCCGTATGTCCACCACGTAGGCTCCTATGCTTTCCTGGCTGCTTCAACGGCGGTTGGTCAGCTGTTCTTGGGCGTGCTCGGCATCGGCTGTTCTCCCAAATCGTCTCCGGAGCGCTTCTTGTAGCGCTGGCCAGCTGCAGCGCTCCTCGGGCCGGAGATCAGAGAGCCCTCCCTTCCAAGGCCAGCGCGACCTGCACGGCGGTTTCCTCTGGTGACCAGTCGTTCAGCGCGGCGGCCAGCTCGACCTGGACCAGGTAGTCATCCAACAGGGTCTCGCCATTGAAGCGGGGAATCTTGGCCCGCTGCCAGATGGATGGGACGGTCGTCTCCCGGTTGATCGCCGCTTCTGATTGCCGTGGAATCGCCAGCCCGTCCTGCCCTGAAAAGGGCGGGAAGCGGGGCTGGTTTGCTCTGCTCAGCCCGCTCTGCCTTGAAAAAGGCAGAAGGTGGGGTACGCTGGTCCCGTCGGGTCCGCTGCTCCATTCATCCCAGCGAGCCACTCCGGGGGTCGGTGTCTCAGCTCTGTCGTCCGTTCCCAGCTGAGAGATGAATCGCTCCAGCTGCTGGATCTCCGCTCGGATCCTGGCTTCCATCTGCTCCATCCCCACTCCTGACACCAGTGTGACGTATGTGAGGTTCCCACAAAGAAAAGTAGCAGATGGTTGCGACACAACAGGCTTTATTAAAACACACCACTGAGCACAGACAGGAGGGGAGGTCATCCTCCCAGAACTCCGTTTCAATCATGGTTACACACACGATACATCTTGCCCTAATCCTGTCTATAAACACTGCTGGGTCATTATAACACAGTTATAATGACACAGCAGTATAATAACTCAGTAATCACATTAAATACACACACAAAGTAACGTTCTCTGCTGCAAAGCATGCTGGGGAAATCCCTGCCTCCCCCCCCCCCCCTTAACACAGCCCCGACGTTACAATGTTAAGTGGAAATTGTGGTACTTTAATTTTGGCACTTTACCTATACTTTAACTTAAAAAGTAAAGGATTTGAATACTTTGTCCACCGCTACTAAAAAAATAACGGGATGTGCAATTTACCAGTCATAACACATTCTGTGTCATGCTAAATATTGCCAGTGTCCCAGCAGATGCTGGTCGGACTCTAGAACGAAAATACACACAACTTAAGTACATGCACAGCACGAAAGTGCAACATGTAAAAACCACCTTTTTCACCAGGATTACAACTAGCTTATTTCATCAGATATTGTCAACACAAGCGCAAAATACAAGGAGAGCACAGAGTTAACATTGACGGCTAACTGGCTAGCTCATTAGCTGCACACAACAGACAACGTTGTTGTCATGGGCAGCGGGAGCACGCCCCTCCCCTCCAGCCTCACATTCACAAATTCATCACTGCACCTGAGGCAGAAGACACACCTGCACCCACTCATCAGCCAGCATACATAAAGAGGCTCCCTCCGCGCAGTCAACGCTGGTTCGTCTGGGTATACTGCCCGTGATCAGGCAAGCTATTACAAGTCTTAAGTGTTAACATGCCGTTAACCTTATTTCTCTTGTCCTTCTCAGGTTGCTGCCACCGTGTAGGTGTGTCTCTGGAACTGCGCGCACTCTCCTGCCTCACCACACTGTTCCTCAGCGATCTACTCCACCCGGTCAGGCACCATCAGCTCATCTCTCCCCCTTACTCTACTGGTTCATCTATTCCCTGCTGGGTCCTGCCGGTCCTCCTTAGATTTCCCAAGTAAGTGGTAATTTGGCTCGCCCATTTCCCTTACTCCACTCCTCACGGCTCTCGTCTTCTCTCCACAGGACCTTTCCTCTGGCGAGTGACCGTTTCTGCAGCTGTGCGCTTTGGATTTTTGCTATTAATAAAATTGTCAAATGTACCCCTCTGTGTGGTTCCTTCCTGTGTTTGGCATTGTGCACGTGAGCTGCCAAAACTTAATTCGCTATGACAGTTGTTGTCTCTTCAAAGTGAACTTTCCACTGCTGTCATAAATAATGTAAAAGATGCATAATATTACATTATATCACATCACTCACCATCCTCTATATCCTAATATCACGGCTTTCAACTGCTGAAGTTGGTTGCTCCCGCGGCCGTAAATTCATTTTGGGTGGCTCTGTCTAGTTCCCTCTGGATTCTTTCATTAGCCAAAAGGCACAGAATACTCTGCTGGACCGCGGTGTTGACTTCTGTGGGTCTGAATTATGTGAAGCCATTCTGTCGTTGTTGTTTATAGTGATGCTTGCTTGCTGGCTCACGGACCAATGTTTGCAAATGGCGGCTCGAGATTCTGTAATTCAGCCTTCAAATGTCGCTCTCATGACGTTACGCCCGGACCAATCAGTGGCATGCAGTCTTTTGATGTCACACTTTCAGGTCAGTATGGCACGCGTAGAACCATTCTGGAGTAGGTCTGAAAAATCGGGACCGAAACCGTTACAGTTCTTAATGGAAAAGCCTATAAAGCATACCGAACCGAACCGAACAAGGCCAAACAGGTACTAGTGGAAAAGAGCCAATACTGTCATGTTTTAATGCTGTTAGTCTGCGATGACACTTTCTTAGAGACTGTCCTTTTTTACATCAACAGTTTGTACATGACTATAGTAAAAAAGGTCAACACTGACTACGGGGACAACAAAAGCTTTCCAGAGTGTCTTAATCCTGATTTAATTAATTTCTCTATTGCTCTCCCAGATCTGCCCCATGGACCCTGCACCTGGACTGTTTATTTTTTAATAAATATTTTCCCCAAAATAAATTCCTGTTTGTTATATATTGACTCACTTGATTTGAGGTTGATTTTCTTTTACATTCTACTCACCTCCAAAAGTTGAATATTGCAGTGAATTTATTTTTAGAAATAATTTAAATCTAAAAAGTAAAACTTTCATATTTTACAATAATCTCATATAAATTTATGTTTTAAGATTTTTTTGTTTGAAATTTGGATGAATATCAAGGATTCAGTGTACCCCACCCGGTATGGGGTTACCGGGGCCTCACCCTGGAGCTAGGCCTGGGGGAGGGGCTCGATGGCTAGCATCTGGTGGCTCGCCTATTACAGGGGCTGAGGTCGCCAAGGTGGTTAAAAATCTCCTTGGTGGCCGGGCCCCGGGGGTGGACGAGATTTGCCCTGAGTACCTCAAGGCCCTGGATGTTGTAGGGCTGTCATGGTTGACACGCCTCTGCAACATTGCGTGGAGGTTGGGGGCAGTGCCTTTGGCATGGCAAACCAGGGTGGTGGTTCCTCTCTTCAAAAAAGGGAACCGGAGGGTGTGCTCCAACTTTAGAGGGATTACACTCCTCAGCCTCCCTGGGAAGGTCTATGCCAAGGTACTGGAGAGGAGAGTCCGGCCGTTGGTCAAACCTTGGATTCAGGAGGAGCAATGTGGTTTTCATCCTGGCGTTGGCACATTGGACCAGCTCTTTACTCTCTCGAGAATTCTCGAGGGTTCGTGGGAGTTTGCCCAACCAGTTTACATGTGTTTTGTAGACTTGGAGAAGGCATTCGACCGCGTCCCTCGTGGTTTTTTGCGGGGGGTGCTTCGGGAGTATGGGGTGTTGGGCTTGTTGTTACGAGCTATTCGGTCTCTGTACGACCGTTGTGAGAGTTTGGTTCGTATTGCCAACACTCGGTCGGACTCATTCCCAGTGAGAGTTGGACTCCACCAGGGCTGCCCTTTGTCACCGATCCTGTTCATAATTTTTATGGACAGGATTTCTAGGCACAGCCAGGGAACGGAGGGTGTCATGCTTAGTGACCACAGGATCTCATCTCTGTTGTTTGCAGATGATGTTGTCCTGTTGGCTTCATTCAGCAATGACCTACAGTCCTTGCTGGGACAGTTTGCCGCTGAGTGTGAAGCGGCTGGGATGAGAATCAGCACCTCCAAGTCCAAGTCCATGGTCCTCAGTTGGAAAAAGGTGGATTGTCCTCTCTGGGTTGGGGACAGGCTCCTGCCCCAAGTGGAGGAGTTTAAGTATCTTGGGGTCTTATTCACGAGTGAGGGGAGAATGGAGCGAGAGATTGACAGACGGATCGGAGCAGCATCTGCAGTGATGCAGATGTTGTACTGGTCTGTTGTGGTGAAGAGGGAGCTGAGTTCTAAGGCAAAGCTGTCAATTTACCAGTCAATCTGCGTTCCTACTATCACCTATGGTCACGAACTTTGGGTAATGACCGAAAGAATGAGATCGCGGATACAAGTGGCTGAAATGAGTTTTCTCTGTAGGATTGCTGGACTCACCCTCAGAGATAGGGTGGGGAGCTCAGTCATCCGGGAGAGACTCAGAGTAGAACTGCTGCTCCTCCACATTGAAAGGAGTCAGTTGAGGTGGTATGGGCATCTGATCAGGATGCCTCCTGGACGCCTCCCACTTGAGGTGTTTCGGGCATGTCCCACTGGGAGGAGACCCCGGGGCAGACCCAGGACTCAGTGGAGAGACTATGTCTCCCAGTTGGTCTGGGAATGCCTTGGTATCCTCTCTGAAGAGCTGGAGCAGGTGGCTGGGGAGAGGGAAGTCTGGGCTTCTCTGCTTGAACTGCTGCCTCCGTGACCCGGACCTCCGGAAAAGCGGTAGAAGAAGATGTCTGAGCTATTTGATATAGATCTGAATCTCCAGTAATGCACTGGGCCTCACTCCTTTCCTCACTCTCAATGAAATATTTTTTTTTGCTGGTCATTAACATTTGTTTGTTCTCTCCCATAGATTGAGTCCCCATCGTGCTGTTTGCTCTCTACATGTCTGTTCTTTTCTTCTTCTCTATCCCCTCACCCCCCAGCCAGTCACAGCAGATTACTGCCCCTCCCTGAGCCTGGTTCTGCTGGAGGTTTCTTCCTGTTGGATCGCCTGATTGCTGGGGTCTTTCTGCAACTGTGGGGGTTCCCCCTACAGTTGATAGTGCTATGAGATGACTGTTGTTGTGAAATGGCGCTATATAAATAAAGTTGAATTGAAATGAATTGAATTGAATCTGAATAGTGATGTGCTAATTTTTGGAGATATGGGTAACCCCCACAACAGCCACGGACAAGCAGAGCGCTCAGCGGGAGCAATTAACACAGCAGTGTGATCTATGGACTGATAACAATATGTAGATGTGCCTTGTAACCTCTTTTGTCCTACAGCTCCGGAGCAGAGGCGAATTCCGGCCAGTCTTACTGTTGTTATGTATGACTCAAATGCAAACGTTCATGCTTCCTGCTCTCACTGTGATGCAAATGTCCCATGCCTTTCATGTATTGTCTGTAACTGGGTATAAAAACTGCATTGCTCTGTAACTCACTCGCTCTGACCACTGCTTCTGACAACACGCATTCTGTGTCTCCTCATGAGAGCCTGAGGACCCGCTCCAGCCCGCCTGCACAGGGCTGGAGCGAGTTCCATGATGGCGGGATGAATGATAATAAACACCCTCAAAAACTCTCAGATCGCTGCATATTATTCTTCCGCCACAGAGATGCAGTTCTGTTTTTACAAAATATTTGAAAAAAAGATTATTATTCCACCATAAATTATTTCCAACTTCACTAAGGATTATTGATTACAGTGTTATGTATATATCTAATGCATCCAGTGTATTTTAGGTTCTTGTTTATCACTACGTTATAAAAAGGTTGAAAATATTTTTGTTTTGCAGAGGTGAGGTAAACCATTACTTTGTGAATCTGTCACACTGAATCAACAATAGAGTTCATTTTCTCATTATCATCATCATAGCAGTCTGTCGGGGGCGACAATGACTGTTTCATTTAGGTCTGATCAGATTCCTCCACGCAGCTCTGTTCTTTGCCCTCCGCTGCCAGGAACTCCTGACCTTGTTAACCTGGGTGACGTCCTCCTCCAGACCTACAACCTTCCCTCCCACTACCACATGCAACAACCACAATGCATTGCTTTCTGACTGACCATTTCATGAAACTGCTTGCAAAGTATTTGAGTACCGCTAGCTTTTTGCTGGACTAGCGGCACATTCTTGGCAGATAGAGGTATTATCAGTGGCAAGGACAGGCCAAGACAAACTGACTCCAGTATCTGTTGCAGTGACTGACCAGATGATATGTTTGTTTATCTCTGCTCTTTGTGTAGTGCATGTCACCATACACCAACTGGCAAAAGTCCACCACAGACCTTGCGACAGATGTGCTTATCTGCCAGGATGTCCAGTCTCACCCCGTGTAACTGGGAGTGGTCCACCACAGACCTTTGACAGATATTGTTTTTAGTTCTGCCAGGATGCCCAATTTCACCCTCCACACCCTCGGAAGGGCAGGGTTGCCGGTTGAGTCGCCGACGGCCTGACCCATGAGACAGGTAGCACCGGTTTTCATGGTTATCCGGTAGCAAGCAAACCAATGCCTGACCTGACATGAAGTTCATCTTCTGCAGGTAACTGAAAGGGCACAAATGAATTCAGGCATCCAACGATTCACAACATTTATTTATATATTTTAAAACAATAAAAACAAAACACATTTACAACCTAAAATGAACTGGAACTGACATAAATGACTGCTGGAGCTTAATAGCAACAGCTGTTTTTTTTTTTGTTGTTGTTGTTTAAGTACACATAGCTAAAATGGATGACCATAAAAGTGTGACTGAGCATATTTACAGAAACCACACAGCAACTAACAGCAGTCAAAGTCCTTACAATCTGAACTAAAGTGTTGTCATAATTATGTTGTCAAAGCTAGAGAGCTATCCCGTTCGATCACTGCTGTGCTACTTTAGCATTACTGTCAATAACACTATACTGTATGATATAGTTATTTTTAAAAATGTTTACCAGAAATGCGCATCAGAGAGGATTATGTTAAATTCACAATTCTGTACCAGAAGAGTCCCCGCGTGACATGCTATCTGGCTCATAATAACCAAAGGTCTGAGATGTTAGCAGTCTGCAGTATATTGATGTTAGCCTCCAGGAACTGGTGTTTATCTCTCTACCTGGCAATCGGTACGAGATTATAGTGAGTCAGCAGTGAGTGCGACATCTGCTGGCCAGGAGGTTAGAATCCTTTCTCTTGCATCTTTAATTCATCTGTGCCTGACATGATAGCGATCTTTGTGCCAGGAGGCGACACTGGCAAGAACCGAAGGCACATGGCAGAAGCTTCTCTCTGTGCATTGTTATGTCTGTAAACCTGGCACGAAGGGAGACAAAGGAGAGGTTGTACTAAAACGGGACTTTATTAATATTTGGGTTGCATTACAGCAGGTGTGTCACACTGTGGGGCGTCCAAGCAAGAGAAGCCAAAATGGTGGACGCCCCCAATTTATAGGGCAGTGTGGTGACGCACCCGGAAGGTGGCATCATCACACTGCAATTCACAGTAAACTCTTCATCACATACGTGACTTTATTTGGCATGACAGAAGAACAGATTATATGAATATCAACGGTCTCACAGAGATCAGTGTTATGCTGAACTGGACATCAGCCAGCAGGTTTTTTTTTTTTTTTTAATTTCATTTGTTTATACTGCATATAGCCTACTACATGAATTTGTATCCATAAAGTAGGCTGCAATAGGAGCCCTTATACCCACAGTGGACATACAGATGGTGTCAGCTGATAGTGACTCTTTTTCTTTTCTGTGGAGGTTAGACTGGGATCTGGAGTTTTCCTATCAGCTCTCCCTCACTCTTGAAGTAAAATCTTCCACATTGCCAATTTTTTTCATTTTTTTTCTCTATTCATATTTCTCTATTTACAGTATTTCTTTTTGCTGTGCATAAAACGGTAATTCAGTACCCTCTTCTATTTCACTCTCCCAGTTCAGGATACACAATATAGGAGGAAAAAACAATGAGATTATAAACAAAAAGAGCGTACAGATCCATAGAAACGTCCCCCAAAATTGCAACATCGTAACTCAATGGCATTTGTAAAACGTTGTAAACTGGGAGACCCGTAGATTTTGTTAAAACAAAGTTATTCACATAAAACCCAAGAGTCTCCATCAGACCATGTTGATGGTTCTAGTTTTAATAAAATAAACACATTGGTCAAATAATCAATTTATTCATGAGTAGTTCTTTATTAAATTAGATACAAATACTTCATTTATACATATTAAACAAAAAAGTCTGCCATGTTAAATGAAAATCTAAATTTTGAAATATATTGAACAAAAATAAGCTATTTTAGTGGGATTCAGACAGACCTGCTTATATATTTTCAAGATGGCGGCGTGCGGTTGTGCAGCGGCTCTTTGCTCCCTATTTTTGTGTGTATGTATGCTGTTTTTGGATATTGGACCATGTGAAGCTGGATTTGTGTACAGTCGTACTGAGCTGATAAACACTGGACTTCAACAAAAGTCTGCTGTTACAGCAGTTTTTGAGAACATACAAAACATACCGGAGGCTATCTGTAGACCAGCGGGATCACCATGGATTGTTGTCGGTCCTGGGAAGCGACGCAGATGGAGGAGGGAGAGAAAGAAAAAAGCGGGGATGCTGGTCGGGCCTGCTAGCGAAGCTAAAGAGACAGCCGCATAGACCTCCGCTACCCAGCATTTTTCTCTCCAACGCCAGAAGCATCGTTCGCAAGATGGATGATCTAGAGCTACAGCTGGCAACTAGTAAAACTGTGAGACTGCTGTGTGCTGTTGTTAACGGAAAGCTGGCTCCACCCGCTGATCACCGATGCTGCAGTGCAGCTGCCAGGGTGCACACTTCTCCGAATGGACCGAACAGCAGAATCCAGTAAAAAAAGAGGAGGCGGTCTCTGCATTTTTCTTCACAACACTTGGACTAATCACAGCCGTATTATTAACACTTACTGTTCTCCTGATCTAGAGACAATGTCAGTCTTATGTCGGCCTTTTTATCTTCCAAGAGAGCTGAGCGTGATTATTATAACAGTCGTCTACATTTCTCCTGATGCAAATACTAAAGCGGCCCTTAGTCATTTGTACAGTGTAATAAATAAACAGCAGCAGGCCTATCCCGAGGGTGTTCACATCATAGCTGGTGATTTTAATCAAGCATGCTTGAGAACTGTGCTGCCTAATTTCACACAGTATGTGAAATGTGCCACTAGGGGAAAGAATTGTCTTGATCGGGTGTATTCGAACCTGAAGCATGCTTACAGAGCTGTGCCGTGTCCACATCTTGGCCTGTCAGACCATCTATCATTGCTCCTCATCCCAGCATACACCCCCCTCAGGAGAAGTGCTAGACCTACTATAAAGAACATCACAACATGGCCTGAGGGAGCTCTTTCTCAGCTGCAGGACTGTTTTTCAAACACTCTATGGGATTTATTCAAGAATGAGGATCTGGAAATGTACACACAGACTGTATTACACTACATCACCTACTGTATCAATCAGGTGACTGTGGAAAAACGCATCAGGGTTTTTCCTAACCAGAAGCCCTGGATGACAAAAGAAGTCCAGGCACTCCTCAGAGCTCGTGATACAGCCTTCAGGTCAGGGGATACAGATCTGTATAGCACCGCCAGGGCTAATCTGAAGAAAGGCATTAAGGAGGCTAAACAGACCTATAAGAAGAAAGTCGAGGACCATTTTTCTGATAATGATTCGAGACGAGTACGGCAAGGCTTTCACCATATCACAAACTATAAGGGCAGCAGCATCATTACCAGTGACATCAGCGCCTCACTGGCTGAAGAACTGAACTGCTTTTTTGCACGGTTTGAGGCAAATACACCTCGCCTGGACCCACAGATGTTATTGAATGCCAGCTCTGATGTGCTTATCCTGCAGGATCATGAGGTGAGACAGACACTGAGAGCAGTTCACCCAAGAAAGGCTACTGGTCCTGATGGAGTGCCAGGAAAGGTGCTCAGAGCACGTGCAGATCAGCTATGCTCTGTTTTGACTGACATTTTTAACTTGTCTTTCAAGGCAGCCGTTGTTCCACAGTGTTTAAAATCTGCAGTCATTATTCCTGTACCTAAAAAACATACTATTAGCAGTCTGAATGACTATCGACCAGTAGCATTAACACCCATTATTATGAAGTGCTTTGAGAAAATGGTATTGAAACATCTTTTGCCTAGTCTCCCCCCAGACTTTGATCGGTACCAGTTTGCCTATAGGCAGAGCAGATCCACTGAAGATGCTATTGCTATAGCTCTCCACTCGGCATTCAGCCATTTAGAAGACAAGGGGAGTTATGTAAGAATGTTGTTTGTTGACTATAGCTCGGCATTTAATACAATTATTCCCAACATTCTCATCACCAAATTGCTTCAGCTTGGTCTGCCTACTCACACTTGCAGCTGGATTAAGGACTTCCTAACAAACAGAACACAGACTGTTAGACTCGGACCCCATTCCTCCTCTACAGTCATGCTTAACACAGGCTCGCCACAGGGCTGTGTGTTGAGCCCCACTTTGTATTCATCCATCCATCCATCCATCTTCTACCGCTTTTCCGGAGGTCCGGGTCGCGGAGGCAGCAGTTCAAGCAGAGAAGCCCAGACTTCCCTCTCCCCAGCCACCTGCTCCAGCTCTTCAGAGGGGATACCAAGGCGTTCCCAGACTAGCTGGGAGACATAGTCTCTCCACCGAGTCCTGGGTCTGCCCCGGGGTCTCCTCCCAGTGGGACGTGCCTGAAACACCTCAAGTGGGAGGCGTCCAGGAGGCATCCTAATCAGATGCCCATACCACCTCAACTGACTCCTTTCAATGTGGAGGAGCAGCGGTTCTACTCTGAGCCTCTCCCGGATGACTGAGCTCCTCACCCTATCTCTGAGGGTGAGTCCAGCAATCCTACGGAGAAAGCTCATTTCAGCCGCTTGTATCCGCGATCTCGTTCTTTCGGTCATTACCCAAAGCTCGTGACCATAGGTGAGAGTAGGAACGTAGATTGACTGGTAAATCGACAGCTTTGCCTTAGAACTAAGCTCCCTCTTCACCACAACAGACCGGTACAACGTCCGCATCACTGCAGATGCTGCTCCAATCCGTCTGTCGATCTCTCGCTCCATTTTCCCCTCACTCGTGAACAAGACCCCAAGATACTTAAACTCCTCCACTTGGGGCAGGAGCCTGTCCCCAACCCGGAGAGGACAATCCACCTTTTTCCGGCTGAGGACCATGGACTCGGACTTGGAGGAGTCGGACCATGGACTCGGACCCCCTCATGGATCGTCACCTTATCGTGGTGGGGGGGTTTGCGTGCCCCAGTGATCCCAGGAGCTATGTTGTCCGGGGCAATTTGCCTCTGATAGGGTCTCCCAAGACAAACTGGTCCTGGGTGAAGGGCCAGACGAAGAACGATCCAACAGACTCTCATGATAAATTGTATATCAAGGATTCAGTGTACCCCGCCCGGTATGGGGTTACCGGGGCCCCACCCTGGAGCCAGGCCTGGGGGAGGGGCTCGAAGGCTAGCGTCTGGTGGCCGGGTTTCCACCCATGGGACCCGGCCGGGCTCAGCCCGAAGGAGTTACATGGGTCCGCCCTCCAGTAGGTTCACCACCTGCAGGAGGGATCATGGAAGTCCGGTGCTATGTGGATTAGGTGGCAGTCAAAGGCGGAGACCTTGGCGGACTGATCCCAAGCTTTCTAAAACTTTGTATTCATTGTACACATATGACTGCACACCTGTTCATCCCACAAACATTATAGTGAAGTTTCCAGATGACACAACAGTAGTGGGGCTCATATCAGGAGGAGATGAGTCCGCATACAAAGATGAGGTCCAGAAACTGGTGAGATGGTGCTCAGATAATAATCTGCTATTGAATAAAAAAAAAAAAAAACAAAAGAACTCATTATTGTTTTTAGGAAACATAGCTGTGAGCCGCCTCCTCTATATATAGGCAAGGAGCGTGTGGAGAGGGTGGAGGCTTTCAAGTTTCTGGGTGTTCATATTTCTCACAACCTTACCTGGGCAGTTAACACCATAGCTACAATAAAAAAGGCTCAACAACGTCTTCACTTTCTGAGGCTCCTCAAGAAGAATGGCCTGAATGCACAGTTGCTGGTTTTATTTTATCGCTCTGCTATTGAGAGCATTTTGTCATATGGCATCACGGTTTGGTATGAGGGCTGTTCAGCCGCAGACCGCAAAGCCTTCCAGAGAGTGATCGAGACTGCGCAAAAAATCACTGGCTGTTCTTTCCCTTCTCTGGAAGAGATTTCCAGGTCTCGGTACCTCAACAGAGCTACTGCCATCATTAAAGACTGTGCTCATCCAGGCCATGATTTCTTTCACTTGCTCCCCTCGGGAAAGCAGTACAGATCCCATAAAACCCGGACTACCAGGTTTAATCATAGTTTTTTCCCAGCAGCAGTACGTATTTTGAACGGATTTATGTAACACGCACAGACTGCTGATATTATTTTGTTATTTTAGGTTATTTTGTGGCAATAACCCTGTGTGTATAAGCTGGTCTTTTATATTTATCGCTCAGTATGTTTTCATTATTGCTACGTACATATTGTATTCAACTGTTAGGTAATATTGTTTCAAGTATTATTTATTGTTGTAATTATAAGAATGTTAAATGCATGAGTGAACTGTGAGTGTGATAGTTTGTTTTTAGGGAGCAGCATCTCAGTTTCGTTGCATTGTTTATTAACAATGGAATGACAATAAAGGCACTTTGACTTTGACTTTGACTTTGATTTGCGCTTAAACAAAAACTAAAAAAAAAGCTTTATATATTATGCTCCTCTGAACTGGCTGTGCCTGTGCGCAATTTTGTGGTGCTGTTGGTGGATGGGTGGGCATTACTGAAATGAAGTGGCTGCATCTGTGTTCATAATTTTGCGTGTTGTTAGTATGTCACTGGTAAAAATTGGCCACTCCCTGAGGTGCTCTGTCTAATTTGTGCACTCGCTAATTTGCACTGCCTTAGTAAATCTGCCCCAGTGTCTCATAAATTTGCACCTTTGTTCACATATCTGTTGCAGTCGAGACCAGACCCAGACCAGAGTGTAGAATGACCATGACTTTAAGGAGTCAAGACCAAGACTGAGCCAGGCAGAGACCAAGTCGAGATCAACACATTGTACAGACGTGGACAAAATTGTTGGTACCCCTCTGTTAATGAAAGAAAAACCCACAATGGTCACAGAAATAACTTGAATCTGACAAAAGTGGTAATAAATAAAAATTCTATGAAAATTAGCCAATGAAAATCAGACAATGCTTTTGAATTGTGGTTCAATGGAATTATTTTAAAAATCAAACTCATGAAAAAGGCCTGGACAAAAATGATGGCACCCTTAACTTAATATTTTGTTGCACGACCTTTTGAGGCAATCACTGCAATCAAACAATTTCTGTAACTGTCAATGAGACTTCTGCACCTCTCAGCAGGTATTTTGGCCCACTCCTCATGAGCAAACTGCTCCAGTTGTCTCAGGTTTGAAGGGTGCCTTCTCCAGGTGGCATGTTTCAGCTCCTTCCACAGATGTTCAATAGGATTTAGATCAGGGCTCATAGAAGGCCACTTTAGAATAGTCCAATGTTTCGCTCTTAGCTATTCTTGGGTGTTTTTAGCTGTGCGTTTTGGGTCATTATCCTGTTGCAAGACCCATGACCTGCGACTGAGACCAAGCTGTCTGACACTGGGCAGCACATTTCTCTCTAGACTACCTTGATAGTCTTGAGATTTCATTGTACCCTGCACAGATTCAAGACACCGTGTGCCAGATGCAGCAAAGCAGCCCCAGAACATAACAGAGCCTTCTCCATGTTTCACAGTAGGGACAGTGTTCTTTTCTTGGTATGCTTCATTTTTGCATCTGTGAACATAGAGCTGATGTGCCTTGCCAAAAAGTTCCAGTTTTGTCTTGTCTGTCCATAGAACATTGTCCCAGAAGCTTTGTGGCTTGTCAACATGCAGTTTGACAAATTCCAGTCTGGCTTTTTTATGATTTGTTTTCAACAGTGATGTCCTCCTTGGTTGTCTCCCATGAAGTCCACTTTGGCTCAAACAATGACGGATGGTGCGATGTGACACTGATGTACCTTGACCTTGGAGTTCACCTTGAATGTGTTTAGAGGTTGTTCTGGGCTCTTTTGTTACCATTCGTATTATCCGTCTCCTCCTGCAGCCACATCCAGGGAGGTTGGCTACAGTCCCGTGGATCTTAAATTTCTGAATAATATGTGCAACTGTAGTCACAGGAACATCAAGCTGCTTGGAGATGGTCTTATAGCCTTTACCTTTAACATTCATCCATCCATCCATCTTCTACCACTTTTCCAGAGGTCCGGGTCGCGGAGGCAGCAGTTCAAGCAGAGAAGCCCAGACTTCCCTCTCCCCAGCCACCTGCTCCAGCTCTTCCGAGAGGATACTAAGGCGTTCCCAGACCAGCTGGGAGACATAGTCTCTCCACTGAGTCCTGAGTCTGCCCCGGGGTCTCCTCCCAGTGGGACGTGCCTGAAACACCTCAAGTGGGAGGCGTCCAGGAGGCATCCTAATCAGATGCCCATACCACCTCAACTGACTCCTTTCAATGTGGAGGAGCAGCGGTTCTACTCTGAGCCTTTCCCGGATGACTGAGCTCCTCACCCTATCTCTGAGGGCGAGTCCAGCAATCCTATGGAGAAAGCTCATTTCAGCCGCTTGTATCAGCGATCTTGTTCTTTCGGTCATTACCCAAAGCTCGTGACCATAGGTGAGAGTAGGAACGTAGATTGACTGGTAAATCGACAGCTTTGCCTTATAACTAAGCTCCCTCTTCACCACAACAGACCGGTACAACGTCCGCATCACTGCAGATGCTGCTCCAATCCGACTGTCAATCTCTCGCTCCATTTTCCCCTCACTTGTGAACAAGACCCCAAGATACTTAAACTCCTCCACTTGGGGCAGGAGCCTGTTCCCAACCCAGAGAGGACAATCCACCTTTTTCCAGCTGAGGACCATTGACTTGGACTTGGAGGTGCTGATTCTCATCCCAGCCGCTTCAGACTCAGCGGCAAACCGTCGCAGCAAGAGCTGTAGGTCATTGCTGAATGAAGCCAACAGGACAACATCATCTGCAAACAACAGAGATGAGATCCTGTGGTTACCAAGCATGACACCCTCCGTTCCCTGGCTGTGCCTAGAAATCCTGTCCATAAAAGTTATGAACAGGATCGGTGACAAAGGGCAGCCCTGGCGGAGTCCAACTCTCACTGGGAATGAGTCCGACCGAGTGTTGGCAATACGAACCAAACTCTCACAATGGTCGTACAGAGACCGAATAGCTCGTAACAACAAGTCCGATACCCCATACTCCCGAAGCACCCCCCACAAAAAACCACGAGGGACGCGGTCAAATGCCTTCTCCAAGTCCACAAAACACATGTAAACTGGTTGGGCAAACTCCCACGAACCCTCAAGAATTCTCGAGAGGATAAAGAGCTGGTCCGATGTGCCACGGCCAGGACGAAAACCACATTGCTCCTCCTGAATCCGAGGTTCGACCAACGGCCGGACTCTCCTCTCCAGTACCTTGGCATAGACCTTCCCAGGGAGGCTGAGGAGTGTGATCCCTCTAAAGTTGGAGCACACCCTCCGGTTCCCTTTTTTGAAAAGAGGAACCACCACCCCGGTTTGCCATGCCAAAGGCATTGCCCCTGACCTCCACGCAATGTTGCATGGAACAAGACTTTCGGTTGGCCTCGAAGAGATTCTGGCAAACTGTCCGGCAGCTCAGGAGGGGAAAGCGGCTCCCTGTCCACACTGTGTATAATGCGGATGGGACACTGTTGACTTCGACTGGGGATATCGTCGGGCGGTGGAAGGAATGCTTCGAGGATCTCCTACCTTTAACATGCTTGTCTGTAATTTTCTTTCTAATCTCCTGAGACAACTCTCTCCTTTGCTTCCTCTGGTTCATGTTTAGTGTGGCACACACCATGTCAACAAACAGCACAGTGACTACTTGTCACCCTTTAAATAGGCCGACTGACTGATTACAAGTTTGTAGACACCTGTGATGTTAATTAGAGGACACATCTTGGTTGAGCATGTCCCTATGGTCACATTATTTTCAGTCTTTTCTAGCGGTACCATCATTTGTGTCCAGGCCTGTTTCATGAGTTTGTTTTTTAAAACAATTCTGTTGAACCACAATTCAAAAGCATTGTCTGATTTTCATTAGTTAATTTTCATAGAATTTTTATTTATTACCACTTTTGTCAGATTCAAGTTATTTCTGTGACAATTGTGGGTTTTTCTTTCATTAACAGAGGGGTACCAACAATTTTGTCCACGTCTGTAGGTCTTGGTCTTGACTCCTAATAGTCTTGGACTTTTTAGGTCTTGTCTTGATCTTGGGAGACTCTGGTCTTGACAAGGTCTTGACTACAACACTACATACCTGTTTTTCATTAGCAGTTACAGACCTTTAGTGTAGAGCTGATAAACAAGAGTTTGATGTAATTTTAGGGTGGGGAGGTTAATAA
The DNA here is from genome assembly GCA_020510985.1 of Pholidichthys leucotaenia. Lineage (NCBI taxonomy): Eukaryota > Metazoa > Chordata > Actinopteri > Cichliformes > Pholidichthyidae > Pholidichthys > Pholidichthys leucotaenia. The sequence goes on from CM035846.1 coordinate 295,102,087, forward strand.
TGAAGACCATGTTTATCCTGCAGTGAAGGAACACTGTACAATAAATTTGGGTGAGTTTCCTTCCCATACTTAATATACATATACAGCGGGGAAAATAAATATTGAACACGTCAACATTTTTCTCATTAAACATATTTCTGATGGAGCTATTGAAATTGGAAATTTTCACCAGATATCAGTAATTACCCAAGTAATCCATACATACAAAGAAATCAAGGCAACTGTGTTCACAAAACAAGTTATATTTAATAAAGTGGAATGACACAGGAAATAAGTATTAAACATGCATGGTGAAATTAATTTAATATTTAGTAGAAAAGCCTTTGTTGGTAACAACAACTTCCAGACCCCTTCTGTATGGAGAAACTAGGCACATGCATTGCTCAGGAGGGATTTTAGCCCATTCTGTTACAGCCCGAGTGCTGGTTCCGTCCGCACTCAGATCTTGTATCATTTCCAGGCTTTGACAGCAGAGGTTTCCTTCTAGCTCCCCGGGCTCTTATTGTGACAGCGCCCAGTGGAGCTCCCTGCTGTCAGAGTCAACAGCTGTGTTGCATTCGGGGTCATTAGTGACCGGGGTTAAAAGCAGGTGCTGAATGCTCCCCGATGCAGCAGTCCCTGTTAACCTTCCCGTTAAGCTACCTGTTATGATACGCTCTGTTGAAGTTCCTGTTATACTTCCCTATTAAGGTACGTCCTGTGATTGTCTTATCCGCACTATTGTGTGTGTCATTCTCTGTTCCTGCACCTCTTAATAAACATCACTGCAACTCACTGGTGACTGCTGGCATCTTATGGTGGCTCGTGAGGGCCACCGTGACACATTCTTCCACACAAACTCTCTTCATATCTTAAAGGTTCCGTGGGTGTCTTCTATGAACGCTGATCTTCAATTCCATAGATTTTCTATTGGATTCAGGTCAGGTTATTGACTGGGCCATTCTAGCAGCTTCATTTTCCTTCTCTGGAGCCAGTTGAGAGTTTCCTTGGCTGTGTGTTTGGGAGCATTGTCTTGCTGAAATGTCCACCCTCGTTTCATCTTTAGCATCTTGGCAGATGGCAACAGGTTTTTATCAATCATGTCTCTGTACATTTGCCCATTCATCTGTCCTTCAATTACATGAAGTCTGCCTGTACCATGTACTGACAAACACCCACACATGGGATGTGCAGTGCCATTTCTCCTCCAAACATGCTGTGTGTTGTGGTATCCAAAAAGTTCAATTTTGGTCTCGTCTGAACAGACTATATTCTGTCAGTATTTTAGTGGCTTGCCCAAATGTTGTGCAGCAAACTTTAAACAAGCTTCAACATACTTTTTCTTCAGCAATGGAGTCTTGCGAGGTGTGCGGGCATAGAGCCCATGTTGGTTGAGTGCATTATTTATTGTTTTCTTTGAAACAGCAGTACCTGCTAACTCCAGGTCTTTCTGGAGTTCTCCATGACTGATCTTTGGTTCTTGGATAACTCTTCTGATAATTCTTCTTATTTCTCTGTCAGGAGTCTTGTGAGGAGCTCCTGGTCGTGGCTGGTTTATGGTAAAATGATATTTTTTCCACTTCCGAATGATGGCTTCAACAGTGCTCACTGGAACATTCGGCAGTTTAGAAATGCGCCTGTAACGCATGCCATCATTATGTTTTGCAATAAATGGTAAATGGTATTCACTTATATAGCGCTTTTATTCTCATCTCTTGATAACCAAAGCGCTTTACAGATCCTGCCATCCACCCATTCACACACACATTCACACACTGATGGGCGGCATGCTACAATAACAAGGTTGCGAAGGTCTGCGGAGAGATCTTTGCTTCTACCCATCATGAGTTCTTTGTGGTGTGACAATCTGATATTCACAGACCTTTTTGAATGCTATCTGTCAGGACTTAACCAGTTGAAATTAATTTGGACTGATAGGGGATGCGATGGCTTCCTAAATTCTTTTTTTTTTTTTTATTTAAGTTTTTGTAAAGGGTATACAGGTCGTTACAGCAATGCAGTGTTTACATTTTCATCACATGTTCCCTTATTTTCTGATATCTGACAACATTGGGAGATTAATTCTTACAACACCCCTTTTTTTTTTTTTTAAAGTGAAAGAAAAAGTGAAATTAAAGAGAAAAAAAACAAAAAACAAATAACAAAAAAAAACAAACCAGTAAAAAACAAACAAAAAGAAAAAGTAAGTAAATAAAGATAAAAGAGCATCTGAGTAGCGTTGGAACAAAGAGCGGAACCATTATTGAAATGGTATTTGTCAAAGATTAGATCTAATGGAAGACACATATGCAGTCCAGGGTTGCCAAAAGTTCATGAACCCATCCATGTCCTGTCTCAGTGCGAATGTCAACTTTTCCATCGAGTAAATGTCTTGGATCACGTTAGTCCAATCTTCAGGTGTAGGACAGTCCTTCAACATCCATTTTTTAGTTAGAGCTTTTTTGCTTGCCAATATTAAAACATTGAATAAGTATTTTTCTCCTCGTCTTTCCAGTGAGTCCGGTAGTAAACCCAAATACAAAGTTACAAAAGAAAAGGGAACTGTAATTTTGAATATTTTCCCCAATATTGTCTGTACCTTGGTCCAATATTGGTGGATAACTGGGCATGACCAAAACACATGAAAATGATTTGCAGTCTTTTCACCACACAAGCGCCAACAGTTCAATCCCTTATGGGTAAATTTGTTTTGTGCAGGTGTTCTGAAAAATCTTGCCAAGTTTTTCCATCCAAATTCTCTCCACTGCAGGGATGAGGTACTTTTCCATTGCTGTTTATTTAGCTTTTCCCATATTTCCAGTTGTAAAGTGAAATTCCCCTCTTTTTCCCATCTCTCTTTTATATAAGATGTGTTGTCTCCTTTTAAGTCTTGAAGACCTTGGTATATTTTAGAAATGTATCTGATCCCTGGGATCCCTTTATATGCCATTAAGAAGACCTTCAGAACACCTGACTGGGCCCTTTCCAAAACCTCCTTTTTAAGTATATTGTTTATGTGGTGTCTAAGCTGGAAGAACCTGTAAAGGTCTTGATTTATTAGGCCTTGTTTTTTCAAATCTTCAAAACTTCTTAAGATTTGCCCTTTAAAAAAATCGTAATATTTTATCAGCCCTTTCTCCTTCCACTTTTTAAATCTGGTGTCTGTTTTATTAGGAGTAAAGTCCTGATCATAGGCGATCCATTGCAGAAGTCGATAGGGCTCTTTAGTTTGATTCTCTCTGACTATCTTAAACCAAATTTTTAGCGGGGTCTCTATCCACGGGTTAGTGTTATTCAAAAGCTTAGGTAAGGCATTGTTCCCTATTATCGCCTGTAGGGGGATGTCACTTGTTATTTGGCATTCAATCTCCTTCCATTGTGCAGTGTAGACTGGGTTACATATCTCTACTAAAGTTTTAATTTGTGCGGCTTTAAAGTAGTCCCTGATATTTGGCAGCGCGAGCCCACCTTTGTCTTTGCTTAGCTGTAGGGTTCTATATCTGATTCTAGGTCTCTTGCCCTGCCATATGAATCTTGAGATCCTTCTGTCCAGCTCCTGCCATGTTTTTTTGGGAGGTTCTACCGGTATTGTTTGGAAAAGGTATAGAAGACGTGGAAGTATATTCATTTTGACTGCTTCAATTCTTTGTGCAGTACCCAAGAATGGTATCATATTCCATCTTGCTAGGTCAGATTTTATTTTTGTCACCAGTGGATCATAGTTTAGTGATATAATTTTGTTGAGTTGTTTCGGGATATTGACCCCCAGATATTTCATAGATTCCAACTCCTAGTTAGTTTTGAGTTTGCTTAGTGAATAATGATTTGGGTCATAGTTGAATGTTAAAACTTGGGTTTTATGCATATTTAATTTGTACCCCGATAAATCTCCATACTCTGAAAAAACTGAGGTTAGTTCTGGTAAAGAAGTGTCCGGCTGCCCTAGGTATATTAAAATGTCATCAGCAAAGAGTGCTATTTTATGTTCCTTCTGACCAAGTGTAATACCTTGAATTTTTTGGTTTTGTCTTATCCATTGGCTCAGAGGTTCTATGAAGATTGAAAAGAGCAGTGGAGACAGGGGGCAGCCCTGACGACATCCTCTTTCCAGTTCAAAAGATGATGATAAATTACCGTTAATCCTTATTTTAGCTGTTGGTTTTTTATATAATGCCTGTATAGTTCTAATGAAGTTGTTATGAAAATTGAAACTGGATAAGATTCTATATAGAAAAGACCAGTCAACCGAATCGAATGCTTTTTCAGCATCTAATCCCAATATGACTGCATTTAAGTTATGTTTTTTTATATGATGAATTATGTGTAAAGTGCGTCGAATGTTGTCTTGTGTCTGTCTTTGTCTTATAAAACCTGTTTGGTCTAAATGAATTAGGTCTGTCAGTATATTTTCTAACCTTTTGGCAAGGATAATGGTAAAAAGCTTATAGTCCTGATTTAGTACACTGATTGGTCTGTAGTTGGAGCACTCTAGTTTATCCTTTTCAGGTTTAGGTATAACTGCAATGACCCCTTCTCTCCAGGAGGGGGGATTTCCCCTGTGTGGAGGACATAATTAAATGTTTTCAGGAGGAGAGGAGATAGTTGCTGTTTAAAGGTTTTGTACCACTCTGCTGTATAGCCATCAGCTCCTGGGGATTTGTTAGCTTTAAGTTTCATAATTGCTTTTTCCAATTCTTTAGGATGTATTTCTGACAGTAGTGTTTTATTTTGTGACTCCGTAAGTTGGGGAAGGTTTAATGTGTTTAGGAATGCCTCGGATGCGTTTTTATGTTTTTTGTGGGAGTATAAGTTCTTATAGTAATTCTCGAAGTTTTTAAGAATATCCTGAATTCTGAATTTTATTTCCTTTGATACTGGGTCTCTGATTTTGTAGATTGCTCTTTCTGCTTGATGTTTCCTCAATTTATAGGCTAGCAATTTTGCCGATTTACTGCCTGCTTCATAGTATTTTTGTTTCAGAAATGTAAGTTTCTTCTGGATTTCTATTGTGTAGATCTCATTTATTTGGTTTTTAATTTCCTTAATCTTGAGCGAGTCAGTAGAATGAGTGTTGCCTTTGTGTTCTTTTTCTAGGTTCCTAAGTTCTGACTCTAATGTGGATAGTTTTTCTTGTCTTAGTTTCTTTTGGGTTGCCAGTTTTGCAATAATCTTTCCTCTTATTACAGCTTTACATGCATCCCACAGTATTAAAGGGGATACTTCTCCATTATCGTTATCTTCCAAATATCTGAGAATATCTGATTCCAATTCATCTTTCAGTGGTCCTTTCAGGACATTTGAATTTAACCTCCAAGAAAATGTATTATTTGTGTATTTTTGGATATTTAAGTCCATGTAGATCGGACTGTGGTCGGAGAGATCCATCAGTCCTATTTTACATGTTTTTACTCTTCCAATGTCTCTATTAAACATAAAAAAATAGTCAATCCTTGAGTAAGATGAATGTGGAGTTGAGTAAAATGTATAGTCTTTTACACTGGGGTTGAGTTCCCTCCACACGTCACAGATTCCCAATTCTTTTAGTAGCATCCGAGTCTTCCTGTTTTGGGTGTTATTTTGATGTGGGGAATTACCAGAAGCATCCCAGTATGGATTCAGTCTAAGATTGAAGTCCCCACCACATATCACTAAACCTTGAGCTTTAGTTATCATTAGGTTGAATACATTTTTATAAAATTTCCAGTTAGCCCCTGGGGGAGCATACACATTCAGCAGGGTGATATCTTCTCCCTCTAGCCGCCCAGTTACCAAACTGTATCTCCCTTCTTTATCTTTGTGTTCTGATTTTTTTTCAAATGTAATTTTGGTTGATATCAATGTCGCTACTCCCCTCCTCCTCCCTGATTTATATGAAGATGAAGAGATCATTTTAAACCCTTGTCTACTGAGTTTATTGTGTTCCACGTCTGTTAGGTGGGTTTCTTGTAAAAGTATTATTCCTGCTTTGTCTTTTTTCATTTTGCCTAGAATCTTGGATCTTTTAACTGGATTCAGGATTCCTTTTACATTATATGAAATTATTTTGGTTACACCCTGTTTCTCCATTGTGTTGTTTTGTTTAGTATAACTGTGTGGTGGCCCTCTTTTGTGCTACTCAGAAACTGAAAGAACATTAAAAACAAGAAAAACATTAAGAACATAGTGTAAAAAACTTTAAAACAAAAAGCTGTCATAAGAACTTCCTGAGCTGAGGTCTTTTTAAAGACCCTGTAAGAGCCTTGATGGAGTGAAGGCTCTGAGGGAAATTCCTCAAACTCTGTTACGTGTTGAGGGCCCTCTCTTACCACTGAAAGTAGTCCCATGCTTTTAACGTGAGTTTCAGAACCCAATCCAAACTTGTAATGATTTTTTTTTTTTCCTTTTATGCCTAAACCCTGTGAAATTGTGTGCACCCTCCCACCCCCATCACATCAAACATTCACGCAAAAACAGTATTTGTTAGTATGAGGAGAACATGTGGATTATTGTCACATTTCTATTTTAACAAGTTTTTTTTTTTTTTTTTTTTTTATTACAAAGACTTATTTGTTTCAAATAATATGATTGTTCCATGAAATGTTTTACCACATGCTGAATATGCATCTCCTTTAATGTTTGTTACCTTGTATGAGGGGGGTTGGATGTGCGGATTGATTCAAGAGAAAAGAAAAAAAAAAAAAAAAAGGTCGCTATTCCAACCTGAAAACGGATAGTTTATCCGCGACGCTCTGGTGCTGGGTTTCCCGCTGCTGGTCCGTGGATTTTGAGGGTCTTTGTGTTGTCCATGTTTGCGCTTTGATCTTCTCACTCGGGTCTGCTGCGGGTTTAAATACCGTTACCGGGAGCCCTCTTTTCGCCATGTCAGCTGTTGCTTCTTCCGCCGAATTATAGAGACACGTTTCATCGCCGTAGAAGACCCTTAACTTCGCAGGAAATGGTGTCTGAAAGCGCAATTTCTTCTCTCTTAACACCTTTTTCGCGTCATTGTATTCCCTGCGCTTTTTAAGGACCTCCGGAGCGTAATCGTGTTCCACGTAGACTTTTCTCTCCTGGTGCATAATTCCTTTTTTCTGCCAGGCCAGTCTTACAACCTCTTGTTTTATTTTGAAATTGGAAAATCTTACCAACACCGAACGTGGGGGCGCTTCCGCCGCCGGCCTAGCGGCTAATGAACGATGTGCCTTTTCTATCTTCAAGTCGGTGGTTTGTGGAATATCCAATTTCTCTCTTAGTAAGGATTCCACGCATTCTGCCATTGAGTTAAAACCATTTTCGGTTCCTTCTATCAGACCATGAATTCTTATGTTGTCTCTCCTTTGTTTTCCTTCTTGGTCGGTTAGCTTAGCCTCTATAGCTGCTTGTCTTTTGCGTAGGTCTAGCACAGAATCTTCGAGCACTTTTATTCGATCCTCTGTTTCCAAGATTCGGTTCTCGGCCTGGTCCACTCTGCTGTTTGTCCTTTTCAATTCTTCTCTGAATTCCCGAAATTCGGCCGTAACATCTCGGCGAAATCGTCGTAGCTCCTCAAATAGTGATTTCAGGCTAACCCTTTTGTTAGCTATCACCAGTTCCTCGTCTTCTGAACGGAGATCTTCCAGTTCAGATTCTCCGGCCGATACGTGTCCTGGCCTGGAGAATTTCAGTTTCTTCTGTTTTCCTTTAGACATGATGATTTTGTCTTTTGATTTTCACTCCTCCAAAAATCCGTTAAGTTTGATTTTCAAGGTGTTATCCTGGATTGGGTCTGAGAGCTTCAGTGTTAAGCTGCAGTCGCCATGGCGTCCAGACCGGAAGTCCAGAGTCGCATCGGCTTCCTAAATTCTGATGGATTTCAGCTGGTTTCTTGGCTTTCCATGAGCTTTTGCAACTCTTTTCCTTTGTGTGTTCAATACTTATTCCCTGTATTGTTCCACTTTATTGAATATAACTTGTTTTGTGAATACAGTTGCCTTGATTTCTTTGCATGTATGGATTACTTGAGTTCTTACTGATATCTGGTGAAAATCTCAGGTCAATGGCTCCATCAGAAATATATTTAATATTAATATGAAAAATGTTGATGCATTCAATACTTACTTTCCCTGTTGTATGTATATACACTACCGTTCAAAAGTTTGGGGTCACCCAGACAATTATTTTGTGTTTTCCATGAAAAATCACACTTATTTACCACCATGAGTTGTAAAATGAATAGAAAATATAGTCAAGACATTGACAAGGTTAGAAATAATGATTTGTATTTGAAATAATAATTTTTTCCTTCAAACTTTGCTTTCGTCAAAGAATCCTCCATTTGCAGCAATTACAGCATTGCAGACCTAACATGATTGCACAAGGGTTTTCTAATCATCCATTAGCCTTCTGACGCAATGAGCAAACACACTGTACCATTAGAACACTGGAGTGATAGTTGCTGGAAATGGGCCTCTATACACCTATGTAGATATTGCACCAAAAACCAGACATTTGCAGCTAGAATAGTCATTTACCACATTAGCAATGTATAGAGTGTATTTCTGATTAGTTTAAAGTTATCTTCATTGAAAAAAAGTGCTTTTCTTTCAAAAATAAGGAAATTTCTAAGTGACCCCAAACTTTTGAACGGTAGTATATATATATATATATATATACTATATATATATATATATATATATATATATATATATATATATATATATACAGTATATACATATCTCCCAGCTGATGTGTCGCTCACGGGTACCATCTTCATCATTATCATAGCAGTCTGTCAGGGGTGACAATGACTGTTTCATTTAGGTCTGATCAGATTCCTCCACACAGCTCTGTAATTCGCCTTACGCTGCCAGGAACTCCTGACCTTGTTAACCTGGGCGACATCCGAGCCGGTATGAGTTGCTCTCTGACTGACCATTTCATGAAACTGCTTGCAAAGTATTTGAGTACCGTTAGCTTTTGCTGGACTAGCGACGCGTTCTTGGCAGATAGAGGTATAATCAGTGGCAAGGACAGGCCAAGACAAACTGACTCCAGTATCTGTTGCAGTGACTGACCAGATGATATGTTTATTTATCTCTGCTCTTTGTGTAGTGCATGTCACAATGCACCGACTGGCAAAAGTCCACCACAGACCTTGCGACAGATGTGCTTATCTGCCAGGATGTCCAGTCTTACCCCATGTAACTGGGAGTGGCCCACCACAGACCTGGTTTTACCCACGAGGCGTTTTTCTCCCTCTGAGATGCGCAAGACAGTCAACTCCCTCATCAAACTTCTGTGTGGCACAAAAATAGCCATATCACCTGTAATACTGAACAAGAGGTGGAATAATGGAACCTTCCTCTGCTGTCTGAAGTATCTCCAGCCAGAGGACACGAGCATCTTTAAACGCAGCGCAGTCTCCGACTACAGGACCAGGTAGCCAGCCCTAAAAGATGTAATAGACTTACACAATGGTCCCCTCCGGCATACAACTAGGAAAATACCGGTCGCTGTGGAAGGTGAGAATATGTATGGGCACATAATGATACCATGTATGATAACTAAGTAGACGGTTATGCTGTTTCATCCCATCTAGCAACAATGCTCTGCACTGTGTGTGTTTATATATTTACATATTTATTCCATCTAGCTACAATGCTCCGCACTGGGTGTGTTTATATTTATATATCTATATATTTATTCCATCTAGCTACAATGCTCCGCACTGTGTGTTTATATATCTACATATTATTCCATCTAGCTACATTGCTCCGCACTGTGTTTATATATTTACATATTTATTCCATCTAGCTACAATGCGCCGCATTGTGTGTTTTTATATATTTACTTATTTATTCCATCTAGCTACAATGCTCCGCACTGTGTTTATATATTCATATATTTATTCCATCCAGCTACAATGCTCTGCACTGTGTGTCTGTGTGTGTGTATGTATATATTTTATAGTAATATGTACATATGTATATTAGCTGCTCTTGCTTGCTTGCTTTTTTTCTTGCCTTCTGATTGTTGCTCTGAGTGTTGCTATCCCTGTGCTGTTGCAATCCTGGAATTTCCCCGTTGTGGGACCAATAAAGGCTTATCTTATCTTATCTTATCTTATCTTAAAATACATCAAGGCAGGCATCGTTAGTGATGGTCTATATGACATCATAAAGACATCAAGGCAGGCATCACAGGACACTCCATCATAGGTAGCCAGTCCTATTGTCTATATGATGGCATCGCTGATATGATGGCATCATGAGTCCTATGTTGCCTGACATCATAGGATCATCATAGGACATCAAGCAGACATCATAGACCGTGCTAGGATCGCCACACACACACACACACACACACACACACACACACACACACACACACACACACACACACACACACACACACACAGATTTCTTGAAGCTCTGAGCAGAGTGACAGTGTGTGGTTGAGGTTTTTGGCTGAATTTCTCTTTGCACAGAGAAACAAAGAAGGACCAGTTTGCTTTTTTGAGTTGCCATTGTGGAGCTCTTGATTGCACAGCCACTTCTGTAGATGTCAATATTAAAGAAAAGTGGTCACTTCCACAAAGGTCATCCAAGACCCGCCACGAGAATTCCAGCACTAGCTCAGGATCACATATAGATAGGTCAATTGCAGTATAGGTTCCATGTCTTGGATGGAGATATGTGTGAGACCCATCACTCCAAAGAAAAGATCATTTTTAGCAATAAAATCCCCCAGTATCTTGCATTTGAGCAAGTTCCTCCCCACAGAGGATTATGACCATTAAAATGACCCATAAGGATGTATGGGGATGCAGTGTTTCCTCTGGCCTAAAGACCTTGGCGCGGTGGCAATACACCCCTCTGGTGGGGGGGGGGGGCATGACACGATTGTAACTGGAAATGTTAATTTTACACTATTTCTTTCTTTTTTTAATTTTATTTTGCACAGTAATATTGCATAATGGAACTTACCATTTGAAGCATAGTACTACCAAGGCTTGAATGGGTCCCACCCAGACATCCCGCGCCCGGACCGTCCACTGGCATCACCCCTCTCTCCTCCCTCCGCTCCACCAGTCATTAAAAGTTTATTACCTGACCATCAAGGACCACAACAGCTGAAGTGGGTCAAACAGAAAAGACTGGAAGTGGTTCAACCAAATGGATGCCAATTACAGGCGACGGGAGGGAGAGTGGCCTTGACTCGACCACGGCATCGGTGAAAACCTCGGCTTTGCAACTGTGGAAACCGTGAGAAAATGGTGAGTGTTTTGTGATTTTAAACATTTTTTACGTTATTTATCCCATTGGTGAACAAACAAGGGTATCACTGTTGTCTCCTGTATGCAGACAATGAGCTAGCTAGCCATCAACACTAACTCTGTGCTCTGCTTGTATTTTGTGCTTGCTGTCTCTTAATTCTGGCGCCACACGAGTCGGCTGCCTTTTGCAACAGCAGCTCAATTCTGAGTTTTTTTTCTTTCTTTCTTTACACACTTTATACATCACGGACACACAGATCGCCCCAAAATGCCTCCTGAGCCGGCGGACGGAGCCACTGTTTACAGCAGGAGACGGTACAGCAGGGAACAGCTGCTTGCACTTAATCGCCACTTGGTGCTGACGAAAAAACTCGACATACCGAGAGAAATAAGGCGAAAACGACGTGGTTGTCGGGCTGGTGTTAGACGGCGGACAAGGAGTATAAGGTACAGACCCACCTTCCCATCCTTTATTATGGGGAATGTTGGCTATCTGCCGTTACGATAGCACATACCGAGAGTGCTCTCTCCTTTTGTTTACTGAGACGTGGCTAACTGAACTAGCAGCAGATGCTAACATTGAGCTGGAGGGTTTCCACATGATACGGGCAGACCGAACACCAGACAGTGGCAAAGCAAGGGGCGGTGGAGTGATAATGTATGTTAACAACAACTGGTGCAGACCGGGACATATCACTGTTAAACAACAACACTGCAGCAAAGACATTGAGTTGCTAGCTGTTAGCATGCGGCCTACATATCTCCCGAGAGAACACTCACACGTGATTTGCATTGTTGTTTATGCAAATCCGACGGCGAACGCTGGGACAGCGTGTGACGTCATCCATTCAGTAACCAGCAGGCTGCAGACAGAACACCCAGATGCTCTTCTCCTCATCTCAGGCGATTTCAACCATGTTTCACTGTCTCCCGTTCTACCCACGTTTACCCAGTATGTCACATGCCACACTAGAGACAATAAAACACTGGACTTATTCTACGCAAACACTAAGGAGGCGTACACCTCATCACAACTCCCCCAACTCGGGAGATCGGATCACAACTTGGTTCATCTCCGGCCGGTGTACAAACCCCTAGTACACAGACAACCCCCGGCCATGCGCACAGTGATGTTATGGTCTGAGGAGGCAATGGACACTCTAAAGGGCTGTTTTGAAGCCACCGCCTGGAAGCAGCTCTGCGATCCACATGGTGAGGACATCGATGGCCTCATTCACACCTTCACGGGCTACCTCAGCTTCTGTGCGGACAAATCCGTTCCCACCAAGACCATACGGTGTTGCTCAAACAACAAACCCTGGATCAACCCTGAGATTAAAACACTTCTGAGAGAGAAGAAGAGGATCTTCAGGTCGGGGAATAGGGAGATAAGATAAGATAAGATAAGATAAGCCTTTATTAGTCCCACAACGGGGAAATTCCAGGATTGCAACAGCACAGGGATAGCAACACTCAGAGCAACAATCAGAAGGCAAGAAAAAAAAAACAAACAAAAAAAAAAAACAAGCAAGCAAGAGCAGCTAATATACATATGTACGTATTACTATAAAATATATATATATACACACACACACAGACACACAGTGCAGAGCATTGTAGCTGGATGGAATAAATATATGAATATATGAACACACAGTGCAGAGCATTGTAGCTAGATGGAATAAATATGTAAATATATAAACACCCACAGTACGGAGCATTGCAGCTAGGTGGAATAAATATGCAAGTATATAAACACACACAGTGCGGAGCAATGTAGCTAGATGGAATAATATGTAGATATATAAATATATAAACACCCACAGTACGGAGCATTGTAGCTAGATGGAATAAATATGTAAATATATAAACACACACAGTGCAGAGCATTGTTGCTAGATGGAATGAAACAGCATAACCGTCTACTTAGTTATCCTACATGGTATGATTATGTGCCCATACATATTCTCACCCTCCATAGCGACCGGTAAGTTCCTAGTTGTATGCCGGAGGGGACCATTGTGTAAGTCTATTGCATCTTTTGCATTCAAAAAACTATTAGTTTGTTACGTCTTTTTGCTATCTCTGCGAGCAGCCCTGCTTAGGTTGTACAGTCTGACAGCCGTTGGTAGGAAGGACCTACGAAACCTCTCGGTTGTGCACCTGGGATGATGTAGTCTGCTGCTAAATGAGCTCCTCAGTGCATTCAGTATGTCCTGCATAGGGTGGAACTCGGACTCCAGCAGAGATGACAGTTTAGCCACCATCCTTCTCTCTCCTATCTCCTCCATCGGATCAAGGCGCTGCCCCAGGACAGAGCTAGCTTTCTTAATCAGTTTGTTCAGTCTCTTCCTATCGGCTGCAGTAATGCCACTGCCCCAGCAGACCACTCCAAAAGTGATGGCTGATGCCACCACCGTGTCATAGAATGACTTCAGCAGCGCCCCTTGTACACCAAAAGACCTGAGTCTCCTCAGCAGGAACAGCCTGCGCTGTCCCTTCTTGTAGAGTGCATCAGTATTGTGTGACCAGTCTAGTTTATTGTTCAGATGAATACCCAGGTACTTATAGGATGTCACCATCTCGATGTCTGTTCCCTGTATATTTACTGGTACTGTGAGGGGCTGCCCATGCCTGCGGCAGTCCACCACCAGCTCCTTAGTTTTCCTCGCGTTGATCTGGAGGCAGTTCCGATGGCACCAGTCCACGAAGTCCTGGATAAGCCCTCTGTACTCAGCTTCATCTCCATTGGAGATGAGGCCAACGATCGCAGAGTCATCAGAGAACTTCTGTAGATGGCAGTGTGTTGTGTTGTGTGAGAAGTCCGCAGTATAAAGAGTGAACAGGAAGGGAGCCAGCACCGTTCCCTGGGGGGCCCCCGTGCTACTGATGATCGTGTCGGACACACAGTCCCGGGTTCTCACAAACTGAGGCCGGTTCGTGAGGTAGTCCAGGATCCATGATGACAGGTGCTGGTCCACCCCTGCGCGCAGCAGCTTGTCCTTCAGGATCATCGGTTGGATGGTGTTGAAAGCACTGGAGAAGTCAAAGAACATGATCCTCACCATATTCCCGGGCTTCTCCAGGTGGGACAGAGAACGGTGAAGGAGGAAGATCACCGCATCCTCCACCCCAATGCCATGCTGGTAGGCGAACTGGAGTGGATCCATCGCTGGTTCCACCAGGGGGCGGAGGTGAGCAAGGAGCAGTCTCTCCAGGGTCTTCATCAAGTGGGACGTCAAGGCCACCGGTCTGTAGCTGTTCAGGTCTTTGGGGTGGGAAGTTTTTGGTACAGGTACCACACAAGATGTTTTCCACAGCTGTGGTACCCTCCCCAGTTTCAGGCTCATGTTGAAGATATACGTCACAATCCCACACGGCTGGTCTGCACAGGACTTGAGGAGCTTTGCGCTGATGCCGTCCGGTCCCGGCGCCTTCCTCGCCTTGATCTTCCTCAGCTCCGTCCTCACCTGGGTCCTGGTCAGGGTCAGGATGGGGGGCTGTGTGTTGGGAGTGGGGGGGTGTTGGTGGAGTGGGGAGTGGGCAGCAGGACTTGATTTCTTTAGAGGCAGCAGTGGTTGTTGTGCAGTCAGGGGGGAGGGCGGTTGGTCAAATCTATTGAAAAACAGATTCAGGTTGTTCGCCCACTCCCTGCCCCCTGTGGCCTGGGGGGAGGTATTCTGGAGCCCCGAGATGGTTTTGAGGTTTCTCCAGACCCCGCTGATGTCGCTCTGTTGCAGCTTGTCCTCCATCTTCTTCCTGAAGCTGTCCTTGCCTTCTCTGATCTTTCTCCTCAGCTCCCTCTGTACGGACTTCAGCATCTCCCTGTTCCCTGACCTGAAGATCCTCTTCTTCTCTCTCAGAAGTGTTTTTATCTCAGGGTTGATCCAGGGTTTGTTGTTTGAGTGACGCCGTATGGTCTTGGTGGGAACGGATTTGTCCACACAGAAGCTGAGGTAGCCCGTGAAGGTGTGAATGAGGCCATCGATGTCCTCACCATGTGGATCGCAGAGCTGCTTCCAGGCGGTGGCTTCAAAACAGCCCTTTAGGGTGTCCATTGTCTCCTCAGACCATAACTCCACAGTGTGCATGGCCGGAGGTTGTCTGTGCACTAGGGGTTTGTACACTGGCCGGAGATGAACCAAGTTGTGATCCGATCTCCCGAGTGGGGGGAGTTGTGATGAGGTGTACGCCTCCTTAGTGTTTGCGTAGAATAAATCCAGTGTTTTATTGTCTCTAG
Source organism: Pholidichthys leucotaenia (assembly GCA_020510985.1). Classification (NCBI taxonomy): domain Eukaryota; kingdom Metazoa; phylum Chordata; class Actinopteri; order Cichliformes; family Pholidichthyidae; genus Pholidichthys; species Pholidichthys leucotaenia. The sequence continues at coordinate 295,117,539 of CM035846.1, forward strand.
TGTGGCATGTGACATACTGGGTGAACGTGGGTAGAATGGGAGACAGTGAAACATGGTTGAAATCGCCTGAGATGAGGAGAAGAGCATCTGGGTGTTCTGTCTGCAGCCTGCTGGTTACTGAATGGATGACGTCACATGCTGTCCCAGCGTTCGCCGTCGGATTTGCATAAACAACAATGCAGATCACGTGTGAGTGTTCTCTCGGGAGATATGTAGGCCTCATGCTAACAGCTAGCAACTCAATGTCTTTGCTGCAGTGTCGTTGTTTAACAGTGATATGTCCCGGTCTGCACCAGTTGTTGTTAACATACATTATCACTCCACCGCCCCTAGCCTTGCCACTGTCTGGTGTTCGGTCAGCTCGTATCATGTGAAAACCCTCCAGGTCAATGTTAGCATCTGCTGCTAGTTCAGTTAGCCACGTCTCAGTAAACAAAAGGAGAGAGCACTCCCGGTATGTGCTATCATAACGGGAGATAGCCGCTAGCTCATCTAACTTTCCCAGTATCGACCGTACATTTCCCATGACAACAGATGGAAGGGAGGGTCTGTACCTTATATTTTTTGTCCTCCGCCTTACTCCAGCCCGGCAGCCGCGGCATTTTCGCCTCAGTTCTCTCGGTATGTCGAGTTTTTCCAATGGGACCGGGTGGCGGTTGAATGCTAGCAGCTGTTCTCTGCTGTATCGTATCCTGCTATAAACAGTGGCTCCGTCCACCGGCTCAGGAGACATTTAGGACGATCTGTGTGTCCGTGATATAAGTGGGGTGAAAAAAAAAAAAGACGGATCAAAAGAGAGAGGAAGGGAAAAAGACTCGGAATCGAGCCGCTGTTGCAAAAGGCAGCCGACTGGTGTGGCGCCGAGAGTTGAAGTCCGTACAGAGGGAGCTGAGGAGAAAGATCAGAGAAGGCAAGGACAGCTTCAGGAGGAAGATGGAGGACAAGCTGCAACAGAGCGACATCAGCGGGGTCTGGAGAAACTTCAAAACCATCTCTGGGCTCCAGAATACCTCCCCCAGGCCACGGGGGGCAGGGAGTGGGCGAACAATCTGAATTTGTTTTTCAGTAGGTTTGACCAACCGCCCTCCCCCCTGACTGCACAACAACCACTGCTGCCTGTAAAGACATCAAGTCCTGCTGCCCACTCCCCACTCCACCAACACCCCCCCACTCCCAACACACAGCCCCCCATCCTGACCCTGACCAGGACCCAGGTGAAGACGGAGCTGAGGAAGATCAAGGCAAGGAAGGCGTCGGGACCGGATGGCATCAGCGCAAAGCTCCTCAAGTCCTGTGCAGACCAGCTGTGTGGGATTGTGATGTACATCTTCAACCTGAGCCTGAAGCTGGGGAGGGTGCCACAGCTGTGGAAAACATCTTGTGTGGTACCTGTACCAAAAACTTCCCACCCCAAAGACCTGAACAGCTACAGACCGGTGGCCTTGACGTCCCACTTGATGAAGACCCTGGAGAGACTGCTCCTTGCTCACCTCCGCCCCCTGGTGGAACCAGCGATGGATCCACTCCAGTTTGCCTACCAGCATGGCATTGGGGTGGAGGATGCGGTGATCTTCCTCCTTCACCGTTCTCTGTCCCACCTGGAGAAGCCCGGGAATGTGGTGAGGATCATGTTCTTTGACTTCTCCAGTGCTTTCAACATCATCCAACCGATGATCCTGAAGGACAAGCTGCTGCGCGCAGGGGTGGACCAGCACCTGTCATCATGGATCCTGGACTACCTCATGAACCGGCCTCAGTTTGTGAGAACCCGGGACTGTGTGTCCGACACGATCATCAGTAGCACGGGGGCCCCCCAGGGAACGGTGTTGGCTCCCTTCCTGTTCACTCTTTATACTGTGGACTTCTCACACAACACAACACACTGCCATCTACAGAAGTTCTCTGATGACTCTGCGATCGTTGGCCTCATCTCCAATGGAGATGAAGCTGAGTACAGAGGGCTTATCCAGGACTTCGTGGACTGGTGCCATCGGAACTGCCTCCAGATCAACGCGAGGAAAACTAAGGAGCTGGTGGTGGACTGCCGCAGGCAAGGACAACCCCTCACAGCACCAGTAAATATACAGGGAACAGACATTGAGATGGTGACATCCTACAAGAACCTGGGTGTTCATCTGAACAATAAACTAGACTGGTCACACAATACTGACGCACTCTACAAGAAGGGACAGCGCAGGCTGTTCCTACTGAGGAGACTCAGGTCTTTTGGTGTACAAGGGGCGCTGCTGAAGACATTCTATGACACGGTGGTGGCATCAGCCATCACTTTTGGAGTGGTCTGCTGGGGCAGTGGCATTACTGCAGCCGATAGGAAGAGACTGAACAAACTGACCAAGAAAGCTAGCTCCGTCCTGGGGCAGCGCCTTGATCCAGTGGAGGAGATAGGAGAGAGAAGGACGGTGGCTAAACTGTCATCTCTGCTGGAGTCCGAGTTCCACCCTATGCAGGACATACTGAATGCACTGAGGAGCTCATTTAGCAGCAGACTACATCATCCCAGGTGCACAACCGAGAGATTTCGCAGGTCCTTCCTACCAACAGCTGTCAGACTGTACAACCTAAGCAGGGCTGCTCGCAGAGATAGCAAAAAGACGTAACAACCTAATAGTTTTTTGAATGCAAAAGACGCAATAGACTTACACAATGGTCCCCTCCGGCATACAACTAGGAAAATACCGGTAGCTACGGAGGGTGAGAATATGTATGGGCACATAATCATACCATGTAGGATAACTAAGTAGACGGTTGTGCTGTTTCATCCCATCTAGCAACAATGCTCTGCACTGTGTGTGTTTACACATTTACATATTTATTCCATCTAGCTACAATGCTCTGCACTGGGTGTGTTTATGTTTATGTTTATATTTATATATCTATATATTAATTCCATCTAGCTACAGTGCTCCGCACTGTGTGTTTATATATCTACATATTATTCCATCTAGCTACATTGCTCCGTACTGTGTTTATATATTTACATATTTTTTCCACCTAGCTGCAATGCTCCGTACTGTGTGTTTATATATCTACATATTATTCCATCTAGCTACATTGCTCCGCACTGTGTGTTTATATATTTACATATTTATTCCATCTAGCTGCAATGCTCCGTACTGTGTGTTTATATACTCATATATTTATCCCATCGAGCTACAATGCTCTACACTGTGTGTCTGTGTGTATATATATATATATTTATAGTAATATGTACATATGTATATTAGCTGCTCTTGCCTGCTTGCTTTTTTTTTCTTGCCTTCTGATTGTTGCTCTGAGTGTTGCTATCCCTGTGCTGTTGCAATCCTGGAATTTCCCAGTTGTGGGACTAATAAAGGCTTATCTTATCTTATCTTAAGTATTCACTTCTGAGAGCAAAACGTCAGCATGTCAACAACATAATGGGCCACCTTGCTATAATGAACCCACCCACTTTGATGTGGTACTCAGTTGTAATGGAAAACGACCAAAACCATATTGGGGAGAGTAGAGTCGAGGCGAGTCAAGCTGAGTAAGTGCTAGTGGAAAAGGGCCATTAGTGTTGTGTTTGAAGAATGGTTGGACATAACCATGTGTTGAGGTTAGCTTTATTGGAGGTTTAGCAACACTAGAATAGGAAGCAGTGTGTAGGTTGGAGCACAAGGAGAGGCAAGTACCTGGTGTCGCTGTGCTGCCTGCTATATACCCCTGGCATACTGACGTCACCTGTGTGTGTCTGCAGTACGGCATGTCACACCCAACTGCAAACACTACATTAACCCCCCCCCCCCCCCCCCGTTCCCTTTGAGAACATGAAAACACAATTACCCTCCCACAATCATGGATTTAACCTGATGGAACAAACATTTCTAACTGGGCAACCAGGTAGACTGCCGGTGTGCCCGTATGACCTTGTGGGGTATTCTGCCATGTGCCAGACTATGCCCTAGCTACCAACATGTATTCAAACTAGTCCCAAAATCCTTGAGACGGAGAGCACTCCATCGGGCTTGTGCCAAGCAGGCTCAGTCCCTGCTAGTTTGGGTGGTTCCGGCAGGCACCCCGCTGGAGTTGCAGACCATCCATTGGTGAAGTCCCAGTCTGGATCCCAGTTTTTATGGGCCAGCTCAGTCGCAGACTCCTAGTCAGAAGTGGGAGGTGGCATTACCCTTCTGAAATGGCTGGCGTGCCATCAGGACCCATTGCCCAGACAGAAGGTTGCTGGTCCGAGCTGAGTGGTGATCTGCATTGGTATTGACTGGAACGACTGAAACTTGTGTGAATAATTGGGTCGACAAATCAAGACCCAGTCAAGCACCATGAGCAAGGGGTGCTTCTGCCTCATGATGTGCTGTTGCTCTCCCGTCCTGCTGCCAGAGAAGGGCGCCACTACTGGAGTGTCATCTGGTGAAGGACGTGAGTGGTCTGGGGGAAGACATAGAGATAGGCCAGTCTTGTCGCTGACAGGGTAGGCCCTACCTTCTTCCAGGTCCTATGTGAATGTGAACCGGAGCTCCTGCAGTGAGGCGGTGGCGTGAGGAGTGTCACGCCACGTGACAATTGGCTCCAATTCTCCAGGGTTCTGTTTGGTGTGTGGTGCAAAGTGGGGCATGGCTGCATCCACGTCTGAGTGCAGTGGACTTGGGCCATCATCGGTCAAATGGAATCCCATGTGGTCCATGATGGAGAAACCCACTTCATAGAACAAGTCACACCCCAGGATGTTGTTGCCGTGACGTGTCACTTGGAATGTGAATGCTGGATGGATTCTTGACCCGTAGCATACCAAAAAGGTAATGGTTCCTCCCATGCTGATCTTTGTTAATTGGTTGCAGGGGGAACAGCCTCCTAACCGTGGCCTTATTTATCAAGGACCTTGTAGCACTAGTGTCCAGCAGCAGCGGCAGACTGATGCCATCCAGCTCTACTGTGCACCACTTGAATGGCATGTTGGGATGGGTTGACTGGGGGAGCGAGATGGCGGGCTTGCAGGAACTGAGTGACACACTCTGGCAAAGTGGTTTAGCTTACTGCAGCGTTGACACCTCTGTCCTGTGGCTGGCAAGCAGATGCTTGTGTGTGGTGTGAGGAAGAAATGCAGTTACTGCAGGGTCAGCGTGCTGTGGTGCATTGTTGTCCTGCAATGCTTACCTCAAGATCTTCGTGACGAAACATGGAGCCATCATGAGGAGATGTGGGGTTGACAGGCTGAGCAGCTAGGGCAACGGCTTGTGCTAGCAGATCCGAATGTGGGGAGCGTGGGTCGGCGGTCATTAGCCGTGTTGCTAACTGAGCAGCCACTTCTAGCTGGGACGCCATTTCCACTACCCTGGCTAACAGCAGATCGTCTGGTGCCTGCAGCTTCAAATTCGTGGTGTGTTCCACTTACTGGTCTCACACCATTTCATCTTCCAGGTGTCCAAACCTACATGTGCTAGCCAAACAGCAGAGGCTGGCGACATACTGTTGTACTGACTCACCCGTTCGCTGTCGGTGCTAGTGAAACTTAATTCATCGGACCATAATGCTCTGTGGAGTGGCGAAATGTCTGGTCAACAAAGCTACACACTCGTCGTAGGTGTCTGCAGGTCCAAATGTCCAAAAGATACACTGTCCTTTGTTGTCAAGGCTATGAATTAGCATAGCTCGTAGCCTAGCTTTGCTAGCTTTAGCCAGGTCGATGGTGGACACGAACGTGTCAAACGATTCATACCAGCGGGACCAAGGGATAGGTGGCTCACCAGGCAGAGCGAGAAATGGTGACAGTGGTGTCAGCAAAGTTTCCATTATCCTCGTCGCCACTGTTGTGTCTGAAGAATGGGTAGACATGACCATGTGTTGAGGTTAGCTTTACTGGAGGTTTAGCAACACTAGAATACAAAGCAGCGTGTAGGTTGTATGGTATATGTAATTGTGGCACTTTATTGTGAAGTGCAGTGTGGTGACGTGGACTTCCTGCCACGTCACCGCACTGCCCTATATAGTGGGGTGGGCCGCCATGTTACGGTCTCTTACACCAGTGCCCATGACTGGTGCCTGCCGTGTTACCGCTGTGTTCCACCTTTCAATAAAGCTGTGTTCGATACTACTTCATCTTGCCTCATTCATCACCAGGTATTTCCATACATAACATTTGGTGACTGAGGATAAACTCATGGAGACATGTCTAACACCACTTTGTCCCTTCCTCAAGCTCCCGGGTGACCTGCCGGTGCCTTAGCCTAGATAGTTTGAGGCTTTTCAGACCTACATCACCGTGCTGGACCTCGGGCAGTTTGACAAGCTAAAGGCACGTGCGCTTCTTGTCCATAACCTGAGTATTGAGGGCCAGCGAATCCTGCAGACACTTGGCACATTGCACTCATTTGAGGATGGTGTGGAGGTCCCACTGCTGCTTGACATGGCGGTGGCAGGATCATTGCTGAACTGGGCCACGGTGAGGAAGTTCTTCCCCCACTACAGGATTAAAGGTAACCCGGCACCGTTGTATGGTTATGGAGGTGGCAGGCTGTGCACAGTTGGGACTTTGGAGCTAACGGTTCATTACAAGTCTGCAAGGATGGTTGACTTCACGTTCCATGTGACAGCCTGAGGTGATAACATCATGGGCTGTGATTTGTTTTATGGACTGGGTTTTGCCATTAAAGACGGTGCTGGGAATGAATGGTTGGGTTGCAGCCATTGGAACCCTCAGGCTCCGGCGGTCAAAGAGGATGTTGTATGGGATGAGGGACTAACGGACGCCACAGCGGTCAAGCAGGACCAGTTTCACTCAGGTTTGGCTCAGGGAAGTCTCAGTGCCAGCGCTCAGTACATGGTAGAAGGGGGTACCGAGCATGGCGGCGGGGCACCTGCGTTGGCGAGTGACACCATGCTAGGAGGGTGGAGCCAGGATGGAGGATGGAGGGTCTGCAGCTACGACTGTGACCCCTACAGTGGTTTTAGAAGAGGACAGGGCCAGACCGGTGAGCATGGAGTTACCGCATGCTCAGCAACACCACATCAGGCCGAGCTGGGCCCCACTGAGGGTTTTGGACTTGGTTTGGGTTCAGGGTTATGAACGTCCACGGCGAAGATGGGCCAAACGACAACCAGCAAAACATTGAGGATGTCTGGGCATAATGGCAAAGTTGGGCGCAGCATACTTCCGGTTGTCCGACAGCTTATCGAGGCATACCAGTCAGCTTTGGCGTGTCCAGGAGAATGCTCCGGGTGACAAGGCTGGACAGGAGTCAGTGTTGGTGGTGAAGGAGTCAGGCTCCACTGTCCAGAAGATCAGCCATTGTCCCGGGATCTTGCTGCTTCCAGGGGCGCGCTTGCTGAGGGGCTGCCCTGGGCCCCCCCATGCTGGTTCTACCTCTCCTACCCAAGTGGTTGTGCTGTAAAGTTGTGTTTATAGTTCTGTGTGTGCATGTTATGTTATGGGGTTGTATATATATGTTTGTGACTTAGTCTCGGAGCACGGCAGTGAATTTTAGTTTACTGAAGGACTTTTTTAGTTTATTTGGTGGCAGAATAATCCACCATGCTGTGTGAGCTGTGTGGCAGTCCACCCACCAGCCCTATTTTAGGTTGTGTTATGTGAGTATGTTAGGCCAGTTTAGTACATTAGTTTTCATTATTTTAGAGTGTGATTTGGGTCCCAGATTGGGGTGGGTTTCAATTGTGTGTGTAGTTTTGGACTTTTCTAAGGAGGGGAGGAAATGTGAAGTGTGGTGTGTGAAGTGCAGTGTGGTGACGTAGACTTCCTGCCACGTCACCGCACTGCCCTATATAGTGGGGCGGGCTGCCATGTTACGGTGTCTTACACTGGTGCCCACACCAGGTGGCTGCCGTGTTGCCGCTGTGTTCCACCTTTCAATAAAGCTGTGTTCGACACTCCCTCATCTTGCCTCATTCATCACTAGGTATTTCCACACATAGCAGGTTGGAGCGCATGAAGAGGCAAGAGACCTCATGTTGCTGCGCTGCCCGCTATATACCCCTGGTGTACTGATGTCACCTGTGCATAGGAAAGGTTTAGTCTGATTTAATGTCAGATAGTGAGAAAAAAAAAGGTTATGTGTCTTTTTACAGTGTATGTAAACTTCAAGTTTCAACTATGTGAAATCGCAAAACTCGGTGTCTCACAAGATCGTGACAGTATCGCATCGCGGCCCAAGTATTTATTTATTTGTACACTTTATTAATCTCAGAGGGAAATTTAGGTCATCCACATGGATGATGCAGCCACGGTGGGGTGCAAATCCCTTCACATTCACACCTAGGGCCACTTTAGAGTCTCCAATTAACCTAACCTGCATGTTTTTGGCCTGTGGGAGGAAACCGGAGTACCCAGGGTAAACCCACGCAGACATGGGGAGAACATGTTAACTCCACACAGAAGGGTCACTGATGGTCAGGGGGTGGGATCGAACCCACGACCTTCTTACTGTGCTGCCACAGTGCTAACCACTGCGCCACCGAGCTGATAATGTCATATCGCGCAGTCTCTGCTGATATCTACCCCGACTGTTTAGGGTGAGTTTTGATGTTCCACTAGTTTCTATGTTATAACTTTCAAAATAAGCTTTTTAAAGGGCTCAGTGAAGGAAGTGCACCTGGATTTTTTTTACTCATTCAAAAACAGTGTCACTTTCTCAGTGTATATTTAAAGACTTCATTCTATAAGTTTTACCTATAAAAATAAAAGAAAAACTGTGACTTAGACTAAGCTGCTATGTTTTAAAGGAAGTAGAATTCCTCTCATCTGACAGTATTTTCACTCTCACTTCCTGCCAGTGACCATGCTTGTCCACACATAACAACAGAAAGAGAAAAGTAAAATACCACACAGCTGCTGCATCAAAGCAGATTCCCGGTCTGTGCCACACACTCACACTTCAGTGACATTTTTGCACCTCTGAAGGACAACCAGCAGGCACAGATCCTCATCCTGACAGCCTCCATCTTGTTGTTGGGCTGTTGTTGCTATGCCGACCATTAGCTGAGTGTTACATCACATTAGTGTTGCTTCTTTGGGGTGCAAACAGCATCTATAAAAAAAAAAAAAAAACAGCTTTAAAGTAGAGCTTCCAGGGGAGCTATCCTGGCAACAGCTCCTTTCACATGGTTCTGGGGGAAAAAGGTGCAAAAGCTACTGAAGACATAAACTAACTCACCGATGAAGTACAGCAGGCCCAAATGTTTCTTCATCCTTCACTTAAAATCACTGGTGGAAGTATAGATTTCTATGACACAACCTGTATTTTCCTTATCCCAGCAATCTGACCCTCAGGAGGAAGGTTCTCCTGACACACACAGACACAAATTTCCTCCGAGTTGAAGTCCACAGTCACATTCATGTTTATGAATTTCTACATTTTGTTGCCATTTTGTGTCAGAAATTGTCCATCTTATATCGGGTGACTCATTTCCAGAGATTCCTTTACATATCTGCCTTCCCTTTCAGGCTGCTCTTGGCTTCGGCACATTTCAGTATGTTTTCAAAATCAACATGTAGGGACTTGAGAGTTGCCTGAGTCACTGGGAACATGGCATCCACTTTTATTGTAAGTCAAAGTTATCGTGGTGATTATGGAGTTATGAGGCACTGATGTTAAATGTCTGAACTATTACAAAGACATGTGCCTGCCTGTAAACTGATACTGTGGAGAAAGGAGGCAGGCGAGGCAATGAGCTGGACAACACAGAAGCTTTATTCCTTCTCCAACATAATTTACAGCAAAAGAGAATCCCGGGTCTCTGTGCATTCCTCTTTTATATCTTTATTCCCATACATCGAGACCTGGAACTTCCGACCATAACACATTGTTATTTGAACAAAGAACTGTGTGGCACATTAATATGACATAACGCCAGCACTTCTCCAACAACCTTCTCTTAGCGGCACCGGCAGTTGTTACTGTCCCTGGGGGGTGCATAGACCTAACCATCCCATCTGATACCCCCCGGTGACACCTCCTCCTTTGGTCCATTGTTCTCCCTTCCCCTTGCCTTCTCTGGGTGGAGGTGTGTCACGACCATAGGACTCACTATAAGATCATAGGACCACCTATGATGTTCCTATGATGTCTACATGATGTCTATATGACGTCATATAGACCATAGGACTCTCTAAAATATCACAGGCAGCCTCACCTGTTGGTTGCAACATCTGTGATTGGTATCAATGCTGGACACACTCTCCTGATTCCACAAATCACACTCACACCATCTGACAACATGTTTCCATTCACCTTGCGACGTGAACAGTTTCCAGTAACATCCTGCTTTGCCATGACTGTGAATAAGTCACAGGGCCAGTCTTTACAGCTTATTGGTGTTTTCTGCACAACACATTTCTTTAGCCATGGCCAATTCTACATTGCCGCGAGCAGTTGGCAGATCAAGCAGTCTTCATATTCTTGTTGCTCAAGATGAAGAAACTAAGCAAAAGCATCGCTTTCTGAGCAATGTTGTTTTTAAAGAGGTGCTGACACAGTAAAAATGTGTAACCTTGGCAGTCTACACTACAATGGCAGTCTACACTACAAATGTGTAAAATGCAAAGCAAAACATGGATTTTCTCCAGGTGCTCCGGTTTCCTCCCAAATTCCAGAAAATAATCAGGATGTCCATTCACCACTGAACAAGTGGTAACGTGCTTGCTTACACTTGCTTTCTACGGCCATGCACAGGTATGCACTAGTAAGGTAAATAACAAGAAAGTTCTCAGAGATCATACCTGTGCCAGCAATTGTCAGATTTTTACTTGGATTAATGTCATATTCTACATCATCACTTCACTCTACAGTATACAGTATATAATTCAAGAAATCTCTGTGTGTCTGTCTGTGTGTCACGACCATAGGACTCGCTAAAAGATCTTAGGATCGCCTATGATGTTCCTATGATCTCTACATGATGTCTACATGACGTCATATAGACAACATAGTATAGAGTGATTCAAGAAAATCTGTGTGTCTGTGTTTGATCAAAGGCAGGCATCACTCACGATCATAGGACTTGCTATGTCATCATCAAAGATCAAAGGCAGGCATCACTCACGCTCACTCACAATCATAGGACATCAAAGATCAAACGCAGGCATCACGTGATCATAAGACTCGCTATGGCATCATCGAAGATCATAGGACTCGCTATGACATCATCAAAGATCGTAGGACTCGCTACGCTATGACATGATCAAACATCACATGCAGGCATCATAGGACTCACTATGCCATCGGCCTTTGGTATCTATATGATGACATCATCAAAGATCATAGGACTCGCTTTGACATCTCTGAAGATCAAAGGACTCCCTATGACATCATCAAAGATCAAAGGCAGGCATCACTGAATGAGTGCTGACGTGCTTGCTTACACTTGGTTTCTACGGGCATGCACAGGTATGCACTAGTACATATAGAAAACAACTTCAGTTACATACAGTTGTCAGAGAAATCAAAGAGACGTTAAAAAGGCACTATGACTAAGTGGTAAAAAAATTTAAAAATAGGGGTTTTCTGCAACCAAGGTCCAGCCTTTGGTATGGTACTGTAAAATAAACTGTGAAAAAGTGAAATAGTGTTTCTTTAATGATGAATGCTGTGAATTTATATATACACAAAACTGCAAAAAAATTACAGTATTTACATGTATTTACTGCAAAAATACATTACATGAAGCAGTCTCACATTGTGTAGATGTGCATGACTGGAGGAACTTCTGGGTATTTAGCACAATGATTTTTAACTGGTGTACCATGAGAGAATGTTCAGGGTGGGAAATTGCCTAATTTCAATTAACTGCTCCAAAAAATTGCAAATAATTAGCTACTAATGTGTGTTGGTGCCCGCAGTGGCTCTTCCATGTCAGTGGGTGGTAAGATGAACACAATCTTTCTCCTTCTTTTTTCTTGGCTGCTGTGACCAAACATCAAGCAAATTTTTGGCCCGAGTTGAACAAACTCTAACTCATGTGGACGCAAATTCACTTGTATTTGTGTCACCCGAGCAAATGCACGCCGTGTTCCACACAGTAAAAACAAAGTACAAGACTGAACTGTCATTACATATCCATAATAAGCTACAGCATTTTGTGACATTTTTGGTTTGCGGTGTGCCGTGGGATTTTTTCAATGTAAAAAGGCTGCCGTGGCTCAAAAAAGGTAAAAAAACCCCCATTGATTTAGCATAGTGGCTGCAAGGACTTCTGGGTATTCATTATAATGGACAGAGAAGCACTCTTACTTTGTCACGCCGCGCCGCTCATCAGCGGCACCAGCTGCACGCACACCTGCACATCATCAGCGGCGAGGGATTTAAGCCGCCTCGCCCTGGGCTTCGGCCTGAAGCCGTCAGACTTCACTACGGATTGCTGTGAGTTCCGTCTCATTCTCAGCAAACATAGCGGTAAGAAGATCTTACCTTTTTCTTCTCCAAGTCTGCTCCCCTGTGCACAGGTGGATTTCCCGGCGGCGGACTATTCCTCTCCATCGCCTGTTCCTCGCTGCTGCACCGGGCTCTCCAGGTGGCTGTCTACCGGACCTCGTTCCTTGCTGTGCCAGTCATCCACCCTTTCCAAGTAAGCTCCTCTCCTACCTGTAAATCTCCTGTGTTGGTGTGTGCCCGTCACCCTTCTCCCTGTGCTTTTCCCATAGGGTTGTCCGGCTGTACGGTCTCCTGCCTCTGTGCCCGAAGCAGACGCCGCCACCAACACATTCACATCTCGCAGACACACATTCATACACCCTTGTTGTCAATAAAGCTATTTGAGCTACTCTGAGCCTGTGTGTGTGCGTCTCCTGAGCCGTGCATTATGTCAGTACGGCTTCAGCAGAGCGGCTTGGCAGACGGCGGGCTCGCACACCGGCTTACCACTCTTGAGGCTCGAGTGGACCAAATAGCTTATCAGCAACAGGTGACACTCAATCAATGAATCAGTATAACTAACCGATTGGACCGCTTGGCCCCCCAACAGCCGTTCCCCCCGGCTCGTCAGGGTGGCGCGGCTCCTGCTGCTCCAGCGGCCGTCCAGCAGGCTCCGGGAGCACTGACTCGGCTCACGCCCATTCCAACCCCCGCCCGCTTTAGCGGTAAGCTCGGCGGAGCGCGAGGGTTCATAATGCAGTGTGAGTCCGTGTTCCACCGTGTTCCCGGAGACTTTCCTTCAGATCATAGCCGAATTGGTTATATCGGGAATCTCCTAGAGGGGCGAGCACTAACCTGGACTTACGCCGTAATGGCGAGGCCCAGTTATGCCACCCTCACGTATGACCAATTCGTGAGACGCTTCCTGGAGGTCTTTGACCACTCTCGTATCGAGACGGTCCAGGTCGATCGGCTTCTCAGCCTCCAGCAGGGAAGCCGGTTGGCAGCGGACTATGCAGTCGACTTCCGGGTAGCGGCGGAGGAATTGGGCTGGGAGGAACGCTCCCTCTGTGGCCTTTTCCTCCGCAGTCTCAACGATGATCTGAGGGATGAACTGGCTGGACGGGATATCCCGGAGACTCTAGCGGAGCTAACGTCTCTTGCCATCAGTTTGGATAACAGGCTGCGCGAGCACTCCTCGGGGCGGAAGTCGTCTTCTTCTCGCCCTCGTGGAGCCTCGTCGCGCCCGTTCCAAGCTCGCCCCCTGGCGACGCCGCCACCATCGCGCCCCGAGGAGTCGGAGCCGATGGTGACGGGCTGGACAAAGCTCTCCCCGGCAGAGAGACAACGCCGCCGTGAGTTGAATCTCTGCATGTATTGCGGGGACAGTCAACACACGGTAGAGCTTTGTCCACAAGCCAAACGGCGGGGTCCGCGAGTCACTGTAGGGGGCCTCGCGGATGTCAATCGGTTAAGTCCCCTCACCCAATTGAAGCTGCCCGTCCGATTTTGTCACAACTCCACTGGGCATCTCACTCACGCAATGGTGGATTCGGGCGTGGAGGGCAGTTTTATTTCACGAAGCCTGGCAACCCGATTGGGCATCCACTGCCAGGCGTTAAAAACCCCTATCTCCCTGGTCAACCTCTCCCGTGTTTCCCTGGGGAGAGTAACACACCAGACCGTCCCCGTTCCGGTTATCATCTCTGGAAACCACCGGGAGGAGATAACCTTCTACGTCCTCCGCAACTCTGTGTCGCCCGTCATCCTGGGGTATCCCTGGCTACGCCTCCACAACCCCGTTTTGGATTGGAAGTCCGCCGGGGTGTCGGCATGGAGCACATTCTGCATGAGCACCTGTCTACAGTCCGCTGCCTGCTCTCCGTCCTCTCCTCCTACACCTACGGACGCTGCGCCCCCGGACCTGTCCCTGGTGCCATTGGAATTTCACGACCTGGGTATGGTATTCAGCAAGTCCAAGGCGATGTCTCTTCCTCCTCATAGGCCCTATGACTGCGCAATTAACATCCGCCAGGGGGCACCCTTACCCTCTGGGCGACTCTACAGCCTGTCAGCGCCGGAGAAGGAGACCATGAACGCTTACCTCAAGGAGTCGCTGAGTGCTGGGATAATCCGCCCATCGTCATCACCCGTGGGGGCAGGATTCTTCTTCGTGGGTAAGAAGGACGGGTCCCTCCATCCTTGCATCGACTATCGCGCCCTAAACGACATTACGGAGAAGGATCGCTACACCCTGCCCCTCATGGACACCGCCTTCCACTCCCTCCAGGGGGCGACTTGGTTCACCAAGCTGGATCTATGCAGCGCATACCACCTCGTCCGGATCCGGGAGGGAGATGAGTGGAAGACAGCCTTCCGTACCCCGAACGGCCACTTCGAGTACCTGGTGATGCCGTTCGGGTTGACCAACGCTCCAGCCGTCTTTCAGCGCCTTATTAATGACGTCCTCCAGGATTTCATTGGCCTTTTTGTGTTCGTCTACCTGGATGACATTCTCATCTTCTCCAAATCCAGGGACGAGCACCGGGTCCACGTGAGGCGGGTCCTCCAAAGACTGCTGGAGAACCGGTTGTATGTGAAGGCCGAAAAATGCGAGTTCTACGCGAAGACAACATCCTTCCTCGGGTTCATCATCTCCCACGACCAGGTGCTTCCGGACCCAGAGAAGGTGAAGGCGGTGGTGGAATGGCCCACACTTGCATCAAGAAAACAGGTGCAGCAGTTCGTCGGGTTTGCAAATTTCTACCGCCGCTTCGTCCCAAATTTTGGCACCATCGTCGGCCCGCTGACCCGCCTCACGTCCCCTAAGGTCCTGTTCCGGTGGACCGAAGAGGCCGCGGCTGCCTTTCAGGCACTGAAGGCGGAGTTCTCCTTCTCCCGGGTCCTTAGCCAAGTCAACCCTGCGCTGCAGTGCATCGTGGAAGTGGACGCTTCGGACACAGGAGTGGGGGCGGTTCTATCCCAGCGGTCGCCAGATAACGGAACCAAGCGGCCCTGCGCCTTCTTCTCCCGGCGCTTGTCCCCGGCGGAACGGAATTACGACGTGGGGGACAGAGGGCTCCTCGCCATCAAGCTTGCGCTACAGGAGTGGCGTCACTGGCTAGAGGGGGCAAACCTGCCGTTCGTGGTCCTGACGGACCACAAGAACTTGAAGTACCTAAGATCTGCCAAGCGCCTGAACGCCCGCCAGGCGCGCTGGTCCTTGTTCTTTGCCAGGTTCCAATTCACCATCACCTTCAGGCCAAGATCCGGAAGGCGCAGGAAGTGAAACCTGACCCTGGCGGCGGACCGGAGGGGAGGCTGTTCGTGCCATCCACGGTTCGGGGGGAAGTCATCCACTGGTTGCACACATCCAAGCTCACCTGCCACCTTGGCTCCTCCCGGATGATTGACCTCCTCCAGCGGTCCTTCTGGTGGCCGGGCCTGCGGAGGGACGCTGCCCGCTATGCCCGGGCCTGTCCAGTGTGTGTCACCAACAAATCAGGTAATGCCCCTCCAGCAGGTTTGCTCCAGCCTCTGCTCGTCCCTCGCAGGCCCTGGTCGCATATCGCCCTGGATTTCGTCACCGGACTCCCAGTCTCAAACACCTTCGACACCGTCCTGACCATCGTGGACCGCTTCTCCAAGGCGGCACACTTCGTCCCCCTACGAGGTCTCCCAACTGCCCTGGAGACGGCGGACCTCCTAATCCAGCACGTGGTCAGGCTGCATGGGATTCCGGTGGACGTGGTCTCGGACCGGGGGCCCCAATTTGCTTCAGAGGTTTGGAGGTCGTTCTGCAACGCCCTGGGAGCCAAGGTGAGCCTCTCCTCCAGCCATCACCCCCAAACCAACGGGCAGTGTGAGCGGACCAACCAGGAGCTGGAGGCTGCGCTCCGCTGCGTCACGGCGTCCAAACCAACGTCCTGGAGTAACCACCTCGCCTGGGTTGAATACGCCCACAACACCGCTCGCTCTTCTGCTACAGGGATGTCCCCCTTTAAGGCATCCCTGGGTTACGACCCCCCGCTGCTCCCGGCGTAGGAGAGTGAGGTAACTGTCCCCTCAGTACGGGCGCATCTCAGGCAGTTCCGCTCCATCTGGGCGTCAGCGCGCAATGCGCTTTTACGCACGGCGGAGCGCAACAGAGCCGTGGCGGACCGGCACAGAAGACCTGCCCCGGCGTACAGAGTTGGTCAGCAAGTCTATGTGTCGACCCAGGACGTGATTTTAAAGGGCGAGAGGAGGAAGCTGGCACAGCGTTTTATGGGCCCATACCCCATCACCAGGATCATCAACCCGGTGGCTGTGCGTGTAGCTATTCCCCCCTCCCTCCGCATCCACCCCACCTTCCACGTGTCCAAGGTGAAGCTGGCAGTCTCCGACCCCCTTTGCCCTCCTCCTGCTGCGCAACCCGCGCCCCGGATGATTGATGGCCATCCGGCCTGGCCTGTCTCCTCCATCCTGGACTCCCGGCGCCGGGGTCGTGGGTTGCAGTACTTGGTGGACTGGGAGGGCTATGGGCCTGAACATCGGCAGTGGGTACCCTCGTCGTTTGTGTTAGACCCATCGCTCATTGCTGAATTCCACCGAGCGCACCCAGAGAAACCATCGCCAGGAGGCGCTGCTAGAGGGGGGAGTACTGTCACGCCGCGCCGCTCATCAGCGGTGCCAGCTGCACGCACACCTGCACATCATCAGCAGCGAGGGATTTAAGCCGCCTCGCCCTGGGCTTCGGCCTGAAGCCGTCAGACTTCACTATGGATTGCTGTGAGTTCCGTCTCATTCTCAGCAAACATAGCGGTAAGAAGATCTTACCTTTTTCTTCTCCAAGTCTGCTCCCCTGTGCACAGGTGGATTTCCCGGCGGCGGACTATTCCTCTCCATCGCCTGTTCCTCGCTGCTGCACCGGGCTCTCCAGGTGGCTGTCTACCGGACCTCGTTCCTTGCTGTGCCACTCATCCGCCCTTTCCAAGTAAGCTCCTCTCCTACCTGTAAATCTCCTGTGTTGGTGTGTGCCCGTCACCCTTCTCCCTGTGCTTTTCCCATAGGGTTGTCCGGCTGTACGGTCTCCTGCCTCTGTGCCCGAAGCAGACGCCGCCACCAACACATTCACATCTCGCAGACACACATTCATACACCCTTGTTGTCAATAAAGCTATTTGAGCTACTCTGAGCCTGTGTGTGTGCGTCTCCTGAGCCGTGCATTATGTCATACTTAACTCATATTAATGTAATTATTGTAGTCTTTCAATGTGTTGCAGTATCTTGCCAGGTTAATGTCAAATTATTGATTTCCACTATGTCTGAGATGTTGGTGATGTTTAAAAAAAACATAGAAAAGTATATTAAAGTATTGGATATGGAGCAAGAGGCCAATTTCTTAAAATTTAGGCCTCTCAAGTCTACCTACAGACAGTTACTGCTAATCAAAAATATACGACTGAACTACATACTTCTGAAAAGAAGTGGACCACAAGTTTTTATCTGTAGAAATTTATTACCATCCATCCATCCATCCATGTTCTACCGCTTAATCCTTTCGGGTCACGGGGGGGCTGGAGCCTAACCCAGCATCTTTGGGCGAGAGGCAGGGTACACCCTGGACAGATCGCCAGTCCATTGCAGGGCCAACACAGAGAGACAGACAACCATTCACTCTCACAGTCACACCTAAAGACAATTTAGAATATTGTAAATAAATATTATTTTTTCACTGGCTAGATTTTTACTTTGAAATCAAATGCAGTTCTGAGCTAAATATATGATTTAACAATAACTTCTCTGTGGTAAATAATGACAAAATTAACAGCACTATTATCATTTTACTGAAAAGTTCTATTAAACTTTTATGGAGAAATTCTGGTAACTGCAGCTGCCATTATTATATTGTAAAATTAAAGTTTTTTTCATCCCTGTCTGCACAAACCTTTTCATTAAATGTGTGTTTTTCCATCTATTTTGAGATAAAATTTTCAGAGAAGCCTCCTCTCTTTAGTCAAAAGTAATATGGACCTCATGCTCTTTAACTCTGCACAGAAATAAAACATTTCCAGGAAACTGCTTCACAGTAAATAGCCTGATAATGATTCTGGGTCACTACTCATCAAACATTTGGTCAGTGTTGTTGACTTTACTGCAATTATTTCCTTCTGGCAACAGATAATGGAATACTTACTTAAAGGAGCCCTATTACAATGAACGTTGCTGTGATCTGGTATTACAGCAGGGAAATAATTATTGAACACGTCAACATTTTTCTCATTAAACATATTTCTGATGGAGCCATTGACCTGAGATTTTCTCCAGATATCAGTAACAACCCAAGTCATGCATACATACAAAGAAATCAAGGCAACTGTGTTCACAAAACAAGTTATATTTAATAAAGTGAAACAACACAAGGAATAAGTATTGAGCATGCTTGGTGAAATTCATTTAGTATTAAGCAGAAAAGCCTTTGTTGGTAATAACAGCTTCCAGACTGTGCGGGTGCACTTATTGTGAAGTGCAGTCTGGTGACACCAACTTCCTGTCGCGTCACCGCCCTGCCCTATATAGCGGGGTGGGTCATCATCAGCACTTCCTCTTGTGCTGGATGACCGTGCTAGGTGGTTGCCATGTACTGCTATCCTTTATATTCAATAAAGCTGTGTTCAACGTTACCACTCTCTTCGCCTCATTCATCACCAGGTTTTGTGAACTAACATTTGGCGACTGAGGAGTAACTCATGGAGGCGTGTGTTACACCACTGCATCCCTTCCTTGAGCTCCCAGGCAAATCACCAGTGCCTTGGCTGCGTTGGTTTGAGGCTTTTCAAACCTACATCACTGCGCTGGCCCTCGGGAAGCTCGATAAGGTGAGGGCACGTGTGCTTCTCGTTCACAACCTGGGTATCGAAGGCCAGTAAGTCCTATGGATGCTCGGCGCATCGGACCCGTTTGAGGACATTGTGGAGCTGCCAGTTAACCATTTCACCACTCCAGACAGCGTGACTGTACGGAGAATTCGTTTTTGCCAGCGACACCAACGTGTAGGTGAGTCCATCCACCAGTTTGTCACTCTTACAACAGCTAGCTAACGAGTGCCATTTTGGACAGCTTGAAGATAAAATGGTGCGCAACCAACTAGGAGGGCACGTGTGCAACGCTGTACTGTGAGCTAGGCTATTAATGGCGCCGAATGACTTAACATTAGCCAGCGCTGTCGAGCTAGTTCTCCAGTTGGAGGCTGCAGACAAGCTAGCCTCGGCGCTAAACTGGCGCCAGTCACAGAGGCCGCTGGAGCCGCTCGCCACAGCAAATGTTGTGGACTCGGACAGCGAGGATAGCTTGGATGATGACTTTACAGAAACCAACGTCACCAGCTGAAGGTCTGCCCTGGGAAGACCCCCATGCAAGGGTTGTGGGTCCGCAACACACCGCAATAAAGCGAAGGAATGCCCGGAAAGAGGAAAACGTTGTATCAGATGTGGACACTTGAACCATTATGCCAGAGTGTGCTGCTTATCCGAGCCAGAGAGCCCACAAAAGAAATCAGTCCGCCCGCCCCCAACAACCATCCATATGGTGAGCCCCAGTACGAATGGGTACACGTATTGCTCAGTGGAGTTAGACGGTGTGGAGGTGCCACTGTTGCTCGACAGGGTGGCGGTGCGGTCGATGCTGAACTGGGCCACAGTGAGGAAGTTCTTCCCCCACTACAGGATAAGGAGTAACCCGGTGCTGTTGTATGGCTACAGAGGTAGCAGGCTGTGCACAGTTGGGACTTTGGAGTTAACAGTTCGTTACAAGTCTGCAAACATGGTTGACTTCACGTTCCAAGTGGCGGCACGCAGCGATAACGTCATGGGCTGTGACCTATTCTATGGACTGGGTTTCGCCATTAAAGATGGTGCTGGGAATGAATGGTCGGGTTGTGGCTGCTGGAACCTGCCTGTTCCAGTGGTCGAAGAGGACGTGGTTTGGGACGAAGGGCTACTGGACACTCTACCGTTCAAGCAGGACCAGCCTCACTCAGATTCGGCACGGGAAAGTCTCAGTGCTGGCACTTGGGAAGTGGTAGAGGGGGGTACCGAGCGTGGCGGCGGGGTACCCACATCGGCGAGTGACACCATGCCCCAGATGCCTTTGGAGCTTGGCCGCTGAGGGATGGGCGGTCTGCAGCTACGACAGTGACCGCTACAATGTTTTTAGAAGAGGACGGGACCAGACCGACGAGCATGGAGTTACCGCATGCTCAGCAGCAGCACACCAGGCCGAGCAGGGCCCCACTTAGGGTTATAGACTTGGTTCGGGTTTGGGGTGATGAATGACCATGGCGAAGACAACAGCCAGCAAAACACCAAGCACGTCTGCGGATAGTGGCGAAGTTGGGTGCAGCATACTTCCGATTGTCTGATGGCTCGTTGAGGCATGTCAATCAGCTTCGGCGTGTCCAGGAGGATGCCCCAGGTGGCAAGGCTGGATGGAAGTCGGTAATGGTGGTGTGGGATTCGGGCTCCGTCGTCCAGAAATCAGCCATCACTCTGGAGGCCTGCAGAGGCACACCTGCTGGGAGGCTGCCCTGACCACCCCCCCCATGCAGGTTCCACCTTTCCCACCCAAGTAACTGTGCTGTAGCATCCTGTTTATACAGTGGGGTGAAAAAGTGCCCCCTTCGTGATTTCTCTTTTTTTTTGTATGTTTGTCACACTTAAGTGCTTCAGATCATCAAACAAATTTAAATATTAGACAAAGACAACACAAGTAAACACAAAATGCAGTTTTTAAATGAAGATGTTTATTACACAGGGTTACAAAAATAATTTTTTTGGAAGTTATCTGTGTTTTTTCAACTGATTTAAAACAATTTTGCACTGCTGAATCCGAAAATGACATCCGTTTCTCTTGATTAGGTCAGATTTTTATGCTAAGTTGATTTTTATAAAATCTGATCTGACTAAATCAATTACATTTTTGTGACATTACTGAATGATTTTTGTTAATATTTCTCATCCGAAATAGATTTTTAAGAGAAAAAATCATTTTCTAACACAATTTATTGATTAAATGTTACAAACTTCGATTACTGTAAATTGAATAGTAGACATTGATAAAGGTAAGTACATGTAAATTGAATGTTACGTCATCATTGTTCAAAATTCAGAGCTTCAAATTCCATTTATTTGAACCTCTAGAATGCTCAGCGGCAGGGATGTCTCTCTTCAGAGTTCAACAGTAATCAGCCATCATGACAATTTATGACATCATGTCATAAACTGGCACATGCAAACTCTTCAGAGTTCGAGAAATTTCAAGAAATAAAAAAGAATTTCACATCATACACTACCATTCAAAAGTTTGGGGTCAACCAGACAATTTTTGTGTTTTCCATGAAAAGTCACACATTTATTTACCACCATGAGTTGTAAAATGAATAGAAAATATAGTCAAGACATTGACAAGGTTAGAAATAATGATTTCTATTTGAAATAATAATTTTTTCCTTCAAACTTTGCTTTCATCAAAGAATCCTCCATTTGCAGCAATTACAGCATTGCAGACCTAACATGATTGCACAAGGGTTTTCTAATCATCCATTAGCCTTCTGACGCAATGAGCAAACACATTGTACCATTAGAACACTGGAGTGATAGTCGCTGGAAATGGGCCTCTATACACCTATGTAGATATTGCACCAAAAACCAGACATTTGCAGCTAGAATAGTCATTTACCACATTAGCAATGTATAGAGTGTATTTCTGATTAGTTTAAAGTTATCTTCATTACTAACTAACTAACTAACCTGCACTTATATAGCGCTTTTCTAGTCACAAAGACCACTCAAAGCGCTTTCATTAATACTAACCCTCTATTCTAAGGGCCTATAGGAAACAGATATCTAGGGACAATTTAGAACAGCCAATTAACCTAACATACATGTCTTTACCTAGGGCCACTTTAGAGTCTCCAATTAACCTAACCTGCATGTTTTTTGGCATGTGGGAGGAAACCGGAGAAATCCCGGAGTAAACCCACGCAACACGGGGAGAACATGCAAACTCCACACAGATCACTGTTGGTCGGGGGCTGGGATCGAACCCACGATCCCACGATCCCCACAATCCCCCGGCCAAGGGTAAACTGTGCTGCCGCAGTGCTAACCACTGCGCCACCGTGCAGCCCTTTTTTTTCATTGAAAAAAAAGTGCTTTTCTTTCAAAAATAAGGACATTTCTAAGTGACTCCAAACTTTTGAACGGTAGTGTATAAAGCAAAAATACCTGTACATGTAAACAAAAACGTAAAAAACAACATGTGGCCATAGTTCAAAAAGTTGACCTGATTGAGCAAAACCAATGTAATTTTTGGATTCGGCACATCAAAATTGTATCAAAATCAGCTAAAAAAAAACCTTAGACAATAAATTTGGTGTTGACCAGTGTTATTAATGTCATGATTCAGTGCAAGTGAGGCTCAAACGCAGAGCTGCCAGAATGAACATTTAGACTCTGTAATAAAAGTTCCCCAGTTTATTGTAAAAATAAAACACACAACTCTAAATAAAGAAGCACAACTGAGGAGAACACAACACAAAAGCGCACATTTAAATAGACATAAAACTGGGACCCGCTGGAGCGCATGTAGCCTACGGGAAAAGAGCAGACAGAGATAATTAGGGACAGAATCTCCCGAAGGGAAGAATAATAATGAGAGAGCACTCTTACTCGGTGAGCAGAGAAGTCTGGCAGGGAACTCCTACGTGGACCAGGGGAACAGGGGGAAGACGGTGACCTGGGTGGACGTCCGGCGTTCTTCTTGGTCAGGCGAGCGTGATCAGCTCCAGAGTACACACCTATGGGTGGCAGCAAACCTGAGAGACAGAAGGACAGGGGAGTAAGACACAGGTCAAGAAGATAGGAGCACACTCGCCCCATCATCACAATTAAGGGGGAAAAAGACCAAACCTACATGGCCCTGTGTGAAAAAGTGATCCCTCCCCGTTAAAACATAAATTAATTGTGATTTATCACATCTTTGGAAAGCTGAGTTCAATTTCTCTAGCCACACCCAGGCCTGATTACTGCCACACCTGTTCTCAATCAAGAAATCACTTAAATAGGACCTGTCTGACAAAGTGAAGGAGACCAAAAGATCCTCAAAAGCTAGACATCATGGTGCGATCCAAAGAAATTCAGGAACACATGAGAAACAAAGTAATTGACATCTATCAGCCACACAAAAGGTTATAAAGCCATTTCTAAAGCTTTGGGACTCCAGTGAACCACAGTGAGAGCCATTATCCACAAATGGCAAAAACATGGAACAGTGGTGAACCTTTCCAGGAGTGGCCGGCCGACCAAAATTACCCCAAGAGCACAGTGACGACTCATCCAAGAGGTCACAAAAACTCCACAACAACATCCAAAGAACTGCAGGCCTCACTTGCTTCAGTTAAGGTTAGTGTTCATGACTCCACCATAAGAAAGACTCTTTGCAAAAATGGCCTGCATGGCAGAGTTCCAAAACGAAAACCACTATTGAGCAAAAAGAACATAAAAGCTCGTCTCAGTTTTGCCAGAAAACAACTTGATGATCCCCAAGACTTTTGGGGAAATACTCTATGGACTGTCAAGACAAAAGTTGAACTTTTTGGAAGGTGTCTGTCCCATTACATCCGGCACAAAAGTAACACAGCATTTCAGAAAAGGAACATCATACCAACAGTAAAATATGGTGGTGGTAGTGTGATGGTCTGGAGCTGTTTTGCTGCTTCAGGACCTGGAAGACTTGCTGTGGTAAATGGAACCATGAATTCTGCTGTCTACCAAAAAATCCTGAAGGAGAATGTCCGCCCATCTGTTTGTGACCTCAAGCTGAAGCGCACTTGGGTTCTGCAGCAGAACAATGATCCAAAACACACCAGCAAGTACACCTCTGAATGGCTTAAGAAAAACAAAATGAAGACTTTGGAGTAGCCTAGTTAAAGTCCTGACCTGAATCTGATTAAGATGCTGTGGCATGACCTTAAAAAGGCAATTCATGCTCAAAAACCCTCCAATGTGGCTGAATTGCAACAATTCTGCAAAGATGAGTGGGCCAAAATTTCTCCACAGTGCTGTAAAAGACTCATTACCAGTCATCGCAAACACTTGATTCCAGTTGTTGCTGCTAAGGGTGGCCCAACAAGTTAATAGGTTTAGGGGGCAGTCACTTTTTCACACAGTGTCATGTTTGGGGTTGTTTAACCCCGTCCATGACCTGTGGCTGTAGGTTTTGATTACTTTATGGGACCTTGGGGGAGTCAGATTATTTAGCATCTCAGACAGAGACAGTGAATAAGCATAGGAGAACAATGCCCAGGGAGTTCCTGGTGAGATGGCAGGAAGGAGTCAGGGATATAGGGGGTTGAATGCAGTGTAATGTAAATGTCATGCTCTGTGTTCAGAAGTGCCATGAAACTTGTGATGAGTGATTGGGGTAAAAGCAGAGAGCTTGTGGAAATGAATCAGTCTGTTCTGTGCTTGAGAGATGTGAAGTGTGTAATAAACCATCTGCCATGAATCTGCCTCTTATTTGACACACTCCACACTGGTGACCCAAGACGTATTATGGAACACGAGGCAAGAACCCCGAAGGCGGCCCGGTCGGGAAGCCCCAGCAACGCGTGTGTGGTTTCAGTCAAGCTACCAGACTTCTGGCAGCACAACCCGCGCTCTTGGTTCCACCACACCGAGGTCCAGTTCGCCCTCCGGGGAGTAACGGCAGACGACACCAGATTCTACCATGTGGTCGCAGCGCTGGACACCCGCACAGCTCAGCAGGTAGCGAGCCTGCTCGATCAGCCGCCAGCCCGCAACAAATACGAGGCGCTCAAGGCTGCGCTCACCTGGCGTTACACGCTCTTGGAATGTGAGAGAGCGGAGAGGCTCCTGAGACGGACTGAGTTAGGAGATGGTTCGGCCATCAACCTGATGGAGAAGATGCTGGCGTTAATGGGCACGGGCGATGGGCACTTTCTTTTCGCCCACCTTTTCCTCCGGAACCTTCCAACAGAGGCGAGAGCGGTTCTGGCCAATTCGCCGTTGCTGGCCGCGCGTGACTACCGTGCGCTAGCCCAGGAGGCAGACAAGATCATCCTCACCACCAGGGCAATCACAGTCAACGTGGCGGCGGCGGAGCCCAGCGAGACGACCAGAGGAGGCGAGGAGCCACCGACGGTAGCAGCAGCGGGAGCCAAGGAGCACCAGAGAGACACGCTCTGTTTCTACCACTGCCGCTTCGGAGAGAACGCACGCAGATGTGTGCCACCGTGCCAATTCAAGCGCTCGGGAAAATGCCAAGGCCGGCAGTCGGCAGCAGCTGCGACCCTCGGTGAAGAGAACAAGCTGCTCTACATGACGGATGCGCGCTTGGGGAGGCGTTTCCTCGTCAACACCGGAGCCCAGAGGAGCATCATCCTGCTGACCTACGCTGACTGGCTGGCAGGACCTAGCGGCCCCGGGATGTTGGCAGCAAATGGCTCGGAAATTAAGACCTTTGGTGAGAGGACACTGATCTTATCTCTACATGGCCGTACATACGAGTGGACTTTTGTCATAGCAACACTGAATTACCATATTCTGGGGGCTGATTTTCTGTGTGCACATGGTTTACTGGTTGATGTTGCTAACAGGTGCCTGGTTAATGCACTGTCCTTTGACTCTCTCCCCTGTACAGCTCGAGCGACCCGGCCAACAGCACAAGCCAACATCACAGCTCCAGGCAGTAAGTTCCACGCACTGCTCACTCAGTTCCCAGCACTCACGGTCCTGACGTTTTCGGCGGCCATTGCTAAACACGGGGTGGAGCACTTTATCACCAACACCGGGCCGCCCGTTTTTGCAAGACCTCGGCGCTTGGACGCAGCTAAACTGGCCATAGCGAGCGAGGAGTTCGCCAACCTGGAAAGGTTGGGCATCATCAGGCGTTCTAACAGCCCATGGGCGTCCCCGCTACACATGGTCCCTAAGGCTGAGGGATCGTGGCGACCGTGCAGTGATTTCCGCAGATTGAACAACACCACAGCGCACGACCGCTACCTGATTCCCCACATACAGGATTTTTTCATTCACCTCGCCGGAGCACACATTTTTTCCAAAATAGACCTGGTCCGTGGTTACCACCAAGTCCCAGTGCGCGCGGAGGACGTACCCAAAACAGCGGTAATAACTCTGTTCGGTTTATTCGAGTTTCTGCGCATGCCATTCGGGTTAAAAGGCGCGGCACAGACATTCCAGCGCATGATGGATGCGGTGCTGCGCGATCTCCCGCTCGTGTTCGTCTACCTGGACGATATCCTGGTAGCCAGTACGTCCGAAGACGAACACGAAACCCACCTCAGGACGGTTTTCTGGAGGTTGGAGGAGCATGGGTTAATAATCAACCCGGCGAAATGCCAGTTCGGCGTGACGGAGATTGATTTTTTGGGGCACCGCATCTCTCCGGAAGGAGCAATCCCGTTGCCCGACAAGTGCGCGCCGTGGTGGATTTTCCCTGGCCTCAGACGGTCAGGGTGCTGCAGGAATTTTTGGGGATGGTGAACTTTTATAACCGTTTCCTTCCCCATGCGGCACAACTCATGCAACCATTGTACACCGCGCTCAAGAAACAGAAACCTGCGGATAGGGTCGAATGGACCCCGGAGTAGGAGCGGGCGTTCTCGGAGGTTAAAGCAGCCCTGGCAAACGCCGCACTGCTGGCGCATCCGGACCCGGCGGCCTGGATAGCGCTCACCACCGACGCTTCAGACGTGGCCATAGGGGCCGTCGTAGAGCAGGGCGTCGCCGGTTCTTGGCAGCCGCTCGCTTTTTTCAGCAGAACCTTGCGCGACAGCGAACGTAAATACAGCGCGTTTGACAGAGAGTTGCTGGCTCTCCACCTGGCCATACGCCACTTCCAGTTCTGGCTGGAAGGGCGCAGCTTCACT
This sequence comes from Pholidichthys leucotaenia, assembly GCA_020510985.1. Classification (NCBI taxonomy): domain Eukaryota; kingdom Metazoa; phylum Chordata; class Actinopteri; order Cichliformes; family Pholidichthyidae; genus Pholidichthys; species Pholidichthys leucotaenia. The sequence goes on from CM035846.1 coordinate 295,144,842, forward strand.
GCGTTCGTGGACCACAAGCCACTAACGTTCGCGATGGCCAAGGTTTCAGAACCGTGGTCGGGCCGGCAGCAGAGACAGCTGGCCGCGATCTCAGAGTTTACTACCGATATTCAGCATGTGTCGGGTAAACTGAATGTAGTGGTGGACTGCCTCTCGCGCGCCGTGGTGGCCCCGGTTTACGTGGGGATAGATTATACAGTCATGGCCGCGGAGCAGATTAGCGATGCAGACGTGCGCGCGCTCCAGTCTGGACCAACAGGGTTAAGGCTGGAGAGCAGGGTGCTGCAAGACGGCATGCCCCCCCTAATCTGCAATGTCTCCATGTGACGCCTGCGTCTGGTGGTCCCAGTCGCGTGGCGCCACCGTGTGTTTGAGTTGGTTCACACTCTGGCACACCCAGGAGTGTGCGCATCAGTCAAAATGATGGGAGAGAAGTTTGTGTGGCCAAGCCTACGCAAACAAGTAAAAGAGTGGGCTACAGCCTGCGTGGCGTGCCAGCGAGCCAAGGTACACAGACACATGAAGGCTCCCTTGGAGCCGTTTCGGGTACCGGCTAAGAGGTTCGACCACATTCACGTGGACCTCGTGGGCCCCCTCCCGCCATCACAGGGGTGCACGCACCTCCTGACAGTGGTGGACCGCACCACGCGCTGGCCAGAAGCAGTCCCGCTGGCGGCAACCACGTCCACAGACGTGGCACGCGCTTTTTTGACAGCATGGGTGGCGCGTTTTGGAGTCCCGTCGGACATTACGTCTGACAGGGGCCCTCAATTTGTTTCCGAACTCTGGTCCGCAATGGCCCGCAGCCTGGAGGTTACAATTCATCACACAACCGCGTACAACCCACAGGCCAATGGGTTATGCAAGCGTTTTCATAGATCACTGAAAGCAGCACTCAGGGCTTCACTGATGGATGCAAATTGGGTGGACAGGTTGCCGTGGGTTTTATTGGGGTTGCGCTCCATGCCAAAAGAGGATCTGGAAGCTTCTCCGGCAGAGCTGGTTTTTGCGCAGCCCCTACGGCTGCCCGGGGAATTTCTGCCAGATAACCCCGCGCCGGACAACTGCCCGTCTCAGCTTTTGCAGCGTAGCGCAAACACAGGCACGCTGCCGGGCCCGGCCCACCACTGTTTTCCGCTTGTTTTCGTGCCTAAAACTTTGAAGAACGCGGAGTTTGTGTTTGTCAGACACGATGCCCACCGTCCTCCATTGCGCCCACCCTATGATGGATTGTTCAGAGTGTTGGAAACAGGGGATAAGCATTTTTTGCTAGACTTGGGGGGTAGGCGGGAGAAAATTGGCATAGACAGACTCAAACCCACTTTCGTAGTGGCGGACGAGCAAGTGCTGTTGGCTAGGGTCCCTCGGCGTGGAAGACCCCCACGGAGAGCTCCCCAGGGAAACGATTCACCAGGGCAGCCTCACGGACAGAGCGAGGTCCCCCCCCCCTCGCCACGACCCACCCGCAGTCAGACACACTCCCAACAGCCCCCCACCGGCACAGCAGCACCACGGAGGCAGTAAACCCCAGTTACAGCAGATATGGGAGGAGACTGAAGCCAAAACGGCATGTGGACTGATGTTCTATTGTTCTATCTAAGATGCTGGGGGGGCGGTATGGGACCTTGGGGGAGTCAGATTATTTAGCATCTCAGACAGAGACAGTGAATAAGCATAGGAGAACAATTCCCAGGCAGTTCCTGGCGAGATGGCAGGAAGGAGTCAAAGACATAGGGGGTTGAATGCAGTGTAATGTAAATGTCATGCTGTGTGTTCAGAAGTGCCATGAAACTTGTGAAGAGTGATTGGGGTAAAAGCAGAGAGCTTGTGGAAATGATTCAGTCTGTTCTGTGCTTGAGAGATGTGAAGTGTGTAATAAACTGTCTGCCATGAATCTGCCTCTTATTTGACACACTCCACAACTTCTTATTAATTCCAGCTGGCAGATTGAGCCTTGTTCTCTGCCAGTCCTACAGTCACGCCTTCCTCCTCTTACCAGACATTCACCAACTGTGTGGGATCACCACATGCACACAGGCACACATGCACACATACACACGCTCACACATGCACAGACACTCACACACGCATACACACATTCGCCCAATTAATTACACACCTGCTTGCCACACGGTTGTGCCCACTTGCCTTCGTTAATATATTGTATTCTTATATGGGGAGGCAGTGTGCGCAGTGTGGCAGCTTCAGTCAACCTTGGACATCCTGGCTCGCAGACTGTTGGTTTCCCTTGGACCGAACTGTGTGGTTACTCTAGAGCCTTTCTGCTCCTACATGTATGTAAATCCTCCTTAATTAAGCCTTCCTCTCCGCTCCTGCTCAGCCTGGAGCATGCTTGGCATTTCTCCTACGCCAACTAAGCTAGTAGCCAGTTGTCTCCCCATCTGTATGTGACTGTTATTTGGACATTTTGTATATTTTTCCCCTCTGTTAATAAACACGCTACATTACTGCATGTTGGGCTCGGTCTTATTTCATATGTTTGCTGCACAATTACGCAGCGGACATGACACACAGGGCCATGTAGGTTTGGATTTTTTCCCCTTAATAATAAACACCTTCATTTAAAAACTGCATTTTGTGTTTACTTGTGTTACCTTTGTCTAATATTTAAATTTGTTTGATAATCTGAAACTTTTAAGGGTGATAAATATACAAAAAAAAAAAAAATCAGGAAGAGGGCCAAAACTTTTTCACACCACTGTATATTCTCCCAGTATTTTACTGGCTTGCCCAAATTTTTTTGCAGCAAACTTTAACCGAGCTTCAACATGCTTTTTCTTCAGCAATGGAGTCTTGCGAGATGAGCGGGCATGGAGGCCATGTCGGTTGAGTGCATTACTTATTGTTTTGCTTTGAAACAGCAGTACCTGCTAACTCCAGGTCTTTCTGGAGCTCTCCACGAGTGGTCTTTGGCTCTTGGATAACTCTTCTGATAATTCTTTGGACTCTTCTGTCAGAAATCTTGCGAGTAGATCCTGGTTGTGGCCGGTTTATGGTAAAATGATGTTCTTTGTGGCGGGTTGATTCAACCCCCCCACAACACACAGGACACTCAGCTCTCTTCTCTCGGTTTTTCCCGCTGCACTACTGAGATGTAATGTGCCATTCATGTATTGTGATGCAATGTGCCACGCATGTATTGTGATGCAATGTGCCATTCATGTATTGTGATGTAATGTGCCATTCATGTATAGTGTTCATGGGTCCTGTCCTTACTGTGACCTAGAGGCTGAGATCAATATGTAGATGTGCTTTGGTGTAACCCCCACAAACAGACTGGTCAGACACAGCGCTCGGCTAGAGCAATTAACAGAACAGTGAAATGTGTATTAATGTCTACAGACAGACTCGTTTCTTCTGGCTCACTTCTGTGATGTTAATGTTGCCTTTCATGCATTGTGTTCATGCGTCCTGTCCTTACTGTGACCTAGGGACTGAGATCAATATGTCTCTCAAATGCAAATGTCTCAGCCTGTTCTGTTATCTCTTTGATCATACCAACTGCTGGGGAATGCCCTTTGTTGTATTGTTGTAGTTGGGTATATATGCTGCAACTCTGTAACGCAAACTCTCTCTCATTCTAATTCTGTAACTGCTGCTGCAGGACACAGACATTGTGTCCTCCTCCTTCTCTGAGAGCCGTGGGCTCGCTCCCGGCACACATGCACGGCGCTGGGAGCGGGGCTCGTGACGGCAGTATGATATAATAAACCTACTTAAAACCTTCAACAACGCTTATTTTTTATCATCCGCTGCACTGGTGACCCCGAAGACGCACACGTTTTGTGCAATGCAGCCTTCTGGTCTGGACATCCACGCTGAACCGGCCGAGGGACACAAGACGTCTCCTCCCTCTCGCCGCCCCAACGCACCATGACCTGAAGGCAGAAGCGAACACAGCAGCCTGACGCAAACGAGCTGCTCTCCCTTCGGCTTCAGGGAGACCTCGATGCGGAGCCAACACAAGCGAGCTGTTCTCCGGACATCACCCACGACCGGGAAAACTGCAGAAAACGTCATGGCGCGACCCTCGCCTGAGATCGGGACGTCCACGCTGGACCAGCCGAGGGACACAGAACGTTTTCTCCCTCTCACCGCTACTCCTCCCTCTCAGCGATCCTACTCACCTACCCGAGCCTGAGGAACAAAGATCGTCTATTCCCTCCCACCGCTCCAACGCATCTGCACGAGCCTGAGGGACAAAAGATCGTCTATTTCCTCTCACTGCTCCAACGCACTATGGCCAATCTGCAGCCACAGCTCAACCTGGATTTTATCGGCGCCATCTGCGCCGATCTCCGCCAAGATTCTGCACCCTGACTCGCCACTCCAGCGGCCCACCCAAGCACGGAACCCCCGCGCCTCGCACCGGGGAGTTACGAGGACGGCACACCACGCACGGGACAATAATGGCTTCACTGACCGCCTTCCTTCTGCTGCACACTGGCCCTTCAGGCTTGCTTGTACACCTGAGGCCCGCAGCTTGCTCACTGGATTTTATGATCTTAGCCACGGCATACAAGGGGAATTCAGCTGTCTGCTGTTCCCGAGGCTTTAGGGTCGCGCCTGCCCTAAAGTCAACACGCCAGTCCCTCTGCTTTTATTTTTTTTTTTTCTTACAGCCGCTCCTGCTTTTCTTCATGGCCACGAGAGGAGTCAGAGACAAATTTTTCTTCTTGTGATCTCCGCACCCGCAACGGGACAGCCCCTCGACGTCGCGGAGCAGCAAGCAATTTTTGCGCGACTCGGACGATTTCACCGCCCCTGCCGGCACTTACTACCCCTCCCCTCCCTCCCCCTCTGCCTGCAGCGAGCTTCTCCCACAGCTCACTCCCATAGATGGATTATCGAGGTCTCGGCACCCCTGCCGTGCCCTCTGGGGGGGAGCATGTGGCGGGTTTATTCAACCCCCCCCCACAACACACAGGACACTCAGCTCTCTTCTCTCGGTTTTTCCCGCTGCACTACTGAGATGTAATGTGCCATTCATGTATTGTGATGCAATGTGCCACGCAAGTATTGTGATGCAATGTGCCATGCATGTATTGTGATGCAATGTGCCATTCATGTATAGTGTTCATGCGTCCTGTCCTTACTGTGACCTAGAGGCTGAGATCAATATGTAGATGTGCTTTGGTGTAAACCCCCACAAACAGACTGGTCAGACACAGCGCTCGGCTAGAGCAATTAACAGAACAGTGAAATGTGTATTAATGTCTACAGACAGACTTGTTTCTTCTGGCTCACTTCTGTGATGTTAATGTTGCCTTTCATGCACTGTGTTCATGCGTCCTGTCCTTACTGTGACCTAGGGACTGAGATCAATATGTCTCTCAAATGCAAATGTCTCATGCCTGTTCTGTTATCTCTTTGATCATACCAACTGCTGGGGAATGCCCTTTGATGTATTGTTGTAGTTGGGTATACTGTATATGCTGCAACTCTGCAACGCAAACCCTCTCTCATTCTGATTCTGCAACTGCTGCTGCAGGACACAGACATTGTGTCCTCCTCCTTCTCAGAGAGCCGTGGGCTCGCTCCCGGCGCACATGCACGGCGCCGGGAGCGGAGCTCGTGACGGCAGTATGATATAATAAACCTACTTAAAACCTTCAACAACGCTTATTTTTTATCATCCGCTGCACTTTCCACTTCTGAATGATGGCTCCAGCAGTGCTTACTGGAACATTCAGCAGTTTAGAAATGCACCTGGAACCAATGCCATCATTATGTTTTGCAACAATAAGATTGCGAAGGCCTAGAGAGGGCTCTTTGCTTCTACCCATCATGAGTTCTTTGTGGTGTGACAATATGATATTCACAGACCTTTTTAAAGGCTATCTGTCAGGACCTAACCAGCTAAAAATAATTTGCACTGATGGAGGATGGGATGGCTTCCTAAATTCTGATGGATTTCAGCTGATTTGTTGGCTTTATATGCCTTTTTACACCTCTTTTCTTCATGTGTTCAATAGTTAAGTATTCTTTGTGTCATTCCACTTTATTAAATATAACTTGTTTTGTGAACACAGTTGCCTTGATTTCTTTGTATGCATGGATTAGTTGGGTTATTACTGATATCAGGTGAAAATCTCAGGTCAATGGCTCCATCAGAAATATGTTTTATGAAAAAAATGTTGATATGTTCAATACTTATTTTTCCCGCTGTATATAAATATATGCATGAATTACAATATTACAGTCATACAGTTATTATATGATTTACAATTCAAAACAATCCCTATTTATTTACCATGGGTCTTGGTACAGTCTCTTAATCAATCCTTTCTCCAAAATAAGCTGATTTTGTTCCTCACCTTTAAGTGAGCTTTGTTCTGATTGGCTGCCCCTCTCCAGCAGAAAGGGCTGGAATTCTCACACTGTATAACCCAGCTGTATAACCATGTAAACATATCCTAAGTTGTATGACATTATACAGGCCCAATTTTCAGGCATTTCCTGTTATATCTTGGAAAAAGTCCAATATGCACTTTTTTTCTTAGTAGTTTGGCATATTAGCCTTTCAGCTAATGTTAACTTAGCGAATATGAATGTAAAATGTATTCTTTTCTATTCTCAGAACTTTTCCTCTGCAATCGGACATTTGTGCTCGCAGGTGATACTAATGTACCTTAATCTTTCTTGCTTACACAGTAAAACAGTAGCAAAGATGTGGCTGAAAGAATAAGCGTAAAGCAGGTACACTGCTTTAGTATCAGCAGTGCTTGACATTAATTTTCGTGCTTGCCAGTCATAGTCTAGTAGTTTTTAAAATGAAGGTATTGTGGGGGCATGGTGTTGGATTTCTCCACCCAGGGAACAATAGACCGAAAGAGGAGGTGTCACCAGGGGGTATCAGATGGGACAGTAAGGACTATGCACCCCCCTGGAGAGAGGAGTACATGCCGGAGCCGCTGGGAGAAGAAGGGTGTGAGAGCGGCGCCGGCGTTATGTCATGTTGATGTGCCACACAGGCTTTGTTCTAAACATAATGTGTTATGGTCGGAAGTTCCGGGTGTCGATGCATGGTATTAAAGATATAAAAGAGGAATGCACAGAGACCCGGGATCTATTTTTGCTGTAAGTTATGTTGGAGAAAGAATAAAGTTTCTGTGTCGTCCAGCTCATTGCCTCGCCTGCCTCCTTTCTCCACAGTATAAGAGTTCTAAACTGTATTGTGTTGTGCTTTGTACAAAGGCAATACATGTATTCATAGATAGATTTTTATTGTCCACTGTGGTGGAAATGTTTCTTTTTATCACAATCCTGCCTGACTGCATTAAAACAAGTTTTTCTCAGACATCTGCATCTTTTTCCTTTTAGCTTGGGAACTTTTAAAAATTGCAGCCTTTTTTTTATAAATTTGCATAGTTTTAAACACAAATGTACTAGTTTTTTCAGTGAAACTAAGATTTTCTCTCAATACTTTTTTTTTTCATAAATTTGCAACTTATTTTGTAAACGTATGACTATTTTTGCAAATTTAGTAATGTGAAAAAATTAGGAAACCCCATTAAATATTCAGTTCTTTATTAAAAAAAAATGCACGTATCTATGTCTAAACTTACTTTTGTTTTAATTTGCATTAAAAAAACCAAAACATTTATTTTAGCCATTTTAAGTGAGAATGAATGTGGGGGTGTCCTAAAAAAGATGGGGGGGGGGGCAATTTATTTAATTTATTCCTCACAATGTTTTAGAATTACATTTTACAGAAGATTTGAAAAAAGTCTTTAATTCATGTTTAATTGTTTAGTTGTATTACATGAATCTCCCAGTATTTTTAACACTGATATTAAATATCCATACGTCCAAACAGTAAAAAAAACAAAACACACAGGCTTATACAGGGTGTCCTATTTTTTTCACATGACTGTATGTTTTCCCCACTCTTAAATTTGTGTCATGGTTATAGTAAATAAACTTGTGACTTTATCATGAGTTTATAATTTTTTAAAAAGAGAAATGCTTTGCTAAGACTGTACATATTGAGATGCATTAAAAATGCAAAATTGCATCAATTTTAGAAAGTGGTCTAAGTTGCAACTGAATAAAACACAGATGAAGATACGCTTCATGCTTGTTAGCTAATGGCTATTGATACAGAGATTCGGATCATCTGGACGTACAGATATGCAACAAAACTTAATCATTTCTCTTGATTTTATCACGTGTGTGTTGTCTCCATTTGCTGGCAGCAAAGCCACAATTCTGCACAGGACTGATGCCACTGAACTGTCCATTTAATGATGAGGAATGTGGTCCCATTCAGCAAGCGGCGCCGCCTCAAACTCAGCACGAGTTGCTGGTGCAGGATCCTGACTGCGGCCACGCCGATCCAGAACATCCCACAGATGTTCTGATGGGCAGTTTTATGCATTGAAATGATAGGGATTATTTCATTGTATATGCATTACCGTTGTAAAAACATTTTAAATCACATAATCATTATAAAGATATCAAGGATTTTGTTTTCTCTCTCTGTTTTGTTTTAATGCCTCTCAGTATAAAACAAAAAAGTGGCTAGAGTGACACTCCACAGGTGAATTCCTCCGGCGTCTGGCTGATGGGTTGGTGCTGACATCAAACCCTGGTATCAGCGATCCATGCGGATGAATCTGTGCTGCCATATCCTGCCATAAGGTGGACTAACTGCTCTACTTTGTTTTATATTGCATGTTTTGATTTTGAGCTTTTGGCCTCAGTCAGATGAATGTATGTAAATCTGAGACACTGATATGATGGATCCCACTGAAGAAAGAAATAAAATAATTAAAAAAATAATATAAAATGGTAATATCAATAATAATAAAAATCATCACACTGTACCGAACCTGTAAACATATTTATATGTTTACCTACTATATCAAGTTGGAGGAACTTAAGGTGACTATTTGTGCTGAATGTAGACATGTAGAGCCAGTTAAAAAGTGACACATCATGGAAAAAGGCAGCATGTGAGTATCTGAAGTCTATAATCAAAAAATGGAAGTTACTGAAGATTAATTTAAAAACCACCATAACGTGTCTCACTAGTTCTCAGATTTTGCAAGATGCTGTGTGTGAGATTTATAATTCAGGATATTTTCTAAGCAACAGAACTATCAGGGAGTCTTTTAGAAGAAGAGTCAAACTCCAAATAATTTAAGGACTTGTGGGAAATATCAAACTATACCCCAACAACTGGGGTAATGGCCTTGGAGGAGTTTAGTTTGACTTCACTTGGGCATTTCTGAAAATATGGTGCAGAAAACATCATTTTTAGAGTAAAAGAGGAGTGAAGTTCTGGAAAATCTTAGAGAACAGAATGATGAAAGAATTTTGTGTCTAGGCCCAGCCATTTTATAGATTTTTGCAAAAATGTGAAACTATTATAGCTCCATCTATGGGTACAGTGCCTTGATTTTTGGATCTCTGAGTAGTGGGGAGAATTTCTGCCCCGACTGTAAAATTTCACATTTCTACATATTACCGTTTTTGCTCCCCATGGACTTTTAGTCAGGGCAGCACGGTGGGGCAGTGGTTAGCACTGTGACAACACAGTAAGGTGGTCGTGGGTTTGATTCCACCCCTGACCATCGGTCACCCTTCTGTGTGGAGTTTGCATGTTTTCCCCGTGTCTGCATGGGTTTTCTCCGGGTACTCCGGTTTCCTCCCACAGGCCAAAAACATGCAAGTCAGGTTAATTGGAGACTATAAAGTAGCCCTAGGTGTGAATGGTGAAGGGACTGGTGCCACACCGTGATGCCCTGTAATTTCCCCATTGTGGGACTAATAAAGGATTATAAAAAATATCAGTGTGTGTTTTGTCAGTGGATGAAAAAGTCAGACTGAACGGAAGCAGTCCTGTGGTGTCGGGTTAAGGTGCCCATCTGGTATGCTGGAAGTCCCAGGTTTGAATCTTCCCAGGAAAGTCATTCTTCTGACCAACAGCTAAAGCACAAAATACTTTGCCTGTGCATTTTAAAACCAAATGTGTACACCTGAAGTTTGAAATGCTGTTGCTAAACAGTACAAGAGACTGAAGTGGAACCCGATTGCCTCTGCTTGTGGCTGTATTGTTTGATTTTTAAATTAATACATGCGATCACTGCAAGCTTTACAATGTACACAGGCCGCATCAGTTTCTGTTTAGGGCGATTTGGTCATGTGACTGGTCTTGACCCTCAACTTGACATTGCACTAGCCTGTTTAACACCTTTGCCGAGCAGCAATTTCCTCAGCGTACGTCGAAACAACCACTGGACCTCTTGACTTGGCTGGTGTTGCAGTCAAGGTCACAGGGTCCAAACAAATGAAAGTAAAAAGAGAATGACTCCTGACTTCATCTTTGGAGCCTTTTTTTGGTAGGGGCTTTGCTGGAGAGCCAGCTCTCCCCAGCAGAGAACAAGATGACACATATACACAGTACACTTGCATACAACCTGAGCGATCTTTATAAAAAACAGTAACATTTCCTTACCTTCATGCTTACCATCCATTATTATTTATCCATACATCAGCCCATAAATAATCCACAGATGCAGACATCACACCCTAATGAGATGCGAACAATAGTCTGAAGTTTACCAGTGACTACAGTTACAGTTTCCTTATTGCTATATTCAGATTCACCTTACAGCTTGGAGGCTCCCTCAGCTGCTGAGGGCCCACATTTTCATACTCTGCCCTATGGAAGAATCTGCTATGCTGGGATGGTACAGGCAGAGATTCTTTTGACGTGTGTATGGATAGATGAATTATTACAGTCCTGGCTCATCTCACCTTTGCTGGAACACGCTAACAAACTAGAATATGGAATATTTTTGTTGTATTTATCACACTTGTGATTCTTTAGATTTTATAACTTAAAAAAGAGAAGTCTAAATTCTTATAAATTTAAAAAAAATTAAATGAAAATTCTAGTTTGAGAAAACATTCATTCATGAGCAAAACTAACTAGACCATAAAAAAGTTGTAAAATTACAAAACTAGCAAATGTATGATGAAAAATATTGTAAAAGTTTCAAATATACAAAAAAACAATGCTGTGAATTGATGGGGAAAAGTAAATTAACCGGCTTTTGTGTGTACAGTGGGGCAAAAAAGTATTTAGTCAGCTACCAATTGTGCAAGTTCTCCCACTTAAAAGATGACAGAGGTCTCCAATTTTCATCATAGGTATACCTCAACTATGAGAGACAAAATGAGAGAAAAAAAAAATCCAGAAAATCACATTGTCTGATTTTTAAAGAATTTATTTGCAAATTATGGTGGAAAATAAGTATTTGGTCAGTAACAAAAGTTCATCTCAATACTTTGTTATATACCCTTTGTTGGCAATGACAGAGCTCAAACGCTTTCTGTAAGTCTTCACAAGGTTTTCACACACTGTTGCTGGTATTTGGCCCATTCCTCCATGCAGATCTCCTCTAGAGCAGTGATGTTTTGGGGCTGTCACTGGGCAACACAGACTTTCAACTCCCTCCAAAGATTTTCTATGGGGTTGAGATCTGGAGACTGGCTAGGCCACTCCAGGACCTTGAAATGCTTCTTACGAAGCCACTCCTTCGTTGCCCGGGTGGTGTGTTTGGGATCATTGTCATGCTGAAAGACCCAGCCACGTTTCATCTTCAATGCCCTTGCTGATGGAAGGAGGTTTTCACTCAAAATCTCACGATACATGGCCCCATTCATTCTTTCCTTTACACGGATCAGTCGTCCTGGTCCCTTTGCAGAAAAACAGCCCCAAAGCGTGATGTTTCCACCCCCATGCTTCACAGTAGGTATGGTGTTCTTTGGATGCAACTCAGCATTCTTTCTCCTCCAAACACGACAAGTTGAGTTTTTACCAAAAAGTTCTATTTTGGTTTCATCTGACCATATGACATTCTCCCAATCCTTTTCTGGATCATCCAAATGCTCTCTAGCAAACTTCAGATGGGCCTGGACATGTACTGGCTTAAGCAGGGGAACACGTCTGGCACTGCGGGATTCGAGTCCCTGGCGACGTAGTGTGTTAATGATGGTAGCCTGTTACTTTGGTCCCAGCTCTCTGCAGGTCATTTACTAGGTCCCCGTGTGGTTCTGGGATTTTTGCTCACTGTTCTCGTGATCATTTTGACCCCACGGGGTGAGATCTTGCGTGGAGCCCCAGATCGAGGGAGATTATCAGTGGTCTTGTATGTCTTCCATTTTCTATAATTGCTCCCACAGTTGATTTCTTCACACCAAGCTGCTTACCAATTGCAGATTCAGTCTTCCCAGCCTGGTGCAGGTCTACAATTTTGCTTCTGGTGTCCTTTGACAGCTCTTTGGTCTTGGCCATAGTGGAGTTTGGAGTCTGACTGTTTGAGGTTGTGGACAGGTGTCTTTTATACTGATAACGAGTTCAAACAGGTGCCATTAATACAGGTAACGAGTGGAGGACAGAGGAGCCTCTTAAAGAAGTTGTTACAGGTCTGTGAAAGCCAGAAATCTTGCTTGTTTGTAGGTGACCAAATACTTATTTCCCACCATAATTTGCAAATAAATTCTTTAAAAATCAGACAATGTGATTTTCTGGATTTTTTTTTCTCTCATTTTGTCTCTCATAGTTGAGGTATACCTATGATGAAAATTGGAGACCTCTCTCATCTTTTAAGTGGGAGAACTTGCACAATTGGTGGCTGACTAAATACTTTTTTGCCCCACTGTATATGCTGTCATATTGTTGTAGTTAAATAATTTCATACAGTAAAATAAGTCATTAAAAGTACCAACCATGAATATCACAGCACAAAAACACATGGAAAATACGTCCATTTACACCGAAAACACACTAGAGTTATGAGGACAAATCTAAAAGCCTAACAACATCTTTAAGATCATCTGATCAAATTGTAAGACTTTCCATTTGTAAAACTGTAAAGTTTGCAACCACATTACAGTTAGCCTTGTCCAATTATTTACTGACATTACTACAAATTGTGTTTTTGCTCATGTTAAACTTGCATTCCCCTTGGATTGATGATTCCATTAATATCTAAAAGATTCAAGTGAAACATCCAAAATTAGTCCTGCCACCACAACCCAGGGGGGTTTGCAGCAATGGTGGTGAAGTGATTAGAATTATTGCTGCACAGTAAGAAGGTTGTGGGTTCAACCCACCAGCCAGCAGGGGCCATCTGTGTGGAGGCTGCATGTTCTCCCCATGCTTGTGTGGGTTTCCTCTCACAGTCCAAAAATGTGCAGTTAGGTTCACTGGAGGCTCCAAAGTGTCCCTGGGTGTGAATGGTGAAGGGACTGGTGCCTTGTCATGGACGCCACTGAATTTCCCTCTGGGATTAATAAAGTACACCTCCACCAAAAGTCACAAAAACATGGGGGGGAACAACTGTAGATTATCAAGAAATAATTATGAAAAAGGGGGAAAAAAGCCACATTTAGAAGAAAAAAGTTGTAAATTAGCAAGAAAAAAGAAAAATGGGCTGGTTTTTTTTCTCAAAATGAAGTTGTAAATTTTACAAATGCAACAATTTTCTGCATGTTAAAATTTAAACCAGACCATCATTGACAGATTAGCTCAGTCAGGCCTAATGAAACCAAGGTGAGCGCCTAAATCTCCTGACCTTTGACCTCTATCTAAATGGAGAGCCACCTGGGGGATCTGTGTGAGTTTAGCAAACAACTGGAGAACTGCCGAGGAGTAGCAATTTCTGCCTCTGCCCAAAAGGAAATGTTTGTATGCTAGTTTGTTTGTTAGCAGGATTACGCACAAACTACCGGAAGGATTTTGATGAAATTTTCACCATCAGCTCACAGATGAACCCTTTAGATTTTGGAGGTCAGGATGTGGATTTGGGATTACTTTTTCCACCTTGGTGGAGGTATGCACTCATGCTACGTAAAGAAGTAGAGGGCAGCCAGAGACTGCATACCTCTGCCAAGGCCCCATCTTGCAATGCTACAGGAAGTGAAATGGCATTCCAGAGCCGGATCACCTCCTAACTCTAGTGGGTTCATCTGTAGCTCAAGGCCAACCTCTGGTGAAGACTTCCTCAACATCTGTCCAGTAGTTTTTGTACAATCCTGCTAACCAACCAACATTTTGGAAGACAGGGCCTTGGCAGAAGTATGTGCTCTCTGAGTCCCCTGTAGTTTGGGAAATGCAGACAGATGCTAAAGAATTTCACCCCACAAACGCAAAACATACTTTTATTATGCCTGCTATTTTTATGACCTTTGAAAGCCCGGTTTAAGAACTGTTAATTTTCATTTCAAGGATAATTCAGGCCCATCTCTGAGTCTTTTAAGGACCCATTGGACACCCAGTATAAGTAGTAAGTCTCACACTTGTTACAGGGTGCTAATATTGCAAAGATGGAGCGCACTAGTGCAAACGGCGGAATTACACCGTTTTGTACGTTCCTACTTCAGGGAAGTATACATGTGGACAAAATTGTTGGTACCCCTCTGTTAATGAAAGAAAAACCCACAATGGTCACAGAAATAACTTGAATCTGACAAAAGTGGTAATAAATAAAAATTCTATGAAAATTAACCATTGAAAATCAGACAATGCTTTTGAATTGTGGTTCAACAGAATTATTTTAAAAAACAAACTCATGAAACAGGCCTGGATAAAAGTGATGGTACCCCTAGAAAAGATTGAAAATAATGTGACCATAGGGACATGTTCAACCAAGATGTGTCCTCTAATTAACATCACAGGTGTCTACAAACTTGTAATCAGTCAGTTGGCCTATTTAAAGGGTGACAAGTAGTCACTGTGCTGTTTGGTGACATGGTGTGTACCACACTAAACATGGACCAGAGGAAGCAAAGGAGAGAGTTGTCTCAGGAGATCAGAAAGAAAATTATAGACAAGCATGTTAAAGGAAAAGGCTATAAGACCATCTCCAAGCAGCTTGATGTTCCTGTGACTACAGTTGCACATATTATTCAGAAATTTAAGATCCACGGGACTGTAGCCAACCTCCCTGGACGTGGCAGCAGGAGGAAACTTGTTGAAAAATGGAAGAGACGGATAACACGAATGGTAACAAAAGAGCCCAGAACAACCTCTAAACACATTCAAGGTGAACTCCAAGGTCAAGGTACATCAGTGTCAGATCGCACCATCCGTCGTCGTCTGAGCCAAAGTGGACTTCATGGGAGATGACCAAGGAGGACACCACTGTTGAAAACAAATCATAAAAAAGCCAGACTGGAATTTGCTGAACTGCATGTTGACAAGCCACAAAGCTTCTGGGAGAATGTCCTATGGACAGACGAGACAAAACTGGAACTTTTTGGCAAGGCACATCAGCTCTATGTTCACAGACGCAAAAATGAAGCATACCAAGAAAAGAACACTGTCCCTACTGTGAAACATGGAGGAGGTTCTGTTATGTTCTGGGGCTGCTTTGCTGCATCTGGCACACGGTGTCTTGAATCTGTGCAGGGTACAATGAAATCTCAAGACCATCAAGGTATTCTAGAGAGAAATGTGCTGCCCAGTGTCAGCTTGGTCTCAGTCGCAGGTCATGGGTCTTGCAACAGGATAACGACCCAAAACACACAGCTAAAAACACCCAAGAATGGCTAAGAGCGAAACATTGGACTTTTCTAAAGTGGCCTTCTATGAGCCCTGATCTAAATCCTATTGAACATCTGTGGAAGGAGCTGAAACATGCCGTCTGGAGAAGGCACCCTTCAAACCTGAGACAACTGGAGCAGTTTGCTCATGAGGAGTGGGCCAAAATACCTGCTGAGAGGTGCAGAAGTCTCATTGACAGTTACAGAAATCGTTTGATTGCAGTGATTGCCTCAAAAGGTTGTGCAACAAAATATTAAGTTAAGGGTACCATCATTTTTGTCCAGGCCTGTTTCATGAGTTTGTTTTTTAAAATAATTCTGTTGAACCACAATTCAAAAGCATTGTCTGATTTTCATTGGTTAATTTTCATAGAATTTTTATTTATTACTTTTGTCAGATTCCAGTTATTTCTGTGACCATTGTGGGTTTTTCTTTCATTAACAGAGGGGTACCAACAATTTTGTCAGCCTCTCGGTCGGACCAACCTTCATCGGGGAATATCATCTCCAAGACTGCTGAAGGTCAAACAAGCACAGCTCCAAGAGCCCCCCCCCCACACACACACACACACTCACACTCAGCTTAATGGATAATCAGATGGTAAAACAGCATGTGAATGGCGTTAAGTCTGATTCATTGCTACAGTGAAGGGAATGCCTTCTACAAGACCCCAGAACAGAATGTCAAGCTTTTTTTTTTATTTTCAAACACTGCATATTTCCATCGCCACATCACCATCAAAATGACATGTTTAGAATGTTTTATTATAGTTTATTGTGATAGCATTTTCATTTTTTTCTCCTTTTTTATGTTTTATTTTTTCCAAAGAACAAACACACCAAATAACATGGGGGGGGGGGAGGAGGGTCACAGAGATAAATCCATTGATAGAGAGGTCGATAGATAGGTGACGCATCAGGGAAGGTTTGGCTTGATCCTCCCCCTGCAAAACCTCTCTGGGTCCACACACGCACACACAGCACATGTTGCTTTACAAAGAATAATCATCATCCAATAAGATTAATAACTATCTGTATATATCTAGTAGTTTAAAAAAAGTAAAATAAAGGAACAGAGATTCACTCGCACAGCTAGGTTAGATAGAAGAATATAGTGTATGTATGCATCATCTATGTACGCATACTGCATGTAGGCTGGGTGGTGTATTCATGGAAGGGAGGGAGGGGACTAAGATCAGATTTCGGCCTCATTTTAAGCCGTTTCATTCTCTCTACGTGTGCACCTATGCATGAGCGATGCATCGTTTGACTGGCTACTTAGTGGCAAAAGGCCTATCAGCAGATAAAGGGTTACTCGTTTTAGCAGCTGTCCAAATCTCACAGAGGAGGGGCGTGAATGTGTGAGTGTGCATATGGGTGGGGGGGTGGAGTTAAGGCAGACAGCTGATTTCAGATCAAATTAGAACAGGGCCTCCGCTGATGGTTTTATTTGATGACCAAAAAAACCAAACAGGTGAACAAAAATTTGGCATTAGAAACTGGTACAGAGCTATTGTTGCACCACAGTTTGACACAGAGAAGTGGGAGGCGGTGGTGAGGAAAAAGAGGGTGAACGATGAGTAACCCAAGCGGCACAATATGATCATAACAGTAAAACGGTGTGTATTCTGTCGGGGACCTCAAAGCAAAAAACAAACCACTGCAGCAGTCATCGATCAAGCTCTAAACAGTATACATTTTATTTATCTGCAGGGCTGCCTAACTGTTGGAGGCTTCTGACATTTTCAGCCGTAGTCCGTCCCTCCACCAGGGACTCTGAATGCCTCTGCGCGGCCCTGTTAACAGCCTGTTATCATTCATGCTTGTCATTTAAAAGAAAGGGCACTGGCGGCTCCGGTGTAGAAAGCAGGGGCGCCGCGGTACCTTTGGGTTTAAATGAGAATCGTTAAAAATGTTAAAAAGCCGCGTGAAGGCACACAAGCGCTCCCCTGTTCAGCCCCTGGTGAAGAGATGACAGCAGCAACGTCATGTCAACAGCCCAAAAAAGAATAAAAAAAAAAAAAAGCTCAAGAAACCTAAAGATCCATATATACACAGAGAAGCGCCCGATAAATACAGTAAAAAAAAAGTTAATTTCAATTTCCTCTTTATTTAACTTCTTAACTTCATAATGGCATCCACCGCCCTCAACGTCCCTTAACGTTTCAGCTCTTCTTCTTTCTGTTTGTGATTTCACACTTAACAGTTTGCACTTTTATTCTCTCCCCAGTGATTTAACAACACTTGAAGCCCCAAAGCAGTTTTTTAGTGTTCAGTACATACGAGTCAACAGAAAGGGGCACAGACACAGGAAGAGAGCACAAATAACACTGAGGGGGAGATAAAAAGGAAAAAAAAACAAAAAGGTGGACAAGTATGCCATGATTTGCACATTGTTTTTTTATGGACAGACGGCTCACACACTGACACAGTGGAATACCTGCATCCTACACACACACACACACACACACACACACACACACACACACACACACACACACAGGCACAGCATGAAAACTGACTCGGCGTGTAGAAACACGTCCTGCTATCAACATTGCTTTTAAAAACATGCACAGATGTGTGTGTAGACACAACACAGCGCCTGCTTTATTCCGTGTAGTCAGCCGTTAAAGAGGGTTTCATTCCGACCCCGTGGTCCTGCCTCCATCTAGACAGAGTCAGCCCACTGAAGATGGGGGTGTGTGGGAGAGTCTGAGGTACTGAACCATCCCAACAACATCCAGAGACGTCAACCAGGAGACGTGCAAGTAAAACTGCTGCTTAACTGAACCAAAAAAAAAACAAAAAAAAAAAACAACAACAACAAAAAACTGAGCTACAAAACTTGTGATTAAGGAGGGTGAAGCTGACTCTGTTGAGATGACTTACTGAGGACGCAGCCTCATGACCAATGAAACTCAGGGAAGATGACGGATAGGCAGAAGACAGAGGGCATGGATGGATGGAGAGGTTAACAAACTGTTAGTGAGCCTGGACAGTTCTGTAGAAACGCCAAGGGAGGGGGGGGTCTGAGAGGGTGGGGAGGACAAGGAGGAGGAAGGGGTTGGGCCTGGAGGAAGAGGAGGTGCATCGTGGGGCTTCAGCAGCAGCCACCTCCAGCCTGGTTTCCTCCTGGGCTACTGGACATCGTGGGATTAGTGGTAGGATGCTGGGGTCCAATCTTAATACCATTAGCCTGTGTAGAGACAAATAATGGGAAAAAAATCTGAAATTATAATTGCAGCTCACATAGTTCAGAGTTAATTTCATCCATTCTTCTCAATTTTTCTGACATGTGCAGCCTACCAACCTGTAACTCCACAAATATGCTGCAAACTACGCTGAGTTCACTTTTAATCTATTCAGCTCTTCCAGTGGGTCAGAGTACTAATGTGAACTGGGTGGGAGTCTAGTCATCTCTGCTTGGGACTGTTTTTTTTTTTTTAAGTTTATGTATGATTCAATTAGGCAACATTATTAAAAAGCACTGTATACATTTTCATTGCTATGCAGATGACACACAATTATACCTGCCAATGAAGCCAGATGACAGTAATCAATTAGCCAAGTTAGAAGCCTGTCTTAAGGAAATCAAAGCTTGGATGACTTGTAATTTCCTGCTACTAAATTCAGATAAGACTGAAGTCATTCTAGTTGGTCCAAAAACCTTAGAAATACCTTTCCAAATCAACTCTTAGTTTGGATGGGGTTACTCTTTCTCTTAATAGTTTTGTGAGGAACCTTGGAGTTATTTTTGATCAAGATGTAATTTTTAATTCACATAGTTAATTTTTTTCCAAGACTGCCTTCTATCATTTGCATAATATTGCCAAGATTAGGAGCATCTTGTCTCAAGAGTGATGCAGGGAACCTAATAAAAGCTTTTATTAACCCTAAATTAGATTATTGTAACTCTTTATCGTCAGGTTGTCCTAAAACATCTCTAAAAAGTCTTCAGTTGATCCAAAATGCTGCAGCAAGAGTTTTAACAGGTACTAGAAAGAGAGATCATATCTCTCCGGTTCTGGCCTCCCTTCATTGGCTTCCCACAGAATTTAGAATTAAGTTTGAAATCCTTCTTACCCCCTCATGGATCATCACCTTATCGTGGTGGTGGTGGTGGTGGTGGGGGGGTTGCGTGCCCCATTGATCCCAGGAGCTATGTCGTCTGGGGAAATTTGCCTCTGATAGCGTCACCCAAGACAAACTGGATCCAACAGACTCTCATGATAAATTGTATATCAAGGATTCAGTGTACCCCGCCCGGTATAGGGTTACCGGGGCCCCACCCTGGAGCCAGGCCTGGGGGAGGGGCACAAAGGCTAGCGTCTGGTGGCCGGGTTTCCACCCATGGGACCCAGCCAGGCTCAGCCCGAAGGAGTTACATGGGTCCGCCCTCCAGTGGGCTCACCATCTGCAGGAGAGATCATGGGGGTCCGGTGCTATGTGGATTAGGTGGCGGTCAAAGGCGGAGACCTTGGCGGACTGATCCCAAGCTTTCTAAACTGGCTTTTGGTACGTGGAATGTCACTTCTCTGGTGGGGAAGGAGCCTGAGCTGGTGTACGAGGTTGAGAGATACCGGCTAGATATAGTCGGCCTCACCTCAACACACAGCTCCGGTTCCGGAACCAGTCTCCTGGAGAGGGGCTGGAGCTTGACCTTTTCTGGAGTTGCCCCGGGCAAGAGGCGATGAGCAGGGGTGGGTATTCTTGTATCCCCCCACCTTGCTGCCTCTATATTGGAGTTTTCCCCGGTGGACGAAAGGGTTGCTTCCCTGTGCCTTCGGGTTGTGAAACGGGTCCTGACCATCATTTGTGTCTATGCACCAAATGATGTTTCAGAGTACCCACCCTTTTTGGAGTCTGTGACTGGGGTGCTAGAGGGTGCTCCTCTTGGAGACTCCATTGTCCTACTGGGGGACTTCAATGTGCACGTAGGCAACGACAGTGAAACCTGGAGGGGGGGTGATTGGGAGGAACAGCCTGCCCGATCTGAACCCGAGTGGTGTTCAGTTATTGGACTTCTGTGCTAACCACAGTTTGTCCATAACGAACACCATGTTCAAGCATAAGGGTGTCCATATGTGCACCTGGCACCAGGACACCCTAGGTAGCAGGTCGATGATCGATTTTGTTATTGTGTCATCAGACCTGCGACCGTATGTCTTGGACACCCAGGTAAAGAGAGGTGCAGAGCTGTCAACTGATCACCACCTGGTGGTGAGTTGGATCCGATGGCAGGGGAGGAAGCCATTCACCTGGTAGACCCAAATGTATAGTGAGGATGTGCTGGGAATGTCTGGCTGAGGCCCCTGTCTGGGAGGTCTTCAACTCCCACCTCCGGAAGAACTTCAACCACATTCCAAGGGAGTCTGGAGACATGGAGTCTGAATGGGCCATGTTCTCCACCTCTGTTGTTGAAGCGGCGGCCCAGAGCTGCGGCCGCAAGGTGGTCGGTGCATCTCTTGGTGGCAACCCCCAAACCAAGTGGTGGACACCAGTGGTGAGGGGGGCCATTAAGCTGAAGAAGGAGTCCTATCAAGCTTGGTTGGCTTGTGGGACTCCCGAAGCAGCTGAGGTGTACCGGCAGGCCAAGCGGAGTGCAGCTCGGGTGGTTGCTGAAGCAAAAACCCGGGTATGGGAGGAGTTCGATGAGGCCATGGAACAAGACTTTTGGTCGGCCTCGAAGAGATTAAGATAAGATAAGATAAGATAAGCCTTTATTAGTCCCACAATGGGGAAATTCCAGGATTGCAACAGCACAGGGATAGCAACACTCAGAGCAACAATCAGAAGGCAAGAAAAAAAACCAAGAACAGCTAGTATACATATGTACATATTACTATAAATATGTACATATTACTATATATATATATATATATATATACATACACACACTACCGTTCAAAAGTTTGGGGTCACTTAGAAATTTCCTTATGCTTGAAAGAAAAGCACTTTTTTTCAATGAAGATAACTTTAAACTAATCAGAAATACACTCTATACATTGCTAATGTGGTAAATGACTATTCTAGCTGCAAATGTCTGGTTTTTGGTGCAATATCTACATAGGTGTATAGAAGCCCATTTCCAGCAACTATCACTCCAGTGTTCTAATGGTACAATGTGTTTGCTCATTGCGTCAGAAGGCTAATGGATGATTAGAAAACCCTTGTGCAATCATGTTAGGTCTGCAATGCTGTAATTGCTGCAAATGGAGGATTCTTTGACAAAAGCAAAGTTTGAAGGAAAAAAATTATTATTTCAAATACAAATCATTATTTCTAACCTTGTCAATGTCTTGACTATATTTTCTATTCATTTTACAACTCATGGTGGTAAATAAAAGTGTGACTTTTCATGGAAAACACAAAATTGTCTGAGGTGACCCCAAACTTTTGAACGGTAGTGTATACTGTATATATATATATATATATATATATATAGACATACAGTGCAGAGCATTATGGTTGGTGAATGTGCAGCAGAAAGATTCTGGCAAACTGTCCGGCGGCTCAGGAGGGGAAAGAAGCTCCCTGTCCACACTGTGTATGGTACGGATGGGACACGGTTGACTTCGACTGGGGATATCATCGGGTGGTGGAAGGAATACTTCGAGGATCTCCTCAATCCCACTGATACACCTTCCACAGAGGAAGCAGGGTTTGTGGATGAGGGGGATGACTCACCTATCACACGGGCTGAGGTTGCCAAGGTGGTTAAAAATCTCCTTGGTGGCCGGGCCCTGGGGGTGGACGAGATTTGCCCTGAGTACCTCAAAGCCCTGGATGTTGTTGGGCTGTCATGGTTGACACACCTCTGCAACACTGCGCGGAGGTTGGGGGCAGTACCTTTGGCATGGCAAACCGGGGTGGTGGTTCCTCTCTTCAAAAAAGGGGACCAGAGGGTGTGCTCCAACTTTAGAGGGATCACACTCCTCAGCCTCCCTGGGAATGTCTATGCCAAGGTACTGGAGAGGAGAGTCCGGCCGTTGGTTGAACCTTGGATTCAGGAGGAGCAATGTGGTTTTCGTCCTGGCCGTGGCACATCGGACCAGCTCTTTACCCTCTCGAGAATTCTTGAGGGTTCATGGGAGTTTGCCCAACCAGTTTTGTGGACTTGGAGAAGGCATTTGACTGCATCCCTCGTGGTTTTTTGTGGGGGGTGCTTCGGGAGTACGGGGTAACACTCAGTTGGAGTCATTCCCAGTGAGAGTTGGACTCCGCCAGGGCTGCCCTTTGTCACTGATCCTGTTCATAATTTTTATGGACAGGATTTCTAGGTGCAGCCAGGGAATGGAGGGTGTCATGCTTGGTGACCACAGGATCTCATCTCTGTTGTTTACATCTCTGTTGATGTTGTCCTGTTGGCTTCATCCAGCAATGACCTACAGCTCTTGCTGGGACGGTTTGCCACTGAGTCTGAAGCGGCTGGGATGAGAATCAGCACCTCCAAGTCCGAATCCATGGTCCTCAGCCGGAAAAAGGTGGATTGTCCTCTCTGTGTTGGGGACAGGCTCTTGCCCCAAGTGGAGGAGTTTAAGTATCTTGGGGTCTTGTTCACGAGTGAGGGGAAAATGGAGCGAAAGATTGACAGATGGATTGGAGCAGCATCTGCAGTGATGCGGACACTGTACCGGTCTGTTGTGGTGAAGAGGGAGCTTAGTTCTAAGGCAAAGCTGTCGATTTACCAGTCAATCTACGTTCCTACTCTCGCCTATGGTCACGAGCTTTGGGTAATGACTGAAAGAACAAGATCGCGGATACAAGCGGCTGAAATGAGCTTTCTCCGTAGGATTGCTGGACTCACCCTCAGAGATAGGGTGAGGAGCTCAGTCATCCGGGAGAGGCTCAGAGTAGAATCGCTGCTCCTCCACATTGAAAGGAGTCAGTTGAGGTGGTATAGGCATCTGATTAGGATGCCTCCTGGACGCCTCCCACTTGAGGTGTTTCGGGCACGTCCCACTGGGAGGAGACCCTGGGCCAGATCCAGGACTCGGTGGAGAGACTATGTCTCCCAGCTGGTCTGGGAACACCTTGGTATCCTCTCTGAAGAGCTAGAGCAGGTGGCTGGGGAGAGGGAAGTCTGGGCTTCTCTGCTTGAACTGCTGCCTCCGCGACCCGGACCTCCGGAAAAGCGGTAGAAGATGAATCCTTCTTCTCACTTACAAAGCTCTAAATAATCAGGCCCCTTGTTATTTAAAAGATCTGGTACTACCCTATTATCCTAACAGAGCACTATGCTCCCAAAATGCTGGATTACTTGCAATACCTAGAATCTCCAAAAATACAATGGGAGGCAGAGCCTTCACTTATCAGGCTCCTCTCCTGTGGAACCAGCTGCCAATGTGGATTCGGGAGTCAGACTTGATCTCTGTTTTTAAGAATAGGGTTAAAACCTTCCTTTTTGACATAGCCTATAGTTAGGAAGGGCTCATGTGTCTCTGAACCCTCCCTTAGTTACACTGCTAATAGGTTTAGACAGCCGGGGGACCTCCAACAACGCACTGGGCTTCACTCCTTTCTTCACTTTCAATGAAATATTTTTGCTGGTCATTAACATCTGTTTGTTCTCTCACATAGATTGAGTCCCCATCGTGCTGTTTACTCTCTACATGTCTGTTCTTTTCTTCTTCTTCTCTATCCCCTCACCCCCCAGCCATTTGCAGCAGATGACTGCTCCTTCCTGAGCCTGGTTCTGCTGGAGGTTTCTTCCTGCTAAAAGGAAGTTTTTCCTCTCCACTGTCGCCAAGTGCTGCTCACAGGGGATCGCCTGATTGCTGGGGTCTTTCTGCAATTGTGCGGGTTTCCCCTACAGTTTGACTGTTGCTGTGAAATGGCGCTATATAATAAAGTTGAACTAAACTGCTGCCCTGTGAACCCCGGATAAATGATAGAACATAGATGGATGGATCTATTTAATTTTTTTAAACATACTTAGACTTAATGGGAACATACCTCAAAGCCTCAAAGGGCAGTGATTGGGATTGGGCCCAACACTTACTACATCATCACAAATATCTAGCAAAGAGGAATCCTGTCTAAACTCTGGCTTCTTTAAATCTTTCTTTAAGACCTAGAAAATAATGCTCAGTCAAAATAAGAAGTTATGTGCAATCTTGTAAAGATGATTCAAGAGAAGAGAAGAAATTGCAACAACACTCAGAGAACAAAGCAGACATGAATGAAGCCAGACATGACATGACTTCACGAGAAATGGCAAGAAAAGGAGAAGGTGGGTTGCCAAGTGGCGTGCAGTGGGACAGTAACTGAACAGGCTGAAAAAGCTCACATAGCATGGTTATGATTCACAAACAAGCGGCACAGAATGATGCTTTTTTTTTTTTTTTTTGCACAAATCACAAAGTCTTAAAGTTGATCAATCTGAAGATTTCTTGTTGTACACCATAGAGGTGATATTCCTATATATTTACTGCAATGAACAATAGCAATCTGTGGGAAGGTGATACTGAAGCCTCAGCTGCATATGGGTCTGCACACTTTCAGGGTTATAACAATTCGAGGGAATCACTGCAGCTAGTGGAGTGGCAGCAGCATAGTGAATTCAAAGATATTTTATGTAAATTTTGTCCTCTTCTTTACAGTGCACATATCTGAGGTAAGAGGGCTGCAGAGTCCAAAAGAGACTTTGCTGCATCACACACTTGCATATTACATATTTCTGTGCTGTAGTTCATATTGCTTCATAGCAGCTGTGTGAAGATATTGCATCCATCCATCCTGAATACTGTGTTTTCGAACTTACAAACCACACAGCTATGCATGTTCTTTGTACTACTGGCTAAGTCTGGTGGTATCTGGTTTCTTTTTCTTGGTGTCATTTTTCTTTTATTGTGTTTTCTAATTATTATTATTTTTTAGAGAATTTAACAATGTAAATAATTAACTAGTCAAGCACACCAACTTAATAGTACCACTAGGTACAGCCACCATTCTTGTAGAGTTACGGTCCACAACCAAAAGTCACGAGTGACTCAGGAATGGGAGTTCCATGGAGACCTGGAGGCCAGCCCAGGAGGTTGGGGGTTCAAGTCCCAGCTGGGTCATACCAAAGACCATACGAAAATGGTACTTTCTGCCTTCTAGCTTGGTGCTCAGTGTAACAGAACGGGATAAGGAGAAGTTGTTTGTGGCTGTGCCTTGCGTGGCAGTGACTCCTCTGGTTCTACATGTGATTAACATTGTCGATAGGAGAAACGTAATTTCTTTCTACTGTACATGATTAGCTGTATAGAGTGAATGACAATAGAGATGGCTTCTTCTTCTAATTGGTGCTATAAGAGATACTTCTTAATACCACATTAGCACTGCTCAAATTTGACCAGATACCAATCAAAGTAAAAAAAAAAAAAAATAGTATATCATCAATTTAACAGCAGAATAAAGAAAGCAAATACAATTTGTGCTGCAATTTAGTTTTTTAAAACTTTTTTGTTGTCTTTATTCTCTCTACTTTGGATCATCATTATGAGAACATCAGTTTCAGTGAGAAAACCCCATCATCATAGCAGTGTGTCGGGGGTGACAATGACTGTTTCATTTAGGTCTGATCAGATTCCTACACGTCGCTCTGTCCTTCACCTTCTGCTGTCAGGAACTCCTATCTTGTTAACAGGGCTAAAAATCAAAGACGGAAGGGCTATAAACATTTTTAAATAAGTTATGGCCACCTCCAAGACTCACACTATGAAGCCTGTCTTGAACCTTGGCCCAAAATCCACTTGTTTTGAATAATGTGACTGCTTTGCACCATGCATTTGGGGGGGGGGGGTGGGGGTGTCCAACCCCTTTGACCTGGGCTAACCTGGGAAGGTGGGCTTCAGCCATGGCTTAGTTTCTCATGTACGAGCACATGCATATACACGATTTGTGCAAGAAAGGCAGTGATGCTTAGGCATAGTTGTACTAAAGCAGGGGTCGGGAACCTGTGGCTCGCGAGCCAGATGTGGCTCTTTTGATGGCTGCATCTGGCTCGCAGACAAATCTTTAAACTTTAAAGATTTTGTTTTAACAAGAGCGCCGAGTGTCTGCTGCTCTGTATATAGTTTTAGAATCATCTTCCGTGTTGCGGCCATTACGAGCTCAGATCACACGAGACGGCCCGCTGAATTTAAGCATTTATTTATTTATTTTCTACTCGTTTCAGTTCTGCATTTAATATGAACCCTGAGTTTGAAATAAACGTTTGAATTTGAATATCCCAAAAGCCGCTGCACATCCGGGTACTCAATCCGGGTACTCCAGGCTCAGCCAATATTGAGCACCAGAAGTCGCATTAATGGTAAGAAATACTCATCATTGATTAGCAACAGCATAACAATGTTATTAAAAAGAATTCAGAGACTTATTGTACTTTAAAAGTGTTGAAAGTACATAAAATGCACACATTTACTTGTATTTTTAGTTTTAAACATATTGTATGGCTCTCACGGAATTACATTTAAAAATATGTGGTGTTCATGGCTCTCTCAGCCAAAAAGGTTCCCGACCCCTGTACTAAAGCGATGCGAGTGCAGGACAGCAAGAGACGTGACAATCGCCTTTATCACGGACCAACTGTCCCTTGTGAGAGCCCCCTAAAGCAGCACGTTTTTGACCAACAACCGTTTTGTTGGCAAGTCGGTGGCCAATGATCATGCAGTTTTCCCTTCTTCCCTTCCCCCAAAACTCGGATGCCATTTAAAAAAAAAAAAGCAAGCTGGCTTTGGTGGAAATGCTCAGCTCAAAGTTTTCTATCAGAAATTTGTAAAGGGTGACGCCATGGTTGCTACACCCATCTATACATACAGCCTATTCAAAAACAAATTCCAGAAATGTGGATAAAAAGACAGATTTTATAAATCTGGGCTATGACATACCCCAGTTTAACAAGTGTGGGTTCCTATAGTGGAGCGTTTTTCATCCAGGAGTCCCTGGGTGCCTACAGAGTCCACGCACAACTATGGTAAATTATTTGTAATTTTTGGGACCAATTTAAGAAGTGAAATTTAAAATTCTCCCCGAGAAGCCTGAATGTTCCAGTGACCCCTGGTTGAAAAAAACATCACTGTCATAAACCCAGTAAAGTTCAAATCTGAGGGCATCAGTTATGACAACAACAATTTAGAAGTACATAGCCTGAAGCAAAAAAAAAGAAAAAAAAAGAAAAAATGGGTCCTTTAAATAATTGCTTAAAAACCCTCAAGTATGACTGTGTGGTGCTGCTTTTGTGGTGAGATTAATGCGGCCCAGAGCCCTCGGGGGTTCCTATTAGCTCACATCACAGAGGAAGCAACAGGTGCTGCTGCTCTGCACAAAGCAAAGGAAACACCAGCAGCACTCAAGGACACAGGAGGAAAAAAGAAACCTCATATAAAAGAAGAGAGACACAGAGCGGGAGGGAGGCAGGTGGTAGGGAGACACTTTCATCTCACCCTCCCTCCCTCTGTAGTGTAGTGCTTGCTTTCCCTCTGCGTTTCATCATCTCTCGCTCTTTCTGCGAGGCTGTGGCACAAGCCTGGCCTCGCTCTCTCCCTCTGTATATTTATCTCCTCTTCTTAGCTCAACTCCCCCTCCTACACTAAGTAGCAGTAGTGCCTCTGGGAAACCCTGTATGCCTTTAAATCACATTTATTGAGCTAAGGCCATGTGTATGTGTGAGTCTGCTTGTGAGCGAGTGTTTTCTCATAGAGGCTGCCAACATTTCTGCTGGGGCTTCCCTCTCTCTCTCTCTCTCTCTCTCTCTCTCTCTCTCTCTCTCTCTCTCTCTCCCAGCCAGTCAGCTGATGTGGTTTGGCCGACCAGCCCGTCTTCACTCCGTCTTACTGTTACTAATAACAAAAACACTTGCTGGCTGGCTAACACTAGTGCTGTCTGCCTGCCCACCCGCATGTACTTGCTGGCTCAAGGGTCCAAATGTGCTCCAAAACAGATGTGGACGCACACAGAAGTTTGTCTTAAAAATACACAATGTGCTCCACACGTGTGTTGGCGAGTACAGGTCCAAAAACAAAGGCCCTGACTGAGAATGTCCGTGTCTGTGAAGACCGTGACACAATTTACGTCACGTGAGAACATGGACACGGGAAACGTATTCAGCGCTTAACAAGCTGGGAAGGTAACCATTGGGACGGCCAGATGGCAGACCTTCCTGGTAGCTTCTGAGCACATTGTTCTGTGATTCATAAGGCCGGTGGTGTGCTCATTGATGCCTAATTCTCATAAATAATAAGAGCTTTGAAGGAAGGCTTAAGTGTAGAGGCCATTCTTCAAAGCTACACAAACTGCACAAACGAACACTTAAATCACCATTTTACACCGATCTATAGAAGGCATGTGCATGATGTCAGGGTTCCATTTTAACCAGGCTTCAGGTAATATTTTTGGCTGACAGTAGAGTAGTTCAAAGCCTCTTGGGCATGATAATCTTTTAGTTATTTAATGTTCAGGAATGAGGCCCATAACAATGATCCTGGTTATATGGGCACAATAAACCGATTACTGGAAATTAACAGATAATGGTAATAATCAGTTTTGTCATGTTAACATGTACTGAATAAACTGATTATTGTTAACACTTGAGTTAATGGCCCTGGTTCCATGGCTTTTATTGGATTATTCTGTTTACATGGCTACTTGAATAATCAGATAACTGCAGTATGTGTAAACATGGTCAATGATGCAGAGTGCTTCAAGTTTCCTATGCCTGTCAAGTTTGATGCTTATGATAGACATCGTGACCAATGCAAGTTCCTTTCTATACAAGCATGCATGCAAACATCAACTATATATAGTTTCATGTTTTTTTATCTTCTATTTTGACATGGAAGTGGCATCACCTGAAGCAAAAGCTCTAATTGGTCCAACGTACATTTCTACAAGGGTGAAGTCTGTTGAGACTGAGCACTATGCAGATATTTGTTTTCATCCACATGAAAGCTTTGAAGTAATGTGCATAAGAACCCACTGAAAATCTACACTTGGTGTTACTGTATGTGGCCCTAAGACTCACTTTCTGTCAATATGCTGATCCCCAAAGTCAAACTCTGTGGACAGAAATTAAAAACTTGGTGTGTAAAACTGTCAATCTGTGATGCAAATGTGAAGTATCCACAATCCTGCCTTGTAGCTCAACACATCAGTGATTTTTTAAAAACCAAACAGAAGACCACAGTGCACAGGCTGACTCATCCAAATCTCAGAGCAGGGGAAAAAATACAGTGCATCCGGAAAGTATTCACAGCGCTTCACTTTTTCAACATTTTGTTATGTTACAGCCTTATTCCAAAAGGGATTAAATTCATTTTTCCCTCAAAAATTCTACACACAATACCCCATAATGACATCATGAAAAAAAATTGAGATTTTTGCAAATTTATTAAAAATAAAAAACTAAGAAATCAAATGTACATACAGTGGGGCAAAAAAGTATTTAGTCAGTCACCAATTGTACACGTTCTCCCACTTAAAAAGATGAGAGAGGTCTCCAATTTTCATCATAGGTATACCTCAACGATGAGAGACAAAATGAGAAAAAAAAAAATCCAGAAAATCACATTGTCTGATTTTTAAAGAATTTATTTGCAAATTATGGTGGAAAATAAGTATTTGGTCACCTACAAACAAGCAAGATTTCTGGCTCTCACAGACCTGTAACTTCTTCTTTAAGAGGCTCCTCTGTCCTCCACTCGTTACCTGTATTAATGGCACTTGTTTGAACTCGTTATCAGTATAAAAGACACCTGTCCACAACCTCAAACAGTCAGACTCCAAACTCCACCATGGCCAAGACCAAAGAGCTGTCAAAGGACACCAGAAACAAAACTGTAGACCTGCACCAGGCTGGGAAGACTGAATCTGCAATAGGTAAGCAGCTTGGTGTGAAGAAATCAACTGTGGGAGCAATTATTAGAAAATGGAAGACATACAAGACCACTGATAATCTCCCTCGATCTGGGGCTCCACGCAAGATCTCACCCCGTGGGGTCAAAATGATCACGAGAACGGTGAGCAAAAATCCCAGAACCACACGGGGGGACCTAGTGAATGACCTGCAGAGAGCTGGGACCAAAGTAACAAAGGCTGCCATCAGTAACACACTACGCCGCCAGGGACTCAAATCCTGCAGTGCCAGACGTGTCCCCCTGCTTAAGCCAGTACATGTCCAGGCCCGTCTGAAGTTTGCTAGAGAGCATTTGGATGATCCAGAAGAGGATTGGGAGAATGTCATATGGTCAGATGAAACCAAAATAGAACTTTTTTTTAAAAACTCAACTTGTCGTGTTTGGAGGAGAAAGAATGCTGAGTTGCATCCAAAGAACACCATACCTACTGTGAAGGATGGGGGTGGAAACATCATGTTTTGGGGCTGTTTTTCTGCAAAGGGACCAGGACGACTGATCCGTGTAAAGGAAAGAATGAATGGGGCCATGTATCGTGAGATTTTGAGTGAAAACCTCCTTCCATCAGCAAGGGCATTGAAGATGAAACGTGGCTGGGTCTTTCAGCATGACAATGATCCCAAACACACCGCCCGGGCAATGAAGGAGTGGCTTCGTAAGAAGCATTTCAAGGTCCTGGAGTGGCCTAGCCAGTCTCCAGATCTCAACCCCATAGAAAATCGTTGGAGGGAGTTGAAAGTCTGTGTTGTCCAGCGACAGCCCCAAAACATGACTGCTCTAGAGGAGATCTGCATGGAGGAATGGGCCAAAATACCAGCAACAGTGTGTGAAAACCTTGTGAAGACTTACAGAAAGCGTTTGTTATATACCCTTTGTTGGCAATGACAGAGCTCAAAGTATTGAGATGAACTTTTGTTATTGACCAAATACTTATTTTCCACCATAATTTGCAAATAAATGCTTTAAAAATCAGACAATGTGATTTTCTGGATTTTTTTTTCTCATTTTGTCTCTCATAGTTGAGGTATACCTATGATGAAAATACCTCTCTCATCTTTTAAGTGGGAGAACTTGCACAGTTGGTGGCTGACTAAATACTTTTTTACCCCACTGTACATATTCACAGCCTTTGCTCAATACTTTGTTGATGCACCTTTGGCAGCAATTACATCTACAAGTTTTGAATATGATACCAAGAGCTTAGCACACCTATCTTTGGGCAGTTTGGCCCATTCCTCTTTGCAGCACCTCTCAAGCTCCATCAGGTTGGATGGGAAGCGTCGGTGCACAGCCATTTTCAGATCTCTCCAGAGATGTTCAATTGGATTCAAATCTGGGCTCTGACTGGGCCACTCAAGGATATTCACAGAGTTGTCCTGAAGCCACTCCTTTGATATCTTTGATTTTTGATTTTGTATACTTTATTGATCCCCAGAGGGGAAATTGAGGGCATCCACCTGGATGGATGAAGCAGCCACGGTACGGCGCTATCCTTTTACCATTCACACACACATTCACACCTAGGGCCACTTTATAGAGTCTCCAATTAACCTAACTTGCATGTTTTTGGCCTGTGGGAGGGAACCGGAGAACTCCCGGAGTAAACCCACACAGACACGGGGAGATCATGCAAACTCCACACAGATCACTGTTGGTCAGGGGCTGGAATCGAACCAGGGATCCCATGGCCAAGGGTGAGTTGCTGTGCTGCCACAGTGCTAACCACTGTGCCACCGCACCACCCTTGGCTGTGTGCTTAGGGTCACTGTCTGCTGAAAGATGAACCGTCACCCCGGTCTGAGGTCAAGAGCGCTCTGGAGCAGGTTTTTATCCAGGATGTCTCTGTACATCGCTGCATTCATCTTTCCCTCTATCCTGACTAGTCTCCCAGTCCCTGCCGCTGAAAAACATCCCCACAGCATGATGCTGCCATCACCATGCTTCACTGTAGGGATGGTATTGGCCTGGTGATGAGCGGTGCCTGGTTTCCTCCAAACATGACACCTCGTATTCACGCCAAAGAGCTCAATCTTTGTCTCATCAGACCAGAGAATTTTGTTTCTCATGGTCTGAGAGTCCTTCAAATGCCTTTTAGCAAACTCCAGGCGGGCTGCCATGTGCCTTTTACTAAGGAGTGGCCTCCATCTGGCCACTCTACCATACAGGCCTGATTGGTGGATTGCTGCAGAGATGGTTGTCCTTCTGGAAGGTTCTCCTCTTTCCACAGAGGAACGCTGGAGCTCTGACAGAGTGATCATTGGGTTCTTGGTCACCTCCCTGACTAAGGCCTTCTCACCCAATTGCTCAGTTTAGACGGCCGGCCAGCTCTAGGAAGAGTCCTGGTGGTTCTGAACTTCCATTTATGGATGATGGAGGCCACTGTGCTCAGTGAGACCTTCAAAGCAGCAGAAATTTTCCTGTACCCTTCCCCAGATCTGTGCCTTGAGACAATCCTGTCTTGGAGGTCTACAGACAATTCCTTTGACTTCATGCTTGGTTTGTGCTCTGACATGCACTGTCAACTGTGGCACCTTATATAGACAGGTGTGTGCCTTTCCAAATCATGTCCAATCAACTGAATTTACCACAGGTGGACTCCAATTAAGCTGCAGAAACATCTCAAGGATGATCAGTGGAAACAGGATGCACCTGAGCTCAATTCTGAGCTTCATGGCAAAGGCTGTGAATACTTATGTACATGTGATTTCTTAAGTTTTTTTATTTTTAATAAATATGCAAAAATCTCACATCGCCATTATGGGGTATTGTGTGTAAAATTTTGAGGAGAAAAATGAATTTAATCCATTTTGGAATAAGGCTGTAACATAACAAAATGTGGAAAAAGTGAAGCGCTGTGAATACTTTCCGGATGCACTGTAAAAGATCTTACAAAGACGTCATGACCAAATAAATCAAACTGCTCTTAAACTTTTGGCATGTATTAGCCAAATGACATTTAAACCATCTGTCAGGCTCTGGGTATTGATGCTTGTGTATGGATAGTTGCTTTACTAAAGTGACAACTACCTGGCTGATTGGATGCAAACTTTCTAGCAGGCTGACTGACTGCCTGTTTTCTCGCCCAGTGACTGAGACCTTGTGGGATGTGAGGAATTTATGAGCTGGCAAGATGCCGACAAGAGAGTGAGACTGACAGTGCTAGAGGGAGTCAAGGAGTGAACAGAGTGCAAGCGGAAAATGGAGCAGAGGAGAGGAGGAACAAGGGGAGCTGTGCTTGGCTGGAGTCAAAGGGAACGGAGAAGTATTTTTTCCGCTTCTCACTCTTTCTGAGGGTGGAGGGAGCATGGCAAACCACACACAGTGCTTCAAACCACAGTGAGAAGGAAGAGGTAAAGATGGCTTAAAAAAGAAAAAGAAGTGGTCTTGGGAGGGAGAAAAAAGAGAAAACGGACAAAAATGTGTCTCACCTCATTGTTGATATCAAACACTCCCTCCTGGATCTTCTCATAGATCTCCTTGGCTGTGTCGATGAAAGCCTGAGATAGACAGGAAGGGGCACAGAGGACACAAAAGTCTTATAAAAATCCTGTCGTCATAAGAAATGCAAAGACATTGTAGAATATGATTACAGGCTTGCCTTTCTAGTTTTATTCCAGCCTTCCTTATTCACACTTCACCATCAGTCCCAGTGTAAAAACAGCAAGTTTAACTCAGTGAAATGTCTCATACAGGTGTGACAGCTGGCGGTAAGAAACTCAGCCATTTCACTGTTAAAAATGTTGAGCTGCTGAACATCAATGTCAGCATTAGACCACAACCTGCAGGCGATCACTAACCAAACATGGCATCATACAGATGAAAGTACAGATTTGTTTTGTGAATCAGTAAAGTATGGCATCACCAATTCCTTCCCCACAAAAGATCTAAAGAAAGACCAGAAAATAATCATGTCCTTCACAAATATGAGGAAAAAGCTGATGATTTTTTTTTTTTTTTTTTTACTGTGCATGAATCTATGTTTTTTTGTTCTTCTTATTTCAGACAAGGATGCTGGGTATTAATGCTTGTGCATGAATCTATTTCTTTGTTGAGCACCCAACAGGGTATTATTGGCTGTGTTCACCATGCAAACAAGTGAAATAAATAAAACCAAATTACGGGGGCTTTTAAAAGAACAGTTCGACATTACTGGACATGCACCTGTATGGTTTTCCTCTGAGATAACTGAAAAGAACAAAAATGTATTTAGCGTGTAGCTCAGGACAGGATGTGGTTAGCCAAGCACAGCACAAAGACTGGAGGGAGGTAGAAATGGCACTCCTGCTGCAGTGTATCTGGTTAGTTTCAGAACACAAGCAAACTCACTTTTAAATCAGGCTCAAACATTCTCTTTTAATAGTTATTGACAGTTTATAGATCACAGTTTAAAAATATCCCTTAGTTGTGATATTTGCTAGAATGGTGAGGACAATCCCTTCATTTTTTTTAAATGCACTACAGCATACTCTCTCAGTTTGTGTAACTTGTTCTCTCCAACTGGCCAGTCTTTTTGACCCTGGTTCTGATAGAGGGTTCTCATTGTTAACAGGAGGTTCTCCCTTCACCCTGTCACAGAGTATGGGAACTCACTCCTAAGTGGTCTCTCTTTTATATTATATTACAATATACTGTAAGTCACCATTAAGTTACAATTGTGTAATTTGACAGTAAACAGGTAAAACAATTTTAAGTATTTGAAAGAATAAATGACTGATAATAATTACAATTTCAGGTAAGTACAAGCTGCTAGATGGCCAGTGCAAGTTCAAGCTAAGCTAGGTTAAACATGCCGTGACCCAGCTCTCTATTTAAAGACAATCCTTCCAATCCTCTTACACTTCCATGTTTGCCAACAAACACCACTGATACGAACAGATCCGCAATGAGTTAATGTCACCCAAGCAAATTCAGAACCGGAGTGGTGGCTCAGTTGGTAGAGCATCCGCCCCACACCCGGGAGGCAGGGGTTCAAATCCCAGCCGGGTCATACCAAAGACCATATAAAAATGGTGCTTTCTGCCTTCTAGCGTGGTGCTCCGCATAATGGAATGGGGAAAGTAAAGTTACACACAGAGCTACCAGAGGACTGACCTCCTGCTGTAGCTTTCACTACTTACAGTAGCTGTGTGGCCTAGGGTCAGAGAAACGGAGATAGGCGCCGCCCATATACACCTTCAGGTGTGAAGGGATTAACTAACTAACTAAGCAAATTCAGAGGTGTCAGGTTCATGAATTGGGGTAATTTTTGACAATTAAAGATGGACTGTGTAGAAATTGCAGGTGATTACTACCAACACCAGATGGCAGTAATGAACCTTCATCCACCAGGCCAAAGCAAATTTGAGTTCAAGTTTTTTTTTTTTACTGATGACCCATGATGACTTCAAGTTTGTCTACTCCAAGTGAACCAGTAATTAAATGGTATCAGTACTTGTCCTGCCCTACTCCAGAAAGTAACGTAATTGAGTTACAACACAGGATTTTTGACTCCGAGCTGAAAAATGACTATACTCACCCTGCTGGTGTAATGTGGTATTTATCACTTTATCAGCCTGGCAAAACACCATATTTTAATTCACAGCTCTGCAATATCACAAATTATAATATTTCACCTGCCACCACAAGAAACGTTTCTTTACACACTAATTATATTTTTAGGTATTTCTGCAATATCTGAAAGTAGAAAATACTGCCTCTTCTACCTTAAACATTAACTATATTAACCTGGAATTTCCCCATTGTGGGAATAATAAAGGCTTATCTTATCTCTTTTTAAAACAAGCATGACAGATGAAAACATTTTTCAAAAAGAAAGCTTTCTTTGAAGATTGCACACAAATGGGAATTACAGCACACACTGGAAAGCTACAATCACTCCTACACAGTAAAGCTTTGTTTAGGCTCCATCTCCACTCTTTGAGTGTCTATGATGTGCGTACCCTTTGGACAAGGCTAGTGCACACATGGCTGTATATATGCTTAATTTTTTTGCATCTACTAGACCAAGCATTTGACGCATGTGTATAACTGTCATTTGTAGGTTCACCCCAGCCCTATAGGTAGAGCAGTTTGCTTAACAGCTACAGTATATGAAAGAGTCCAAAACCATTTTAGCAACAATAGTGACTGCACAAAGAGAAAAGAAACTCCTGCATTTACTACTTTTACCGCTAATCTTTTTTTTCTTTTTCTGGTCTCATCACATTTCTTTTTAATTTGTCTTCTTCCTCTTTGACTTTGTATGCTGTGTCGGTAGCACCACCTCTTGAATGAAAGTTGGATCTTGCGCATGCGTAGACAACATACACAGGCAACGCGGTCAGAAAATTCAGGCTGCATGCACTCAGCTGCAATGTTCCCTGTGGAGCCTAGCTGACTGGAGACAACAACATAATTTACATCACACGAGCTCAAGCAGATGCAGAGAGCAGAGGTGGAGCATAAACCCAGCATAAGTTGTTCTTCTTAGGTTTGGGAGAAATGCGGTCTAGTCCTGTTCTCATGCTTGTCTCCATGACTGCAGCACACCCAGTTTTCCCCCCACAGCGGTTTGCCCGTCACTTACTGTATCTGTCATCACATGGAGTAAAAATGTTATTGGCTGTGGTGCTAAAAAGTAGTCTAGCCAAATCAAAAATTTCATGACTGATTATCATCTTTACAAATGGGAATATTTGGGCTGTGACAATGATGTGTGTGTGTGTGGGGGGGGGGGTAGTGTTTTGTCTTAAATGTTTAATTAGTCTCTGGTGACATCTCATGGTTATTTTTAATGTTTAGTACATAGTTTTGTTTACAAATAGTTCCTCTAAAGGCAACACACAACATTTACCAGTTCATCATAATTACATTAGTTTATACCTTTTCTGAAACCTGTTTTACATAAAATGCATACAGACAAAAATCAACATGTGGATAAACTGATTTTCTGGTAAGAAATCTGCTAGTACACCAGCTTTTGTTTTGGGAAAAAGACAGAAGAGGATAACTGGTGTAAATCAATCACAGGCTGTGTACTGATATGCAAGAATCAGGAGCTACTTCTGCAACTGTATCAGTGCAATTATCTAAGGAGGATGAGAAGAAAACGTTATTCACATCTTACTGTTGACACTATAGGGCCTGTATAAGCTGTCAGTCACCACTGGTAAATGGTGAAGAAAATGGTAATGGATGAAGTGAGCAACTAAGAATGGTATGAGCAGTAGACCATGAAGCTGTCCGTAGGATTGAGCAGTATGGTTTTTCAGTGAATCCAGTCCAAACTGGAGGTTTAGGCAATATGTGATGAGGCCTTGTAAGAAGACACAGCTGCCCTTTAGAGCAGATCAGTAATAAGATCTGAACTAAACACACGCAGATGTACAAAATCTTACTACAACACACAAACACACACATATGCACATATGGACAGGGCATACTGGTAGCACAGCAAGGATCAAAGATGATTGAATAAAGTGGAATTAAGCTCCCTCAGCGACTCGTCTATGACTACAGTATTGATGTGTTAACCTCCAGGGAGCGTCTCTTAACATTTGGGTCCCAGGAGACTAAAGTGAAAAGCAATGGGGATAAACTCGAGATCTGACAGTGGTCCTGACACTGACATTTCAGTGTGTGACATTTTCCTCCAACGCACAGTAGTGAGAGCAGGCCAATATAAGCATCTTCATGGCAAGAAAAGGAAGAGAAAATTCTGCATGTCCTGAACTTTTAACCGACACCCTGCTGGAAATAGACTGAGGAGCCCATGGGTGCTTTCTGGTGTACTCTGTCCTATTCGCTCTTGTCCTCTTTCCTTCCTTCACTGCATTACTTTTAGTTATGCTAAAAGAAGATCAAATATGTGGAAATGGATATAAAATGAGATCAAATGATAAGGACACAATAAAAAAAATAATAGGATTGACCTAGCAGAGTAGATGTAAAGGAGAGGACAGTGAAAGGAGCTATGAAAAACAAAAAAATAAAGGAGATTCAAAATAGGAGATGGAAATAAAGCAGAAATGATCAGAGGTTGAGGATAGGCTCTCAATGAAGGAAAGGTAAAGGGATGAGCAGATGAAAAGATGCTTACAGCAATCTCTCTCTCCATCAGTCTCTAAGGACCATCATCATATCAGCCCCGATGTCCACCCACAGACCCTGACGACAAACCCAGGGTGCCGATTGGCTGCTGGGTGTCGCTCAGGGGAGGCGGGGCGGAGGTTATGAATATGTATGAACTAAAACTGGTTGATATACTGCTAGACAGAAGGACATGAGAGGAGAGGAGGGGAGAAAGAAGTGAATGGAGGAGGGCAGGGAGGCGCAGAGGAGAAAGAGGGGTGAGGAAGATACGTGGGCGGAGAGGTGGGGGAGAAAAGGATGACGAGTGGGAGGGGGGAGAGCTAAAGAGCAAGTGATGGACGTCGAGGGATGGAGAGGAGAGATGAAGGGAAGGGAGGAGAGGAGCAGTATCAGGAGGATTCAGAGGACACTAATGAGACAAATTAATCATACCACACACACACACACGCACCTCCCCCCTCATCTTAACCCCAGAGAGAGCACAACTCAACAGTGGTGTGGGTGTGTGTGCGTTTGCATGATATAGGCCAGGCGAGAGACGGGAGGGGGGGTAATTTTTATTTTTTTCTTATTTTTTCAAATTTCACACACACATGCACAGTGCCCCTGGTTGGGATGCTGTGCTGTGTAGGATGGGATTATTTATGTGATTGGATAAATGAGAGAGGGGGTCCCGGAGGACAACGCCATGCATTCATTACACAAGACAACACCAGGGGTGTGTCTCTCCGAGGAGTGGAGTGGTGTGCTAAGTGTGCTTCATGATGCTAATGTAAAGCTGGCACGGCACGGCCTCTGTGTGGTAAGCCACAACCTGGCAGGTCAACCAGGAGGTCAGTTTAAAGTCCAATTGTCCTATGAGAGGAGAGGATTTAGATTTCAATGTAATCAACAATAAAATGCTGTATAAGGCTATGGTCACACTGCAGGTCTTAATGCTCAATTCCAGTTTTTTTGCACATGTGGCCCATATCTGATTTTGTAATGGCAGTCTAAACAGCACAAATCCGATTTTTTCACACCAGACCCAGGCCACTTTCATATGTGGTCCTAAATCGGATACGCATCTGATTTTCCAAAGCAAACTCAGTCTGAATGGTCATGTCACATTTCATCTGACTTTTTCCTCACTGAAGTGAGACAGATGCGACAATTCTGCGGTGGGAGATGCAGCAAGCATGGCAGACACTGCTAATATGTGCTCTCTTTTTAATCAATCTTCTTCCTTTTATCAGTGGATCGTAATTTTGTCGGCTCCAACTGCACAACAACTTCAAATTTTTTTTTTTTTTTTTGGGGGGGGGGGGGGGCTGAAACTGACAGACAATTATTACAGGCGTACAGTAACAGCACATTTACTGGTCACTGCAAATTCCTTTTTCACCGTAAACAGCACACCGTGAGTCCTGGCTGCTATAATATCTACAACAGAGCTATTCAATTACAAAATCAGTTGGGCCACAACTGGAAATCAAGACATGTAACTGGGCCGCACATGTTCAGCAATCTGCTGAATATGACAAATTTCAAACCAACACAGATCAATTATGACGAAAAATATGCACTTTTTATTCATTGTCTTGGTTTTAAATGTGTGCTTGGCACATGACAAAGGCACATCAAAAGTGCATAAAAACACTAACAGTGCTGGGGTTGAGCAGAACTTAAAGTAGTAGAAATATTTTTTCTCATTTTAGTCACATCTTACTCAGGCATATCTCAAAGTGCATAAAAAGTCAATGTGCACCGTTGGTAGCATTAACATTTGTTTCCCTTTTGAAATAAAATGTATTACATCCTGGTCGTAACTGACTTTGGCACATCACAAAGTGCATTTAGCTGAATAAAAAAGAGCTGTCAAACACTTCAGTGCACCCCCCCCCCCGCCCAAGAAAAAATTGATAACATTAACAAGCATTGCACATCCACTACACCTGAAAAAAAAAATTGTCCCTACCTCCAAAACTTCACAAGATGATAGGCGTTTATACTGCTAGCCTACTAGCCTTGTTAGCACATCTGTGGCAGGAGTCCGTGGGTAAACAACGACGACATCCTAATTCAGCTTTAGAGCTCCCAGTCCTACTTTCTCCAGGTGAGTGTCAGTCTCATTTTCAAACCAGTTTACTCTCCAATGTTGATACATTTACTCCGATGACAGCAGAATCTCAAAACTAGCACTAACCCACGGACGCAAATAGGTGATTTCGTGTGTGCTCACCTCTTTCCATTGACTTTGTATGCATCCGTGACACCCATTTGCGTTTGGTGTAGGCTTGGTATCTTGCCACTAGCACCGTTAGCCACAGTCATAATAGAGCCCATACTTCAAAACAAATGTGCTGCATTGTGGGTTGATGGTTGCTAGACTACATGGAGTGTTGCATTTATGGTCTGTAGTAATTAATGGATTTCTGCAATTCTGTGAAATGTGTTGGCCTTTGCTTCTCTGGCTGGACCACAGACTGGGCCTGGGCCACTCGGAGGTTGGTTCTGGGCCGCATGTGGCCCGCTAATTAAATAGGCCTGATCTAAAATGTTAAGTTTAACGGTCCCAGTTGCCGTATGGCGACATAACCCCTAGTGGCCAAG
Source organism: Pholidichthys leucotaenia (assembly GCA_020510985.1). Lineage (NCBI taxonomy): Eukaryota > Metazoa > Chordata > Actinopteri > Cichliformes > Pholidichthyidae > Pholidichthys > Pholidichthys leucotaenia. Next base: position 295,185,980 of record CM035846.1, read on the forward strand.
AGCGGTAAATATTTTTTGTCAATAAAATAGTTCAGATTTCCAAGGCTATAACTTGAAAGTTGCAAGAGATAATGATTTACAGTCAAATAGAAAGATGTAGATTATGATCCAAAGTTTCATATAGGAATAAATTTATGCATCTAATTTGCATAATGTCGCGGCAGCTATATAAATTCCATAACTCAGTCAAAAGTGGACTTTGGACATATTTACACAAAGAATGGTTCAGTCTTTTAACACCATCGTCTCTACAGGGGTGTGCTGTTAGCTTATCTTCAAAATATATGAACCAGAAAATCAGTACAATGTAAAAAAAAACCAAAACAAATTCGTCACTTACCAGTGGCTGGGGGGCTTGCTCACTCACGTGACCGGTCCATTTTTGTCCATCGTGGTCGTTATTTTGAGTTCTGTCGGTCATTTGCGCTCTCTCTCACATCTACAAACTCTTAGGATTATCCCATGTAAATTTCATTTGTATTCTGCAGCTATTTTCGGAGTACGAAGCCGTTATGTGACGACAAACGACGATCGATGGCAGCCATATTAGCTTTCTGAGCTAAACGCAGGAAAACAGGAAAAGGAAATAAGGACTTCTTCTTCTTGGGTGTATTATGTGTCATCCATAAGTCCTCCAACGCGTGCCTGCCACCTTCTGAAACTGGCAGATTAGTACAAATCAGTGCAAATCCTCAATACAGCCGGGGATGTCAGAGTGAGTTGACAGGTGCAGTTGCTACACTGTGCCACTGGGGGCGTGTGAAATCTGACAGTTAAAAGGTTAATATAGACATGACTGTGGAGCAGAATAGCCAGATACGAGGATACAAGGACACAGTCCAGAGAGGGGGGGTCAGTGGCGGCTTCTCCTTCCTGTGTGGGACCGGTGTTACGCCACTGGTACTAGCCGTGCTGTTTATTTATTATTAACCTTATTTATACAGGTAATCCCATTGAGACACAGGGGCTCATTTTCAAGAGAGCTCTTTAATCGATCAGTTCTGTTAAAGCAGAGCTGATCACAGCAGTCATGTGGCGTGTAGAGGAATGAAGCTGGTCTCATTCATTTTGTGCATAATCATTTCTGAATGATTTTAACATTTTATTTTGCTGCACTGCATCAAGGTGAAGAAGTTCTGTCCCTCTCAATCGTTTGGAGCTCATATTTACTTCCGTAAACACAACGCTGTGGCTGTTGTTACATTTTCTTCTGCGCATGAGGGTCACTTCATAGCTGTAGACCATTCACACTGGAGTCTGATGGGGGATGCATTTAAATTATAATGTGAACGCCCACACACAAAAAAAATTGGATCTTGGCAAAAAATCGGAATTGAACATTAAGACCTGCTGTGTGACCATAGCCTAAGAGACTTAAAGGTGTTCAAGACAACAGTTTTCAGTGCAGAGCTAAAGTACCCACAATTGTTACCTAGCAACAATGCGTAATACATAGTGGACACATTCCTCCAAGAAGTTAAAAAAAAGCATGAATAACATTTTATCATTTTCTGTGCACTGATTTCATCAATGGAGCAGCTCCTACTTCCTCTATTTCAGTACACAGACCTTCCTGTTCAGCTCACAGCTGACATCATCTTATCATTTTTGCTAAGTAAATACTGATGTACTTATACTGTTCCAATTCTCCTCTCTCTGCTCTCTGTATGACGTTCCGCCCCTATGTACACTAGCGACGTTGATCATAAAAATACCACGTCTGCGGATTGATACTGTCAATGAAACCTCAACACTCTAGAAAAGTTTGATATTTTTATTAATTTTTATGGATTTAAAGAGCCTATATCATGCTATTTTAAGCCTTTCAGAGTAAACGATATGCATGTATGTGATAGTACATTACCTTTGGTACACTGGAGAATGAATTTCATATGAAATATGAGTTATTTTCGCGAGCCCGGAAGTAAGATGCCTCGATCTCTGAGGCTCTGCCTCTCCTTCTTGTGGCTGCCGCCCATTTCATGGCGTAACCCCTGAGTCGGCTGCTGCAGCGTGTCGCTGGCTTCCGCCCACGAAAACAACATCTACAGTAAACTTTAGAAAAGATGGATGAGCATGTTGAACTCTTTAGCCTCCTGTTATTATTTTAGCCTATAATATTATTCTTATGTAGTGTATGGTTAATCACGTTTATTATGATTTTAGCCTCTGCATTCTGGTCTATTTTGACCATTTCTGACGAGTAGGCTCTTCTTTAGGAAAACTGAACAAACTCCTAAATCTCTCACAGCCAAAGACACATTTACGCCACTTAGAAGACATTGTCTTACATAAAAAAGCGAACAGTTGTTGTCACTGAGCAGATTAGGTGCGAGAGGAACTACTTCTTCACAGCGTCAATGCTAAAGTGAAAGAGTTTTGCCGATCACCGCTCCGTTTGCTGTGTGGAGAAAGTGGGTGTGTGCGTTAGCCTGGGGGCGGTGCTGGCAGCACAGGCACTTCCTGGAGTGGGCGGCTCACCCACGTTCATACGTATGAACGTGGGGACCCAGTCATTATCAGGGACAGGGCGGAGCAGCAGCTCAGAGAGTAGGGTTGAGAGGGAATACTCAGATGCGTGAATGGAGCAAAATACCACTTTGGGGGTGTTTTTGGTGAGGAATTAACATTATAACATGCTTAAAAGCTCAAAAAAGTCGATTTTGCATGATATAGGCCCTTTAAAGGATGCAAATTATTTTTAGACATCTTCAAAACAATATCAGATCAACAAGTGAAAATTTGCGTCAATTTTCAAAACTGAACAAAACAGAAGCACCCTGACAGTCCGAAATCCCAAGAAAATGTTGGTCTTAAGGGGCCACTGCCTGAAAAATGCTGTGTTTGTTAGGTTTTAACTGCCTAAAATGAGTCTACTGGTCATGTAATTATCAAAAAATTTTCAAAACAGTCAATTCTCTGAAAAAAAAAACAAAAAAACAAAAACAAACAACAACAAAACACCCACATAGCCTTTATCTTGTTTTTCTCTCCTAGAAACGTTTTGGACTCTTCTGCCTAAATCGTATACGTCAAGTTTAGAAAAAGCCAACCCACTGCCATCCTAAAAACCCATCCGCTGCTCTATTATTGGCCCGCCTAGTTGTCCGTCATGTAGGTGTGGGGGTGGGGGTGGGGTGGGGGCTAATGGTAGCCCATTAGCCCCTGAGCTATTAGCCCCCGAGCCAACACTGGTATTAGGATACTCGCTGTAAGCGCGGCTTATATTGTTATTTTCTTCAGATCTTAGGCACCCTAATAGCCATCTCTGTTACCATCTGGTTCACTCCGGCCCATCTCCCAATGGTTTCGTTGTGATTCCACGGTGGATCGCAAGTACCGGCACACAGGTCGCTGCAATGACCCGGGACCAGAGGCTACTGGCTGGTATTATGCCGAGAACTCCCCCGGGTGCAATTCTCGGCAGGTGGGGGAGTTCTTGGCATAACATCAGTACAGGCGATCTGCCGCAAAATCACGACGAAACCCTGGGAGATGGGCTGGAGTGACGCGAGTCACAGCGGGGATGGCTTTTTGAGTGACTAAGATCTGAAGAAAATAACAATATAAGCCACACTTACAGCAAATTTCCTGGTACCAGTGTTAGCTTGTGGGCTAATAGCTCAGGGGCTAATAGGCTATCTTTAGCCTTTAGCTGGTTATATGGGCCACCAGCCTCCGGTACAGGCGATCCACCACGGAATCCCGACGAAGCCTTCGGGTCACTGCAATCAAAATGGCCCAGGACCAGAGGCTGCTCCCCCACCGTCCTCCGGGGGCAGAGTAGTCGCTCCAGCTGCCAGCTGGCCGTGGGAGCACAGTGGAGTCCCACAGAGCGAGACACTGCCCTCTGAAATCTATTGGCTCTGTAGCTTGGCCAGCAGTCTCGGGTCACGGGCCAGGTCTCAGTTGCGGTGATCGGGGAACGTGGTGCTAGCGATTTGTTGTGGAATCACAGCAAAATCATTGGGAGATAGGCAGGACTGGTGCAAGACACACCATTGACTGTGGATCAGTGAACCAGAGCGCTGCTCATCCAAGCTAGGAGGCTAGAAGTTAGTCAGCTAATGACTGATGTAAGAGGGAGGGCGGAGCTGAAAAGGTGAAAGATGGTTCTTAAAGTGACAGGCTTTAAATCAGAGCTTTTCAAGAAAGCCAGGAAAAATACAAAACAAATTTGCATCAATAATTTAAAAAAAATAAAGAAAATGTGAACAAAATATGTACAAACATTTCATTTAAGACATGTGTGAGCTATTAAAATGTGGAAAAAGTGTAGTCAATGACCCCTTTAAAAACAAAGTTCAATATGGAATATGGCCTCCATTTGCATTAATGCAGGCAGTAACACACCTCCACATGGACCTCACAAGCTGTCTAATGTTGTCCTGGGGGATATTTAGCCACTCCTCCTGCAATGCCATGGCCAGTTTCTGTCTGTTCTGCGGCGCCAAAACATGTCACCCAAGTTGATCCCACAAGTGTTCAATGGAGGATAAATCAAGAGAATAAGAAGGCCAAGGAAGGACATCAAAGTTCTGTTGCTGTAGGTTCTCCCTGGTGACTTGGGCAGCATGTGGATGAACATGCTTTCATTGGCAGTATTTTTATATATTCCACAAATTTTATTGTTGATACGTCATTTAATTTTAAAGTTTATGGGCATGTTCAGTTGTAACTGTTCTCGTGAAGAAAGAGAGGGGCGCATGATGGAGAAAACAGAAAATCACAGAGAAGAGGCCAAAAGAGCGAGACCTTAAACTTTCCAAAGTATGGGAAACAGAATTATATAAATATACTGTATAATCTGAATATGATTTTGTCCCCATTCACTGATAAAGAAGATTTCTATTTTACACAGTTTAAAAAATGTCAACAGTACAATGTCAGGGTGAAGGTTTAATTAGATTTTTAGAATTTATCATAAGATTTATTAGGCATTTCCTAATCCCTCCCTACAAACAAAATTCATTAGAGCTTTTTGTGTGTGTTGTTGGGGGTTTATTATTCAGTCTACATGCTGACAAAAGCAGCCCCACTGTGCTGATAAGAAGGCAGGGCTGTGGTCATGCCATCTTTATTGTTCCCAGAAATCTGGGACATTTTCAGGAGTTATACGTCAACATTCTGACAGAATATGCATTGAGATGCGGCTGCTGCAAAAAAGCACAGAAATAACAGAAAAATCAAAATAGTCGGAATAATAATTTCTATTCCATCCAACTACCTATTTAAATCCTGTTTGATATATCATAGAGGGCACATAATACTATTAGTGTCAATAAATTTACAATTATTTTCTTAATCCCCAGTGGTCATTTCTACAATAAACATCAAAAGAATCACACATTTCAGTATCGTTACAACTTGAACTTTGTGTCTATAAGTCGCACCATTGATGTTTGCAAAACACAAACCACTGTTGTAGCCTCCAGAGGGCTTTGTGATTATACAGACTTCCTGACATATTCAAAGATTTATGACAGTCTTTTTATGCTTGTGTTGTTTTAGCAAACAGAGCTCTTACTTCAACTACACATGTAAACAGTCGACACTGATAACGAGCAGATATGTGTGAACTTCTGTTGTCAATTTATTTGAAGGCAGAGACAGTTGTTTAACATCAGTGTAGCAAGGAGTAGCACAGATTTAGATATATGGGTGATTTTAAAGCAATTTAGAGCTCAGGTTTAGAGCATCAGGAAGCCTTAATCAACCTTACTGTTGACATAATTGCATGCAAGTATTGATTTGTGTGTGTGCGTTTTACCTCCTCTACATTAGAGGCAGTCTTGGCTGAGGTCTCCATGAATACGAGACCGTGTTCTCTGGCAAATGCTTCACCTTCCTCTTTCTTCACCTCTCTCCTCGACTCCAAGTCACTAACACATACGGAGATATACAATTACACAATAATCTAACATGTCAAAGAAAAATATGGTCAGTCTGAGCAATTCATTTGTGCTTTTCCCCCATGTATTTCCACTAAAAGTACTGTTGTCTTTAACATGTCTAAAGATGGCTGAACCAAAGTTTTACTTTCCTTCTCATTTGTATTTAATTGTCTACAACAATCAACATATAATCTCATGGCATAAGCAAGTGATCATTTGAAGGATTCCCCCTATATTCTCCAGTGGTTTCAATCATTCAAAGCAGTGTTTTAATATTTTCTAGTATCATTTAAGTGTACATATGAGTAATGGAATAATTTTAGAAGGTTATAACCTATGAAACCATCATTTTGCAGCTAATGGAACCTTTAAATCACAAATATAAATGCCCTGGTGTCCCACTCTGGCACACTCTATGCATTGTAAACACTCAACTTGTACAGAAAAACACTTTTGACATAATTTCTTAAAGTGACATTGCCAAAAATCCCCCCCCCTCTTGTTAACATGTCTGTAACATGTTTATGACTCACTAAGACCTATCAAGAGCAAAACCACTCAAATACGTCATGTCTGCTACTTTGCTGTGAAATTTCAGTTAAGCTCCTCCCCCCTTTGGAAAAAGGCAAGTGTAGACGGAGCATTTTTGGTGACGTCGCTATAACGGCTGTAGTGCTGAGCCAATCAGGTCTAAGAACTGTCTCTGGCCTAACAGAAGTTAGCCTCCAGGGCCAGTTAGCATTTTTGGACAGCTGCTTTGAAAACATGACTCAAATTAAGATGAATTTTACGATTAAACTGCTTTTAAGGACTGATGCAGCTTCGGTCGTTATCCTGGCTGTGCATACAACTGGGCATGCCCTTCAACTGATAAATCTTTTTTATCACAGGATTTATTTCTGTTTAATGTAGCGCTAGCAACTATTAGCCTTGTGGGATGTGGGTGTTCCTATTCACAAATCCTGGTGTTTGAAGAAGGAGGAAAAGTGAAAAGATTCCGACATGAAATTGTAAGACAAAATTTTTTTTGTAGAATAAACGGCCTACGATGCCATTTTAGACAATGTAAATTTGTTTTTATAGGAGATTTATATCCACTGGAGTGTGTCTTTAAGTAACGCTGATGGATAATATAACATACAATGCAATCAAGAAATGTGGTTCAATGACCAGCTGATGCATACTGCAGAAGTGAGCTTCCTCATTTTACACTTGACAGAAGGATGTACTAATTGAAGCATGACCTTCTAGGCACATTCTCCTTTTAAAGTCTTGTGCAATCTCATGTACACAGTGAGATATATTAAGTAATGGTAGAGCTGAGTTCCCCAAATACAACAGATCTAAATTACTATGACACGGTTTGATTTGGTGAATACAGAACACTGATTATCATGGGGAAAAAAAAGAATATTTGACAAATGTTCAATACAGTTATACAGTTCAAAGAACCCAAACTGTTAACGGTCCAGTATTAATTAAGGCAGTATGGATCCATCACTGTTGAAAACACCAAAAAAGAAATTACCTCTTGTTGCCAATGAGCATGATGACCATATTGGAGTTGGAATGTTGGCGGGCGTCCTCTAACCAGGTTGTCAAGTGGTTGAAGGTATCCCTTCTGTTAAACCAAGCACAGATTTCAGGCTTCAGTTGGATGGACTTTTTGATGAAACTAAAAGTTTGTTGTCAGCCAGACACACATTGATGTCTGATTTTACTTCCTCTTGTAAATCATGAATAATGTGACAGTAAGTTTCTCTAGTAGTGGTGCAACCATTTGAGTCAGGGATCCAGTCATTTGGAAGTTCTGTGCCAGTAGCCAGATCAGTGTTTAAACAAACAGGTCATATTTAAAATTAGGGGTGGCAGTCGCCAAAAGTCCATGACACAGTGTCACCCAACACTTGAGTCATAATACAGTATTATTACAGTTCTGCAATAAGTTGAATATTGCAATATTATCAGTATATTGCAATTTCCAATCCCCAAACTTTGTCCTGTCCAACTCCCGACTAACGTTCAGTGGGCCATCCTGTGGTGCACTGATCTCACCAGACAGTGACTATGTTTTTTTTGTCCACAATTTAGTGGGCTAAAAATGTCTGTTGGTTTTTAATACTCAAGTACTCAAAATGTTGCATTGCTATTTGAACGTTTATTCATTTTTTTAAAATAAAACATTGTAATTTTTTAAAATTTAACCTTTATATTTGTACAGGGAGGTCCACTGAGAGGTAACCTTTCTTTTTCAAGGATGCCTTGTTCACATTCACACCAGGAAGTGACCCAGTACAACCACTGGAGCAGTTGGGGTTAAGGGCCTTGCTCAAAGGCACCACAGTGGGGTTAATGAGATCTGATCCTGCCGGTCCTGGGATCGAACCAGCGATACTCCAATCACCAATCCACATCCTTAACCATTAGGCCATCACTGCCTTAATCAATACAATATAATCAAAGCACCAAGGTGCTGATGCCTCCTTGCCAGAGCCTTGGTGGAGGTATGCGTTCTTGGATCATCACCAAAATGTTATGGGTTCCTTTCTAGCCCAAGGACGACCTCTGGTGAAAATTTCATCCAAATCCATCCAGTAGTTTTGGAGTACACGCATGTGCAGTGAAAATAATCTGCAGTTCAAATGCCCATACTGTTGGCGGTAGCCAAGAGCCACCAAACTTATTTGAACAGCTGCAACCCAAACACAAAAGAAGAGCACAGTGACGTTTTAAATGGTGGAAGCGATGGAGGCACATGAACACAATGACAATCAAAATGAACAGGAGCTTCTGTTGTTTCGTGGCAGAGGAAGAAAACTGATGGGCAAAAAGACGGACATTTGTTCACCCGGTATTGGCGGACTGCTCAGTACTTGCCTCTGGTGGGAGTTTCCGGGCGCATGCGCAGTTCACTGCGACCACTTGCGGGTGAGGAATGTTGGGACTTTTTAACAAGTTTTACCTCATCCTTCCTTGGCAAAACTAAACAGCAAAACCAGTGTGAAAACAATCGATGTGATGAATAAATGGTGTAGTTGCTGAATACGTTTTTTTTTTTTTTTTTTTTTTTTAGTAACTGGTATTTTAAAACAGTTCAGCTCCACGTGCTGTAAAAAAAACGTGCTGTTAAAAAAGTTGCACTGCCGTCTCTAGTGGTCCGGTATAGTTATTACAATACATTTTTTCCCGGTTGCACTGACCGTACAGGTGAGTTAAATTTGTGTTTATTTCAAATACAAAGCCTTATCTCAGAATTCTGGCAAATTACAAGTTGAAAAAATATGGCGATACAATGATACAAGCCTTTAGTTGCATTTAATTTTGACCGGGTGAGCGGAAAGCAGACAGAACCACACACACACACATTGTGGACAGAGCCACACACAGACACACTGAGCGATTAATGTATGCCTCAGTTTTCACCGAGGCATAATTACAGCGCAGTATTGTGATACTATGCTGCAAAAAATGAGGACATATGGTGTCATGTTCCCCCCATACTGTCGCCCTTTACAGTTTACGTGGCAGCCCACAGGCAGCTCCCTAAAACCAATCACTATGCTCAATCATAAACACACATCCGTTTTATAGCATGAAATAACTAATTACAACTAAACTTGGAAAAATTTAGTCAAGGAGTTTTAGTTTTCACTTTGGCAAAATGTTTCACAACATAATGGGGTAAGAGCGGGCATAGCATCTTACTGCAGCCAACCACCAGAGGGTGATCAAGATGGATGGGCTTCACTTTTTGAGCGCTCTCATAATGTCCATCTCTATCTATAATCTATTATTTCACCATGATCCTGAATGTGAATTGACTGCATTACCTTGTGATGTCGTAGACTAGCAGTGCTCCTGCTGCTCCTCTGTAGTAAGACCTGGTGATGGACCGGAAGGACTCCTGACCAGCCTGGAGAAACACATGCATATATTAATGCACAGGAATTGAAAGCTGAATAATTGAAGTGTCCACAGACACCTGCAGGTCCTTTGATTCTGCAACTGCTGTGGAACCAAACTGTCTTTGGAGGATTGCTCTTTGAGCCCTGCAATACATCCTCATACCAGTCCCATTTATCCAGTGTCTAGTGCTCAGATTTATCTCCAATTTGTTCTAAAGAATCCTGATTCTCTAGCAGATCCAGCACAGGGTTTTCCATAAACCTAGAAAGAGACAGGATAGAGCTGAGCCTGTAACTGGATACAATACGGTTCTCCTTTTCATCTCCTAACTGCCACAGATCATCTCTCTCCCAGCTTGTATGCCTGAGCTCCCATTTTCTCCATTTATGATGAGCACAGAAGGTCACATTAGCCATGCTGTTGCAGTGTATGGATTAGCATTTATGCCATGCTGACACAAAGTCTTTCCCTCTCACCTTGTTCATTCACTCCTCTTCCTATTTTTATCCCCTCACTGTCTCACGTTTACTGTGTTTTCCTTCCATCACTCATCTTTTCATTCTCCCTCCATGATTCCTAGGTCTCCCCTCTTCTCATCAACGCTTTCATCATCTGGCATTTTTACCCCCCAGCCCCCAACCTCTATTCATCTTCTGTCTCAATCCAACATACAGTAACAATGTTGTCTGTGTTCGTCCAGGCCCGAGGAGAAAACAAAACACTGCTCTATTCTAACAGCTGCAACATTCTGACCTCATCTCAAACACCAGACAGACAGACGGAGATGCAGGCAGGAACACGGTCAGCCGGTGAATCATTCAGCAAGTCAGAGGACCAGGCGGCCAGTGTGGCACTCAATGAAGCATTTGGTTACTGAGTCAGAGAATTGGTCGGTCAACATGCAAGGTAAACTAGTCAACTAGAAAACCAATCAGATGTTCAGTCAGTAAAGCGTTAGTTAGCTGGACAGGAGCACCATCACTGAGTCATTCAGAGAGCAGCCAACCAGCCAGTAATGCCATTAGTGAATAAATGATAAATAAGGGTGAAAGAAAGGGAACGCTGTGTCTGTCTGCCATCTGGCCAACAGGCTCATGTGCACAAACACACAAATTCACACACACTCATTCATATGGCAAGCGCATCCTACACAATTACTGAAGTGGTTTCTCTAGCTGTTGGGCAATGATGAGGTGCACAAATCCAGTGATCAGATGATGGCCTTTAAGCCTGTTTGGTTTTCATTTTGAAATGATAACCAGGTGTTGACAAAAATATGCAACAGTTCTTCAATTTGAGGTCCAGGGTTGACATGTTGAGAGGCTCTCTCTTTCACTGTTTAAGTTTAGCAAACCTTTTTTGTAGAACTCTAATCCCACCTGCTGGTCAACTGCCTAACTGCACAGGGGAGAAAAAAATGATGACGCATGCATTGTTTCTCTGTGACTCTCAAAAATACTGGCAGTGTTATGAAATGACATGTGCTCATGTGCAGGCAGCTCTTGAGGCAGTCTAACAAAAAAAAAAAGCACATCTTTGCTTGAGGCAAATTTATGACAAGTGTCACATCAGTGTAAAAAAAGTTTCCCTCAATGTACAGGACACATTTATTTTTTAAATCTCAGTTCTTAAAAGGTTTGTTGACTCCACAACTAAAAATTGGTGAAATGGTCTTTCAATTTTCAAAATTTCAAGTTTATGACCTGGCACCACAACCTAATATACTACAATAAACTAAGAAAAGTCTTGCTGCTGATTTTCATCCAGAGGAACATGACTTATATTATGAACACCTTGGTTGACAGTTGTTTCAATTCAGTCCTTTCTCTTTTTGTTTTCTAATTCTGTCTCAAAAACCATCCAGATGAAGTTTTAAAGTTCAATTCCCAAGGATTTGCATTTCCTGTGTGTTTCTCCCCTCTGCTCGACTTCCTCTTTTTTTTCCTTCACCCGCAACTGGCAGCTACCCATCTCTGAGCTTGGTTCACTTGAGTTGTCTTCCTGTAAAAAAAGGGAGTTCTTCCTCATACTGTTGCCGAGTACTTCCTCATGCTGGATCAAGCATGTTTGCTGGAGCCCTCTCTCTAATGCTATGGACTGTTCTTGACAGTCTTGGCTGCTTTTGCAGATTAAACTTACCATGTAGCGAGTAAGCAATAAATATAAAAGTGAACAGAATCAAATATGAGCAACAAGGTCAAAGATGCCCCAAACTGTTCATCAATTTCTGTGATAATTGTCAGGATGAAACAACTTACGTCTTGTTGCTGGCCAATGAACTGACAGAACACAGAAATGAAAGCAGGATGTCAGAGAACTACTTGACGCTATCATTTGAGTTAAATGTTAAAGCAAATCCACGGAGAAAACTTTTAACACGTAGAAAGGCCCTTAGCCTTAGAAGCTTGGGAAACTTAAGATCCCAGTGAAGAACGCAAAGTATAAGAACTGCTTTATATCATTTACTACCAAAGAGTAGCGGGTGGTTGTCTTCTCTACTTGTATGTTCATATAAATCTTTAAAAAAAAAAAAAAAAAAAAAAGCAGTTCTGAATTTGCCCCTTTGATGTTATTAACTTTTAGAAACCAGTACATGTCACAGTAGAACTTGTAGCAATTTCTAAGAAAATTTTTTAAAAAATTAATGAGAAAACAGAGTTTTTGGACTTAAAAACATTCAAAGAGGTTCTTTACATATGAGGCAACTCCATGTATAGGAGTGGAAAATGCCTGAGCCCCATCCCCCATCTTTGTACTATCCATCTCCTGGACAGATCTAAAGAGTCCCACCTTTGCAATGCTGACCTCATCAGAAACTGAGCACTTAGTACCCTCTAGTGGACAGAAAGGTAAACTGGTTTTTCAAAAAGGTTTTCTGTATTTGCAACATCTAATAATTTTTAATAAAATACTGTGAGACTGGTGTCTCTAATAGGATGCAATATCATCGCAGCAAAGTATCGCTATATTACACCGTATTGATTCCAACCGCAAAGCCAATAAATGCCTAATGAAAACATTGATTGTATAGCAACTTACTAAAACTTGTAGTCACAGTGGCTGTGAGCACACAAAATATTGTGAAACCCTGTATAAGCTTGAAAGTTTGAAATGACTTTTGCATCATTTAAATTAAATGTTTTCATATTCTGAACAATAACTGCTAATTGCTGAAAACATTACATTTTGTTTGTCCTTTGTTTTATTTTAATTGGAGTACTCTGTGTTATATAGTTATTTACGATGTCTGCCACTGTAGTATTCTCTGGGCCCCTCCCCAATCTGACCAGTGATGACATGTTTAGCCGCTCGTCATCCTTGAACCGCTGGCTGTCTGTGTGGTGTCCTAAAAATGACGTGGGCTACATTGACAATTGGAGCTCTTTTTGGGGAAAACCTGGTCTTATGAGACGAGACAGAATTCATCCCACTTTGGATGGTGCTTCTCATTTATCTAACAATCTGGCATCTTTTTTATCCAAATTTCCAAAACCATGACTACTCAGAGTTGGGACCAGGAAGCAGAGTCACAGTCTTACACGCCTCTCTGCAGCTCCTCTTCATCCGCCACCCCTCAGCTTAGCCCCTGTCTTCCCCATCAGAGAATCGTTGTCTGCTCCCTCCAAAGTAAATAAAAATATAATGTATAAGCATCCCAAAGTGATAAAGCAAAATATTGGTAAAACTCAAATTAAACATAAAGCCTCTAAATTGAATGATTTGGCCTCTGTTCCTCCTCATAATTTAAAAATTAAATGTGGTTTGTTAAATATTAGGTCTCTAACTCCCAAGTCTCTGTTAGTCCATGATCTGTTAATTGATCATCAGATTGATTTAATTTCCCTTACAGAGACTTGGTTAGGACAAGAGGATTATGTTGGTTTAAATGAGTCAACCCCCTCTGGTTATTTAAACTGTCAAAATCCCAGAAGTTCTGGTCGTGGAGGAGGAGTAGCAACAATTTACCATTCCAAATTACTAGTTAATGTAAAGCAAAAAACATGTTATAATTCCTTTGAGGGCCTGGTCCTCAGTATTGGGCACTTTAGCAATTTCAGGTTAAACCCAATTTTATTTGCCATTGTTTATCGTCCCCCATCAACCTATTCAGAATTTTTATCCGAATTTGCTGATTTCTTAGCTGATTTAGTGTTGAAATCTGATAGAATAATTATAGTAGGGGACTTTAATATACATGTGGATGTAGATAGTGACTGCCTTAATGTGGCTTTTAATTCAATATTAGACTCGATTGGGTTTTCTCAGAAAGTAGGAAATTCTACTCATTACCTCCACCATACATTGGACCTTGTTCTGACATATGGCATAGAAATAGAAAATCTTGTAGTGTCTCCTCATAACCCTGTACTGTCAGACCATTGTCTGTTAACCTTTGATTTTACTATTTCTGACTATTTGGCTCCTAAAGAAAAATATTATCACAGTAGATGCCTCTCAGATGATGCTGTTTCCAAATTTATGCAGATTGTTTCCTCTATGCCATGTGTCAACACAACGGAAATAAGCTATAGACAGCTTGCTCCTTCTGTAATTGATAACATGGTGGATAGTGTTTCAGCTTCTCTGCATCAGGCTCTAGACTTGGTGGCCCCCTTAAAAAAGAAAAAGTCTAATCAGAGATTTTTAACTCCTTGGTTCAACACAGAAACTCGTAGCTTAAAACAGAAGACTCGTCAATTAGAAAGAAAATGGCGCTCTACTAATTTAGATGAAATCTATTTAGCTTGGAGAAATCATCTTTTAATTTATAAAAAATCTCTTAGAAAAGCTAGAACGAGTTATTACTCTGCATTAATAGAAGAGAACAAGAATAATCCCAGGTTTCTTTTCAGCACTGTAGCCAGGTTGACAAAGAGTCAGGACTCTGTCAATCCTAGCATCCCCTTAGAGCTTACTAGTCAGGACTTTATGAACTTTTTCAATAATAAAATTTCATCCATCAGAGATAAAATCAATCAGATTCTTCCCACAGTTAACTTAAATACTGTAACTACTACAACTCCTTCTATTGATGTCTGTCTTGATGAGTTTACTCCAATCGACCTTTGTGAGTTAGACAAAGTAGTTTCCTCATCCAAACCTTCAACTTGTCTTTTAGATCCTATTCCTACCAGGTTATTTAAAGAAGTCTTCCCACTTATTGGTAGCTTTATTCTTCATATAATCAATTCTTCATTAACTTTAGGCCATGTACCGCAGGCTTTTAAAACGGCTGTAATTAAACCCTTACTCAAAAAGCCAACGCTAGATCCAGGAGCTTTAGCTAACTATAGACCAATCTCTAATCTCCCTTTCATTTCAAAAATCTTAGAAAGAGTTGTTGCTACGCAATTATTTGACCACCTGCAGGGAAATGGTTTACTTGAAGAGTTTCAATCTGGGTTTAGAATCCATCATAGTACTGAAACAGCTTTAGCGAAGGTCACCAACGACCTCCTCATTGCATCTGATAATGGACTAGTTTCTGTACTTGTACTTTTAGATCTTAGTGCAGCTTTTGATACTATTGATCATAATATTCTACTTGATACATTAGAACACTATGTTGGACTTAATGGAACTTCGTTGCAGTGGTTTAGATCTTATTTATCTGATAGGTTCCAGTTTGTTCATGTAAATGATGAGTTTTCTTTCAGCTCAAAGCTTAGTCATGGAGTTCCACAGGGATCTGTGCTAGGCCCTACTCTTTTTAGTTTATATATGCTTCCGTTAGGCAACATTATTAGAAAGCACTGTATACATTTTCATTGTTATGCAGATGACACACAATTATACCTGTCAATGAAGCCAGATGATACTAATCAATTAGCCAAGTTAGAAGCCTGTCTTAAGGAAATCAAAGCTTGGATGACTTGTAATTTCCTGCTACTAAATTCAGATAAGACTGAAGTCATTCTTGTTGGTCCAAAAAACCTTAGAAATTCCTTTCCAAATCAAACTTTCAGTTTGGACACAGTTACTCTTTCTCTTAATAGCTCTGTGAGGAACCTTGGAGTTATTTTTGATCAGGATTTGTCCTTCAATTCACATATTAAATTTGTTTCTAAGACTGCCTTCTATCATTTGCGTAATATTGCCAAGATTAGGAGCATCTTGTCTCAGAGTGACGCTGAGAAGCTGATCCACGCTTTTGTTAGCTCGAGATTAGATTATTGTAATTCTTTATTATCAGGCTGTCCTAAAACATCTTTAAAAAGTCTTCAGCTGATCCAAAATGCTGCAGCAAGAGTTTTAACAGGTACTAGAAAGAGAGATCATATCTCTCCGGTTCTGGCCTCCCTTCATTGGCTTCCCATAGAGTTTAGAATTAAGTTTAAAATCCTTCTTCTCACTTACAAAGCTCTAAACAATCAGGCTCCTTTTTATTTAAAAGATCTGATACTACCGTATTATCCTAACAGAGCACTACGCTCCCAAAATGCAGGATTACTTGTAATACCTAGAATCTCCAAAAGTACAATGGGAGGCAGAGCCTTCAGTTATCAAGCTCCTCTCCTGTGGAATCAGCTGCCAATCTGGATTCGGGAGTCAGACTCGATCTCTGTTTTTAAGAATAGGGCTAAAACCTACCTTTTTGATCTAGCCTACAATTAGGGAGGGATCATGTGTTTCTGAACCCTCCCTTAGTTATGCTGCTAATAGGTTTAGTCAGCCGGGGGACCTCCAGTAATGCACTGGGCCTCACTCCTTTCCTCACTCTCTATGAAATATTTTTTTTTGCTGGTCATTAACATTTGTTTGTTCTCTCCCATAGATTGAGTCCCCATCGTGCTGTTTGCTCTCTACATGTCTGTTCTTTTCTTCTTCTCTATCCCCTCACCCCCCAGCCAGTCGCAGCAGATGACTGCCCTTCCCTGAGCCTGGTTCTGCTGGAGGTTTCTTCCTGTTAAAAGGGAGTTTTTCCTCTCCACCGTCGCCAAGTGCTTGCTCACAGGGGATCGCCTGATAGCTGGGGTCTTTCTGCAACTGTGGGGGTCCCCCCTACAGTTGATAGTGCTATGAGATGACTGTTGTTGTGAAATGGCGCTATATAAATAAAGTTGAATTGAATTGAATTTAGATGGTTATATGTTCTATACTTTTATTTGTGTGGCATGGGGTGGTGGCTCCGCCTTCTGGTCACACCACCACCCATGACTATAAAAGGGCTGCAGGCAGGAGGGGGGCCTCTTTCCCATCCTCTGCCCGGCGGCTGTGTGTTGCACCTGTGCCTCTTCAATAAATGTTCGTTTCTACACCTGGCCTCGCCTTGTCTCCATTTAGACACAACACTCTGCGTACAGTTTTCCAATCAAATTCTTCCTGTAAATGCATGCATTTTGGAGAAGTTTTGTCAAAAGACCACCATGACTGAAAATACTGGCTTCTTTTCCAAATTTAATAAATATTTCCCTTGTATATAGCCCCGATTAAAAAAAATGATTACAAATGTCAGAACTGTTAATAAACCATTTCAATACAGGAAGTGTTTCATTGCCTTAGAACTGCTGGAAAAGAGCGGGGCTGGAGCCTATCCCAGCATCTTTTGGCGAGAGGCAGGGTACACCCTGGACAGTTCGCCAGTCCATCGCAGGGCCAACACAGAGAGACAGACAACTATTCACTCTCACAGTCATACCTAAGGACAATTTAGAATCCCCAGTTTGATGCCAATTAACCTAACTTGCATGTTTTTGGCATGTGGGAGGAAATCAGAGAAATCCCGGAGTAAACCCACGCAGACACGGGGAGAACATACAAACTCCACACAGATCACTGTTGGTCAGGGGCTGGGATCGAACCCAGGATTCCCCGCCCAAGGGTAAGTTGCTGTGCTGCCGCAGTACTAACCACTCCGCCACCATGCCGCCCAGGCGATCCAACTTGAGGAATTAAAAGTCGTAACAAGGGTTCTATAGGTGAACCTGTGAAAGGATCATTCTCAGTGGAGTGGAGAGTCACTACTCAGCCCCGCATGAAGGCTGGAGGGCTCCCCACCGGTCTCTGGTTACCCACTCCCCGCGAATCTCCCCGGCTTGCTCCGAGTCTGTCCCATCTGGGAATAAAGGAGGTGAGCCGGCGGGCGGGCACACTGGACCACCGGCCCCCAGCGAGCAGACCACCAAGCAGCTCGCTTTGCCGGTGAGCTGCTCCGAGGTGAGCTGCTTAGACCGCTGGCCCCCGCCGGCTGGCTCGCCTCCTTCACTCCCACATGGAACAGACTCGGAGCGAGCTGGGGAGATCTGTGGCGAGTGGGCCCTCCAGCCTTCACTCGGGGCTGGGTAGCGACTCTCCACTCCACTGAGAATAATCCTTCCTCCGGTTCACCAACGCTGATACTCACTGGCTCGCCCCGGCTGTTGCACCGTGCACACCAGGGTCATCTCCCCCGGCATGCAGGGTAAAAAGCAGGCTGCAAACCCATGACCTCTGGTATTTTAGTTTTTCCAAATAAAATTAATCATTGCAGTCATATTTTCTTATCTAGGGGAAAGACATGTAATTTAAAAGAAGAGGATTTCTTGCTCTCACAGCCAAAAACTGAACACGCGTAATCTGCCATCTTTCCCAACTTGCAAAACCTCCTGCTGCTCCTCAGCTCCTCCCTCTTCCCCCAAGGCAGTGAACTCAGGTCTGCAGTCATGCCCAGTGCTTAGCCTGATGCCTTACGTAGGTTAATGTTATAACCAATCAGGCTAAGCAGCAATGCTTACGTAGCTAGACATGCTCTGTCCAAACTCGTAGAGTTGGGACTGAATTTCCTCTCGATATGTCTTGTAAGTCACAGAAAAACATGTTGCAGACATGTTAACAACAGAAAAAAACTTGATTTTTGGTGGCGTGTCACTTTAAGATAGCTTGACTTTAGTCATTTGTTTTAAACATCATCTTTAATGTTGAAAACATACATACAGCTGTAATGCTGTATGAATAAAGTTACTTATTTAATTCTTCAAAACGTGATATAAACAACCACTAAAAAATCTATTTACTTCACTAAAATGCTGTAAAATGTTTAAAAGTAAACTTTCTCAACTTAACTTCATATATTACGATTTTCATTAATTTGGGGGAATATCTGCTCTTTAATAAAACAGGAGTGTTTTAAGCACCCAAGCAAAAAAGCTGTCAAGGTGAGAGCTGGCATTCTTGTCATCTCATGAGACTCCGAGTTTAATATCTTCATAATCCACATATAATCTTTAATTCCTCTAAAATCTCTTGTTTATCAGAGCATGTGATGATCCATGTGTCCATCAGATCTCAAATATCTATAATAAAATGTACCCAAATTCCCTAATTTACAACTTTTGAAATGTTTGTCATGGAAAAAAGGAAAAAGTATTTTAAAATAAAAAATTAAGATGACAACCACAAATAAAGGTTTAGAAATTAATGCAACATTTGTATGTACTACACTTTAATATAATTTATAGAATATATTACCGTATCCCAGATCTGCAATTTGATCTGTTTGCCGTCTATAGTGATCATCCGCGCTCCGAACTCCACACCTGGACAGACACAACCAGAGAAGAATTCAAGTTAGATACAGATTTCAAAAAAGGAGCTGTTGCTTATCAAAAGACCATCAACATTATCCATCTACGTACTCGTATAAAAACTACACAATGGTTATAAGTAGCATTCTATTACTTCATCTACCCTGACACAAATCAAAGCAGTGACACACAGGCTGTGTGCCTACCAGCCTACAACACCAACCACATCATCAAGTTTGTGGACGACATGACGGTGGTGAGCCTCATCACCAACAATGAAGAGGCCAACTACAGAAATGAGGTGAGCCAACTGGTCCAGTGGTGTAAAGACAATCTCTTCCTGAACGTGGGAAAAACCAAGGAGATTGTGGTCGACTTCAGGAGGGGACACACACAGCATCCCCCTCTGATCATCGATGGAGCAGCTGTGGAGAGGGTGAGCAGCACCAAGATCCTGGGGATGCACACCTCTGAAGACCTCTCCTGGTCCAACAACACCACATCACTGGCCAATAAGGCTCAAACTTGCCTCCATCTGCTCCGTAAACTGAGGAAAGCACAAGCCCCCCCCCCCCCCCATTCTGTGCTCATTCTACGGGGATACCATTGAGAGCATCCTCACCAGCTGCATCATGGTGTGATATGGAAGCTGCACCGCATCCTGCCGGAAGACACTACAATGCACAGTGAAATCAGCCAGCAAGATCATCGGTGCCCCCCGCTCCCCCTCTCAGACATCTACTGCACCTGTCTCACCCACAGAGCCATCAACATTGCAGGCAATACCTCCCACTCCTCACACTCCCTCTTCAGCCTCCTACCCTCGGGGAAAAGGTACCGGAGACTCCGGGCTCACTCCACAAGACTGCTTAACAGTTTTGTTCACCAGGTCACCCGCCTGAGAACAGGTGGGTGAGGACTGGATGGAGAGCAGCAGCGATGGCATCTTTTGTAGATCTGTCTGACCTGAATGCAAACTGAGACTGGTCGTGGGAGGGAGGGAGGGTGGACTTGATGTTCTGCATGACCAGCTGCTCAAAGCACTTCATCATGATGGAGGTCAGTGCTACGGGCCGGTAATCATAGTAGCTGGATGGGACAGGCTTCTTTGGGACTGGCATTACGGTAGCAGTTTTGAAACGTGGGGTCAACAGCTTGACTCAGGGAGATGTTGAAGATCTCGGCCAGGACATTCTTGAGCTACTCCGCACAGTCCTTCAAAACACGACCTGATATGTTGTCTGGTCCAGCTGCCTTTCGTGGGTTGATCCTGGAGAGGGTCCTCTTCACGTTAGCCAGGTTCAGACTTATAGCCTACTCATGTGGGGGAGGGGTGGACTTCTGTGCAGTTTTGTATTTCAAAACGGCCAAAGAAGTCATTTAGGTTGTTAAGCAGTGTGATGTCACTCGCACAGGTCTGAGGTGGAGGTTTGTTGTTGGTAAGGGTATGTATGCCACGCCAGAGAGAACGTGCATCTCTGGTGTTGCTGAAGTGGCCGGATATTTTCTTGCTGTACTGTTGTTCTGCCTCCTTGATGCCACAGGACAGGTTGGCCCTAGCTGTTGTTAGTCCTGCAGTGTCACCAGCCCTGAAGGCTGCGTCCTGAGCCCTCAGGAGCCTGTGGACCTCTTTTGTCATCCATGGCTTCTGGTTGGCATGAACAGTGATGGTTTTGCAGTGAGTGACATCATCAATGCATTTAGCTATGTATGCTACAACAACCTCAGAGTACTCCTCTAGGTTTCTGTGTCCATTGTGAGTGGCTGCATGCTTGAAAATGTCCCAGTCTGTAGTGCTGAAACAGTCTTTCAGAGCATCCGAGGCCCCTCTGGCCACACACATACCTGCTTTTTAGTTGATGTGATGTCTTTCACTCTGGGTCTGTATGCAGGCCTTAGCAAGATGGTGATGTGATCAGAGAGACCAAGGTGGGGGGCTCTGTATGCTCTTTTGTGAGTTGTGTACACAAGGTCCAGCAAGTTGTCTGTCTCCTCTTGTTGGAAAGCCCACGTTGGTGTAGTTTTGGTAGGTGGACCTTTAAATCCGCCTGGTTGAAGTCTCCTGCTGTGATGAGGAATCCATCTGGATGCGCAGTTTGTGTCTCACTTATAGCCTGATAAGAGTTCATTTAGTGCTTTACTCCTCTTGCCAGTGGCGGTGGACGGGACATACATGGCGATTAGCAGAAGAGATGTAATTTCTCTTGGTAAGTAGAAGGGTTGGCACTTGATGATCAGAAATTCCACCAACGGAGAACAGTGTTTGTGTACAACAGTTGCATCTTGGCACCAAGCGTCACTGATGAAAACACACACGCCTCCCTCTCGGGCTTTCCCTCCCTTTGTGAACACCCAATCAGCACGATAGCATGTTAGCCCTGCTAACTGAAAAGCAGAGTCCAGGATATTGTCATTTAGCCAAGTTTCCGTAAAGATAATGCGCATCACGTTGCATAGATTTCAGGAGCTGCATGTGGTCTATTTTGTTGTCTACTGAGTGTACGTTGGCCAGAATGGGGGAAGGAATCTTGAGTCTGTGTGGGTTAGCCTCATTCAGATACCTCCACGTTTACCTCTCATTTTCTCTCACACTGTCTGCAGCGTCTCCATTTGAGATGGGACTCAGCAGTCGAGGCCGGGGATGTGGAGGTCTGGCAGTAAAGTCCTAGACGCTCGAGTTCACTGACGCACAGTCGATGGTGTATCTTGCATCAGTCCGGCCTATTTCCTAATAATTTTGCCATAATTCCACAACAAATCACTAGCACCGCATGCCGGATGCCCCGCCGATCGCTGCAACCAAGGCTTGGCCCGTGACCCGAGGCTGCTGGCTGAGCCGACCTACCAAGCCATGGGATCTCAAAGGACAGTGTCTTGCTCTGTGGGACTTTGCTCTGCTCCCAGAGCTGCTGGGAGCTGGAGGGACTACACTGGGAACGGAGATGCACAGCACCCCGGAGGACAGTAGGGGAGCTGGCCATGACAGCCAGCAGCCTCCAGCCAGCTAAAGGCTTAAGGTAATTTATTAGCCCCTGAGCTATTAGCCTCCAAGCTAACACTAGCACCAGGATACTCGCTGTATTACTTATATTGTTATTTTCTTCAGATCTTAGTCACCCCAGCTGTGGCGCAGGTGTAGCGTAGCAGACTACTAATTGGAGGGTCAGTGGTTCGATTCCCACTCTGTCTGCAGTCTGCATGTCCAAGTGTCCTTGAGCAAGATACTAAACCCCAGTTGCTCCAGGTGAGTCAGGCCAGGAATCCGCCACGGAATCACGAGTGATGCAAGGCACACCAGCAAACCAGGTGGTAACAGGGATGGCTATTAGAGCGACTAAGATCTGAAGAAAATAACAATAAGCCACATTTACAGCGAGGCTCCTAGTACCAGTGTTAGCTCAGGGG
This sequence comes from Pholidichthys leucotaenia, assembly GCA_020510985.1. NCBI lineage: Eukaryota > Metazoa > Chordata > Actinopteri > Cichliformes > Pholidichthyidae > Pholidichthys > Pholidichthys leucotaenia. Next base: position 295,208,688 of record CM035846.1, read on the forward strand.
CGAATAGGCTACCTTTAGCCACCCCTTCCATCTACAAGACAGAGAGCTAGGTGGGCCAATAATAGAGCAGTGAGTGGGTCTTGAAGACAGCAGTGGGTTGGCTTTTTCTAATCCTGATGTATAAGATTTGCCTGGAAGAGTCAAAAACATTTCTGGCGTTTCTTGGGAGAGAAAAACGAGATAAAGGCTGTGCGGTTTTTTAAGAGAATTGACTGTTTTGAAAATTTTCTGATAATTATGTGAGCAGAAGACTTATTTCAGAAAGTTAAAACCTACAAACACACCATTTTTCAGTCAATGACCACTTTAAGGTTATCACATGATTACTGAGCAGACCTGATACAGACCTGCCTTGTTGCTAGTCTTGCACACCCTCTCCTCAGAGAAGAGGGAGTTTCTCACTGAGCCTCAAGGTGTATTCAGACCAAATTACATGTAAACTCAATGCAGTGACATGAATAGATGCAAATTCCTGTCCAAGCGAGTTGCAGAGGGGCAGGGTTGCCTATATACAGTGGTGTGAACAAGTGTTTGCCCCCTCCCTGATTTCTCATTTTTTTGTATGTTTGTCACACTTAAATGTTTCAGATCCATCCATCCATCTTCTTCCGCTTAATCCTTTTCGGGTCGCGGGGGGGGCTAGAGCCTATCCCAGCATCTTTGGGCGAGAGGCAGGGTACACCCTGGACAGATCGCCAGTCCATCGCAGGCCCAACACAGAGAGACAGACAACCATTCACTCTCACAGTCATACCTAAGGACAATTTAGAATCCCCAGTTTTGATGCCAGTTAACCTAACTTGCATGTTTTTGGCATGTGGGAGGAAACCGGAGAAATCCCAGAGTAAACCCACGCAGACACAGGGAGAACATGCAAACTCCACACAGATCACTGTTGGTCGGGGGCTGGGATCAAACCGAGGATCCCCCAGCCAAGGGTGAGTTGCTGTGCTGCCGCAGTGCTAACCACCCCGCCACCAAATTTAAATATTAGACAAAGATAACACAAGTAAACACAAAATGCAGTTTTAAATGAAGGTGTTTAATATAAAGGGGGAAAAAAAATCCAAACCTACATGGCCCTGTGTGAAAAAGTGATTTCCCCTTTTAGAGCTGTTTTTTGTAAATTCTAGTCACCCTACTAGACATCAGTGGTTTTCGCTCGCTGATTAATCCACTGTTGATAATATATCTTGTGTCATTCTAGACTATTTTGTTATTTATTTTCCTCGGCATTACACAGGTATTTTGGCCCTTAGCAATGCTAACTTTGCAACACATTATCAGCATGACCATCTCATTCATTAATCCAGTTTATTGTACGTCTTGCACCATTCTGGCTTATTTTGTTATATTTTGTTCATGATACCCAGATACATTGGGCTGCTAATGCTAGCTGGTCTGAACAGCCACAGTCAGGATTTCTGATTGAGGTTGATCTGCCAGGGACAACCAAAGAGGAGTCCACTAGCCTGGACCCTCAATTTCCATTTCTATACATTATATCCATCCCCGTTAGACACCCATTTTCCCAGCAGGATCATCAACCAACTCTTGATCATATACTGTATTTCATTCATATATGCTAATGTATAATCTGGAGGAGATGCTTCCTGGATTTGCAGTGGTTAGCTACCATTAGCATATTTAGGGTTATTTTTGTGATTATAACACACTGTATTTCAAGCATTGTGACATAAAAACAGCCCATTTTGAGAAGAGCACCTTCGCTGTGTGGGGAAAAAAATCTACTGCAATGATTAAACTCTGAGTTGCTTTGACCAAAGCACGTCACAGACGTTTCATTAACACCTCTGGGAGAACTTGGGACACTTTAAAGTTTTTGATAAAGAGATGACCCGTATAATCAAGTCATGAATCAATTTAGAATCATTTATTCCAATTTTCTCTCAGTTTCTTCAGAAGTATCCTCAGTTGTTGTGGGATCATGGTTCTGAGGCTGAATAAGCCAAATAGCTGTGCTACTTCTAAAAGCACCTGATGAAGAAACCCATTAAAGTAATTGTTATTACTACTGTATATTTTATCATATGCAACTCTAGATCAACTGCTTACTGTACTATACTATATTGAACATCACACTTTTCAAAGGTTAAATGGACTACAAAACTTACAGCAGAAGCACATAAAATCTGCTCAGAGACAGACTATAACTCCCTTTTTAAGCATCTAGTTAAATTACAAGTTTTCACACAAACCTAAGCCAACTGATGATTTAATAGGGAGTCGAGCAACGACACTAATGTCTTAGAATTTTGAAGTGGGCTCTGCCCTGTACTGCATTAGCAGTTGTTTGGTTTGGTGACAGCTGCTTTGTAAAACACATTATTTACAGCTCATTCATCCATTGTACATGAACACACAGTTGAGTTAACAAGACAGAGACACTGTTAGGGAGTATGTGACTCAGACCAGTCATCCACCTGGAGGTGCAATGAACATACTGTATTTTTAATTTAACTCCAACTTGTTTTCAACTTTCAACAGGTTCAGTAATTTTATTTTACCACATGTATTTACCCTAAAAGAAAAAGTTGAATCTTTTCTTAATTTGTCATACATTTGCTTAGAACGTTTTAAAATACAATACACTCCACCATTATTGGTAACTTCTTGTAAACAAAAAAATGTCAGAAGGATTTTGGTGATTTTGATGATGCAGGGTTTTCGCTGGCAACATTTCTGTGTGGCGACCCACCACACCAGAAACTGAGCCGCCACACTAAGAAAAATAAATGAAGGAATGACGCTCCGCAAGCGCACACGTGAGCAACGCATGTGACAGTCATCTGTGCGTCGGAGTTCGGAAGCGCACTGCCGACAGTGCCAATCAGCTGGCAGACGTGTCCATCTAGCGTCGCTGTCCAAGAGAAGTATGAGCTTATTAAAGTATTTTAAATGAGGGGGGGGGGAAGCAGAAGAGGTATGTAAGCAGTGGAGGTATTTATTGTGGTTTTAACCTGCTGGTAATGGGAACAATAATGAGTCACTTAGCAAACAGGTGTGGTTAGGCTTCATATGCAGGCTAATTGAGGGAAAAGCAAGGGTGATGGAATTGCTGAGGGTTTATTTCACCAACCACTACAATATTACTAACTAACTAACTAACTAACCTACACTTATATAGCGCTTTTCTAGTCACAAAGACCACTCAAAGCGCTTTCATTAATACTAACCCTCTATTCTAAGGGCCTATAGGAAACAGATATCTAGGGACAATTTAGAACAGCCAATTAACCTAACATGCATGTCTTTGGCATGTGGGAGGAAACCGGAGAAATCCCGGAGTAAACCCACGCAACACGGGGAGAACATGCAAACTCCACACAGATCACTGTTGGTCGGGGGCTGGGATCGAACCCACGATCCCATGATCCCCACAATCCCCCGGCCAAGGGTAAACTATGCTGCCGCAGTGCTAACCACTGCGCCACCGTGCAGCCCAATATTAACAAAATTATGTTCATTATTATGTACCTGATAAGTTAAAATGACCAAAATTCACAAAGTCAATGACTTTAATCCGTCAACATCCTCCAGCCGTCAGACAAACTAAACGTGCCAACATTTGGATTTCAAAATAAGGGAGGTTTTTCCTGCTGTCTGGGTGGTGAGGAGAGTTCTAAAAAACTATAAATATATATAAATATTATAACAGAAATACCTGCATCTTTGGCAATTTTAGTTGACTTTTTTCATTAAAAATAATTTTATTAATATTTTTTTCTTTGAAACCAGAGTTCAAATTATTGTTCTGTTCTGGCTCTGCAAAATTATGGTCAAAGTGTAAATTGCATGAAGTCAAAAAAGTAAACATTTTACCACAATCTGTTTCAAATTTATTAAAAAAAAAACAAACAAAAACTCAGTAATTTTATAAAAAAAAATAGACAAATTAACCACAAAATAATTCACGTCTAAAACAAAGTCTCAAATGTACAAGTAAGGAAATTACAAATTTGAGGAAAATGGTTGCAAACCTAGGTAAAAACAAATTTACAGAGAAAAAAGTTAAAAATTACAAGAAAATGGTTATAAATTTAGGAGAAAAACTTCAAACCTTCAAGATCAAAGTCTTTACTCAAGTATTTTTCTAAGTGGGATCTTTTGTACTCTTACACAACTTAAGTAATTTCTTGGGTGTCTACTTTTAATTAGTAATTTTTAATGGTGTTGGCGTTAACATGTTAATCGCCCGTTAACGCTTTGCCCCCGTTAACGGCGATAAATTTTGTGATTGCAGTTAACAGCAGAAAGCGCAAACAGTACTTTTTGGCCTACTGGCTCTCCGTACCAAAGCTGCTCTGGCCACAGACACTGTGAGCGCCATGCAGAGATTGCGAAGTCACACAAGCTGGATTACAACCATGGAAATCCTCAAAGTGCTGTCATGTTTAAGTTTACAGCGTTATCTGTTGGAGCTCTCACCTGGATAATTGTTACAGTCTCCTCCAAAACTTCGCCTGGATGTTGGGTTGTGCTTCTGTGGAAGCTGGCTAGGAGCTACATGCTAGGCTGTAGCTGACCTCTAGCAGCTGACATGGACAGAAATTGACCTGATTTCATCCTCATAGCTTTGGGTCCAACTGTTGGTGAGTACCAGTCTAAAAAAAATCTCAAGCTGTGTTCGTAATGTCCATTCGCTCCCCCGCTGTTTTTGCAGCATGGTGGGATGTCATCACAAGCGAGATAGTCATTTGTTTGCAATTTTTCTGCTAAAACGGAAATTGTGTCTGTTGTGACACACAAGGTCCATGGTTTTGTGTGCTGCTCTGCTTAAAAGTTGTGGATGTTTGCTATGGGAGAAAGAGCAAGCTCCATTTGTGGCTGCTGGCTAGCTGGATGCTGAGTTGTGCTGCAGTGACGTTAATGAGCCCTGGCATTTCGTTGTTTGCACATGCAGCCGACTTGAGAATTTTCTGGAGAATATTCTGGATAGTTTTTGTCATTTTGGATACGTTGAGAGCTTTAATAAACCTGCAGGTGAAGACAGCAAGCATATTTGTCCACTCCCATGTTCATAACAGTATGACAAACTTGAAAAATTACCAACTTAAGGTACACTGTATCTGTATTGGGCAGTGTGGAGAGTGGAAATAACGGAGGCAGACTTATGCAGCAGACGACTTTATTCACTCTCACATCAATCATACACAGAAAAAGAATCTCTCCAATACACCAGGGTCTCTCCTTTTATATCAACCGCCCATCTCACATCTGCATGACATCTCGCATCACAATACATTCACCCCTTCTCCCCCCTTGTCCCCCAACTACTTCTTCCTGCTACCTCACCATAATCTCGCTCATCTCAATACCTATTGTCCTTCTCTGTTTACCCTCTGCATCCAGTCTGAGATGATCAACCCAGCTTCTACCCCCCCAGAATCTCAGACCAAGTTTCAGTCCTCAAGTCCTTTTGGCTTCAGTCTTCTCCCGTATCTGCTGTAACAGGGGTTTTCCACCTCCGCAACGCTGCTGTGCCAGTAGGGGGCTCCTGGGGGTGTGTCTGTCTACGGGTGGGCAATGGCGAGGGGGGGACCTTCGACTTGCCCGTGTGGCTGCTCTGACGAATAGTTTACCTGGGGAGTTCTCCGTGGGGGTCTTCCACGCCGAGGGGCCTGAGCCAACATCACTTACTAATCCACCACCACAAAGGCAGGCTTAAGTCTGTCTATACATATTTCCTTCCGACGTCCTCCCAAGTCTAACAAAAAATGTTTGTCCCCTGTTTCCAGCACTCTGAACGGGCCATCGTAGGGTGGGCGCAATGGGGGGCGGTGGGCATCGTGCCTGACAAACACGAATGCCGCGTTCTCCAAAGTTTTTGGCACAAAAGCGTGTGAAAAACAGTGGTGGGCCGGGCCCGGCAGCATGCCTGTATCTGCGCTATGCTGCAAACGCTGAGACGGACAGTTGTCCAGCGCGGGATTATCTGGCAAAAATTCCCCGGGGAGCCGCAGTGGCTGAGAATTATCATTTTGAGACAGTTATCATTTTGAGATCAAGAATTTTGTCTGTTGTTCCTTTCCCAGGTTGGAAACCATGTTGGTGCGGTATATTCTCATTTTCACTGGCTTTTGTGTTGTCTGTCAAAACACGGAATAAATGAGAATTGGACTTTTTGGGACTGCTCTGATTCGTGAGTAAACTGATCAGCATTTCTTTTCCTGGTTCGCTGCTACGCTTTACCTGAAGCGTTTGCTAAGCTAACGCTATCGCTATAGCTAACGCCATAGCTAGTCGTAGCACCCAACACCGATACAAAGAAGCGACTCTGGCCCCGGTGATTGGGGCTCGCCGGAGGAACTAACCGAGGCAACAGTTGGACGGGAGCCGGATCGGAGTTCAAGTACAGCGGTGGTAGGAGACAGGGACCAGTGGAGGAGCAGCCAGGGCCCCAGCTGGATAAGAGCCGGAATCGGAGCCCAGCTACAGTGGCGGGGCTCGGCGGAGGAACTACTGAGGAAGACGGCGGTAGGTGGTGGGGCTCAGCCGAGACCCCAGCTGGACAGGAGCAGGATCGGAGCTAAACTACAGCGGCGGTGGGCGGCGGGACTCGGTGGAGGAGCTGCCGGAACCCTGGCTGGACAGGAGCTCAACTGCAGCGGCGGTAAGCAGTGGGACTAGCAGAGGAGGGGGCTAGCTGAGGCCCAGCTGGATTCGAGGCCGGTCGGATTGGATACCAGCGACACCAGCAGAGATTGTTTTACTATCCGCAGGTCAGTAAAAATGCCACCAAAGGAGAAGGAAATGGAAGAGATCAAAAAATCTCTGAACTTCTTGTCAGAAGAACTGACCAAAGTGGCTAGTCAACAGGTTAAACTATTCGGGCTAATGGAAGAAGTCCGAGAATTAAAACTAACAATTAAGGAAAAAGACAAAAAAATTGCAGACTTGGAGCGACGCGTCGAGGATCTTGAACAATGTTCTCGTATGGATGATCTAATTATAAGTGGACTAGACATTAAATATCAATCATATGCTCATGCTACAGCAGGAATGAGAGGTGAGGAGGCTCCCCTGAGTGAATCAGTCTCCCTGGAAAACCAGGTGCTTCCGTTCCTTGAAAGTAGAAATATAAAGGTTGAAGCAAATGCAATTTCAGCCTGTCATGCTTTACCCAGAAAGGATAATAAAACAAAGAAATCAATTGTGATGCGCTTTGTGAACAGAAGGGTAAAGAATGACATACTGAGGCAGGCCAGAAAGCTACGGGGAACAGAAGTTTACCTAAATGAACATTTAACAAAAACTAATGCTGAAATAGCACGGCAAGCACGGATGCTGAAAAGACAAAATAAGATACAGGCAACATGGACAAGAAATTGTAGAGTTTGGATCAAACTAAATGGAACACCTGAGGAAGCAAAGACCATAATAATCAGAGATCTTACTGACTTAAATAAATATAGATGAACACTGATTAAGAAAATTAAGAGACTATGATAATCCATATCCACACACACGGCAAGAATAGTTCTTTTGTGACATACCATGTCAATGTACTTTAAAAAAAAAAAAACAACAAACAAACAAAAAAACTTATGACTGACTTGAGTAGACATCAATTATCCCCAGTTGGAGGAAGTCACTTGACACAGAGTGAGGAAAATCAAACTCTGAAAATATGCCATTATGCTGAACATTAACTACAAGAGATGGAGAATGATATTGATCTTGATAACCACTTTTTCAATAATATTTATAATCAATGTGAATATTACACTGAAAAGCAATTCAAAAGTCAAGTGCAACTAGATGGTAAACTATCAATAATACACTTCAAATGCAGAAGTCTAAACAAAAACTTTCCACAGATTCAAGACCATTTAAAACAGCTAGACAGAAAATTTACAGCTATTGCAGTATCTGAAACTTAGCTTAATGAAGAGCAGGCTCCCCTGATGGCAATAGAGGAATATCAGATGTTTCATATTAACAGATCTCAAAAAAAGGGTGGTGGTGTTGCACTGATGACCTGTATAGGTGTAAGCTTGTAAATGGAATGTCCTTTGCACTACCAGGGATTTTGGAACGCGTTACTGTTGAGATCGACCAAGATAAAACAAAAATCTAATTATAAGTTGTATATATAGAATGCCGGGAACTTGCATTGAGACATTCAGAGATAAGTTAGTCGAGCTGTACAATAATATTACCAGTAAGAAAATGGTTGTAATTTGTGGAGATTTCAATATTGATTTATTAAATCCATTTCAACAAAATGTAATTACAGAGTTCATGAATCCTATGTACAGCATGAGTCTATATCCCACAATAACACATCCCAGTAGAATCACAGTTCACACTGCTACACTTATTGACAACCTGGTTGTTAATATTATTGATAAGAAAATAGAAAGTGGATTACTGATAAATGATATAAGTGACCATTTGCCAATCTTTGCACTTATCCATGGCCATACGAGGGCCAATAAAGAAAAAATTGTAAAATCTTTCAAGATACAAATCACAAAATGCAATCAGTTCTTTTAAAGAAGACTTGCTGAAGCAAGACTGGACAAAAGTCTATGTATCAGATGTAAATAAAGCCTATGACACATTTATAAATATTGTAACCACTCTTTATGAAAAAAATTGTCCATTAGTAAAGAAAAAGCTTAAACATAAATTTGTCGACAAGACATGGTTAACCAAAGGATTACAAAAGGCATGTAAAAAGAAAAATTCATTATAGAAAGCTTTTCTAAAGAAAAGGACAAAAGAAGCAGAGCAGCGGTATAAAACATACAAAAACTAGAAAAGCACTCGGAGAGCGCAGACCTCCGCCAAGCACCACAGTTCCCCCCCATACAGTGTTTGTGTGTATGTTTTCAGATTCCTTGACCATGAAAACATATGACTATCAATTGGATTCACAATGATAGGATTAGTGGTTCAGTAGTAAAAGCATTACCTCCTTGGCGGAGGTAATAAACTGAAGTGTTGGTGTTGTGTCCATCTCCTCCACTGAAAGCAGCACTCAGGGCTTCACTGACGGATGCAAATTGGGTAGACAGGTTGCCGTGGGTTTTATAATGGGGTTGCGCTCTGCGGCAAAAGAGGATTTGGAAGCTTCCCCGGCAGAGAGCTTGTTTTTGCGCAGCCACTATGGCTGCCCGGGGAATTTCTGCCAAATAATCCGGCGCCGGACAGCTGCCCGTCACAGCTTTTGCAGCGTAGCGCAAACACAGGCACGCTGCCGGGCCCTGCCCACCACTGTTTTCCGCGTGCTTTTGTGCCTAAAACTTTGAAGAACGCGGAGTTTGTGTTCGTCAGACACGACGACCAGCGCCCTCCATTGCGCCTGCGCACATGTTGAAAATGGCCATATCTCACAATGTTAAAGAATCCTGTAAAAAATTCCTGTATCCAGACGGTGATCCGGATCATCCCCAAAATTTAATCAGTTCTTCCTTGTACCATTTCCAACAACGCCTGAAAGTTTCATCGAAATCCGTCCAAAACTTTTTGAGTTATCTTGCTAACCAACAGACAAACGCTGGCAAAAACATAACCTCCTCCGGCCTGCGGCCTGGCGGTGGTAACAAGTTAACATATATAATGAGATGTAGTAAAAGAGACTATTACAGTAAAGAACTGGACAAAAACAGAGACAATACTAAAAATACATGGACAATACTTAACAATATTCTTGGAAATAAAAACAGAAATACAAGCTACCCAAACAATTTTTCAAAAAAAAAAAAAAATAACAACAACAAAACGACTTAAGAGTGTGAATGCAGTTTCACCTGCAGATGAATTTAATAAATTTTTTGTTAACATTGGTCCTAATTTGGCTCGAGAAATACCTGTTACGGCACCTACGGGTGATACAATAAGCAGAAACACTGCTATAAAAGACTCCATTTTTATAAAGAACACTTACGAGAGAGAGGTCATTGAAATTGTTAAATCGTTTAAAAGTAAAACATCTACGGACTGTGATGGTATTGACATGCTCTTAGTCAAAACTATTATTGAATGCTTAGTGAAACCACTGACGTATATTTGTAACCTGTCTCTCCAAACAGGTATATTTCCCAATGCAATGAAAATAGCTAAAGTAATTCTGATATACAAGACGGGTGACAGAGGGGAACTTTCAAACTATAGACCAATTTCACTATTGCCGCAATTTTCCAAGATACTTGAAAAAATATTCTATGCGAGAATTGACAACTTCTTAATGAAGAATAATTTATTGTGTGAGCAGCAATATGGGTTCAGACACAAGAGGACAAATGCATTTGCTCTAATGGAATTTATAGAAAAAATATCAACTGCCGTTGAAAATAATGAGTACTCAGTTGGGGTATTCCTGGATCTTAAAAAAGCATTTGATACAGTGGATCATAATTTATTATTAAAGAAACTACAAAATTGTGGTATTAGGAGGGCACTGTCCTGGTTATGTAGTTACTTAAAGAATAGATATCAGTATGTATATGTTGGTAACAAAAACTCACAGTTACTGAAGGTTACTTGTGGAGTCCTACAGGGTTCAGTTTTGGGGCCACTGTTATTTATTATATATATAAATGATATATGTAAAGTTTCCGAAAAAATGGATTTAATATTGTTTGCCGATGACACTAATTTATTATGCAGCGGAAGCAATTTGGAACAACTTTTGGATACACTCGGAAAGGAATTAGGAAAGCTTAAACTGTGGTTTTATTCAAACAAATTAACGCTCAATTTAAGTAAGACAAAATTTATAGTTTTTAACAACCATCACAACAACTTAGTATCTAAACTCAGTGTAAATGGTGTAGAGATTGAAAGGGTATCCGAAACTAAATTTCTTGGGAGTAATAATTGATAATAAACTGTGTTGGAAGTCACATATTAATTATATTAAAGGTAAAATATCTAAATCAATTGCAATACTACACAGAGTGAAATATTTGCTGAATCAACCTACACTATATACTTTTTATCATTCATTAATACTCCCATACATGACATATTATACTGAAGTATGGGGAAATACATATAAAACAAACATATATCCAGTCTTTATGCTTCAGAAGAGCGCTATTAGAATAATAAACAAAGCTGCTTACAGGGAACCAACAAACCCACTTTTTCTTGAATTAAAAGTTCTCAAGTTGAAAGATCTGGTTGACTTTAAAACTGCAGTAATAATGTTTAAAGTGAAGAATCTATCACTGCCCGCAAATATCCAAAAGTTGTTCCAAACAAGGGAGAAACAATATCATTTCAGAGGAACATGCACATTTCAAAAACCTTCAGTGACAACTACCACCAAGCAACACTGTGTTTCAGTGCAAGGAGTGAGATTATGAAACGATTTTGGACCTGAATTAAAATCATGTACAACGCTTGGACAATTTAAACAAAAACTAAAGGAAGAAATACTCCAAACATATATACAAGATGACATGTAAAATCACATAAGGATTGTCAAATCCAGTCTGTGTTGTGTTGTTGCTTAGTTTTTTTTGTCACATTTTGTCTTGGCTTTGTTCCGAATTGTAATCTCTCTTGTTTTGTTTTTCTTTTGAATTCTTGGATGGAATATGGGTGGGCAATATAAGCTGCGGCTTCAGCCATCACCCATTTCGGATAACTTATATTGAACTGTATAATCAGAGGAGTTATTGTTTAATTTGACCTTGCTGGATTTTTTTTTCTTTTTTCCCCTTTGTTATATTATTCTGTTTCTTTTTAATCTTTACTTTTAATCTATCCGATATAAAGATTCATTCATTCATTCATATGGAAAAACATGCCTTTAACACTTTAACTGTCCACATTAAATGGATGGGTCGCGCACCCCCAGTGGCAAAACGCAGCAACTGCACGTGTCAACTTATTGACGTCCCCCGGCTATACTGAGAATTTGTACTAATCTGTGTTGATCTGACAGTTTAGAAGGTGGCAGACACGCACCAAAGGACTCATAGCTGACATGGAATATAGCAAAGAAGAAGAAATCCTCATTATTATTCTTCCTTTTTCCGCTTTGAGCTCACAGCACCAATGTGGATACCACGATGATTGAAACTGCATGAAACAGGGAAAACAGCGCGTAATACAAACGAAATTCACATGGGATAATCATAAGAGTTAATAGATGTGGAAGCGGGTGTAAATTACTAAGTAAATGCTTTACATCGACCACAATGGACGAAAAACTGAGCTCCCATTACCAAGATGGCGGCGCCCACGAGCAGCATGGATTCCCACAGGAATAATGCACCAAACAGAAAAAATAGCCGCGTAATACAAACAAAATTCACGTGGGTAATCATAAGAGTTTGTAGATGTGGAAGTGGGTGTAAATTACTAAGTAAACGTGTTACATCGATAACGGACGAAAACGGACCAGTCACGTGGGCGGGCGAGCCCCCCTCCCCCAGCAACATGTAAGAGAGAAATATGTTGGGGTTTTTTTTGACATTTTTTTTTCTCCTTTTTTTGTCCGCCTGACTCCTGCTGTATTTTTTTTTTTTTAAGTTTTTGTAAAGGGTATACAGGTCATTACAGCATTGCATTGTTTACATTTTCATCACACGTTCCCTTATTTTTTTTGCTATTTGACAACATTGGTAGGATAGTTATTACAACACCCCCCCTTTTTTTTTTAAAGTGAAAGAAAAAGAGAAATTAAAGAGAATTAAATAAAAAAAAACCCGAATAAACAAACAAACAGAACAGCAAAAAAACAAACAGAAAATTGAGTAATTAAAAGTAAAAGAGCATCTGAGTAGAGTTGGAACAAAGAGTGGGACCATTATTGAAATGGTATTTGTCAAAGATTAGTTCTAATGGAAGACACATATGCGATCCAGGGTTGCCAAAAGTTCATGAACCCATCCATGTCCTGTCTCAGTGCGAATGTCAACTTTTCCATCGAGTAAATGTCTTGAATCACGTTAATCCAATCTTCAGGTGTAGGACAGTCCTTCAGCATCCATTTTTTAGTTAGGGCTTTTTTACTTGCCAATATTAAAACATTGAATAAGTATTTATCTCCTCGTCTTTCCAGTGAGTCCGGTAGTAAACCCAAATACAAAGTTATAAAAGAAAAGGGAAGTATTATTTTGAATATTATTTGAATAAGGACACTCAGCCCTCTTTTCTCTGTTTTCCTGCTACACTACTGAGATGCAATGTGCCATTCATGTATTTGTGATGCAAACATGCATGTATTGTGATGTAATGCGCCATTCGGTATAGTGTGCATATGGCTTGTCCTTACTGTGCTTTTTCTGAGCATCTTACATATGTAGATGTGCTTTGGTGTATTAATGTCTACAGGTAGACGAGTTTCTTCTGTCTCACCTATGTGATGTTAATCGTTGCCTTTCATGCATGGTATTCACATCGCGGAGCAGCAAACACTTTTGGTGCGACTACCCCCCCCCCCCCCCCCCCTGCACAGAGCTTTTCCCTGCTCGCTGCCCAGACTGCAACATCGAGGTCACGGTCCCCTACCGTTTCCCTCTTGGGGGGGAGCAGTGTAGCGGTTTGATTAAACCCCCCACAACACACAAACAGAACACAGAGACAGTCAGCTCGCACTCCTGGGGTTTGTTCCGCTGCACGCTGAGTTTACAGCCTTGAAGTTAAAGTGTTCATGCATTTTGCCCTTACTGTGACCTAGAGACTCAGATCAATATGTAGATGTGCTGGGTAGCCTCTTTGTCTACTTGGAGGGAGGTCTAGCTAATCTGCCCATTGTGATGTATGTCTTACAAATGCAAATACCTCCTGCCTGTTCTGTTGTCCCTTTGATCATTCTAAACTGTGGGGTACGTCTCTTTGATGTATTGTTATGATCAAGTATTTAAGGTGCAACTCTGTAACACAATCTCTCTCTCTCAATCTGACTTCAACCTCTGCTGCAGGACACAGATTTTGTGTCCCCTCTTCACTGAGAGCCTGAGGAATTCGGCTTCAGCCTGCTCACGCTATGGCTGGAGCCGAGTTCCCGTGACGGCGGTATGATTAATAAAACCTGCTTAAAACCACAGCATCACTGCTTATTTTTGCATGTCGCCTCACCTAGATCTCTTCATCTTCATATAAATCAGGGAGGAGGAGGGGAGTAGCGACATTGATATCAACCAAAATTACATTTGAAAAAAAATCAGAACACAAAGATAAAGAAGGGAGATACAGTTTGGTAACTGGGCGGCTAGAGGGAGAAGATATCACCCTGCTGAATGTGTATGCTCCCCCAGGGGCTAACTGGAAATTTTATAAAAATGTATTCGACCTAATGATAACTAAAGCTCAAGGTTTAGTGATATGTGGTGGGGACTTCAATCTTAGACTGAATCCATACTGGGATGCTTCTGGTAATTCCCCACATCAAAATAACACCCAAAACAGGAAGACTCGGATGCTACTAAAAGAATTGGGAATCTGTGACGTGTGGAGGGAACTCAACCCCAGTGTAAAAGACTATACATTTTACTCAACTCCACATTCATCTTACTCAAGGATTGACTATTTTTTTATGTTTAATAGAGACATTGGAAGAGTAAAAACATGTAAAATAGGACTGATGGATCTCTCTGACCACAGTCCGATCTACATGGACTTAAATATCCAAAAATACACAAATAATACATTTTCTTGGAGGTTAAATTCAAATGTCCTGAAAGGACCATTGAAAGATGAATTGGAATCAGATATTCTCAGATATTTGGAAGATAACGATAATGGAGAAGTATCCCCTTTAATACTGTGGGATGCATGTAAAGCTGTAATAAGAGGAAAGATTATTGCAAAACTGGCAACCCAAAAGAAACTAAGACAAGAAAAACTATTCACATTAGAGTCAGAACTTAGGAACCTAGAAAAAGAACACAAAGGCAACACTCATTCTACTGACTCGCTCAAGATTAAGGAAATTAAAAACCAAATAAATGAGATCTACACAATAGAAATCCAGAAGAAACTTACATTTCTGAAACAAAAATACTATGAAGCAGGCAGTAAATCGGCAAAATTGCTAGCCTATAAATTGAGGAAACATCAAACAGAAAGAGCAATCTACAAAATCAGAGACCCAGTATCAAAGGAAATAAAATTCAGAATTCAGGATATTCTTAAAAACTTCGAGAATTACTATAAGAACTTATACTCCCACAAAAAACATAAAAACGCATCCGAGGCATTCCTAAACACATTAAACCTTCCCCAACTTACGGAGTCACAAAATAAAACACTACTGTCAGAAATACATCCTAAAGAATTGGAAAAAGCAATTATGAAACTTAAAGCTAACAAATCCCCAGGAGCTGATGGCTATACAGCAGAGTGGTACAAAACCTTTAAACAGCAACTATCTCCTCTCCTCCTGAAAACATTTAATTATGTCCTCCACACAGGGGAAATCCCCCCCTCCTGGAGAGAAGGGGTCATTGCAGTTATACCTAAACCTGAAAAGGATAAACTAGAGTGCTCCAACTACAGACCAATCAGTGTACTAAATCAGGACTATAAGCTTTTTACCATTATCCTTGCCAAAAGGTTAGAAAATATACTGAAAGACCTAATTCATTTAGACCAAACAGGTTTTATAAGACAAAGACAGACACAAGACAACATTCGACGCACTTTACACATAATTCATCATATAAAAAAATATAACTTAAATGCAGTCATATTGGGATTAGATGCTGAAAAAGCATTCGATTCGGTTGACTGGTCTTTTCTATATAGAATCTTATCCAGTTTCAATTTTCATAACAACTTCATTAGAACTATACAGGCATTATATAAAAAACCAACAGCTAAAATAAGGATTAACGGTAATTTATCATCATCTTTTGAACTGGAAAGAGGATGTCGTCAGGGCTGCCCCCTGTCTCCACTGCTCTTTGCAATCTTCATAGAACCTCTGAGCCAATGGATAAGACAAAACCAAAAAATTCAAGGTATTACACTTGGTCAGAAGGAACATAAAATAGCACTCTTTGCTGATGACATTTTAATATACCTAGGGCAGCCGGACACTTCTTTACCAGAACTAACCTCAGTTTTTTCAGAGTATGGAGATTTATCGGGGTACAAATTAAATATGCATAAAACCCAAGTTTTAACATTCAACTATGACCCAAATCATTATTCACTAAGCAAACTCAAAACTAACTGGGAGTCGGAATCTATGAAATATCTGGGGGTCAATATCCCGAAACAACTCAACAAAATTATATCACTAAACTATGATCCACTGGTGACAAAAATAAAATCTGACCTAGCAAGATGGAATATGATACCATTCTTGGGTACTGCACAAAGAATTGAAGCAGTCAAAATGAATATACTTCCACGTCTTCTATACCTTTTCCAAACAATACCGGTAGAACCTCCCAAAAAAACATGGCAGGAGCTGGACAGAAGGATCTCAAGATTCATATGGCAGGGCAAGAGACCTAGAATCAGATATAGAACCCTACAGCTAAACAAAGACAAAGGTGGGCTCGCGCTGCCAAATATCAGGGACTACTTTAAAGCCGCACAAATTAAAACTTTGGTAGAGATATGTAACCCAGTCTACACTGCACAATGGAAGGAGATCGAATGCCAAATAACAAGTGACATCCCCCTACAGGCGATAATAGGGAACAATGTCTTACCTAAGCTTTTGAATAACACTAACCCGTGGATAGAGACCCCGCTAAAAATTTGGTTTAAGATAGTCAGAGAGAATCAAACTAAAGAGCCCTATCGACTTCTGCAATGGATCGCCTATGATCAGGACTTTACTCCTAATAAAACAGACACCAGATTTAAAAAGTGGAAGGAGAAAGGGCTGATAAAATATTACGATTTTTTTAAAGGGCAAATCTTAAGAAGTTTTGAAGATTTGAAAAAACAAGGCCTAATAAATCAAGACCTTTACAGGTTCTTCCAGCTTAGACACCACATAAACAATATACTTAAAAAGGAGGTTTTGGAAAGGGCCCAGTCAGGTGTTCTGAAGGTCTTCTTAATGGCATATAAAGGGATCCCAGGGATCAGATACATTTCTAAAATATACCAAGGTCTTCAAGACTTAAAAGGAGACAACACATCTTATATAAAAGAGAGATGGGAAAAAGAGGGGAATTTCACTTTACAACTGGAAATATGGGAAAAGCTAAATAAACAACAATGGAAAAGTACCTCATCCCTGCAGTGGAGAGAATTTGGATGGAAAAACTTGGCAAGATTTTTCAGAACACCTGCACAAAACAAATTTACCCATAAGGGACTGAACTGTTGGCGCTTGTGTGGTGAAAAGACTGCAAATCATTTTCATGTGTTTTGGTCATGCCCAGTTATCCACCAATATTGGACCAATGTACAGACAATATTGGGGAAAATATTCAAAATTACAGTTCCCTTTTCTTTTGTAACTTTGTATTTGGGTTTACTACCGGACTCACTGGAAAGACGAGGAGAAAAATACTTATTCAATGTTTTAATATTGGCAAGCAAAAAAGCTCTAACTAAAAAATGGATGTTGAAGGACTGTCCTACACCTGAAGATTGGACTAACGTGATCCAAGACATTTACTCGATGGAAAAGTTGACATTCGCACTGAGACAGGACATGGATGTGTTCATGAACTTTTGGCAACCCTGGACCGCATATGTGTCTTCCATTAGATCTAATCTTTGACAAATACCATTTCAATAATGGTTCAGCTCTCTGTTCCAACGCTACTCAGATGCTCTTTTATCTTTATTTACTTACTTTTTCTTTTTGTTTGTTTTTTACTGGTTTGTTTGTTTTTTTTTTATTTGTTTCTTGTTTTTTTTTCTCTTTAATTTCACTTTTTCTTTCACTTTAAAAAAAAAAAAAAAGGGGTGTTGTAAGAATTAATCTTCCAATGTTGTCAGATATCTGAAAATAAGGGAACATGTGATGAAAATGTAAACACTGCATTGCTGTAACGACCTGTATACCCTTTACAAAAACTTAAATAAAAAAAAAAAAAATATCTAAATCAATTGCAATACTACACAGAGTGAAATATTTGCTGAATCAACCTACACTATATACTTTTTATCATTCATTAATACTCCCATACATGACATATTATACTGAAGTATGGGGAAATACATATAAAACAAACATATATCCAGTCTTTATGCTTCAGAAGAGCGCTATTAGAATAATAAACAAAGCTGCTTACAGGGAACCAACAAACCCACTTTTTCTTAAATTAAAAGTTCTCAAGTTGAAAGATCTGGTTGACTTTAAAACTGCAGTAATAATGTTTAAAGTGAAGAATCTATCACTGCCCGCAAATATCCAAAAGTTGTTCCAAACAAGGGAGAAACAATATCATTTCAGAGGAACATGCACATTTCAAAAACCTTCAGTGACAACTACCACCAAGCAACACTGTGTTTCAGTGCAAGGAGTGAGATTATGAAACGATTTTGGACCTGAATTAAAATCATGTACAACGCTTGGACAATTTAAACAAAAACTAAAGGAAGAAATACTCCAAACATATATACAAGATGACATGTAAAATCACATAAGGATTGTCAAATCCAGTCTGTGTTGTGTTGTTGCTTAGTTTTTTTTGTCACATTTTGTCTTGGCTTTGTTCCGAATTGTAATCTCTCTTGTTTTGTTTTTCTTTTGAATTCTTGGATGGAATATGGGTGGGCAATATAAGCTGCGGCTTCAGCCATCACCCATTTCGGATAACTTATATTGAACTGTATAATCAGAGGAGTTATTGTTTAATTTGACCTTGCTGGATTTTTTTTTCTTTTTTCCCCTTTGTTATATTATTCTGTTTCTTTTTAATCTTTACTTTTAATCTATCCGATATAAAGATTCATTCATTCATTCATATGGGAAAAACATGCCTTTAACACTTTAACTGTCCACATTAAATGGATGGGTCGCGCACCCCCAGTGGCAAAGCGCAGCAACTGCACGTGTCAACTTATTGACGTCCCCCGGCTATACTGAGAATTTGTACTAATCTGTGTTGATCTGACAGTTTAGAAGGTGGCAGACACGCACCAAAGGACTCATAGCTGACATGGAATATAGCAAAGAAGAAGAAATCCTCATTATTATTCTTCCTTTTTCCGCTTTGAGCTCACAGCACCAATGTGGATACCACGATGATTGAAACTGCATGAAACAGGGAAAACAGCGCGTAATACAAACGAAATTCACATGGGATAATCATAAGAGTTAATAGATGTGGAAGCGGGTGTAAATTACTAAGTAAATGCTTTACATCGACCACGATGGACGAAAAACTGAGCTCCCATTACCAAGATGGCGGCGCCCACGAGCAGCATGGATTCCCACAGGAATAATGCACCAAACAGAAAAAATAGCCGCGTAATACAAACAAAATTCACGTGGGTAATCATAAGAGTTTGTTGATGTGGAAGTGGGTGTAAATTACTAAGTAAACGTGTTACATCGATAACGGACGAAAACGGACCAGTCACGTGGGCGGGCGAGCCCCCCTCCCCCAGCAACATGTAAGAGAGAAATATGTTGGGGTTTTTTTGGACATTTTTTTTTCTCCTTTTTTTGTCCGCCTGACTCCTGCTGTATTTTTTTTTTTTTTAAGTTTTTGTAAAGGGTATACAGGTCATTACAGCATTGCATTGTTTACATTTTCATCACACGTTCCCTTATTTTTTTTGCTATTTGACAACATTGGTAGGATAGTTATTACAACACCCCCCTTTTTTTTTTAAAGTGAAAGAAAAAGAGAAATTAAAGAGAATTAAATAAAAAAAAAACCGAATAAACAAACAAACAGAACAGCAAAAAAAAAAAACAGAAAATTGAGTAATTAAAAGTAAAAGAGCATCTGAGTAGTGTTGGAACAAAGAGTGGGACCATTATTGAAATGGTATTTGTCAAAGATTAGATCTAATGGAAGACACATATGCGATCCAGGGTTGCCAAAAGTTCATGAACCCATCCATGTCCTGTCTCAGTGCGAATGTCAACTTTTCCATTGAGTAAATGTCTTGAATCACGTTAATCCAATCTTCAGGTGTAGGACAGTCCTTCAGCATCCATTTTTTAGTTAGGGCTTTTTTACTTGCCAATATTAAAACATTGAATAAGTATTTATCTCCTCGTCTTTCCAGTGAGTCCAGTTGTAAACCCAAATACAAAGTTACAAAAGAAAAGGGAACTGTTATTTTAGGGGCACGCGGACAGCCTTGCCTGGCATATTTCTATCCAATGCCAATTCTCTCCTGAACAAGGTAGAAGAATTAAGACTGCTGATGCGTTTCAAGGACCTCGCTTCCTCGTCTGTCATCTGCTTCTCTGAGACCTGGCTTAATGAGAACATTCCAGATTGCGCAATCAGCCTCGAGGGATTTCAGCTGATTCGTGCAGATCGCGTCACTGAGCTCTCCGGTAAGTCTATTGGAGGAGGAGTGTGCTTCTATATGAACAACAGCTGGTGCTCTGATGTAACGGTGATTTCCAAACACTGTTCTCCCGCCCTGGAATTTCTTTTCATGAACTGCAAGCCATTTTATTCCCCGCGGGAGTTTGCCTCATTCATCCTCGTCGCTGTGTACGCCCCTCCCGACGCGGACACGCGCGAAGCTCAGCGCGTGCTCGCAGATCACATCCAACTTACGGAGCGGAACTTTCCAGACTCCCTGGTTATTGTGGTGGGCGATTTTAACCAGAGCAATCTGAGTCACGAGCTCCCCCGCTACAAACAGTTTATTAAATGTCCAACCAGAGGAAATAACACGCTAGATCACTGTTATACTTCAGTAAAGGACGCATATCGCGCTGTTCCCCGCGCTGTGCTGGGACTATCTGATCACGTGATGGTCCACCTCATCCCCACATACAGACAAAGACTGAAACTCACTAAACCTGCTGTGACCACCACAAAGAAATTGACCAGTGAAGCTGGAGAGAAACTGAACACATGCATGGAAATAACTGACTGGGGCATGTTTAAAAGAGCCACACATGATCTTAATGAGTACACAGACACTGTGAACTCGTATATCAACTTCTGTGAGGAGGACATTCTCCCATCGCGCACCAGGGTAAGATATTCTAATGACAAGCCCTGGTTCACAGCTAAGCTCAGATGGATCAGGAAGGAGAAGGAAGCAGCGTTGAAAAGTGGAGACAGGGACTGCTACAGAGAGGTCAAATATCGGTTTAACAGAGAGCTGAGGAGAGCTAAATCTGTGTATTCTGAGAAACTCCAGCAGCAGTTCACTGCTAATGACTCAGCTTCTGTGTGGAGAGGACTGAGGAAAATCACCAACTATCGGCCTCAGGCTTCTAAAGGTCAGGATGACAAAGCCCTTTGTCAAAGACTGTCCCAACATTACGCCCGTTTTGACACCTCGTCAGCTGTGTCCAACTCACCCACTCCACCCAGCTCCACTGCCTCCTCAGCCCCTAATTCATCAAAAGCGGTCCCCCCCCTCCTCCTCCTCCCCCCTCCCCTTGTCATCAGTGAGCAGGACGTGCACAGACAGTTCTCCAGACTGAACCCGCGCAAGGCCCCCGGGCCGGACGGTGTGTCTCCCTCCACCCTGAGACACTGTGCGAAAGAGCTGGCTCCTGTCTTCACAGACATTTTTAACACCTCTCTTAAGCAATGTCACGTGCCGACCTGCCTCAAATCCTCCACCATCATCCCTGTCCCCAA
Source organism: Pholidichthys leucotaenia (assembly GCA_020510985.1). Taxonomy (NCBI): domain Eukaryota; kingdom Metazoa; phylum Chordata; class Actinopteri; order Cichliformes; family Pholidichthyidae; genus Pholidichthys; species Pholidichthys leucotaenia. The sequence goes on from CM035846.1 coordinate 295,230,383, forward strand.
GAAGCCACGGATTACTGGACTTAACGACTACAGACCTGTAGCGCTCACCTCTGTAGTCATGAGTCCTTTGAGCGCCTGGTCCTGTCTCACCTCAAGTCCATCACCACACCCCTCCTAGACCCGCTGCAGTTTGCCTACCGTGCTAACAGGTCTGTGGACGACGCAGTCAACCTGGCCCTCCACTCCCTCCTGCAGCACCTGGACTCCCCGGGAACCTACGCCAGGATTCTGTTTGTGGACTTCAGCTCCGCATTCAACACCATCCGCCCCGATCTGCTCCAGGACAAGCTGTCCCTGCTCAACGTGCCTGACTCCCTCTGCAGGTGGATCACCGACTTCCTGACGGACCGGAGACAGCATGTGCGGCTGGGGAAGTCTGTCTCAGACTCTGTTAGCATCAGCATTGGATCACCCCAGGGCTGTGTACTTTCCCCCCTACTCTTCTCCCTTTATACCAACTCCTGCACCTCCTCCCACCAGTCTGTTAAGCTGATTAAGTTTGCGGACGACACCACCCTCATCGGGCTCATCTCCAACGGCGACAAGTCCGCTTACAGGGAAGAGGTGGCCCAGCTGGTGTCCTGGTGCAGCCACAACAACCTGCAGCTGAATGCTCTGAAGACAGCGGAGATGATTGTGGACTTCAGGAAAGTCACATCCCCCCTGCCCCCCCTCACCATCACAGGCTCTCCCATCACCATTGCAGATTCCTTCCGCTTCTTGGGCACCACCATCACCCGAGACCTCAAATGGGAGCCAACCATCAGCTCCCTCATCAAAAAGGCCCAGCAGAGGATGTTCTTTCTGCGGCAGCTGAGGAAGCTCAAGCTACCCACCAAGATGTTAGTGCAGTTCTACACGGCCATCATCGAGTCCATCCTCGCCTCCTCCATAACTGTGTGGTATGCAGGAGCCACTGCCAGGGACAGACTAAGACTGCAGCGCGTCGTGCGCACTGCTGAGAAGGTGATAGGCTGCGAGCTCCCATCTCTCCAGGACCTGTACATCTCCAGGACCCGGAGGCGTGCTGGCCGGATCATAGCCGATCCTTCACATCCTGGTCACGTGCTGTTTGCCCCCCTCCCCTCAGGTAGAAGGCTTCGGTCCATTCGGACTAAAACCTCCCGGCACATGAACAGCTTCTTCCCCTCTGCCATCAGACTGCTGAACATTAAGTGAATTTTGACTCTCGTGCACTATGTACAGCAGCTCAACCAGACTCACGTCATTCATCACTGTTTTTCTGTTGCATTATCGACTGCACTATGTGGTACTTCACATTATCTGCTACATGCTAATTTTTTAAAACTGCCTTGACTAGTACTACTCATTATTACTAGTATTATTATTACTTATTATTACTTATTTTTCTACACTTATTGCACGTTTCTAGTCCTTTAGTTTTTTAGTTTATCCCTTTTTCTCATTATGTTTTTAATGTTGCAGCATGGCACCGAGACAAATTCCTAGTTTGTGTATTACATGAACAATGGCAATAAATCTGATTCTGATTCTGATTTTGAATATTTTCCCCAATATTGTCTGTACATTGGTCCAATATTGGTGGATAACTGGGCATGACCAAAACACATGAAAATGATTTGCAGTCTTTTCACCACACAAGCGCTAACAGTTCAACCCCTTATGGGTAAATTTGTTTTGTGCAGGTGTTCTGAAAAATCTTAACAAGTTTTTCAATCCAAATTCTCTCCACTGCAGGGATGAGGTACTTTTCCATTGCTGTTTATTTAGCTTTTCCCATATTTCCAGTTGTAAAGTGAAATTCCCCTCTTTTTCCCATCTCTCTTTTATATATGATGTGTTGTCTCCTTTTAACTTGTGGTTTCATTTCTCTCCATATATCTAACAATCTCAATTCTTTCATAAAATGATTAATAGTCATCCTACATCCATTGTGCGTACAATCCAGTCCTGTTGATCTATCTATACCTGGATTCAATGTACAATTAAAATCCCCTGCTATTATATGTTGCCCTGTAAGTGATGATAAAATAAGAAATAAATTAGCAAAGAACTTTTGGTCATCTATATTGGGACCATATAAGTTCACAAGATTTATATTTTCTAATAGCAAAGAACCTTGAATGATTACATATCTTCCAAGTTTGTCTCCAATTACATTTTTCACTTGAAAAGGGACTGATTTATGTATGAGAGTCATAACTCCCCTGGCCCGGGATGAGAATGATGAGGTGAAGACACTTCCTTGCCATCTACTCCTAATTCTTTTTATATCCTCCTCTATTAGATGAGTTTCTTGTAAAAACACAATTTTTGAACCCATGTCTTTTATTTTATTCATAACTTGTTTAAGTTTTTTTAAATTTTGTAGACCTCTGCAATTCCATGAAGTTAAATTAAGATTAACACTTTGGTTTATGATCAATAGAGAGTTTGGGATTACCTTGCAGTGTAAACATGCTCATACAGAGAAGCAAAAACATGAGTGGTTGAACATTCATCCTACAAACTACACACAAACAAATTCCCCCTTCCCACACTTGTGGCGAACCCCCCAAAATCAAAAGAAAAATTCCGTCTCCCGATATAGCCATCGACCGCTCCACACCCACGGGGAACAGCCTAAGCCACTCCTTCTTCATCCTCCCAATCACCCTAACTCTACTGCTTTTAATGACGTAACATTAACTCTCCTCTGTAGTTTTCCAACTTAACTCCAAAATTTTTAACAACTTTGTACATCATAGTTTTTTTTTTGTTTTGTTTTTGTTTAATATATAATACAATCTATATTTTGAAAACTTGCTATTTACTTCAAGTCAGTCAGATGCCTGTGCAAATGCTTAATTATTCTACCTTATATTTTGTTCATGCTTAGCTCCCACCAGTCTCTTCTTCTTCTTTGATCTTCTTGATAAACTCCTGCGCCTCCTCTGGGGTCTTGAAGATGTGGGTTCTGCCCTCATACGTGGTCAGCAGTCTTGCAGGATAGATTACACCATGACGAATCCCAAGGTTGCGCAGCTCCTTACGTATGGGATCAAACTGCTTCCTCAATTGTTGGATTCCTGTGGCCAAATCTGGGTAGAACCGCACCTGCTGATCCTGGTGTTTAATCTCTCCTTTAGCTCGTGCAGCGTTGAAGATCTTCATCCTGTCTCTGTTGCTAAGAAACTTCATAATTAAGGTCCTCGGCGGTCCCTTATCTCTCCGTGGGCCAATACGATGTGCATTTTCCAGGACCACTGCTGATTGCAACTCCTCGCTGCCCAGCACCTCCGGAATCCACTTTTCCAGAAAGGAATATACGTCCCGACCTTCTGATTCCTCTGGAAGACCCACCAGCCTCAAGTTATTCTGTCTCGACCGAGATTCCAAATCCAAAATATTATCTTCTAGACATTTATTTTTTTTTCCAAAGTGCGCACCTTTAATTGAAGACGGGTGACGTCATCTTCAGCACTAGCGAGACGGAGCTCCATCTGCGCCGTTCGTTCTACACAGTCACCCAATTCCTTTCTTATTCCTTCCAACGCTGTCATAATCCCATCAAATCTAGAGGAAAAGTCCGCTCTCATTGAACTCACGGCAGCCATCAGCGCATCTGCGCCGCTCCCCGCAGATATCGCACAGTTGCCAGCCTCCTCCGCCATATATGGAGTTTTGTTTGCTGCGTCACAGACCTGAAAGTCCGTTAATTTGGACTGTTTCGGCGGCTCGCTTTTTCCTTTACCTGGTTTTCCAGCCTTAGGCTTCGCCGACATATCCTCGCCCAAACGCTGGGATACGTTCTGTCCCAAATGAGAGAGTTATTTGCCGATTTTTTTCTCCAGGAGCAGAGCAGAGTGAGACACGTCCGTCTTACGTGGCAGCCATAACCGGAAGTCGTTGTCTCCTTTTACGTCTTGAAGACCTTGGTATATTTTAGAAATGTATCTTGATCCCTGGGATCCCTTTATATGCCATTAAGAAGACCTTCAGAACACCTGACTGGGCCCTTTCCAAATCCTCCTTTTTAAGTATATTGTTTATGTGGTGTCTAAGCTGAAAGAACCTGTAAAGATCTTGATTTATTAGTCCTTGTTTTTTCAAATCTTCAAAACTTCTTAAAGTTTGCCCCTTAAAAAAATCGTAATATTTTATCAGCCCTTTCTCTTTCCACTCTTTAAATCTAGTGTCTGTTTTATTGGGGGTAAAGTCTTGATCATAGGCAATCCATTGCAGAAGTCGATAGGGCTCTTTAGCTTGATTCTCTCTGACTATCTTAACCAAATTTTTAGCGGGGTCTCTATCCATGGGTTAGTGTTATTCAAAAGCTTAGGTCAGGCATTGTTCCCTATTATCACCTGTAGGGGGATGTCACTTGTTATTTGGCCTTCCATCTCCTTCCATTGTGCAGTGTAGACTGGGTTACATAGCTCTACTAAAGTTTTAATTTGTGCAGCTATAAAATAGTCCCTGATATTTGGCAGCGCGAGCCCACCTTTGTCTTTGTTTAGCTGTAGGGTTCTATATCTGATTCTAGGTCTCTTGCCCTGCCATATGAATCTTGAGATCCTTCTGTCCAGCTCCTGCCATGTTTTTTTGGGAGGTTCTACCGGTATTGTTTGGAAAAGGTATAGAAGACGTGGAAGTATATTCATTTTGACTGCTTCAATTCTTTGTGCAGTACCTAAGAATGGTATCATATTCCATCTTGCTAGGTCAGATTTTATTTTTGTCACCAGTGGATCATAGTTTAGTGTTATAATTTTGTCGAGTTGTTTCGGGATATTGATCCCCAGATATTTCATAGATTCCAACTCCCAGTTAGTTTTGAGTTCACTTAGTGAATAATGATTTGGGTCATAGTTGAATGTTAAAACTTGGGTTTTATGCATGTTTAATTTGTACCCCGATAAATCTCCATAGTCTGAAAAAACTGAGATTAGTCCTGGTAAAGAAGTGTCTGGCTGCCCTAGGTATATTAAAATGCCATCAGCAAAGAGTGCTATTTTATGTTCCTTCTGACCAAGTGTAATACCTTGAATTTTTTGATTTTGTCTTATCCATTGGCTCAGGGGTTCTATGAAGATTGCAAAGAGCAGTGGAGACAGGGGGCAGCCTTGACGACATCCTCTTTCCAGCTCAAAAGATGATGATAAATTACCGTTAATCCTTATTTTAGCTGTTGGTTTTTTATATAATGCCTGTATAGTTCTAATGAAGTTGTTATGAAAATTGAAACTGGATAAGATTCTATATAGGAAAGACCAGTCAATCGAATCGAATGCTTTTTCAGCATCTAATCCCAATATGACTGCATTTAAGTTATATTTTTTTATATGATGAATTATGTGTAAAGTGCGTCGAATGTTGTCTTGTGTCTGTCTTTGTCTTATAAAACCTGTTTGGTCTAAGTGAATTAAGTCTGTCAGTATGTTTTCTAACCTTTTGGCAAGGATAATGGTAAAAAGCTTATAGTCCTGATTTAATACACTGACTGGTCTGTAGTTGGAGCATTCTAGTTTATCCTTTTCAGGTTTAGGTATAACTGCAATGACCCCTTCTCTCCAGGAGGGGGGGATTTCCCCTGTGTGGAGGACATAGTTAAATGTTTTCAGGAGGAGAGGAGATAGTTGCTGTTTAAAGGTTTTGTACCATTCTGCTGTATAGCCATCTGCTCCTGGGGATTTGTTAGCTTTAAGTTTCATAATTGCTTTTTCCAATTCTTTAGGTTGTATTTCTGACAGTAGTGTTTTATTTTGTGATTCCGTAAGTTGGGGAAGGTTTAATGTGTTTAGGAATGTCTCGGATGCGTTTTTATGTTTTTTGTGGGAGTATAAGTTCTTGTAGTAATTCTCGAAGCTTTTAAGAATATCCTGAATTCTGAATTTTATTTCCTTTGATACTGGGTCTCTGATTTTGTAGATTGCTCTTTCCGTTTGTTGTTTCCTCAATTTATAGGCTAGTAATTTTGCCGATTTACTGCCTGCTTCATAGTGTTTTTGTTTCAGAAATGTAAGTTTCTTCTGGATTTCTATTGTGTAGATCTCATTTATTTGATTTTTAATTTCTTTAATCTTGAGCAAGCCATTAGAATGAGTGTTGTCTGTGTTCTTTTTCTAGGTTCTTGAGTTCTGACTCTAGTGTGATTATTTTTTTTTGTCTCAGTTTCTTTTGGGTTGCCAGTTTTGCAATAATTTTTCCCCTTATTACAGCTTTGCACGCATCCCACAGTATTAAAGGGGATACTTCTCCATTATCGTTTTCTTCCAAATATCTGAAAATATCTGATTCCAATTCATCTCTCAGTGGTCCTTTCAGGACATTTGAATTCAGCCTCCAGGAAAATGTATTATTTGTGTATTTTTGGATGTTGAAGTCCATATAGATCGGACTGTGGTCAGAGAGATCCATCAGTCCTATTTTACATGTTTTTACTCTTCCAATGTCTCTATTAAACATAAAAAAGTAATCAATCCTTGAGTAAGATGAATGTGGTGTTGAATAAAAAGTATAATCTTTTACATTGGGGTTGAATTCCCTCCATACGTCACAGATTCCCATTTCTTTTAGTAGCATCAGAGTTTTCCTATTTTGAGTGTTATTTTGATGTGAGGAATTACCTGTTGCATCCCAGTATGGTTTCAGTCTTAGATTGAAGTCTCCACCACATATCACTAAACCTTGGGCTTTAGTTATCATTAGGTCGAATACATTTTTATAAAATTTCCATTTAGCCCCTGGTGGTGCATATACATTCAGCAGGGTGATATCTTCTCCCTCTAGCCGCCCAATTACCAAACTGTATCTCCCTTCTTTATCTTTGTGTTCTGATTTTTTTTCAAATGTAATTTTGGTTGATATCAATGTCGCTACTCCCCTCCTCCTCCCTGATTTATATGAAGATGAAGAGATCATTTTAAACCCTTGTCTATTGAGTTTAGTGTGTTCCACGTCTGTTAGGTGGGTTTCTTGTAAAAATATTATTTCTGCTTTGTCTTTTTTCATTTTGCGTAGAATCTTGGATCTTTTAACTGGATTCAGGATCCCTTTTACATTATATGAGGCTATTTTGGTTACACCCCGTTTCTCCATTGTATTTTCTTATTTAGTATAACAGTGTGGTGGCCCTCTTTTTTGCTACTCAGAAACTGAAAGAACATTAAGAACATAAAAAACATTAAGAACATAGTGTACGAAACTTTAAAACAAAAACCTGTCAAAAAAACTTCCTGAGCTGAGGTCTCTTTAAAGACCCTGTAAGAGCCCTGATGGAGTGTAGGCTCTGAGGGAAATTCCTCAAACTCTGTTACGTGTTGAGGGCCCTCTCTTACCCCTGTAAGTTGTCCCATGTTTTTAACGTGAATTTCAGATCCCAATCCGAATTTGTAATTTTTTTTTTTTTTTTTTTTATGCCTATACCCTATGAGATTGTGTGCACCCTCCCACCCCCATCACAGCAAACATTCACTCTAATACAGTATTTGTTAGTGTGGAGAGAACATGTGGGTCATTGTTACATTTCTATTTTAACAGGATTTTTTTTCCCCCTTTAAATTAAGAAGACATTTGTTTCTAATGCTATAACTGCTCCATGAAAGGTTTTACCACATGCTGATTCTACACCTCCTTTAATGTTTGTTACCTTGTAGGAGGGGGGATGGAAGTGCAGAATGGCTGAAAAGAAAAGAAAAAAACAAAAAGGTCGCTATTCCCTCCTGGAACTAGAAAGCTTATCTTTGTAGCTCTGGGGCTGGGTTTCCCGCTGCTGGCCCGAGGATTTTGAAGGTCTCTGAGTGGACCACGTTTGAGCTCTGATCTTTTCGCTCAGATTCGCTGTGGGTTTAAACACCGTTACCGGGAGTCCTCTTCTCGTCATGTCAATTGTTGTTTCTTCAGCTAAATTATAGAGACATGACTCTTCACCGTAAAAGACCCTTAACTTCGCTGGAAATGGCATCTGAAAGCGTAGATTCCGTTCCCGTAGAACCTTTTTGGCGTCGTTATATTCCCGTCGCTTTTTAAGAACCTCAGGGGCGTAATTGTGCTCCACGAAGACTTTTCTCTCTTGATGCATAAATCCTTTTTTCTGCCAAGCCCGTCTTACAACCTCTTGTTTTATTTTGAAATCGGAGAATCTTACCACCACCGAACGCCCCCCGGGGGCGCTTCTGCCGCTGGCTTAGCGGCTAATGTACGATGGGCCTTTTCTATCTTCAAATCGGTGGTTTGTGGAATATCCAACTTCTCTCTCAATAAGGATTCCACGCATTCCGCCACTGTGTTGAAACTATCTTCAGCTCCTTCTTTCAGACTGTGAATTCTGATGTTATCTCGCCTCTGTCTTCCTTCTTGGTCGGTTAGCTTAGCCTCCAGCCTTGACTGTTTTCTGTGTAAATCCAGCATAGAATCTTCAAGCACTTTTACCCTTTCTTCAGCTTCCAAGATTCGGTTTTCGGCCTGGTCCATTCTGCTGTTCGTCCTTTTTAGTTCCTCTCTGAATTCATGAAATTCGGCCCGAAATCGTCGTAATTCATCAAATAGCGATTTCAAGCTAATCTTTTTGTTAGCTAGGTCCAGCTCCTCGTCTCCTGAACGGAGGTCCTCGGGATCAGATTCTGCGGCCGTTGCGCGTCCTGACCTGGGGAATGTCAGTTTCTTCTGTTTTTGGTGAGGCATGGTGTTTTTGTCTTTTGATTTTTATTCTTCCAAAAATCCGTTAAGTCTGATTTTGAGGATGTTTTCCTTGGATTGGGTCTGGGAGGTTCAGCGTTAAGTTGCTATCACCATGGCGTCCAGACCGGAAGTCCTTTTTTGGACATTTTATTGATTTTCTGGTTCATATACTTTGAAGATTAGATAAAAACATACCCCTGTAGACAAATTGGCGTAACCCCCCCCCCCCAAAAAAATGGACCATTCTTCGTGTAAATGTGTCCAAAGCCCACTTTTGACTGAGTTATGTAATTTATATACTGTAGCTGCTGTGACATTATGCAAATTAGATGGGTAAATTTATTCCTATCTGAAACTTTGGATCATATTCTACATCTTTCTAATTGACAGTAAGCCATTATCTCTTGTAACTTTCAAGTTATAGCCTTGGAAATCTAAACTATTTTAATGAAATTATTTTTACCACACTTGACCACTAGGGGCCTTGCGTTGCCCCAGGCGCCACACAGCGCCTAGGACAATTAAAGGGTTAACACGTTATTAATCGCGATTAACAACATTCCAAAAGATTAATCGCAATTAAAAATTTTAATCATCCAACACCACGATTAATTTTATAAGACAACACTGCTTTTACAGGAGTGCAATTTCTGGATACTATACCAAAAGAAGAGGAAAACAGCAGCCTTGTGTGTAGCAGAATGGAATGTACGCACTCTGCTGGACAGAACAACATCACATCGCCCAGAAAGACAGACCGCACTTGTGGCCCTGGAAATGAACAGGTACAATGTAAACATAGCTGCACTGAGTGAAACAAGACTGCCTGGATATGACAGTTTGGAAGACCATGGGTACATCTTCTATTGGAGTGGGAGATCAATTCAAGAAAGGAGAGAAGCAGGAGTAGGCTTTACAGTTGGAAAGGAGATACAGTTAGGCCCAAAAATATTTGGACAGTGACCATATTCAGGATACAATTATATAATCAATATGGGCTTAACGTGCAGACTCTCCGCTGTAATTTGAGAGTATTCACATCCAAACTGGAGCAAGGGTTTAGGAATTACAGCTCTTTAATACGTAGCCGCCTCTTTTTCAAGGGACCAAAAGTAATTGGACAATTGACTCAGAAAGCTGCAAAAAAAAAATAACAAGGCTGCATGGGCTCTTCCCTCGTTAACCTGTCATCAATTAAGCAGTTAAAAGGCCAGGAGTTGATTCCAGGTGTGGCGTTTGCATTTGGAAGCTGTTGCTGTGAACACACAACATGCAGTCAAAGGATCTCTCAATGGAGGTGAAACAGACCATCCTGAGGCTGGGAAAAAAAAACCAAAAAAAAAACAAGAAATCCATCAGAGAGATAGCAAAAATGTTAGGAGTGGCCAAATCAACAGTTTGGTACATTCTGAGAAAAAAAAGAGTGCACTGGTGAGCTTGGGAACTCAAAAAGGCCTGGACGTCCACGGAGGTGGATGATCGCAGAATCCTTTCCATGGTGAAGAACAACCCCTTCACAACATCCACTCATGTGAAGAACACTCTCCAGGAAGTAGGTGTATCAGTATCTAAGTCTACCATAAAGAGAAGACTTCATGAGAGTAAATACAAAGGATTCACCACAAACCATTAATCAGCCTCAAAAATAGAAAGGCCAGAATTGACTTTGCCAAAAAACACATGAAGAAGCCAGCCCAGTTCTGGAACAGCATTCTTTGGACAGATGAGACTAAGATCAACCTGTACCAAAATGATGGGAAGAAGAAAGTTTGGAGAAGAATTGGAACAGCTCATGATCCAAAGCACACCACATCTTCTGTAAAACATGGTGGAGGCAGTGTGATGGCATGGGCATGCATGGCTTCCAATGGCACTGGGTCACTTGTGTTTATTGATGATGTGACAAAAGACAGAAGCAGCCGGATGAATTCTGAAGTGTATAGGGATATACTTTCTGCTCAGATTCAGCCAAATGCAGGAAAGTGGGCTGCACGGTGGCGCAGTGGTTTAGCACTGTGGCAGCACAGTTTTACCCTCGGCCGGGGGATCGCGGGGATCATGAGATCGTGGAGGGGATCATGAGATCGACCAACAGTGAGCTGTGTGGAGTTTGCATGTTCTCCCCGTGTTGCGTGGGTTTACTCCGGGATTTCTCCGGTTTCCTCCCGCATACCAAAAACATTTGGGTCTAGGGCGCTCGCGCACGCAGCGACCAGCAGCCGGTGGCTTGTCACCAGACTGCAAACCAAATCTACCTATGGGTACAAATAAGTAACAAAACAAAACAAAAAAAAAAAAAAAAAAAAAAAAGTTGATTGGACGGCGCTTCACAGTACAGATGGACAATGATCCAGAACATACTGCAAAAGCAATCCAGGAGTTTTTTTAAAGCAAAGAAGTGGAATATTCTGCAATGGCCGAGTCAATCACCAGATCTCAACCCAATCGAGCATGCATTTCACTTGCTCAAGACAAAACTTAAGGCAGAAAGACCCACAAACAAGCGACAACTGAAGACAGCTGCAGTAAAGGCCTGGCAAAGCATCACAAAGGAGGAAACCCAGCATTTGGTGATGTCCACGGGTTCCAGACTTCAGGCAGTCATTGCCTGCAAAGGATTCTCAACAAAATATTGAAAAGTAACATTTTTTTTTTCCACAATATCTTTATTGAACCTTTTTTTTTTTTTAACAAACATGATACAAACAATCAAACACTAACACTAAAGTACTACAAAAAAAAAAAAAAAATGCCCTAAAAACACCAACAACCACCAACAAAATCAAGTCTTCAACAATGCTCCTCTGTTTAGTCTAGACAATCCAATACATAAGTATACATATTATGTTCACCAGTTTGGAATTTACAAGGTCCACACACATCATTCACCTTCTTCTTCAAGAGTTATGTTTAAATTTTTTACATAATCAATAAAAGGTCTCCATATATTCTCAAACACAATTTCCTTTGATTTCAGTATATATGTTATTCTTTCTAATGGAAGGTTTGTTAACATCTGTCTTAACCACTGAGTCACATCTGGTCTATGAGTCTTTTTCCATAATAGTGCAATACATTTTTTGGCATTAAGCAAACTGAGGTCTATGAATGTTCTTTCACTTTTATTGAAATTATGCTTTTCTGGGTACAGACCCAACAAAAACAGTTTAGGATTCAATATGATTTGTTTTGAGATTATTTTTTCAATTGTTACCCTCACCTCCTCCCAAAACATTCTTATTAATCTACATTCCCATAAACAATGAAATAGGGTTCCTTTACTTTCCATGCATTTTGTGCATGTATCTGGTATATTTTTGTTATATCTATTTAACTCCTCCGGTGTAACATACATCCGCATTAACCATTTGAAATGTATCAATTTAAGGCGTGCATTTATTGATTTGGTTTGAGCTTCTGTACAAGCCAATTCCCATTGTTCCTCTGAAATTTCAATTTGCAGATCTTCTTTCCAGTAGTTTAATCTTTTCAGTGAATTTTCACTTGAAGATAGTGTCAATGAGTTATAAAACTCTGAAATAATACCCTTTCTTTTACTATCTTTCATCATCATTTTTTCCAAGGATGAATAAATAGGTCGAGTGAGAGCTTTATTTTGATTTGATCGAATAAAGTTTCTAAGTTGAAGATATTTAAAAAAATGTGTTCTATTGAGATTAAATTTGATCCTCAGCTCTTCAAAAGACATTATGTTGTCTGCACATGGCAAATATAAATCCTGAATCTTTTGTATCCCTTTTAAATTCCATACTTTAAATACAGCGTCCGCTCTCCCTGGTTTAAAATATTGATTACCCCATATTGGACTAAATTGTGACAATAACTGTGGTTCTTTTAAATAGTTTTTAGCTTCACACCATATTTTGATCATATGCTTTACAAATGGATTTTTAACTTGTTTTTGTAATTTTTTTGCCGAATCTGAGTATATGAATATGGGAAGAGGTAAAGGTAAATTGTATGATTCCATTTCAGTCCAGTGAGGGAGATCATTTGATGAAAAATAATATGTCATAGACCTCAGTTGTGCCGACCAATAATACAACATAAAATTTGGACATTTCAGACCTCCACGATCAAATGGTAAATATAATAAAGACAAACGTAATCTAGCCCTCCTGTTGTTCCATATAAATTCCACTAACTTTTTTTTTATTCTTGAGAATAGATCTAAAGGTGGTGATAAGGGAATGTATTGAAATAAATAAAGTATTTTAGGTAAAATATTACTTTTAAGTATATTGATTCTCCCGATCATCGACATTGGTAGTGACATCCATCTCTGAGTTAACTCATTGATATCTGACATTAAGGCTTCATAGTTGACACTGGCGACTGATTCTAGCTTAGGCATAATTTGGATTCCTAAATATTTAAACTGATTCACAACATTGAATTGATTTACCTCAGGGGCTGGGTAATTTCTCTGGGTCTCATTTAGCATTAATATTGAAGATTTAGTTTTATTTATTTTATATCCTGATATTTCCCCAAAATTCTTTATTAAATTCAACAAGGTTGGAATTGATTTTTTTAGATTCGACATAAACAAAATTATATCATCGGCGTACAGGGAGATTTTATGTTCTGTTGGTCCAACTTTAATTCCATATATTTGTGAATGTAAACGTATCGCTATCGCTAAAGGTTCAATTGCCATAGTAAACAGTAAAGGTGAAAGTGGACAGCCTTGTCGACATCCTCTATTGATTTTTATTGGTTTTGAAATATTGTTATTTGTTAGGATTTCTGCTGTAGCATTATTGTATATTATTTGAACCCATTTTATGAAATTATTTCCAAGTCCAAACCTTTGTAGGACTTCAAAAAGAAAGGGCCATTCAACTCTATCAAAGGCCTTTTCGGCGTCCAATGATAGGAGAGCTGTATCCGGTGCTTCTTTATTAAAATAAATAATATTAAATAGTCTTCTTACATTATGGAAGCCTTGTCTACCCTTTATAAAGCCATTCTGATCTCGATTAATAATATTTGGTAAAATTTCTTGTATTCGTCTTGCTAAAATTTTACAGATTATCTTAAGGTCGGCGTTTAATAGGCTTATTGGTCTCATATTTTCACATTTATTAGAGGGCTTACCTGGTTTTGGCAGCAGTATAATTAAGGCATTATTTATGTATGATGGTAAATTATTATTTTGAAATGCTTCTAAAACCATTTCCAAAAAAGGTTTTATTAATTTATTCTTAAATTTTTTATAAAGGTCAACTGGAAGACCATCTGGTCCTGCACTTTTTCCTGATTTCATATTATCAATGGCTAGCCCAACTTCTTCTTGACTAATTTTAGACTCCAATATCTCCCTGTTTTCATTTGGAATACACGGTATAGATAGTTCGTTCAAAAACCCATTTAGTTTTGTTAAATCAGGTTCATTTTTGGTATCATATAATTTTTCATAGTAATCTCTAAAGGCTCTATTAATTTCTAAAGGATCTATAACTACCTGTCCGTTACTTATAATACTGGTAATTGGTGTTTTAATTTCCAATTGTTTAATCTGCCATGCTAATAATTTTCCTGATTTTTCACCTTGTTCATAAAAAGATTGTTTCAATCTTAGAAGACTCGAGGCAGCTCTATTCGCTGATTTTTTGTCGTATTCAGCTCTCAAAATCAGTAATTCGTTCTCCAACCTTGGGTCACTTCCTGCATACACTTTTTCCTGAAGACTTTTTATTTTATGTTCCAATTTAGCTCTCTCCTCTCTCCTCTTCTTAGATTTTGATCCTGTATAACTAATAATATGTCCCCTAATAAAAGCTTTGAAAGCCTCCCACTTTACACATGCTGATGTTTGTGTAGTATTGATGTCAAAGAACTCGTCTATCTGTTTTTCTATATACTTGACAAATTCCTCATCCTGAAGCCATTTATGCTGAAATTGCCATCTACCTGATTCCTTTGTCAATTTTTTATCTACATATATTAGACAACAGGGTGCATGATCAGAAATCACGATGTTATCATAAAAGCAGTTTTGAATCTTGGACCTTAATTCTGTGGAAATCAAAAAATAATCAATACGTGAGAATGTCTTGTAGGTACTGGAATAACAAGAATAGGCTTTAACTTGTGGTTTCATTTCTCTCCATATATCTAACAATCTCAATTCTTTCATAAAATGATTAATAGTCATCCTACATCCAATGTGCGTACAATCCAGTCCTGTTGATCTATCCACACCTGGATTCAATGTACAATTAAAATCCCCTGCTATTATATGTTGCCCTGTAAGTGATGATAAGATGAGAAATAAATTAGCAAAGAACTTCTGATCATCTATATTGGGACCATATAAGTTCACAAGATTTATATTTTCTAATAGCAAAGAACCTTGAATGATTACATATCTTCCAAATTTGTCTTCAATTACATTTTTCACCTGAAAAGGAACTGATTTATGTATGAGAGTCATAACTCCCCTGGCTCGGGATGAAAATGAAGAGGTGAATACACTTCCCTGCCATCTACTCCTAATTCTTTTAACATCCTCCTCTATCAGATGAGTTTCTTGTAAAAACACAATTCTTGAACCCATGTCCTTTATTTTATTCATAACTTGTTTAAGTTTTTTTAAATTTTGTAGACCTCTGCAATTCCATGAAGTTAAATTAAGATTAACACTTTGGTCCATGATCAATAGAGAGTTTAGGATTACCTTGCAGTGTAAACATGCTCATACAGAGAAGCAAAAACATGAGTGGTTGAACATTCATCCTACAAACTACACACAAACAAATTTCCCCTTCCCACACTTGTGGCAAACCCCCCAAAATCAAAAGAAAAATTCTGTCTCCCGATATAGCCATCGACCGTTCCACACCCACGGGGAACAGCCTAAGCCACTCCTTCTTCATCCTCCCAATCACCCTAACTCTACTGCTTTTAATGACGTAACATTAACTCTCCTCTGTAGTTTTCCAACTTAACTCCAAAATTTTTAACAACTTTGTACATCATAGTTTTTTTTTTGTTTGTTTTGTTTTTGTTTTGTTTTTTTAATATATAATACAATCTATATTTTGTAAACTTACTATTTACTTCAAGTCAGTCAGATGCCTGTGCAAATGCTTAATTATTCTACCATATATTTTGTTCATGCTTAGCTCCCACCAGTCTCTTCTTCTTCTTTGATCTTCTTGATGAACTCCTGCGCCTCCTCTGGGGTCTTGAAAATGTGGGTTCTGCCCTCATACGTGGTCAGCAGTCTCGCAGGATAGATTACACCATGACGAATCCCAAGGTTGCGCAGCTCCTTACGTATGGGATCAAACTGCTTCCTCAATTGCTGGATTCCTGTGGCCAAATCTGGGTAGAACCGCACCTGCTGGTCCTGGTGTTTAATCTCTCCTTTAGCACGTGCAGCGTTGAAGATCTTCATCCTGTCTCTGTTGCTAAGAAACTTCATAATTAAGGTCCTCGGCGGTCCCTTATCTCTCCGTGGGCCAATACGATGTGCTTTTTCCAGAACCACTGCTGATTGCAACTCCTCGCTGCCCAGCACCTCCGGAATCCACTTTTCCAGAAAGGAACATACGTCCCGACCTTCTGATTCCTCTGGAAGACCCACCAGCCTCAAATTATTCTGTCTCGACTGAGATTCCAAATCCAAAATATTATCTTCCAGAGATTTTTTTTTTTTTTCCAAAGTGCGCACCTTTAATTGAAGACGGGTGACGTCATCTTCAGCACTAGCGAGACGGAGCTCCATCTGCGCCGTTCGTTCTACACAGTCACCCAATTCCTTTCTTATTCCTTCCAACGCTGTCATAATCCCATCAAATCTAGAGGAAAAGTCCGCTCTCATTGAACTCATGGCAGCCATCAGCGCATCTGCGCCATTCCCCGCAGACATCGCACCGCCGCCAGCCTCCTCCGCCATATATGGAGTTTTGTTTGCTGCGTCACAGACCTGAAAGTCCGTTAATTTGGACTGTTTCGGCGGCTCGCTTTTTCCTTTTCCTGGTTTTCCAGCCTTAGGCTTCGCCGACATATCCTCGCCCAAATGCTGGGATACGTTCTGTCCCAAATGAGAGAGTTATTTGCCGATTTTTTTTCTCCAGGAGCAGAGCAGAGCGAGACACGTCCGTCCTACGTGGCAGCCATAACCGGAAGTCGAAAAGTAACATTTTACTTAGGGTTATGTTTATTTGTCCAATTACTTTTGAGCCCCTGAAATGAGGAGCGTTTGTGTAAAAATAGCTACAATTCCTACATGTTTAATCATATACATATTTTTGTTCAACCCCTTGAATTAAACCTTAAAGTCTGCACTTCAGTTCTGTTGTAGTTGTTTCAAATCCAATGTGGTAGCATGCAGAGCCCAAATCATAAAGATTGTGTCACTGTCCAAATATTTCTGGGCCTAACTGCAGCAGCAATCCTTGACGAGGAACCGGTGCCAATCAATGACAGGATAATGACTATGAGACTCCCACTACAGCGGAAGATGTATGCCACACTCATCAGTGTATATGCCCCAACAGTGACCAACACAGAGAAGGTGAAGGGAGAGTTCTATGGTGATTTACGTGAGACTATCAGGCATGTACCGACTGATGACAGGCTGATACTCGTTGGAGATTTTAATGCCAAAGTTGGTTCAGACACTGAGAAATGGAAAGGAGTGCTAGGCAGTCATGGAGTAGGCAAGTCCAACGCTAATGGAGAACTTCTACTTGCACTATGTTCAGAGTACAACCTTGTGATAACCAACACTCTATTTAAGCACAAGGACACACACAAGAAGACATGGATGCACCCAAGATCCAAGCACTGGCACTTGTTAGACTACATTATAGTCAGGCAGAGAGACATAAGGGAAGTATTGGATACCAGAGCAATCTACAGCCTTAAACCAAGAGGATTGATTCAACTAAAGGCCATGGATGGTGAAACAGTTTTGCAGGAGAAAGACAAGATCCTGGACAGATATGCAGACCACTTTGACCAACTACTAAGCAACCCTGGAGATCTCACTGAAGAGGCTAAAGAAGCTCTAGTGCAATGACCAGCTGTATCAAGTCTGGATGAACCACCAAATTTTCATGAACTAATGGCAGCTACCAGGACAACACAGGACAACACAGGATGGTAAAGCTCCAGGAAGGGATGGAATTCCACCAGAAGTGTGGAAATTTGGTGGTGTTAAGCTGACCAACTGCCTGAACAAGCTCATCCAAGAGATATGGGATGCCCAGAAAGTATCTCAAGACTGGAAGGATGCAAGTATTGTGCCTTTGTTCAAGAAGGGTGACAGGAAAGATTGTGAAAACTACCGAGGTACAGTGGGGTAAGAAAGTATTTAGTCAGCCACCAATTGTGCAAGTTCTTCCACTTAAAAGATGAGAGAGGTCTCCAATTTTCATCATAGGTATACCTCAACTATGAGAGACAAAATAAGAAAAAAAATCCAGAAAATCACATTGAAGGATTTTTAATGAATTAATTGGTAAATTCCTCGGTAAAATAAGTATTTGGTCAATAACAAAAGTTCATCTCAATACTTTGTTATATACCCTTTGTTGGCAATGACAGAGGTCAAACGTTTTTTGTAAGTTTTCACAAGGTTTTCACACACTGTTGCTGGTATTTTGGCCCATTCCTCCATGCAGATCTCCTCTAGAGCAGTGATGTTTTGGGGCTGTCGCTGGGCAACACGGACTTTCAACTCCCTCCAAAGAATTTCTATGGGGTTGAGATCTGGAGACTGGTTAGGCCACTCCAGGACCTTGAAATGCTTCTTACGAAGCCACTCCTTCGTTGCCCGGGCGGTGTGTTTGGGATCACTGTCATGCTGAAACACCCAGCCACGTTTCATCTTCAATGCCCTTGCTGGTGGAAGGAGGTTTTCACTCAAAATCTCACCATACATGGCCCCATTCATTCTTGCCTTTACACGGATCAGTCGTCCTGGTCCCTTTGCAGACAAACAGCCCCAAAGTATGATGTTTCCACCCCCATGCTTCACAGTAGGTATGGTGTTCTTTCTCCTCCAAACACGACAAGTTGAGTTTTTACCAAAAAGTTCTATTTTGGTTTCATCTGACCATATGACATTCTCCCAATCCTCTTCTGGATCATCCAAATGCTCTCTAGCAAACTTCAGACGGGCCTGGACATGTACTGGCTTAAGCAGGGGGACACGTCTGGCACTGCAGGATTTCAGTCCCTGGCGGCGTAGTGTGTTTCTGATGTAACCTTTGTTACTTTGGTCCCAGCTCTCTGCAGGTCATTCACTAGGTCCCTCCATGTGGTTCTGGGATTTTTGCTCACCGTTCTCGTGATAATTTTGACCCCACGGGGTGAGATCTTGCGTGGAGCCCCAGATCGAGGGAGATTATCAGTGGTCTTGTATGTCTTCCATTTTCTAATAATTGCTCCCACAGTTGATTTCTTCACACCAAGCTGCTTACCTATTGCAGATTCAGTCTTCCCAGCCTGGTGCAGGTCTACAATTTTGTTTCTGGTGTCCTTTGACAGCTCTTTGGTCTTGGCCATAGTGGAGTTTGGAGTGCGACTGTTTGAGGTTGTGGACAGGTGTCTTTTATACTGATAACAAGTTCAAACAGGTGCCATTAATACAGGTAACGAGTGGAGGACAGAGGAGCCTCTTAAAGAAGAAGTTACAGGTCTGCGAGAGCCAGAAATCTTGCTTGTTTGTAGGTGACCAAATACTTATTTTACTGGGGAATTTACCAATTAATTCATTAAAAAAATCCTTCAATGTGATTTTCTGGATTTTTTTTTTTCTCATTTTGTCTCTCATAGTTGAGGTATACCTATCACGAAAATTGGAGACCTCTCTCATCTTTTAAGTGGGAGAACTTGCACAATTGGTGGCTGACTAAATACTTTTTTGCCCCACTGTATATCACTGCTAGCTACTGTTGGCATGATTCTCTCACGTGTACTACTGAACAGACTCAATGAACACATCTCGCAGAATGTACTACCGGAAACCCATTGCGGCTTTAGAAGTGGAAGAAGCGCAATGGATATGATTTTCTGCTTGAAATAGGTTCAAGAACAGAACATGCCGCTTTATGTAGTCTTCATAGACTTCAGTAAAGCCTTCGATACGGTTTCGCGATAAGGACTTTGGCAGGTACTCAAGAGGCACGCCATACAGGTATGCAAGAAAACGTGGCAATGAGTGGTTCAGCATCTAAAGACTTTTCAGTAAGCAACAGGGTGAAACAAGGGCATGTGCTGGTGCCTACACTCTTCTCACTATATCTGGCAGCCATGCTTGAGGTGGCCTTCAAAGACACTTCAGAAGGTGTATACATTCAAAGAAGGAAAGAAGCAGACTTGTTCAATGTGGCACAGTTTAAAGCCAAGAGTAAGACATCGATAAAGGTAATAAGAGAAATGCTCTTTACAGACGACAGTGCTCTAGTTGCACATAGTGTGGAAGATATGCAATCTTTAGTGGAGAAATTTGCAAGAGCAGCTAACCAATTCAGCCTCAAACTCAACATCAAGAAGACAGAGTGCCTTTATCAACCACCAAAGATCCAATCATCAACATCACTACCAGAAGAGATCAGCATTGGTACAGAGTCACTAGTCAAGTGCAAGACTTTCAAGTATCTAGGGAGTACTGTTTCAGAGAATGCTAGGCTGGAGGATGAACCATCTCTCAGAATGGGAAGAGCGAGCGCTGTGTTTGGAAACTTGAGGGAGAGACTGTGGAACAATCGACAAGTATCTATCCGTGTGAAATGCAAAGTGTACAGAGCGACAGTACTGGCTACTCTATTGTACGGTGCTGAAACTTGGACTGTCTACAGAGTGCAGGTGAAGAAACTCCACGTGTACATGATGAGACACCTACTCGTTCAAGTAGGTTTATTTTGTCTTCTTTTAATTATTTACCTTTTGTTCATATTAAAGACAAAAATAGAAAGGAGATGTCTTTACCTTCTTAACATGTTTCGACTGCACTGCACAGTCTCCTTTCTATTTTTGTCTTAATAACCAACACAGAAGCGTTGAAACGAGCTGGTCTACCATCAATGGAGGACATGCTAATACAGATGAACCTGAGATGGCTCGGACATGTTGAGAGGATGGACCACCAGCGTCTCACTCGGCAGTTACTCTACTCACAGTTATGCGAGAGCAAATGCAATCAGGGTAGACCAAGGCTCAAATTTAAAGACACTGTAAAAAGAAACTTGAAGAAGTTGGATACAGACAGGAGTTCCTGGCAGCGGAAGGCTAAGGACAGAGCTGTGTGGAGGAATCTGACCAGACCTAAATGAAACCGTCATTGTCGCCCACGACAGATTGCTATGATGATGATACCCACCTCTGATTATACATAATTTAAGTATGTGTAATTACTACAGTATTATGAAAGTTTTTTCCCCTTTGAGTGTTGTGTTTTCTCATCTTTACACATGCGTCACATACAACCCCCTCCCCCCCAAAAAGGCTGACACCATGCCAAAGTCTTTCAGCCAGAGGAAACACTGTGACTGCCACATTTTGTAGCTCAATTGTTCAGGAAGTTGGGGGTGCATGTGCTAAAATCTAAATAATAAACATGCTTCAATTTTGTGTGTTCACAGTAATGTCCCAGTCTGCCAGTAATTGCGACGCCCAGTCTAGTTGAGCATAATTTTATTTCTTGACGAGTTTGGTTTTTCCAGATCTATTTCAGTTAGAAGCGGTTTTTTTGCAGAGTGAGATGGTGCCAATTAAAAAAAAAATCATTAAAATCCTTACAAGGTGTGTCGATGCTTGTGGAGGACACAGCACTAGCATTAAATAAGACTATAGAATGATACTGTTAATGCATGCTTGCATATCTTAAGCCAGGGCCAAGACCCTGCTGGCTTTACCTCCAACCAGTGTCTTCAACAGCAGATTCCAGTGAATTTCTTCCCACTGATGGCTGATAAGTGAAAACACGTGCTGAAGAAACTGGGTACAAAAGAAAACCTGCAGGGTCTTGGCCCTCCATGGCACATGATTGGACACCCCTGTCTTAAGCCTATATTATTTTCTATTATTCCAAAAATATCATAGTAAGAAATCATACTATAACTTATGGTACATGTCCACCTTAGGCATTCCTTTTTCTGCTTCCAATTTATTGTTTCCCAGCTCCCAACCAACAGTGATCTGTGTGGAGTTTGCATGTTCTCCCCGTGTCTGCGTGGGTTTACTCCGGGATTTCTCCAGGTTCCTCCCACATGCCAAAAACATGCAAGTTAGGTTAACTGGCATCAAACTGGGGATTCTAAATTGTCCTTAGGTATGACTGTGACAGTGAATGGTTGTCTGTCTCTCTGTGTTGGGCCTGCGATGGACTGGCGATCTGTCCAGGGTGTACCCTGCCTCTCGCCCAAAGATGCTGGGATAGGCTCCAGCCCCCCCACGACCCGAAAAGGATTAAGCGGAAGAAGATGAAAAATGAATTTATTGTTTATGTAGAATGCCTCGCAATGCATTCTGGTAGCAACACATCTAGAATTGGGAGCAGTTGTGTGGAGTTGGCTGCTCTTTCATTAACAAAGTTGAGGGCCTCTCTACCTTATGCAAATGAAGAGTGGGGGTGTGGAGGTGATCACTTCAAAGAGTTCACACTGAACTTTGTTGTGGCTTCTATGGTTACACCCCATTCATGCTCCTGATGGATCCCTGAGGCACAATCAGCGTGGGGATCTAGTGTCAATAGATGCTTAGGCGGACACGTACCATAAGGTAGTTGCTTTATTTTTCTGAAACAGCATCCATCATTAAAACATCTTCAAACTCCTTCCCACATGTTGACTCTGCTAGCAATAGAAGAAATTGTATTTCTTTTTTGGGACTAGCTCTGCTATATATATATATATATATATATATATATACTGTATATATATATATAACCTAACATTACATGTACAATTAGAAATGGCTAAATTGTTACAGCCTACTGATTATCTTGCTATCGCTTTAGTGACGATGCAGAGTGTCGCTCTTACCGATGGTGAGGTCGTGAACAGGCTGAAACCTCTTGTCTGTGAACTGTAGTAATAGACATGACTTTCCCACACCTGGAAAAGGGAAATAAAACCAAAACCATCAGCAACAGTGAAACAAACAAATATTTACAAGTGTTCAACTTTTACACAGCACATCATTGCATGCAGGTGGCAAAATAAGTTACCAGCATAATGCTACAGTTACGAATGCTTCATACATAAAAACCCATTCACATTAATTACTGGGCTACTGGCATCACAATCCACTTCATATGAGCCCAACAGGGAGCTTACACACCCATTCTCCAGGCAGGCATCAGTTAGCCACACACAAGCGATAGTAACCCAAGTGACAGCTGCCCACTTCATATGTGTGATGTCACTGTTTCTTTTTTTTTTTTTTTTTAAGGGCATCAACAAATCTGCTTGTTATTAACACCAGTCTACACACAACTTCAGTGATGAATGCTGCAGACTGCCACAAACACATGAGCTAAACAGAAAGATTCCAGGCCGTACTTAGTAGGGATTTAATTATATTTTGTAATCCATCTATCTTCTTCCGCTTAATCCTTTTCAGGTCACAGCGGGGGGCTGGAGCCTATCCCAGCATCTTTGGGTGAGAGGCAGGGTACACCCTGGACAGATCGCCACTCCATCGCAGGGCCAACACAGACAGACAAACAACCATTCACTCCCAGAGTCACACCCAAGGACAATTTAGAATCCCCAGCTGATACCAATTAACCTAAGTTGCATGTTTTTGGCATGTGGGAGGAAACTGGAGAAATCCCGGAGCATTGAACCCAGAATCCTCCGGCCAAGGGTGAGCTGCTGTGCTGCCGCAGTGCTAACCACTCCGCCACCGCGTTATACAGCACAAAAATGCAACACAATGGATCGTGAACAAATTGTGCAGTAGTGATTTCAACTGCTCGTGCAGTGTATTTTCCAGTGATTAATTTGAAGTGTTGGCATTGTCAAAGATCATATAGATGTATTTTTAAAGACCCAAATCAGCTTCTGGTTTATTTACCACCCAGTTTAGTGTACTGTCCTGATATTACTCCAACAAAAATTTATCAGTTTCAAATTGCAACAAGACTGGCTTTGATAGTAGGAATTAAAGTCAACCACAGTTACTTCGACAAGAACTGGAAGTCAAAGTTTCTAAAAAAAACGAGCAGTGTAGAACTGAGGCCTGGTGCACATGACAACATTTACGTTTAGACCCAGAGAGAAACATCTGTGTGCAGACGACACCGCACAGAAGCAACCGCGCATGCACACGGATCCACCAATGGTGTGAAAACTGCTGTTGGAACTAACTAACTAACTAACTAACCTACACTTATATAGCGCTTTTCTAGTCACAAAGACCACTCAAAGCGCTTTCATTAATACTAACCCTCTATTCTAAGGGCCTATAGGAAACAGATATCTAGGGACAATTTAGAACAGCCAATTAACCTAACATGCATGTTTTTGGCAACTAACGAATGACAAGTAGAAGCTGTACTAGGGACTTTGGATTATTACTATAAATGCCAGATTCCATCTGCAATAAATATTAATATTCATTTTCTTTAAGTTGAAAGAATGAGGGAGCACTAAATAGTGCAATGAGATGACGCTTGTTGTGATTAGGCGCTATACAAATAAAGTTGAATTAAATAGCCAATATAATTGCAAGCAATTAAAAAAAATATGACTTACCAACAGCTGGTTACCTCCGCCAGGCCAAAGGCCAGGAGGAGGTTATGTTTTTGCCAGCGTTTGTCTGTTGGTTAGCAAGATAACTCAAAAAGTTTTGGACGGATTTCCATGGAACTTTCAGGCGTTGTTGGAAATGGTACAAGGAAGAACTGATTAAATTTTGGGGATGATCCGCATCACCGTCTGGATACAGGAATTTTTTAAAGGATTCTTTAACATTGTGAGATACGGCCATTTTCAACATGTGTGCAGGGGCAATAGAGGGCGCTGCTTGTTGTGTCTGACGAACACAAACTCTGCGTTCTTCAAAGTTTTAGGCACAAAAGCACGCGGAAAACAGAGGTGGGCAGGGCCCGCCAGAGTGCCTGTGTTTGCGCTACGCTGCAAAAGCTGAGACGGGCAGCTGTCCGGCGCGGGATTATTTGCCAGAAATTCACCGGGCAGCCATAGGGGCTGCGCAAAAACCAGCTCTCTGCCGGGGAAGCTTCCAAATCCTCTTTTTTTCCGCGGAGCGCAAACCCAATATAAAACCCATGGCAACCATTATCGCACCTTCTTTTGTCCTGCGGCTCCGGAACAGAGAGGAATGCCGGCGCCAGTGATGCTGCGCCTGATATGTGTGACTCTAATGCTAAAAGTGACTGCATCAGGGATTTTCGACCTGAAGTCGCACTTTGCTACACAGGGCCACAAAAACTGTGTAGCCAAATTCGATCGATGGATGAACATTTTCAGCCAGTGAGAGAACCGACGTCTTCCAAATCCAATGCATCACTAGCAGAAGTGATGTTTTGTCATTTTGTGCCAGAGCACAATCTACCCCCATTGGTGGCAGATCACTTCTGTGATTTGGTGCCAACATTGTTTCCTGACAGCAAGAGCGCTCAATTTTTTTGTGTTACTTGGCTTATAATTTTCACATTACCAAAAAGTTATGGCTCAAGATTGTGTCCATATAAGTGTACATTTGAATAAATATGTTTGAAATAGTTCATGTTGCAGTTGCTGTTTGTTTAGTTTTTGTTTGTTTGTTTTTGCTTCAGTTTTCTTTCATCTGCCGATAAATACAGTTTTTAAGTACTCAGTACAGGTGTGAAAGCCCCCCCCCCCCCCCACCAATAAGGGAGGCATGAGGTCAGTACAGGTGTGAAAGCCCCCAATAGGGGAGGCATGAGATATGCCTTGACAGGTCGCAGCCTGGCACTTTGCAGATGGAGGAGATGGACAAAACAGCAACACTTCAGTTTATTACCTCCGTCAAGGAGGTAATGCTTTTACTACTGAAACACTAATCCTATCATTGTGAATCCAATTGCTAGTCACATGTTTTCATGGTCAAGGAATCTCAAAACGTACACACAAACACTGTATGGGGGGGGAACTGTGGCGCTTGGCGGAGGTCTGCACTCTCCGAGTGCTTTTCTAGTTTGAATATTTGATCAGGAGTCTTCCGCCATAACTTTTACAAAAGCATTACAAGTAAGAAAAAAAAGTGATATGATGAGACGTCGGGCTGCAGCCACATCTCATCATTTGCGGAGCACAAAACTGGATTTGAAAACACTGGCAGCTCCATGGTGATTTGTTGATCATTCAACAAAGGTAGGCATCCCCCTTGGCTATAATTTTGAGAATTATTTTTCTATATAAGGCTGCATCTATTGTGTAAAAAGGCAGTTTTTCAGATACCGTTAAGAACCCATTTTTAACCTGATCCTAACTGTGAACACATCAGGCTTAAAATTTAATCACAGAGCTTGTATTTCTCTGAGAAACACAGAATGCGCCATATTTGCTGTGTATGGATTGGCTGAAATCTGTTGTAAATCGGGGCCGTAGTTCTTTATTTCCATAGATACGGATGTGCTTAAACAGCGCTGGGAAAAACCTCTCCACTCTGGAGGCTGGTTTCAAACCTCTCCACTTTCACACCTCCAAATACCCGGCATAGTATGTATGGACAGCTAAACTGGAGATGAACTTTCACAGTTTTAAAAATGTAAAAATGTTGCCGTGTGCACAGACCCTGAGATTTGACGTTTACAGCAATTCAGGTGTGATTTTTGGTAGATTAGCATTCCTGGTTGAAGGGTTAATGAGTGTGTTTAAATATGAAAATCTGTGTTGGATAAAGACATGGGAGGAGGGGGAGGGAATGTAGGAAAAAAAGGATGTGATTAAAGAGATGTGCAAAAAGAGCAACTCAATGACATTTAAGGACATGACAAAGAGGGACATGTCTCCGTCATCGTTTCCATGTCCCCATTACCAGGCAGTTGTGTTGTTGGGCAGGACTGCTGTGATGTTGAGGGATGGAGGTAACTTGACGATGGAAGCAAAACAAAAGAGTTACCACTGTAAGTGCCACTGTTGCTCATCACACAATACATACAGTCAACTAGCACCTGAATAAAATACACTCCTCCACTCACAAGGCTTCACGATAAAGAAAAAATGTCAAGCAAGGTAGGTGCAACTTCCTTCCCTTTTTCAACCAATTAGTGTAGGGCTGTGCGACATGACCAAAATTTCATATCACGATGTATGTAATCTTATATCACGATAACGATATATAGCATGATATGCATTTTCTGTAAATTCTACAGTTTAGATATAATAATCACATAAAAAAGGACCATCTTTTTTACATTTTAAATTACATACTGAAAAAAAAAAATCAATTGTACATATTCATCTATCATTACTTTTATGCACCTTTTTCCCCTCACAATTTTGCATTGTCGTAACAAAATATTTTTTAATGTGCATTTGAGACTTGATTCTCATATATTTGAGGTTTTTCTTCTAAATCATGTATGAATAAAAAGTAAACATTAATAAGTTAAATATTTCCTGAGTCAGAGGAGACCAACAGTAACTTTGGCAGTTTGAATCCCGTTCTCCCCAGCCATCCTGCCTTTGTGTCCCTGGGCAAAACACTTTACCCACCTTGCCTCCAGTGTCCATGACAATGGGTATGAATGTGCATAAATGTTTGGTAGTGGTCGGAGAGGCCGCTGGCACGGATTGGCAGCCACGTTTCTGTCAGTCTGCCGCAGGGCAGCTGTGGCTACAGAAGAAGTTTACCACCATCAATGTCTGTCTGGAGTGAATG
This sequence comes from Pholidichthys leucotaenia, assembly GCA_020510985.1. Classification (NCBI taxonomy): domain Eukaryota; kingdom Metazoa; phylum Chordata; class Actinopteri; order Cichliformes; family Pholidichthyidae; genus Pholidichthys; species Pholidichthys leucotaenia. Next base: position 295,257,881 of record CM035846.1, read on the forward strand.
AATAATGGACTCACTAAGTGCTTTGAGATGCCACTTGACATGTAAAGCACCATATAAATCTAATTAATTATTATTGTTATTAACTTAAAAAAAATGTCAGTCTGAAAATGAAAAAATTATCCATTGCTGCCATTTACAGTTATGAATGAGCTGTAAAAAAAAAAAAAAAAAAAAAGTAAATCAAACAAATAAATCAATGAAAATTTAAGGGCTGATCCACAACCTGAAAACTGCCATTCTGGCCTGATTTAACTAAAAATATTTCAGATTAGCCATGATCTGAACATCAAAGGCACAAAGGTGATGTAACATGTGATGACTTCAACTTCATTCATTATCGCTACTTGACTAAAATTATTAGAAATCAAATACATTAAGAGCCAATTTGTTCCTCTTGACAAATTTTAATTTATTACTTATTTTGTTTATGTGCAACAATCACAGACTTTTGCAGCTTTAGCGAAACATTTTCAGAAAAAAAAAAAAACTAAGAAACTCAGCAGTAATGCAAACCAAAGGAAGGATGTCTGATAAACTATTAGCGACAACTTAGCATCGTGATTAAGCATTTGCTGTTTTATAATTAGAGTTAGATGGTGTTAACGTGACTTATTTCCAATTAAAACGAGGTTAGAGGACTATTCTCTGATGCAGCACTGGGGGGGAGGGGGGGGGGGACAAAAGTAGCAGCTATTTGACCAAACCATTAGTTTTGAGTTAGCTGCTGTGCTAATCACCGGAATGAAGCCTGGCCACCCACCCACACAGCTGTTCTGCTGCATGCACTGGAGGGAGCGGCGGGGCACTGACTAGTAGTGTGTGAGGAGTTTTGCTGAAGAAATGGCAGATATGGATCCTTTTAAATCCTGATATAAATGACAGTTTTAGATGAAACAATAGATGTTTTTATTTCGTCATCCGATATATAGAGTCATATTGCACAGTCCTACGTGACATTAGTCAACACAAGACTATAGCACAGTATCAATTCCATTTCTAATCAACAGAAATAACACACAAGCCAATGTACTCCTAGTGCCAGTCCTAACTCAAGGTAAACAGGGAGGCCTGTGTCAGGAAGGGCATCTGGCGTAAAATTTGTGCCAAATCAATTATGTGAATCAGAACACATCAGAATTCCATACAGGATTGTTGAGGCATCAGTTAACTCCTTCAGGATTAAAGCTGATTACATGATCTGCCTTTCCTGTGGCTGGTGTCACAGATCTGCGCCTATCACATGATTGGTCAAAAAGTCTGAAAAAACCTCCAAAACAAACCCAGATGTACCAAGCATTTCACATCACTACATAGCAGACACATACAGTGGACCAAAAAAGTATTTAGTCAGCCACCAATTGTGCAAGTTCTCCCACTTAAAAGATGAGAGAGGTCTCCAATTTTCATCATGGGTATACCTCAACTATGAGAGACAAAATGAGGGGAAAAAAAAATCCAGAAAATCACATTGAAGGATTTTTAATGAATTAATTGGTAAATTCCTCAGTAAAATAAGCATTTGGTCGCCTACAAACAAGCAAGATTTCTGGCTCCCAGGCTTGTTTGTTCATTCATGAATGAATAAACAACCCCCCCCCACACACACACACAGCCCTGAGTGTCACCTTTCATTAGAGCCCAAGATCAAGCTTCTATATTGAGTCATTCAAATGTTAGACGTTTTTCCAAACTGTGCCATTTGGCACAATTTGGCACAGTTCAAAAACGCCTGGGAACAACCTGACAAAAAAGCTGTGTAATATATTCATTTTTTGTGGTATTGTTACAAAATTTGGACCTCAGCTGGATAACACTTGGTTCTACATTTCTGTTGCATTTTCCAGCCCGTATCTGACAGCTGTGTGTTATTTGCAAGCATTTGTATCCAAAAAAAAACACCCAGGCGAAATTTATTTTCTTCAAGTTCAGTATGTTTAGATGACTGTTACTCAGTGGCAGGAGCACTTATAGAGATTATGACTGTTTTGCCAAAAAATTCAAAGTGTTTTCTTTTAAATGAGACCAACCCCATGAAGATGCTGCAAAGGGTTGAAGAACAGCTTTTGATTTACTTTGGGTACCTTATTTTTAGGCGTTTTTAGGGAAATTGACCAGAGTGCAAGGGGTTAACCAAATTGCTTGGAAGTTGTGCCTCCATGAACAGGCAGAACACGGAGCAGCAGCAAGAACCAGGAAATGTGAAGGAGGAGACAAAGCAGACCAATCACAGCTCTTACGGCCTGCGTTGCCAAAGTGCACCTCTCCTTCTCTGAAGAGGTTTGGGCGACGCAATAGGAATGCACACCAATGCCGTCGCAGCTGCGTCATGTGGCACAGGTGCATAACTTATGCTTTACTGGGCATCCTTTCAACTTATTCACATCTTTAGGCTGCATGACCACAGACAGCATTTTTCTCACAGCAAAAGCTCTACACCTTCTTTTCTGGATGCTTCACAAGTGCTCTTAAAAAAAAAGTCTCCACCCTGTATCCTAGCAACCACTTGACCTGTCACAGCTTGTAGTCTGCATTTCACACATTTTGCCCTTCAACTGTCCACAAACTACACTCAAACTGGTCAGAAAACACACATCCTTCTAAGCTTCCAATTTTAAACAGGACAATCGCCTTCTAAATGACATGTACCAACCAGAACCAATGAGTGTGCTCTTATCATACGGTTTCCCACCTGTTCAGTAATTTACAGACTGCAGTGTCACTTACCTTGTTGCTCTATGCATGCTGCTTGACACCTCTTGCATTTTGTGCGCGTGTGTGTCCTGGCTTGAAAACCCATATTGGGCTGGAATCATGACTCAACAAATACTCATGCATTCAACTAAATCTGACGATGAAAAATGTTAACATTTCACCTAGCCTTCAGATCTTCCTCGAGTGCATTGTAATACAAGGAAAAATGTAAATACAGTATGTTTTATGGGTCTTTCTGTTCCATTTTGGAAGTCAATAACAAATATATAGATTTCCTGATTTAAAGGTGATGGTGTGGGACACATTTGCACATTGTTATATCACTTTAGGCTTCACATCTCAGAATGAACAAAGGACTGAGTCTCCTTGGAGATAACAGGAGGATGTGGAAGTTTAGTCTTTGGTATGCAAAAAGACGGCCTTGGGGGATTTACTGGCTGCCAGAGACTTTAGGTGGATGGAGGTGATAAGATCTAAGAGAGGATGCATTGTTACTTGGGATTAAATGCATTGTGACTGTGAGCTTTGAAGGTCCTGGGTATTTAAAGGACGAATGTCTGGTTTTTTTTCCCCTCTTTTCTGTTTTTGCTGATGTTGGAAGATGTGAATAAACCTGACTTGTGAGATAAACTCTGCCTCGTCATTTTCACATTTCCACACTGGTGACCCTAAGACGCATCATGAGTGAAAGAAATTCTCCCGAGCCAGCCGGGTCAGGAGCTCCCAGCCAAGCGTATGCCGCTACCGTCCAGCTACCGGACTTTTGGCGAGACAACCCGCGCTCCTGGTTCCACTTGGTCGAAGCACAGTTCGCCCTCTGGGGGATAACGGTAGATGACACGAAGTTCTACCATGTGATTGCCAAGCTCGACAACCGCACGGCTCGGCATGTGCAGAGCCTTTTGGAACAGCCACCGGCCGACGACAAATACGGCGGGTTGAAGGCTGCGCTCATCCAGCGCTTCACTCTCTCAGTCCAGGAGATGGCACGCCCATTGACCCGATGGAGGACATGCTGAGGTTGAGGGGCTCAGACGACAATGACTTCATCTTCACCCACATTTTCCTCAGAACCCTACCGTCGGCCACGAGAGCGACCCTGGCCGGTTCGCCGTTGTTGGCCCAGCGGGACTTCCGCGTGCTGGCCCAGGAGGCGCACCGGATTCTCAACGCCAGCAAACAGTGCGCGGCCACCACGGCAGCGACGGAGTTCGGCGCGACGGCCAGAGACGGCGGTAGCAGACCCACCGACGACGGCGGCGACCAAGGATCGCGGAGGAGACACCCTCTGTTTCTACCATCGCCGCTTTGCAGAGAAGGCACGCAAATGTATACCACCGTGCCAGTTCAAGCGCTCGGGAAGACCGGGGGTCGGTAGCAGCTGCGGCCCTCGGTGAAGAGAACAAGCTGCTTTACTTGACGGATGCGCGCTCGGGGAGGCAATTCCTCGTGGACACAGGCTCCCAAGTGAGTTTCATCACGCCTTCCTCCGCTGACCGGCTGGCGGATCCTGGAGGTCATGGGGCGTCAGCAGCGAATGGCTCGGAGATTAAGACCTTTGGTGAGAGGGCTCTGCTTCTGTCCCTACACGGCCGTACATTTGAGTGGACTTTTGTCATAGCTGCAGTGAATTTCAATATGTTGGGGGCTGATTTTCTGTGCTCACATGGTTTGTTGGTTGATCTTGCTAACAGGCGCCTGGTTAATGCACTTTCTTTTTATTCTATTCCCTGTGCAGCCCGAGTGACCCCGCTCACAGCACAAGCCAACGTCACAACGGCAAGCGGTAAGTTCCACACACTGCTCACTCAGTTCCCAGCACTCACGGTTCCCACATTTTCAGCAGCCGTCGCTAAACACGGGGTGGAACATTTTATTACTACAACCGGACCGCCCGTTTCTGCAAAAGCTCGGCGTTTGGATTCAGCTAAACTGACCATAGCGCGCGAGGAGTTCGCCAACCTGGAAAAGTTGGGCATCATCAGGCGTTCGAACAGCCCATGGGCTTCCCCGCTTCACATGGTCCCGAAAGCTGATGGCTCGTGGCAACCTTGCAGAGATTTCCGCAGGTTGAACAACGCTACAGCACACGACCGCTACCCAATCCCGCATATCCAAGATTTTTCCGTTCATTTGGCGGGGGCGCGCGTTTTTTCTTAGACAGACTTGGTCCGCGGTTACCACCAAGTCCCAGTGCGCGCTGAGGACATACCCAAAACAGCGGTAATAACTCCGTTTGGCCTATTCGAGTTTTTGCGCATGCCGTTTGGGCTTAAAGGCGCTGCGCAGACGTTCCAACGCATGATGGACGCGGTGTTGCACGATCTCCCCTTCGTATTCGTCTACCTGGACGACATCTTGGTAGCCAGCGCGTCCGAAGACGAACACGAAAACCACCTCATGGCAGTTTTCCAGAGGTTGGGAGAGCACGGGTTAATAATCAACCCAGCAAAGTGTCAGTTCGGGGTGACGCAGATTGATTTTTTGGGGCATCGCGTCTCTCCAGAAGGAGCGGTTCCTCTGCCTGACAAAGTGCGCACGGTAACAAATTTTCCCCAGCCACAAACGGTCAAGGCGTTACAGGAGTTTTTGGGAATGGTGAATTTTTATAACCGTTTCCTCCCCCGCGCAGCGCAGCTCATGCAACCATTGTATGCCGCACTAAAAAAACAAAAACCCTCAAATAAGGTCTCCGGAACGAGAGCGAGCATTCTCGAAGGTCAAAACAGCCCTGGCAAATGCTGCATTGTTAGCACATCCAGACCTAATGGCCCGCATAGCGCTCACTACTGACGCATCAGATGTGGCCATAGGGGCGGTCGTGGAGCAGCATGTAGCTGGGGCTTGGCAGCCGCTCGCCTTTTTCAGCAGGACTTTGTGCGATAGTGAACGAAAATATAGCGCATTTGACAGGGAGTTGTTAGCTCTCCACTTGGCCATTCGCCACTTCCAGTTCTGGCTGGAGGGACGCAGTTTCACCGCGTTCGTTGACCACAAGCCGCTGACATTCGCGATGGCCAAGGTTTCAAAACCGTGGTCAGGCCGGCAGCAGAGGCAGCTGGCCGCCATCTCAGAGTTTACTACCGATATTCAGCATGTGGCAGGTAAACTGAATGTAGTGGCAGACTGTCTCTCGCGCGCCGTGGCGGCCCCAGTCCGCGTAGGGATAGATTATGCAGCCATGGCCGCGGATCAGTGTAGCGACGCGGACGTGCGCGCGCTCCAGTCTGGACCAACAGGGTTAAGGCTGGAGAACAGGGTGCTGCAAGATGGTATGCCCCCCCTAATCTGTGATGTCTCCACTGGGCGACTGCGTCCTGTGGTACCGGCTGCGTGGCGCCGCCGCGTTTTTGACTCGATTCATTCTCTGGCGCACCCGGGAGTGCGCGCGTCGGTCAAAATGGTGGGAGAGAAATTTGTATGGCCGAGCCTGCGCAAACAAGTTAGGGAGTGGGCAGCAGCCTGCATGGCTTGTCAACGAGCCAAGGTACACAGACACACGAGAGCTCCCTTGGAGCCGTTTCACATCCCGGCTAAGAGGTTCGATCATGTCCACGTGGACCTCGTAGGCCCCCTCCCGCCGTCACAGGGGTGCACACACCTTCTGACAATGGTAGACTGCACCACGCGCTGGCCGGAAATGGTCCCACTGGCGTCAACTACAGCCGAGGAGGTGGTGCGCGCGTTTTTAACAGCATGGGTAGCGCGCTTTGGAGTCCCGTTGGACATTACGTCCGACAGAGGCCCTCAATTTGTTTCCGAACTTTGGTCAGCAATGGCCCGCAGCCTGGGGGTAACGATCCACAGCACAACCGCGTACAATCTGCAGGCTAATGGGTTATGCGAACGTTTTCATAGGTCATTGAAAGCGGCTCTCAGAGCGTCGCTTACGGATGCAAATTGGGTAGACAGGCTACCGTGGGTTTTATTGGGGTTGCGTTCTGCACCTAAAGACGATTTAGAAGCCTCCCCAGCTGAGCTAGTTTTTGCGCAGCCACTTCGGCTGCCCGGGGAATTTCTCCCAGATAATCCTGCGCCAGAATGCTCCCCGGCTCAGCAGTTGCAGCGTGGCACGGAATCAGGCACGCTGCCTGGCCCCGTTCACCACAGTTTTCCGCGCGTTTTTGTACCTAAGGCTTTAAAAAATGCGGAGTTTGTTTTTGTCAAACAAGATTCCCATCGCCCGCCGCTATGACCACCTTATGATGGACCAGTTAGAGTGCTGGAAACAGGGGATAAGCATTTTTTGCTAGATTTGGGGGGCAGGAAAGAAAAGATTGGCATAAACAGGCTCAAACCCGCTTTTGTGGTGGCGGACGAGGATGTGCTGTTGGCCAGGGCTCCTCAGCGCGGCAGACCCCCTAGGGGACATTCCCCAGAACACCCACAGGGATTGACTAACAGTTCTCACCCTCAGACAGCAGCCCCCCCAGCAGGATGGAGCCACGGAAGTGGTGAAGCCCGCTTACAGCAGATACAGGAGGAGACTGAGGCCCAAGCAGCACGTGGGCTGATGTGTAATGATTTTACCATGACCTGCAGACTGTTATTCCGTTGTTCCATCTTAGACGTTTGGGGGGGGGGGGGGTCATGTGGGACACATATGCACATTGTTATATCACTTTAGGCTTCACATCTCAGATTGTCTCCTTGGAGATAACAGGAGGATGTGGAAGTTTAGTCTTTGGTATGCAAAAAGACGGCCTTGGGGGATTTACTGGCTGCCAGAGACTTTAGGTGGATGGAGGTGATAAGATCTAAGAGAGGATGCATTGTTACTTGGGATTAAATGCATTGTGACTGTGAGCTTTGAAGGTCCTGGGTATTTAAAGGACGAATGTCTGGGTTTTTTCCCTCTTTTCTGTTTTTGCTGATGTTGGAAGATGTGAATAAACCTGACTCGTGAGATAAACTCTGCCTCGTCATTTTCACATTTCCACAATGGAAACAATATTCTCACCTCCTGGCCAGTAGATGTCAGACTTACTCTTGCCTCAACTGGTTGGTAGAGATACGTGACATCAACCTAGTTATTCTATTGGATGTGACCAACTGTGACATCATTACCAGCCACAATAGTGTCATGAATCAACGGCTCAGATGTAAATATTATGATTATTTTGGACCTGTAAAAATAATTAAAAGCATTTTTTCATCATTTTTTGAAGAACCATCATTTAACGCCATCTCCACCTGCAGCAGAATATTAAATTCTGCATCTTTGCAACACGCTGCAAATGCATAATATTAAACACGCATTTTCATGAAAATATTATTTACTACACCTTTCAAGACAAAAGGTGCCACGCAGCAACACCCCCCCACACACACATAAACAGTAGATCTGAGAGTGTTCAGGTCACCAAGATGCTGCTCTCCTTCCTCACTTACAGCAGTAACCCGAAGCTTAGCAAGGTCAGCAGACTGCACCACAATCCCTGGCAAGGAATCTGACAGAAGAGTCTGTCCGTAAAAACTATCCTTCACTGCAAGTATTACCGAAGGGCCTTCAAGCTTGCAGACTGTAACAAATCACTGCAATGGAGCAACCAAAGCAGTGTCGTCTGTGTGGGCTGACAGCTGTGCTTTAAAGGAATTTAACACCAGGAAGTTAACGCGAAATAATACAACGAGCCAATTTTAAAAGGTCCAGAAAAAAGTTATTTTCTCCATCAGCATCTTATTCAAATTGAGGGATTAAGGTCAGGAGCAATTTCAAAGTAATCCACTGTGTTCACTAGGTTTAAAATGGAGAGTCCTGGTTTTTTAAAAATAAATTGAAAGATTGCAGGATTCTATAGGAAGATTTGAATTTGATGACTTTTGCTGGGAAGTTTGGTCACTGTCAAATCGAGTATGGTTACAACAACAAAACTCTAGACAAAGAAAGTACTGTTGATTCATAGCTAACATTTTACTTGGCCATTACTCCTCACGTCATTACCACTGCCAAGGAGGTAATGTGATCTGGGCAGTTCATTTGTTAGTAGACCCTATTTTGCAATTTTAAAGAAAGTGAAAAAATTATCCAAAATACGCATACTGACTAGGGATGGGTTCAAAAGGTCAATCCAATGATTTGAATCGATCCATGTTTGACCGAGCCGATACTGATCCACAAAATCCAGGGTCTGATCTTTTAGTATAATGCTTTTACAGTCTGTGAAACACAAAACACAAGCAGCCAGCTAAAGTCTCATGCGAGAGTTCCCTTCGCTGCACACTCACATTACTTCCATGTTTACATGACAGCCATAGAACAGACTTGCCAATGTTACTGACAAGTCACAGCCAAAGACTGTGCTCAACAGTTCCCAAATATTTTTCATAAAGCGGGGATAAACGGTTTTGTACTACGTACAGTGCTGTGTTGGAACATAAAAGTCGACGATTGATAAACTATTTTCAAATGGAAAAGACACGGAGAATGGACAACAGACCAGAGAGGGAGACTGTTGCAGCAGCTGTGGTTAAGTAAAATATCGTTTTTTTACATTTGTGTTGTAAATTACTAATTCATCCAGCATGACGGTGTTTTCTTTTACAAACTATGGATACAGTAGTTAACTGTTGGTTAAGAGCTGCAAATAAATGCAGAATAAAGCTATATTTTTAGTCAGGACTTCATGACAAAGGCAGCTGCCTTCATGTAATGTTTGTAATGGACACATTTAATATCGGACTTCTAGCACTTAAGTGAGAGATTTGAAGATAATAAAAATCACAATAAAATGGTGTCTTAGTTTAGGGTCTTAGTTTTCAAATTCAAGATTCAAGAAGGTGCTGCCATAATTTTCGCCATACTCTAATATGCATTCAATGCAATTTAGTTGTTGTAATGGCCAATTCTTTTATCTTTTTTATTTAAGTTGCCACATTTAAAAGTTTCAGATCATCAAATTTTAATATTAAACAAAGAAAACCCGATTAATGACTAATTCTTTTATTTATCTTTTTAAAGTTCTCAGCAAGAATACAATGTTGGTCATTTTTTGACAGTTTTACTGTACATTTAATTCTAAATAAATCACTGTTTAACAGGAATTTTTTGCCAATCCTGTGCTTTTCTTGTGGTGTTACATAGAACAGTATCACTGTAAACTATGGAAAAAGCACCTACTTTAAAATCTGTACTTCCTCACACAACTTTCAGTGCAAAAAAACCCTCTAAAAATTTCAACTTTTATCGCAACTTTTTGGAAACGCTCCCACAAATTCAGGCTTTTTGGGACACAACAATCACAAAAACAGCCGTCAAAGTCCTGGAGAGACTGAAATGCAGTGAGATTATGTATACGTGCTTCATGCATTGAATTTGTTTACCGACTCTGGGTTAACTTGACACTACACACCCTTTGCACTAAAGAAGGCACTTGTTAGCACTTTGTGAAATCACAAGTTAAATCAGTCCCTCCAGTATTTCGCGGGGTGTTTTTATGATTGTTGCAGCCCAAAAAGCCTGAATTTGCAGGAGCTTTTTTAAAAAGTTGTGATAAAAGTTGCGATATTTTGAGAGATTTTTTTGTACTAAAAGTTGTTGGAAGAATTACAAATTTTAAAGCAGATGGTTTTTTCCAGCTTACTGCAGTGATATTCTATATAACGATACAAGAAAAGCACAGGATTGTCAAACATTTCCTATTACAGTGATTTGTAAATTAAGCAGAAACTTCTGCTATACAGAAAAACTCTTTTGTGCAACAGCCAATACAGACTAACACAATATCCATAACAACAGCTAAATTGCATTGACTGCATGTTAACCCTTTAACTGCCAAATTAGCCATATGGCGCCTGGGGAAACGCAAGGCAACTCAAGCCCCCCCTCCAAGTGGTCAAGAGTGGTAAAAAATTTTGTCAATAAAATAGTTCCGATTTCCAAGGCTATAACTTGAAAGTTACAAGAGAGATTTATGTGCATACACTGGGAGCGACCAGATAGAAAAGATTTTAAGCAGCTAAGGGTATTCATGGGCAGTTTATATCCCGATAGTTTAGAAAGAAGGACTGAGTGATTGGCCGGATCAAAGGCTTTACATAACTCTTTATTTTGTTTTATAACTAATTTGTTTTTTTAAGTTGCCAAAGAATTTAGACACTTAAGTTTATATTTGTGCAGGTTTAAAATTAATGTTACTTATCGTATGCATCAATTGCATTCAGTTCTTATTGAATTTGTTCATTGCATTAAGCTACTGTATAGGTAACTGTACAATGACTGCATACAGTCAGGTAGCACTACTATTTAAATGGATGTTCAAAGCATATGTGATAGAATTTACTTTTTTTAATGAATAGCCTATATTTCTAGAATGCTGGAAGGCGACCAAACCTACACACTGTGTAAAAGCTGTTAGGAATTGTGATAAGCTGAAAAGAAAAATTTTCAAAATTTATTTCACTTGTGTACAATTTTTTTTTTGAAACTCACAAGTTTTCAAGAAATAAAAAAGCAGTTACTAACCTAAGCCTACTTTTTTTTTCATTTAACAGTATTTTATTGCAAATCAGTTGAAATTTTTTAAAAATATAACTCACCAAAACATCAACACACTGTACTCTGCTTTCAAGCTTATCTCAGCATTTTTTGCAGTGCAGTGGACTTTTTTTCCCTGAGATTAGTGGTTTTTTGTACTGAACTGAGAGTCAAATGTGAAGTGAAAACCGTTTCGAATCGAAAATCGATTCTGAATTGAATCATGCCCCCCCCCCCCCAAAAAAAAAAAAAAATCGGAATCGAATTGAATCGTGTGACTTCTAAAGATTCAAAACCCTAGTAGACATATACCTACACTCACCGGCCACTTTATTAGGTACACCATGCTAGTAACGGGTTGGACCCCCTTTTGCCTTCAGAACTGCCTCAATTCTTCGTGGCATCGATTCAACAAGGTGCTGGAAGCATTCCTCAGAGAGTTTGGTCCATATTGACATGATGGCATCACACAGTTGGCGCAGATTTGTCGGCTGCACATCCATGATGTGAATCTCCTGTTCCACCACATCCCAAAGATGCTCTATTGGATTGAGATCTGGTGACTGTGGAGGCCATTTGAGTACAGTGAACTCATTGTCATGTTCAAGAAACCAGTCTGAGATGATTCCAGCTTTATGACATGGCGCATTATCCTGCTGAAAGTAGCCATCAGAAGTTGGGTACATTGTGGTCATAAAGGGATGGACATGGTCAGCAACAATACTCAGGTAGGCTGTAGCGTTGCAACGATGCTCAATTGGTACCAAGGGGCCCAAAGAGTGCCAAGAAAATATTCCCCACACCATTATACCACCACCACCAGCCTGAACCATTGATACAAGGCAGGATGGATCCATGCTTTCATGTTGTTGACGCCAAATTCTGACCCTACCATCCGAATGTCGCAGCAGAAATCGAGACTCATCAGACCAGGCAACGTTTTTCCAATCTTCTATTGTCCAATTTCGATGAGCTTGTGCAAATTGTAGCCTCAGTTTCCTGTTCTTAGCTGAAAGGAGTGGCACCCGGCGTGGTCTTCTGCTGCTGTAGCCCATCTGCCTCAAAGTTCGACGTACTGTGCGTTCAGAGATGCTCTTCTGCCTACCTTGGTTGTAACGGGTGGTTATTTGAGTCACTGTTGCCTTTCTATCAGCTCGAACCAGTCTGGCCATTCTCCTCTGACCTCTGGCATCAACAAGGCATTTCCGCCCACAGAACTGCCGCTCACTGGATATTTTTTCTTTTTCGGACCATTCTCTGTAAACCCTAGAGATGGTTGTGCGTGAAAATCCCAGTAGATCAGCAGTTTCTGAAATACTCAGACCAGCCCTTCTGGCACCAACAACCATGCCACGTTCAAAGTCACTCAAATCACCTTTCTTCCCCATACTGATGCTCGGTTTGAACTGCAGGAGATTGTCTTGACCATGTCTACATGCCTAAATGCACTGAGTTGCCGCCATGTGATTGGCTGATTAGAAATTAAGTGTTAACGAGCAGTTGGACAGGTGTACCTAATAAAGTGGCCGGTGAGTGTATAAGTCTCTTTCGCACACAGGCAAGGCAGACATACAGTGGTGTGAAAAAGTGCTTGCCCCCTTCCTGATTTCTCTTTTTTTTGTACGTTTGTCACACTTAAATGTTTCAGATCATCAAACTGATTTAAATATTAGATAACACAAACTGGGATTACACATGATGATATTACATAAATTCAAGAGAGTTTTGTAACCTATTATAAAGACCTTTACTCACAGCCTAAATTAAACAATTGTGATCACATTGAAATTTTTTTAAGTTTACTAAATCTCCCAGGTGTCACTGAACAGGAGAACAGTAAGATAAGATAAGATAAGATAAGATAAGCCTTTATTAGTCCCACAACGGGGAAATTCCAGGATTGCAACAGCACAGGGATAGCAACACTCAGAGCAACAATCAGAAGGCAAGAAAAAAACAAAAAACAAAAAAACAAGCAAGCAAGAGCAGCTAATATAACCTAATAAAAGAAATTACAAATAAAGAAATCAATGATGCAATTACAAGACTAAAACCACATAAAAGCCCTGGCCCAGACGGCTACTCTGGTGAATGGTATAAGACCTACAGGGAGGAATTAATTCCAAGACTGAGGGAAGTGTGTAACTGGGTGTTGAAGGGAGGGGACCTCCCTCCCTCATGGAAAGAAGCGATTATCGCTGTCATCCCAAAAGAGGGAAAAGATCAATTGAATTGTAGCCAGTATCGACCAATATCAGTTTTAAACCTAGACTATAAAATATACACGTCCATAATAGCAAAACGACTTGACAATATCATACCCAGACTTATTAATCATGACCAAACTGGTTTTATCCGCCAGAGGCAGACCCAAGACAGTATTAGAAGGACCCTCCACGTTATACACCATATTAAAAAAAAATAATATTGAGGCATTTAGATGCTGAAAAAGCATTTGACTCAGTGAGATGGTCATTTCTTTATGAAGTTTTGAATAAATTTGGATTTCACCATATAATCATCAAGGCCATCCAGGCAATTTACCACAAACCAACAGCCAAAATAAAAATAAATGGTAGTCTTTCAAAACCAGTCTCACTTGAAAGATCATGTCGCCAGGGCTGCCCCCTTTCACCAGTTTTATTCACTTTATTTACTGAACCGCTTAGCCAATACATTAGACAAGTTAACTTAATTGAGGGAATTAATATACATGGGGACATTCAGAAGATATCACTCTTTGCAGATGATGTCCTAATTTATTTAGGTCAACCAAATAAATCTCTACCTAGATTGATGGAGATATTAGAGAAGTTTGGATCACTTTCAGGTTACAAATTAAATATTGAAAAAACACAAATAATGACCTTAAATTACCAACCCTCAATGGAGTTAAAAAATAAATACAATTTTAAATGGGACAAAGACTCCATGAAATATCTTGGCGTGATACTAAGTAGAGACACTGGAAAGTTGTTTTGAAAAGAATTATTTAAATTCCAAAATAAAATCGGATTTAAGAAAATGGAGTCTAATACCAACTTTAGGACTAATTACCTCCGCCAGGCCGGAGGCCAGGAGGAGGTTATGTTTTTGCCAGCGTTTGTCTGTCTGTTTGTCTGTTTGTTTGTTTGTCTGTTGGTTAGCAAGATAACTCAAAAAGTTTTGGACGGATTTCCATGAAACTTTCAGGCATTGTTGGAAATGGTACAAGGAAGAACTGATTAAATTTTGGGGATGATCCGGATCACCGTCTGGATACAGGAATTTTGCCGCGGAGCGCAACCCCAATAAAACCCACGGCATCCCGTCTACCCAATTTGCATCAGTCAGTGAAGCCCTGAGTGCTGCTTTCAGTGATCTATGAAAACGCTCGCATAACCCATTGGCCTGTGGGTTGTACGCGGTTGTGCGATGAATTGCAACCTTCGCAGCCTGGGAGTTTGGAGAGGGAGGAGATGGACACAACAGCAACACTTGAGTTTATTACCTCCGCCAAGGAGGTAATGCTTTTACTACTGAACCACAAATCCTATCATTGTGAATCCAATTGCTAGTCATATGTTTTCATGGTCAAGGAATCTGAAAATGTACACACAAACACTGTATGGGGGGGAACTGTGGCGCTTGGCGGAGGTCTGCGCTCTCCGAGTGCTTTTCTAGTTAATAGAATAGAATCAATAAAAATAAACATTTTACCCCGGTTACTTTACCTCTTTCAAACTCTCCCAATTGAAGTTTCAAAACAACAATTTGTAGAATGGGACAAGTTGATTTCTCGCTATATATGGCTCGGGAAAAAACCTCGAATAAGATACAGTACATTACAACTGCCAAAGGACAGAGGTGGCTTATCTTTGCCATGTATGAAGGACTACTACTACTCTGCACAATTAAGACCATTGGTTTGCTTATGTGATCCAATGTTCAAATCTAGGTGGAAAGATATAGAGGAAAAAGCCACTAAGGGTCCTCCTATACAAGCAATGATAGCAGACAGGAAATTGCAATCACATTTGAAAGACCCGGATAATCCCTGGCTAAAATTCACTTTTAAGATTTGGAACGACGTAAGTAAAGAGAACAAATTAACCAAGACTGAAATGATGTTAAGATGGTGCGCTTTCGACACAGAATTTTTACCAAACCGTAATGACACAAGATTTCAAAAATGGACGTCAATGGGGCTCACTTCATACTTCACATTTAACCACAAGGGGGAGCTAGCAGATTTCCAAACCCTTAAATCAAAAAATGGGTTAAACAACCAAGACTTTTTTAGGTACCTACAGTTGAGACATAGATATAATGAAATTATAAGGACCAAGACTGATAAGAAGGATAATAAAATTCTAAATATATTCCAAATGGCCTTTAACACTATTACTGTTCAGAAAATTATAACAAGATTTTATCAGGGATTTCAAGCAAACAAATCCATCAATACCCTATATATTAAGAAGAAATGGGAAAAAAGAAACAGGATTAACAGTAGATGATAGTGACTGGGAATCATTATGTACAGTGCAATGGAAAACTACTTATTCAACTATCTGGAGGGAATTTGGATGGAAAAATTTAATTCGCTTTGTGGTGCACATATGTAGTTTCACGGGCTCACATGTATATGACTGTTCATATGCTCTCATGTATATTCCTGTGTGCTTATTTTGGCTTCACGTCTGAAGAGGAACAAAAGGTCTGGACCTCCTAGGGATAAGAGGAGGGTGAGAGAGTTGGCCTTTTGATATGCAAAGAGATGGACATGAATGATTTCCTGACCACCCAGGTTTGGGTGGAAGCGAGAGGAACTGCAGGGGGGATGCATTGTGTTTGGGATTTAAAGACAATGGGATTTTGTACTTTGATGTCAGGGGTATAAGACTGGCAGATGTTGGGGTTTTTTCCTTCTTCTGCTTTTGAATGTTGGAGAGTGTGTTGTGAATAAAATGGAACCTGAGAAATAACTCTGCCTCATCCTTTCCACACAATCTCCACAGCTTCTTTATTACCCCAGTCCAAAAAAACCCACCAAAATCTAGGTACCGGTTGTTGGAGACTATGTGGAAATGAAGAGGCCAATCATTACCATGTGTTTTGGGCCTGCCCAAAAGTTACCCCATTTTGGAAAGACACACATAAATGCCTGGAAAAGGTTTTCTCTACCCATGTCCCCTTTGACTTCCTGTACATGTTCTTAGGTCTGGAAATTCCTAACATAGCCTCGTTTGCAGATAAATACTTAATGAGAATTGTACTATTGTCAGCAAAGAAAGTTTTAACGAGAAAATGGCTCCAAACAGACATACCAAGAATTCAGGATTTACATGATACGGTATACCAGATATTTGTGATGGAAAGGATTACCATGTCTTTACGACTACAAAGAGATAAATTTGATAAATACTGGCTTAAATGGACCCAATATACAGGAAATCAAAGGAGAGACTTTGTTTAAGTAAATTATCCCATTGAAGGGAAGAAAAGGGCAGAACTGCAAGAATTTAATACCACTTGTCCATTGTTCAGTTTATTTGTCTACGTGTTATCTTTATTCTACAAAAAAAAAAACCAAAACAAAAAAAACCTTGTGGGTAGATTAATCGAGGGCATTTTCTTGTGTGTTACTTCTTATTAACCTCTCTTATCCTATTTGAATGATGGCAAATTCTAAGCTTTTACTAATGTTTATTCCCTTGTAATAAAGTACGGCTCTCAATGTAAACAATTTGACCAAGATCACCAATAAAAATATAATTGAAAAAAAATATTAGATAACACTAATGAACACAAAATGAAGTTTTTTAAATGAAGCTGTTTATTAATAAGGGTAAAAAAAAATCCAAACCGACATGGCCCTGTGTGGAAAAAATGACCCGCCCCCGCCGTTAAAACATAAATTAACTGTGGTTTATTACATCTTTGGAAAGCTGAGTTCAATTTCTCTAGCCACACCCTGGCCTGATTACTGCCACACCTGTTCTCAATCAAGAAATCAATTAAATGGGACCTGCCTGACAAAGTGAAGTAGACCAAAAGATCCTCAAAAGCTAGACATCATGCTGTGATCCAAAGAAATTCAGGAACAAATGAGAAAAAGTAATTGAGATCTATCAGTCTGGAAAAGATTATAAAGCCATTTCTAAAGCTTTGGGACTCCAGTGAACCACAGTGAGAGCGATTATCCACAAATGGTGAAAACATGGAACAGTAGTGAACCTTCCCAGAAGTGGCCAGCGGACCAAAATTACCCCAAGAGTGCAGCAACGACTCATCCAAGAGGTCACAAAAAAACCCTACGACAACATCCAAAGAACTGCAGGCCTCACTTGCCTCAGTTAAGGTCAGTGTTCATGACTCCACCATAAGAAAGCGACTGGACAAAAATGGTCTGCATGGCAGAGTTCCAAGACGAAAACCACTGCTGAGCAAAACAAACATAAAGGCTTGTCTCAGTTTTGCCAGAAAACATCTTGATGATCCCCAAGACTTTGGGGAAAATACTCTGTGGACTGACGAGACAGAAGTTGAACTTTTTGGAAGGTGCGTGTCCCATTACACCCGGCATAAAAGTAACAGCATTTCAGAAAAGGAACATCATACCAACAGTAAAATATGGTGGTGGTAGCGTGATAGTCTGGGGCTGTTTTGCTGCTTCAGAACCTGGAAGACTTGCTGTGGTAAATGGAACCATGAATTCTACCGTCTACCAAAAAATTCTGAAGGAGAATGTCCGGCCATCTGTTTGTGACCTGAAGCTGAAGCGCACTTGGGTTCTGCAGCAGAACAATGATCCAAAACACACCAGCAAGTCCACCTCTGAATGGCTTAAGAAAAACAAAATGAAGACTTTGGAGTGGCCTTGTCAAAGTCCTGACCTGAATCTGATTGAGATGCTGTCGCATGACTTTAAAAAGGTGGTTCATGCGCAAAAACCCTCCAATGTGGCTGAATTACAACAATTCTCCAAAGATGAGTGGGACAAAATTCCTCCACAGTGCTGTAAAAGACTCACTGTCAGTTATCACAAATGCCTGATTGCAGCTGCTGTTGCTAAGGGTGGCCCAACCAGTTTTTAGGTATGGGGGCAATCACTTTTTCACACAGGGCCATATCGGTTTGGATTCTTTTTTTTTTTTTTTACCTTAGTAATAAACACCTTCATTTAAAACTGCATTTTGTGTTTACTTGTGTTATCTTTGTCTAATATTTAAATTTGATTGAAGATCTGAAACATTTAAATGTGACAAACATACAAAAAAAAAAGTGAAATCAGGAAGGAGGCAAACACTTTTTCACACCACTGTACACCTGTATCCTAGGCCAGGATTTGAACCCATGACACCGTGATCTCCTGTTTCCTGTTTGGAGTTTGGTGAATGTGACTTTCAGCCTTGGACTATTTTCTGGACTATACTGTGTGTTCTGACTACCGATTTTAGATTATAGCCATTGGCCACCTGTTGACACTCTTGGGTTTTACATTGACTGGTCACTGTTTTACTGTTTGCAAGAATAAAGCTAGTTGGCTAGCTGGAAACCTAACTACCTCACAACCTAGCTAGCAGGCAGCTGGAATTACAGCTGATCCTACTACAACTTCTTGCAGTATGGGTCCAAAAAAATCACTAGCAGCAGAGGAGGAAGAATTAAGAAGTCATTGGAGTTTATGACAGAGGAGATTTCTGCTGTCAAACTGCAGCAGAAAGCCATCCTGGAATTGGTGCAGGAGGTAAAGGCTCTTCGGATCCAGAATGCTGAGAAGGACCAGCATGTGGTGTAAATGGAGAACAGGGTGGCTGATTTGGAGCAGTACACCAAGATGAATGATGTGATTATATAACTGGGCTTTGCATCAAACCCCAGTCATATGCTCGGGCGGTGGCTGATGACAATAGGGGGGAGCCAGATGTGCAAGAAGTCAGCTCTGCAGAGCAACAGGTGATTTTCTTCCTTCATTCCAAAGGGACTGAAGTAGACTTTGGCAACACTGAGGCATGCCACCCTCTGCTCCTGTCATCTACTGCGACCTATCTGCCCCGACTGATAGGACGCAGCAAATGTCTGCCCCTCCCTGAACCTGGTTCTGCTGGAGGATTCTTCCTGCTAAAAGGGAGTGTTTCCTCTCCACCATCGCCAAGTGCTTGCGCACAGGGGATTAATCGCCTGATTGCTGGGGTCTTTCTGCAATTGTGGGGTTTTCCCCTACAGTTCAAAGTGCTATGAGATGACTGTTGTTGTGAAATGGCACTATATATATGTATATACTGTATATATACACTACCGTTCAAAAGTTTGGGGTCACCCAGACAATTTTGTGTTTTCCATGGAAAGTCACACTTTTATTTACCACCATGAGTTGTAAAATGAATAGAAAATATAGTTAAGACGTTGACAAGGTTAGAAATAATGATTTGTATTTGAAATAATTTTTTTCCTTCAAACTTTGCTTTCGTCAAAGAATCCTCCATTTGCAGCAATTACAGCATTGCAGACCTTTGGCATTCCAGCTGTTAATTTGTTGAGGTAATCTGGAGAAATTTCACTCCATGCTTATAGAAGCCCCTCCCACAAGTTGGATTGGATGGATGGGCACTTCTTGCGTACCATACGGTCAAGCTGCTCCCACAACAGCTCAATGGGGTTTAGATCTGGTGACTGCGCTGGCCACTCCATTACAGATAGAATACCAGCTGCCTGCTTCTTCTCTAAATAGTTCTTGCACAATTTGGAGGTGTGCTTTGGGTCATTGTCCTGTTGTAGGATGAAATTGGCTCCAATCAAGCACTGTCCACAGGGTATGGCATGGCGTTGCAAAATGGAGTGATAGCCTTCCTTATTCAAAATCCCTTTTACCCTGAACAAATCTCCCACCTTACCAGCACCAAAGCAACCCCAGAACATCACGTTACCCCCACCTTGCTTGACAGATGGTGTCAGGCACTCTTCCAGCATCTTTTCAGTTGTTCTGCGTCTCACAAATGTTCTTCTGTGTGATCCAAACACCTCAAACTTCAATTCGTCCGTCCATAACACTTTTTTCCAATCTTCCTCTGTACAATGTCTGTGTTCTTTTGCCCATATCAATCTTTTTCTTTTATTGGCCAGTCTCAGATATGGCTTTTTCTCTGCCACTTTGCCCTGAAGGCCAGCATCCTGGAGTCACCTCTTCACTGTAGATGTTGACACTGGTGTTTTGCGGGTACTATTTAATGAAGCTGCTAGAAACTCTAATGTACTTATCTTCTTGCTCAGTTGTGCAGCGGGGCCTCCCACTTCTCTTTCTACTCTGGTTAGAGACTGTTTGTGCTGTTCTCTGATGGGAGTAGTACACACCGTTGTAGGAATCTTCAGTTTCTTGGCAATTTCTCGCATGGAATAGCCTTCATTTCTAAGAACAAGAATAGACTGTCGAGTTTCACATGAAACTTCTCTTTTTCTGGCCATTTTGAGCGTTTAATCGACCCCACAAATGTGATGCTCCAGATACTCAACCTGCTCAAAGGAAGGTCAGTTTTATAGCTTCTCTAACCAGCTAAACTGTTTTCAGCTGTGCTAACATGATTGAACAAGGGTTTTCTAATCATCCATTAGCCTTCTGACGCAATGAGCAAACACATTATACAATTAGAACACTGGAGTGATAGTTGCTGGAAAATGGGCCTCTATACACCTATGTAGATATTGCACCAAAAACCAGACGTTTGCAGCTAGAATAGTCATTTACCACATTAGCAATGTATAGAGTGTATTTCTGATTAGTTTAACCCCTTGCACTCTGGTCAATTTCCCTAAAAACGCCAAAAAATAACGTACCCAAAGTAAATCAAAAGCTGTTCTTCAACCCTTTGCAGCATCTTTATGGGGTTGGTTTCATTTAAAAGAAAACACTTTGAATTTTTTGGCAAAACAGTCATAATCTCTAAGTGCTCCGGCCACTGAGTAACAGTCATCTAAACATACTGAACTTGAAGAAAATAAATTTCGCCTGGGTGTTTTTTTTGGATACAAATGCTTGCAAATAACACACAGCTTCAGATCCGGGCTGGAAAATGCCACAGAAATGTAGAACCAAGTGTTATCCAGCTGAGGTCAAAATTTTGTAGCAATACCACAAAAAATGAATATATTACACAGCTTTTTACTCAGGTAGTTCCCAGGCGTTTTTGAACTGTGCCAAATTGTGCCAAATGGCACAGTTTGGAAAAACGTCTGTAACTTTTGAATGATTCAATATAGAAGCTTGATGTTTGGCTCTAATGAAAGGTGACACTCAGGGCTGTGTGTGTGTGTGCTCTTATTAGTCGAATGAGAGGTCAATCACATCTAAACCAATCAAAGCACTCCTTTGGCTTTCTGTTCGCGGCTGTGTCTGTAGTGGAAGAACGGAAATGCAATGCAGGTTTTTTTTTTCTTCAGTGCGCCCTAGGACACACAGTGTGCGTACTAGGGCGCCCTCGTGCGCTCTAGGACGCAGAGACGTGCCCGCCCGCGGTACACTGGAGTGCAAGAGGTTAAAGTTATCTTCATTGAAAAAAATAGAAATTTCCTTATTTTTGAAAGAAAAGCACTAAGTGACCCCAAACTTTTGAATGGTAGTGTACTGTATATTACACACACACACACACACACACACACACACACACACACACACACACACACACACACACACACACACACACACACACACACACAGACACACAGTGGGGCAAAAAAGTACTTAGTCAGCCACCAATTGTGCAAGTTCCCCCACTTAAAAGATGAGAGAGGTCTCCAATTTTCAACATAGGTATACCTCAACTATGAGAGACAAAATGAGAAAAAAAATCCAGAAAATCACAGTCTGATTTTTAAAGAATTTATTTGCAAATTATGGTGGAAAATAAGTATTTGGTCACCTACAAACAAGCAAGCTTTCTGGCTCTCACAGACCTGTAACAACTTCTTTAAGAGGCTCCTCTGTCCTCCACTCGGAGGACAAAAAAGCAGGCTTTTATTTTGATAGCACTAGTTTTGTTTTCGCTTACTTTGCTTGCATATGGAATTGTCAGTAAGGCTAGAGTGCTTACATTAGCAGACAGTCGAGCTACGAATGCTAACATTTGGTTTATAGACCCATAATAAGGCACAAGCTCTTACGGCGGTCATAGTTTGTGTTTTACTTAATGTGTACTGTACTAAAATAAGAAAATAAAACTCTAAACTTCACCAGCAGTCTGTAGACCATTGCCATCACATATTATGGGGATGCTTACACGCATTGTTTACTTTTTTTGTGTGTGGCTAAATCTCGTTCTCTTCTGTGCCTCTATTGATTATTAAATAAATTGGTGGCAGAGTGGTTAGCACTGCAGCAGCACAGTAACTCACCCTTGGCCAGGGGATCCTGGGTTTGATCCCAGCCACCGACCAACAGTGATCTGTGTGGAGTTTGCATGTTCTCCCCGTGTCTGCGTGGGTTTACTCCGGGATTTCTCCGGTTTCCTCCCACATGCCAAAAACATGCAAGTTAGGTTAATTGGCATCAAACTGGGGATTCTAAATTGTCCTTAGGTATGACTGTGAGAGTGAATGGTTGTCTGTCTCTCTGTGTTGGCCCTGCGATGGACTGGCGATCTGTCCAGGCCGTACCCTGCCTCTCGCCCAAAGATGCTGGGATAGGCTTCAGCCCCCCCGCGACCCGAAAAAGATTAAGCGGAAGAAGATGAATGAATGTTAAATATTAAGTGTATTTTTATTGCCAACAGCATGTTTGCACCCAGTACTGTGGAAGTTTCCACAGCACTGTGTGGGGCACTCTATAGACGGACTCCAGCAGGCAGTTAGTGGCAGAAGCATTTGGACGAATTGCTAAATACAGCCATGACAGTGAGCACTGAAAGGGCACAAAGCATGTCATTTCCTTCAGAGCGAAGTGTTTATGATTCTGACAGATCAACTACTGCATAGTGTATTGCTTGTTTTCAATGTGATTTTTTTGGACAGCGGCCACCACTGCTTTATGAAAATGATCGCATTTCTTTTTAACAGAATCGACTGGAGCTCCACACAATTGTCACACACGCACAAGTTGAGAGCAGAACTGCAGCGAATTTTCTCACAGCTTCCATCGTTTGCCACTTAAGTTATGAACCTTGTTTAAATTACGAGACCACGGGGTCCTAAAAACATTTGCAGTAATACCGCATATTGTGGTGTTGAGCTATCCACCATCACTGCAAGGAAAATTCCTCCACTGTGACAGCCCTAATCATAAGCATTATCACCATCTATTTCTTTGTAAACAGGTTCCCAATTTTGTGTTAGCAAGTCAGTGTTTAACCACTTGCGCTCCGTTGTTCCGCGGGCGGGCAAGTCTCTGCGCCCTCGTGCGCACTCGGACGCATAGTCCAGATTGTGGTGATGTAGGTGGTGTTGGCGTCCAAGCGCCACTAAAAAAAAAACTGCAGACACAGCCGCGAACAGATTAGTTCATCTGATTGACCTCTCATTTGACTAATAAGAGCCTTGAATTGGGTTTCTGAAACCTTGAAGAGCCAATGAATGAAAACCTAGGAAGGAGGACCCGCCTACTGTGAATGCAGGAGCCAACTGAAGCACAGAAATTCGGGCTGGGTGAAGAGAGACTTACTGCTGCAGCAGATGAAAACAAAGGACGCTGGACGAATCTGCTACAGACCCCGCAGCATGGAGACCACCCACAAGTGGGACCTGCACTCATTCCAGCAGAATAGACGTTTAGGATTCTCTTCCGTCATCATAGACCGACGGAGGCCGAGGACAAAGGTCGTAAATCATTCACCAAAACCGCAATATTGGAATTATGTTTTGATCGGGATCCACGAGCGGACCAGCGTCGCGTTTGTCTGACAATGAGGAAGAGAAGTTCGCCAGGACTCTGCTGCTGTGAAGAGGTAAGGTGTTATAAGCTAAATTATTATTTCTCCCTGAAAACTGTAATCCAAAAATGACTTTTGACCGATCGGTAAATTACAACTGTACTGCGCACGAAGTATGAAGTGCGTGCGCCGCGATAAACGGTTCATTTGCCGTGTTCGGACCGTGAACGCCCCCCCACCCCCCACCCCTGCTGCAGAAGAGGAGTGGGGGGGGGGGGCGTTCACGGTCCGAACGCCCCCCGGTCTGCGGGGGGAAGCATATGAGTCTATTCCTTCATGTAGCGATGGCCATCTTCTGTAGCGGGGGGGGGGGGGGGGCAACCCCCCCCCCCACACACACAGTAGCGAGGGGGGGGGGAGCCGCTGTGAAAACATGCAAGGAGTGTAATCCGTCATGTACCGAGGGCCGAACTCCGTCTTTTGTAGCGGGGGTCCCCCCCCCCCACACACACACACAGACACAGCCCTGAGTGTGACCTTTCATTAGAGCCCAAACTGAAGATTCTACATTGAATTATTCAAAAGTTACAGATGTTTTTCCAAACTGTGCCATTTGGCACAATTTGGCACAGTTCCAAAATGCCTGGGAACTACCTGAGAACAAAGCTGTGTAAAATATTCATTTTTTGTGGTATTGTTACCAAATTTGGATCTCAGCTTGATAACACTTGGTTCTACATTTCTGTTGCATTTTCCAGCCGGATCGGACAGCTGTGTGTTATTTGCAAGCATTTGTATCCAAAAAAACACCGTGTCCAAATTTATTTTCTTCAAGTTCAGTATGTTTAGATGACTGTAACTCAGTGGCCGGAGCACGTAGAGAGATTATGTTTTTTTTTGCCAAAAAATTCAAAGTGTTTTCTTTTAAATGAGACCAACCCCATGAAGATGCTGCAAAGGGTTGAATAACAGCTTTCGATTTACTTTGGGCACGTTATTTTTTGGCATTTTTAGGAAAATTGCCCAGAGTGCAAGGGGTTAATGCATTCATAGTTTCCTCTGACCTCACTCGTCTGTATTGTAGTTTTTTATCAGGTTGATTTCGCTTATAGTTACCATCATACACTGTGAAAACTGGTAGGTGGTCAGCTACATATATCATTGAGTAATCACTTACAGTGTAATCGGTGTCATTGGAGAATACTATATTGTCCATTATTGTGGCACAGTGGGATGTGATTCTGGTGGGTTTGGTGATTTTTGGATATAAACTCATGCTGTACATTGTGTAAATGAATTCATCTGTCATTTTGTGCTTATTTGGATGTAAGGTAAAAGGTAAAGCCAACTTTATTGTCATTCAGTCCATACAGCCAATCATGTACAGTAGAAATTGATTTAGCAAATCAATGTTAAAATTGCCACAGATGAAAATAACTGATTAATTTTGGAAAATATTTCTTCTATCCAAACTTTAAATACTTCAGTGCTAGAGCCTGGTGCTCTGTATATACAACTAACAATTATATTTTTACTTTTTTCTTTGCAAATTTCTATCGTTATGCACTCTTAATACGTTGTCAATCACATTTGTCATAGCTTCTACAACCCTGTAATTCAGTTTTTTATCCACATACAAAGCCACTCCTTCTCCATTTTTGTTCTTTCTATTCATAAAGTTAATTTCATACTGATTCAATTCAAAATCTGTTGCGTTTTCAGCACTGATCCATGTTTCGGATATGGCAATTATTTTGAATGGTTTTGTAAATTGATTTAAATACTCTTTAATGTTATTAAAATTTACAGACAAGCTTCTGCTATTGAAATGGATTATTGATAATTTGCTATCTGTATTAATGACCTGGTTGAATTGTTCTTATGTGTAGTAACAGCAGTCATCGTTGTTGAAAAAGAAATTATTCTCAGGGTCTGTATCATTTTCTAAGTCCAGTACATTATGGTCTGTGTATTTGAAATGTTTTCAGTTCCAGTTTATCATGAATAACAGTCCTTTGAGCTTCCTTGTTGTTTCTCAGTATAGATGAAAAAGTTCTTTCAGTATAGATACAGTAAATAAGTTCTTTCAGACTGTGTCATGGTTATGTGTTGTGGATTTCACATTCGTACCTCCAAGGAACGATGAACATTAGTACTTATCCAGCTCCTCGATGGTTTTGATGAGCAAAATTTTACCTTGTTCTGGCATTCCATTTAATTTAATGAATGCCTTGCAGTTTGTGGTCCATCGGCATTTCGTTTTGTCAAATGTTCCTTCTTGAAGACATTTGATTCTTTTAACTTCCTTCCTTGTTTTAACAGTGCAGTTTTGTGTTTTCTGTTCACAAATCTCATGATGATGGCTGATTTGTTGCTATCATTTCAATTCAACTTTACACACACACACACACACACACACACACACACACACATATATATATATATATATACAGTGGGGCAAAAAATATTTAGTCAGCCACCAATTGTGCAAGTTCTCCCACTTAAAAGATGAGAGAGGTCTCCAATTTTCATCATAGGTATACCTCAACTATGAGAGACAAAATGAGGAAAAAAAAATCCAGAAAATCACATTGTCTGATTTTTAAAGAATTTATTTGCAAATTATGGTGGAAAATAAGTATTTGGTCAATAACAAAAGTTCATCTCAATACTTTGTTATGTACCCTTTGTTGGCAATGACAGAGCTCAAACGCTTTCTGTAAGTCTTCACAAGGTTTTCACACACTGTTGCTGGTATTTTGGCCCATTCCTCCATGCAGATCTCCTCTAGAGCAGTGATGTTTTGGGGCTGTCGCTGGGCAACACAGACTTTCAACTCCCTCCAAAGATTTTCTATGGGGTTGAGATATGGAGACTGGCTAGGCCACTCCAGGACCTTGAAATGCTTCTCACGAAGCCACTCCTTCGTTGCCCGGGCGGTGTGTTTGGGATCATTGTCATGCTGAAAGACCCAGCCACGTTTCATCTTCAATGCCCTTGCTGATGGAAGGAGGTTTTCACTCAAAATCTCACGATACATGGCCCCATTCATTCTTTCCTTTACACCAGTGGTCCCCAAACTACGGCCCGCCTCCACATTTGGCCCAGCCCCCTGAACAATACCAGAAACGCTTACCCCCACCCCCCTCCACCTCCTCCTGCACAGAGCTTTTCCCGCTTTTCCAAAGCCGGCCGAGCGCCGTCTCGTTCCCCTGCTGAGCATGTGCTCAGCCATGCATTCTGTGCCATGCATTCTCTGTATCACTGTATAAAAGAGCTGACTGTACATGCCTCACTATCGCACTTAGAATTCGCTCAGACAACTGCTCAGGGCTCCCTCACAGCGCGCAGCCAGAGCACTGGGTGAGCCTCGTGATGGAGGAATAAAACACCTTTAAACTTCGGCTTGCTGTGTCCGCCTGCACTTATTTTTTCCTCCACACTGGTGACCTGACGTGAATGGACTGTCTCTCCCTTCTGCCGTGCTGTGGACTATTTTTTGCCTCCACACTGGTAAGCGTTATGATTTTTTTTTTTCAGTCTGGCCACGTGATCGAGATTAATACACGCATAGAACGTGACATTCTATTCCACCTTTCTGCAGTCTATGCCCCTATCTGAAAGCCCCCCCCATCCAGAAAAAAAAAAAAATCCTAGACTCACCCCTGTCAAACAAAACGGAATAATGGCGAAAAGGTTAGGTAAGAGAAAAATTGATTCAGAATGCAGGGTATTTAACCTGCAGTGGACAAACGATTATTTTTTTGTTCAATGCAAAGAAAAGGCTGTTCAACAGTGGTGTCTACAAGCCTACTGGAACCTACAAAAGGATTATAAGGAAGAAACACAAGAACTTTGAGAGACTGCTCATATGAGTCATTTAAGTAAGAGATTCTGCTCTGACAACTAAGCTGAACTTTTACCTGTTAAGACTGTGCACGGCACAACAGAAAGTTAATGTTCCATGGACTTTTTTTTCTGTGAAGAACCCAGAGAGGGTTATTTGGTTATTATTTATTTCATAAATAGTGTTATTATTTATTTTCTGACTTTTTTTCCTGTGAAGATCCCGGAAAGGGTTATTAATATTTGGTTATGTGTGGCTTTCTGGAAAACAATAAATGTTTACGTTTAGGCACCTGTGCGATCGTCACACTTTTTCTGTTACAAACTGACCCCGGCCCTCATCAGAGAAGGCAAAAGTTATGTGGCCCTCACAGAAAAAAGTTTGGGGACCCCTGCTTTACACGGATCAGTCGTCCTGGTCCCTTTGCAGAAAAACAGCCCCAAAGCATGATGTTTCCACCCCCATGCTTCACAGTAGGTATGGTGTTCTTTGGATGCAACTCAGCATTCTTTCTCCTCCAAACACGACAAGTTGAGTTTTTACCAAAAGTTCTATTTTGGTTTCATCTGACCATATGACATTCTCCCAATCCTCTTCTGGATCATCCAAATGCTCTCTAGCAAACTTCAGATGGGCCTGGACATGTATGGGGGCAGCACGGTGGTGCAGTGGTTAGCACTGTTGCCTTACAGCTAGAAGGTTCCTGGTTCGAATCCCCAGGCTGGCAGGGGTTGGAACCTTTCTGTGTGGAGTTTGCATGTTCTCCCTGTGCTGCGTGGGTTTACTCCGGGGGCTCCGGTTTCCTCCCACAATCCAAAGACATGCATGTTAGGTTAATTGGCTGTTCTAAATTGTCCCTAGATATCCGTTTCCTATAGGCCCTTAGAATAGAGGGTTAGTACTAGTGAAAGCACTTTGAGAGGTCTTTGTGACTAGAAAAGCGCTATATAAGTGCAGGTTAGTTAGTACTGGCTTAAGCCGGGGGACAAGTCTGGCACTGCAGGATTTGAGTCCCTGGCGGCATAGTGTGTTACTGATGGTAGCCTTTGTTATTTTGGTCCCAGCTCTCTGCAGATCATTCACTAGGTCCCCCCGTGTGGTTCTGGGATTTTTGCTCACCGTTCTCATGATCATTTTGACCCCACGGGGTGAGATCTTGCGTGGAGCCCCAGATCAAGGGAGATTATGAGTGGTCTTGCATGTCTTCCATTTTCTAATAATTGCTCCCACAGTTGATTACTTCACACCAAGCTGTTTACCTATTGCAGATTCAGTCTTCCCAGCCTGGTGCAGGTCTACAGTTTTGTTGCTGGTGTCCTTTGACAGCTCTTTGGTCTTGGCCATAGTGGAGTTTGGAGTCTGTTTGAGGTTGTGGACAGGTGTCTTTTATACTGATAACGAGTTCAAACAGGTGCCATTAATACAGGTAACGAGTGGAGGACAGAGGAGCCTCTTGAAGAAGAAGTTACAGGTCTGTGAGAGCCAGAAATCTTGCTTGTTTGTAGGTGACCAAATACTTATTTTTCACCATAATTTGCAAATAAATTCTTAAAAAATCAGACAATGTGATTTTCTGGATTTTTTTTTCTCATTTTGTCTCTCATAGTAAGGTATACCTATGATGAAAATTGGAGACCTCTCTCATCTTTTAAGTGGGAGAACTTGCACAATTGGTGGCTGACTAAATACTTTTTTGCCCCACTGTACCCTAAGGTGTCTGGGACTGCATGAGTAATTCCTTATGGAGGGGTGTGTAACAGCGCACAAACAGTACTTATTTAGGTCTAGGGGTGGGCAATATGGCCTAAAAATGATATCACGATATTTCTGTGAATTTTCACAATAATATTTTTCACAATATTACAGAATAATTTTTTTCTTTTTAAATTTACGAAAAAGGACAGTTTCACAGACCAGCATTATTTACCTTCAATATATTCAGGAAAAACTAAACAAAAACTCTTATTTCTCCATTTTATAAACAGCAGCTCAAATTTCGTTTAGAATTTTTTTTAGTTCTGTATCAAATATTACAAAAAAGTAATATAAACCGTTACATCTTAACAGCACACAGATATCAGGTTTTATGCTGAATCACTTTACCTGCATTACTCCCGTTGCATGGACCTGTCCTGGGACCTTTGGCTCTCATTGCACTGAAAGGATGGGTTTTTTTTTCCCCCTCTCTCTTCGGGTGGTTGAATAAAATTAAGATGAAGCAGCCAAAATGGAAGTAAAAATCTACAGCCACTTTGAGCTGCACATTGTTCAACGTTAATACCACTCCAGTGGTGTTGTGCGGAACACTGCTGCACCGTTTTTTTTTGTTTGTTTGTTTGTTTTTTTAACATGACAGCAGTCTGAAACAGAAAGTGAAACTTAAATATTTCCACTCAACTGGAGATGTCTGACTTCGGCGTGAAAGCTTCCCGCCATGTTTGTTTTGCCGCTCCTATGTGGTGTGACGTTGCCACGCAGCAGACCCCAAATGTCCCGATATTCCTTTTTACACCGGTATCACAATTTATACCGGTATTATCGTGAACGATACGATATGGCACACCCCTATCTAGGTCCCTTGCAGAAATAATTGTTTATATCAGCTAATGTGTCACTACAAATGTCAAACTCTTAAAAAAAAGTTTTTAGTCTGTAGAAGTCTCAGACCTATAGGCAGTGTTCAGTACAACAGTCTATTTTGGTAGGTTTACCAGAAAATTATATTCTCTTGACAGGCCTCTGATTTATTGTGTCTTCCTGCCACACAGATCAGAGGACAATCTGGTTGGGGGTCAGTGGTCAGGAACACCAACTCAAGAAAGTTCTTTCAGTTTCTCCAAGCAAATGACTGTTTACTTCTGTGAGTCTCAAACAGTACTGCCTTCCGTCACAGAGAAAAGGCTTTACTCATCACATTAAGAGTCTGAATGTGTTTATTTGATAATCTGTTACTAGATTAATGTCAAGAGAATATGAACTGTGAAAGAAGGGAAGGACACATTGCATGCAGATGCAGTGCAGTCCAGCATATAACCACTAACTCACCTAGCAGGTTTTTTCTGTACTATTCTATAGTATACGTGCAACAAAACTTGACAACCAAATCTTTGCACAGGTGTTACATGCAACAGTCTTGCAGCAAGTCCTGTTGGATGACTACCAATGTAAAACAAAGACAAAATGTCTCACAGGCAATAGACTGCAGGTTAGACTGCCTGGAGTTGGAGATCAAGGCCTAAGGCTCATCTGGTCCTTTACCTTGTGGATTTGGAATTATTTGCTATGACTCAACATAAGAGTTATCAGATTACAGACACACCCAAAGAAAACATGTCAAACTAGTGTAGTCCAACTAGATAATGAAGGATAGATAACACGCAGGAGCACCTATAGAATCTGCATCTCAATATGTAATGTACAGAAAAAAAACAAAACAAAACAGGTAAACAAGAGCACCACACACGATCCATTGAGCCCCCATCCATAGCCATTATCGACAGTGCCTAGGTGGCACACCAACGACCAAAAAAATAAATACAAATCTATGACAAATTCAGAATTCAATATAGTGTAGGTAAAAAATAAAACTAATAACTATGTAACAGCAAGGACTTTTAGCAAAGCAAACAATCTACAATACAAAGTGGAACAAATTTACAGAAAATATCAGAAAATCATTTAACCCCCTACAATATGCATATCTTCAATACATATACAAACTCCGTGTGAAATGAAAATGTCCTAGCTTAAAAACTATAGGAGGAGTTCATCACACATACCATGTACCAGTTATTAAAATTTCATTCCAAAAATGACAAAGTTGTGACTTCCGGTTATGGCTGCCACGTAAGACGGACGTGTCTCACTCTGCTCTGCTCCTGGAGAAAAAAATCGGCAAATAACTCTCTCATTTGGGACAGAACGTATCCCAGCGTTTGGGCGAGGATATGTCGGCGAAGCCTAAGGCTGGAAAACCAGGTAAAGGAAAAAGTGAGCCGCCGAAACAGTCCAAATTAACGGACTTTCAGGTCTGTGACGCAGCAAACAAAACTCCATATATGGCGGAGGAGGCTGGCAACGGTGCGAAATCTGCGGGGAGCGGCGCAGATGCGCTGATGGCTGCCATGAGTTCAATGAGAGCGGACTTTTCCTCTAGATTTGATGGGATTATGACAGCGTTGGAAGGAATAAGAAAGGAATTGGGTGACTGTGTAGAACGAACGGCGCAGATGGAGCTCCGTCTCGCTAGTGCTGAAGATGACGTCACCCGTCTTCAATTAAAGGTGCACACTTTGGAAAAAAAAAATAAATGTCTAGAAGATAATATTTTGGATTTGGAATCTCGGTCGAGACAGAATAACTTGAGGCTGGTGGGTCTTCCAGAGGAATCAGAAGGTCGGGACGTATATTCCTTTCTGGAAAAGTGGATTCCGGAGGTGCTGGGCAGCGAGGAGTTGCAATCAGCAGTGGTTCTGGAAAAAGCACATCGTATTGGCCCACGGAGAGATAAGGGACCGCCGAGGACCTTAATTATGAAGTTTCTTAGCAACAGAGACAGGATGAAGATCTTCAACGCTGCACGAGCTAAAGGAGAGATTAAACACCAGGATCAGCAGGTGCGGTTCTACCCAGATTTGGCCACAGGAATCCAACAATTGAGGAAGCAGTTTGATCCCATACGTAAGGAGCTGCGCAACCTTGGGATTCGTCATGGTGTAATCTATCCTGCGAGACTGCTGACCACGTATGAGGGCAGAACCCACATCTTCAAGACCCCAGAGGAGGCGCAGGAGTTCATCAAGAAGATCAAAGAAGAAGAAGAGACTGGTGGGAGCTAAGCATGAACAAAATATAAGGTAGAATAATTAAGCATTTGCACAGGCATCTGACTGACTTGAAGTAAATAGCAAGTTTACAAAATATAGATTGTATTATATATTAAAAAAAAACAAAAACAAAACAAACAAAAAAAAACTATGATGTACAAAGTTGTTAAAAATTTTGGAGTTAAGTTGGAAAACTACAGAGGAGAGTTAATGTTACGTCATTAAAAGCAGTAGAGTTAGGGTGATTGGGAGGATGAAGAAGGAGTGGCTTAGGCTGTTCCCCGTGGGTGTGGAGCGGTCGATGGCTATATCGGGAGACAGAATTTTTCTTTTGATTTTGGGGGGTTCGCCACAAGTGTGGGAAGGGGGAATTTGTTTGTGTGTAGTTTGTAGGATGAATGTTCAACCACTCATGTTTTTGCTTCTCTGTATGAGCATGTTTACACTGCAAGGTAATCCCAACTCTCTATTGATCATAAACCAAAGTGTTAATCTTAATTTAACTTCATGGAATTGCAGAGGTCTACAAAATTTAAAAAAACTTAAACAAGTTATGAATAAAATAAAAGACATGGGTTCAAAAATTGTGTTTTTACAAGAAACTCATCTAATAGAGGAGGATATAAAAAGAATTAGGAGTAGATGGCAAGGAAGTGTCTTCACCTCATCATTCTCATCCCGGGCCAGGGGAGTTATGACTCTCATACATAAATCAGTCCCTTTTCAAGTGAAAAATGTAATTGGAGACAAACTTGGAAGATATGTAATCATTCAAGGTTCTTTGCTATTAGAAAATATAAATCTTGTGAACTTATATGGTCCCAATATAGATGACCAAACGTTCTTTGCTAATTTATTTCTTATTTTATCATCACTTACAGGGCAACAGATAATAGCAGGGGATTTTAATTGTACATTGAATCCAGGTATAGATAGATCAACAGGACTGGATTGTACGCACAATGGATGTAGGATGACTATTAATCATTTTATGAAAGAATTGAGATTGTTAGATATATGGAGAGAAATGAAACCACAAGTTAAAGCCTATTCTTGTTATTCCAGTACCTACAAGACATTCTCACGTATTGATTATTTTTTGATTTCCACAGAATTAAGATCCAAGATTCAAAACTGCTTTTATGATAACATCGTGATCTCTGATCATGCACCCTGTTGTCTAATATATGTAGATAAAAAATTGACAAAGGAATCAGGTAGATGGCAATTTCAGCATAAATGGCTTCAGGATGAGGAATTTGTCAAGTATATAGAAAAACAGATAGACGAGTACTTTGACATCAATACTACACAAACATCAGCATTTGTAAAGTGGGAGGCTTTCAAAGCTTTTATTAGGGGACATATTATTAGTTATACAGGATCAAAATCTAAGAAGAGGAGAGAGGAGAGAGCTAAATTGGAACATAAAATGAAAAGTCTTCAGGAAAAAGTGTATACAGGAAGTGATCCAAGGTTGGAGAATGAATTACTGATTTTGAGAGCTGAATACGACAAAAAATCAGCGAATAGAGCTGCCTCGAGTCTTCTAAGATTGAAACAATCTTTTTATGAACAAGGTGAAAAATCAGGAAAATTATTGGCATGGCAGATTAAACAATTAGAAATTAAAACACCAATTACTAGTATTATAAGTAACGGACAGGTAGTTATAGATCCTTTAGAAATTAACAGAGCCTTTAGAGATTACTATGAAAAATTATATGATACTAAAAATGAATTTGATTTAACAAAACTAAATGGGTTTTTGAACGAACTATCTATACCGTGTATTCCAAATGAAAACAGGGAGATATTGGAGTCTAAAATTAGTCAAGAAGAAGTTGGGCTAGCCATTGATAATATGAAATCAGGAAAAAGTGCAGGACCAGATGGTCTTCCAGTTGACCTTTATAAAAAATTTAAGAATAAATTAATAAAACCTTTTTTGGAAATGGTTTTAGAAGCATTTCAAAATAATAATTTACCATCATACATAAATAATGCCTTAATTATACTGCTGCCAAAACCAGGTAAGCCCTCTAATAAATGTGAAAATATGAGACCAATAAGCCTATTAAACGCCGACCTTAAGATAATCTGTAAAATTTTAGCAAGACGAATACAAGAAATTTTACCAAATATTATTAATCGAGATCAGAATGGCTTTATAAAGGGAAGACAAGGCTTCCATAATGTAAGAAGACTATTTAATATTATTTATTTTAATAAAGAAGCACCGGATACAGCTCTCCTATCACTGGACGCCGAAAAGGCCTTTGATAGAGTTGAATGGCCCTTTCTTTTTGAAGTCCTACAAAGGTTTGGACTTGGAAATAATTTCATAAAATGGGTTCAAATAATATACAATAATGCTACAGCAGAAATCCTAACAAATAACAATATTTCAAAACCAATAAAAATCAATAGAGGATGTCGACAAGGCTGTCCACTTTCACCTTTACTGTTTACTATGGCAATTGAACCTTTAGCGATAGCGATACGTTTACATTCACAAATATATGGAATTAAAGTTGGACCAACAGAACATAAAATCTCCCTGTACGCCGATGACATAATTTTGTTTATGTCGAATCTAAAAAAATCAATTCCAACCTTGTTGAATTTAATAAAGAATTTTGGGGAAATATCAGGATATAAAATAAATAAAACTAAATCTTCAATATTAATGCTAAATGAGACCCAGAGAAATTACCCAGCCCCTGAGGTAAATCAATTCAATGTTGTAAATCAGTTTAAATATTTAGGAATCCAAATTGTGCCTAAGCTAGAATCAGTCGCCAGTGTCAACTATGAAGCCTTAATGTCAGATATCAATGAGTTAACTCAGAGATGGATGTCACTACCAATGTCGATGATCGGGAGAATCAATATACTTAAAAGTAATATTTTACCTAAAATACTTTATTTCAATACATTCCCTTATCACCACCTTTAGATTTATTCTCAAGAATAAAAAAAAAGTTAGTGGAATTTATATGGAACAACAGGAGGGCTAGATTACGTCTGTCTTTATTATATTTACCATTTGATCGTGGAGGTTTGAAATGTCCAAATTTTATGTTGTATTATTGGTCGGCACAACTGAGGTCTATGACATATTATTTTTCATCAAATGATCTCCCTCACTGGACTGAAATGGAATCATACAATTTACCTTTACCTCTTCCCATATTCATATACTCAGATTCGGCAAAAAAATTACAAAAACAAGTTAAAAATCCATTTGTAAAGCATATGATCAAAATATGGTGTGAAGCTAAAAACTATTTAAAAGAACCACAGTTATTGTCACAATTTAGTCCAATATGGGGTAATCAATATTTTAAACCAGGGAGAGCGGACGCTGTATTTAAAGTATGGAATTTAAAAGGGATACAAAAGATTCAGGATTTATATTTGCCATGTGCAGATAACATAATGTCTTTTGAAGAGCTGAGGATCAAATTTAATCTCAATAGAACACATTTTTTTAAATATCTTCAACTTAGAAACTTTATTCGATCAAATCAAAATAAAGCTCTCACTCGACCTATTTATTCATCCTTGGAAAAAATGATGATGAAAGATAGTAAAAGAAAGGGTATTATTTCAGAGTTTTATAACTCATTGACACTATCTTCAAGTGAAAATTCACTGAAAAGATTAAACTACTGGAAAGAAGATCTGCAAACTGAAATTTCAGAGGAACAATGGGAATTGGCTTGTACAGAAGCTCAAACCAAATCAATAAATGTACGCCTTAAATTGATACATTTCAAATGGTTAATGCGGATGTATGTTACACCGGAGGAGTTAAATAGATATAACAAAAATATACCAGATACATGCACAAAATGCATGGAAAGTAAAGGAACTCTATTTCATTGTGTATGGGAATGTAGATTAATAAGAATGTTTTGGGAAGAGGTGAGGGTAACAATTGAAAAAATAATCTCAAAACAAATCATATTGAATCCTAAATTGTTTTTGTTGGGTCTGTACCCAGAAAAGCATAATTTTAATAAAAGTGAAAGAACATTCATAGACCTCAGTTTGCTTAATGCCAAAAAACGTATTGCACTATTATGGAAAAAGACTCATAGACCAGATGTGACTCAGTGGTTAAGACAGATGTTAACAAACCTTCCATTAGAAAGAATAACATATATACTGAAATCAAAGGAAATTGTGTTTGAGAATATATGGAGACCTTTTATTGATTATGTAAAAAATTTAAACATAACTTTTGAAGAAGAAGGTGAATGATGTGTGTGGACCTTGTAAATTCCAAACTGGAGAACATAATATGTATACTTATGTATTGGATTGTCTAGACTAAACAGAGGAGCATTGTTGAAGATTTGATTTTGCTGGTGGTTGTTGGTGTTTTTAGTGCATCTTTTTTTTTTTTTTTTTTGTAGTACTTTAGTGTTAGTGTTTGATTGTTTGTATCATGTTTGTTAAAAACAAAGGTTCAATAAAGATATTGTGGAAAAAAAAATGACAAAGTTGTAAAACCTGGAATCGGGCCACAGTCTGTCTTCTCTGCTTCGACTGCTAACCTCCGCCACCCGGACACCCCGATAAGCGGTCGAAGATGGATGAATGGCTGACCCAAAATCAAAATCCTAGTAATATGCACATCTTAACACATGTTCAAACACTGTGTGAAATGAAAAAGTCATAGCTTGAAAACTGTGGGAGGAGTTAGCTGAAAAAACTATGTAAACTGTATTGAAATTGCATTGAAAAAAAAACAAACAATGTTCTAAAACCTGTAGTTCTGACAAAAATTACCCCAAATCAAAATCCTAACAATATGCACAAGTTCAATACATGTACAAACACTGAGATTAAAAAAAAAAAGTCATAGCTTGAAAACTGTGGGTGGAGTTCGCCAGACAAGTCATACAGATTGATAGACGGACCTCAACATGACCCCGACCTCAAGAGGATCTTCAGGTCGGGGAACAGGGAGATGCTGAAGTCCGTACAGAGGGAGCTGAGGAGAAAGATCAGAGAAGGCAAGGACAGCTTCAGGAAGAAGATGGAGGACAAGCTGCAACAGAGCGACATCAGCGGGGTCTGGAGAAACCTCAAAACCATCTCGGGGCTCCAGAATACCTCCCCCCAGACCACGGGGGGCAGGGAGTGGGCGAACAACCTGAATCTGTTTTTCAATAGATTTGACCAACCGCCCTCCCCCCTGTCTACACAACAACCACTGCTGCCTCTAAGAAATCAAGTCCTGCTGCCCACTCCCCACTCCACCGACACCCCCCCCACTCCCAACACACAGCCCCCCATCCTGACCCTGACCAAGACCCAGGTGAGGACGGAGCTGAGGAAGATCAAGGCGAGGAAGGCGTCGGGACCGGACGGCATCAGCGCAAAGCTCCTCAAGTCCTGTGCAGACCAGCTGTGTGGGATTGTGACGTATATATTCAACATGAGCCTGAAACTGGGGAAGGTACCACAGCTGTGGAAAACATCTTGTGTGGTACCTGTACCAAAAACTTCTCACCCCAAAGACCTGAACAGCTACAGACCGGTGGCCTTGACGTCCCACTTGATGAAGACCCTGGAGAGACTGCTCCTTGCTCATCTCCGCCCCCTGGTGGAACCAGCGATGGATCCACTCCAGTTCGCCTACCAGCATGGCATTGGGGTGGAGGATGCGGTGATCTTCCTCCTTCACCGTTCTCTGTCCCACCTGGAGAAGCCCGGGAATATGGTGAGGATCATGTTCTTTGACTTCTCCAGTGCTTTCAACACCATCCAACCGATGATCCTGAAGGACAAGCTGCTGCGCGCAGGGGTGGACCAGCACCTGTCATCATGGATCCTGGACTACCTCACGAACCGGCCTCAGTTTGTGAGAACCCGGGACTGTGTTTCCGACACGATCATCGGTAGCACGGGGGCCCCCCAGGGAACGGTGCTGGCTCCCTTCCTGTTCACTCTTTATACTGCGGACTTCTCACACAACACAACACATTGCCATCTACAGAAGTTCTCTGATGACTCTGCGATCGTTGGTCTCATCTCCAACGGAGATGAAGCTGAGTACAGAGGGCTTATCCAGGACTTTGTGGACTGGTGCCATCGGAACTGCCTCCAGATCAACGCGAGGAAAACTAAGGAGCTGGTGGTGGACTGCCGCAGGCATGGGCAGCCCCTCACAGCACCAGTAAATATACAGGGAACAGACATCGAGATGGTGACATCCTATAAGTACCTGGGTATTCATCTGAACAATAAACTAGACTGGTCACACAATACTGACGCACTCTA
Source organism: Pholidichthys leucotaenia (assembly GCA_020510985.1). Lineage (NCBI taxonomy): Eukaryota > Metazoa > Chordata > Actinopteri > Cichliformes > Pholidichthyidae > Pholidichthys > Pholidichthys leucotaenia. The sequence continues at coordinate 295,296,878 of CM035846.1, forward strand.
CAAGAAGGGACAGCGCAGGCTGTTCCTGCTGAGGAGACTCGGGTCTTTTTGGTGTACAAGGGGCGCTGCTGAAGTCATTCTATGACACGGTGGTGGCATCAGCCATCACTTTTGGAGTGGTCTGCTGGGGCAGTGGCATTACTGCAGCCGATAGGAAGAGACTGAACAAACTGATTAAGAAAGCTAGCTCTGTCCTGGGGCAGCGCCTTGATCCGATGGAGGAGATAGGAGAGAGAAGGACGGTGGCTAAACTGTCATCTCTGCTGGAGTCCGAGTTCCACCCTATGCAGGACATACTGGATGCACTGAGGAGCTCATTTAGCAGCAGACTACATCATCCCAGGTGCACAACCGAGAGGTTTCGTAGGTCCTTCCTACCGACGGCTGTCAGACTGTACAACCTAAGCAGGGCTGCTCGCAGAGATAGCAAAAAGACGTAACAAACTAATAGTTTTTTTGAATGCAAAAGATGCAATAGACTTACACAATGGTCCTCTCCGGCATACAACTAGGAACATACCGGTCGCTATGGAGGGTGAGAATATGTATGGGCACATAATCATACCATGTAGGATAACTAAATAGACGGTTATGCTGTTTCATCCCACCTAGCAACAATGCTCTGCACTGTGTGTGTTTATATATTTACATATTTATTCCATCTAGCTACAATGCTCAGCACTGTTTTTATATATCTACACTGTGTGTGTTTATATACTTGCATATTCATTCTTATACTTGCATATACTTGCAAGTATACTTGCATATATACTTGCATATTTATTCTTTATACTTGCATATTTATTGCATATTTAGTCCACCTAGCTGCAATGCTCTGTACTGTGGGTGTTTATATATTTACATATTTATTCCATCTAGCTACAATGCTCTGCACTGTGTGTTCATATATTCATATATTTATTCCATCCAGCTACAATGCTCTGCACTGTGTGTCTGTGTGTATATATATATTTTATAGTAATATGTACATATGTATATTAGCTGCTCTTGCTTGCTTGTTTTTTTTCTTGCCTTCTGATTGTTGCTCTGAGTGTTGCTATCCCTGTGCTGTTGCAATCCTGGAATTTCCCTGTTGTGGGACTAATAAAGGCTTATCTTATCTTAACATAGCATAACTCAGCCCATCTTTAGAGATGGGCATATAAAAACAGATTAAAGGTGACCTAACAAAACAGATTACACTTGTAAGCATAAGGCAAATAAGCTACCAAATGTGATTAAAAATCTGATTTCAATACATCTTCCCTGTGCCTTATATACAAAATGTTAATGACAACATACTGTAAATGCACAATAACAATTCTATGCAAATTATTACTGAGGATCTGTAGTTATAGTTCATCAGTCCCTCCAGGATATTGCAATGTTGTGATTGCACCATTTCACACGAAATCAGCCAATCAGTGCAACTATTGCACGACCTTGCAACTTTACCTAATCACCGCAACTTTCCTGCAATTTTGGCCAATCCTCGTCAACTTCCGCCTATTTCACCAATCAAATTTGTCTAACTGGCGCTGAAACGCTCAGTCTAACCAATTAAATGCATTGCTGCACCGCGTTCACGTCCGTTCCGTGTTTACAGTGAGTACTGAGTTTATAGTTTACAGTGAGTAACGGAACACATCAGCAAACAGAGTGTGTGATTTAAAAAAAAAAAATCAAAAAAAACACTCACCCGCGAGGTTTTCAACACCATCCCTTCCTCCGTCTCCCCCAGCCTGCCTATGGACGCCTCGCCACGGCTCCATCCTGACCGCATGTACGAAGCGCTGGGTTTGTGTTGAAAAAAAGTCCTGCCCCAAAAGCACCCCGCTGCAGGAGCGCGTGTGAGGAGAGTACACTACACTACAGCTAGTGTTTGAACATTTATACATCTTTAGAGGTAAAATCATTACTACATCTGGTCAATGAGCTTTAAAACTGAATCTCAGGTCTGGACGGACAAACACCCCCGCCCTGCTGTAAATGAAAGATATGTGTGTGTGAAGACTAACATGCAGCAGACAGACAGGTAGGCATGGAAAGAGAGTGAATATTCTCTGTATTTTTTTTTTTTTTTTTCAGAAAAACACAGACTCCAAAAGCCAAGACAGAGCAACAGAATAAATTATTTTTTCCTCTCCACTTGATACCGAGTGGTTGGGAACCGTACGGAGTTTTCAAATAAAGGTGCTGCCAATAATTTCCAAATCTATACTCTTTAACATGCATTCAATGCAATTTAGCTGTTGTAATGGATATTGTGTTAATGTTTGTATTTGCTGCTGCACAAGAGTTTTTCTGTATAGCAGAAGTTTCTGCTTAATTTACAAATCAATATAATAGGAAATTTTTTGACAATCCTGTGCTTTTCTTGTATTGTTATATAGAATATCACTGCAGTAAACTGGAATAAAGCATCTGCTTTAAAATTTGGAATTCTTCCCACAACTTTTAGAGCAAAAAAACACTAAAAACATTGCAACTTTTTAAAAAAGCTATCACGAATTCAGGCTTTTTGGCCCGCAACAATCATAAAAACATCCCACGAAATAGATAGATGTACTTTATTGATCCCAAACTGGGAAATTACAGAAACCAGTCCCTCTGGAGGGACTGGTTTATATTCTCATATCAATCACCATGCTGTCCTGAGGCTCATGACCACTGTACCACTATGCTGTCCTGGGCAGCATGGTGGTACAGTGGTTAGCACTGTTGCCTAGCAGCTAGAAGGTTCCAGGTTCGAATCTCCAGGCTGGCAGGGGAAGAAACCTTTCTGTGTGGAGCTTGCATGCTCTCCCTGTGCTGTGTGGGTTTACTCCAGGAGCTCTGGTTTCCTCCCACAATCCAAAGACATGCATGTTAGGTTAACTGGTCATTCTAAATTATCCCTAGGTATTCGTCTCCTATAGGCCCTAGAATTTTAGTTAGTAGTGGTTAGTACTAGTGAACTGATTTGGGTGGTGTTTGAGATGAGAAAAGGTGCCAAATAAGTACAGGTCCTTATCACAATCATTCCTAACAGTATAATCACACAAAAGGTTGGCTGCAGCTTTAAAAATATTATCAGTTAAAAAAATCTGTCAAAAAATATTAATTTCAAAAATAAACTGACAGAAAAGGGGGAGTGTGGGGGTGGAAGGCAGGCAGGCAGCGTCCCCACAGATTTGGTGCCATGTTTCTATGAAATGAGAGCATGTTTCCTCACCTCCAAGACTGAAAAATACTAAATTGAGTGAATGAATTGAGTTCGCACAAGACAAGATTAAGGGCATTTTAATTTATGGCAGCCATCTGTTGCTGCAGACGGTTTTGGGATAAGGCAAAGCTTTACTTGTCAATTAGGTGTTACACATTTTTGATAAGAAAACCTGGGAAAAATATTATTTCACCAAGCTATGAAGCTGTCCTTCAGCAATGTTTTGGTGTCTGTTCTGGTGTAAATGTCTTTCTAAAAGCCAGAATAAAACCACAGACATCCACAGCCCATATTGCTGCTGCTGAGTGCATAAATGCAAGCAATTCAAGAGGCAAAAAGGAAAACCTAAATTTGTGTCCACACAAGCATGCTGTCATTAGTGTAACCAAAATGCATCATTTGCTATCAGCAAATGGTACAAAGAAGCACAAAGTTCCTCAATTTTTATAATACTGCTAATAGCAAAATACAGCTCTGAAAAAAATTAACAAAGAGACCACTGCATAATTATCACTTTATCTGGTTTTACTGTTTATGTAAAGTTTATGTTTTGAGTAAAATGAATAATTTTGTTTTATTTTCCAACCTACTGAAAACAATTAGCCCAAATTCTGTCATTTGGTTGTCTACTCTCATGGTGCTGTTACACTGCAATTTCCCAGTTTGGGACCAATAAAGTACATCTACAGTGGGGTAAAGAAGTATTTAGTCAGCCACCAATTGTGCAAGTTCTCCCACTTAAAAGATGAGCGAGGTCTCCAATTTTCATCGTAGATATACCTCAACTATGAGAGACAAAATGAGAAAAAAAAAAAAATCCAGAAAATCACATTGTCTGATTTTTAAAGAATTTATTTGCAAATTATGGTGGAAAGTAAGTATTTGGTCAATAACAAAAGTTCATCTCAATACTTCGTTATATACCCTTTGTTGGCAATGACAGAGGTCAATCGTTTTCTGTAAGTCTTCACAAGGTTTTCACACACTGTTGCTGGTATTTTGGCCCATTCCTCCATGCAGATCTCCTCTAGAGCAGTGATGTTTTGGGGCTGTCGCTGGGCAACACGGACTTTCAACTCCCTCCAAAGATTTTCTATGGGGTTGAGATCTGGAGACTGGCTAGGCCACTCCAGGACCTTGAAATGCTTCTTATGAAGCCACTCCTTCGTTGCCCGGGCGGTGTGTTTGGGATCATTGTCATGCTGAAAGACCCAGCCACGTTTCATCTTCAATGCCCTTGCTGATAGAAGGAGGTTTTCACTCAAAATTTCACCATACATGGCCCCATTCATTCTTTCCTTTACACGGATCAGTCGTCCTGGTCCCTTTGCAGAAAAACAGCCCCAAAGCGTGATGTTTCCACCCCCATGCTTCACAGTAGGTATGGTGTTCTTTCTCCTCCAAACACGACAAGTTGAGTTTTTACCAAAAAGTTCTATTTTGGTTTCATCTGACCATACAACATTCTCCCAATCCTCTTCTGGATCATCCAAATGCTCTCTAGCAAACTTCAGACGGGTCTGGACATGTACTGGCTTAAGCAGGGGGACACGTCTGGCACTGCAGGATTTCAGTCCCTGGCGGCGTAGTGTGTTACTGATGGTAGCCTTTGTTACTTTGGTCCCAGCTCTCTGCAGGTCATTCACTAGGTCCCCCCGTGTGGTTCTGGGATTTTTGCTCACCGTTCTCGAGATTATTTTGACCCCACGGGGTGAGATCTTGCATGGAGCCCCAGATCAAGGGAGATTATCAGTGGTCTTGTATGTCTTCCATTTTCTAATAATTGCTCCCACAGTTGATTTCTTCACACCAAGCTGCTTACCTATTGCAGATTCAGTCTTCCCAGCTTGGTGCAGGTCTACAATTTTGTTTCTGGTGTCCTTTGACAGCTCTTTGGTCTTGGCCATAGTGGAGTTTGGAGTCTGACTGTTTGAGGTTGTGGACAGGTGTCTTTTATACTGATAACAAGTTCAAACAGTTGCCATTAATACAGGTAACGAGTGGAGGACAGAGGAGCCCCTTAAAGAAGTTGTTACAGGTCTGTGAGAGCCAGAAAGCTTGCTTGTTTGTAGGTGACCAAATATTTATTTTCCACCATAATTTGCAAATAAATTCTTCAAAAATCAGACAATGTGATTTTCTGGATTTTTTTTTCTCATTTTGTCTCTCATAGTTGAGGTATACCTATGATGAAAATTGGAGACCTCTCTCATCTTTTAAGTGGAAGAACTTACACAATTGGTGGCTGACTAAATACTTTTTTACGCCACTGTATCTATCTATCCATCTAAATTCAAAGTCAAAATATCATCATTTGGAACATTTATTTACAGAAAATGACAACTTGTCAAAACAACCAAAAAGATGTTTGCCCTCATTTATCAAACGTGCATATGACAGAAAAGTGGTCGTCCGATCATTTCAGCTTGCAGATCGGTAATTATCAATCTGAACGTGAGCGTATGGGGTGCTCAAATCTCACATCAGCTCTGAGTTGGGGTACGCAAATTTTCAAGTCGCTGTAGACTCCCGTGCAGCAGAGAAACCTGGCTGTGTGGGAGAATTATTTCATCATATCAAACTATAATGAAGAGTGCAGCCTTTCAGGTGATATCTCTGCCTTGTGTTACATTTAGACCAGAGATTTGAAAATTTACTTTAAAGACTAAAGAGGCTGCTGTTAGTAATAATTATGTTTTGTAATACATGTTTCCATATTTATGTTACTGCAGCCAATATTAAAACAGATTTAAGCAGAATTTTATAAAATGTCATTTGATGGAATGTATAAAACTAAATTTAGTTTCTGAAGTAGTTTTTGTCATTGCAGTTGAGCTGCAGGGTTTTTTTAGTTGTTGTTCTATTACTGTATCTATATATCTGTACTGTAAGGAGGAGGACTGTCTCCTCCACTAGGTCGAGGCGTCGCCCCAGAACAGAGCTAGCTTTTTTGATCAGCCTGTTCAGTCTCTTCCTGTCGGCTGTCATGATGCCACTGCCCCAGCAGCCCACTCCATGCATAAAGGCTGATGCCACCACCAAAATCATAGAAGGTCTTCAGGAGTGCCCCCTGCACTCCAAAAGACCTGAGTCTCCTCAGGAGGAACAGCCTGCAATGCCCCTTCTTGTGGAGCACGTTGGTGTTGTGTGACCAGTCCATTTTATTGTTCAGGTGAACATCCATGTATTTGTAAGGTGTCACCATCTCAATGTTTGAGCAACAAGACTGGCGAGGAGCAGCCTCCCAGGGTCTTTATTAGGTGTGATGTGAGGGCCGCTGGTCTGTAGCTGTTCAGGTCCTTGAGGTGCGGGGTCTTCGGTGCGGGTACCACGCAGGATGTCTTCCACAGCTGTGGTACCCTCCCCAGCTTCAGGCTCAGATTGAAAATGTGCTCCACGATCCCGCATAGCTGATCCGCACAGGACTTGAGGAGCCTCGAGCTGATGCCGTCCAGACCTGCAGCCTTCCTTGCTTTGCTCTTCAGCTCAACTCTCACCTGAGTCTTAGTGAGGGATGGACTGGGGCAGGGGGGGTGTTGGGTCTGTGAAGGGAAAAACAGCAGGGGATGTGCACTGAAAGCTGGGGGATGTAAGAGGGAGGTGAAAGGCTGCACGGTGGCGCAGTGGTTTAGCACTGTGGCAGCACAGTTTTACCCTTGGCCGGGGGATCGCGGGTTCGATTCCAGCCCCCGACCAACAGTGAGCTGTGTGGAGTTTGCATGTTCTCCCCGTGTTGCGCGGGTTTACTCCGGGATTTCTCCGGTTTCCTCCCGCATACCAAAAACATGTAGGTTTAGGGCGCTCGCGCACGCAGCGACCAGCAGCCGGTGGCTTGTCACCAGACTGCAAACCGAATCTACCTACGGGTACAAATAAGTAACAAAAAAAAAAAAAAGGAGGGCAGTGGACAGGGGGACTAGATGAAGGTGGAGGCAGCAGGGGTTGGTGGGCAGGCAGAGAATAGGGCGGTTGGTCAAACCTGTTAAATAACAGGTTCAGGTTGTTCACCCACTCTCTACCCCCCCACGGCATGGGAAGAGGTATTCTGGTGCCCAGGGATGGTTTTGAGGCTTCTCCAGACACCGCTGACATCACTCTGCTGAAGCTTGTCCTCCATCTTCTTCCTTTAACTGTCCTTCCCCTCTCTAATCTTCCTCCTTAGCTCCCTCTGTATGGGCTTTAGCTCCTCCTCGTTTCCCGACCTGAAGATCCTTTTCTCCTTCAGCAGTGACTTTATCTCAGGGTTGATCTAGGGTTTGTTGTTTGAGGAACATTGTATGGTCTTGGTGGGTATGGTGTTCTCCACACAGAAATTGATGTAATCTGTGATGGTGTGTGTGAGGCCATCAATGTCCTCACCATGTGGATCCCAGAGCTGCTCCCACGCAGTGGATTCAAAACAATCCTTTAGAGCGCCCTCTGCCTCCTCGGACCATATCTTCACTGTGTGGGTAACAGAAGGTTGTCTGTGTACCAGGGGTTTGTACACAGCCAAGAGGTGAACCAGATTGTGATCAGATTTCGGGGGGGGGGGGGGGGGGGGGAATGAGGTGTAAGCCTCCTTGGTGTTTGCATAAAATAAGACTATTGTTTTATTGTCTCTGGCGTGGCACGTGGCATACTGGGTGAAAGTGGGCAGAATGGAGGACAGGGAAGCATGGTTAAAATCACCAGAGATGAGCTGGAGAGTATTTGGGTGTCTGCAGATCTGAGGAAAATGGCAGTATAGGTCACGTTTGGTGCGAGGCTCCTGGTGCCAGTGTTGGCTCGGGGGATAATGGGCTACCTTTAGCCACCCCTTCCATCTCCATGAGAGACAGCCAGGCGGGCCAATAATAGAGCAGTGGGCGGGTCTCAAAGACGGCAGTGGGTTGGCTTTTTCTAATCTTGATGTATAAGGTTTACCCGGAAGAGTCAAAAACATTTCTGGTGTGTGGTGTTTTTTTTTTTGTTTTTTTTTTTTTAGAGAATTGACTGTTTTGAAAGTTTGATAATTATATGACCAGTAGACTCATTTCAGACAGCTAAAACCTGCAAACACACTATTTTTCAGTCAATGACCCCTTTAAAGCCTCTCATTATGCTGCGAGGCTTTAATAGAACCTGTACAGCAACGATTTTAAAAGTAGGTCCAACAAGCTAGGCTAACAGCATAAATCAAGTACAACGGCCTAATGCATCCAGACTGACTTGACTCCCTCTTTTCAAACAGCTCCCCACTGTGGAAAAGAAGGTGCAGTAAACCGTCACATTATAAAGTAAGCAGCAGTGACTGTAGCTGACGATTGGACACGTGTGAAGCAAAGTGATTCCCGCCTGTGTTAAAGACTTTTGAGGTTATGCTCCGTTTCCAATCAGATCGCTCCACCAGAACCAACTGTTGTACAGATTTAAAGTATGGATGTCGAGCCCAAGACCCTGTGGGGTATTCTTTCCAGGAAGCCACTGAGGCAGGAGTGCCACTGAGCAGAAATCTTTGGGAAGGAATTAATTGAAGTTGGCTGCTGGACAGAAAACGTAGGGGTTTTGGCCCTCCATGGTATGAGATTGACATCCCCGATTTAAAGCGCACCCAAAAAAAACAAAAAACAAAAAAACAGCGGCGGCTGCACACACGCCCACACAGCATCACCAAAAACAATGTCATCCGAAGTCCCACAACTACCCCAGAGCCACGGCACAGCTCGCTGACACACAGATGGCCCACAGAAGCTGCGATCTTGAACCTGTATGAAGAAGCAAAACACTGCGATGGCCACAGCCGCACCTCCAGAACAATGACCAACGCCATACCCCCACACCAAAGAAAGCATTCGCCAGCACCTTGCCAAATCACAATCAAACAAAAAATTTGTCATTATAAGTGTTTTTGGGTCAATTCTTAATGTGATCATTCATATATTTAATTAACCAAGTTAGAGGATTCCTGTTGTAGTCTGCAGCTTTAAGTCTGTGAGAATTTAGTTTCCTATTCAAGTAAAATAATAATTATAGTGGTATTTAATGATAGTTTGTCTGAGTGAATGGATATTGAATTGAGTCAATTCAAAACCTCAAGAATCAGTTCTGGAAATCAATGACCATGTTTACCCAAGATCACCGGTTTGTGGTAGAGCACCCGCCCCTCAGTCAGGAAGTCATTGGTTCAGATAGTACTTCTTGCCCTCTTGCTTGGTGCTTGCCATAATAGAATGGGGAAAGGAAAAAATTGTAACCCATGGACAACAGATGGAAATTAGCCACTGGCTACAATCTGACAAGTTTACACTGATTGATATCATTGTTCATCAACTTGCACTCTCCTTGAAAACAGCAATTTATATCTACATGAATAAATCGGTTATGATTGGATTTCTGGAGTTATCTGATTATTTAAGTGGCCATGTAAACAGACTAATCCTATAAAGAACATTTAACCAGGGTCATTAACTCAAGTGGTTTACCCTACAATAACCCATTTATTCAGTGCATGCAAACTTCAGTGCATGTGTTATTGCCATTATTGGTTTATTCCCAGTAAGTGGTTTATTGTGACCATGTAACCTGGGTCAATGATTCCCAGCCCTAACTTGTATTTACCAAATACATTCAGTTTTCTTTCTCCAGTGTCTCCTCCTCCAGTTGCATATTCATGAGGAAAAATATCCTAAAAAGCAGAAAATCTAGAAACCTGAAGATTTATGTAAAAAAAAAAAAAAAAAAAAAACAAAACAAATTTTGGGAAAAATTTTGCAAAAATGTCAAAGAATTCTGGAAAAAAAATCTGAAATTTATGCTGCAGTTTTATACATAAAAGGTAATAAATTAAAGAAAAATATGATTAAATTTATAAGAATAACTGAAAATTTCTGACAAAAATACTCAATATTTAGGGAAAATGTTGCAGTGTTATGAGTTTGGGGGGGGGGAGCACATATTGACAGTCACAAATTTATCAGAAAAGTCCACAATGTTGTTAGAAAACAGTTGCAAATTTATGTGGTAAAAAAGCAGCATTTTTACCTGAAAAAGATAATCAGATCAGACAACCTTATGAGAAAAGCAGATTATGCAAAAAAAAAAAAAAAAAAAAAAAAAAAAAAAAAATGAAAAAAAAAATGAAAAAAGCTCAATTTTATTGGGAAAAATTTCACAAATTTTTATGAAAGTCTTAAATTTTACTTGATAAAGGATCAAAATTTTTCAAAAAAAAAAAAAAAAAGTAAAATTTAAGAAAAAAGCAAAACACATTTATGCCAAAAAAAATATTTTAAAAAATTCGGGGGAAAATTACAATTTAATTAACCTCTTAAAATTCCAGTGTTCCGCTGGTTGGATGTTTCCAATTTTTCACTGAAGAAAGAATTTGATTTTCTTTGCATATGCTAAATTTAGGGGAAATGACTGGAATGCTAAAAAAAAAGAAAAGTTTCAGATCTACAAGAAAAAAAAGTTGTAAATTTACAGGGGAAAAAAAAAAGATGCAAAATTGCAAGAAAAAAAGTGCAGATGTTACAACCCCTCCAAGGTTTCCTCTGGTAACATTTCTCAGTGGCGGGCCGCCTTGCCAGAAATTTTACCGCCACGACAAGGAGATATGAATTTATTAAGAAAAATATATGAAGCAATGACTTTACGCAAGCGCACACATGAACAACGTGCGTGGCCGTCATCCGCGCGGAGTTTAGAAGCGCCCCGCCCACGTGAGTTTTCCACTCAGTCAGCAAACAGTGTCTCGCTAAGCGCGACTGTCCGACAGAGACATGAGTTTGTTAAAGTTCTCTAAACGCAGAAAAAAATCATAAAAGGTGTAAGCACTGGAGGAGTTTATCATGGTTTTAACCCGCTGTTAATGGGAGCAATAATGGAAGAGTCGCTTAGCTAAGAGATGTGTTTAGAATTCATATGCAGCCGGCTTCACATGAAGGGAAAGACAAGGTGGACTGATGAATTGCTGAGGATATATTTCACCAGCCACTACAATATTAAATTATGTTCTGTAGGAATTGCGGGAATGAAGAGACTGGCAATTTCTCTTCTCTCGCACGAGCAGGCGTGCCGTTTTTATTCTCCAGCAGCAGTGATTAAAAGCAACAGCTAAAAACGCTAGCTCTCTTCTTCATCTTTTAGATTTGATTGGCGGATGGCAACCAGCTTACAGGTGCACTACTGCCACTGACTTGATTATCATCACTCTATATCTTTGTATAAAGAGTTACAACTCCTTATGTGTGAAAAAATTATCCGTCTTGGCTGTGGTCAGACATCTGGTTGTTCCTGCAGCAGGCAGGGGTATGCTATTTTCACTCTAAACTGAGGTCCTTCAATGGCCGCCTAGAGAGGTGCCTGATGAGAAAGCCTGACAGCACAACTATAACTGCCTAAGCAGATCATTCTGCACATGAACACATATTGTGGTGAATTATGTCTTTAGAGTCCGCTACAGTTCCCTATTATGTACCTGGCAGATTAAGATGACCGAAATTCACGAAGTCAGTGACTTTAATCCGTCAGCAGCCTTCAGACAAACTAAACATGCCAACATCTGATTTCAAAATAAGGGTTTTTTTTCCTGCTGTCTGGGTGGTGAGATTTCTAAAAAAACAAACAACTATAAATATAAAGAAATATTATAACAGAAATAACAGCATCCTTGGTCATTTAATTTATTTCATTAAATATAATTTTATTAATATTCTTTCTTTGTAATCAGTTAAATTATTGTTGTGTTCTGACTGCAAAATTATGGTCAAAAATGTAAACTGTTATAAGTAAAAAAAATTTTTATCACAGTCTGTTTCAAATTTATCTAAAAAAAGTTATTTTATCTAAAAAAAAAACCAGACAAAAATTAGTCATACAATAATCCACAAATTTATATTAAGATAAGATAAGATAAGATAAGCCTTTATTAGTCCCACAAAGGGGAAATTCCAGGATTGCAACAGCACAGGGATAGCAACACTCAGAGCAACAATCAGAAGGCAAGAAAAAAAGCAAGAGCAGCTAATATATATATGTACATATTACTATAAAATATATATATACACACACACAGACACACAGTGCAGAGCATTGTAGCTGGATGGAATAAATATATGAATATATAAACACAGTGCGGAGCATTGTAGCTAGGTGGAATAAATATGTAAATATATAAACACAGTGCGGAGCAATGTAGCTAGATGGAATAATATGTAGATATATAAACACACAGTGCGGAGCATTGTAGCTAGATGGAATAAATATATAGATATATAAATATAAACACACCCAGTGCGGAGCATTGTAGCTAGATGGAATAAATATGTAAATATATAAACACACACAGTGCAGAGCATTGTTGCTAGATGGGATGAAACAGCACAACCGTCTACTTAGTTATCCTACATGGTATCATTATGTGCCCATACATATTCTCACCCTCCATAGCGACCGGTATTTTCCTAGTTGTATGCCGGAGGACCATTGTGTAAGTCTATTGCATCTTTTAATTGCATCTTTTGCATTCAAAAACTATTAGTTTGTTACGTCTTTTTGCTATCTCTGCGAGCAGCCCTGCTTAGGTTGTACAGTCTGACAGCCGTTGGTAGGAAGGACCTGCGAAACCTCTCGGTTGTGCACCTGGGATGATGTAGTCTGCTGCTAAATGAGCTCCTCAGTGCATTCTGTATGTCCTGCATAGGGTGGAACTCGGACTCCAGCAGAGATGACAGTTTAGCCACCGTCCTTCTCTCTCCTATCTCCTCCACCGGATCAAGGCGCTGCCCCAGGACAGAGCTAGCTTTCTTGATCAGTTTGTTCAGTCTCTTCCTATCGGCTGCAGTAATGCCACTGCCCCAGCAGACCACTCCAAAAGTGATGGCTGATGCCACCACCGTGTCATGTCTTCAGCAGCGCCCCTTGTACACCAAAAGACCTGAGTCTCCTCAGCAGGAACAGCCTGCGCTGTCCCTTCTTGTAGAGTGCGTCAGTATTGTGTGACCAGTCTAGTTTATTGTTCAGATGAACACCCAGGTACTTGTAGGATGTCACCATCTCGATGTCTGTTCCCTGTATATTTACTGGTGCTGTGAGGGGTTGCCCATGCCTGCGGCAGTCCACCACCAGCTCCTTAGTTTTCCTCGCATTGATCTGGAGGCAGTTCCGATGGCACCAGTCCACGAAGTCCTGGATAAGCCCTCTGTACTCAGCTTCATCTCCATTGGAGATGAGGCCAACGATCGCAGAGTCATCAGAGAACTTCTGTAGATGGCAGTGTGTTGTGTTGTGTGAGAAGTCCGCAGTATAAAGAGTGAACAGGAAGGGAGCCAGCACCGTTCCCTGGGGGGCCCCCGTGCTACCGATGATCGTGTCGGACACACAGTCCCGGGTTCTCACAAACTGAGGCCGGTTCGTGAGGTAGTCCAGGATCCATGATGACAGGTGCTGGTCCACCCCTGCGTGCAGCAGCTTGTCCTTCAGAATCATCGGTTGGATGGTGTTGAAAGCACTGGAGAAGTCAAAGAACATGATCCTCACCATATTCCCGGGCTTCTCCAGGTGGGACAGAGAACGGTGAAGGAGGAAGATCACCGCATCCTCCACCCCAATGCCATGCTGGTAGGCGAACTGGAGTGGATCCATCGCTGGTTCCACCAGGGGGTGGAGGTGAGCAAGGAGCAGTCTCTCCAGGGTCTTCATCAAGTGGGACGTCAAGGCCACCAGTCTGTAGCTGTTCAGGTCTTTGGGGTGGGAAGTTTTTGGTACAGGTACCACACAAGATGTTTTCCACAGCTGTGGTACCCTCCCCAGCTTCAGGCTCAGGTTGAAGATGTACGTCACAATCCCACACAGCTGGTCTGCACAGGACTTGAGGAGCTTTGCGCTGATGCCGTCCGGTCCCGACGCCTTCCTCGCCTTGATCTTCCTCAGCTCCGTCCTCACCTGGGTCCTGGTCAGGGTCAGGATGGGGGGCTGTGTGTTGGGAGTGGCGGGGTGTTGGTGGAGTGGGGAGTGGGCAGCAGGACTTGATTTCTTTAGAGGCAGCAGTGGTTGTTGTGCAGTCAGGGGGGGAGGGCGGTTGGTCAAACCTATTGAAAAACAGATTCAGGTTGTTCGCCCACTCCCTGCCCCCCGTGGCCTGGGGGGAGGTATTCTGGAGCCCAGAGATGGTTTTGAGGTTTCTCCAGACCCCGCTGATGTCACTCTGTTGCAGCTTGTCCTCCATCTTCTTCCTGAAGCTGTCCTTGCCTTCTCTGATCTTTCTCCTCAGCTCCCTCTGTACGGACTTCAGCATCTCCCTGTTCCCCGACCTGAAGATCCTCTTCTTCTCTCTCAGAAGTGTTTTTATCTCAGGGTTGATCCAGGGTTTGTTGTTTGAGCAACACCGTATGGTCTTGGTGGGAACGGATTTGTCCACACAGAAGCTGAGGTAGTCCGTGAAGGTGTGAGCGAGGCCATCGATGTCCTCACCATGTGGATCGCAGAGCTGCTTCCAGGCAGTGGCTTCAAAACAGCCCTTTAGAGTGTCCATTGTCTCCTCAGACCATAACTCCACTGTGCGCATGGCCGGAGGTTGTCTGTGCACTAGGGGTTTGTACACCAGCCGGAGATGAACCAAGTTGTGATCCGATCTCCCGAGTGGGGGGAGTTGTGATGAGGTGTACGCCTCCTTAGTGTTTGTGTAGAATAAGTCCAGTGTTTTATTGTCTCTAGTGTGGCATGTGACATACCGGGTGAACGTGGGTAGAATGGGAGATAGTGAAACATGGTTGAAATCCCCTGAGATGAGGAGAAGAGCATCTGGGTGTTCTGTCTGCAGCCTGCTGGTTACTGAATGGATGACGTCACGCGCTGTCCCAGCGTTCGCCATCGGATTTGCATAAACAACAATGCAGATCACGTGTGAGTGTTCTCTCGGGAGATATGTAGGCCGCATGCTAACAGCTAGCAACTCAATGTCTTTGCTGCAGTGTTGTTGTTTAACAGTGATATGTCCCGGTCTGCACCAGTTGTTGTTAACATACATTATCACTCCACCGCCCCTTGCTTTGCCACTGTCTGGTGTTCGGTCTGCCCGTATCATGTGGAAACCCTCCAGCTCAATGTTAGCATCTGCTGCTAGTTCAGTTAGCCACGTCTCAAAAAACAAAAGGAGAGAGCACTCCCGATATGTGCTATCGTAACGGCAGATAGCCGCTAGCTCATCTACTTTTCCCAGTAACGACCGTACATTTCCCATGACAATAGATGGAAACGAGGGTCTGTACCTTATATTTTTTGTCCTCCGCCTTACTCCAGCCCAGCAGCCGCGGCGTTTTCGCCTCAGTTCTCTCGGTATGTCGAGTTTTTCCAATGGGACCGGGTGGCGGTTGAATGCTAGCAGCTCTTCCCTGCTGTATCGTATCTTGCTATAAACAGTGGCTCCGTCCACCGGCTCAGGAGACATTTGGGACGATCTGTGTGTCCGTGATATAAGTGGAGTGAAAAAATAGACGGATCAAAAATTAAAGTTTCAAATGTACAAGAAAAGTCAATTTTACAAGAGGAACATGGGTTCAACTTTAGATTTACAGAGAAAAGTAGAAAACTATAAGAAAATTGTTATAAATTTTTGAGAAAAACCTCAAACCTTCAAGACTGAAGTCATTACTCAAGTTTTAAAGTGGGTGATCTTTGTACCCTTTAACTCAAGTAGAAATTTTTGGTTGTCTACTTTTAATTAATTTCAAAGCAATGCTTTTACATGAGTAGAATTTCTAAAAAAAAAAAAAAAAAAAAAAAAAAAAAGGCCAACACACGCCAATTCATCACATCCTTTTTCATGTAAATTTAAATATTAATGAAAGCGCTTTGAGTGGTCTTTGTGACTAGAAAAGCGCTATATAAGTGCAGGTTAGTTAGTTAGTTAGTTAGTAAATTAGAAACATTCTTTTGTAAATGTGAGGATTTTTCTTGTAAATTTGCAGCATTTTCCTGCAGTTACAGCCATTTTACTCAGAAATGTGCAGCTTCTTACTTGAAAATTTGCAGCTTTTTATTATTCATAATTTTGCTGCTTTTTCCTCATGAATTTAAGAGCTTTTCTTACCCTTGAATTTGTAGTTTAAAAAAAAAAAAAAAAGCTTAAATTTGCAGCATTTTACTCAAATGCAAAGTTGCAGCTTCTTACCCATAAAATTCCACTTTTTTTGGCCAGAAATTGGCAGCTTTTAACTGAGACTTATATCCCTCCCCTTTTTTGGGGGGTCAGGTCAGGCATTGGCTTGCTTGCTACCGGATAACCATGAAAACCGGTACTACCCGTCTCATGGGTCGGGCCGTTGGCGACTCAACCGGCATCCCCGCCCTTCCGAGGGCGTGGAGGGTGAAACAGAGCATCCTGCCAGAACTAAAAACAATATCTGCCACAGGTCTGTGGTGGACCACTCCCAGTTACAAGGGGTGAGACTGGACATCCTGGCAGATAAACACATCTGTCGCAAGGTCTGTGGTGGACTCTGCCAGTCGGTGCATCGTGACATGCACTCCACAAAGAGCAGAGATAAACAAACCTATCATCTGGTCAGTCACTGCAACAGATACTGGAGACAGTTTGTCTTGGCTTGTCCTTGCCACTGATAATACCTTTATCTGCCAAGAATGTGCTCCTAGTCCAGCAAAAGCTAGCGGTACTCAAATACTTTGCAAGCAGTTTCATGAAATGGTCAATCAGAGAGCAACTCATACTGGCTCGGACGTCGCCCGGGCTTACAAGGTCCACACTGAACTGTTCACACTCTGACAAGCAGCGAAAAGTAAGCTAGGAGCAGGAAGACAAAAGAAGAGGAAAACAGCAGCCCTGTGTGTAGCAGAATGGAATGTACGCACTCTGTTGGACAGAACAACAACACATCGCCCAGAAAGACAGACCGCGCTTGTGGCCCTGGAAATGAACTGGTACAATATAGACATAGCTGCACTTAGTGAAACAAGATTGCCTGGATATGACAGCTTGGAAGACCATGGGTACATCTTCTTTTGGAGTGGGAGATCAACTCAAGAAAGGAGAGAAGCAGGAGTGGGCTTTGCAGTTAGAAAGGAGATAGCAGCAATGCTTGATGAGGAACTGGTGCCAATCAATGACAGAATAATGACTATGAGACTCCCACTACAGCGGAAGATGTATGCCACACTCAATGACCAACACAGAGGAGGTGAAGGAAGAGTTCTACAGTGATTTACGTGAGACTATAAGGCGTGTACCGACTGATGACAGGCTGACACTCAGAGATTTTAATGTCAAAGTTGGTTCGGACACTGAGAAATGGGAAGGAGTGCTAGGCAGTCATGGAGTAGGCAAGTCCAATGCTAATGGAGAACTTCTACTTGCACTATGTTCAGAGTACAACCTTGTGATAACCAACACTATTTAAGCACAAGGACACACACAAGAAGACATGGATGCACCCAAGATCCAATCACTGGCACTTGTTAGACTACATTATAGTCAGACAGAGAGACATAAGGGATGTATTGGACACCAGAGCAATGACAGGTACAGACTGTGGTACTGATGATGTTATGCTGAGATCTAGATTAAGGATTTGGAGACGAAAACAGTACTGCAGGACGGGTGCAAAGCCACCACAGAAGCTAAACACTAGTGCACTGAAAGCCCGAAGGAAGCAGGAAGAACTTATACAGGAAATGGATGAAAACTTGAAAGACTGGAACAGCAACAACTCAGAGAATGACACAGAAGAGAAAAGGGCAACACTGAAGGATACGGTGTCTCAGACTGCGAGTGATGTATTAGGCCACCTGAGGGGAAACATCAAGATTGGTTTGATGAGCATGATGAACACCTGAAGAAACTACTAGAAGCAAGGAATACAGCTAGGCAGGAAAATCTACAGTGTAACACAAGGTCGAAGAAGAAGAAATACTCAAAGGCTCAGAGTGAGCTACAGAAGTACACCAGAGAGATGAAGTCCAACTGGTGGGATGAAAAAGCGGAGGAACTTCAAACTGTAGCAGACAGGAAGGACTTGAAAACATTCTTCACAGGTTTGAGAGAAATCTACAGCCCTAAACCAAGAGGATTGGTCCAACTAAAGGCTATGGATGGTGAAACAGTTTTGCAGGAGAAAGACAAGATCCTGGACAGATTTGCAGACCACTTTGACCAACTACTAAACAACCCTGGAGATCTCACTGAAGAGGCTAAAGAAGCACTAGTGCAGCGACCAGCTGTATCAAGTCTGGATGAACCACCAAATTTTGATGAACTAATGGCAGCTATCAGGACAACACAGGATGGTAAAGCTCCAGGAGGGGATGGAATTCCACCAGAAGTGTGGAAACTTGGTGGTGTTCAGCTGACCAACTGCCTGCACAAGCTCATCCAAGAGATATGGGATGCCCAGAAAGTACCTCAAGACCAGAAGGATGCAAGTACTGTGCCTTTGTTCCAAGAAAGGTGACAGGAAAGACTGTGGAAATTGCCGAGGTATATCACTGCTAGCCACTGTTGGGAAGATTCTCTCACGTGTACTACTGAACAGACTCAATGAACACATCTCGCAGAATGTACTACTGGAACCCCAGTGCAGCTTTAGAAGTGGAAGAAGCACAATGGACATGATTTTCTGCTTGAAACAGGTTCAAGAAAAGTGTATCGAACAGAACATGCCGCTTTATGCCGCTGGAACAATTGACATGTGTCTATCCGTGTGAAATGCAAAGTGTACAGAGTGACAGTACTGGCTACTCTATTGTACGGTGCTGAAACTTGGACTGTCTACAGAGTGCAGGTGAAGAAACTCAACGTGTACATGATGAGACACCTTCGAGCCATAATGAACATCTCATGGAAAGACAAGATAACCAACATACAAGTGTTGAAACGAGCTGGTCTACCATCAATGGAGGACATGCTAATACAGATGAACCTGAGATGGCTCGGACATGTTGAGAAGATGGACCACCAGTGTCTCCCTCAGCAGTTACTCTACTCACAGTTATGCGAGGGCAAACGCAATCAGGGTAGACCAAGGCTCAGATTTAAAGGCACTGTAAAAAGAAACTTGAAGTCAGACATAGATAGGAGTTCCTGGCAGTGGAAGGCTAAGGACAGAGCTGTGTGGAGGAATCTGATCAGACCTAAATGAAACAGTCATTGTCGCCCACGACAGACCGCTATGATGATGACTGTAAGGAGTCTCCTGTGTGGAGTACTGTGTTAAAATACTATTCTAAAAAGAACTTCTTTGACTAAGTTTTCTGTTACGTAGTACAGTATCTTATACTTATCCCTTACAAATTATCCGTTAACTAACCCACAACACAGCTTTATGCACAGAAATGCCCGGCAAGGTGATCCACTGCATCTGGGTTTAAAAAAAAAAAAAAAGGCTGTGCTGGATTAGCAAGAGATATTCGGGATAGCAGAGAAGATATGGGGAAATTAGTTGATTTTGCCCTGTGCGTTTCGACACATTTAGAGATGCCAGAGAGTGGCTGAGCTGCAGCCAATGAGCACAAGCGTGCATCAGACAGCTCTTCTGGTTATGGGACATCATTCTGCACTTCAAACAATCATCTAAGTCAAATAATACGCTACAGATATACACTACTCACAAAAAGTTCGGGATACCTGGCTTTCGAGTGAAATTTCAGGATGCACCTAAAATGCACTTACAACCCTTACAGGTGAACTTAATTTGACCTTCTCTAACCTTTTGAATGCACATGTCCAACTATTCTTTGTTTCAGTACTTTTTGTGTAACTTGCTGTTCTCTAACAAGGTGCTTAATGGCAAAATTCACAACAGGTGTTTGAGCCATGAATCGACCAATAAATTTTCTGGTTCAATTAGAATTGGTATTTAAACAGTCCTCCTCATCATGCTGTTGACACTTTGACATCATGAGACCAAGAAGACACCTCACAATTGATCAACAGTACCTCACCACTGTGAGGCTTCAAACAGGATGTTCTCAGAGGAGAGTGGCCACTGAGCTTAGAGTGGTGAAAAACAAACAAAGCTTTTAAGGGGAAAAATAAAAAACTTACAATAACCTGTTTGCATAAGTATACACACCCTTAAACTAATACTTTGTTGCAGCACCTTTGGCTTTTATTACAGCACTCAGTCTTTTTTGGGTAGGAGTCTATCAGTGTGGCACATCTTGATGTGGCAATATTTGCCCACTCTTCTTTACAAAAATGCTCCAAATCTGTCAAATTGCGGGGGCATCTCCTGTGCACAGCCCTCTTCAGATCACCCCACAGATGTTTGATCGGATTAAGGTCTGGACTCTGGCTGGGCCATTCCAAAACCTTAATCTTCTTCTGGTGAAGCCATTCTTTTCTTGATTTGGATGTGTGCTTTGGGTCACTGTCGTGCTGAAAGATGAAGTTGCTCTTCATCTTCAGCTTTCTAGCAGAAGCCTGAAGATTCTGTGGTAACAGAATCGGGGCACCGGGGCTGCACGGTGGCGCAGTGGTTTAGCACTGTGGCAGCACAGTTTACCCTCGGCTGGGGGATCGCGGGGATCGTGAGATCGTGGGTTCGATCCCAGCCCCCGACCAACAGTGAGCTGTGTGAAGTTTGCATGTTCTCCCCGTGTTGCGTGGGTTTACTCCGGGATTTCTCCGGTTTCCTCCCGCATACCAAAAACATGTAGGTTTAGGGCGCTCGTGCATGCAGCGACCGGCAGCTGGTGGCTTGTCAACCAGACTGCAAACCAAATCTACCTACGGGTACAAATAAGTAACAAAAAAAAAAAAAAAAAACACTGACTGGTATTTGGAACTGTTCATAATTCTCTCCACCTTCACTAAGGTCCCAGTTCCAGCTGAAGAAAAACCGCGCCAAAGCATGATGCTGCCACTACCATGCTTCACTGTAGGTATGGTGTTCTTTTGGTGATGAGCAGTGTTGTGTTTGCTCCAAATGTACCTTTTGAAATTATGGCCAAAAAGTTCAACCTTGGTTTCACTGGACCATAACATTTTCCCACATGCATTTGGGAGATTTCAAATATGTTTTTGTAAAATGTAGCAGGGCTTGGATGTTTTTCTTTGTAAAATAAGGCTTCCGTCTTGCCACCCTAGATGGGAGATTGTTGTCAGATGTACTAAACAGCCTGTACTTGCCAGAAATTCCTGCAGCTCCTTCAATGTTGCTGTTGACCTCTTGGCAGCCTCTCTGACCAGTTTTCTTCTCGTCTTTTCATCAATTTTGGAGGGACGACCAGCTCTTGGTAATGTCACTGTTGTGCCATATTTTCTCCACTTGATGATGACTGTCTTCACTGCGTTTCATGGTATACAGTGGGGTAAAAAAGTATTTAGTCAGCCACCAATTGTGCACGTTCTCCCACTTAAAAGATGAGAGAGGTCTCCAATTTTCATCATAGGTATACCTCAACTATGAGGGACAAAATGAGAAAAAAAAATCCAGAAAATCACATTATCTGATTTTTAAAGAATTTATTTGCAAATTATGGTGAAAAATAAGTATTTGGTCAAAAACACAAGTTCATCTCAATACTTTGTTATATACCCTTTGTTGGCAATGACAGAGGTCAAACGTTTTCTGTAAGTCTTCACAAGGTTTTCACACACTGTTGCTGGTATTTTGGCCCATTCCTCCATGCACATCTCCTCTAGAGCAGTGATGTTTTGGGGCTGTCGCTGGGCAACACGGACTTTCAACTCCCTCCAAAGATATTCTATGGGGTTGAGATCTGGAGACTGGCTAGGCCACTCCAGGACCTTGAAATGCTTCTTACAAAGCCACTCCTTCGTTGCCCGGGCGGTGTGTTTGGGATCATTGTCATGCTGAAAGACCCAGCCACGTTTCATCTTCAATGCCCTTGCTGATGGAAGGAGGTTTTCACTCAAAATCTCACCATACATGGCCCCATTCATTCTTTCCTTTACACGGATCAGTCGTCCTGGTCCCTTTGCAGAAAAACAGCCCCAAAGCGTGATGTTTCCACCCCCATGCCTCACAGTAGGTATGGTGTTCTTTCTCCTCCAAACACGACAAGTTGAGTTTTTACCAAAAAGTTCTATTTTGGTTTCATCTGACCATTTGACATTCTCCCAATCCTCTTCTGGATCATCCAAATGCTCTCTAGCAAACTTCAGACGGGCCTGAACATGTACTGGCTTAAACAGGGGGACACGTCTGGCACTGCAGGATTTCAGTCCCTGGCGGTGTAGTGTGTTACTGATGGTAGCCTTTGTTACTTTGGTCCCAGCTCTCTGCAGGTCATTCACTAGGTCCCCCCGTGTGGTTCTGGGATTTTTGCTCACCGTTCTCGTGATCATTTTGACCCCACAGGGTGAGATCTTGCGTGGAGCCCCAGATCGAGGGAGATTATCAGTGGTCTTGTATGTCTTCCATTTTCTAATAATTGCTCCCACAGTTGATTTTTTCACACCAAGCTGCTTACCTATTGCAGATTCAGTCTTCCCAGCCTGGTGCAGGTCTACAGTTTTGTTTCTGGTGTCCTTTGACAGCTCTTTGGTCTTGGCCATAGTGGAGTTTGACTCTTTGAGGTTGTGGACAGGTGTTTTTTATACTGATGAGTTCAAACAGGTGCCATTAATACAGGTAAGAAGTGGAGGACAGAGAAGCCTCTTAAAGAAGAAGTTACAGGTCTGTGAGAGCCAGAAAGCTTGCTTGTTTGTAGGTGACAAAATACTTATTTTCCACCATAATTTGCAAATAAATTCTTCAAAAATCAGACAATGTGATTTTCTGGATTTTTTTCCCCCTCATTTTGTCTCTCATAGTTGAGGTATACCTATGATGAAAATTGGAGACCTCTCTCATCTTTCAAGTGGGAGAACTTGCACAATTGGTGGCTGACTAAATACTTTTTTGCCCCACTGTATTTAATGCCTTGGAAATTCTTTTGTACCCTTCTCCTGGCTGATACCTTTGGACAATGAGATCCCTCTGATGCTTTGGAAGCTCTCTGTGGCCCGTAGCTTGTGCTGTAAGATGTGACTACAAAAATGTCAGGAAAAGCCTACCAGAACAGCTGAACTTTATTCTGATTTAATCAGAGGCACTTTAAATGGTGGCAGTTATGTTCTGACTCCCATTTAACATGAGTCTGAATGTGATTGGTTAATTCTGAACCAGCCACATCCCCAGTTATAACAGGGTGTGCATATTTATGCACCAGGTTATTGTATGTTTTTTATTTTTCCCTTTAAAATATTTCAGTTTGTTTTTCAATTGGGTTGTACAGGTTATAGGTCAAATTAATGGTGGAAAAAGTTTTGAAATTATTTATCTTGGTCTCATTTTTTTTTTTTAAATCACAAAAACCTGGCATTTGAACAGGGGTGTGCAGACTTTTTATATCCACTGAAGATGTGCTTTTAGATCAAATAATTCAATAAAAACAAGTCCATGCTCATTCTTAAACACTACACTTAAGTTATAACTTAAGAACTCAGAAATCTGTATTTGTGCAATAACTGATTTTTAGTCACAGCTTTCACGCATCTTACCATGCTTAGATGTTTACCTAATCAGTACTTCCTGAAGTAAACTCAAGTGTCCTTGTGATGGAATTCAAAAGATCAACTCAAACTGAAAGGCTGCCATACATGTAGAGATGCTAATTTAGGAAAGATCTGGCAATCGTCTCTTTTTTTTCGAGAGCTTTATGTCAGGATCAATTTAGAAAACACATCTGCCTTCACTTTCACTAACAAAACCCAACTGACCACTTGATTATGGACCAAATTTCCATGAGGCAACACCAAATTCTATTCTCCTAGTGACATCCGGACTTTTCATTTAAATTGATTTTGGTTCAGCTGTGAAAAGATGCTTCTGTTGTATCACTTTTTTTTTTTTTTTTTTTACAATTTCCATAAAGACAAATGTGATTCAGGTGACAGCCAGATGACCAGTGTGACATGTTTGATTTTATCAGAAGCTGCTTCCACTGCACGGAAAGAAAGCATTTAGAATACATACTTTTTATTCAGATGTACAGTGACATATACAAGGTTTCCCACAGAATAAGGAGTGGCATATAAACTTGTTAAATAAGATAATAGTAATAGAAATGCTAGGAAAAATAACAGAACAATAAGAGTATAAATGAGCACGTAATCCCATGGAAGGACTCTACAGTCTTGAACTGCAGTTTGTGGTGATAGTTTTGTCAGCATCCGTGAGCTCAATGAACCAATATACAAGGCTACTTGGCCATTTACCCTCAAGCTTGCAGTGGATCCAGTGCATGATAAACAAATATGCAACTACAGTGTATATGGCTGGCCCAACAGCAATCTGAGCAAGGAGCAGAAACAAGCGGTTAGCAGCAAACTTTCAAAATAACAGTGTGGGGGTGTTACAAGACAGCAAATTGGGTAGTTCCTTCCAGTGGATGAAAAAAATAAATAAATTGTGCCATGATTGTCCAAATAGGTAAAATTTATTTGTGAAGAAATGCTAGGATAAGATGGGATAAAGTCATTTGGGAAGACTTTCCAAGCTTTTGTTCTTTTTTTTTGGCTGTTCTTTTCCTCTGCTTCTACTTTCTCCCAAAGCTGTGGAGAAGCTAAAGCAAAATAGAGGATAATTTCTGAAAGCCTACCCCGCCCGTGTTTGCAATGCATCTGATGTTGTGGTGACCAATTTGAACACTGTAGACTAGGATCAATAAAGCTGTCTACGCTTACATCACCGATCTCGTGAATTTAACCGTAGCAGCAGAGCGCGGTACAAACAACGCTCTCAATGTATTTCACTGGAAATGGTAGTTAAATTTAAACAAAGAAAATGCTGAAACAATGCGCAACTGACTCATGTAGTGTGATGGTAATCAGAATTACAAGTTTTTGAGATTCCCAAAGGAGGATACTGTGAGCAAATACTTGCTGAAGGACAATACCTTTTCATAATGGGATGCGGAGGCTGAGGGCTGATATGACCCACTTCTCTGTCTGTTCTGACCACTTTATAACAGGTATGTCTGTTTACCAAAACTATAGTCTTTTTTAGCATTAAAAATAATTTTCCTACACAAATTTAATGCGAACATGCAAAAAACACCCAAGGGAGTTGATAGCTACAATAGAAGTGTCAGTTCGGTAGGAATATTCATTCCAATTTGAGCCACTAATCAGCCTCAGAGTAAAAGTATCAACACTGTAATTAAACTAGTTCAAAAATGAAACTGACATTCGCCTGCAGACAAACAGACCAAAGCTCTGCAGAGCTGAAACAATGTGTCAGGATTAACAAGGGGTAAATGTACACAAACTGCAGTCTCCCGTCTTTGTGGAGGCAAGTAATATTTTCCCAGTTGTGAGCTCTGGTGTATAAATTTTGCAAACCTAAACATGACAGCTTTTTGGGGATTGCCACTGCAGGTACAATTTATTTTCTATTATTATGAGTGTTCCATCAATATGCAGCGAAGCTGGTGCATATATCCGGTAGTTACAAATATCAATAAGTGTTGTTTCTGGCCACTCCATGGGATCATTCTGCCATATACTGGCTGGTAGATGGTAGGAAACTTTTTGAGAAAATAAAGTTTTTGATCATATCTGATCCAATCTTGCAGTGAAAGCTTGTCATAATATTGAACTGTTATACTGTTTCAATGGTAAACTGCCGGTTTTTGTTACCTCAGCATGTTTTGGTGGGCATGCTCCCGTGCAAACACCCAGATGTGTAGACAGCCCTATTAACTCTGAATCTAGCAGACACACAATACAGTAAAATTCAACATTCTTTGGATAATGTAACATTGCAGGACTGGAGGTCCTTTTTTTCTACGGGATGCTAACATCATTCGTTTACAAAAATGCTATATGAAAACAAAGTGTCTAGTTTAACTTAAATTTCCCCCCCACATATTGTTGAAATTATGCACTGAGTAACAAACAACTCCACAAACTTGTAACACTAAAATTAATCCCTACTGGTGTAGTCAGCAATGTGCAGATGAGAGCATTTCCGGAGTCATCCCACATGCAATCAAGCTTGGACCTTGGCTACAGCTCTCTTTAACACTGGCTGTTTGACATAAACAACGACAGCAGTCAAAACATGAACGTGTTAAGCAATAACGCCATAGTAAACACAGTCTAGCACAGTGATGATCTAATATGTTCCTAAAAATAAAGCAACGTTAAGAGTATATCCATCAGCATATCACAATTTTCACATAGTGTTCCTTATGGGATTTATGTAGCCTCTCAAACAAATCATAGTTCAATGTGTATAGTGCTTTCAGTTTAGCTCACTGTAGTGAACTACTCTGAACACATCTCCGCCTCTTTTGATAATCCTGATGCTACATCATTACAATACAGATATGCACTTGCTGCAGCCCTGCTAGCCCACAGAGGCCACCCCTGTAAACAAAAAGTCTTTACCTGCCTACTCATCTAATCACAATACAAGCACATTTTTAATAAATGAGCAACAGCGGAAAATAAGCAGTCTGAATCGTGACGAGATATGTGGCCAAAAATTAGAGCTGCTCTACGCCATTTCAGACAGATATAGGATGCTTTAGCCTGGTGTCCTGGCCCTCTTTATCGTGAGGTTTAAGCTGGCGTTTCTTGCTTAAACTACACTCACGAGTTGCATCAACTGGAAATTAGATTATGAAACGTGTCCATCAATACCCAACTGTGTTTTCATTAGCTGTCGTGACAACCTTTACGACATATTTTGTGTAGAAGCTAATGCTAGCCAGCTAGGCTAGCAAGATATGGCTAACACCCCCACCCTCGACGCAACCGGACAAAAGGCCAAACACACATCTGCTACAGCAAAAGTAGGTTTCCGCCACGCTCCGTAATACATCTGTCCCACTGTCAGGGTTTAGTACACATTATTCACATATGGTAACATTAAAAAAAATTGGAGCTGTCGTCCCACTCCTCACCTATGCTTTTACCACGTCATTGGACTATCCAACACTGCGGAAATACACCGCTAACAGCTAGCTCAGCGATAGCTTGCAAATTAGCCGGCGCAGCTCACCCGTGTCTCCGATGATGATGTATTTGAAGAGGTACGCGTATGCCATGTTTTCCCTGTTGTGAACACTCAGCTACCTCGGACCGTTACACCTTCGTCAAACTGAGTGTTGAGCCGTGTAGAGAGCCTAGCCGACCGCCTGTTACCCTATTTTTCTCTGTCGGACCTCAGGAAGGAACAATAAACAGCCAGAGCTTCGGTGTGATGTCACGCGGCCCGCCCTCGCCACGCGACACAATGACGTCTTCAGGGTCTGCTCGGAAAGTTTAGGGTGCTTTTTAGGGTACTACTCCACGACACATAATCAAAATCTGGGTATCTGCTGGTCCTTACAAAACAATGTTTGGCTATTTAATGCATTTGTTTTCAAAAGCTGTTCTGTTAATGAGTGACCCTCACCTGGATTCTCTTTCAAAAAGAAAAAGTGGAAACTCCAAGTATGTTAAACCTGTATAGAGGGAATGCACATGATGCCACAAAGTAGAACTCATGGTAATCATTAATAGGACATCATAGGACAACCTATGATCTCTGCCTGAACATCATAGGACGTCCTATGATCTCAGGCATCATAGGACTCTTGATGCCTATATGACAGCACATAGACAAATGTGTCTTTATGATGTCATATAGGACTCTCATGTCTTTATGATGTCATATACAGTGAATCCATGCCCAAAAGCTTCTTTTTGCGCAGATCTATTTTCATGATCCTGTCCATGAACTAGAATTACAACGCACCTATCCCTCAACCAGTGGTCTCAACGAACAGGAAGAAGAAGACAAAGATCCACCAGATGGACAGCAATAGAATGAGGAGAACTCTGCACGTCAGAAAAGATGCCACGAAGATGAAACACCTCAGGTTCCAGGAGTACATCGCACCCGTCTGAGACAGGAGGAGACCCTTCACCAGCATAGGGTACGACAGACAAGGGTTGCACAAATAGACAGGAAATATGTGGCCGTGCGCCTGCACGTGCTAAGTCACTTGAAGCCCAAAATGCCCGCAAAGCAAGCAACGCTGCATGCCAGGCAAGGTACAGACAAGCTGAGACTGAGGAGATGCGGAATAGTCGGCTGGCCAGGGACAATGAATTCCATGCAAGGCACAGAGAAGCTGAGACTGAGGAGATGGGGAATAGTTGGCTGGCCGCCAACACTGCACGCCAGGCGACATACAGAGAAGCTGAGACCGAGGAGATGCGGAATAGTCGGCTGGTCGCCAACGCTGCACGCCAGGCGACGTACAGAGAAGCTGAGACCGAGGAGATGCGGAATAGTCGGCTGGCTGCCAGTGCTGGAATTACGACGCACCTATCCCTCAACCAGTGGTCTGAACGAAGAAGAAGAAGACCCACCAGATGGAGAGCAATAGAATGAGGAGAACTGCTGCACGTCAGAAAAGATGCTGTGGACATGAAACACCTCAGGTTCTAGCAGTACACTGCAGGCATGACTGTGAACAACACAGCCGTCTGAGACAGGAGGAGACCCTTCAGCCACGGGCATGCACAAATACTTGCTTATACTTGGTTTAGTTACAGGGCGTGAAACGTCTCCCCGACGTCTGTTTTTTTCCATTGCGTTCTTCCTCTTTCTGTTCTGTGAAAAAGAACGTGTTCAGTAAATATGCTTGACAGCTTAAGTGGAATATTGCCTCTGTCCAATTTATCCCACCAAGTTCATCGCTAAAGAAGCTGCAGTCATGCTCAGCTCAATAGGTTGTGGGCCCAGCAGTGACTCGGGGAAGAGTTTGATGTTTTCATCGCCGATAGAAAGTCACAACAAACAGTGTGCTAACGGGATAAAATCATGGATCAGCGAGGAACAAGTAGGTCACCTTGACTCATGTTTGACGGAGATGAGACTAAAGAAAAGAACGCCGATGCATACGCCGAGCTAATTCAACTTTTGGACAATAAGAGCCTCTCGTTAGTTATGAAAGATGCACCTGACAATGCAAGAAAAACATTGAAGATATTGAGGGAGCACTATGCCGGGAAGTGGAAACCCCGGCTAATCAACTTGTACACCATGCTGACATTGCTTCAGAAGGCCAGCGGCGAAAGTGTTACAGACTACATCAATAGGGCAGAAACCGCCATTACAGTACTGCGGAACACTGGTAAAACCTTGGGAGATGGTCTGCTAATTGCTATGGTCTTAAAGGAGCTGCCTGAAAGTTTTAATCCATTTGCATTACACATAGCACATAATGAGGACAATATAACTTTTGCAGAATTCAAAACAAAGTTGTGGAGTTTTGAAGAGACGGAAAAATTAACTGCGCCAGAGTCAAGTGATAATGTGATGAAAGCTTCGGCAAGACCAGGGTGAAGGCCCGCCAAGTTGAGTGCAACATATAGAAACAATGAAGATACAGACATTGTATGTTTTAAATGTGGCATAAAGGGGCACCAGGCAAAAGCATGCCGGCGAAAGACTTGGTGCAGCCATTGTAAAAGTGACACCCACAAGGACACTACTTGTAGACATAAAAACAAACAAGATGGAGCGAGGAAAGTTGCAAATGAAAGTGGCAGCAACGGAGCTGGAGCAGCAACAGATTGCGTCTGAACTCCGGCCTCTGCGTCCTTCGGAGCGAAGGACACAGAGGCCGGAGTTCAGCAGCATCCTATGCGCAACATCCAGGAGAAGGGCCTGATGGTCGGCACTGGGGCTACGTCTCACATCATTAATGACATAATCAAGTTTAAGAGCTATGATGACACATTCAAGCAGGAAACACACTGCCTGGAGTTAGCAGACAGCACCCGATGCAGAGGCGTCACTCAAAGTAATGGAGATGCAGAGGTGTTGCTCATCGATAGTAGTGGACAGCGGCACAGGGCAACGCTAAAAGATGCATTGTTCATACCATCCTACCCTCAAGACATCTTTTCGGTGACATCAGCAGCCACAAATGGAGCAACGGTGAAGTTTAAACAAGGACAAGATGCACTGATACACAAAGACGGTACCAGGTTTGATATCCATGTTTATGGCAAGTTGTATTATTTGCAGACTAAGGATAAAGATAACGATAAACGTAATTCTTGTCATGACATGCAGACGTGGCACGAAATATTAGGCCACTGCAACTACGACGATTTACTAAAACTGCAAAATGTGGTTGATGGTATGCAAATTAAGGGCAAGAAAAAATAGGCCTATTCAAGAATGTGAGGTATTATTCAGGGAAAATTTGTACAAACCTGAAATAGGAACCCTGATAAAAGAGGAAATGCTCCTTTACAGATGGTACACACAGACCTAGCAGGTCCAGTAGCTACTGAGTCTATAGATGGTTATAAATATGTCCAGTCATTCACTGATGATTATTCAAGTGCTGTATTTGTATACTTTCTAAAGACAAAAAGTGATACAGTGCAGGCAACAGAAAAATTCCTGGCAGATACAGCAGTTTATGGGAAAGTGAAGAGTATCAGGTCTGACAACGGTAAAGAATTCACATGCAGCAATTTCCAAACACTGTTAAGGAAGAATGGTATTAAACATGAGATGTACCAGAATGGTACTGCAGAAAGAGGTTGGCATAATTGAGATGAGTAGATGTATGCTGACTGAGAGTCAACTACCAAAATGTCTGTGGAATTACGCTGTCCAAACGGTGGCCATAGTATGCAACAGATGCTTTAATAAGCGCACAGGGTGGACCCCTTACCAAATGCTGACAGATAAAAAGACAAATTTGTCAAAAATGCAGAAGTTTGGATCTGTATGTTACATATACAAACAGGACAGGGGAAAACTTGATTCCAGGTGTGACCGGGGACTTTTTGTAGGTTGTGACAAAAACAGTCCTGCTTATTTGGTGTATCATCCAGATACTGAGAAGGTACAAAAACAAAGACTTTTTAAGTTTGTAAACTAGGTAACTGTGAAAAAGCAAATGCAAACAGTCGTAACAGAACCAAATGACAGTTAAGACAGGCAAAAGAATCATGGAGTCCTTCAACAAATTTTATTCTTTTATTCATTTTCTGCAGTTCGCTGTACATAGGTTGATGACACGTATAAATTCATACATTGTTTTCAGGTACAATATTTACAACATGTTCACAGTCTTCCAGTACCTTTGAAACAAAATAAGTCTTGCCACAACCGCTCGGTCCCACCACCAAACATGAAAATGGAAAGGTGAACCTAGGATCAAAATCAATCTCCTCTATATCCTGGGTAAGATGTGACTTTTTTTTCCCTCAAAAAATCTAACAACCAAAAGGCAGAGTGGTCCTGTCTCTAAAGAGACGTCTTTTATCATACACAACTCTGAACTTTTTCTGAAATGACATGTTTCTCAATACAAACCCCCTTTTATCACATCCTATGTTGTATTGTGGTGTCTCAATCACTCTCTCCCGAATTTGTCATGTAACCCTCCATCAAATCTCTGACGCTGTCAAAACTGACACGCTCGCAACATGACTGGGTTTGTGTGATAGCTTTGACCTTCATGACAACCTTGTTTTTTTCCTTGTTTGGTAGGCGTAACTCTTGGGGCCTGCAGATACAAATTCATGAATGGTATCCCTGTCCAACTCATCCGTCAAATCCCCCAGATAATTACCCAACTCCAGAGGCGTCTCACCGTTCTTTACCATGTAAATTAAATTATCCGTGTCGATGTAAAGAATCCTCTCTTGCAGTTTCTTCAGATAACCGTACAGCTTCAGATGCGCGTGGGCTGTGGTAAAGGTGGCTATAAAGATATTTTTAGTTTTACCCGGGAGTAGATGCAACGATCGTTATATTTCCACCTAAGCAGAGCTTTGTCATCATCCAGAACGTTAAAGTATTCCACCTTGTATTTACCCAAAAACAAGTAGGTGAAAAACTCTTCAGGTTCTGAAATCACAACAGTCTGAATCAGATTATCTCTCTGCACAAATTTCCCCCAAAGCGAGTTCAAAATCAGTTTTGACACGCAACGACAGAGTGGATTCTCTTGTATTTTATCGGTGTCTAACAGAATGCCCTGATGAAGGTGATAGTCCCTGATGTATCGGTCCTTGCTCTCCTGATCGGTGACATCTGGGGGGTAACCGATGCTTCCTGTTTTTCTTTTAGAAATTTGTGTATGGAATCTACAAACACCGCATTGCTACTTTGGTCAAAATGCCACACTTCTGTGATCTCCCCCACTCTGTACCCCAGCTCTAGGGCTTTGTTAAACTCCACAGTGACCCAGACCCCCGTCAATGCTCTTGCCTCGTCGCTGTGTGCGCAGACACCATGTTGATGGTTGGTTTCCGTGCATGTTCGACACAGTGGAAAGGTTAATTTACCACCTGAACTTTAGTAGGGTAGAATGGGGAAAAAAGAGGCCGCAGGGTGGGTAGATGGTAGCTCTGATTAAGCCAAAATAGCTTTGAGGATCCCCAAAATCTTTGTAAATGATGGTAGGGTGGCCTAGAGGGTAAAAGCACGTGCTGTTAACATAGGGGTACAGAGAAGTGACATCTACATAGTGCACTGTTTCATCTAACCCTGCAGTATGTCTCAGTTTTAGAGCGCTCGTCCTGCCCCCGTAAAGGGCCTGGCGCGGTGAGAGAGGCTCAGGTGGGTTAAACATTTTCAGAAACTGTTTCACCTCCTCGCATGATTTTTTTCATCTCATTCCACTTGTGCTCTCTCATCACCGTAACGCGGACACCATGCATAGAGCGTAACGCCTGCAACCTCTCCTCACTTTTCAAACGCAGCTCTCCAAATGTAACACTCCTCAGAGGGCAGATCTCCGTGCTTTTAAAACTGCAAACACAACAGTGGAAATAGCACCCGTTGAACTCATAGACCTGCTTCAAGCCATCGATCTCTGTGTAGCCATCTACAAAAAAGGGGCCGATCTGTTTTCCCCCCTGTTTAAAGGGTGCAGGATGATATATTTTCTGACTGTGCATAACCCATTCTAACCACTGGATCGAAGCGTTAGAAAATGTTTTACACTGACGTCTGTCGTTGTTGGGGCAGGGGATGGCAAGGGTGTTAGGGGTCAGGTAATTGGTGAAACACTTTCATACAGGTCGAGGCTATCATGATGCTCGAGGAAGGGTCCACACCCGTGTTGGTGAGGAACCGCTCTCTAAATTTAATGCACCCCGTGGCTAGAATGTCCACATCGTTTTTACAATAATGCAGAGCCTCCCGTTTAAAGTCAAACGAGCCGTCTTTGACCCCGTCGTACCACTTGTCAAACTCCACTCGCTCGGCGACAGTCATACATTCTACGCCGTAGTTGGACAGTGGTGGGTAAGGACCTACATAGTTTAGACACTCCACCGCAGAATATCCAAGGGGGAAGAGTCCCTTTCTCACCTCGCTAAAACCTTAAGCTTTAGGCATCATGCTCAGACGCATAGTTAGGAAGGATAATGAGTTGATGATTTTAAGGTTATAATGGGGTTCCTCAAAACTTAGAATCTTACTCCCCGTCATGAGAATTTGTTGCAGCTTATATTCTCTTTTATCATAGCATTCAAGATCAGGTAACTGTCAAATCCTCTGGCATTATGTGCTATGAATACATTACGCCTGTACTTTTCACGCCTGAAATGCAGAAGAAACTGTTTTACGCGGTCTGTACCGTAAAAGCACTTTTCTTCACCTTTCGATGTTTTAGCATACACGAGAAACAGTGCATGCTCCCCTTTGTTGTTGACGAATGTTTCAGTGTCATAAAAAAAAACTCGGGGTGTTTCACCTGCAGGGGGGAGTTGCTGAATGTAACACCGATGATCATCGGGTTCAGAACCCAGTTGTAATTGCACCCCACAAATTTTACATTTTAACCGGCTACAACAATGCGTGGATGTACCTGTGGTTTTACTAACATGATAGCAAAAGTTGCAGTGAGGACATTTTTTTTTGTCACGTCACAGATACTCTTGTAGGGTGCGGTTACAGCACCTTGTTTGGCCTCTTTGTGTCTAGCGTAACAGGCCGGAGAGTGACACTTTCTGTGACAGTCTAAACATTCTACGAGCCTGAGCTCTTCCGCAGGACAGACGGGATCGTTGCAAACCTGACAGTATCCTTTACAATAGTGCGAATACGGGTTATTAAAACCCTTGTAACAGTATTTACAAACAGATGCCGTACCTATGAAAGCTTTGAGATTTTTTATACCGTAGTAATGGTTTTGCAATAAGAACAGAAACAAAGGTCTGGAACGATTGCTATAGTCTGTCTCAAAATGCAAGAGGGGGTGACTGTGAGATGTTCTGTGAAACACCACGATTTTACGTCCTACAATCTGTTCAAATTTAGCTATATCGCTAAAAGTGACGGGCGTCTGGTCACCCAGACCCACCTGATTTTGCAATGTCCTACCCAAAGCCTTACAAGCATGGTCGTCCAAATGGGGGTTCATCAGGTGTGCCAAGCTAGTAGCGAAACAGAGTTGATCCTTCTCGCTATGTGTAATGTACAAGTGACATCTTTTTTATCGATAATTTCACAGTCTAACGTTTTTGCCAGCCTGCATTTACCGCCGCCTCTGGGGTTATGCACCACCTGTAGGATTAATTCTAAACCCTTGTCCGCGGCGATACTATTGCCGGACTGTACTACCCGGTCGAGCAAACCTTCAAAAGCCGGTAGAATATTACCCTCGTCGGCGGTGGCCATAACGATGATGTTGCTCCTCGCGCTTTCACCGGCAACTTCCAGCTGGATTACGTCGTTGCGTTCCACATGTGATCGAGCATCCTCAGCCAATTCTCTGAAGATACCCATCACATTATTGTGAAAGTCTGTTGGGCACATCACATCGTCTAGGGTTGGGTACGCGACGCGTCATTCTCACTGTGTTAAATGGTGAGAATATTCTGAATTCTCCATCCCTAGAGGATGCTACATCCCGGTCATGAGTGCCAGGGCGCAACCCCACACCCTGGTGCGTGTCAGGGTAAATCTCTAGCTGTTCAGTGGAGGCTGAAGGGTTTATGAGTGATTGATGATTTGTGGTTGGGAGGAGCAGATGGTTTTGATTCTCAAATATATGTTCTAGATGATGAAACGAGTTGATGGTGACATTATTGTTGTTGTTATTGTTGCTTGGGGGTGTTGTTTCACCTATTTCATTCACTCTATCCTGTAAATCAACCCAAAAGGGCGCTGGAATATGAGCTAACTCATTCACGGCCCTTTGCAATTAATTTGTTCAAATTAGCGACTGTTGTAAACAGGCTAAATCTTCCGTTGTGTTATCATAGCCGGCTGCCCACTCTAGTAGCCTTCCTTCCCCCTCATCCCTTGATTCAACATGGACTGATTCTGATTTTTTATCCATGATAACGTTTACAGTTTGTCACAATACCCAGGATATAGAGGAGATTGATTTTGATCCTAGGTTCACCTTTCCATTTTCATGTTTGGTGGTGGGACTAAACGGTTGTGGCAAGACTTATTTTGTTTCAAAGGTACTGGAAGACTGTGAACATGTTGTAAATATTGTACCTGAAAATATTGTATGGATTTATACGTGTCATCAACCTATGTACAGTGAACTGCAGAAAATGAATAAAAGAATAAAATTTGTTGAAGGACTCCATGATTCTGTTGAAGATGAAAACCTGTTCTCTTTCGATCAGAAACACTTGATTATTCTGGACGATGCTACTTTTCAAACCTTCGACCATCCTGAAGTAGTAAGAATTTTTACCCAGAGCAGGCATCATAGAAACATGAGCATCATGGTGCTGACTCAAAATGTGTTCCATCAGGGTACATACAGTCGGACCATTAGTCTGAACAGCAATTATCTGGTAATGTTTAAAAACCCACGGGATAACCTACAAATAGATATATTAGCACATCAAATCTTCCCATCACAAAAGGCCTTCTTCCTAGAGAGTTTTGAAGATGCCACCAGAGATCTCCACGGCTAGTTAATAGTAGACCTCACACCCTCCTGTCCAGAACAGTACAGGCTGAGGATGGGTATACTTCCTTGTGAGAGGTTGACCATCTATGTGCTCAAAACATCTGCCTAGTTCATCATGTCTGCATGTATGAAGAGGAACATGATCTTACTCACGGTGCTGCACCACGCCTCAGCCAAAAAGCGCAGGGATATTCTCATCCACAGCTCTCCGGACTTTATTCAGGCATTGTGTGAGATCGCTCTGAATCTTTTAAAAGGGAACATTCTGTTGTCCGATTGTCAGTTCAAGAAACTACAAAGGCGGAAAAAAATTATCAGGCTGTTGGCCGATAAGAAAACTAGTTTAAAACACAAACACCAGGACTTCCGGTCTGGACACCATGGTGATAGCAGCTTAACGCTGAAGCTCCCAGACCCCATCCGTGAAAATACCATGAAAATCAGATTTAACAGATTTATGGAAGAGTGAAAATCAAAAGACAAAGTCATTATGCCTAAAGGAAAACAGAAGAGATTGACATTTACCAGGCCAAGACATGCATCGGCCAGAGAATCTGACCTGGAGGACAACAACCACTCGGAAATAGAGGAGCAGAATGAGGCTAGCAACATGGTTAGCTTAAAAACGGTACTTCAAGAATTAAGAGAATTTCGTCGAGTGTTGGGCCAAATTTCGTGAAATTAAAGACGAAATAAAAAGGACAAACAACAGATTGGACCAGGCTGAGGCCCGAATCATGGAAGCAGAGGAAAGAATAAAACGGCTGGAAGAAACCACGCTGGAATTACTCAAACGACAGACAAGACTGGAGGCTAAGCTAACCGACCAGGAAGGAAGACTAAGAAGGGACAACATAAGAATTCATGGTCTGAAAGAAGGAGTCAAGGACGGTTTCACTACAATGGCTGCATGCGTGAAAACCATACTGAGAGAGAAGTTGGAAATTCCCCAATCCACCAATGTGAAAATAGAAAGGGCGCACCGTTCACTAGCCCCAAGGCCATTGGCGGAAGCGCCCCCACGATCGGTGGTGGTGAAGTTTTCCAACTTCAGAACAAAAGAAGAGGTTTTGAGACTGGCTTGGCAGAAAAAAGGATTTATGCACCAAGAAAGAAAAGTTTTTGTGGAGCATTACTACGCCCCGGAGGTCCTTAAAAAACGTCAGGAATACAATGATGCTATAAAGGTACTAAGAGAGAAGAAACTGCACTTTCAAACTCCCTTTTCCAGCGAAGCTGAGGGTTTTTTTTTACGGGGAAGAGACGTGTCTCTACAACTCGGCGGAAGAAGCAACCAGGGATATGGCGAGAAGAGGGCTCCCGGTAACGGTGAACAAACCCGCAGCAGACCCGATCGAAAGACTCAAGGCTCAAACGTGGTGCACACAGACCCTCAAAATCTACGGGCCAGCAGCAGGAAACCCAGCGCCAGGGCTACAAGGAAAAACTGGATGATTTCAGGAGGAAATAACAATATTTTTAGTCAATCTGCGCATCCAAACCTCCTCCTACAAGGTAACAAACATTAAAGGAGATGCAGAATCAGCAAGTATGAAGTGGTAAAACATTTCATTGAACAGTCATAATATTAGAAACAAATAAGTCTTTAAAAAAAAAAAAACTTGTTAAAATAGAAATGTGACAATGAACCACATGAACTCTCCACACTAACAAATACTGTATTAACGTGATTGTTTGCTGTGATGGTGGTGGGAGGTTGCGCACAATTTCATAGGGTATAGGCATAAAAGAAAAAATCATTACAAGTTCGGATTGGGATCTGAAATTCACGTTAAAAACATGGGACAACTTACAGGGGTAAGAGAGGGCCCTCAACACGTAACAAAGTTTGAGGAATTTCCCTCAGAGCCAACGCACCATCAAGGCTCTTCTAAGGTCGCTAAAAAGACCTCAGTTCAGGAAGATCTTTTGACAGTTTGTTGTTTTAAAGTTTTATATACTATGTTCTTAATGTTTTTTATGTTCTTAATATTCTTTCAGTTTCTGAGTAGCATAAAAGAGGGCCACTACACTGTTATACTAAATAAGACAACACAATGGAGAAACAGGGTGTAACCAAAATAATCTCATATAATGTAAAAGGGATCCTGAATCCAGTTAAAAGATCCAAGATTCTAGGCAAAATGAAAAAAGACAAAGCAGGAATAATATTTTTACAGGAAGCCCACCTAACAGACTTGGAGCACACTAAACTTAATAGACAAGGGTTTAAACTGATCTCTTCATCTTCATATAAGTCAGGGAGGAGGAGGGGGGTAAGATAAGATAAGCCTTTATTAGTCCCACAACGGGGAAATTCCAGGATTGCAACAGCACAGGGATAGCAACACTCAGAGCAACAATCGGAAGGCAAGAAAAAAAAGCAAGCAAGCAAGAGCAGCTAATATACATATGTACATATTACTATAAATATATATATATACACACAGACACACAGTGCAGAGCATTGTAGCTGGATGGGATAAATATATGAGTATATAAACACACAGTGCGGAGCATTGTAGCTAGATGGAATAAATATGTAGATATATGAACACACACAGTGCGAAGCAATGTAGCTAGATGGAATAATATGTAGATATATAAACACACAGTGCGGAGCATTGTAGCTAGATGGAATAATATGTAGATATATAAACACACACAGTGCGGAGCAATGTAGCTAGATGGAATAAATATGTAGATATATAAATATAAATATAAACATAAACACACCCAGTGCGGAGCATTGTAGCTAGATGGAATAAATATGTAAATATATAAACACACACAGTGCAGAGCATTGTTGCTAGATGGGATGAAACAGCACAACCGTCTACTTAGTTGTCCTACATGGTATGATTATGTACCCATACATAATCATTCTCACCCTCCATAGCGACCGGTATTTTCCTAGTTGTATGCCGGAGGGGACCATTGTATAAGTCTATTGCATCTTTTGCATTCAAAAAACTATTAGGTTGTTACGTCTTTTTTGCTATCTCTGCGAGCAGCCCTGCTTAGGTTGTACAGTCTGACAGCCGTTGGTAGGAAGGACCTGCGAAACCTCTCGGTTGTGCACCTGGGATGATGTAGTCTGCTGCTAAATGAGCTCCTCAGTGCATTCAGTATGTCCTGCATAGGGTGGAACTTGGACTCCAGCAGAGATGACAGTTTAGCCACCATCCTTCTCTCTCCTATCTCCTCCACTGGGTCAAGGCGCTGCCTCAGGACAGAGCTAGCTTTCTTGATCAGTTTGTTCAGTCTCTTCCTATCGGCTGCAGTAATGCCACTGCCTCAGCAGACCACTCCAAAAGTGATGGCTGATGCCACCACCGTGTCATAGAATGTCTTCAGCAGCGCCCCTTGTACACCAAAAGACCTGAGTCTCCTCAGTAGGAACAGTCTGCGCTGTCCCTTCTTGTAGAGTGCGTCAGTATTGTGTGACCAGTCTAGTTTATTGTTCAGATGAACACCCAGGTACTTGTAGGATGTCACCATCTCAATGTCTGTTCCCTGTATATTTACTGGTGCTGTGAGGGGTTGTCCATGCCTGCAGCAGTCCACCACCAGCTCCTTAGTTTTCCTCGCGTTGATCTGGAGGCAGTTCCGATGGCACTAGTCCACGAAGTCCTGGATAAGCCCTCTGTACTCAGCTTCATCTCCATTGGAGATGAGGCCAACGATCGCAGAGTCATCAGAGAACTTCTGTAGATGGCAGTGTGTTGTGTTGTGAGCGAAGTCCGCAGTATAAAGAGTGAACAGGAAGGGAGCCAACACCGTTCCCTGGGGGGCCCCCGTGCTACCGATGATCGTGTCGGACACACAGTCCCGGGTTCTCACAAACTGAGGGTAGCGACATTGATCTCAACCAAAATTATATTTGAAAAAAATTCAGAACACAAACATAAAGAAGGGAGATTTAGCATGGTACTTGGTTGGCTAGAGGGAGAAGATATCACCCTGCTGAATGTATATGCACCTCCAGGGGCTAACTGGAAATTTTATAAAAATGTATTTAACGTTCCTACTCTCACCTATGGTCACGAGCTTTGGGTAGTGACCGAAAGAACAAGATCGCGGATACAAGCGGCTGAAATGAGCTTTCTCCATAGGATTGCTGGACTCACCCTCAGAGATAGGGTGAGGAGCTCAGTCATCCGGGAGAGGCTCAGAGTAGAACCACTGCTCCTCCACATTGAAAGGAGTCAGTTGAGGTGGTATAGGCATCTGATTAGGATGCCTCCTGGACGCCTCCCACTTGAGGTGTTTCAGGCACGTCCCACTGGGAGGAGACCCCGGGGCAGACCCAGGACTCGGTGGAGAGACTATGTCTCCCAGCTGGTCTGGGAACGCCTTGGTATCCTCTCTGGCGAGCTGGAGCAGGTGGCTGGGGAGAGGGAAGTCTGGGCTTCTCTGCTTGAACTGCTGCCTCCGTGACCCGGACCTCCGGAAAAGTGGTAGAAGATGGATGGATGGATGGTATTTGACCTAATGATAACTAAAGCCCAAGGTTTAGTGATATGTGGTGGAGACTTCAGTCTAAGACTGAATCCATACTGGGATGCATCAGGTAATTCTCCACATCAAAATAACACTCAAAGTAGAAAAACTCGGATGCTACTAAAAGAAATGGGAATCTGTAACGTGTGGAGGGAATTCAACCCCAGTATAAAAGATTATACATTTTACTCAGCACCACATTCATCATACTCAAGGATTGACTATTTTTTATGTTTAATAGAGACATTGGAAGAGTAAAAACATGTAAAATAGGACTGATGGATCTCTCTGACCACAGTCCGATCTATATGGACTTAAATATCCAAAAATACACAAATAATACATTTTCTTGGAGGTTAAATTCAAATGTGCTGGAAGGACCACTGAAAGATGAATTGGAATCAGATATTGTCAGACATTTGGAAGAAAATGATAATGGAGAAGTATCCCCTTTAATACTGTGGGATGCATGCAAAGCTGTAATAAGGGGAAAGATTATCGTAAAACTGGCACTCCAAAAGAAACTGAGACAAGAAAAACTAATCACATTAGAGTCAGAACTTAAGAAACTAGAAAAAGAGCACAAAGACAACACTCATTCTAATGACTCCCTCAAAATTAAGGAAATTAAAAAACAAATAAACGAGATCTACACAATAGAAATCCAGAAGAAACTTACATTTCTGAAACAAAAATACTATGAAACAGGTAGCAAATCGGCAAAATTACTAGCCTATAAACTGAGGAAACAACAAACGGAGAGAGCAATCTACAAAATCAGAGACCCAGTATCAAAGGAAATAAAATTTAGAATTCAGGAAATTCTTAAAAGCTTCGAGAATTACTACAAGAACTTGTACTCCCGCAAAAAACACAAAAACGCATCCAAAGCCTTCCTAAATACATTAAATCTTCCCCAACTTACTGAGTCACAAAATAAAAAACTACTGTCAGAAATACAACCTAAAGAATTAGAAAAAGCAATTATGAAACTTAAAGCTAACAAATCCCCAGGAGCAGATGGCTATACAGCAGAGTGGTACAAAACCTTTAAACAGCAACTATCTCCTCTCCTCCTGAAAACATTTAACCATGTCCTCCACACAGGGGAAATCCCCCCCTCCTGGAGAGAAGGGGTCATTGCAGTCATACCTTAACCTGAAAAGAATAAACTAGACTGCTCCAACTACAGACCAATCAGTGTGTTAAATCAGGACTATAAACTTTTTACCGCTATCCTTGCCAAAAGGTTAGAAAATATACTGACAGACTTAATTCATTTAGACCAAACAGGTTTTATAAGACAAAGACAGACACAAGATAACATTAGATGCACTTTACACATAATGCATTACACATAATGCATCATATAAAAAAATATAATTTAAATGCAGCCATATTGGAATTAGATGCTGAAAAAGCATTTGATTCGGTTGACTGGTCTTTCCTATATAGAATCGTATCCAGTTTCAATTTTCATAACAACTTCATTAGAACTATCCAGACATTATATAAAAAACCAACAGCTAAAATAAGGATTAACGGTAAATTATCATCATCTTTTGAACTGGAAAGAGGATGTCGTCAGGGCTGCCCCTCGTCTCCACTGCTCTTTGCAATCTTCATAGAACCTCTGAGCCAATGGATAAGACAGAATCAAAAAATTCAAGGTATTACACTTGGTCAGAAGGAACATAAAATAGCACTCTTTGCTGATGACATTTTAATATACCTAGGGCAGCCAGACACCTCTTTTCCAGAACTAATCTCAGTTTTTTCAGAGTATGGAGAGTTATCGGGGTACGAATTAAACATGCATAAAACCCAAATTTTAACATTCAACTATGACCCAAATCAATATTTACTAAGCAAATTCAAAACTAACTGGGAGATGGTGTCACAACTCGCCGCTCCTCGTCATCCACCTCAGCTGCGCGCACACCTGCGCCTTGTCAATCACGGGCTATTTAGCCCACTCAGCCTAGAGCATCGGTCTGGAGCCGTCTGTTCATCTCCGAGCTCTAACCCCAACAGGATCGCTCCTTCCCTTCCTGCTGATCTACGCTTCGTCACGTAAGCTGCATTATTTCCTCACCTCATGTTGCAGCATTGTACCGAGACAAATTCCTAGTTTGTGTACTACATGAACAATGGCAATAAACCTGATTCTGATTCTGATTCTGATTCTGACCTGCTTTGCAGTATTCTCCCCTGTGCAAAGGTGGATTCCTTGGCGGCGGATTCTCCCGTCATCGCCTACTCCTCTTCCCTCTTCTCCACATCACCTCGTGTGCGCAGCAGGACGCTGTCTCCCAGGCAAGACTCCTGGCCAACGCCAGCCACCATTCACCTGGTTGCCTGGCTGCACGGTGTACTGCTCTGTTCCCGATTCTCAGCGTTCACCCTCATGCCATTCACATATCTCAAACACGCATCCACACATACCTGGTTGTTGAATAAAGCTATCAAATCTTCCCTGAGCCTGCGTGCGTGTTTCCTGAGCCAGACATTATGTCAGATGGAATCTATGAAATATCTGGGGGTCAATATCCCGAAACAACTCAACAAAATTATAACACTAAACTATGATCCACTGATGGCAGAAATAAAATCTGATCTAGCAAGATGGAATATGATACCATTCTTGGGTACTGCACAAAGAATTGAAGCAGTCAAAAAGAATATACTTCCACGTCTTCTATACTTTTTCCAAACAATACTGGTAGAACCTTTCAAAAAAACATGGCAAGAACTGGACAGAAAGATCTCAAGATTCATATGGCAGGGCAAGAGA
Organism: Pholidichthys leucotaenia; assembly: GCA_020510985.1. Lineage (NCBI taxonomy): Eukaryota > Metazoa > Chordata > Actinopteri > Cichliformes > Pholidichthyidae > Pholidichthys > Pholidichthys leucotaenia. Next base: position 295,340,278 of record CM035846.1, read on the forward strand.
CCTAGAATCAGATATAGAACCCTACAGCTAAACAAAGACAAAGGTGGGCTCGCGCTGCCAAATATCAGGGACTATTTTAAAGCCGTGCAAATTAAAACTTTAGTAGAGATATGTAACCCAGACTACACTGCACAATGGAAGGAGATAGAATGCCAAATAACAAGTGACATCCCCCTACAGGCAATAATAGGGAACAATGCCTTACCTAAACTTTTGAATAACACTAACCCATGGATAGAGACCCCGCTAAAAATTTGGTTTAAGGTAGTCAGAGAGAATCAAACTAAAGAACCCTATCGATTATTGCAATGGATTTCCTATGATCAGGACTTTACTCCTAATAAAACAGACACTAGATTTAAAAAGTGGAAAGAGAACAGATTGATAAAATATTATGATTTTTTTAAAGGGCAAACTTTAAGAAGTTTTGAAGATTTGAAAAAACAAAGTCTAGTAAATCAAGACCTTTACAGGTTCTTTCAGCTTAGACACCACATAAACAAAATACTTAAAAAGGAGGATTTGGAAAGGGCCCAGTCAGGTGTTCTGAAGGTTTTCTTCATGGCATATAAAGGGATCCCAGGGATCAGATACATTTCTAAAATATACCATGGTCTTCAAGACTTAAAAGGAGACAACACATCATATATAAAAGAGAGATGGGAAAAGGAGGGGAATTTCACTTTACAACTGGAAATATGGGAAAAGCTAAATAAACAACAATGGGAAAGTACCTCATCCCTGCTGTGGAGAGAATTTGGATGGAAAAATTTGGTAAGATTTTTCAGAACACCTGCACAAAACAAATTTACTCGTAAGGGGTTGAATTGCTGGCGCTTGTGTGGTGAAGAGACTGCAAATAATTTTCATGTGTTTTGGTCATGCCCAGTTATCCACCAATATTGGACCAATGTACAGACAATATTGGGGAAAATATTCAAAGTAACAGTTCCCTTTTCTTTAGTAACTTTGTATTTGGGTTTACTACCGGAATCACTGGAAAGACAAGGAGAAAAATACTTATTTACTGTTTTAATATTGGCAAGTAAAAAAGCTCTAACAAAAAAATGGATGTTGAAAGACTGTCCTACACCTGAAGATTGGATTAACATGATTCAGGACATTTATTTGATGGAAAAGTTGACATTTGCACTGAGACAGGACATGGATGGGTTCTTGAACTTTTGGCAACCCTGGAACGCATATGTGTCCTCCATCAGATCTAATCTTTGACAAATACCATTTCAGTAATGGCACCTCTCTTTGTTCCAATGCTACTCAGATGCTCTTTTATTTTTCTGCTCTTTTGTTTAGTTTTTTTTTTGTTCTTTTTTTTAACTTCTCTCTTTCTTTCACTTAAAAAAAAGGTGTTGTAATAATTTTTTTCCAATGTTGTCAAAAAACAAAAAAAGGGGGAATATGTGATGAAAATGTAAACAATGCAATGCTGTAATGACATGTATACCCTTTACAAACACTTAAAAAAAACCCCCCCACAAACACCAGGTTCTGAAAAAACAGTCCGGCAGTTTTATTGCCTCTGCTATCCACTGTGGTGCCCATGATCAGGGATCTTATCGGTGGACTGGTGAAAAGAAATTAAAAATATAAAGATGACTTTGAAGAAGGTGTTTCTGCTCACACCCCAACAGTTAAACCATATGACCGGGCCGGCGACCGTCAGAGAAAATGCAGAGGATGATTTGGACTCCAGAATGAGAGCCATATTAAACAAACCAGGCTTGAGTGCTTTTGAAAAAATTAAAAAGTATGACGCTTTACTGCAGAGATACCTCATGCTCATGAAACAGGATCATAACAAGCGACGGTGAGTAACGTTGACTCTGCGGTGGGAGCCTGACCACCTATCCCTATCAGGTGTCGGCGGGGGTGGTGAGAGCGAACGTGCTTGTGCCTCATCTTCTGACGATACCCGCACATTATCCACTGCGGGTGCTCCCGCATCATCCCACAGCATGCGTGACGGTTTAGATTTTGACGATATGGTTGAAGAGGTTCTGCAAAACCTCCCCACGCATGATCGTAAGAATGCCGAATACATCCTGAGGAAATTGCCTCAGAGTTATGGGGGGTGGAATTCAAAGGGAGAGTTTGTTTACAAGGGCGAGGCCTTGAAAGGGTCTCATATGATTGATTTATTCAAACACCTCTCACTCCCTTATAAAAAACACCAACTCCCTGTGCCTGTGGGGTGGTCGAAATTTTTAAACACTCTGTCTGAACTCAATATTCCTTTATAGGCTGTGAGCAACCCACAAGCGCGTGAAAAATATCGACTTCTTAAGACGAATGCGAGTGACATCGCCGATGTGGGTTTTGAAAAACCTTGAGACATACGCCGTGCCGGAGAGAGAGAGAAAAAAAAAAACTTCTGCTGTCCCCAGCTTGGATCACACCCCGTGAGAAAGAAGAGTCTGAATTTGAGACTACAGTAGAACGTGGAGGAATAGGAGACAAAAGAAACTCTCCCCTCGATGGACCACTCCTTAAGAAAAGAAATTTGAGATAAGATATAATTGTAAACTACATATCTTTCTGTTTTTTTTTAACAATAAAATTTTTATTCATCATACATTTCAAGCCTACAGTCTTTTTTTCTTTCATATAAAATCACAAAAAGGTAATTGTTCACAGTATTAGTAACACTGTTGTCAATCATACACTCTATATCATCACAGAGTGTATATATCATACACTCTTTATCATAAGTTTCTGCACAAGACAGTTTTTAAACAGTTGTAAAGAACAACATCCCTGTTTATGGGGTGCAGCGATTTTATTTTTGGTACAATCTTGATATTTTCTCACAAAATTGTACACCATCAGGTCATTTTTCATCAATCTTCATTGTACAATGACAGTACACGTTCAAAAGATAATCCACAGGTCCGATGTGCCAGGTAATAGACGCAGTGTTGACTGCAAGTCGTTGATAGTTGATGCTGTAACTGGGTGTTGTGTACTTGATGTTTTGTGAATGCTTCTCCAAGAACTTTAAGATGCTGTCGGGATAGTAAAAAAAATCGGGCGGAAACCTGTAAGAATCAAAAAAGGTGGCTTCACCGTCCTCTTCCAGGGTAATGGCTAACCAGTGCTCTCTGGGCATGTGTGAGGGATGTGTGTTGATGACGAAATAGGCGGGGGGTCTTAAGGCGGGGGTCAACAATGGTAGCTGACCGGAGGGCCACACCCCACAAAACACATCTCCCAGCAGACCATGCAGAAGACTGTCCAGTTGAATATTATTCATGTTCCTAGTAATAGTCCACCAGCACTTCCCTTTTAGAGTTAATTTCCAGAATAGAATCATAACAGGCGTAGACTATCAACGTTGCGGTGTGGGGCAGGGCCGTTCTAAATCTCATCTCCAGTCTTAAATTACCATTCGAGACGGTGGACAGGGCATCGTTGTCATCCGCCGGGGTGAGATTAAACACAAACAGGGTGTACCCATTGTTAAATTCCTCTCTGTTGATACTGAGAGGTAAATCTTTAAGATGTCTCCCCGTCGCCAGGAACATGTTGTAAAATTCCCTAACAGACAGTTGGTTATTAAACTGAGGTTGGAAAGCCTTGGTGGGGATCTGTCGACAGTCCTGACAGAGAGCCAGATATTCCACATTGTTGTGAATAAAACTGAAAGGCGATTGGTCTCTTCTCCCTGTGAAAGCCTCGTGATGCACCATACCCAGAACCACATATTTGGGAATGGCCCCCAGAAACAGATTCTCCTGGTTGCACATCCTAGAATTTTGTGGGATGGAGTAGGTTTTTACATTGACGCATGAGAGGGGGTAGAGTGCATTGCCTTTCGTTAGGGCTGCAGCATGGCATAATCTGACCGCGGGGGACATTGACACTTTTTTAAAAAATAGAGAGGCCCCCAATATTTTCAAATGGAAAGTGGAATCGCTGGCTCCCATGAGACAGAAAGTGTCGTTGGCACGGGTTAGTTTGATTCTCAAATCGACAGAGTTCAGCATGAGCCTCTCGCAAAAAAATATGTCCCTGTGAAGAGGACCGAGCAGGTGCACTTCGTGAGAATTGGCGATAAAATGGGCTCTTTTATTTAAACCTGCATTAGGGCCGTTCACGGTCATGATAGAATCTACAGCTCTGGCCGTATCTTTGTAAAAAAGACCGGCGCTAAATTGGCTCTTGAGCGTGTCCTCGGAATAGTTCAGTATCATCTCAGTTAAGGCTTGGTAGGGGTGTATGGTGCTGGATTGCGAAATCAATCTATCACCCAGGATCACGTTGCAAGGAGAGAAGGTTAGCACTTCCCTTGACAAGGATGGAATTAGCCCCTGTGGCCTGCAACACATAACGGTTAAGGCATTGTCACCTACTTCGTGGCATTGACTGAAAATTGTATTTAGAGGGTAATTGATGAGGCCCACTGCCGCGTCGTCCGCCAAGTTTGTACCGTCCGCACTGGTAATTTTCACACGGAGGTGCTGCAGGGTATTGCTCATATCAAGGTACTTCTCCCCATCTCCGGGGATGAAAAACTCTATAGGACCTCCGTCGGTGATGACTGACACGGGGGAAATTTCCATGTAGATTTTATCCTCCACAGAGAACTGCGTCATAGGCGCTGAAAATACTCAGCCAGGGTGCATTTGGGAGATTTTTGATGTAACAGCGCCATGGTTTTTCTGGTTTAGTTTCTCCAAAAACTTTTTTTTTTTCCACAATATCTTTATTGAACCTTTTTTTTTTTTTAGCAAACATGATACAAACAATCAAACACTAACACTAAAGTACTACAAAAAAAAAAATGCACTAAAAACACCAACAACCACCAACAAAATCAAGTCTTCAACAATGCTCCTCTGTTTAGTCTAGACAATCCAATACATAAGTATACATATTATGTTCACCAGTTTGGAATTTACAAGGTCCACACACATCATTCACCTTCTTCTTCAAGAGTTATGTTTAAATTTTTTACATAATCAATAAAAGGTCTCCATATATTCTCAAACACAATTTCCTTTGATTTCAGTATATATGTTATTCTTTCTAATGGAAGGTTTGTTAACATCTGTCTTAACCACTGAGTCACATCTGGTCTATGAGTCTTTTTCCATAATAGTGCAATACATTTTTTGGCATTAAGCAAACTGAGGTCTATGAATGTTCTTTCACTTTTATTAAAATTATGCTTTTCTGGGTACAGACCCAACAAAAACAGTTTAGGATTCAGTATGATTTGTTTTGAGATTATTTTTTCAATTGTTACCCTCACCTCTTCCCAAAACATTCTTATTAATCTACATTCCCATAAACAATGAAATAGGGTTCCTTTACTTTCCATGCATTTTGTGCATGTATCTGGTATATTTTTGTTATATCTATTTAACTCCTCCGGTGTAACATACATCCGCATTAACCATTTGAAATGTATCAATTTAAGGCGTGCATTTATTGATTTGGTTTGAGCTTCTGTACAAGCCAATTCCCATTGTTCCTCTGAAATTTCAATTTGCAGATCTTCTTTCCAGTAGTTTAATCTTTTCAGTGAATTTTCACTTGAAGATAGTGTCAATGAGTTATAAAACTCTGAAATAATACCCTTTCTTTTACTATCTTTCATCATCATTTTTTCCAAGGATGAATAAATAGGTCGAGTGAGAGCTTTATTTTGATTTGATCGAATAAAGTTTCTAAGTTGAAGATATTTAAAAAAATGTGTTCTATTGAGATTAAATTTGATCCTCAGCTCTTCAAAAGACATTATGTTGTCTGCACATGGCAAATATAAATCCTGAATCTTTTGTATCCCTTTTAAATTCCATACTTTAAATACAGCGTCCGCTCTCCCTGGTTTAAAATATTGATTACCCCATATTGGACTAAATTGTGACAATAACTGTGGTTCTTTTAAATAGTTTTTAGCTTCACACCATATTTTGATCATATGCTTTACAAATGGATTTTTAACTTGTTTTTGTAATTTTTTTGCCGAATCTGAGTATATGAATATGGGAAGAGGTAAAGGTAAATTGTATGATTCCATTTCAGTCCAGTGAGGGAGATCATTTGATGAAAAATAATATGTCATAGACCTCAGTTGTGCCGACCAATAATACAACATAAAATTTGGACATTTCAAACCTCCACGATCAAATGGTAAATATAATAAAGACAGACGTAATCTAGCCCTCCTGTTGTTCCATATAAATTCCACTAACTTTTTTTTTATTCTTGAGAATAGATCTAAAGGTGGTGATAAGGGAATGTATTGAAATAAATAAAGTATTTTAGGTAAAATATTACTTTTAAGTATATTGATTCTCCCGATCATCGACATTGGTAGTGACATCCATCTCTGAGTTAACTCATTGATATCTGACATTAAGGCTTCATAGTTGACGCTGGCGACTGATTCTAGCTTAGGCATAATTTGGATTCCTAAATATTTAAACTGATTTACAACATTGAATTGATTTACCTCAGGGGCTGGGTAATTTCTCTGGGTCTCATTTAGCATTAATATTGAAGATTTAGTTTTATTTATTTTATATCCTGATATTTCCCCAAAATTCTTTATTAAATTCAACAAGGTTGGAATTGATTTTTTTAGATTCGACATAAACAAAATTATATCATCGGCGTACAGGGAGATTTTATGTTCTGTTGGTCCAACTTTAATTCCATATATTTGTGAATGTAAACGTATCGCTATCGCTAAAGGTTCAATTGCCATAGTAAACAGTAAAGGTGAAAGTGGACAGCCTTGTCGACATCCTCTATTGATTTTTATTGGTTTTGAAATATTGTTATTTGTTAGGATTTCTGCTGTAGCATTATTGTATATTATTTGAACCCATTTTATGAAATTATTTCCAAGTCCAAACCTTTGTAGGACTTCAAAAAGAAAGGGCCATTCAACTCTATCAAAGGCCTTTTCGGCGTCCAATGATAGGAGAGCTGTATCCGGTGCTTCTTTATTAAAATAAATAATATTAAATAGTCTTCTTACATTATGGAAGCCTTGTCTACCCTTTATAAAGCCATTCTGATCTCGATTAATAATATTTGGTAAAATTTCTTGTATTCGTCTTGCTAAAATTTTACAGATTATCTTAAGGTCGGCGTTTAATAGGCTTATTGGTCTCATATTTTCACATTTATTAGAGGGCTTACCTGGTTTTGGCAGCAGTATAATTAAGGCATTATTTATGTATGATGGTAAATTATTATTTTGAAATGCTTCTAAAACCATTTCCAAAAAAGGTTTTATTAATTTATTCTTAAATTTTTTATAAAGGTCAACTGGAAGACCATCTGGTCCTGCACTTTTTCCTGATTTCATATTATCAATGGCTAGCCCAACTTCTTCTTGACTAATTTTAGACTCCAATATCTCCCTGTTTTCATTTGGAATACACGGTATAGATAGTTCGTTCAAAAACCCATTTAGTTTTGTTAAATCAGGTTCATTTTTGGTATCATATAATTTTTCATAGTAATCTCTAAAGGCTCTATTAATTTCTAAAGGATCTATAACTACCTGTCCGTTACTTATAATACTGGTAATTGGTGTTTTAATTTCCAATTGTTTAATCTGCCATGCTAATAATTTTCCTGATTTTTCACCTTGTTCATAAAAAGATTGTTTCAATCTTAGAAGACTCGAGGCAGCTCTATTTGCTGATTTTTTGTCGTATTCAGCTCTCAAAATCAGTAATTCATTCTCCAACCTTGGGTCACTTCCTGCATACACTTTTTCCTGAAGACTTTTTATTTTATGTTCCAATTTAGCTCTCTCCTCTCGAGTCTTCTTAGATTTTGATCCTGTATAACTAATAATATGTCCCCTAATAAAAGCTTTGAAAGCCTCCCACTTTACACATGCTGATGTTTGTGTAGTATTGATGTCAAAGAACTCGTCTATCTGTTTTTCTATATACTTGACAAATTCCTCATCCTGAAGCCATTTATGCTGAAATTGCCATCTACCTGATTCCTTTGTCAATTTTTTATCTACATATATTAGACAACAGGGTGCATGATCAGAGATCACGATGTTATCATAAAAGCAGTTTTGAATCTTGGACCTTAATTCTGTGGAAATCAAAAAATAATCAATACGTGAGAATGTCTTGTAGGTACTGGAATAACAAGAATAGGCTTTAACTTGTGGTTTCATTTCTCTCCATATATCTAACAATCTCAATTCTTTCATAAAATGATTAATAGTCATCCTACATCCAATGTGCGTACAATCCAGTCCTGTTGATCTATCCACACCTGGATTCAATGTACAATTAAAATCCCCTGCTATTATATGTTGCCCTGTAAGTGATGATAAGATGAGAAATAAATTAGCAAAGAACTTCTGATCATCTATATTGGGACCATATAAGTTCACAAGATTTATATTTTCTAATAGCAAAGAACCTTGAATGATTACATATCTTCCAAATTTGTCTCCAATTACATTTTTCACTTGAAAAGGAACTGATTTATGTATGAGAGTCATAACTCCCCTGGCTCGGGATGAAAATGAAGAGGTGAATACACTTCCCTGCCATCTACTCCTAATTCTTTTAACATCCTCCTCTATCAGATGAGTTTCTTGTAAAAACACAATTCTTGAACCCATGTCCTTTATTTTATTCATAACTTGTTTAAGTTTTTTTAAATTTTGTAGACCTCTGCAATTCCATGAAGTTAAATTAAGATTAACACTTTGGTCCATGATCAATAGAGAGTTTGGGATTACCTTGCAGTGTAAACATGCTCATACAGAGAAGCAAAAACATGAGTGGTTGAACATTCATCCTACAAACTACACACAAACAAATTTCCCCTTCCCACACTTGTGGCAAACCCCCCAAAATCAAAAGAAAAATTCTGTCTCCCGATATAGCCATCGACCGTTCCACACCCACGGGGAACAGCCTAAGCCACTCCTTCTTCATCCTCCCAATCACCCTAACTCTACTGCTTTTAATGACGTAACATTAACTCTCCTCTGTAGTTTTCCAACTTAACTCCAAAATTTTTAACAACTTTGTACATCATAGTTTTTTTTTTTTTGGTTTGTTTTGTTTTTGTTTTTTTTTTTTTTAATATATAATACAATCTATATTTTGTAAACTTACTATTTACTTCAAGTCAGTCAGATGCCTGTGCAAATGCTTAATTATTCTACCTTATATTTTGTTCATGCTTAGCTCCCACCAGTCTCTTCTTCTTTGATCTTCTTGATGAACTCCTGCGCCTCCTCTGGGGTCTTGAAGATGTGGGTTCTGCCCTCATACGTGGTCAGCAGTCTCGCAGGATAGATTACACCATGACAAATCCCAAGGTTGCGCAGCTCCTTACGTACGGGATCAAACTGCTTCCTCAATTGCTGGATTCCTGTGACCAAATCTGGGTAGAACCGCACCTGCTGGTCCTGGTGTTTAATCTCTCCTTTTTTAGCTCGTGCAGCGTTGAAGATCTTCATCCTGTCTCTGTTGCTAAGAAACTTCATAATTAAGGTCCTCGGCGGTCCCTTATCTCTCCGTGGGCCAATACGATGTGCTTTTTCCAGAATCACTGCTGATTGCAACTCCTCGCTGCCCAGCACCTCCGGAATCCACTTTTCCAGAAAGGAACATACGTCCCGACCTTCTGATTCCTCTGGAAGACCCACCAGCCTCAAATTATTCTGTCTCGACCGAGATTCCAAATCCAAAATATTATCTTCCAGACATTTATTTTTTTTTTCCAAAGTGCGCACCTTTAATTGAAGACGGGTGACGTCATCTTCAGCACTAGCGAGACGGAGCTCCATCTGCGCCGTTCGTTCTACACAGTCACCCAATTCCTTTCTTATTCCTTCCAACGCTGTCATAATCCCATCAAATCTAGAGGAAAAGTCCGCTCTCATTGAACTCATGGCAGCCATCAGCGCATCTGCGCCATTCCCCGCAAATATCGCACCGTTGCCAGCCTCCTCCGCCATATATGGAGTTTTGTTTGCTGCGTCACAGACCTGAAAGTCCGTTAATTTGGACTGTTTCGGCGGCTCGCTTTTTCCTTTTCCTGGTTTTCCAGCCTTAGGCTTCGCCGACATATCCTCGCCCAAATGCTGGGATACGTTCTGTCCCAAATGAGAGAGTTATTTGCCGATTTTTTTTTTTCCAGGAGCAGAGCAGAGCGAGACACGTCCGTCCTACGTGGCAGCCATAACCGGAAGTGTTCTCCAAAAACTTTTGCTTAAAATATATCCAAACTCCGACTTCCGGACTTCCCTCTCACCCGCTTACTTTTCCCAACTGATTTTCTCATTTTAGGACTGGAGCGTTTATGGGAGGGTGATGAGACACACTCGCTGGGGGATCGCTTTCTCGATCTGCGTGACAAGATCATAATACCCCCCCAGCCCTCTTGTCCCGAGTCTTTGTTCATCATTTTTCCCACCGCTTGGTTAAACACGTCTGATGCGATGCTCCTGGCCGCTGTTTTAAGATGAGGTTTTGCAATGGTGAAACCTTTCTTCACCAGAGGGACTACAAAACGGAACAGTCTTGAAAACAGCGAGCCGATACCTTGTCCGTACATGACAGGTGCTCCGTAAAACCCTGGTAAAGCACCCCCTACTTGATTCTCATAATAATGTACAAAACGGTGGGGATCCTCCCTCAGACCTGCGAGAGTCATTTTGATTGTTGAGACGTTGTAACTTAGTGCGTCCGATCACAATCCGATACCCGCTGTGCAATGGCAGTTGTAGACCGAATGATGCGCACGTGTGCGGATGGATGTGTTTTATACGTTGTTTATTCAAGGTTTAGGTCTAAAGTGAAGCGTCACTATTGTCTTCCCATAGGTAAATTCCACTGGTTTGTTTTGATCCATTTTTATCTCCACGTGGATGGTTTCAATGTGCTGTTTCGCTACGGGTAAATAATAAGGTGGGTTGAAATGCTTTGTGATAAAGTTGCCATACGTTCCTTCAATACTGATCGTTCTCAGGAGCGGTGCGTAAGAGTCCCCCACTAATTGCGGACATACCATGTCGCTGTAACAGTACATGTGATAAAATCCGGCCTTCAAATCAGCCGGATAGGGCGCCATCTTCCGATCAAACTTGAACCATTCTCCCGGTTCGACACTCAGCATGTAAGCCACTGGCGCATCAAAGAGTACGTGAGTTTGACCTCTGCTCTGGAAATCCATTCTTTTCTGAATGTTGCTGTAGACCGTATAAATATCAGAATTAATTTTTCTAAAGAAGCCCTCCAGCTCAGCCCTGAACTGATTTATATCGTTGTAATTATCGCCTGTAATCCTTTGATAATGCACTTTACTCTCTGTTTCTGGCTCTTGTGGTTTTGCTCTCCAATAAAAGTAGGCATCTTTTTGAGGTAGGTTATACCAAGTGTGTGGGTATGAAATTTCCATCAAAGCAACCTCCCACGGTCCTTCTAAATCGATGTGTTGCGCTAAATCCACGTGAAAACTGGAGCTTGTGTTGTCTTTAAAAACATCAAAACTGGCGGTGGAAGGTAGGGTGATGAAAAACCCCTCATCTTTAGATCCATACATGATGGAATGACAGTAAGCACTGCACTCAGGGGGTGCGTGCGAATGTCTATGTGTTTTTTAAATCGGAGGCCTTGACCCAACTGTTAAATTTCTTGGGCCAATTTTTCCACCGAACCAGCACCTGCTTTTCACCTTTGACGGTACGATGTTTTAGAATCTTCTCTACACAGTAGACTCTGTCATGGTCCAGCGTTACCTTTTGCAGCTCCACCTCATAAAACGAACCTTGAATTGGTTCTCAGTCATATTCTTTCAGTTTGTAGACGGGGGGGGTCGCAGGGGATGCACTCGGACACCATAAACACTTCATCCGTAAAACTCTGTTCATATTTCTTATCAAACACTCCCCTCAACGTTGATATTCTGACGGAGTCCCCCTTTTTAAAATGCATCTTTAATCAGTCACTCTGTTGAGCTCGGGGTGTGCCGTAGAGGTTTTGAAACACTTGGTTTTGTGTTCTTGGTGGTCACCTGCTTAGGTGCCATTTTAATACTGCTGTGATAACCTCGATTGGAAGACGTCGAGGTACCGCAGTGTGTTGTTGGCTGTAAAATACCTCCACGTTCTGCCTTTTAACGTGCGATTAAACCTTTCGATCACAGAGGCCTTGAGATTGCTGGCCGTGGAAAAATGTGTTATACTGTAGACAGCGTGAAATGAAGAGGCTGAATTTATTTCTCAATTCAGGTTTATTAATCATTCACGTATCTCCAACATCCTCTCAATCAGAAAAGAGACAGAATATCCCACATCTCCCCTTTTTATACCCGGGACATCAAAGTACAGAATCACATTGTCATTCAATCCCCCGAGACAATACATTACCCCCCAGGTCTTCTCTCCTCCACCTAAAACCCTGGTGGTCAGGAAGTCTTCTCAGAACCATTTCTAAAGACAGATTTCACATCTTCCTGTTACCCTCGGAGGTCCAGACTTATTGTTCCTTCTAAGACGTGAGGTAGCAGTAATATACATATATAAGCCTCAAAACTTTGAAAAATTCTTTTCCCACATCGGTTTGTAGTTTGATGGGTGTGTGGCTTTTTTCAAAAATGGATTCAAGGGCCCGTACCACCTCGGCGGCCGTCCTTCTCTTCAGAGCCTGTACATACGCCTTCTTGGAAAATACATCTATTGTGGCGATTTGGGAAAACCCCCACAAACAGACTAAGGACAGACAACTCGCTACTCCTGGTTTTTTCCGCTACACTACTGTGATAATGTCACCTTTCATGTATTGTGTTCATGCGTCCTGTCCTTACTGTGACCTAGAGACTCAGATCAATATGTAGATGTGCCTGTTAACCCCTTTGTTCTGCACCTAGAGCACAGTCTAGCAAATCTGCCTATTGTGATGTATGCCTCTCAAATGCAAATGCCATACTCCCTGCTGTGAATGCCTTTCATGCATTGTTTGTAACTGGTATTTAAGCTGACTGAAATCCATGCTCTTTCTCTCACTCTGATCCTGTAACTGGAGACACACACACGTGCCTCTCCTCTCCTTCTCTGAGAGCCGAGGGCTCGCTCTCGGCGCGCACGCACAGCGCCGGGAGAGGAGCTCGTGACGGCGGTATGATTAATAAAAGCCTACTTAAAACCTCCAACAATGCCGCTTTATTTCATGCCGCCGCACTATAACCGTTAATAAATAATTGTATCCATTGTTATATTCAGCTAAAGCCTGCATATCACATAGATTGGCTTGAAATTGGTTTAAAGGTCGTGGAACAAAAACATTGTTTCTAGGGAAGTGTACTCTGGAAGGTTTGTGTAAAGTGTAAGCATCCTGTTCAGATAAAAACTTTTTGACGCTTTTGACCCCGACCTTCTCCCCCGTTTCATCTTGCATGCCCCTGCGGAGTCATTCTACACCTCTGAAGCTACCTGGGTGTGCGGGGTTGTAATACACCATTTTTATGAAGTGTGTCTCTGACATGATGAAGTCAGAATGAGAAAAAAAAAGACAGGACAGAGGTTCTTTATCCAACTTCTTTTAATTAAACATCTTTAGGATGTGTGAAAAACACTTTTGTTCAAAGATTTAAAAACAGTTTCTTAAAAATAACCTTAAACAAACATCTACGCACAATAAAATGCGTGACAAGTAAAAAAACAAAAGAAATCTAACTCTACAAAATGTATCAGAAACTTAGCACCTGCCTTTTATAATAGCTAAAGTTTGAGTTAGGACAGAATGATCTACAGTATTACAAATGACGTTGTGTATTTTTAGGAGTTCACCAAAGATGTTGATAGGGTGTCTGGCCTGCAAAAGTTCTGTGGTAACATGAACAAACAAAGCATAGAATATGAGTAGATGACTAGGCCCAAGAGGGTCACTTCCCATTTCTTTAATGATCTCTCTAAAACTGTGGGAGAAGTTGGAGCTGCACTCAGTCACACAGACTCGTACCAGTCTTTTCCATGGTGTATCAATGGATAAAGTCTGTACTTTTTCTAGAAGGTTCTCCAGTCTCTCACACTCCACGTCACCCCTTACACCTGCTACATTTTTATTTACTCTACTATCAATAACACGATACAAGAGATTTGCTAAGTAAAGAGAGTTAAGATGGGCCTCAAACTTGCTCCAAAGTTTCTCAGTGAAGCTCCCCGTTCTCGACATTTTTTTTTTCTTTTTAGACATCCCAAAACAAAGGATTTATCCACAGCTCCGTGGCTTTCTGGAGATGCGCTGGGTCAATCTTATTTTTTTCCAACCAGCTTTTCGTACATATTGTGGAGAGAGGAATAACCAGGCAGAGCGGTCCAGAACAAAGCAGGCTTTATTAATTTCTCTCTCTCACGTCATCCAGAATCACAAGCATCAGAAAAAGTCACAGGTTGCAGGCACCTCTGCTTTTATAGCCTACGACCCGCTCAGTCACTTGTGGCGCTGCAGTAACATGAAAGACTTTGCAATCCCCATTCTCTTTGTCACTGTTAGCATCAACACACCAACCCCCGCATCAACACACCAACCCCCCATGACGATTCCCCTTGTCCTTCTGTCTAAGTGGAAACATACTGACATACTGAGTGGGTTCCTACACCGCCCCCCCCCAGAAACTCAGACCGAGCCTTAACCCTTATGTCCTTTGGGCTTCAGCCTACATCCATAGCGGCTGTAATGGGGGGTCTGCGGCTCCGAGGCGCTGCTGTGCCGGTGGGGGGCTCTTGGGGGTGCGTCCGTCTGTGGGGGGACATTGGGAGGGGGGGAAACATCTTTAGCATGCCATTGTGACTGATCTGACGAGTCATTTACCTGGGGAGTTCTCAATGGGGGTCGTCCGCGCCGAGGAGCTCGGGCCAACACCACCTGCTCGTCTGCTAAAACAAAAGAAGGCTTAAGCCTGTCTGTACAGACTGTTTCCCTGCGTCCCCCCAAGTCTAACACAAAATGTTTCTCCCTGGGTTCCAGCACTCTGAACGGGCCATTGTAGGGCGGGCACAACAGGGTCCGGTGGGCATCGTGCCTGACAAATAAAAATGCCACGTCCTTCAAGGCCTTTGGCACAAAAACGCGTGGAAAACAGTGGTGGACCGGACCGGGTACCGTCCCTGCCACTGCACTATGCAGTGAACATGGGGATGGATCGGTGTTCTGTGCAGGGGTGTCCGGCAAAAATTCCCCTGGGAACCGCAGCGGCTGGCAAAAAAACAGTTCTGCTGGGGAGGCTGCCAAATCCTCCTTCGGTGCTGAACGCAACCCTAATAGAACCCACGGCAACCTGTCCACCCAATTTGCATCCGTAAGCGAAGCCCTGAGCGCTTCTTTAAACGACCAATGGAAACGCTCGCATAACCCATTGGCCTAGGGGTTGGACGCGGTCATGTGATGAAGTGTGACACCCAGGCTCCGGGTCATGGTGGACCAGAGGTCGGAAACAAACTGCGGGCCCCGATCGGATGTGATATCTGAAGGGGCGCTGAAACGTGCCACCCATGTCGTCAAAAAAGTGCGTGCAATGTCTGTGGACACGGTGGAAGCTAGCGGGACTGCTTTGGGCCAGCGCATGGTGCGGTCCACCACTGTCAGGAGGTGCATGAACCCCTGCGATGGTGGGAGGGGGCCCATGAGGTCCACGTGAACATGGTTGAACCTCTTACCCGGGATATGGAACGGCTCCAAAGGGGCCTTTGTGTGCCTGTGCACTTTGGCTCACTGGCATGCTATGCAGGCTGCAGCCCACTCTTTCACCTGTTTGCACAGGCTCAGCCAGACGAACTTTTCTCCCACCATTTTGACTGATGCGCGCACCCCTGGGTGTGCCAGGGAGTGAACTGATTCAAAAACGTGGCGACGCCAAGCGCGTGGGACCACCAAGCGCAGGCGGCCCATGGAGACGTCACAGATTGGCGCCCCGTCTTGTAGTACTCTGCTCTCCAGCCTTAACCCTGTTGGTCCAGACTGGAGTGCACAAACGTCTGCATCGCCGATCTGCTCAGCGGCTATGGCTGTGTAATCTATCCCCACGTAGACTGGGGCCACTAATGCGCGCGAGAGGCAGTCCACCACCATGTTGAGTTTACCGGGCACATGCTGAATGTCGGTTGGAAACTCCGAGATTACGGCCAGCTGTATCTGCTGCCGGGCCAACCATGGTTCTGAAACCTTGGCCATAGCGTACATTAGTGGCTTGTGGTCCACGAACGCAGTGAAGGTGCGCCCTTCCAGCCAGAACTGGAAGTGGCGTATGGCCAGGTGGAGAGCCAGTAACTCCCTGTCAAACACGCTGTATTTACGCTCACTCTCACGCAAAGACCTGCTAAAAAAAGCAAGCGGCTGCCAAGAACCTGCGACGCGCTGCTCCACGATGGCCCCTATGGCCACGTCCGACGCATCAGTAGTGAGCATTATCCGAGCCGCCGGGTCCGGATGTGCCAGCAGTGCGGCGTTCGCCAGTGCTGTTTTAACCTTGGAAAACTCCTGCTCTCACTCAGGAGTCCAGTCAACTCTGTCCGCCGGTTTCCATTTCTTAAATGCGGCGTATAATGGCTGCATGAGCTGGGCTGCATGGGGGAGGAAACGGTTGTAAAAGTTAACCATCCCCAAAAACTCCTGCAGCGCCCTGACCGTCTGAGGCCGGGGAAAATCTGCCACTGCGTGCACTTTGTTGGGTAAGGGTATCGCGCCCTCCAGTGAGATGCAGTGGGCCAAAAAATTGATTCCCGTCACCCCGAACTGGCACTTCGCCAGGTTGATTATTAGCCCCTTGCACTCTGGTCAATTTCCCTAAAAATGCAAAAAAAATAACGTACCCAAAGTAAATCAAAAGCTGTTCTTCAACCCTTTGCAGCATCTTCATGGGGTTGGTCTCATTTAAAAGAAAACACTTTGAATTTTTTGGCAAAACAGTCATAATCTCTCTAAGTGCTCCTGCCACTGAGTAACAGTCATCTAAACATACTGAACTTGAAGAAAATACATTTTGCCTGGGTGTTTTTTTGGATACAAATGCTTGCAAATAACACACAGCTGTCAGATCCGGGCTGGAAAATGCAACAGAAATGTAGAACCAAGTGTTATCCAGCTGAGGTCCAAATTTTGTAACAATACCACAAAAAATGAATATATTACACAGCTTTTTTCTTAGGTTGTTCCCAGGCATTTTTGAACTGTGCCAAATTGTGCCAAATGGCACAGTTTGGAAAAATGTCTGTAACTTTTGAATGATTCAATATAGAAGCTTCATCTTAGGCTCTAATGAAAGGTGACACTCAGGGCTGTGTGTGTGTGTGTGGGGGGGGGTGGTTGTTTATTCATTCATTCATGAATGAATGAACAAACAAGCCCCCACACACAAAGAAGCATGCCACGTAAAAAATGTGTGGCTTTTTTTTTACAAGAAAAAATAACCTACAGTGCACTAAAAATTATACTAAAATATCTGTAATGTAGAAGATAACAACTCCCACCCACCCCCGCTACAGAGGACGGACATCGCCCATCGCTACATGACGGACCGCGGGGACTGTGCGCCGCGGTCTACTACGCACAGTTGTACTAAAATATCTGCAATAATATCTGCAATCCGCTACAGAAGAGTAGCGGGGGGGGGGGGCGTTCACGGTCCGGATGCGGCGCACAAACTGTGTACCGCGCCGCACGGACTGGACACGGTTCTTGCGCCGCGGTCCACTACGCACAGTTGTAATTTACCGATCGGTCAAAAGTCATTTTGATTACAATTTTCAGGGATAAAGAATAATTTAGCTTATAACACTTACCTGTCCACAACAGCAGTGTCGCTGGCGAACTTCTCTTCCTCATTGTCAGACGAACATGACGCTGGTCCGCTTGTTACGGACTCGTAGTTCTGGTCATGCAACCCGGTCAAACCATAATTCCATTATTGCGGTTTTGCGCTTCCATGATTGCGGTTTTGGCGAACGATTTTTCAAAACAAATAAGAACAGTAGTAAGAAAAAAAGACTGGCGAACGCGTGTGTGTCACCCAGCCTTACGCAAAACAGATTTTAGGCAAGGGACGCACGCTTTCGAACTTCTGTGCTTCAATTGGCTGGCTGTATTCGCAGCCGTTGGTAGGCGGGTCCTTCTTGCTAGGTTTTCAGTCATTGGTTCGTCAAGGTTTCAGAAACCCAATTCAAGGCTCTTATTAGTCGAATGAGAGGTCAATCACATCTAAACCAATCAAAGCACTCCTTTGGCTTTCTGTTCGCGGCTGTGTCTGTAGTGGAAGAACGGAAATGCAGGTTTTTTTTTTCTCAGTGTGCACTAGGACGCACAGTGTGCGTTCTAGGGCGCCCTCATGCACCCTAGGACGCAGAGACGTGACCGTCCGCGGTACACCGGAGTGCAAGAGGTTAATCTGTGCTCCTCCAACCTCTGGAAAACTGTCCTGAGGTGAGCTACGTGTTCGTCCTCGGACGCGCTGGCCACCAGGATGTCGTCCAGGTAGACAAACACAAACGGCAGATCGTGCCACATCCATCATGTGTTGGAATGTCTGTGCCACACCTTTTAACCTGAAAGGCATGCATAAAAACTCAAAAAGACCAAATGGGACTTCCGGTTATGGCTGCCACGTAGGACGGACGTGTCTCGCTCTGCTCTGCTCCTGGAAAAAAAAAAATCGGCAAATAACTCCCTCATTTGGGACAGAACGTATCCCAGCATTTGGGCGAGGATATGTCGGCGAAGCCTAAGGCTGGAAAACCAGGAAAAGGAAAAAGCGAGCCGCCGAAACAGTCCAAATTAACGGACTTTCAGGTCTGTGACGCAGCAAACAAAACTCCATATATGGCGGAGGAGGCTGGCAACGGTGCGATATTTGCGGGGAATGGCGCAGATGCGCTGATGGCTGCCATGAGTTCAATGAGAGCAGACTTTTCCTCTAGATTTGATGGGATTATGACAGCGTTGGAAGGAATAAGAAAGGAATTGGGTGACTGTGTAGAACGAACGGCGCAGATGGAGCTCCGTCTCGCTAGTGCTGAAGATGACGTCACCCGTCTTCAATTAAAGGTGCGCACTTTGGAAAAAAAAAATAAATCTCTGGAAGATAATATTTTGGATTTGGAATCTCGGTCGAGACAGAATAATTTGAGGCTGGTGGGTCTTCCAGAGGAATCAGAAGGTCGGGACGTATGTTCCTTTCTGGAAAAGTGGATTCCGGAGGTGCTGGGCAGCGAGGAGTTGCAATCAGCAGTGATTCTGGAAAAAGCACATCGTATTGGCCCATGGAGAGATAAGGGACCGCCGAGGACCTTAATTATGAAGTTTCTTAGCAACAGAGACAGGATGAAGATCTTCAACGCTGCACGAGCTAAAAAAGGAGAGATTAAACACCAGGACCAGCAGGTGCGGTTCTACCCAGATTTGGCCACAGGAATCCAGCAATTGAGGAAGCAGTTTGATCCCGTACGTAAGGAGCTGCGCAACCTTGGGATTCGTCATGGTGTAATCTATCCTGCGAGACTGCTGACCACGTATGAGGGCAGAACCCACATCTTCAAGACCCCAGAGGAGGCGCAGGAGTTCATCAAGAAGATCAAAGAAGAAGAAGAGACTGGTGGGAGCTAAGCATGAACAAAATATAAGGTAGAATAATTAAGCATTTGCACAGGCATCTGACTGACTTGAAGTAAATAGTAAGTTTACAAAATATAGATTGTATTATATATTAAAAAAACAAAACAAAAACAAAACAAACAACAAAAAAAAAACTATGATGTACAAAGTTGTTAAAAATTTTGGAGTTAAGTTGGAAAACTACAGAGGAGAGTTAATGTTACGTCATTAAAAGCAGTAGAGTTAGGGTGATTGGGAGGATGAAGAAGGAGTGGCTTAGGCTGTTCCCCGTGGGTGTGGAACGGTCGATGGCTATATCGGGAGACAGAATTTTTCTTTTGATTTTGGGGGGTTTGCCACAAGTGTGGGAAGGGGAAATTTGTTTGTGTGTAGTTTGTAGGATGAATGTTCAACCACTCATGTTTTTGCTTCTCTGTATGAGCATGTTTACACTGCAAGGTAATCCCAAACTCTCTATTGATCATGGACCAAAGTGTTAATCTTAATTTAACTTCATGGAATTGCAGAGGTCTACAAAATTTAAAAAAACTTAAACAAGTTATGAATAAAATAAAGGACATGGGTTCAAGAATTGTGTTTTTACAAGAAACTCATCTGATAGAGGAGGATGTTAAAAGAATTAGGAGTAGATGGCAGGGAAGTGTATTCACCACTTCATTTTCATCCCGAGCCAGGGGAGTTATGACTCTCATACATAAATCAGTTCCTTTTCAAGTGAAAAATGTAATTGGAGACAAATTTGGAAGATATGTAATCATTCAAGGTTCTTTGCTATTAGAAAATATAAATCTTGTGAACTTATATGGTCCCAATATAGATGATCAGAAGTTCTTTGCTAATTTATTTCTCATCTTATCATCACTTACAGGGCAACATATAATAGCAGGGGATTTTAATTGTACATTGAATCCAGGTGTGGATAGATCAACAGGACTGGATTGTACGCACATTGGATGTAGGATGACTATTAATCATTTTATGAAAGAATTGAGATTGTTAGATATATGGAGAGAAATGAAACCACAAGTTAAAGCCTATTCTTGTTATTCCAGTACCTACAAGACATTCTCACGTATTGATTATTTTTTGATTTCCACAGAATTAAGGTCCAAGATTCAAAACTGCTTTTATGATAACATCGTGATCTCTGATCATGCACCCTGTTGTCTAATATATGTAGATAAAAAATTGACAAAGGAATCAGGTAGATGGCAATTTCAGCATAAATGGCTTCAGGATGAGGAATTTGTCAAGTATATAGAAAAACAGATAGACGAGTTCTTTGACATCAATACTACACAAACATCAGCATGTGTAAAGTGGGAGGCTTTCAAAGCTTTTATTAGGGGACATATTATTAGTTATACAGGATCAAAATCTAAGAAGACTCGAGAGGAGAGAGCTAAATTGGAACATAAAATAAAAAGTCTTCAGGAAAAAGTGTATGCAGGAAGTGACCCAAGGTTGGAGAATGAATTACTGATTTTGAGAGCTGAATACGACAAAAAATCAGCAAATAGAGCTGCCTCGAGTCTTCTAAGATTGAAACAATCTTTTTATGAACAAGGTGAAAAATCAGGAAAATTATTAGCATGGCAGATTAAACAATTGGAAATTAAAACACCAATTACCAGTATTATAAGTAACGGACAGGTAGTTATAGATCCTTTAGAAATTAATAGAGCCTTTAGAGATTACTATGAAAAATTATATGATACCAAAAATGAACCTGATTTAACAAAACTAAATGGGTTTTTGAACGAACTATCTATACCGTGTATTCCAAATGAAAACAGGGAGATATTGGAGTCTAAAATTAGTCAAGAAGAAGTTGGGCTAGCCATTGATAATATGAAATCAGGAAAAAGTGCAGGACCAGATGGTCTTCCAGTTGACCTTTATAAAAAATTTAAGAATAAATTAATAAAACCTTTTTTGGAAATGGTTTTAGAAGCATTTCAAAATAATAATTTACCATCATACATAAATAATGCTTTAATTATACTGCTGCCAAAACCAGGTAAGCCCTCTAATAAATGTGAAAATATGAGACCAATAAGCCTATTAAACGCCAACCTTAAGATAATCTGTAAAATTTTAGCAAGACGAATACAAGAAATTTTACCAAATATTATTAATCGAGATCAGAATGGCTTTATAAAGGGTAGACAAGGCTTCCATAATGTAAGAAGACTATTTAATATTATTTATTTTAATAAAGAAGCACCGGATACAGCTCTCCTATCATTGGACGCCGAAAAGGCCTTTGATAGAGTTGAATGGCCCTTTCTTTTTGAAGTCCTACAAAGGTTTGGACTTGGAAATAATTTCATAAAATGGGTTCAAATAATATACAATAATGCTACAGCAGAAATCCTAACAAATAACAATATTTCAAAACCAATAAAAATCAATAGAGGATGTTGACAAGGCTGTCCACTTTCACCTTTACTGTTTACTATGGCAATTGAACCTTTAGCGATAGCGATACGTTTACATTCACAAATATATGGAATTAAAGTTGGACCAACAGAACATAAAATCTCCCTGTACGCCGATGATATAATTTTGTTTATGTCGAATCTAAAAAAATCAATTCCAACCTTGTTGAATTTAATAAAGAATTTTGGGGAAATATCAGGATATAAAATAAATAAAACTAAATCTTCAATATTAATGCTAAATGAGACCCAGAGAAATTACCCAGCCCCTGAGGTAAATCAATTCAATGTTGTAAATCAGTTTAAATATTTAGGAATCCAAATTATGCCTAAGCTAGAATCAGTCGCCAGCGTCAACTATGAAGCCTTAATGTCAGATATCAATGAGTTAACTCAGAGATGGATGTCACTACCAATGTCGATGATCGGGAGAATCAATATACTTAAAAGTAATATTTTACCTAAAATACTTTATTTATTTCAATACATTCCCTTATCACCACCTTTAGATCTATTCTCAAGAATAAAAAAAAAGTTAGTGGAATTTATATGGAACAACAGGAGGGCTAGATTACGTTTGTCTTTATTATATTTACCATTTGATCGTGGAGGTCTGAAATGTCCAAATTTTATGTTGTATTATTGGTCGGCACAACTGAGGTCTATGACATATTATTTTTCATCAAATGATCTCCCTCACTGGACTGAAATGGAATCATACAATTTACCTTTACCTCTTCCCATATTCATATACTCAGATTCGGCAAAAAAATTACAAAAACAAGTTAAAAATCCATTTGTAAAGCATATGATCAAAATATGGTGTGAAGCTAAAAACTATTTAAAAGAACCACAGTTATTGTCACAATTTAGTCCAATATGGGGTAATCAATATTTTAAACCAGGGAGAGCGGACGCTGTATTTAAAGTATGGAATTTAAAAGGGATACAAAAGATTCAGGATTTATATTTGCCATGTGCAGACAACATAATGTCTTTTGAAGAGCTGAGGATCAAATTTAATCTCAATAGAACACATTTTTTAAAATATCTTCAACTTAGAAACTTTATTCGATCAAATCAAAATAAAGCTCTCACTCGACCTATTTATTCATCCTTGGAAAAAATGATGATGAAAGATAGTAAAAGAAAGGGTATTATTTCAGAGTTTTATAACTCATTGACACTATCTTCAAGTGAAAATTCACTGAAAAGATTAAACTACTGGAAAGAAGATCTGCAAATTGAAATTTCAGAGGAACAATGGGAATTGGCTTGTACAGAAGCTCAAACCAAATCAATAAATGCACGCCTTAAATTGATACATTTCAAATGGTTAATGCGGATGTATGTTACACCGGAGGAGTTAAATAGATATAACAAAAATATACCAGATACATGCACAAAATGCATGGAAAGTAAAGGAACCCTATTTCATTGTTTATGGGAATGTAGATTAATAAGAATGTTTTGGGAAGAGGTGAGGGTAACAATTGAAAAAATAATCTCAAAACAAATCATACTGAATCCTAAACTGTTTTTGTTGGGTCTGTACCCAGAAAAGCATAATTTTAATAAAAGTGAAAGAACATTCATAGACCTCAGTTTGCTTAATGCCAAAAAATGTATTGCACTATTATGGAAAAAGACTCATAGACCAGATGTGACTCAGTGGTTAAGACAGATGTTAACAAACCTTCCATTAGAAAGAATAACATATATACTGAAATCAAAGGAAATTGTGTTTGAGAATATATGGAGACCTTTTATTGATTATGTAAAAAATTTAAACATAACTCTTGAAGAAGAAGGTGAATGATGTGTGTGGACCTTGTAAATTCCAAACTGGTGAACATAATATGTATACTTATGTATTGGATTGTCTAGACTAAACAGAGGAGCATTGTTGAAGACTTGATTTTGTTGGTGGTTGTTGGTGTTTTTAGTGCATTTTTTTTTTTTGTAGTACTTTAGTGTTAGTGTTTGATTGTTTGTATCATGTTTGTTAAAAAAAAAAAAAGGTTCAATAAAGATATTGTGGAAAAAAAAAAGACCAAATGGGGTTATTACTGCCATCTTAGGTATGTCCTCAGCGCGCACCGGGACCTGGTGGCAACCGTGGACCAGGCCTATCTTGGAAAAAATGCATGCTCCGGTGAGGTGAACGGAAAAATCCTGAATATGGGGGATTGGGTAGCGATCATGCGCTGTGGCGTTGTTTAATCTGCAGAAATCGCCGCATGGTCGCCACGATCCCTCGGCTTTAGGCACCATATGTAGCGGGGATGCTGTTAGAATAATTTTGAGCTTAAATTATTCAAAGTCAAATAATCAGGCGGAAAGTTGAATTTATGTACATTTATTACAAAAATATAAGCAATCACCCCATTGGCCACCTTGGGGGAGAGGTTACAAGACATGGCATTCAGACACACCCAGAATCTCTAAAG
The DNA here is from genome assembly GCA_020510985.1 of Pholidichthys leucotaenia. NCBI lineage: Eukaryota > Metazoa > Chordata > Actinopteri > Cichliformes > Pholidichthyidae > Pholidichthys > Pholidichthys leucotaenia. The sequence goes on from CM035846.1 coordinate 295,364,800, forward strand.
GATCCATTCTTCTAAGTCTGATATATATAGGTAGGAGAAAGGAGAGGGAGGATGAGGATAAGGGAAGGGCAGAACGGGACAGTCCTGATAACTGAGCTTATCCAGGCGGATGTCAGACACTCTGGAGACATGGGTCATGAAGACATGAGATCCATAAAACTAACAGAATGTCCATGAAACACTAATCTATAAGATGAGGAGTTCCTGTGCATTCCTGTGACCCGAAACAGGACATGTTAAAGAGATTAAAATAAATGGCTTAGATCATTCCTTACGCATGTACTGATCCTCAGTCTGAACTCGCTGAAATTGCTCACAGAAACAGGCCAAGAATATATAAACTTATCCTGTATGGAATGCACATATAAACATTAAACATGGCATATGAAAGGTATGATACTTCTCAAATATAATAATACATTATTAATATCAATAGTATAGATAATATACTATAATAAAGTCCCTTTATACTGTGGACTTGAAGTTCTCTGACGACTCTGCGATCATTGGCCTCAACTCCAACGGAGATGAAGCTGAGTACAGAGGACTTATCCAGGACTTCGTGGACTGGTGCCATCGGAACTGCCTCCAGATCAACGCGAGGAAAACTAAGGAGCTGGTGGTGGACTGCTGCAGGCAAGGACAACCCCTCACAGCACCAGTAAACATACAGGGAACAGACATTGAGATGGTGACATCCTACAAGTACCTGGGTGTTCATCTGAACAATAAACTAGACTGGTCACACAATACCGACGCACTCTACAAGAAGGGACAGCGCAGGCTGTTCCTACTGAGGAGACTCAGGTCTTTTAATGTACAAGGGGCGCTGCTGAAGACATTCTACGACACGGTGGTGGCATCAGCCATCACTTTTGGAGTGGTCTGCTGGGGCAGTGGCATTACAGCAGCCAATAGGAAGAGACTGAACAAACTGATCAAGAAAGCTAGCTCTGTTCTGGGGCAGTGCCTTGACCCAGTGGAGGAGATAGGAGAGAGAAGGATGGTGGCTAAACTGTCATCTCTGCTGGAGTCCGAGTCCCACCCTATGCAGGACATACTGAACGCACTGAGGAGCTCATTTAGCAGCAGACTACATCATCCTAGGTGCACAACCGAGAGGTTTCGCAGGTCCTTCCTACCTACGGCTGTCAGACTGTATAACCTAAGCAGGGCTACTTGCAGAGATGGCAAAAAAACGTGACGACCTAATAGTATTGAATGCAAAAGACGCAATAGACTTACACAATGGTCCCCTCCAGTATACAACTAGGACAATGTCGATCGCTACGGAGGGTGACAATATGTATGGGTACATATTCATACTATGTAGGATAACTAAGTAGACGGTTATGCTGTTTATTCCATCTAGCTACAATGCTCCGCACTGTTTGTTTATATATTTATATGCACATATGTATATTTGCTACACTTGTTTTTCTTGTCTTCTTGATTGTTGCTCTGAGTGTTGCTATCCCTGTGCTGTTGCAATCCTGGAATTTCCCCATTGTGGGACTAATAAACGCTTATCTTATCTTATCTTATCTTATCTTAATATGGAATTTTTCTATCAGATGCCCATGGGCTGTGTGAGCATCTGATGATGCCCAACTTTTCCAAGTTGGCAAACTCCTCGTGCGCTATGGCCAGTTTAGCTGCGTCCAGGTGCTGAGGTCAACTCCGCCATTGCCTGGTCCCAAGCCTAGGATGCGAAAGGAGGAGGGTTGTGCGTTGGGTTAGCATCCCACCACGTAAAAAACGCTTGCTACAGAAATGCCAACAAGATCAACAAAAAGTCATCAAACCTTGGGCGATGAGCTGAGGACTGAGGCAGCAATGTCTTATATGAAGAGCAGGGATGAAAGCCGAAAGGAAGTTTCTGTTCCGATTGAGTCCTTGGCGAAACCCAAACAACGAATAGAGGCAGACCCCAGGGCACCTGGAGGAGGACAGTGGAAGAGGAAATGAAAGCGGAGGGCAAGACCTGGAACGAAGTCAGCTGGCTCGCCCAGGACCGAGATGGCTGGAGGAGACTCGTTGGCGCCTTATGCCCCAGCTGGGGCGAAGGGGATTAAACTAACTAAACTAAGGTGCCGAGGTTGTGCGAAAATGGGCGGCCCCGTGCTCGTAATGAAGTACTCCACCCCGTGTTTAGTGACGGTCACTGAAAAAGTCGGGACTGTGAGTGCTGGGAACTGGGTGAGTAGTGTGTGGAACTTACCCCCTGGAGCTGTGACGTTGGCTAGCGTTGTGGGCTCGGCTCCTCTAGCTGTACAGGGGAGAGAGTCAAAAGACACTGTGTTATTCAGGCGTCTGTTAGCCACATCGACTTGTAGACTGTCTGCACACAAAAAATCAGCGCCCAAAATGGGGAAGCTACATGCCGCTATGACAAATGTCCATTGGTATGTATGGCCGTGCAAGGATACAGTCAGTGTCCTCTCACCAAAAGTCTTAATGTCTGAGCCGTTTGCGGCCGTCAGCTCAGGGCTGCTAGTTCCTGCCAGCCGGTCTGCGTAGGACGGTAGGATGAGACTCTTTTGGGAGCTGGAGTCCACGAGGAACTGTCTCCCCGAGCGTGAGTCTGTCACATAGAGCAGCTTGCTCGCTTCACAGGCAGTCGCAGCTGCTACCGACTGCTGGCCCTGGCGTTTCCCGAGTGCTTGAATTGGAACGGTGGCACGCATTGGTGTGCATCCTCTCCAAAACGGTGGTGGTAGAAGCAGAGTGTGTCTCTCCGGTGCTTCTTGGTTTCCGCTGCAGCCACTGTCGTTGGCTCCTTGCCCCCACTGGCTGTCTCGCTGGGTTCCGACGCCGCTGCATTCACTGCGAGGGCTCTGGTGGTGAGGATAATCCGATCTGCCTCTTGCGCTAGTGCCCGGTATTTGCGTGCGGCCAGCAGCAGCGAATTGGCAAGGACCGCCCTGGCTGCCGTTGGGAGGTTCCGGAGGAAAAGGTGGGCAAAGAGGAAATGCCCATCATCTGTGCCCATCAGCGCCAACATCTTCTCCATAAACTTGACCGTGACCCGTCTCCCAACTAGGAGCGCGTCGGGAGCCTTTCCACTTTCTCACAGTCTGAGAGCATATAGCACCGGGTCAGCGCAGTTTTGAGAGCCTCGTATTTGTCGTGGGCTGAGGGCCGTTGGAGCAGGCTCACCACCTGCTGAGTTGTGCGTGCATCCAGCGCTGCAACCACGTAGTAGTATCTGGTGTCATCTGCCGTTATTCCCCGGAGCGCGAACTGGTCCTCGGTGTGGAGGAACCAAGACTTCAGGTAGTGTAGCCAAAAGTGTGGGAGTTTGACCGAAACGCCGCACATGTTGCTGGCACCTCCAGTCCGGGTCGTCTCCGGGGTGTTCGCCTCAAGTTCCATTGTGCGTCAAGGGTCACCAGTGTGGAGAGAGGAATAACCAGGCAGAGCGGCCCAGAACAAAGCAGGCTTTATTAATTTCTCTCTCTCACATCATCCAGAATCACAAGCATCAGAAAAAGTCACAGGCACCTCTCCTTTTATAGCCTACAACCCGCTCAGTCACTTGTGGTGCTGCAGTAACATGAAAGACTTTGCAATTCCCATTCTCTTTGTCACTGTTAGTATCAACACACCAACCCCCGCATCAACACACAAACCCCCCATGACGATTCCCCTTGTCCTTCCGTCTGAGTGGAAACATACTGACATACTGAGTGGGTTCCCACAATATCATAGATGGGCTTGTGGATGACTCTGGTCGATTGTAGCTCCAACAGAAGAGTCTGGGCCATAGTTTTTATTCGTTGATTGTCAGCCTGAATGTTGTGGAGTTGTAAGAGGTGTCGGATGGCTGGAATAAACCCTGGAGTATAGAGTCTCCCCATCAACCAGTAAAAGTTTTCCTGGTAGAAATCCTCGGTGATCACATCCAAGCATTGATGCTGCCTCTGACTGGGGTGATTAATACGACACCCCAGACATTTCTCCTGCTGGTACTCCTCCAGAGTTTTGCTGGGCAGATAAAGCAAGGCTGATTTTACAACTCTGAAGAACACATTGCTCATCCACCTGTCAGGTTGATCTTCTGGCAATGTTACCGGTGTTAAAGGTGAAATGGGGCCTGATAATGTATGTGAAGGGTGTGGGATCAGACACCCCCCACAGTCACACTTGATGTCCGTGGGACTCGGGGTTTTAGGATGGTCTGTATCATCGGTGTTCGGAAGATCTACGGGTCGTAGAGGGTATTGGCTCTCTGGGATCTCCACAGACAGCGGAGGCTCCGGGGTCTGCGTGTTGTACGGGTCCTGGGGCCTCTAGGGTCTGCTTGGGCTGTAGGATCTCCGGGGTCTGCAAGGGCTGTTGAGATTGCAGGGTTGGAGCGAGCTGTTTCCCCGCCGGTTTGACGACCGAGGTTTTAGTTTTGGATTGAGGACCCCAAAACTTTGAAGGATCCAGACCCAACTTTGCAGAGGTAAGCACAATACGTCTGGCAACGTAGTTTCTCTTTGGGTTGCTCATGGTGATGCGGGGTTTTTGCTGATGGCGGTTTGATGTCTGCCATTGTGTCTGTGCTTTTTAAAGCATTTTAGTGCTTGTGTGTGTGTGTGTGTGTGTGTGTGTGTGTGCGTGCGTGCACGTGGGTGTGGGTGTGTGTGTGAAACATAATTGACATTCCGTTCTCACCCTAACCCACATATGGTCAACAAATTAAAAACACACGCTGTCATTTTGACGACAAGTTTCAGATCAAAGATCATGTTTTCAAAACACTTCTGATTGACAGCCTAATTACATGGATCACGAGTCATGTTTTAAAACACTTCTGATTGACAGCCAAATTATGCGGGTCACGGGTCAGGTCACAGTCAGGTCAGGGGGCGTGGCACCTGTCAAAATGAGAAAGGGGGTGTGTTGATAAGTATCACCTTCCCTCTCTCAGGTGTGACCAAGGACTTTTTGTAGGTTATGACAAAAACAGTCCCGCCTATTTGGTGTATCATCCAGATACTGAGAAGGTACAAAAACACACACAAGACTTTTTAAGTTTATAAACTAGGTAAATGTGGAAAAGCAACCGTAAACAGTCGTGACAGAACCAAATGACAGTTATGACAGAGTGAGACAGCCTAGGTTTGATAGACTCACACAGGGAATTTATGAGAGAATGGAGAAAGCTCAAGAACCAAGTGTGGGAAACAAAAATCTACAGGCTGTTACTTCTCATGAGTGTAACCAAAATGAGTCAAATGTGATGAATGGGGAATCTACAAGTGCAAGATATCCTACTAGGGACAGGAGAAAACCTACTCACTTAAAGGATTTTGTAACTGAAAATGCAGATGGCGATGAAATTCATATCACCATTGATTACTGTTCCAGAGCAGTGTGTGGTGTTCCACATACGTTTAAAGAAGCTATGGAGTCACCTAACTCAAAACACTGGGTTAAAGCAATGGATCATTAAAAGAAAACACCACATTTACCCTGACTACGCTGCCAAAGGGCAAGAAAACAGTGGGGGGTAAGTGAGTATCATTCATTCATTCATTCATTCATCTTCTTCCGCTTAATCCTTTTTCGGGTCGCGGGCGGGTGGGGGGGGGGGGGCTGGAGCCTATCCCAGCATCTTTTGGGCGAGAGGCAGGGTACACCCTGGACAGATCGCCAGTCCATTGCAGGGCCAACACAGAGAGACAGACAACCATTCACTCTCACAGTCATACCTAAGGACAATTTAGAATCCCCAGTTTTGATGCCAATTAACCTAACTTGCATGTTTTTGGCATGTGGGAGGAAACCGGAGAAATCCCGGAGTAAACCCACGTAGACACGAGGAGAACATGCAAACTCCACACAGATCACTGTTGGTCGGGGGCTGGGATCAAACCCAGGATCCCCCGGCCAAGGGTGAGTTGCTGTGCTGCCGCAGTGCTAACCACTCCGCGTATCATTCGATTAAAAATGACATTGATGGCAAAAATAATAACAAAGCAAGATTTGTAGGCAAAGGCTACAGCCAAAAGATGGGAACTGATTATGGTGAAACTTTTCTCCAACAGCCAACCTGACAAGTATAAGAGTGTTGTCACAAAAAGTAGCACAGGAGAACATGTTTCTCCACCAAATGGATGTAAAGACAGCTTACTTACATGCCCCCATTGACTAGGAGACCTACACTGATCAACCAGAGGGTTATGAGGTAGAAGGGGAAGGTCTGGTGTATAAGCTGGAAAAATCTTTGTATGGTTTGAAACAGTCTGGTGGAAATTGGAATAGGATTCTACATGACTATCTGACTGAGAGTAATTTCACGCAAAACCCAGCAGACAACTGTGTTTATGCCAAGAAGACAAAACATGGGAAAGTAATTATGATCATATGGGTTGATGATTTGATAATTGCAGCTGACAATGATAAAATAAAGAAGGATGTAAGAGATACTTTCAGCCAAATTTAAAATGAAGGATTTGGGCAAGCTAAAACTTTTTGTTATGGTGCGGCCCTCACGGACCGCAATGAGACGCTATAGGCGACCCGTGAGTTTGCATATTTATTAAACAATGACAAAAAGGTACAAAATAATGAGCCACGAAGGGCAAAACACAAGTAAGGATAAGGCAAGAGCACACTGATGATACACACAAAATAAGGAATTAACTTATAGAACATAGCGAGGAGTAGAGGATGACTGGAGCCGGACGTAGGGACTCCAGCCAGCATTATCCATACGCCGCGTCAGGTCGCAGCCCCGAGCAAACAGAGCTGCTCCCTTAAATAAGGCTTTGGCAGGTTAATCAGCTGATGAAGGTCATTAGCTGATTGAAATCCAGCCATCCCGTGGCGCTTGGCTTCTGACAGCCGGAAGCACCGCTGAGACGCTGTCATAATAAAGCCCGGAGGCTTAGTGGTGCGCCTGAGGAGAGAACGGGGAACAACCGGATAATCCGGGTGCAGACAAAGTCAGCACACGGACCATGACAGTTGCCCCCGTTCACGAAGCGGATCCCAGATGCGGTGTAACATCGAGCCCCCCCACCTGGAATGTCCACGGGACCGCTCCAGGGAGGGAGGAGGGGTAAAAAGGCCAAGGTGGGCCAGAACCAGGAGAAATACAGAAAATACAAACATGGGCAACTACAGAGCATGGGAAAACAAACAACAAATACTCCATAATGCACACATGTGAAAAAAATAGTCAGGACAATACAGGCGAACACGACATACAGCCTACAGGCCTCAAATAAAAATACCAAGCCTACAAATCAGAATAACAGGCCCAGGCGAAGTAAAAAAAACCATGCCAAACAGCGGCGAAATATACAGTTCCATAATAAACATACCAGCACATCCCAAAAAATACAGAAGAGCAGGGGGAAAAAAAAACAAAACACAGGGATGACAGCAGGCAGAGCATGATGGCATGAACGCAAACAGTTCAGGGGGGTCTTCATGCGTCAAGCGTCCAAACCGCCGGCAGGGGAAAAAGGAAAAGTTTGCGCGGTCTACCCCAGTCCCCGGCCAGCAAGAACAGTACTTCTGGCGGCCGGACCAGATCGCCGAACAGAAAGATAAGTTTGTCGGGCGGCCGACCCAGGACGCCAAACGGGCAAAACAGACTCCCAGGCGGCTGACCCGCGTCATTCAGGCACCAGGCCCGCAGGGGAGAATACGGAGACGGCCCTCCTGCTGAGAGGAATAGCGAGGGAGAGCCGAGCCAATCACGGGGACACCCTGCGGCACCTGGTGGTGGTGGTGGGGGGGATCAGGGGAAAGATGAGGAGCCAGTCCAGCTAAGATCAGTGGGGGATCTGCAGCTCCACCTCCGAACTTTACCAGAACAGGTGCTGACCTCCTGACGGACCCCGACTGGGTCACGGCTGCACCCACGATGGACCCCAACTGGGTCGGAACAGCACCAGGGACGACCTCCGACCTCAAACCCGGAACCTCCTGAGCAGAGACCAGGACCGACTCATCACCAGCGACCCTGGGAGAAGGCTCAGGAGAGGGAACAGAACCAGAATCAGGATCACCGGCAGCGACAGAACCCAGCGAGACCAGCTTGGATGCAGTGGATGGCTGCATCTGGCTCATCTCCCCGAGAGACAGGCAAAAATGCTCAAGAGTAGAAAGGAGAAAGACAAAATAGAGCACTTGCCTGATCTCGAGTTCTGACGCCGTCCAGGACTTCGGCGATCCGGGTTCAGGACCTAGAAGGACCTCCTCTGGTTTCCACTTGGCTACGGTGTGCTCCGCAGCCAGCACAATGGTCTCCACAGCCTGAGGACCCTCCAACGCTGATGACCACACCAACGACCCGCACGGTGTGGTGGCAGGAGATCCTCGACCTGCTAGGTCGAACCGCTCCTCCATGGAGACCCGGGGACGCTTTGTCGCCGGCGCAGGCTCCAACTTGCGGTCTGCCCTCCTCCTTTGCCCGTGACGTGGCTGCGGGGCTGGAACCAGGCTCTCCGGGCCCGCAGGCTCCCTCCTCTTCCGCTGGTGTATTCCTGGCACCGAGGAACGCTCAGGGGAAGGAGACACAAAGGCGGCAGATTCATAATTAATTTCTGCAGCAGGTGGAGGAAGCTCGGGGGGCTGTGAACCCTGAACTCCACCCCCAGGAATCAAACAAGGCAATTCACCCAATACAGGAAAAGAATGAATAGACACTTGCCTGATTCCTGGAGGGCTGATGGGACCTGCCGCAGTGAACTTGAATCTTCCCTTCCTCCACTGGATGGAAATGGAGGACCCCCCGGGAAGACGAAGAGGAGCCTCTCGCACCGGATCAGGAATGGGAGCATCCGGAGACGGACTCGTGGAGCTCACAGCAGCTGGGGTGAATGTCGAGGAGGAGGGAGAAACAGCCGAGGCGAACCCGGAACGAGGAGCTGACGGAACAGTGGGGAGAGATGACCCGGGGGCGGAGGCGGCTGATTTACCTCTTTGGCGAGACACGGAGGCTGCAGCTGGCTGGGAGACAGAGTTCGTGTGGCTACCCAGAACTGGATCTGGATGGGGTTCTCGCTGAGGTGTGCAATCTGCATGGAGACGACGTTTACTGGCAGAGAGCGAGGCGAAGGTGAGGTTAGGAAAACACTGCTCCTGCGCGGAAACAGAGACGAGCAGGTCAGCGTATTCAGGATAATCACACAGTTCAGGATTCCTCTCCACCAGCCTGACCGCCGCCGTCACATGCTTCATGATCTGTGTGGGGTGGACGGCGGAGCGAGCTGCAGCCACTCGGTCCCGGATGGAAATAGCTGTCAGCTGTAACTTCTCCGGGGGAATCCCGACTGACGTCTCACTCCTTTGGGGATGACCCCTGGATGGTGCGAACTCCTGGACTGGATCGGGGACAGGAACGGGATCCCGAAGCGAGGAGCGAGGGTGCCTTCTCTTCGGCTTCCTGCCGGAGTTTCCTTCCAGCCCACGGAGTCTCTCCCGGAGTGCAGAGATGTCTGCTATCCTTGCTACTCCAACCACCCTGAAGTCATGGCGAGGATGGCGGTTAATGATTGCCTCAGCGAGGTCCAGGTGCCGGCGTACATCGCTGGGAGTGTCGTAGAGGCGAGCGGTGAAAAGGGTTCCATCAATATAGTCGAGGGCCTCCACCAGCTTGTAGCCCAGGCTCTGAGCATGGCCCCTGAGAGACGACATAATCTCCCAGCACACAGGTACCCAGACAGGGAAAACAACAAGTCCAAATTAGGCAAAACTCACAGTCACTGGCGTCTCTTTTGGGCTGCGACCTACTGTTATGGTGCGGCCCTCGCGGACCGCAATGAGACGCTATAGGCGACCAGTGAGTTTGTATATTTATTAAAAAATGACAAAAGATACAAAATAATGAGCCACGAGGGGCAAAACACAAGTAAGGATAAGGCAAGAGCACACTGATGATACACACAAAATAAGGAATTAACTTATAGAACATAGCAAGGAGTAGAGGATGACTGGAGCCAGACGTAGGGACTCCAGCCAGCGTAATCCATATGCCGAGTGAGGTCGCAGCCCCGAGCAAACAGAGCTGCTCCCTTAAATAGGGCTTTGGCAGGTTAATCAGCTGATGAAGGTCATTAGCTGATTGAAATCCAGCCATCCTGTGGAGGTTGGCTTCTGACAGCTGGAAGCACCGCTGAGACGCTGTCATAATAAAGCCCGGAGGCTTAGTGGTGCGCCTGAGGAGAGAACGGGGAACAACCGGATAATCCGGGTGCAGACAAAGTCAGCACACGGACCATGACAGTTGCCCCCGTTCACGAAGCGGATCCCAGATGCGGTGTAACATCGAGCCCCCCCACCTGGAAGGTCCACGGGACCGCTCCAGGGAGGGAGGAGGGGTAAAAAGGCCAAGGTGGGCCAGAACCAGGAGAAATACAGAAAATACAAACATGGGCAACTACAGAGCATGGGAAAACAAACAACAAATACTCCATAATGCACACATGTGAAAAAATAGTCAGGACAATACAGGCGAACATGACATACAGCCTACAGGCCACAAATAAAAATACCAAGCCTACAAATCAGAATAACAGGCCCAGGCGAAGTAAAAAAAACCATGCCAAACAGCGGCGAAATATACAGTTCCATAATAAACATACCAGCACATCCCAAAAAATACAGAAGAGCAGGGGGAAAAAAAACAAAACACAGGGATGACAGCAGGCAGAGCATGATGGCATGAACGCAAACAGTTCAGGGGGGTCTTCATGCGTCAAGCGTCCAAACCGCCGGCAGGGGAAAAAGGAAAAGTTTGCGTGGTCTACCCCAGTCCCCGGCCAGCAAAAACAGTACTTCTGGCGGCCGGACCAGATCGCCGAACAGAAAGATAAGTTTGTTGGGTGGCCCACCCAGGACGCCAAACGGGCGAAACAGACTCCCAGGCAGCTGACCCGCGTCATTCAGGCACCAGGCCCACAGGGGAGAATACGGAGACGGCCCTCCTGCTGAGAGGAATAGCGAGGGAGAGCCGAGCCGATCACGGGAACACCCCGCGGCACCCGGTGGGGGTGGGGGGGAGGGATCAGGGGAAAGATGAGGAGCCAGTCCAGCTAAGATCAGTGGGGGATCTGCAGCTTCACCTCCGAACTTTACCAGAGCAGGTGCTGACCTCCTGACGGACCCCGACTGTGTCACGGCTGCACCCACGATGGACCCCGACTGGGTCGGAACAGCACCAGGGACGACCTCCGACCTCAAACCCGGAACCTCCTGAGCAGAGACCAGGACCGACTCATCACCAGCGACCCTGGGAGAAGGCTCAGGAGAGGGAACAGAACCAGAATCAGGATCACCGGCAGCGACAGAACCCAGCGAGACCAGCTTGGATGCAGTGGATGGCTGCATCTGGCTCGTCTCCCCGAGAGACAGGCAAAAATGCTCAAGAGTAGAAAGGAGAAAGACAAAATAGAGCACTTGTCTGATCTCGAGTTCTGACGCCGTCCAGGACTTCGGCGATCCGGGTTCAGGACCTAGAAGGACCTCCTCTGGTTTCCACTTGGCTACGGTGTGCTCCGCAGCCAGCACAATGGTTTCCACAGCCTGAGGACCCTCCAACGCTGATGACCACACCAACGACCCGCACGGTGTGGTGGCAGGAGATCCTCGACCTGCTAGGTCGAACCGCTCCTCCATGGAGACCCGGGAACGCTTCGTCGCCGGTGCAGGCTCCAACTTGCGGTCTGCCCTCCTCATCTGCTCGTGACGTGGCTGTGGGGCTGGAACCAGGCTCTCCGGGCCCGCAGGCTCCCTCCTCGTCCGCTAGTGTAGTCCTGGCACCGAGGAACGCTCAGGGGAGGGAGACACAAAGGCGGCAGATTCATAATTAACTTCTGCAGCAGGTGGAGGAAGCTCGGGGGGCTGTGAACCCGAACTCCACCCCCAGGAATCAAACAAGGCAATTCACCCAATACAGGAAAAGAATGAATAGACACTTGCCTGATTCCCGGAGGGCTGATGGGACCTGCCACAGTGAACTTGAATCTTCCCTTCCCCCACTGGATGGAAATGGAGGACCCCCCGGGAAGACGAAGAGGAGCCTCTCGCACCGGATCAGGAATGGGAGCATCCGGAGACGGACTCGTGGAGCTCACAGCAGCTGGGGTGAATGTCAAGGAGGAGGGAGAAACAGCCGAGGCGAACCGGGAACGAGGAGCTGACGGAACAGTGGGGAGAGATGACCCGGGGGCGGAGGCGGCTGATTTACCTCTTCGGCGAGACACGGAGGCTGCAGCTGGCTGGGAGACAGAGTTCGTGTGGCTACCCAGAACTGGATCTGGATGGGGTTCTCGCTGAGGTGTGCAATCTGCATGGAGACGATGTTTACTGGCAGAGGGCGAGGCGAAGGTGAGGTTAGGAAAACACTGCTCCTGCACGGAAACAGAGACGAGCAGGTCAGCGTATTCAGGATAATCACACAGTTCAGGATTCCTGTCCACCAGCCTGACCGCCGCCGTCACATCCTTCATGATCTGTGTGGGGTGGACAGCGGAGCGAGCTGCAGCCACTCGGTCCCGGATGGAAATAGCTGTCAGCTGTAACTTCTCCGGGGGAATCCCGACTGACGTCTCACTCCTTTGGGGATGACCCCTGGATGGTGCGAACTCCTGGACTGGATCAGGGACAGGAACGGGATCCCGAAGCGAGGAGCGAGGGTGCCTTCTCTTCGGCTTCCTGCCGGAGTTTCCCTCCAGCCCACGGAGTCTCTCCCGGAGTGCAGAGATGTCCGCCATCCTTGCTACTCCAACCACCCTGAAGTCATGGCAAGGATGGCGGTTAATGATTGCCTCAGCGAGGTCCAGGTGCCGGCATACATCGCTGGGAGTGTCGCAGAGGCGAGCGGTGAAAAGGGTTCCATCAATATAGTCGAGGGCCTCCACCAGCTTGTAGCCCAGGCTCTGAGCATGGCCCCTGAGAGACGACATAATCTCCCAGCACACAGGTACCCAGACAGGGAAAACAACAAGTCCAAATTAGGCAAAACTCACAGTCACCTGCGTCTCTTTTGGGCTGCGACCTACTGTTATGGTGCGGCCCTCGCAGACCGCAATGAGACGCTATAGGCGACCAGTGAGTTTGCGTATTTATTAAACAATGACAAAAAGATACAAAATAATGAGCCACGAGGGGCAAAACACAAGTAAGGATAAAGCAAGAGCACACTGATGATACACACAAAATAAGGAATTGACTTATAGAACATAGCAAGGAGTAGAGGATGACTGGAGCCGGACGTAGGGACTCCAGCCAGCGTAATCCATATGCCAAGTGAGGTCGCAGCCCCGAGCAAACAGAGCTCATTCATTCATTCATTCATTCATCTTCTTCCGCTTAATCCTTTTCGGGTCGCGGGGGGGCTGGAGCCTATCCCAGCATCTTTGGGCGAGAGGCAGGGTACACCCTGGACAGATCACCAGTCCATCGCAGGGCCAACACAGAGAGACAGACAACCATTCACTCTCACAGTCATACCTAAGGACAATTTAGAATCCCCAGTTTTGATGCCAATTAACCTAACTTGCATGTTTTTGGCATGTGGGAGGAAACCGGAGAAATCCCGGAGTAAACCCACGGAGACATGGGGAGAACATGCAAACTCCACACAGATCACTGTTGGTCGGGGGCTGGGATCGAACCCACGATCCCACGATCCCCACGATCCCCCGGCCAAGGGTAAACTGTGCTGCCACAGTGCTAACCACAACAGTTGAGTCTCTACTGCTATATGGAGCAGAGACCTGGACATTGACCTCACAGCAGGAAAGGGCCTTGGACGGTACCTACACCAGCATCCTTAGGGTCGCTCGAAATGTCTCTTGGAGAGACCACCAAAATCTGAGAAAGAAGGCTGAAGCTGGCTGGACATTGTGCAAGACATGATGATATGGCAGCCAACCCACTTATACTTTGGGAACCCACACAGGGTAATACAAGGGGGTGGTGGAAAACAGGCCAATTACATGACAACACTGCTTAGAGACCAAGTGTTGGGTCTCTCGGTTTCTTGCCAACACTCGGTCGGAGTCATTCCTAGTGAGAGTTGGACTCCGCCAGGGCTGCCTTTTGTCATCGATCCTGTTCATAATTTTTATGGACAGGATTTCTAGGCGCAGCCAGGGAATGGAGGGTGTCATGCTTGGTGACCACAGGATCTCATCTCTGTTGTTTGCAGATGATGTTGTCCTGTTGGCTTCATCCAGCAATGACCTACAGCTCTTGCTGGGATGGTTTGCCGCTGAGTGTGAAGTGGCTGGGATGAGAATCAGCACCTCCAAGTCCGAGTCCATGGTCCTCAGTTGGAAAAAGGTGGATTGTCCTCTCTGGGTTGGGGACAGGCTCCTGCCCCAAGTGGAGGAGTTTAAGTATCTTGGGGTCTTGTTCACGAGTAAGGGGAAAATGGAGCGAGAGATTGACAGACGGATTGGAGCAGCATCTGCAGTGATGCGGACGTTGTACCGGTCTGTTGTGGTGAAGAGGGAGCTTAGTTCTACGTTCCTACTTCAATCTACGTTCCTACTCTCACCTATGGTCACGAGCTTTGAGTAATGACTGAAAGAACAAGATCGCGGATACAAGCGGCTGAAATGAGCTTTCTCCGTAGGATTGCTGGACTCACCCTCAGAGATAGGGTGAGGAACTCAGTCATCCGGGAGAGGCTCAGAGTAGAACCGCTGCTCCTCCACATTGAAAGGAGTCAGTTGAGGTGGTATGGGCATCTGATTAGGATGCCTCCTGGACGCCTCCCACTTGAGGTGTTTCAGGCATGTCCCACTGGGAGGAGACCCCGGGGCAGACCCAGGACTCGGTGGAGAGACTACGTCTCCCAGCTGGTCTGGGAACGCCCTGGTATCCTCTCTGAAGAGCTGGAGTAGGTGGCTGGGGAGAGGGAAGTCTGGGCTTCTCTGCTTGAACTGCTGCCTCCACAACCCGGACCTCCGGAAAAGCGGTAGAAGATGGATTGATGGATGGATGGCACTGCTTAGAGATACAGGCTTATATGACACTCAAGAACTTAGGGCTTCCATGCTGGATAAGGAGATCTGGAAACATATTTATCATGGGACCCGAGGAGGCATTGGATAACGTGTTGTTGCTGTGTCCTCACACTAGTAGTAGTAGTAGTAGTAGTAGTAGTAGTCCATCATAGCAGTCTGTCGGGGGCGACAGTAACATGCAGCTCTGTCCTTCGCCTTCCGCTGCCAGGAACTCCTGACCTTGTTAACCCGAGCGACGTCTGAGCCGGTATGAGTTGCTGACCATTTCATGAAACTGCTTGCAAAGTATTTGAGTACCGCTGGCAAAAGTCCACTACAGAACCTGCGACAGATGTGCTTATCTGCCAGGATGTGTGCTCTTACCCACACATCACTACAGTCAATGGTGTGATATTAACATCTCAAATTAAAAAAGGCACTCTGTGTACTGCTGTGATGAAGTATTTTATGATTTTTTTAAATATTTTACTGCATACAAACTATGCAGTCCCAATTCATGGGATAATTGTCAATGGGATAAGTGTCAGCTGATTGCTGCCAGGTGTCATTTTATCAGCTGACTTTTGTAGGCGGTTCCAGCCCAGCAGACATCAGCTGACACTTCTGACGAAGGCTGCAGTGAACAGTTGAAACATGTAAAGAAGGTAAAAACATCTCCTTTCTATTTTTGTCTTTAATAAGAACAAAAAGGTAAATAATTAAAAGAAGACAAAATGAACCTACTTGAGCTATTACGTGAAAGTTATGGACAAAACTGTATCAAAGACTTCCGCCGGGTGGAGAAATTGGAGAAAACACGGGCACACTAAAGAAACCACCTGAGATTTAACCTCCGTGGCAGAGATGAGGATGTCACACCAGCAAGCCTCAACATAAAAAATCCAATTCCAACCAAAAACGCAGAGAAAATTATCAATAAAGCACGGAAAGACCTGATCAAAGAACGGATAAGAATGACAGCAAAGAAAGTGGACAGAATCAACAACCAGATCAAGGAGGAAATTGACATTTTCAAGAAACACTACCCGACCGACCAGGAAACACAGGAGCAGATAAAAGCACAATTAAAACACGCGCACGAACAGGAATTCATTATAACGAAAAACCGCCATTTAAAGAAACTAAAAAAAAAACACAGAAAGGAAGAATGGACGAAAACAAACACACACGGAAATGAACGCTAAGTGGGTCAAAAACTTATCAAAGTGCACACTCACGGACACGGAGAAAACAGTGCTGAGCAGAGGACTGAATTTCGCCATCACACCAGCCATAATACCCCATGAAGAATACATCCTTGCAACAGAACTCGCATGTGAAAAAATCCAGGACCAAGGGGAAAAAGCATCACTCCGGAACGCAGTCACAGGAATCCTCAAAACGGCCAAATTACCACAAAGCAACGTTACAAAAGAAGAACAAAAAGCATTAAACTCACTCAAGAAAGATAAAACAATCACAATCCTCCCATCAGATAAAGGCAGAACTGTAGAGGATGTGCTCGAATGATGAGGCTGAGTTTAGTTCTTAAATCAGCTTTATTGACAGAACACATCGTCTAGCATTCTCAAAGCAGGAAAAGAGAAAGAATCATATCTCATCACCCTTTTATATGTTTCCAGCATCAGAATTCAAGTCACATGGTGTTTTCAGTAAACATACAGTCACAAAGCATCCCTTTGAACCTTCACCATTGTCTCTCATTTCTTGATGAACCGGAAATCTCTCCGGGGCATCTTCTGTGGGACAAAAAGACCAATCTCACACCTCCTCGTTATCTTCTGCAGATTCAGTCCTTTGTCCTTCCAGAGGTGACACCCCCAATACGCATGCAGTCATATCTCTGTGGAAATGTGAGCCCACAATGTGTGTCGCCCACACTACCCCCCCCAAACGTCTAGCAAGGGCAAAACCTGCATGGCATAAAAAAAAGAAAAACACAAAACACTCCATATATCGCTAATCAATCCACCAACTGCCTGGGTTTTAACCTTCTGCCGAATCTGCTGCAACCTGGTTTTGCTGCCCCTGCAACATCTCTCTGCATCTGTGGATTAAAGCTGTTAGCACCTTTCTGTGAAGATTCTGGAGAATGTCCTCTTGGCGGCCTGCCACGGCGGGGGAGGGCCTCGCGAGCTGCACTTCCTCATCAGCCAAAACAAAAGCGGGTTTGAGCCTGTTTATGCAAATCAACTCCCTTCTGCCCCCTAAATCTAGCAGAAAATGCTTCTGCCCGGTCTCCAGCACTCTGAACGGTCCGTCATAAAACAGCCGCAAACTTGGACGCTGAGCATCATGTCTAACAAAAACAAACTCTGCATTTTTTAAAGCCTTTGGCACAAAAACGTGTGGGAAACTGTGATGGACCGGGCCAGGGAGCATGTTTGCTCCCGAGTCGCTCTGCCACGGCTGAGCAGGGGGGCCATTTGGTGCGGGATTATCGGGGAGAAATTCCCCCGGCAAACGGAGAGGTTGTGCAAAAACTAATTCAGCCGGGGAAGCATGCAAATCTTCCTTAGGTGCAGAACGCAACCCCAATAAAACCCATGGAAGTTTGTCCACCCAATTTGTATCCGTCAGCGACGCTCTGAGGGCTGCTTTCAATGACCTGTGAAAGCGTTCGCATAAACCATTAGCCTGGGGGTTATACGCGGTAGTGCGATGAATCTTCACCCCCAAGCTGCGGGCCATCGATGACCATAGTTCGGAAATAAATTGGGGACCCCTGTCGGACGTTATGTCCGACGGTACACCGAAACGCGCAACCCACGCTGCTAAAAATGCTCGCGCAACTTCTTCCACTGTGGTTGATGTCAGAGGAATTGCATCTGGCCAACGCGTGGTGCGATCCACCATCGTCAAAAGATGTGTGTGCCCATGTGATAATGGGAGCGGGCCCACCAAGTCAACATGCACGTGATCAAAACGCTTAGCGGGGATGTGAAAAGGTTCGTCTGTGTATTTTGGCTCGCTGACACGCTACGCAGGCTGCCGCCCATTCCTTGAACTGTTTGCGCAACCCGGGCCAAACAAATTTCTCCCCCACCAACTTAATCGATGCGCGCACCCCCGGGTGCGCGACAGAATGGACCGAGTCAAAAACACGGCGATGCCACGCGGCTGGCACCACAGGGCGGGGCCGACCCGTGGAGACATCGCAGATTAGTGGGGGCATACCACTTTGTTGCTCCCTGTGCTCCAGCCTTAACCCTGTTGGTCCAGACTGGAGCGCGCGCACGTCCGCGTCGTTAACCTGCTCTGCAGCCATGGCTGCATAATCTAACCCTACACAGACCGGGGCTGCGCGCGCTCCCGCGTCGCTGCCCGGGCCCGCGGCCACGGCTACAGAGTCTGCCCCCATGGGGCTTGGTGGTGCTACCGCGCGCAAGAGACAGTCTGCCACAACATTGTGTTTACCCGCGACATGCTGAATATCGGTAGTGAACTCCGATATTGCGGCTAGTTGCCTTTGTTGTCGGCCTGACCAGGGTTCTGAAATTTTGGCCATCGCAAACGTTAGCGGTTTATGATCCACAAACGCGGTGAAACGTCGCCCCTCTAACCAGAATTGAAAATGGCGGATGGCCAAGGGTAGGGCCAAAAGCTCCCTGTCAAACGCACTGTATTTACGCTCACTATCGTGCAAAGTCCTGCTGAAAAATGCGAGGGGTTGCCAGGTACCTGCCACAAACTGTTCAACTACCGCCCCCACCGCTACATCGGAAGCGTCAGTGGTGAGCGCCATGCGGGCCGTCGGAACTGGGTGCGCTAACAAAACTGCGTTTGCCAGGGCTGATTTGACCTGGACAAAAGCGCGCTCCCGCTCCGGAGACCATTCAACTTTATTTGCGGGCTTTTGTTTTTTTAACGCGGTGTACAATGGCTGCATGAGCCGTGCTGCGCTTGGGAGGAAACGGTTGTAAAAATTAACCATCCCTAGAAACTCCTGAAGCGCCTTGACCGTTTGAGGTTGCGGAAAATCCGTTATGGCACGCACTTTATCTGGAAGAGGAACCGCTCCTTCTGCCGAAACGCGATGCCCCAAAAAATCAATCTGCGCCACCCCAAACTGGCACTTCGCTGGGTTAACTATTAACCCGTGCTCTGCCAGCCTCCGAAAAACTGCTGTGAGGTGTTTTTCGTGCTCGCCCTCGGACGCGCTGGCTACCAAAATATCGTCCAAATAAACGAACACGAAAGGGAGGTCGCGTAAAACTGCATCCATCATGCGTTGGAAAGTCTGCGCGGCTCCCTTGAGACCAAACGGCATGCGCAAAAACTCAAAAAGGCCGAAAGGAGTTATGACCGCTGTTTTGGGTACATCTTGCGCGCGCACTGGAACCTGGTGGTAACAGCGCACCAAGTCTATTTTAGAAAAAATGCGCGCCCCCGCCAAATGAACAGAAAAATCCTGAATGTGCGGAATCGGGTAGCGGTCATGAGCTGAAACGTTGTTCAACCTGCGGAAATCGCCGCAAGGTCGCCACGAGCCGTCAGCCTTTGGGACCATGTGTAGCGGCAAAGCCCAAGAGCTTTTGGAGCGTCTAACAATGCCCAGTTTTTCCAGATTAGTGAACTCCTCGCGCGCGATGGCCAGTTTAGCTGGGTCCAAGCGCCGAGCTTTTGCAAAAACGGGAGGCCTGGTGGTGGTGATAAAATGCTCCACCCCATGTTTAGCCACCGTCGCCGAAAACGTGGGGACTGTGAGTGCTGGGAACTGAGCAAGCAATGTGTGAAACTTACCACCCGCAGCTGAGACGCTGGCATGTGCAGTCGGCGGGGCCACCCGAGCTGTGCAGGGAATAGAATGAAAGGACAGTGCATTAATCAGACGTCTATTAGCAAGGTCAACCAATAAACCATGTGAGCACAAAAAATCAGCCCCTAACATGTTGAAACTGACTGCTGCTACAATAAATGTCCACTCAAATGAACGGCCCTGTAAGGACAGAAGCATGGTCCTCTCACCGAACGTTTTAATCGCAGAGCTGTTCGCTGCTGACACTGACACCCAGGGAGCTTTAGACGGCATCAGCCGTTCCGCGTAGGTGGGTGTGACGAAACTCAGCTGGGAGCCCGTGTCCACGAGGAACTGTTTCCCCGAGTGTGCATCCGTCAGGTAAAGCAGCTTGTTCTCGTCGCCGAGGGTCGCAGCTGCTACCGGCCGTCGGTCTTGGCGTTTCCCTGGCGCTTGAAGTTGCACGGTGGGACGCACCTGTGCGCTCTCTCTGCAAAACGGCGGTGGTAGAAACACCGGCCGTCCTCCGCTCCGCGTCGTCTGGCCCCCATCGCCGCCGTCGTTGGTGCGTCTGGCGCCGTGGCCGCTGGACCTGCACTGTCTCCGGACGCCGTTCCTGGGCTAGCAGCCGCGGCCGAAACCGCGTTCCGCTTGTGGGCGTCGACAAGCCGCTGCGCCTCTTTGCTCAGCCCATGGTAGTCTTGCCTGGCCAATCGGGGTGACTCTGCCAGGGCCACTCTTACTGCTGGCGGCAGGGTCCGAAGGAAAAGGTGGGCGAAAATGAATTCGCCATCCTCAGAGTCTTTGAGCCTCAGCATCTTCACCATCAGGGCCGCAGGTCTCTCGTTCTCTGACTCCGTCAACGTCAGGAGCCCCTCTGCTTGCTGTTGGACCGAAAGGGTGAAATGGCTGATCAGCGCGTCCTTCAATGCGCTGTACTTGTCGCTGTCTGGTGGATGATTAACCAGATCCTCCACTCTCTGGACCGTGTCGCTGTCTAGCTTCGCTACCACATGGTAGAATTTTGTGTCGTCGTTGGAGATTCTCCGGAGGTTGAACTGAGCCTCGACTGCGCTAAACCATGAGCGCGGGCTGTGCTGCCAGAAATCGGGCAGCTGGATCGTGGAGGCGGCCATCAGGCTGGCTTCCGCCGAGCCCCGCTCGGGAGAATTCTGTCTGCTCATTCTTTGTCGTAGGTCACCAGTGTAGAGGATGTGCTCGAATGATGAGGCTGAGTTTAGTTCTTAAATCAGCTTTATTGACAGAACACATCGTCTAGCATTCTCAAAGCAGGAAAAGAGAAAGAATCATATCTCATCACCCTTTTATATGTTTCCAGCATCAGAATTCAAGTCACATGGTGTTTTCAGTAAACATACAGTCACAAAGCATCCCTTTGAACCTTCACCATTGTCTCTCATTTCTTGATGAACCGGAAATCTCTCCGGGGCATCTTCTGTGGGACAAAAAGACCAATCTCACACCTCCTCGTTATCTTCTGCAGATTCAGTCCTTTGTCCTTCCAGAGGTGACACCCCCAATACGCATGCAGTCATATCTCTGTGGAAATGTGAGCCCACAATGTGTGTCGCCCACAGAACAACAGTAGTAATGGACACGGAAACATATGAAAAAGAGATGGAAACCATGTTGGCAGATAACAGCACATATGAAATCGTTAAAACAAACCCCACAGAAGAAAAGGAAAAAAATGCTAAAAGCCCTTCTTAATCCCGTATTAGAAAGCAAAAAAATCACAAAGGACACATATGATCACCTGATACCCACAGCCAGCATCACCCCCCTGATCTATGAAACCCCCAAAATACATAAGAAAGATATCCCACTGCGGCCAGTAATGGACAGTATCGGATCAGTTACATACAACTTATCAAAAGCCCCGGCTGAAATCATCAAACCCCTCCTTGGACTATCAGAATACCACTGCAAAAACTCAAAAGAGCTGGCACAAGAACTCAAAAATATGAAAATAGAATCAGACAAGATCCTCATTTCACATGACGTCATTTCATTATTCACAAAGAGCCCTGTTGATGTCACACTACACGTAGTGCAAGAACGCCTCAGAAATGATAGAACCCTAAAAAGACGCACCAATCTCACAGTTGACGACATATCTGAACTATTACAATTTATTGCAAGATCCATCAATTTTCAATACAGAGAAAAAATCTACAAACAAAAAGAAGAATTTGCAATGGGAGACCCACTATCAGCCATCATGAGCAGTTTTTTCATGGAGGATCTGGAAAACAAAGCCATCAACACAGCACTTACACAATGTAAACCAACCCTCTGGAAGAGATACGTGGACGATGTTCTGGAGAAAATAAGGAAAGGACACACACAAGAACTCACTGACCATCTGAACAGCATGGACAGCACTGGGAACATAAAATTTACACATGAAGAGGAAGAAAATGGCACCATAGTGGTGCCATGGTGGACATGAAAATCTACCATAACGATAACAGCAGTATAAAAATAGTCTACAGGAAACCAACCCACACGGATCAATACCTACTATGGACATCAGAACACCCCACTGCACACAAACTATCAGTTGTTAGGACGTTATATGAATGGGCCACCATTATCACAGACCGAGAAGACAGACAAGAGGAGGAAAACCACATAAAACATGCACTCAAACGCTGCCAATATCCAGTATGGGCCATAAACAAAGGGAAACAGCAAGTCAAAAACAAAGAAAACAAAGAGGAAACAAGACACAGAACAAAAGCCGAAATCAAAAACAAGGACACCATAACTATACCATACATCCGAGGGATAACGGAACCAATTCAAAGGATCATGAAAAAATACAAAATAAACACAGCAGTAAAACCACACAAAAAATTAAGACAGTTATTAGTACACCCCAAGGACAAAACGGAACAAGACAAAAAATGCAATGTAATATATGAAATATCATGCAGATCATGCAACAAAACCTACACTGGAGAAACTGGAAGATCGTTCACTACAAGGGAAAAAGAACACCAGAAGGATTGTGAGAAGGAAACACAAGGATGACTCACAACATCTATCCACTGCCAGGAGGCGCCCTCTGCCTATCCACTGCCAGGAGGCGCCCTCTGCTGCTCACTAACAACCGTTACATTTACACTACACAATGCATACAACATTACGTGCATACAATACACTGCCTCTCAACTTTTGTGTGTGATCTCCTGCTAAATGTCTGCTAAATGTGCATTGAGGTTTTTTTTTGCCTGCAATCAAAATTTCGCTCACTTGCCGAGCGTCATTCTGATAAAACATGTTTTTTTTTCTCTCACCTACTGTGTCATATCCATTCTCTTTTTCTTTTTTTTCCTTTCTTCTTTATGACTGGTGCCTAGCGGCTGCCCCGGCCTTGGATGTGCTCTGCAGAGCGTGCCCAAATGCCAAGTCACGTTTCGTTACCTTGTATTCATACATGTGTAATGACAATAAAGTTGAATCTCATCTCATCTCATCTCACAAGATCACAAAAAGAAAAGGCAGAACAAGAAGCATTAAAATCAGCTATATCAGATCACTGCAAAAGAAATAATCACATCATGGACTGGGACAACGCAAAAATTATTGGATCGGAGAGCAACAGACACAAACGCTGGATCAAGGAGGCCATAGAAATCAGGAAGCGGGGAAAAGATAGCATGAACCAGGATGAGGGGGCCTTTATGCTTTCCCACACCTGGGACCACATTCTCCAGAGACCATCAGACAGCGGAAAGTGGGGCCGGCTTGGTGGATTTGACAGGTCTGCTGGGCTTGCCCCGCCTACGAAAGTCAGCTGATAAAATGACACCTGGCAGCAATCAGCTGACACTTCTGATGAAGGCTGCAGTGAACAGTCGAAAGATGTAGAGAAGATAAAAACATCTCCTTTCTATTTTTGTCTTTAATAAGAACAAAAAGGTAAAAAAAAGTAAAAAAGTAAAAAAGAGAGATAACTTGCCTGAGTTCGAGCTCCACCGCTATCCAGGACTCCGTCGATCCTGGCGATGACGTCTCGGGCCCAGCCTCCAGGAGGTCCAGCTCTGGCTCCCACTCTGCTGCGGTTGCTTCCACAGCAGGCATGATGGTGATAGCAGTCATCCGGCCCCCAGGCAAGATATCCCACGCTGACGATTCCTCCAGCATGGCAGCTGGGGGCTGGCTTCCCACCAACCCCAGAACAGGATTCCCCAGGGCCTAGGGCTCCTCCATTATCCTGTGGTTCTGGTCAGCGGCCGTTGGACTCACAGGGAAGGGAGGACGAGACAAGGGGAGAGCAGGTGAAAAATTCACAGCAGCAGCAGGTGGGGTGAACTCAGGGAACTGCTCTCCCTGAGCCTCCTTACCGGGAATCAGGCAAGGCACATTCTCATTAATGAAAGTTGAATGGAGTGACACTTGCCTTTTGTCCTGGTTCATGATGTTGCCTGCTGCTGGATGTCTGCGTTATGTGGTGGACTCCTCTGGGGCCTCTGGTTCCTTGGTCGGCTGGAGATCACCTCCCGGAACCAGCAGAGTTTTGGGGGAGACAGAAGACACTGATGGTAATGCAGGCACAGCCACAGATAATGGAGACTCAGTGGATCATGACAACTGAATCCCCTCACCAAGAATCAGGCAAGTTTTGGGCGAGAGAGAGAGTGAGTGAGTTTGAACTTGCCTGAACTCCTGGGAGATTATGATGTCCGCTGCCATCCCAAGTTCATGCTCCATCTCCTCGAGAGCTGAAAGGAGTCCGGCTGCAGAATTCTTTCCCTCCGGTGAAGGAGTGGCTTCAGGCTGAGTGGCAGAGGAGTCCCTCTGCTGACGCTTCCGGGTTGGGTGGCGACGTGTGGAAGAAGGTGATGTTGGTGCATTGTGGAGAAGGGGCTTCAGGGAAGGCTCAATGGCTGATTCCACCTCCGGCTCCCTCAGGGAAGGCTCCTCTGCTTCGAGAATCAGTTCCGGAAGAAGCCACGGCTTCACCTCGAGGAGGGAATTCATTTCCGCCAAAACCACCTGTGTTCCTCCAGCTCCTCATCTGACGGCGCAGGCCAAGGTTCCAGTGACGGCGGCGGAGCTACCACGGGGAAGACTGACGGCTTCTTACAGCGCGAGCGCTTCCTCTTCGTACAGGGCAGCTCTGGCGTTGAAGCGGCTTCCCCGGGCTCCTCGCTCACACATGGAAAGGACAAAATGGAGGCTAGGATGTCAGTGGCCTCCACACAGCTCCACAGACTAGGACATGTCTCCATCACCCGTGCAGAGCTGTTCCGGCCTTCACGGACTGCTTCGGGGGTCCCAGCAGCCTGGATCCGTGACAGAAGGTCCTCCAGGACGCACACCCCACGCAGCTCCACTTCATCCAAACAGGACATGATTCTCCAGGACAGGTTGGTAGAAAAAACACACAACAAGATGAAAAAATAATACAAACACTACTCCTCCACTGGGTTTTCATTCGGGTCAGTGCATTCTGTCATGATTTGCTGCCTCTCTGAGGCAGCAGAGACGAGAAACCCAAGTGCAGCGGGATGCTGTGTGTTTTATTAACATACATTAAATGTCCAAACAAAAACTCCAATATACAAACAGGTGAGCAGGTGCTGTAACACGTAGACACAAGTAGTCCCCAAACTCACTGGAAAGGACAATATACAAAATGGACCCGAACGCTCCCAGTGTAATGGCGAGCGGGAGAAAGGATAAATACAGGACTAAGCGCTCCTGGAACAGAAATGCAGGCTGGAGCCAGGCGACCCAAGGCTTGACAGGCAGCACCAAGGTAGCGCTGGGAAAACACAGCGAGAAACCTAACACTGTGGACAACTGACAAGTGTAGGTACTTACAGAGAAGAGATCACCAGAGCCAAAAGTGCTCTGGTGAAAGGTTGACAATCCAATGCACCGACAAACATACTTAAGTGTGCAGACAGAGCTTAAATAATACCAAAAATAATAAGCTGAGTGAAACCAGGTGTGAGTGAGTGCGTGTGTGCAGCAATGTGTGGGTGTGTGTTAAGCTGAGTGAGTGCAGGTGTGAATGAGAGTGTGCGTGTATGTGTGCATGTGTGTATGTGCATACGTGAATGTGGGTGTGTGGACCTGAGCAAGGAAAGGAACAGACAATGACAGATTGGAAACACCTGTCAGAAGCTGACAGGAGAGGGGGGAGTGGCTGACAGCAGACAAGAGGCACACAGGACCCAAAGAAGCCTCCTGACCGCTGCCAGTCACAAAATAAATAAACACAGAACCAAAACTACAACAGCACAAACTAGACAAAGAAATACAATATGGAACTCAAAAGGTATCAAGAACCATAGATAAAAAGGAACAGGAAAACGCCATGAAGCTGGGCTCAGGAGAATCCCAAGCCCAGTTCACGACACAAACTTTATTTGTATAGCACTTTCCAAACATTAGATGCTACACAAAGTGCTTTACATCAATGAAAAGAGTAGACACATTTAGTTACATATACAGTGGTGTGAAAAACTGTTCGCCCCCATCCTGATTTCTCATTTTTTTGTATGTTTGTCACACTTAGATGTTTTAGCTCATCAAATAAATTTAAATATTAAGATAAGCCTTTATTAGTCCCACAATGGGGAAATTCCAGGATTGCAACAGCACAGGGATAGCAACACTCAGAGCAATGATTTAGAAGATAAGAAAATAAGACCAGTGAATATACATATGTACACATAAATATATAAATATATATACACAGTGCGGAGCATTGTAGCTAGATGGACTAAATAGCATAACCGTGTATTTACATGGAATGAATATGTACTCATACATATTGTCACCCTCCAAAGCGACTGATATTGTCCTAGTTGTATACTGGAGAGGACCATTTGTGTAAGTCTGTTGCGTCTTTTGCATTCAATACTATTAGGTTGTCACGTTTTTTTGCTATCTCTGCGAGCAGCCCTGCTTAGGTTATACAGTCTGACAGCCGTAGGTAGGAAGGACCTGTGAAACCTCTCGGTCGCGCATCTAGGATGATGTAGTCTACTGCTAAATGAGCTCCTCAGTGTGTTCAGTATGTCCTGCATAGGGTGGGACTCAGACTCCAGCAGAGATGACAGTTTAGCCACCATCCTTCTCTCTCCTATCTCCTCCACTGGGTCAAGGCGCTTCCCCAGGACGGAGCTAGCTTTCTTGATCAGTTTGTTCAGTCTCTTCCTATCGGCTGCTGTAATGCCGTTGCCCCAGCAGACCACTCCAAAAGTGATGGCTGATGCCACCACCATTTTGTAGAATGTCTTCAAGAGCACCCCTTGTACACCAAAAGACCTGAGCCTCCTCAGTAGGAACAGCCTGCGCTGTCCTTTCTTGTAGAGTGCATTGGTATTGTGTGACCAGTCTAGTTTATTGTTCAGATGAACACCCAGGTACTTGTAGGATGTCACCATCTCAGTGTCTGTTCCCTGGATGTTCACTGGTGCTGTGAGGGGTTGTCCTTGCCTGCGGCAGTCCACCACCAGCTCCTTTGTTTTCCTTGCGTTGATCTGGAGGCAGTTCTGATGGCATCAGTCCACGAAGTCCTCGATAAGTCCTCTGTACTCAGCTTCATCTCCGTTGGAGATGAGGCCGACGATCGCAGAGTCGTCAGAGAACTTCTGTAGATGGCAGTGTGTTGTGTGAGAAGTCCGGAGTATAAAGGGTGAACAGGAAGGGAGCCAAAACCATTCCCTGGGGGCCCCCGTGCTGCTGATGATCGTGTCAGACACACAATCCTGGGTTCTCACAAACTATGGCCGGTTAGTGAGGTAGTCCAGGATCCATGATGACAGGTGCTGGTCCACCCCTGCGCACAGCAGCTTTTCCTTCAGGATCATCGGTTGGATGGTGTTGAAAGCACTGGAGAAACATGATCCTCACCGCATTCCTGGGCTTCTCCAGGTGGGACAGGGAATGGTGAAGGAGGAAGATCACTGCATCCTCCACCCCAATGCCATGCTGGTAGGCGAACTGGAGTGGATCCATCTCTGGCCCCACCAGGGGGCGGAGGTGAGCAAGGAGCAGTCTCTGCAGGGTCATCATTATGTGAGACATCAGGGCCACTGGTCTGTAGCTGTTCAGGTCTTTGAGGTGGGAAGTCTTTGGTACAGGTACCACACAAGATGTTTTCCACAACTGTGGTACCCTCCCCAGCTTCAGGCTCAGGTTGAAGATGTGCTCCACAATCCCACACAGCTGGTCTGCGCAGGACTTGAGGAGCTTGATGCTGTCTGGTCCCGAAGCCTTCCTCGCCTTGATCTTCCTCAGCTCCGTCCTCACCTGGCTCTTAGTGAGGGTCAGGTTGGGAAGCTGTGTGCTGGGAGTGGGGGGGGGGGGGTGTTGGTGGAGTGGGGTGTGGACAGCAGGTCTCGATGACTTTAGAGGCAGCAGTGGTTGATGTGCAGCCGGGGGGGAGGGCGGTTGGTCAAACCTATTAAAAAACAGGTTCAGATTGTTCACCCACTCCCTGCCCCCCTGTGGCCTGGAAGGAGGTATTCTGGAGCCCAGAGATGGTTTAAAGGTTTCTCCAGACCCTGCTGATGTCGCTCTGTTGCAGCTTGTCCTCCATCTTCTTCCTGAAGCTGTTCTTGCCTTCTCTGATCTTCCTCCTCAGCTACCTCTGTACGGACTTCAGCATCTCCCTGTTCCCCGACCTGAAGATCCTCTTCTTCTCTCTCAGAAGTGTTTTTATCTCAGGGTTGAACCAGGGTTTGTTGTTTGAGCAACACCGTATTGTCTTGGTGGGTACGGTGTTGTCCACACAGAAGTTGATGTAGTCCGTGAAGGTGTGAGTGAGGCCATCGATGTCCTCACCATGTGGATCGCAGAGCTGCTCCCAGGCAATGGTTTCAAGACAGTCCTTTAGCGCGTCCATTGCCTCCTCAGACCATATCTTCACCGTGCACATGACTGGAGGTTGTCTGTGTACCAGGGGTTTGTACACCGGCAGGAGATGAACCAAGATGTGATCTGATCTCCCGAGTGGGGGGAGTGGTGGTGAAGTGTACGCCTCCTTAGTGTTAGCATAGAACAAGTCCAGTGTTTTATTGTCTCTAGTGTGGCATGTGACATACTGGGTGAACGTGGGCAGAATGGGGGACAATGAAATATGGTTGAAATCAACAGAGATGAGGAGAAGAGCATCTGGGTGTTGTGTCAGCAGCCTGCCAGTTACTGAGTGGATGATGTCACACGCTGTCCCCGCGTTCGCCGTCGGATTTGCATAAATAACAATGCAGATCACGTGTGAGTATTCCCTCGGGAGATAGGTAGGCTGCATGCTAACAGCTAGCAACTCGATGTCTTTGCTGCAGTGATGTTGTTTAACCGTGATATGTTCCGGTCTGCACCAGCTGTTATTGACATACATTATCACTCCTCCGCCCCTTGCCTTCCCACTGTCTGGTGTCCGGTCTGCCCGTATTGCGTGGAAACCCTCCAGTTCGATGTTAGCATCTGTTGCTAGTTCTATTAGCCAAGTCTCAGTAAACAACATCATGCTACTCTCTCTGAAGACGCTCTTGTAGCGGGAGATGGCCGCTAGCTCGTCGGTCTTATTGAGTAGCGATTGAACGTTCCCCATAATAACAGATGGAAGAACGGGTCTGTACCTTATATTTCTCACCCGCTGTCTTGCTCCAGCACGGCATCCATGTCATTTCTGTCTTATTTCACCCAGTATGTCGAAGTCTTGCGCTAGCATCTTGGTCCGTTATCTTAGACAAAGATAACACAAGTAAACACAAAATGCAGTTTTTAAATTAAGGTGTTTATTAAGGGTAAAAAAAAATCCAAACCTACATGGTCCTGTGTGGAAAAGTGATTGCCCCCTAAACCTAATAACTGGTTGGGCCACCCTTAGCAGCAACAACTGCAATCAAGTGTTTGCGATAACTGGCAATGTGTCTTTTACAGCACTGTGGAGGAATTTTGGTCCACTCATCTTTGCAGAATTATTGTAATTCAGCCACATTGGAGGGTTTTTGAGCATGAACCACCTTTTAAAGGTCATGCCACAGCATCTCAATCAGATTCAGGTCAGGACTTTGACTTGGCCACTCCAAAGTCTTCACTTTGTTTTTCTTAAGCCATTCAGAGGTGGACTTGCTGGCGTGTTTTGGATCATTGCCCTGCTGCAGAACCCAAGTGCACTTCAGCTTGAGGTCACGAACAGATAGCCGGACATTCTCCTTCAGGATTTTTTGGTCATCATCATAGCAGTCTGTCATAGATAAGATTAGATAAGATATTCTTCAGCAATGGAGTCTTGTGAGGTCAGTGGGCATGGAGCCCATGTCGGTTGAGTGCATGACTTATTGTTTTCTTTGAAACGGCAGTACCTGCTAACTCCAGGTCTTTCTGAAGCTCTCCATGAGTGGTCTTTGGCTCTTGGATAACTCTTCTGATAATTCCTCTGTCAGAAATGTTGCAAGGAGCTCCTGGTTGTGGCCAGTTTATGGTAAAATGATGTTCTTTCCACTTCCGAATGTTGGCTCTAACAGTGCTCACTGGAACATTCAGCAGTTTAGCAATGTGCCTGTAACCAAGGCCATCATTATATTTTGCAACAATAAGGTTGCAAAGGTCTAGGGAGAGCTCTTTGCTTCTACCTATCATGAGTTCTTTGTGGTATGACAATCTGATATTCACAGACCCTTTAAAAGGCTATCAGTCAGGACTTAACCCACTGAAATTAATTTGCACTAATGGAGGATGGCATGGCTTCCTAAATTCTAATGGATTTCAGCTGGTTTCTTGGCTTTCTATGCCTTTTTGCACCTCTTTTTCTTGATGTGTTCAATACTTATTCCCTGTGTCATTCCACTTTATTAAATATACCTTGTTCTGTGAACACAGTTGCCTTGATTTTTTGTATGTATGGATTACTTGGGTTGTGACTGATATCTGGTGAAAATCGGAGGTCAGTGGCTCCATCAGAAACATGTTTAATGAGAAATATATGTGACCAGCCAGGAGTAAACCAGCAACAAGTTGGCCTGACGTGATTCCTAAAAAACACAGAAATATATTTTTTTTTAATTTGTGATTTTTCTTTTTTGCAAAATATGCTAGTTGAAATCATGAAGAAGCTGCTCTTTGCTTCAAATTACTGTGGGAGATTTTAAAACCGTAAACTTTGCATTTGAAATAGAATAGTTTAAGGGGGAAATATCAGCCAGACTCATTCTAGTTTTGGGGTGTGTGGATACCACAACTGATTTACATATCCAGTTTGTTTGGTTATTCACACGTCTTTATTATTCATTTCAGCCAATCAGCAGCACATTCAGGTAGAAGCACATGGCTACTTAAGCAGCTCCTTTGATAGAGCTCCTTTCGATAAGCACTGTAGAAGGTTGGGTTCATGCAAATGAACAGCTTTTGTTACCGCCCCCCTACCTGGCTCCCCTGGAAGGTGACAATTCTTGGAAACTTTGATCCTGATTTTCTCAGAGAAGTAGTTTGAGAGTTGTTAACATTCAAATGGCCACATCTTCAAATCTTTTCGGATTCCCATGTGTTCTGTTGGAAAGCTTAGATTCCACACTTTTAGAATCTGTTAATAGCTCAAAATTAGGAATAAGGATTGTCATATCCAGTCTGTGTTGTGTTGTTGCTTAGTTTTTTTGGTCACATTTTGTCTTAGCTTTGTTCCAAATTGTAATCGCTCTTGTTTTGTTTTTCTTTTGAATTCTTGGATGGAATATGGGTGGGCAATATAAGCTGCGGCTTCAGCCATCACCCATTTCGGATAACTTATGTTGAACTGTATAATCAGAGGAGTTATTGTTTAATTTGACCTTGTTGGATTTTTTCGCCTTTGTTATATTATTCTGTTTCTTTTTAATCTTTACTTTTAATCTATCTGAAATAAAGATTCATTCATTCATTCAAAATACCCTTCGGGAGACATGTTCCTGGTTTTTCCATGGCTGGTCTCACACACACACACACACACACACACACACACACACACACATGGGCTGATATATGAATACATAAGCATGAAGGTAAGGACATTTTCCTGTTTTTATAAATATTGCTCTGGTCTTTAAAACTGGGTGTGTGTTTTTTTAATGACTTAAGAATCAGTAGTTCACACAATATCAGCATCAAATTAAAAAATATAAACATAAAAAAGTCACTGTTGTGGGGGACCTAGATAATGCAATTCTCCACTCAAACTGAATAGCACAGGAGGAGACGCTTAAAAGCTGTTAATTAGATATGCAAGACAGTCTGTGACTTTCTCCATAAGAATGCATGATAATATGCCTTCTCCTCCGGGTTGCATAATGTGCCGACAGGCTGGGTGACAAAGGGAATTTTTATTGTAAGTCTATGTGTTGTAATGTGAACCCCCCAAGTCATGAAGCGAGTTTGTTTGGAATAAAAGAGAGATGCCAGCAACCTGGGTTTATTCTTCTTGTTTACTGATGCTGGAGAGAGAGACTAATAAAGCCTGCTCTGCCCACTCCCTCGCCTGCTCATTCCTCTCTCTACACTGGTGACCCTTGACACATAATGGAACTCGACGCAAACACCCCGGACATGACCCGGTCTGCAGGCGCCAGCACTGAGTGCGCTGTTTCGGTCAAGCTCCCAGACTTTTGGCTACATGACCCAAAGTCTTGGTTCCTCTACACCGAGGCCCAGTTCACGCTCCGTGGAGTGACGGCAGATGACTCCAAATACTACTACGTGGTTGCAGCGCTGGACGCACGCACAACGCAGCAGGTGGCGAGCCTGCTCCAACAGCCCCCAGCCCACGACAAATATGACGCTCTCAAGACCGCGCTGACCCAGCGCTACATGCTCTCGGACGGAGAGAGGGCAGAAAGGCTCCTGACACGCTCCGAGTTGGGAGACAGGTTGGCGGTCGAATTAATGGAGAAGATGTTGGCGTTAATAGGCACAGATGATGGGCATTTCCTCTTTGCCCACCTTTTCCTCCGGAACCTCCCAACAGCAGCCAGAGCGGTCCTTGCCAATTCGCCACTGCTGGCCATGCGCAACTACCGGGTGCTGGCACAAAAGGCAGATCAGCAGATCGGATCATCCTGGTGACCAGAACCTTCGCTGTGAATGCAGCGAGACAGCCAGCGGGGGTGAGACGGCCAGTGGGGGCGAGGAGCCAGCGACGGTGGGTGCAGCGGAGGCTAAGAAGCACTGGAGGGACACGCTCTGCTTCTATCCCTGCCACTATGGAGAAGATGCACGTCAATGCGTGCCATCATGACAATTCAAGCGCTCGGGAAACACCAGGGCCAGCAGTCGGTAGCAGCTGCGACCACCGGTGACACAAACAACCTGCTCTGTGTGACGGACTCACACTCAGGGAGACGGTTTCTCATGGACTCTGGCTCCCAAGAGAGCCTCATCCTGCCGTCCTATGTAGACCGACTGGGGGGAAGTAGCATTAAAACTTTTGGTGAGAGGACACTGACTATATCCTTGCACGGCCGTACTTACCAGTCATAGCGTCATAGCGGCATGTAACTTCCCCATTTTGGGCACAGATTTTTTTGTGTGCACACAGACTATTAGTCGATGTGGCTAACAGATGCCTGATTAACGCAATGTCTTTTGATTCTCTGCCCTGTATAGCTAGAGGAGCCGAGTCCATAACACTAGCCAACGTCACAGCTCCAGGGGGTAAGTTCCACACCCTACTCACCCAGTTCCCAGCACTCACGATTCCGATGTTTTCAGTGGCCGTCACTAAACAGGGGATGGAGCACTTCACTACCACCACGGGACCTCCTGTTTTCACACGACCTTGGTGTCTGGATGCAGCTAAACTGGCCAGTGCGCACGAGGAGTTTGCCAACTTGGAAAGGTTGGGCATCATCAGACACTCAAACAGCCCATGGGCATCCCTGCTACATATGGTGCCTGAAGTCAAGGGACCATGCAGAGAGTTCCGCAGATTAAACAACACTACAGTGCACGATCGCTACCCAATCCCCCATATTCAGAATTTTTCCATCCACCTCACCGGGGCACGCATTTTTTCCAAGGTGGACCTGGTCCGCGGTTACCACCAGGTCCCGGTGTGTGCGGAAGACATACCTAAAACGGCAGTAATAACCCCGTTTGGTCTTTTTTGAGTTCCTACACATGCCTTTAGGGTTAAAAGGCGCGGCACAGACATTCCAACGCATGATGAATGCGGTGCTGCGCGATCTGCCATTTGTGTTTGTCTACCTGGACGACATCCTGGTGGCCAGCGCGTCTGAGGACAAACACATAGCCCACCTCAGGACAGTTTTCCAAAGGTTGGAAGAGCATGGGTTAATAATCAACCTGGTCTGCTGATTGTTCGCTTAGATGGGCGCCGGGGGGTGGGGGTCTGCTTCTGTGGCCTGCGCCGGTGGCTTCCCTGGTCACTGCCGGGCACTGGTGCATGTTCAGGCTCACTGCATCTGCCCACTGCACAGCCGGCTTTTGAAATAAAGGTGTATGAGGAGTGAATTTAAGTGGGTACTGGAGTGAGAGAGAATGGGTCGGTCTGGCTGAGTGAGAGGGGTGTGCATGGGAACATGTGGTTGTGAAGGTATGGGGAGGGGTGTGCCTGCGAGTCGGGAGGGGCTGGATTAGGGGGGTAGTGCCTCTCGGCAATGTGGGCTCACCTGGGCGAGGGGACTTCTTTGGACGTGGGGGTCCCCGGGGTGTGTGGCCGAGGCGCTGGGGCGGGACTGCTGTGGGGGTACCTGGGGGGGCTCGCGCCGGGGGGCGCTGGCTGGTCTCTGTCCTGGGGGTGGGGTCGCTGGCCTCCTGGTGCCTGGGGCCCGGGGGCGGATGTTGGCCCCGCTGGGGGGGGTGGGGGTCGGGCAGGTCCAGGGGTGTGGGCTCACCACGCCGGCCGCCGGGCAGCCTGCCCTCCCTTGATCGTCTCTCCGGGGGTGGATGCTTGGCTTTCCTGGGGCTTGCTGACCTCGGGGCTGGGGGTTGGTGGCACTGCCTTGCCTGCTCGGGGTCCTCGGGGGGAGGGCTGCTGCGACCGGCCCTCCGCTCGTATGTTTCCTGACAAACCACTCACATGCACACACTTATTTTGCGCGCGTTCTCATATATAGGCACACAGACATACATGTACAAGTGTCTCTCCTTTAACAGGTGCAGAAACCAGACTCGTGTTGAGACATCTCCGGTGGAAGAAGCAGTTTGTCTTTTGTTTGTTTTAGTTGTCTCTTTTTTTTTTTTTGTCTGTTCCCCTCCCCTTTTTTCCCCCCCTTCACACACTTCCTTTCCCTCTTCCCCATCCTGTTGGGTCTTCCATGGGTAAAACAATTAAAATAAAGTATTAAAAGTTATTACAGGAGGAGTTACAACAATATACAGTGCAAAGTTAGGCACTGTATAGGCTCCTCTTGGCAAAGTAAATCTGTTTTGGCACAGTAGGGTGACAGATCCCTGTTCTGTTTGCCTAGCTGCCTGACAGGACAAAAAAAAATAAATAAAAAAAAAATCAACCTGGCGAAGTGCCAGTTCGGGGTGACGGGAATCGATTTTTTGGGCTACAGCATCTCACCAGAGGGCGCAATACCCTTACCGGAAAAAGTGCGCGCAGTGGCAGATTTTCCCCGGCCTCAGACAGTCAGGGCGCTGCAGGAGTTTTTGGGGATGGTTAACTTTTACGACAGTTGCCTCCCCCGCGCAGCCCAGCTCATGCAGCCGTTGTACACCGCGCTTAAGAAACGGAAACCGGCAGACAGAGTCAACTGGACTCCTGAGCGAGAGCAGGCGTTTTCCGAGGCCAAAACAGCTCTAGCGAATGCCGCACTACTGGCGCACCCGGACCCGGCGGGTCGGATAGCGCTCACTACCGACGCATTGGACGTAGCCATAGGGGCCGTTGTGGAGCAGCGCATTGCCGGTTCTTGGCAGCCGCTCGCCTTTTTTAGGACGTCTTTGCGCGACAATGAGCGTAAATACAGCGCATTCGACAGGGAATGCTCTCCACCTGGCCATACGCCACTTCCAGTTCTGGGTGGAAGGGTGCAGCTTCACTGCATTTGTAGACCATAAGCCGCTAACTTACACTATGGCCAAGGTTTCATAACTATGGTCGGCCCAGCAGCAGAGACAGCTGGCCGCAATCTTGGAGTTTATGACCGACATTCAGCATGTGGCTGGTAAACTCAACGTGGTGGCGGACTGCCTCTCACGCGCATTAGTGGCCCCAGTCTATGTAGGGATAGATTACATGGCCATGGCCGCTGAGCAGATCGGCGATGCGGACGTTTGCGCGCTTCAGTCTGGACCAACAGGGTTAAAGCTGGAGAGCAGAGTACTGCAAGATGGCCCCCCCCAATCTGTGACGTCTCCACAGGCCGCCCACGCCCGGTGGTCCCACGCACTTGGTGCCACCGCGTTTTCGAGTTGGTTCACTCCCTGGCACACCCAGCAGTGCGCGCGTCAGTCAAAATGGTGGGAGCGAAGTTCGTCTGACTGAGCCTGCACAAACAAGTGAAAGAGTGGGCTGCAGCCTGCGTAGCATGCCAACGAGCTAAGGTGCACAGGCACACAAAGGCCCCCTTGGAGCTGTTCCATATCCCAGCTAAGAGGTTCGACCACGTTCACGTGGACCTCATGGGCCCCCTCCCGCCATCGCAGGGGTTCACGCACCTCCTGACAGTGGTGGACCGCACCACGCGCTGTTCTGAGGGGGTGCCACTAGCTTCCACCGTGTCCGCAGAAGTTGCACGCACTTTTTTGACGACATGGGTGGCACGCTTCAACGCCCCTTCGGATATCACATCCGACCGGGGCCCGCAGTTTGTTTCCGACCTCTGGTCCACGATGGCCCGGAGCCTGGGCATCACAATTCATCGCAGGACCATGTACAACCCCCAGGCCAACGGGTTATGCAAGCGTTTCCATAGGTTGCTTAAAGCAGTGCTCAGCGCTTCACTTACGGATGCAAATTGGGTGGACCGGTTGCCGTGGGTTCTATTGGGGTTGTGTTCAGCACCGAAGGAGGATTTGGCTACCTCCTCAGCAGAGCTTGTTTTTTCCCAGCCGCTGCGACTCCCTGGAGGATTTTTGCCTGACAACCCCACGCTGAACACAATCCATCCCCGCCTTCACTACATAGCGCAGAGGCAGGGACGGTAGCCGGCCCGGCCCACCACTGTTTTCCCCACGCTTTCGTGCCAAGGACCTTGAAGGATGCGTCGTTTGTGTTTGTCAGGCACGATGCCCACCGGACCCTGTTGTGCCCGCCCTACGATCGCCCGTTCAGAGTGTTGGAACCTGGAGAGAAGCATTTTGTGTTAGACTTGGGGGGACGCAGAGAAACAATCTGTATAGACAGGCTTAAGGCCGCCTTTGCATTAGCAGATGAGCAGGTGGTGTTGGCCCGAGCTCCTCGGCGCAGACAACCCCCACTGAGAACTCCCCAGGTAAATGACTCGTCAGCTCAATCACAATGGCATAGTGAAGATGTGCCCCCCCCCAATGTCCCCCCACAGATGAACGCGCCTCCAGAAGTGCCCCACTGGCACAGCAGCGCCTTGGAGCCGGCGACCCCCCATTGCAGCCACTATGGACGTAGGCTGAAGCCCAAAGGACATGAGGGTTAAAGCTCAGTCTGAGTTTTCGGGGGCGGGGGGGCTGGATAATGCAATTCTCCACTCAGACTGAATACCACAGGAGGAGACGCTTAAAAGCTGTTAATTACCTCCGCCAAAGGGGGAGGTTATGTGATCATCGGCGTTGGTTTGTCTGTCTGTTTGTTTGTCTGTTACCAAGATAACTCAAGTTATGGACGGATTTTCATGAAATTTTCACAGAGTGTCAGAAATGGGGTATCCTACAGATGATTAGATTTTGGTGGTGATCCAGATCACCGTCCACAAGAAAACCGCCATTACGCAAAATGCCATTTTCGTGAATAACTACTGAACCACTAATCTTATCATTGTCAATCCAATTGCTTGTCATATGTTTTCATGGTCAAGGAATCTCAAAACATACACACAAACACTGTATGGGGGGAACTGTGGCCGACATTACGGAAAATGCCATTTTCCTGAATAACTACTGAACCACTAATGCTATCATTGTCAATCCAATTGCTACTCATATCTTTTCATGGTCAACGAATCTGAAAACGTACACACAAACACTGTATGGGAGGAACTGTGGCCGCCATTACGGAAAATGCCATTTTCGTGAATAACTACTGAACCACTGCTTGTCATATGTTTTCATGATCAAGGAATCTCAAGACTGTATGGGCGGAACTGCGGCGCTTGGCGGAGGTCTGCGCTCTCCGAGTGCTTTTCTAGTTAGATATGCAACACAGCCTGTGGTTTTCTCCATAAGAATGCATGATAATATGCCTTCTCCTCCGGGTTGCATAATAATGCGCCGACAGGCTGGGTGACAAAGGGAATTGTAATTGTAAGTCTATTTGGTGTAATGTGAACCCCCCAGGTCGTGAGGCGAGTTTGTTTGGTATAAAAGAGTGTTGTAAGATGTGCCTAATGCAGGTGTTTAGAAAGGACAGCTCAGTGCGTGAACGTGAGTGAGTGCGTGCGCGCAGCCGAGGTGCGCCCCGGCGGTGTGTGTGGAACGGCCCCGACGAGTGAACGGTGTGTATGATTTGGTGCGGATGAAGAGAGACAGAGAGCGAGGCGACCGGAGCAGGTAGAAATGGTTGTTAATAATATTGCAGTCTGTAAATAAAGCCCCAACGCTTCAGCAATATGGCCTGTGCCTCTGTGTACCACCATATCCTGTTTAACAAGAGTGAGGTTTTACTTGGGAGTTGACCCCAGAGGAAAAAGCTGCCTCCAGCCCTGGAGAAGACAGATCTCCCCTGCGTCCCCCAACCACGGTTAGGAGACGAGAAGCAGGAACGGTTAACACTGGCGACCACGAAGGGACTCTCACGTTGTTAAGAGGGTGGTGAGTACAGAAAGAAAAGGACCGCGGCAGCTGGGCTGAGTGACTGTGATGGCAGCTAAGCTAATGAGACATGGCGGCCGTTCGCTATCCCGCCGATATCTACAGACAAGAAACTAACTACTCAAACCTGTTCATGTCGCTGGCTAATCGTCAGGAGTGCAGACGAGGTGCTGTGAGGGCTCATGAATGTCGGGCTGAGACGAAGTGTGGACATTGTGGCCCATTTCTGTGTGATGAGAGCTGCGCGGGCGCACCTGTTGATGGAGAGGATTTGTTCGCGCCATTTGGCTGCCCTGCTCAATTTGCCACCGGCTGTGGACGGGGACCCAGCAGACCGGGACCTCAGCCTGTACAACCTGTTCGCTACCGCCTCCAGTGATGGCCCCAGCAGTTCCCGGCCGTCCACTCCACCTGCTAATGCCCCCAATGTGATCGGGTCTCTTCCACCCACTCCTTCCCATGTGATATTTGGCCATGGTGGGGGTGCGGTGGGAGAACCACGCCATCAGGCTCAGCATGTGTCACGGCCCAAACGTCGGCGCAGAGGACCGGACCGTTACGGGGACTGGGTTACTGAGTGAACCAACTGTAGCAGTTCCTGTTTGCACTAGAGACTCTCCAGTTCACATTTTTGGACTCTAGTTATAATGTTCTATATGTTTGGTTGAAAAAAAAAAAAGCTGAAGTAACAATGCTTTCATATACCACATGCACTTTGTTTTAATTGAATGTATTGTAACGTCGGGGCCATGTTAAAGGGGGCAGGGATTTCCCAGCATGCTTTGCCAGTTTGAAACGTTACTGTATGTGTGTTAAATGTGTTATTTCTGAGTTATACTGCTGTGTCATTATAACTGCATTATAATGACCCAGCAGTGTTTAGCAGGATTAGGGCAAGATGTATCATGTGTGTGTAACCATGATTGAAACGGAGGTCTGGGAGAATGACCTCCACTCCTGTCTGTGCTCAGAAGGAGGTTGGGGGTTGGGGTGTGTGAAAAATAAATCAGGTTGATCACAACCATCTGCTCCATTGTCTTTGTGTGAACCTTGCAAACGTCACACTGGTGTCAGGAGTGGGATATGGAGCAAGATGAGGATCCAGGCGGAGGTACAGCGGCCGGAGCGATTCATCGCTCAGCCGGGAACGGAGTATAGAGCTGAGACGCCGGCCCCTGGAGAGCTTCGCCGCGATGGACGGAGCAGAGCAAACCAGCCTCGCTTCCCGCCCTTTTCAGGGCAGGACGGGCTGGCGATTCCAGAGCGACTAGGAGCGGAAATCGACCGGGAGATGACAGTCTCATCCACCCAGCAGCGGGCCAAGATTCCCCGCTACAACGGCGAGAACCTGTCGGATGACCGCCTGGCCCAGGTTGAGCTGGCTGCCGCACTGATCATCAGAGGAAACCACCGTGCTGAGAGCGAGTGGAGGAGGAGCTACAGCAGATCACAGCAGCGCGTGCACGAAGGAAACAGCCGTGGCGACGCGAGGAAGGACGGCTTCCACTGCACAGAGCCAGGGTACATGACATGGTACTGCCCCGCACACAGCGCACGACAAACTGGCCCCTCGCCGACGTTAAATTAGAGCGAGGTGGCATGGATGGGGAAAAAGCTGCCTCCTGCAGATGCTTCCCCCGGCAGGTGACGTCACAGAGGCCTTTGGAGCGCAGCAGCAGTGGAGCGAGCAGGACAGAGCCGGTCTTTTCTCAGGATCGGCAGGGGCTGGACGCCTGAACGCGGGCCAGCGGCCGACTGGGAGGTCCTGGCAGCGGTGGGAGTCATGGGACTCCCGCTGCCAGAGGAGGAACTGTGCGTGTCCTACCGCCACCCGATGCTTTTCCTTTCGGTGACGTCACGGAGGCCCTCGGCGCAGGAGCGACGCAGCGGAGAGAGCAGGACGAAGATGCGGCCATTTTCCAGGCGCGGCAAGGGCTGGACGCATGGACGCGGGCCAGTGGCCGCCTGGGAGACCTGGCAGCGGTGGGAGTCGGCCGGAGCGGGCCTGGGACTCCCGCTGCCAGGGAAGGGACTGTGCGTGGTCCTACAGAGGCTGTCAGATGTGTCCATCCGCCCGCTGGTGGCCAAACCGGAACCCTACCCCAACCACATACTCCGACCGAGACTCAGATGGCCCGTGCATGCCGCCCTGGCACCGGGCTGACTCGCATTGGATTTCTGAAAGTGGACTTTGAATTTTCTGGGGACAGAAACCAGTCCGGGGGGGGGCAGTGTAACATCGGGGCCATGTTAAAGGGGGCAGGGATTTCCCAGCATGCTTTGCCAGTTTGAAACGTTACTGTATGTGTGTTAAATGTGTTATTTCTGAGTTATACTGCTGTGTCATTATAACTGCATTATAATGACCCAGCAGTGTTTAGCAGGATTAGGGCAAGGTGTATCATGTGTGTGTAACCATGATTGAAACGGAGGTCTGGGAGAATGACCTCCACTCCTGTCTGTGCTCAGAAGGAGGTTGGGGGTCGGGGTGTGTGAAAAATAAATCAGGTTGATCACAACCATCTGCTCCATTGTCTTTGTGTGAACCTTGCAAACGTCACAGTATTGTATTCTGATTAGTTGTTCAGTAATACTCCCGGTCGCCTAGAAATAGGTTTCAGAATGTAATGTACTCCTTGTTTAATTAGAAACAATGGTATTTCAATGTATTTGCCCCTCACGTTTTCACTGCCAAATGAGCTAGTTTTACCACTGCATAGATACTCGTAACCTACCAACCTATTTGAATCCCTGTTATATATTGGACACTGCTACTGCTAGGCGTACGAATGTAGAGAGTGTGTGCCAATTTTATATGGTTTGGATGGAATGGAATTAGTGTTAAATGCCAATCCATGGTGGGGGTAGTGTTGTAAGATGTGCCTAATGCAGGTGTTTAGAAAGGACAGCTCAGTGCGTGAACGTGAGTGAGTGCATGCGCGCAGCCGAGGTGCGCCCCGGCGGTGTGTGTGGAACGGCCCCGACGAGTGAACGGTGTGTATGATTTGGTGCGGATGAAGAGAGACAGAGAGCGAGGCGACCGGAGCAGGTAGAAATGGTTGCTAATAATATTGCAGTCTGTAAATAAAGCCCCAACGCTTCAGCAATACGGCCTGTGCCTCTGTGTACCACCATATCCTGTTTAACAAGAGTGAGGTTTTACTCGGGAGTTGACCCCGGAGGAAAAAGCTTCCTTCGGCCCTGGAGAAGACAGATCTCCCCTGCGTCCCCTAACCACGGTTAGGAGACGAGAAGCAGGAACGGTTAACAAGAGAGATGCCAGCGACCTGGGTTTATTCTTCTTGTTTGCTGATGTTGGAGAGAGAGATTAATAAAGCCTGCTCTGCCCACTGCCTCGTCTGCTCATTCCTCTCTCTACACTGTCATCTTTTATAAAATCTTATATCTTAACATAAAAATATCAAAACCAAACAAAAAACCTGTTTTGTTTACTTTTATCAAGGATATTATATGACTTTTAACACTCTTTCCCCAGGCTCACCCCACCTCCATCCTATTCCCCCTAGGATTGATGCATCCCCTCCCCTTCTCCCCCTCCCCTCCACAATTGCCTTACAACAATTAATCCTTATTCATGCTGCATTTCCCCTCTAGTCCGCTTTGGTCTGCGTGCGCTTTGGATGAGCCTGGCGCTCACGCAGTGTTGTACATGCTCACTTTTTTTGTCTACCAGAACAAGCAGTTGAGGCACGCGCACAACTGTTATTTGTAGTTTCACCCCAGCCCTATGGGGAGCGCATATGCACTAACATGCCAGTTTGTTCACCGGCCATAAAACGCAAGAGTGATGCACTTTTTTTTTTTTTTTTTTTGTAGCAACAGCAATGGCGTCGTTTCAAGGAAAAGGAGAAATTACCGTTTTCCAGTGTTCTTCTCTGCTCAAGCTGCTGCTGCTGGATTCCTGTATGTTTATTCTCATCTTCCGCCTCTTTACTGTCTTCCTCATCTACTTTGTCTTTGTATGCTGTGCTGGTAGTGCCATCTTGTGAATGGGACATTCAGTCTTGCGCATGCTCTGTCAGCACATTCAGATCACGGGCAGGCTGCGCAGTCGCAAAATTTGGGCTGCACGCAGTCGTCCGCAGTAGAGCCCTGCATACAATAATGGAGTGGAGACGATGATGTAAATTTTGTCACATGAGGTTTCCGGTTGCACGTATGCGGACAGCAGAGGTGCAGCATGAATCCAGCTTTACTGTCTGCATTGTTCTCTGTTTTATTGGTTTTTTTTATTTACACTGCTGCTACTGGAGAGCTGCTAAACTGCATTTCACTGTTGATATTTTATATTGTGACAATAAAGATCTATCTATCTTCAAAAGCTCCTTGGGTTTATTTAGGTAGAAAGTTTAGCTTTTG
The DNA here is from genome assembly GCA_020510985.1 of Pholidichthys leucotaenia. Classification (NCBI taxonomy): domain Eukaryota; kingdom Metazoa; phylum Chordata; class Actinopteri; order Cichliformes; family Pholidichthyidae; genus Pholidichthys; species Pholidichthys leucotaenia. Next base: position 295,407,835 of record CM035846.1, read on the forward strand.
GGTTGCCTATTTTTCTTTTTTGCGTGTTTTTCCATCATGTATCTAGCCATTTTATATCTGGTATTCTGTTCATTTGTATTGTGCAAAATGTGCTACATGTGGTGTATGCTGTCTGCAAATCTATACTCGCAAACAAATGTGTGTGTGTGGGGGGGGGGGCACAAAATCTTGCATAGGGCCCTTCAAAACCAGGAAACCACTCACAATGTTAGCCTTCTGGGTTTGACATTCCATGTATGCCATACCTGCTTGCTTACAACCTGCTGTTATGTACTGGATTGTTTCAGGGGCATCTTTGCACATTCTTCACCTGGGATCTGTCTGGTGTGATAGACTTTGGCCTTTTTCGATCTTATCTTCAGCACCTGTTTCTGTGCTGCTATGATCAGGGCATCAGTACTGTTCTTCTGCCCAGCATTTTCCAGCCACAGGTAGGATTTCTTGATATTAGCCACTTATTCTATCTGCCAGTGTTACTGTCCATGCAGAGACTCGTCCTTCCATGACGATTCCTCCACTTTCTCCTTGTCTTCCTTGTTGGGTTTTGAGAAATTCACATAGCAGTTCATCCTTCGAGGCCATCTTTGTGATGTACTTCTGGGTCTTTGCTGTTTCATCCTGGATAGTGGCTCTGATGCTCACTAGACCTCAGCCTCCCTCCTTTCACTGAGTGTAGTGTCTCAAGGTGCTGGATTTGGGTAGAGCACTATGTGCATCAAATCAAGTTTATTGTCATATGCACAGTAAGGGAACATGTTTCCCTGTACAATGAAAATCTTCCTTTGCGTTCTACTGCAAATGCCACACAATATAAAATATGTCAACGAGTAAAATAAATGATAAAATACACAATATACACAGTGAGGAGTAAAAATATAAACAATAAAAATGATAGAAACTATAGAATGGAGCTGCAAATACTCCATCCATCCATCCATCCATCCATCTTCTACCACTTATCTGGCAATCCGGGTTGTGGGGACATCAGATCAGGCAGAGCAGCCCAGACTTCCGCCCAGTTCACATAGCACCATGATCCCCATGATCCCTCCTGCAGGTGGTGAGCCCATTGGAGGGTGGGCCCATGTACACTGGGTCTTTGATGTAACGTTTTATATACATACTATATACTTTGTGCAAATTAATGCAACATCAGCTTATGTCCACTGAGAGCAGTAAATGTAAACAGCTTCAGCAATGAGTGCAGTTGCATATGCAAAATGACAAAAGTAAACAGTAAACAGCTGAATGCAGTTGTATGAGGTAGTCATATGATTACAGACTCCTATCAGTTATTTAGGAGTCTGATGGCAGTGGGAATGAAAGAGTTCTTGAGTCTTGAAGTCCAACATTTCACACTTCTTTATCTCCCACCTCAGGGTTGAAGTGTGATCAGTCCTTATTGGGGGTGGGTCAGGTCCTTAAGAATGGAGGCAGCTCTCCTGTGAACTCTGCGGTTGGAGATGCTCTGAAGAGAGGGCAGTGGAGCCCTAATGATCCTCTGCAGTCTTCACCACTCTCTGCAGGCATCTGCGGCCCACGACAGTAGTGCTGCCATACCACACAGTGAAACAACTGGTCAAGATACTCTCAACAATGCAGCTGTAGTGGTAAAGATAAGATAAGATGACTTCCGGTTATGGCGGCCGCCTAGAAGGACACGTATCACTCTGCTCTGCTCCTGGAAATAAAAATTCGGCAAATAACTCTCTCATTTGGAACAGAACTTTTCCCAGCGTTTGGGTGAGGATATGCCGGTGAAGACTAAGGCTGGGAAATCAGGAGGGGGAAAAATTGAATCGCCGAAGCAGTCCAAATTAACGGACTTTAAAGTTTGTGGCGCAGTAGAAAAAGCTGCGGATATGGCGGATGAAACTAGCGGTGGTGCGGTAACTGCTGCTGCTGACGATGGCGGCACAGGTGCAGTGCTGGCTGCCATTAGCTCAATGAGAGCAGACTTTTCCGCTAAACTTGATGGGATTATGGCAGCATTGGATGCAATGAGAAAGGAGTTGGGTGACTGCGTGGAGCGAGTGACGCAGGCGGAGCTTCGTGTTTCAAGTGCGGAGGATGAAATCAGCGGACTTCAAATAAAGGTGCGCACTTTGGAAAAAAAAAATAAAGATCTGGAAAATAGCGTTCTGGACTTGGAATCCCGGTCCAGACGGAACAACCTGAGGCTGGTGGGTTTACCGGAGGGAGCCGAAGGTCGTGATTCATGCTCCTTTTTGGAGGGGTGGATCCCGGAGGCGCTGAACAACGCGGAGCTAAAATCAGTCGTCTTGGAAAGCTCCCACCGAATTGGCCCACCGAGAGGTAACAAGGCAGCACCGAGGACGTTAATTATGAAGTTTCTCAGCTACAGAGACAGGATGACGATCTCCAACGCGGTGCGGGCCAAAGGAGAAATTAAATACCAAGATCAGCAGGTGCGGTTCTACCCAGATTTGGCCTCAGGAATCCAACAATTAAGGAAGCAGTTTGACCCCATCCGCAAAGAACTGCGCAACCTTGAGATTCGTCATGGAGTGATTCACCCTGCAAGACTTCTGGTCACATATGAGGGCAGAACACGCATCTTCAAGACCCCCGAGGAGGCGCAGGAGCTCATCAAGAAGATCCAGGAAGAGACTGGTGGGAGCTAAGCATGAACAGAATATAGGGTAGAATATTTGAGCATTTAACTGATTAGAAGCATATAACAAGATTACAAAATATAGATTGTATTACATATTAAAAAAAAAAAGTACAAAATTGCTAAAAAATTTTGGAGTTAAATTGGAAAATTACAGAAGAGAGTTAATGTTACGTCATTAAAAGCAGTAGAGTTAGGGTGATTGGGAGGATGAAGGAGTGGCTTTGGCTGTTCCTCGTGGGTGTGGAACGGTCGATGGCTATATCGGGAGACGGAATTTTTCTTTTGTTTTTGGGGGGATTGCCACAAATGTGGGAAGGGGGAATTTGTTTGTGTGTAGTTTGTAGGGTGAATGTTCAACCACTCATTTTTTTGCTTCTCTGTATGAGCATGTTTACACTGCAAGGTAATCCCAAACTCCCTATTGATCATAAATCAAAGCGTTAATCTTAATTTAACTTCATGGAATTGCAGAGGTCTACAAAATTTAAAAAAACTTAAACAAGTTATGAATAAAATAAAAGACATGGGTTCAAAAATTGTGTTTTTACAAGAAACTCATCTAATAGAGGAAGATGTAAAAAGAATTAGGAGTAGATGGCAAGGAAATGTTTTCACCTCATCATTTTCATCCCGAGCCAGGGGAGTTATGACTCTCATACATAAATCAGTCCCATTTCAAGTGAAAAATGTAATTGGAGACAAATTTGGAAGATATGCAATCATTCAAGGATCTTTGCTATTAGAAAACATAAATTTGGTGAACTTATATGGTCCCAATATAGATGATCAAAAGTTCTTTGCTAATTTATTTCTTATCTTATCATCACTTACAGGGCAACATATAATAGCAGGGGATTTTAATTGTACATTGAATCCCGGTATAGATAGATCAACAGGACTGGACTGTACGCACAATGGATGTAGGATGACCATTAATCATTTTATGAAAGAATTGAAATTGATAGATATATGGAGAGAAATGAAACCACAAGTTAAAGCATACTCTTGTTATTCCAATACCTACAAGACATTCTCACGTATAGATTATTTTTTGATCTCCACAGAATTAAGGTCCAAGATTCAAAACTGTTCTTATGATAACATCGTGATCTCTGATCATGCACCCTGCTGTCTAATGTATGTAGATAAGAAATTGACAAAGGAACCAGGTAGATGGCAATTTCAGCATAAATGGCTTCAGGATGAGGAATTTGTTAAGTATATAGAAAAACAGATAGATGAGTTCTTTGATATCAATACTACACAAACATCAGCATGTGTAAAGTGGGAGGCTTTCAAAGCTTTTATTAGGGGACATATTATTAGTTATACAGGTTCAAAATCTAAGAAGACTCGAGAGGAGAGAGTCCAATTGGAACATAAAATAAAAATTCTTCAAGAAAGAGTATATGCAGGAAGAGATCCAAGGTTGGAGAACGAATTACTGATTTTGAGAGCTGAATATGACAAAAAATGAGCGAATAGAGCTGCCTCGAGTCTTCTAAGATTGAAACAATCTTTTTATGAACAAGGTGAAAAATCAGGAAAATTATTAGCATGGCAGATTAAACAATTGGAAATTAAAACACCAATTACCAGTATTATAAGTAAAGGACAGGTAGTTATAGATCCTTTAGAAATTACTATGAAAAATTATATGATACCAAAAATGAATCTGACTTAACAAAACTACATGGTCTTTTGAACGAACTATTTATACTGTGTATTCCAAATGAAAATAGGGAGATACTGGAGTCTAAAATTAGTCAAGAAGAAGTTGGGCTAGCCATTGATAATATGAAATCAGGAAAAAGTGCAGGACCAGATGGTCTTCCAGTTGACCTTTATAAAAAATTTAAGAATAAATTAACAAAACCTTTTTTGGAAATGGTTTTAGAAGCATTTCAAAATAGTAATTTACCATCATATATGAATAATGCCTTAATTATACTGTTGCCAAAACCAGGTAAGCCCTCTAATAAATGTGAAAATATGAGACCAATAAGCCTATTAAATGCCGACCTTAAGATAATCTGTAAAATTTTAGCAAGACGAATACAAGAAATTTTACCAAATATTATTAATCGAGATCAGAATGGCTTTATAAAGGGAAGACAAGGCTTCCATAATGTAAGAAGACTATTTAATATTATTTATTCTAATAAAGAAGCACCAGATACAGCTCTCTTATCACTGGATGCCGAAAAAGCCTTTGATAGAGTTGAATGGCCCTTTTTTGAAGTCTTACAAAGGTTTGGACTTGGAAATAATTTCATAAAATGGGTTCAGATAATATACAATAATGCTACTGCAGAAATTCTAACAAATAACAATATTTCAAAATCAATAAAAATCAATAGAGGATGTCAACAAGGCTGTCCACTTTCACCTTTACTGTTTACTATGGCAATTGAACCTTTAGCGATGGCGATACGTCTACAGTCACAAATATATGGAATTAAAGTAGGACCAACAGAACATAAAATCTCCCTGTATGCCGATGACATAATTTTGTTTATGTCGAATCTTAAAAAAATCAATTCCGACCTTATTGAATTTAATAAAGAATTTCGGGGAAATATCAGGATATAAAATAAATAAAACTAAATCTTCAATATTAATGCTAAATGAGACCCAGAGAAATTACCCAGCCCCTGAGGTAAATCAATTCAATGTTGTAAATCAGTTTAAATATTTAGGAATCCAAATTGTGCCTAAGCTAGAATCAGTCGCCAGTGTCAGTTATGAAGCCTTAATGACAGATATTGATGAGTTACTTCAGAGATGGATGTCACTACCAATGTCGATGATCGGGAGAATTAATATACTTAAAAGTAATATCTTACCTAAAATACTTTATTTATTTCAATACATTCCCTTACCACCACCTTTAGATTTATTCTCAAGAATTAAAAAAAAGTTAGTGGAATTTATATGGAACAACAGGAGGGCTAGATTACGTCTGTCTTTATTATATTTACCATTTGATCGTGGAGGTCTGAAATGTCCAAATTTTATGTTGTATTATTGGTCGGCACAACTGAGGTCTATGACATATTATTTTTCATCAAATGATCTCCCTCACTGGACTGAAATGGAATCATACAATTTACCTTTACCTCTTCCCATATTCATATACTCCATCCATCCATCCATCCATCTTCTACCGCTTTTCCGGAGGTCCGGGTCGCGGAGGCAGCAGTTCAAGCAGAGAAGCCCAGGCTTCCCTCTCCCCAGCCACCTGCTCCAGCTCTTCAGAGGGGATACCAAGGCGTTCCCAGACTAGCTGGGAGACATAGTCTCTCCACCGAGTCCTGGGTCTGCCCCGGGGTCTCCTCCCAGTGGGACGTGCCTGAAACACCTCAAGTGGGAGGCGTCCAGGAGGCATCCTAATCAGATGCCCATACCACCTCAACTGACTCCTTTCAATGTGGAGGAGCAGCGGTTCTACTCTGAGCCTCTCCCGGATGACTGAGCTCCTCACCCTATCTCTGAGGGTGAGTCCAGCAATCCTACGGAGAAAGCTCATTTCAGCCGCTTGTATCCGCGATCTCGTTCTTTCGGTCATTACCCAAAGCTCGTGACCATAGGTGAGAGTAGGAACGTAGATTGACTGGTAAATCGACAGCTTTGCCTTAGAACTAAGCTCCCTCTTCACCACAACAGACCGGTACAACGTCCGCATCACTGCAGATGCTGCTCCAATCCGTCTGTCGATCTCTCGCTCCATTTTCCCCTCACTCGTGAACAAGACCCCAAGATACTTAAACTCCTCCACTTGGGGCAGGAGCCTGTCCCCAACCCGGAGAGGACAATCCACCTTTTTCCGGCTGAGGACCATGGACTCGGACTTGGAGGTGCTGATTCTCATCCCAGCCGCTTCACACTCAGCGGCAAACCGTCCCAGCAAGAGCTGTAGGTCATTGCTGGATGAAGCCAACAGGACAACATCATCTGCAAACAACAGAGATGAGATCCTGTGGTCACCAAGCATGACACCCTCCATTCCCTGGCTGCGCCTAGAAATCCTGTCCATAAAAATTATGAACAGGACCGGTGACAAAGGGCAGCCCTGGCGGAGTCCAACTCTCACTGGGAATGACTCCGACCGAGTGTTGGCAATGCGAACTAAACTCTCACAACGGTCGTACAGAGACCGAATAGCTCGTAACAACAAGCCCGATACCCCATACTCCCGAAGCACCCCCCACAAAAATCCACGAGGGACGCGGTCAAATGCCTTCTCCAAGTCCACAAAACACATGTAAACTGGTTGGGCAAACTCCCACGAACCCTCAAGAATTCTCGAGAGGGTAAAGAGCTGGTCCGATGTGCCACGGCCAGGACGAAAACCACATTGCTCCTCCTGAATCCGAGGTTCGACCAACGGCCGGACTCTCCTCTCCAGTACCTTGGCATAGACCTTCCCAGGGAGGCTGAGGAGTGTGATCCCTCTAAAGTTGGAGCACACCCTCCGGTCCCCTTTTTTGAAGAGAGGAACCACCACCCCGGTTTGCCATGCCAAAGGCACTGCCCCCGACCTCCACGCAATGTTGCAGAGGCGTGTCAACCATGACAACCCAACAACATCCAGGGCCTTGAGGTACTCGGGGCGAATCTCGTCCACCCCCGGGGCCCGGCCACCAAGGAGATTTTTAACCACCTTGGCGACCTCAGCCCCTGTGATAGGCGAGTCATCCCCCTCGTCCCCAAACCCTGCTTCCTCTGTGGAAGGCGTATCAGTGGGATTGAGGAGATCCTCGAAGTATTCCTTCCACCGCCCGACGATATCCCCAGTTGAAGTCAACAGTGTCCCATCCGCACCATACACAGTGTGGACGGGGAGCTGCTTTCCCCTCCTGAGCCGCCGAACAGTTTGCCAGAATCTCTTTGAAGCCGACCGAAAGTCTTGTTCCATGGCCTCACCAAACTCCTCCCATACCCGGGTTTTTGCTTCAGCAACCACCCGAGCTGCACTCCGCTTGGCCTGCCGGTACACCTCAGCTGCTTCGGGAGTCCCACAAGCCAACCAAGCTTGATAGGACTCCTTCTTCAGCTTAATGGCCCCCCTCACCACTGGTGTCCACCACTTGGTTCGGGGGTTGCCACCACGAGATGCACCGACCACCTTGCGGCCGCAGCTCTGGGCTGCCGCTTCAACAACAGAGGTGGAGAACATGGCCCATTCAGACTCCATGTCTCCAGACTCCCTCGGAATGTGGTTGAAGTTCTTCCGGAGGTGGGAGTTGAAGACCTCCCGGACAGGGGCCTCAGCCAGACGCTCCCAGCACACCCTCACTATACGTTTGGGTCTACCAGGTCTGAATGGCTTCCTCCCCTGCCATCGGATCCAACTCACCACCAGGTGGTGATCAGTTGACAGCTCTGCACCTCTCTTTACTCGGGTGTCCAAGACATACGGTCGCAGGTCTGATGATACGATAACAAAATCGATCATCGACCTGCGGCCTAGGGTGTCCTGGTGCCAGGTGCACATATGGACACCCTTATGCTTGAACATGGTGTTCGTTATAGACAGACTGTGGTTAGCACAGAAGTCCAATAACTGAACACCACTCGGGTTCAGATCGGGCAGGCCGTTCCTCCCAATCACCCCCCTCCAGGTTTCACTGTCGTTGCCCACGTGCGCATTGAAGTCCCCCAGTAGGACAATGGAGTCTCCAGGAGGAGCACCCTCCAGCACCCCAGTCACAGACTCCAAAAAGGGTGGGTACTCTGAAACATCATTTGGTGCATAGGCACAAATGATGGTCAGGACCCGTTTCCCAACCCGAAGGCGCAGGGAAGCAACCCTTTCGTCCACCGGGGAAAACTCCAATATAGAGGCAGCAAGGTGGGGCGATACAAGAATACCTACCCCTGCTCGTCGCCTCTCGCCCGGGGCAACTCCAGAAAAGGCCAAGCTCCAGCCCCTCTCCAAGAGACTGGTTCCAGAACCGGAGCTGTGTGTTGAGGTGAGGCCGACTATATCTAGCCGGTATCGCTCAATCTCGTACACCAGCTCAGGCTCCTTCCCCACCAGAGAGGTGACATTCCACGTACCAAAAGCCAGTTTAGAAAGCTTGGGATCAGTCCGCCAAGGTCTCCGCCTTTGACTGCCACCTAATCCACATAGCACCGGACTTCCATGATCCCTCCTGCAGGTGGTGAACCTACTGGAGGGCGGACCCATGTAACTCCTTCGGGCTGAGCCCGGCCGGGTCCCATGGGTGGAAACCCGGCCACCAGACGCTAGCCTTCGAGCCCCTCCCCCAGGCCTGGCTCCAGGGTGGGGCCCCGGTAACCCCATACCGGGCGGGGTACACTGAATCCTTGATATACAATTTATCATGAGAGTCTGTTGGATCGTTCTTCGTCTGGCCCTTCACCCAGGACCAGTTTGTCTTGGGAGACCCTATCAGAGGCAAATTGCCCCGGACAACATAGCTCCTGGGATCACTGGGGCACGCAAACCCCCCCACCACGATAAGGTGACGGTTCATGAGGGGGCTATATATATATATATATATATATATATATATATATATATATATATAGGGGGGGGAGTATATTCATATACTCAGATTCGGCAAAAAAATTACAAAAACAAGTTAAAAATCCATTTGTAAAGCATATGATCAAAATATGGTGTGAAGCTAAAAACTATTTAAAAGAACCACAGTTATTGTCACAATTTAGTCCAATATGGGGTAATCAATATTTTAAACCAGGGAGAGCGGACGCTGTATTTAAAGTATGGAATTTAAAAGGGATACAAAAGATTCAGGATTTATATTTGCCATGTGCAGATAACATAATGTCTTTTGAAGAGTTGAGGATCAAATTTAATCTCAATAGAACACATTTTTTTTAAATATCTTCAACTTAGAAACTTTATTCGATCAAATCAAAATAAAGCTCTCACTCGACCTATTTATTCATCCTTGGAAAAAATGTTGATGAAAGATAGTAAAAGAAAGGGTATTATTTCAGAGTTTTATAACTCATTGACACTATTTTCAAGTGAAAATTCACTGAAAAGATTAAACTACTGGAAAGAAGATCTGCAAACTGAAATTTCAGAGGAACAATGGGAATTGGCTTGTACAGAAGCTCAAACCAAATCAATAAATGTACGCCTTAAATTGATACATTTCAAATGGTTAATGCGGATGTATGTTACACCGGAGGAGTTAAATAAATATAACAAAAATATACCAGATACATGCACAAAGTGCATGGAAAGTAAAGGAACTCTATTTCATTGTTTATGGGAATGTAGATTAATAAGAATGTTTTGGGAAGAGGTGAGGGTAACAATTGAAAAAATAATCTCAAAACAAATCATATTGAATCCTAAATTGTTTTTGTTGGGTCTGTACCCAGAAAAGCATAATTTTAATAAAAGTGAAAGAACATTCATAGACCTCAGTTTGCTTAATGCCAAAAAATGTATTGCACTATTATGGAAAAAGACTCATAGACCAGATGTGACTCAGTGGTTAAGACAGATGTTAACAAACCTTCCATTAGAAAGAATAACATATATACTGAAATCAAAGGAAATTGTGTTTGAGAATATATGGAGACCTTTTATTGATTATGTAAAAAATTTAAACATAACTCTTGAAGAAGAAGGTGAATGATGTGTGTGGACCTTGTAAATTCCAAACTGGTGAACATAATATGTATACTTATGTGTTGGATTGTCTAGACTAAACAGAGGAGCATTGTTGAAGATTTGATTTTGTTGGTGGTTGTTGGTGTTTTTTAGTGCATTTTTTTTTTTGTAGTACTTTAGTGTTAGTGTTTGATTGTTTGTATCATGTTTGTTTAAAAAAAAAAAGGTTCAATAAAGATATTGTGGAAAAAAAAAAAGATAAGATAAGATAAGAAAAGCCTTTATTAGTCCCCCAATAGGGAAATTCCAGGATTGCAGCATCACAGGGATAGCAGCACTCAGAGCAATAGTAAATAAGATAAGAGAACAGGTTAGCCACAGTAGTAAATAAGTATACATACAGTGCATCCAGAAAGTATTCACAGTGCTTCACTTTTTCCACATTTTGTTATGTTACAGCCTTATTCAAAAATGGATTAAATTAATTTTTTCCTCAAAATTCGACACACAACACCACACAATGACAATGTGAATTTTTTTTAAATTTTTTTAAATTAAAAATAAAAAACTAAGAAATCACATGTATTCACAGCCTTTGCTCGGTACTTTGTTGATGCACCTTTGGCAGCTGTTACAGCCTCAAGTCATTTTGAATATGATGCCACAAGCTTGGCACACCTATCTTTGGGCAGTTTCGCCCATTCCTCTTTGCAGTACCTCTCCATCAGGTTGGATGGGAAGCGTCAGTGCACAGGTGCTGCACAGTGGCGCAGTGGTTAGCACTGCGGCAGCACAGTTTACCCTTGGCCAGGGGATCGTGGGATCGATCCCAGCCCCCGACCAATCTCCACACCGATCTGTGTGGAGTTTGCATGTTCTCCCCATGTTTGCGTGGGTTTACTCCGGGATTTCTCTGGTTTCCTCCCACATGCCAAAAAACATGCAGGTTAGGTTAATTGGAGACTCTAAAGTGGCCCTAGGTGTGAATGTGTGTGTGAATGGTTAAGGGATAGTGCCGTATTGTGGCTGCTTCATCCATCCAGGTGGTGGATGACCCTCAATTTCCCCTCTGGGGATCAATAAAGTATACTAAATCTAAAAAATTTTCAGATCTCTCCAGAGATGTCCAATTAAATTCAAGTCTGGGCTCTGGCTGGACCACTCAAGGACATTCACAGAGTTGTCCTGAAGCCACTCCTTTGATATCTTAGCTGTGTGCTTATCGTTGTTGTCCTGCTGAAAGATGAACCGTTTCCCTAGTCTGAGGTCAAGAGCGCTCTGGAGCAGGTTTTCATTCAGGATGTCTCTGTACATTGCAGCATTCATCTTTCCCTCTATCCTGACTAGTCTCCCAGTTCCTGCCGCTGAAAAACATCCCCACACCATGATGATGCCATCACCATGCTTCACTGTAGGGATGGTATTGGCCTGGTGATGAGCAGTGCCTGGCTTTCTCCAAACATGATACCTGGCATTCACACCAAAGAGTTGAATCTTTGTCTCATCAGACCAGAGAATTTTGTTTCTCATGGTCTGAGAGTCCTTCAGGAGCCTTTTGACAAATTCCAGGTGGGCTGCCATGTGCCTTTTACTAAGGAGTGGCTTCCATCTGGCCACTCTACCATACAGGCCAGATTGGTGGATTGCTGCAGAGATGGTTGTCCTTCTGGAAGTTCTCCTTTCTCCACAGAGGAACGCTGGAGCTCTGACAGAGTGACCATCGGGTTCTTGGTCACCTCCCTAACTAAGGCCCTTCTCCTCCGATCGCTCAGTTTAGACAGACAGCCAGCTCTAGGAAGAATCCTTGTGGTTCCAAACTTCTTCCATTTATGGATGATGGAGGCCACTGTGCTCACTGGGACCTTCAAAGCAGCAGAATTTTTTCTGTACCCTTCCCCAGATTTGTGCCTCGAGACAATCCTGTCTCGGAGGTCTACAGACAATTCCTTTGACTTCATGCTTGGTTTGTGCTCTGACATGCACTGTCAAATGTGGGACCTTATATAGACAGGTGTGTGCCTTTCTAACTCATGTCCAATCAACTGAATTTACCACAGGTGGACTCCAATTAAGCTGTAGAAACATCTCAAGGATAATCAGTGGAAACAGGATGCACCTGAGCTCAGTTTTGAGCTTCATGGCAAAGGCTGTGAATTAGTGTGATCATGTACATGTGATTTCTGAGTTTTTTTATTTTTAATAAATTTGCAAACATTTAAAAAAAAACTTTTCAAATTGTCATTATGGGGTATTGTGTGTAGAATTTTGAGGGAAAAAAAATAAATTTAATCCATTTTGGAATAAGGCTATAACATAACAAAATGCAGAAAAGGTGAAGCGCCGTGAATACTTTCCAGATGCACTGTATGTACACAGTTATATACACAGTGCAGGAACATTGCAGCTAGATGGTATCAACAGCATTACAGTTAGTTAAATTACCCGGCAAAATATAAATATGGACCCAGACAGTATTTTTCACTTGCCGAGGATTCAAGATTGAAGATTCAAAGACTTATTTGTCATCACTTTTCTACATACAGGAAAATTGAAAGGCCGTTTCTCTCTCTCTTAGTGGTGTGCACAATATATAAGAAAAGAAGGAGCAAGGATGGAAAACAACAGCAGTCTATGTACAGTAATGCTACCCGTAATGCAAATAAAGATAAATGATAAAACCCAGCAATCCTATATACAGAAGAAGTGGAGCCATAATACCCATAACTGCAAATTCAGTGCAGTAGTGTAGGTGCAGACAGTGATACATTGGACTGCACATGATCAATATTTCAATAGCAGACAGACAGCAGTAGGTATGACATTTGTGCAAATGGTTGCAGTAAGGTGCCGAGACATACAACAGCAGATGTATTACTGTTGGTGTGCCAAGTCTTTCTGTGCAAACAGCTGAGGTAGCTATTGTGTGGATGACTGTGTTACAGTCCAGGGGTGGGGGGGAGTGAGCAGAGTTCAGGGTCCTGATGGCCTGGTGAACAAATCTGTTTAGCGGTCTTGTGGAGCGGGCCCAGAGGTTCTGGTACCTTTTTCCCAAGGGCAGGGGGCTGAAGAGGGAGTGTGAGGGGTGGGAGGTGTCGCCTGCAATATTAATGGCTCTGCGGGTGAGGCGGATGTAGTAGATGTCTGAGACGGGGGAACAGAGGGGCACCGATGAGCTCGCTGGCTGCTTTCACTGTGCATTATAGTGTCTTCCAGCAGGAGGCGGTGCACCTTCCGTACCACACCGCGATGCAGCTGGTGAGGATGCTCTCAATGGTACCCCGGTAAAATGAGCACATGATAGGGGGGGGACTCGTGCTGTCCTCAGTTTGCGGAGGAAATGGGGCCAAGTTTGAGCCTTCTTGACCAGTGATGTGGTGTTGTTGGACCAGGAGAGGTCCTTAGAGATGTGCACCCCCAGGAACTTGGTGCTGTTCACCCGCTCCACAGCTGCTCCATCGATGATCAGAGGGGGATGCTGTGTGTGTACTCTCCTAAAGTCGACCACAATCTTCTTGGTTTTTCACACCTTCAGGAAGAGATTATCGTCTTTACACCACTGGACCAGTTGGCTCACCTCATTTCTGTAGTTGGCCTCTTCATTGTTTGTGATGAGGCCCACCACCGTCGTGTCGTCCGCAAACTTGATGATGTGGTTGGTGCTGTAGGTTGGCACGCAGTCATGGGCCAGCAGGGTCAAGAGCAGTGGGCTGAGCATGCACCCTTGTGGGGCCCCTGTGCTCAATATGATGGTCTTGGAGGTGTTGCTGCCGACCCGCATGTTCTGTGGCTTCCCTGTGAGAAAGTCCAGCACCCAGTTACAGAGAGAGGTTTTGAATCCTGGGCAACATCCCAAACTTCCTTAGCCTCCTCAAAAAGTACAGCTGCTGTTGAGCCTTCTGACCAGCAGTGTAGTGTTCATTGTCCAGGTGAGGTCCTCAGTGATGTGGACACCCAAGTACTTAAAGCTGCTCATCCTTTCCACTTTGAGCTCCCGCATGAATAGTGGGCAATGAGATCGATGTGCATTGTGAGGAGCTTTCGTGTCCTGATATCTGTGGCCTCCATCCCCTCCTTTGACCAGGTTACTATTCCAGCAGGGTATCATGGACAGCATGGTGGTACAGTGGTTAGCGCTGTTGCCTAACAGCTAGAAGGTTCCAGGTTTGACTCCCCAGGCTGGCAGGGGTGGGAAACTTTCTGTGTGGACTTTGCATGTTGTTGTAAGATGTGCCTAATGCAGATGTTTAGATAGAACAGCTCGGTGCGTGAACGTGAGTGAGTGCGTGCGCGCAGCCGAGGCGCGCCCCAGGGGTGTGTGGAATAGTGATGGGAATTCCGGCTCTTTTTAGAGAACCGGCTCTTTTGGCTCGGCTCACTAAAAAGAGCCGGCTCTTTCGGCTCCCAAGCGGCCCTTCAGGTTGTTTTGTTGCTTTAATTTAATTTATTATCAACAATATAAAATTATGCACAAAATTAATTACCAATGTAAAAAACGTTTTTTATTTATATATGTTTATTATATAAATATGCTTTAATTTATTCACTCCACATAAAATGTAAAAAGTAAATTATAAAATTCAAAAACCAACTATTTACAATTCAACTTATAGCTCTTTAAATTTTCAGCTTTTTCCTTTTAAACAAATTTAAAGTGAAACAACACAAAACACTGCAAACCACAACACAATAAAATATAAATTAAAATATGCAAAACAAAAAGGAAAAAATGAACACCCAGATCCTTAATTAAGGTAAAGGTTGGCATTTAGAAATACCAAGTGCCTCAGCTTTGAGGAGCTGATCCGGTTTCTTCTTTCAGTAATTATCTGCCCTGTTTTGGAGAAGATTCTCTCAGAGGGGACTGATGTTGCCACAATGCACAGTCTCCGTGTCATCACCTGGGTAAGATGTGGATAAATTGAAGCCTTGGTCTCCCACCAGCTCAGTGGGTCTGCACTTCTCTGGCAAAGGGGCTCATCAATGTAGGATCTCACTTCCAGTATTGCATCTGCTGAGGGATTTTCTGGCAGACTCTACACTCTGCCTTTGTATTGTCAATAAAATTGAAATGGTTCCAGATTTTGCTTCTTTTTCTGGTGTCACTCATTTTCTTTACTATACCTTTCTAATGTGTCGATGTCGTCTCTTCTTGTTTCCCCTGGCTCTCTTTCCCTCTCTCTCTCCTGCTCTGCTCATGTGCTACTGCTGCTGCTAGTGTAACTACCGCCCCTCCCCCCTCATCGCAAACACAAGGCACAAACACATATTGACCAATCACGTGCGGCTTGAAGAGAAAAAAAAGTGAGAGAGAGAGGGTGAGCGAAAGGAAAAAAAAAAACAAACAAAAAAAACACGGCTCCCAATAAGGAGCCGGCACCTGTAGTTCACTTCAAAGAGCCGGCTCTAAGAGCCGTTTCATTCGCGAACAACCCATCACTAGTGCGGAATGGCCCCGACGAGTGAACGGTGTGTGTGATTTTGGGCGGATGAGAGACAGAGAGCGAGGCGACCGGAGCAGGTAGATATCATTGCTATCAACAGTGCAGTCTGTAAATAAAGCCCCAACGCTTCAGCAATACGGCCTGTGCCTCTGTGTACCACCATATCCTGTTTAACAAGAGTGAGGTTTTACTCGGGAGTTGACCCCGGAGGAGGAAAAGCGCCTCCGGCCCTGGAGAAGACAGATCTCCCCTGCGTCCCCCAACCACGGTTAGGAGACGAGAGGCAGGAACGGTTAACACTGGCGACCACGAAGGGACTCTCACGTTGTTAAGAGGGTGGTGAGTACAGAAAGAAAAGGACAGTGGCAGCTGGGCCGAGTGACTGTCATGGCAGCTAAGCTAATGAGACATGGCGGCCGCTCGCTATCCCGCCGATATCTACAAACAAGATACTAACTCCTCAAACCCGTTCATGTCGCTGGCTAATCGTCAGGAGTGCAGACGAGGTGCTGTGAGGGCTCATGAATGTCGGGCTGAGACGAAGTGTGGACATTGTGGCCCATTTCTGTGTGATGAGAGCTGCGCGGGCGCACCTGTTGATGGAGAGGATTTGTTCGCGCCATTCGGCAGCCCCGCGCAATTTGCCACCGGCTGTGGACGGGGACCCAGCAGACCAGGACCTCAGCTTGTACAACCTGTTCGCTACCACCTCCAGTGATGGCCCCAGCAGTTCCGGGCCGTCCACTCCGCCTGCTAATGCCCCCAATGTGATCGGGTCTCTTCCACCCACTCCTTCCCATGTGATATTTGGCCATGGTGGGGGTGCGGTGGGAGAACCACGCCATCAGGCTCAGCACGTGTCACGGCCCAGACGTCAGCGCAGAGGACCGGACCGTTACGGGGACTGGGTTACTGAGTGAACCAACTGTAGCAGTTCCTGTTTGCACTACAGACTCTCCAGTTCACATTTTTGGACTCTAGTCTGGTTATAATGTTCTATATGTTTGTTTAAAAAAAAAAAAAAAAAGCTGAAATAACAATGCTTTCATATACCCACCCGCACTTGATTCCATTTGAATGTATTGTATGCTGATTAGTTGTTCAGTAATACTCCCGGTCGCCTAGAAATAGGTATTCAGAATGTATTGTTTAATTAGAAACAATGGTATTTCAATTATTTGCCCCTCACGTTTTCGCTGCCAAATGAGCTAGTTTTACCACTGCATAGACACTCGTAACCTACCTACCTATTTGAATCCCTGTTATATATTGGACACTGCTACTGCTAGGCGTACAAATGTAGAGAGTGTGTACCAATTTTATATGGTTTAAATGGAATGGAATTAGTATTAATTGCCAATCCATGGTGGGGGTAGTGTTGTAAGATGTGCCTAATGCAGATGTTTAGATAGGACAGCTCAGTGCGTGAACGTGAGTGAGTGCGTGCGCGCAGCCGAGGCGCGCCCCAGGGGTGTGTGGAATGGCCCCGACGAGTGAACGGTGTGTGTGATTTTGGGCGGATGAGAGACAGAGAGCGAGGCGACCGGAGCAGGTAGATATCATTGCTATCAACAGTGCAGTCTGTAAATAAAGCCCCAACGCTTCAGCAATACGGCCTATGCCTCTGTGTACCACCATATCCTGTTTAACAAGAGTGAGGTTTTACTCGGGAGTTGACCCCGGAGGAGGAAAAGCGCCTCCGGCCCTGGAGAAGACAGATCTCCCCCAACCACGGTTAGGAGACGAGAGGCAGGAATGGTTAACAATGTTCTCCCTGTGCTGTGTGAGTTTACTCTGGGAGCTCCGGTTTCCTCCCACAAGACATGATGGCTTGGACTTTGGTCTTGACATTTAGCAAATTTTTGGAGGCCCTGTTGTACTCTTTGCAGATATTTGGCTGTGGTTGACTCTCTTACTGCCTCCTCATGGTTCCCATTTGCCTGCGGAATGCCAAGGTATTTGTAGCTGCCCTTAACATCTGCAATGCTGCCTTCTGGTAGTTTGAATTCAGTTCTGATCATTTTCCCTCTCTTTGATAAGTCTGACCGCACTTGTTTCATCAGAATGACATTTGGATGTTGCTGTAGATCCTAGGGATGTGGATGAGTGAGTCCATGTCTCACTCATTTCTTGCATATAGCTTGATGTCATCCATGTGGAGGAGGTGAATAATTGTTTTTCCACTTCTAGACTGGTACTTACTACTGGGGGTCTTTAATTATCTGCCTACTGCTCTTCTTTCTTGCTTTTCCAGCATTTGAAGTCAAGACTTAGTCATCATGCTCATTAGACAGCTGGTTTTACACCATAAGTTAGACTTGCATCAGCTTTCAGACAGCTCCCTAAAAGCGGAAATATTAACTATGACAAAATGCACCAGAACCATGTTGTCATATTACCCAGTTTTGTTTTGTTGATATTGTTTTTTTAATTGAACACTGACTGTAAGCTTGCAATCAAAATCTCAGCAATGAAAAGAAAGTGTGAACAGAAAGTTTGTGAGCACGATACAGCTGCTGCTCCTTGCCTCTCTGTGATTCTCCTTGTGGACTTAGAAAGCTCCATACAGTGGATATAAAAAGTCTACACACCCCTGTTCAAATGCCAGGTTTTTATGATGTAAAAAAATGAGACCAAGATTGTCATAAACTCTTTGTGTGCTTTTCCACAGTGCACGGAGGAGGAGAAGGATGGAAGGATTTAAACGCTGGGTTTCACCACACACATATTTATTGACAACACCGTGCAAAAAATAAAAACTTACAGGACGGTACTGATGTACACGAAAGGCTGACACAGAAAGTGAACAGCGGGCAGACCACTGTGTACCGTGGCCACAGGAAAATAATACAATTTACACACAAGCGCTCGGGAGAGCGAGGAAGACCTTAGGTGGCTCAACTAATATAGGGAAGTAAACTGGGCAGCAGCCAAAGCGTAGCGGTTGAGCTGCAGGTAGAAACGCTACCAGAAACGCATAGCAGCTAACCACACAGAGAAATGCTAACAGTTTACTCACGGGTAGGAGCGGTCCAAAAAGTCCAGTTCTCCCCTGGAGCACAAACAACAAGTCCTTCAGACGTGACGGGCACACAACGGCAAACAAACGTATGACCCGTATAACGGTCCAGCAGTGTTTGAGTAGCAAGGAGCTGCTTATGTACAGACACCACTTGCCTAACAAATTGGGAACACCTGAGCGAGGCGTGGGAAAGATAATTACCAGGGCTGGGAACAGCTGATGGAATTAAGGAGAGCGAGGGGGCGTGGTTGGACCCGCAGACTGTCAGCAGCGTGGGAGAAAGTAGGTCACAGAGGCTGTCTAGCAGCTGCTGGTCAGGCAGTGGCTATGGATACGGGAACAGTACAGAATACACAAAATGCACGTATACAGTAGAACCAAAACCCACAGAGAGATCAGGACCGAGCCGGGGGAAGCCAAGCCGGCTCGGTTCCTGACAAAGATAAATCATTTCAAAACCTTTTCCACCATTAATGTGACCTATAACCTGTACAACCCAATTGAAAAAGAAACTGTAATCTTTTAAGGGGAAAAATAAAAAAAAACTTACAATAACCTGTTTGCATAAATATGCACACTCTTAAACTAATACTTTGTTGCAGCACCTTTGGCTTTCATAACAGCACTCAGTCTTTTTTGGGTAGGAGTCTATTAGTGTGGCACATCTTGATGTGGCAATATTTGCCCACTCTTCTTTGCACAAACACTCCAAATCTGTCAGATTGCGAGGGCATCTCCTGTGCACAGCCTTCTTCAGATCACCCCACAGATGTTTGATCGGATTCAGCTCTGGTCTGTGGCTGCTGGGCCATTCCAAAACCTTAATCTTCTTCTGGTGAAGCCATTCTTTTGTTGATTTGGATGTGTGCTTTGGGTCATTGTCGTGCTGAAAGATGAAGTTCCTCTTCATCTTCATCTTTCTAGCAGAAGCCTGAAGGTTTTGTGACAACACTGACTGGTATTTGGAACTGTTCATAATTCCCTCCACCTTGACTAAGGCCCCAGTTCCAGCTGAAGAAAAACAGCCCAAAAGCATGATGCTGTCACCACCATGCTTCACTGTAGGTATGATGTTCTTTTGGTGAAGAGCAGTGTTGTGTTTGTGCCAAATATGCCTTTTGGAATTATGGCCAAAAAGTTCAACCTTGGTTTCATCGGACCAAAACACATTTTCCCACATGCGTTTGGGAGATTTCAAATGTGTTTTTGCAAAATTTAGCTGGGCTTGGATGTTTTTCTTCATAAGATAAGGCTTCCGTCTTGCCACCCTAGACAGGAGATTGTTGTCACATGTACTAAACAGCCAGTACTTGTCAGAAATTCCCGCAGCTCCATCAATGTTGCTGTCGGCCTCTTGGCAGCCTCCCTGACCAGTTTTCTTCTCGCCTTTTCATCAATTTTGGAGGGACGTCCAGTTCTTGTTAATGTTACTATTGCGCCCTATTTTCTCTCCACTTGATGATGACTGTCTTCACTGTGTTTCATGGTATATTTAATGCCTTGGAAATTCTTTTGTATCTTTCTCCTGACTGATACCTTTGAACAGTAAGAGCCCTCTGATGCTCTGGAAGCTCTCTGCAGACCATGGCTTGTGCTGTAAGATGTGACTACAGAAATGTCAGGAAAAGGCTACTAGAACAGCTGAACCTTATTTGGGGTTAATCAGAGGCACTTTAAATGGTGGCAGGTGTGTGCTGACTCCCATTTAACATGAGTTTGAATGTGATTGGTTAATTCTGAACACAACCACATCCCCATTGGCTTACAAGATGTGTGCATATTTATGCAAACAGGTTTATTGTATGTTTTTTATTTTTTATTTTTCCCTTTACAAGATTTCAGTTTGTTTTTCAGTTGGGTTGTACAGGTTATAGGTCACATTAATGGTGGAAAAAGTTTTGAAATGATTTATCTTGGTCTCATTTTTTTACATTACAAAAACCTGGTATTTGAAAAGGAGTGTGTAGACTTATTATATCCACTGTATGTCTCGATCAGAGGTTGCACTAGACTTTTTTGTTATCTGTCATTTTGAAAGACTTGTAAAAATTCTGTCTTAATCTATTTTTATCTGTCATTTTAGTTGACTTTAATTAGATCATCCTCAGTGTAATCTGTCCACTGACAGACAGCCTTCTGAATTTTCAGTCATTGCTGAAAAAAATCCATCAATGAAGGACAATTTTCAGTAAACGCAACCTCTGGTCTCGATACACCCTCATATTGTGCATTTAGGATTATAAACGTGAGATGCTGGATGTAATGTTTTGACAGGTTGAATTTCCCCCTACTTCCACATGATCCACATTTATCTTTATCAGAATGTCATCATCTGAGTAATGGGCTTATCTTGTTCTTATTTCCCCTGTGACTCTATTCGCTCATGAGTTACCATAACTACAGTAGATAAAAACATGACTCTAGACATCAGTTTTGTGTTTTGAACACACTGTTACAACTACAATGATGATGCTTTCCTGTAAGACAGAGCCACTAATAATTATAATTGACCTAATTAGCTGATGGATATAGACTAAGAAATAAATAACAGGCAAGAAGTAATAAATCTTGAAGTGACATGCTGGTCAAAGTTATTTTTTTTCTTGTTAAAATGTCTGCAACATGTTTTTTATGGCTTGTAAGACATCAGGAGCTAAATCACTCTCATATGTCATGCCTGTGCTTTTCTGCTGTTAAAGTTCAGTAAAGCTCCTCCCCGTGGAAAAAGGCAAGTTTAGAGGGATTGTTTTTGTGATGTCACTATAACAGGTGAACCAGTCAAGAATAAGCACTGGCTACAGGCCTATGGGCCTATGAGCTATGGGTGGGTCTACTTAGAATATTCATAGATTCTGGCATTTGAAGGAGAATGAAAAGGGAAAAGACTTTCACAAGCAATTGCAAGACCATGGAAAGTTTTTTTTTGTATGAGTGGGAAAAAAGAGGGCAAGATACCATTTTAGAAAATGCAGATATGTTTATAAAGGGGATTTATATCCGCTGCAGTGTGTCTTTCATCTTCAGGTAAACCAACAAGGCAAAAAGATATAGATGGCATTCTGTTTTATTCTTAAAAAGTGAGGAAACCAGCAGATTTTTTTAAAGAAAGTAATACAGAGGTAACCTCACCATAATGCCATAAAGGCAAACAAATGAAGAACTAAGAAAAGCACAGAACTGAAATCTCAAAGTGCTACTGTCCCTCAGCACCACACCACATGATGGCAGCAGTGACTCGGGTTATTGAGATAAAGGAAGCCACAAGAGGATTTCCAGGATTTAGCAACCTTGCAGTTTTTCAGGTACCTAAAGATCTGAAGACTCATAGTTAATATTAAGAAATTTACTTTCGAATAAAGGATAAATACATGTTTAAAATGCCAAATAATTTGTGTATCGAGATGCAGAAGAAAATGATAAACAAGCAAAGAGAGAAACACAAGAAAAGCGGACTCTAGATTGGGGGTATAATAATAGGTGAATTTATTATTTATACAGTTCAAACCAAATTCACAATATCAGTCATCTCAAGACTCTATTAAAGTCTATAAGGTAAGGATCTTACAATATTAGAACCTGGACACCAGTGAGCAATGACTTGGCAATCATTTTTGAATAAAAAAAAATGTCTGAAATGTCAAAACCCCATTTTTGCAATTTTAAAGAATGAGACCCGTGATTGGTACACACTTTAGTCATTCTCCATCTGTCATGAAATTGGGCCTTTTAATTTCATAATCTTTAAAAAACCTAATACATAAATTGCCGGTCTGACACTGAATGATTCAACTTCACTGAAATTTTAACACGTGAAGTCATTTTTAGAACATTTTGCCAAGTCTTTGTCATTTTTTTCTTATGTAGCCTGTTATGTCCATAACTCGTATGCTGAATAACCAGGCTGGAGGTGCAGTGAACATAACTTTATTATATCAAACAACAACAACAACAGGTGCTCCGTACAGGCCAAGGGGTCAATGACGAAAGAGGAAGAGCTCTTCTGCTCTAGCCCTTTATACCTCGGAGTGATGGCGGAACCGGAAAGGCGGGGCCGTCACCCCCAGTACACCCAGGGTGTACCCAGCGCCATACTGGTACACCATATTTCCCCCCACTGTAGAAAAATGCCAAACACACCAATTAGGCCATCCCAAATTTAAACCCAACTCGTGCACTAACAGCAATAATATCTGTGTACAGAAATAAGTATATACAGGCTGATCCATTCACACCAGAATAAACTAGCAGGGGCCAGGTAGACTGCCGGCCCACCTCAACACGGCTAGACGGGTTATTCTGCCATCTTTGAAATAATGAAGTCCGTTAAAGAAAATGGCCATGTTCCTAAAACTAAAACAATCCCCTAAACATATATATACACAATCAGATTTTCATAACCAAACACAAACAGTCAATATGTACACCTATAACATGTTGCCAGCCCCCACCCCAACACACCCACCCAACAACCTGGGCAATACACACAAACAGCTTATCATAATACAAACAGTGTTAGTTTTTTTTAAAACAACACAGGGCAAAAATGCAACAAGTACATATTAACAATGTGACTTAGGGCAAAATGGCATATTAGCAACACTACCACACCATGCTAATAGCACCCCCCCCCAGTCACCTTACAGTCCCAGTGGGGGACCCACCCCTAGGATTTCCATCAGGCAGGCCCCTCCCAGAGTGCCTTTGCCTCTTCTCCTCTGGGGACGAGCCACGTCAGCGTCTCTTTCCATCCACCTACCACAGCTCATTAGGGTGTCTCCACGATTCAACGGACAGTCTTAAGTAGCCGTCCTCCCGGGCAGCCATCACCCGCGGCTGCCCCTGATCATCTCGTCGTTTTCTTTTCTCGTGCATGCCCCTCACTCGAGCTTCTACCCTGTGCCTGTGCGTACCCGATGCGCAGGGGAGCTCGACTGGGCTTCCGACCACCATATTGTAACCGGGCTCCCACCCTGGGTCGAATCTTGTCACCAACCCGGTCCGGAGCCCTCCTTGATCTCTGGTGTCGATGTTTGGCGCGTCGTAGAATTGCACCTGCTGGTCCTGCCCCGCTCTCCTTCCTCCTAAATGCCACCGCAGCCCCTGCAGCTCCTCACTTCACGGTATCACTTGGACCAACTCCAGAAGTCAAGGGAGCTAGCGTCTTGGCTCCATCAGCCATCCTGGGCGTTCCGCTGTGCCATCCAGTTCCCACATCCAGGGCAACTTGGACACTGGCATTGGAACCTGCCTGAGATGGCGCTTCATGTTGCTGATCTTGCACTCCTCCCACAATACCAAGCCAGTCACTGTCCCAAACCGCATCATCCTTCACGTGCGGAGCAGGTTGGCCCCACAAACTGCAGCCCGACCACTCCTCTCTGACGCCACAGGCGATCGCGAATCCCAGGCTGTAGAATATATCACATCCCATGATGTTCGACCCACCAGCGGTCACCACGAACTGAATGTTAGACATCATTGCCAACTTGTACCTCGCCGTCAATCCCAACGAACTCACGACAAATAGCCTGCTTCCTCCACAGCCAGAGCACGGCGTCCACAAGTCTCTCACACAGTAATGTGGGAACAGACTCCTCACTGTGGGCCAGTTCAACAGGGAAATCGCTGATCCCATGTCTACCAACAATGGCACTTCAATGGCGTCCAGCAAAACTTCGTAGTAAATCCACCCATCTGTGCTAGGGGAGACGGTATGAACAACCGTAGGAGTCGCTGCGAGGGAGTCTGCCTCATGTCTTTGGTCCCCTCGCTCAAACAAAATTTTTGCAGACTCTGGTGAAATGGTGTAGAAGACTGCACTTGCCACAGCATTTGCCCTTTGCTGGACACTCTCTTGCCTTGTACCGGTGCCTGGCGGACCCACAGCCATAGCATCTTGGCGTACCCGGGGCAGACCTGATTTTCACAGCGGCAGCGTATTCCTCTTCAGTTACGCTGTCTTCGCTGTCCGAGTCCGCAGCCAGCACCTTCAAATGTGGTTCGTTTTGCCCCGACGTGCTTCTCTCACTGAGGTCTTTTGATATCTTCTCTGCTACTTCAAACTGCTGCGCTATCTCAATAGCCGTGGCTAACGTCAGTTCACACGGGTAGGTCAGGAGCCTCAACCGTGCCATAGAACAAGCAGTGTGCTCTGCCAGTTGATCACAGACCATCTCCTCTTTAAGGCTCCAAATTGGCACTCCCCTGCCAGCTGACGCAGGTCTGCAACGAAGCGCTGCACCGACTCTCCTGTCCGCTGGCGGTGCTCCCGAAACTGAACTCTCCAGACTATGACACTCTCCCGCATGCAAAAGTAGCGTGCCATTAGCTCAACCACGTCTTCAAAGCTATCAGCATCTCCTAAAGTACTGAAGATACTTTGACCCTCCACGCCAAGATTATGGACTAATATAGCCCTCGCACGTAGCTTCTTGAGCTCACTGAGGTTTAGGGCCACCAGATAATTCTGGAAAGCCACATACCACTGAGCCCAGGGGACTGGCAGCTAGCCCCGAACCTCCAAAAACGGCTGAAAAGTGGAAACAGCTCGCTCCATACCTTTTTCCTTGTCGCCAAATGTTATGTCCATAACTCGTATGCTGAATAACCAGGCTGGAGGTGCAGTGAACATAACTTTATTATATCAAACAACAACGACAACAGGTGCTCCGTACAGGCCAAGGGGTCAATGATGAGAGAGGAAATGCCCTTCCACTCTAGCCCTTTATACCCTGGAGTGACAGCGGAACCAAAAAGGTGGAGCTGTCACCCCCAGTACATCCAGGGTGTACCCAGCGCCATATTGGTGCACCACATAGCCATTACGAAATCTAAAAGATTTTAATTTTACTCACATTTTATATTTTTCCCAAAATATTTAACTGATTAAGTGAACCTTGGAGATGTAAAACGGTAAATGGCATTCACTAATATAGCACATTTTACTCATCTCTGGATGACCAAAGCACGTTACAGATCCTGTTATCCACCCATTCACACACTGATGGTGGCGGAGCTGCCATGCACTGGCACTGGCCTGACCCACCAGGAACAACTGGGGGTTCAGTGTCTTGCTCAAGGACACTTTGACATACAGACTGCAGACAGAGCGGGAATCAAACCCCTCACCCTCTGATCAGTAGTCAGCCACACCACACCTGCACCACAGCCGCCCACAGACAGCATTTCTCAATTTTTCATTCATAACGATTAAGACTAAGTTTGATTTGAAGGACAATTAGATACATCTATTTGCTTACTCCATGGTGAGTAAAGATCCTCCTGCCTATTTGCACATGTTGATTAACTACTGCAGAATTTTTCAACCAGGGTTCCTTGGAACTCAGGTGTTTTGTAAGAACATTCAGGGTTCGATGGGAAATTGTCTAATTTGACTTCTTAATTGGTCCAAAAAATTGCAAATAATTTGTCGTCATGGTGCATGAGTTCTGTAGTGGCGCTTTCATGCCAGTAGGTGGCAGTATGAAAGCAGTATGGGTACCTTCTTCCTCTTCTTCTTTGTGTGTTTTATGGCGGTTAATGACCTTGTTAAGATGTGCTAGAGGTCGTGGTGACTAGATGAAAAAGTATTTTAAGAGGTCAGATGCTGAACTGGGCCCAGGACAAAATTCTAACCCAGATGAAGGGCTGAGTGGTTGTCAAAATAAAGCTAAGACAGTCAAGACAAGACAGTACAGGAAAAGTTACTTTTGCTTTGGATTTACTTCTACTGGGGATCCCACTGCATCAAGCTGTTATGCTTGGTGTGTGGGGAAATGCTAACCAACTGTGCTATTGGCCCATGCAAGTTAAAATGTAATCTCCAAACAAAACATCCATCACTTCAAAATAAGAACACGGACTATTTAGTTAATCTACATGAGCACATGGAGAAATAGGTAATTTTAATGAGAAAAACCTGGGCTTTTCAAGCCTGACTGCTTTAAAAATTAAAGCAAGAGAGACTTTCTTCAGTTCCTGCCAGGATATCAGCTTTGTGTTCATCTAAACAAGCCCAGGTTTCACACTGAGTGAGTATAAACTAATTTTAAGCTAAACTATCATTACATACTGTATGCTATAATAGGCTACAATGTGTCATTTCATAACCTTTTGGTTGATGGAGTGCTGTGAGATTTTTTTCAATGTGAAAAGGGTTCCTTGGCTGAAAAAAGGTTGAAAAACACTGAGTTACTGTATATGTACAGAGTGCTAACACATGCTCACACAGGCATGTGTAATCAATGTTTAGGCTAAAGCATCAAGTACAAACCCCCTTTTTAATCCAAGAACATCAATAGATGGGATCACAAGTGTCACACAGACCTCTTCTGGTGGACTTTTCCAAGGGCTGATGGGTTAATATTGACAACTTGATATATGGAAATGGGTATAAATAACCCACAACTTGTAAGATTGATTTGCATGTTATATAAAGTAATTGTAAGCATTATGAGTGGAATTTTATGTGAAAACTATGCGGGAGATGGGAGTTAGAACACAGTTGGTGGATTCCCCCCACGCTCACCTGTCTTTAACTTTTGGCTTTGTGATACACAAAGCCACAATATGTTAATGCACATTTTAGGGGAATGACTAGGGTTGAGGTAGGGGAAGGCTATGCTTTCCACATTCCATATTACGACTGTAATTATTCACCAGCTCACTTCATGTCCACTAGATGTCACGTTTTCCAAGTCTAACTTGCTAAATGCTTTACTAGTGTTCATGCTCGTGTAAATGCCTCATGAAACTACAGGCAAAAAGTCAAAAGAGTCTTATGAATTT
The DNA here is from genome assembly GCA_020510985.1 of Pholidichthys leucotaenia. Classification (NCBI taxonomy): domain Eukaryota; kingdom Metazoa; phylum Chordata; class Actinopteri; order Cichliformes; family Pholidichthyidae; genus Pholidichthys; species Pholidichthys leucotaenia. Next base: position 295,435,344 of record CM035846.1, read on the forward strand.
CCATGATGTCTGGCTGACTTTGGGGTGCTTAATGTGGGACTAATAAAGGCTTATCTTATCTTATCTTACCTTATTGGAGGCAGAAGAGCCCCTAACCAGGCTAACACAAGCCTAGCTTGGTTTCAGGCCCAGAGGCCACAGAAGGGGATGTGTGAACATGACATGGACGCCAACAAGGAAGAGTGAGATGAGACAAGCCCCTGGCCAGGTCTTCTGGACACCCAATCAGAATTCCTCAAAGTAGCAGGTAATGAGAGACCTTTGGTTGGTGGCAGGAAACGGAGCTGCTTTCTTCCCCCAGCTGCCCTGGGGCTTTCCAGCCATTGTAAGGACTGCAGATATGGTGTATGTGCAAATAAAGCAGGTCATTTTATGATGATCACACATCCTAAGGGAAGCCTGAAACACCAGATTTATCTTTTTAAAGCCTATTTTCCCCCTAATGGCATTTTAAAATGTATTTATAAGTCAGATATTGGCTCTATCAGACCTTCAGTTATGCAATGTCCTGAAAACAATGGTTCAACCAATCATCATGGAATCATTCTTTAAATAGCCAGATGCTCTATGCATATTACTCCCCAGAAATATTAAAATACGTCTATTGTCATCCTCTAAAGTCAGAATTACCTTAAACTGTTCTGACAAGTGAATTTTACACCATCAGGAGAATTATTTCAGGACACCATCAAAGCTGTGTTTTCTCATATTTTGCATACGACAGCCAAGAGTTGTACCATTAGACCAATATATCTCAGTGCTTAGCAGGTGTGTTGGAGCAGCACAACACAACCTGAGGGTAACAGAGAGACGATGTTTAAGAGTAAAGACAACTTTATGGATGGGGAAAGTTTCCTCTGTTACTGCAGTATGCAAAGAGCAGATAGAAACTACACAAGAAAATGCTCCCAAAGAGGCTACCATTTTTAAAAGACACTTCCAGCCGATCTACAAAGATTTATTTGGTTGTCATATACCTCACGTCACTTTATAACTTTCTCACGCCCGTCCTTTCGGAAGCCACTGGTAGCCAACACACTGGACCAATTTCTGGGATAGCTGTGAAGGAAACTAAACCACTGCACTTTCTTTTTGCTCCACTTCACAAACTACAGAAAAATAAGACCAGCCACTGGAGAGCCTGTATGATTTCAGATTCTTTTTGGCTGTTCTTACAGCAAGCTGCACATGTGCTTGCACGTCTTGGGAGCTCGCCTTCATTTGTATGGCTCCGAGGACTTTTTTTCTGAGGACAGTTTCCTGATAAAGAATGTAGGGCAATTAGCATCAGCAGCCTGGATGATATGAATTAAGAAAGAAAGGAGCAAAAGACTAAACTATTTGTCCCTTTTGACTTTCCGTGCTCACCATTCTGCAAATAACTCAAGATTTCGCCATCTATGGGAAATTCAAGAGTATTTTAACTCCGGACCCATTTCTGAAAGTGAGTGTGGGCGCTGGCGGGAGTCAGTAACACTGTCCATCTTGGAAGTCATCCGGACTGGAGAGCATTTTGATCTTTTCACTCTCCGTTTTCTCAACCACTGCTGTTTCCCTCAGCCAAGGGTGGGTCTGTGGCCACCAACAGACACGCCAATATGACTTCTTCCTGCCAGCATTCCACACACACATACAAAAACAACAGAAAGGTCAAAAGAACATGTAAAAAGTCAAACTGCAACTGACGGGTGGTAATAATGTAACAGGAAAATAACTGAAGTTGGTGCAGCTCACAGTTTATCTTCACTTGGGACAAAATAGAGTGTTGGAGGGTGTGAAAAAACAAACAAACCCCAGGATGTGTAATTATGGGGAGAAAAGCCAGAGCAAGTGAGCACACCTGCAGAGAAAGCGAGAGTAAGAAATAAGGAAGAAAGAGAGATGTCAAGAGAGCAAGAAGCTGTGAGTGAGTAAGAGAGAGAAAGAGGAGGAGGAGCATCACAGAGAAAGAGCAACACAAGCAGAACACCCCATACACATCAGTCAGTGGCTTTAGAAGGACAAGAGCACAAGAGAGGAGAGGAGGAGAGGAAAAGAAAGTAGAATCAAAGAAAAGGGCACAAAGAAGGCAGTTGAAAGGGGATTGCTGCCAAGCTGGGAACCCATCCAAACTGTTTTGTAGGGACTTCAAGCTTGTATCCAAATCCAGTCAAAGCCGGCGTGACTGGAACTTATAACTGGGAGGACAGACTGGTTTCTAGCCACCGTGAGCAGGTTTCCGAGCAGAATGGCTGACAGCGCGAACGAGGAGTCGGATTATATCCCAGGGAAAGATGAGCTGAACTGGGGCTATGAGGAAGGTAGGCTGTGGAGGGATGCTGCTATGAGGCATGGTGACCCTAAAGGTCAAATACTTTCAGTCAGATGGACTTGTGACAGCCAGTTGAGTTTTTAAGAGACGTTTTGCTGTGTTGTCAAAAGCCTTGAAGTTAATTTTTGCCAGTTGTATACAAATTAAGTTTTATGTACTTTGTTTTTAAGTAAGTTAATATTGGTAAAGGCTAAAGAACTGAGAGTCTGCTTAGCATATGTTATTATACAGTAAGTCTTTCTATCATTTTTGTCTTCAACACTGCTGTTTTAGGCAAAAGTGGAAAAACTAATCAATTTGCTGTTGCAGCCATCACATAGTGACAATAGCTGCAGCAGAGACTATCGTGGAATCTGACATTTCAATTCAGTTCAGTTCACTGGTGTCATTTATAGAGTTGGGAGGAGCCACTGTCATTCACATTAAACCGTCTCTATAGAAAATGAATGGCGCTTTTAAAGTACTTGAGATAGCTATTGCATGTCACCCAGACCAATATAAGAAAGATTTCACAGATATTTTACTACTGTTCAAAATAAATTAAGGTTTTTAAAGGTGCAGTAAATAATGGTATATGTGTATTGTTGTGATGCTCTGTTTCCCTGCTATTGCTGCCTTTACTGAGCATGGAGGAACACGCTGAAAAACTGAGCTGTAAAATTCTTATTGTAAGTATGCCAAATTGTAAGTATGCCAAATGATACATTTGGTTCATATAAATAGGTTGGCTAAAATGCTGGCAAATATTACCAGTGTCCTGTGGGAATAAGCATAAGCATAAGTAAATAGTAATTCAGTGGCAAAGTTACATTTAGACTTAGCATCTGTTAATACATCACGTGAAAATCAAATTTTGTGCATTTGAGATTCATTTCTCTGCAGGACACTGTCTGGCAGTTTATGATGCATTTTCCAGTATAAAAAGCTCGTAGATGTGAATGAGTTGACGAGGAGGTAAGGAATATTCTATGATCCCTAAAAAGAGCAGTCCAGACTACTGCTGCTAATGTTGAAAATACCTTATCCATCAAATCAACAATTTTGAACTTTTTCAATTTGAATTGTGCTTCTTCAACCACAGTTCCAGTGAAGTTGGGACATTTTGTAAAACGTAAATATCAACAGAATACAATGATTTAAAATTTCATTTTCAACCTACATTCAATTGAATACATTACAAAGACAAGATATTTAATGTTCAAACTGATAAACTTTTTTTTTTTTTTTTTTTTTTGCAAATAGTCACTCATTTTAAATTAGTTGCCTGCAACACATTCTAAAAAAGCTGGGACAGGGTACAGAAGGAACATCCCCAAAAGGCTCAGCTGTTCACAAGCAAAGATGGGGTGATGTTCATCACTTTGTGAACAACTGCTTGGGCAAATAGTCCAACAGTTTAAGAAGGTTTCTCTATGTACAACTGCAAGAAATTTAGGGATTTCATCATCTATGGTACATAATATCAAAAGATTCAGAGAATCTGGAGATATTTCTGCACATAAGTGGCAAGACCAAACACCAACATTTAATGCCCGTGACCTTCGATTCCTCAGGTGGCACTGCATTAAAAACTGACATCATTCTGTAAAGGATATTACCATGTGGGCTCAGGAACACCGGAAAACCATTTTCAGTTAACACAGTTGGTAATACATCTGCAAGTGCAAGCTTTACCATGCAGAGTGAAAGCCATATATCAACAAAACCCAGAAACGCTGCCGCTTGCTCTGGACCTGAGCTCATCTGAGATGGGCTGACGCAAAGTGGAAAAGGGTGCTGCAGTCTGATGAGTACACATTTCAATTTGAGTGGAGCGCAGGTTCTAGACTGGCCTGCCTGGAGTCCAGTCCTGCCTCCCACAGAAAATGTCTGGCACATTATGAAGTGTAAAATGTAACAACGGAGTCCCCAGGGTGTTGAGCAACTGAAATCGTACATCAACCAAGAATGAGAAAGAATTCCCACCTACAAAGCTTCAACAATTAATGTCCTCAGTTGTTAAACGCTTATTGAGTGTTGTTAAAAGGAAAGGAAATGTAACACAGTGGTAAACATGCCCCTGTCCCAGCATTTATGGAACATGTTGCAGGCATCCAATTCAAAATTAGTGAATATTTGCAAAAAAAAAAACCCAAACAAAGTTTATCAGTTTGAACATTAAATGTTTTGTTCTTGTAATGTATTCAGTTGAATATAGGTTGAAAAAGATTTGCAAATCATTGTATTTTGTTTTTATTTACATTTTACACAATGCCCCGACTTCATTGGAATTGGGGTTTGTACATGAGAACCCTGGAGAGACTTTTTCCTGCTTATGATCATAATCTGGTTATAATATTTATTTGGCACAAGATTCATATCCCTTTATCATGGTCACACAAGTATCCTTGTTATTAAAATTAATCTACTGCATTTCTGCATACCTATGTTTGTTATGGTTACAACACCATCCACAAATCTAGCATCCCTGTGAGCAGATGTGGCTAAAACTGAGACGGCTTTGTCTTATAGTGTGGAAATGTGAAAATGACGAGGCAGAGTTTATCTCACGAGTCAGGTTTATTCACATCTTCCAACATCAGCAAAGCAGAAAGAGGGAAAAACACAGACATTCGTCCTTTATATATTCAGGACCTTCAAAGCTCACAGTCATATTGCATTTAATCACAAGCAACAATACATCTTTCCTTAAATCCTATAACATCCTGCTCATAGTCTCTGGGAGACCAGGAAATCCCCCAAGGTCGTCTCCTGCATACCAAAGACTAAATTTTCACATCCTCCTGTTATCTCACAGGAGGCCCAGTTTTTTGTTCTCTCTGAGATGTGAAGCTTAAAGTGATACACATGTGATCCCACATGACCCCCCCCAAACATCTAAGATAGAACAATAGAATACAGTCTGCATGTCATGATAAAATCATTACACATTAACCCACGTGCTGCTTGGGCCTCAGTCTCCTCCCGTATCTGCTGTAAGCGGGCTTCGCCACTTCTGCGGCACCATCCCGCTGGGGCGCTGCTGTCTTGGGGTGAGAACTGTTTGTCACTCTCTGTGGGTGTTCTGGGGAATGTCCCCGGGGGGGTCTGCCGCGCCGAGGAGCCCTGGCCAACAGCACATCCTCGTCCGCCACCACAAAGGCGGGTTTGAGCCTGTTTATACCAATCTTTTCCTTCCTGCCCCCCAAATCTAGCAAAAAATGTTTGTCCCCTGTTTCCAGCACTCTAAATGGTCCATCATAAGGTGGTCGCAGCGGTGGGCGATGGGCATCGTGTCTGACAAAAACAAATTCTGCGTTTTTCAAAGCCTTAGGCACAAAAACGCGAGGAAAACTGTGGTGAACAGGGCCAGGCAGCGTGCCCGATTCCGTGCCACGCTGCAACCGCTGAGACAGGGAGCTATCTGGCGCAGGATTATCTGGGAGTAACTCCCCGGGCAGCTGAAGTGGTTGCGCAAAAACTAGCTCAGCCGGGGAGGCTTCTAAGTCCTCTTTAGGTGCAGAACGCAACCCCAATAAAACCCACAGTAGCCTGTCCACCCAATTTGCATCCGTCAGCAACGCTCTGAGAGCTGCTTTCAATGACCTATGAAAATGTTCGCATAACCCATTAGCCTGCGGATTGTACGTGGTTGTGCGGTGGATCGTTACCCCCAGGCTGCGGGCCATTACTAACCAAAGTTCGAAAACAAATTGAGGACCTCTGTCAGACGTAATGTCCGACGGGACTCCAAAGCGCGCTACCCATGCTGTTAAAAATGCTCACGCCACCTCCTCGGCTGTGGTTGACGCCAGTGGGACCACTTCCGGCCAGCGCGTGGTGCGGTCCACCATTGTCAGAAGGTGTGTGCACCCCTGTGAGCTGGTCTTCATCATCAGGTACCCAAAATTCAAAAAAGGCGGATATAAACTGCAAGCAAAGAAAGTTAATCCAACTTTCCGTGAGTATAAGAAATATTAGTATCATTTTCTAGGCTTGTATATGATATTTACAGTGGGTGGAGGGTTGGTCTTCATTCAACTTTCACATTTCATAGCTTTTATCAAATTGTGCTAATTTTGGTCAAATTCGTATTTCATACTGTAGTCAAATGGATGTCTAATTTTTATTGAATATATTTTTTTTTCAGAATATGTGGATGATCTGATGAATACTCTGTTCAACAAAACCTTGGTTGATCCAACCCACTTATGGGAGCAGTGGCACTATGTACAAGCCAGAGTTCCCACCACATTGAGTGCCGAATTGAACCCGAATTTTATACCATAAAATGGTAGAAAAATTATTCAAATGTATATGACATGCAACTTTGATGAATGCTGAAATATTAGAATTATAAAATTGACATGAACATTAATAAACTCAATATATGATTTTACAAAACTTTATTTAAATATCATTTTACACAAATCTAATCTTGGTAGGCAAAATCCCTTGTAGTGATCCGATGGGAATGTTTCTCTGATGAGGCTCACAGCACAGGCAGGCAATATCACCCTCACTTCTTCCTGAGCTGACGTCACTGCTGCCTGCCCCTATCGACAGATGGCGGTACTGCAGCATGACTAAGTGAAAGATGGGCTATTACCAAATAAAGTCATTTATGGAGGCTGGTGACACATATTAAATCACGGGAATGGCCAGAATGGAATATTTTCATACAATCAGTTTATTGGTTCAATAAAAAAATGTCACCGTCCGAGGACTTTAAGCTCTTCTGCCAGAGTGAGGCTGCTGCCTGGTGTTGGGGGGCCCTGGATCCTGTAGTTGGTAAGGGCCTGGATGCCTCTCCACATCTGTCTGGGATTGTTGTCTGTGAGGAAGCCCTCCATTTTCCTCCTGTAGGCGTTCTTAGTGTATATCATCGTTCCCTTTCAGGTTTGACTTACCCATGCTGTTAAAACAATAGGAGGTGAAGGCAGCAGAATGTACAGAACATGTCACTTTTTCACAGCTGCCACTGTGACTGTCATTCCCATGAAGGACCAAAAAATGGTGAATAATAATACAGCTGTGCTTTGCTATAATACTGTGCCTGCACAGGTAGCCTGCAACTGTCAGTACCTGGGATAAGGAGTATATATATGTATTAGTACCCCAGTTATTCTTGGACTATTCCAAGTAGCATATTTGGATTTCTTATAAAAGAGATAAGGGCATGTTAATATTTTAGAAATCGTGATATTTACATGCACAGTCTTAGATTCTTCAAAAATCCATTCCTAATAAGGATACTGGTGCTTAAATAAATGCACTTGTAGACAACGAATGGGAAGAGGAGATATGATGGATCCTGTGAACAGGCAATGAACGCACAGCCAAGGAGAAGGTAAACAGGTAGACCATCTGATCATTTCATTTGGTCTGAATGCAGTTATGGCTGACATTTTACAGTGCTGTGACTGCCTCTCTGGATGATTTCTTTTTCTTTCTTTTTATTCATTCCACTTTAACTAGCTGTCAGGACGTGAAGAGAATTTTAACACATTTGACAAAAAAAGTATCCAGAATACATTTACCTTCGAAGGCTATTCAAATGAGTATGGCTATTTTAGAAATCTAAATGGCTACAGACATGGACAAGATTGTTGGCACCCCTCTGTTAATGAAAGAAAAACCCACAATGGTCACAGAAATAACTTGAATCTGACAAAAGTGGTAATAAATAAAAGTACTATGAAAATTAACCAATGAAAATCAGACAATGCTCTTGAATTGTGGTTCAACAGAATTATTTTAAAAAACAAACTCATGAAACAGGCCTGGACAAAAATGATGGTACCCCTACAAAAGATTGAAAATAATGTGACCATAGGGACATGTTCAACCAAGCTGTGTCCTCTAATTAACATCACAGGTGTCTACAAACTTGTAATCAGTCAGTCGGCCTATTTAAAGGGTGACAAGTAGTCACTGTGCTGTTTGGTGACATGGTGTGTACCACACTAAACATGGACCAGAGGAAGCAAAGGAGAGAGGTGTCTCAGGAGATTAGAAAGAAAATTATAGACAAGCATGTTAAAGGTAAAGGCTATAAGACCATCTCCAAGCAGCTTGATGTTCCTGTGACTACAGTTGCACATATTATTCAGAAATTTAAGATCCACGGGACTGTAGCCAACCTCCCTGGACGTGGCAGCAGGAGGAAACTTGATGAAAAATGGAAGAGACGGATAATATGAATGGTAACAAAAGAGCCCAGAACAACCTCTAAACACATTCATGGTGAACGCCAAGGTCAAGGTACATCAGTGTCAGATCGCACCATCCGTCGTTGTTTGAGCCAAAGTGGACTTCATGGGAGACGACCAAGGAGGACACCACTGCTGAAAACAAATCATAAAAAAGCCAGACTGGAATTTGCCAAACTGCATGTTGACAAGCCACAAAGCTTCTGGGAGAATGTACTATGGACAGACGAGACAAAACTGGGGTAAAAAAAAAAAGGCACATCAGCTCTATGTTCACAGACGGAAAAATGAAGCATACCAAGAAAAGAACACTGTCCCTACTGTGAAACATGGAGGAGGTTCTGTTATGTTCTGGGGCTGCTTTGCTGCATCTGGCACAGGGTGTCTTGAATCTGTGCAGGGTACAATGAAATCTCAAGACTATCAAGGTATTCTAGAGAGAAATGTGCTGCCCAGTGTCAGACAGCTTGGCCTCAGTCGCAGGTCATGGGTCTTGCAACAGGATAATGACCCAAAACACACAGCTAAAAACACCCAAGAATGGCTAAGAGCAAAACATTGGACTATTCTAAAGTGGCCTTCTATGAGCCCTGATCTAAATCCTATTGAACATCTGTGGAAGGAGCTGAAACATGCCGTCTGGAGAAGGCACCCTTCAAACCTGAGACAGCTGGAGCAGTTTGCTCATGAGGAGTGGGCCAAAATACCTGCTGAGAGGTGCACAAGTCTCATTGACAGTTACAGCAATTGTTTGATTGCAGTGATTGCCTCAAAAGGTTGTGCAACAAAATATTAAGTTAAGGGTACCATCATTTTTGTCCAGGCCTGTTTCATGAGTTTGTTTTTTTAAAATAATTCTGTTAAACCACAATTCAAAAGCAATGTCTGATTTTCATTGGTTAATTTTCATAGAATTTTTATTTATTACCACTTTTGTCAGATTCAGGTTATTTCTGTGACCATTGTGGGTTTTTCTTTCATTAACAGAGGGGTACCAACAATTTTGTCCACGTCTGTAAATTTAAGAAAAACGAACTTTAACATACAGTGTACTCAAATCTCCTAAACATTACAACTGGTTTCTAGCTGGACACAGATTTTTTTTTTCTCAGCATTTTAAGCCACAATATTGTAGCCACAGTGAAAACCTTGGTGCTTTTAGTAAATTGTTGTCAAGGCTTTAGTTGCCGAGGAAAGAGGGAATGTGAGCACTCCCTGCCTCTCTATGCAGTAGAGTGAATAGTCAGCCGGTATGGAGAGTTGGTCTGCTGCTGTTGCATAGAGGGGCACTGTGAAGGCCTTGGAAAGACATTGGTACTGGACTTTTCATGAACACGATACTCCCAGAGTGTTATTTCCTCTTTTTAAACTACAGTTATGGTCACCTCAAAAGTGAAATGAACACTTTCTGAGGTATCACTTTCTCTTTACTCTTGTCAGTACAAGATAACAACAGTAAAACCCATTTCAGCATAAATAGTTCCTCCTACCCTTGTTTGATTGAAGTTATCTTATCCTATTTTACATACACAGCTTGTCCCACTTAGAGGTGGCTGACACTCTTTCTGAAACCACAACCTGATTAATTTGACTCTGATGCTCTGCAGCATTGCCCCTTGCAAAGTTATGCACACACCACAGCATTGTTTGGACACCAGTCTAGTCTGTTACTGATGGTTGATGTCTTTCTGAAACACAGAATTTAAATTATTTCAGAGGACTTCAATAATGTAAAATATATTCTTCATCAGCTTAGCAGGACGGAGTCTCGTCATGGATCATTTTCTTCAGTTTCCTCCCTAAATTTTCAGATTGACATCCAGACCATTTGCAGGCCATGTCATTGAGTTATTCTGAAATATTACTTCACCGTCACCAAACATACACTACCGTTCAAAAGTTTGGGGTCACCCAGACAATTATCTTGTGTTTTCCATGAAAAGTCACACTTATTTACCACCATGAGTTGAAAAATGAATATAAAATATAGTCAAGACATTGACAAGGTTAGAAATAATGATTTGTATTTGAAATAATAATTTTTTCCTTCAAACTTTGCTTTCATCAAAGAATCCTCCATTTGCAGCAATTACAGCATTGCAGACCTAACATGATTGCACAAGGGTTTTCTAATCATCCATTAGCCTTCTGACACAATGAGCAAACACATTGTACCATTAGAACACTGGAGAGACAGTTGCTGGAAATGGGCCTCTATACACCTATGTAGATATTGCACCAAAAACCAGACATTTGCAGCTAGAATAGTCATTTACCACATTAGCAATGTATAGAGTGTATTTCTGATTAGTTTAAAGTTATCTTCATTGAAAAAAAGTGCTTTTCTTTCAAAAATAAGGACATTTCTAAGTGACCCCAAACTTTTGAACGGTAGTGTACTTTTGACTGATGGAATGAGAAAACTGACCAAAGCCTCAATGTACATCTGTGTGTTTACTGTGAAGTAATATGTCCACTGGTCTTCTGCCTAACATGTAACTCTATATCATCGGTAACTACAGAAATTTGCATGTTCCCCTACACTTGGAAGGCTCAGTGCAACATAAGTATAGGAATTTCATTTGCACATACACAATGCTGAGGATAACCTTTAATCATGTCTTTTTGCGGGGCGCTTGATGGCACGAGTGATCACATCAGCCCCTTCAGTTCTGCTGCTCTTCACCTCAGATCAGTGCAACAAACCTGTGCCCTGCTGTGCTGGGCTCAGTGAAGAGCATTGCTTTTCACTGAGCCACTGCTAAGCAATGAGCAATGATTTAAACTCTGATTTTGATTATGTGAAAATCATAGATTCACTAAAATGACTAAAAAATTGACATTTCTGGTAAGAACAAGTTAAGTTATTACAGAATTACAATAAATACAGAATACAGAACTAGAGGGCCCCTCCTTCAACCGCCACCTTATCATAAAGGAGAGGTTCTTGTGCCTTAATCATCCCAAAAGCTATGTTGTAGGGGGCAACTTGGCCCTGAGAGGGTCTTCTAAGACAAATTGGTCCTAGGTGAAGGGCCATACTAGGAGCGATCCAGTAGATCCCTATGAAAACAGCTACATTAAGGACCCAGTGTACCCAAAGGAGCCACATAAGTCCACCCTCCAGTGGGCTCACCACCTGCAGGAGGATCATAGTGCAATCCAGAACCCCGGATAAGCGGTAGAAGATGAATGGATAAACTAGACTAGAGGGCACTCAGACAGTGCATACCTCCGCCAAGGCTCTATCTCTCAGAATGTAGGTTTGTTTGTTTTTCTGCCTTTTTGTGAGCAGGATAACACAAAAACAACTGGACAAATTTAATGGAATTGTCACCAGAGGGCTATGGATGAACCCATTAGATTTTGGAGGTGATCCGGGTCAGGATACAAATTCTGGATCACTTTTTCACTTTCTGTAACAATGTGATGTAGGGCCTTGGCAGAGATATGTCGATCACCCCCGAAATGTAATGGGTTCATCCGTAGCTGAATGGCCACCTCTGGTGAAAATGTCATCAAAATCCATTAAGTACTTTTTTTTTTTATAATCCTGCTAACAAACAGATAAATCCACATGATAACATTAACTCCTTGGTGGAGATAACAAGCATGTTTCTAACGAATTTTCAAGTCAGTGAAATCAAAAGTAATTTAAAGAGTACAGGCAAATGTGCTTGAGTAGGAATACTTCTACAAAAATGTACTCAAGTAAAAGTAAAAAGCATCCCACAATAAAACCACTCATATGCACAGTTCTGTGAAAAATCCATTTAAGTACATGAATTTAAATGTAATTTGATACTCGCCACCTCTGACTATTAAAAAATATTTAGCTTTTATTAAAATTCATCATATGAAAGCTACTCCCATGCATTCCATGTTATCTTTTGCAGATACATTTCTCAAAGCTGAATGACTATAAGGTGTTACTCTGTTCCTCAACACTGCCTACTGGGTATCGATTATGCTGAGTTGTAGTAACTCAGACACCTCAGTAAAGAGTAGTTTTTGGTCTGCTTAGCTTTTCCTGCTGCTGCAAGTCATAATGTTTTTTGTTTTGTTTTTTTTTACCATATACAGTGGTGTGAAAAAGTGTTTGCCCTCTTCCTGATTTCTCATTTTTTTTGTATGTTTGTCACACTTCAATGTTTCAAATCATCAAACTTAAATTAAACTTACTTTAATTTATATATACTGCTCAAAAAAAAAATAAAGGGAACACTTTGAAAACACTTCAGATTTTAATGGGAAAAAATAAGCTGGATATCAAAATTGTGGCAGGCTAGTCAAGCTTACTCAAATTAAAAAGTGTCCCTTTAATCTGAGTAAGCTGGACTAGCCTGCCACAATTTCAATATCCAGCTTATTTTTTCCCATTAAAATCTGATGTGTTTTCAAAGTGTTCCCTTTATTTTTTTGAGCAGTATATTTAAGATAAGATAAGATAAGATAAGCCTTTATTAGTCCCACAACGGGGAAATTCCAGGATTGCAACAGCACAGGGATAGCAACACTCAGAGCAACAATCAGAAGGCAAGAAAAAAAAAAAAAAAAAAAAAAAAAGCAAGCAAGAGCAGCTAATATACATATGTACATATTACTATAAAATATATATATACACACACACACACACACACAGACACAGTGCAGAGCATTGTAGCTGGATGGAATAAATATATGAATATATGAACACACAGTGCAGAGCATTGTAGCTAGATGGAATAAATATGTAAATATATAAACACCCACAGTACGGAGCATTGCAGCTAGGTGGAATAAATATGCAAGTATATAAACACACACAGTGCGGAGCAATGTAGCTAGATGGAATAATATGTAGATATATAAAAACACAGTGCGGAGCATTGTAGCTAGATGGAATAAATATATAGATATATAAATATAAACACACCCAGTGCAGAGCATTGTAGCTAGATGGAATAAATATGTAAATATATAAACACACACAGTGCAGAGCATTGTTGCTAGGTGGGATGAAACAGCATAACCGTCTATTTAGTTATCCTACATGGTATGATTATGTGCCCATACATATTCTCACCCTCCATAGCGACCGGTATGTTCCTAGTTGTATGCCGGAGAGGACCATTGTGTAAGTCTATTGCATCTTTTGCATTCAAAAAAAAAAAAAAAACAAAAAAAAAACTATTAGTTTGTTACGTCTTTTTGCTATCTCTGCGAGCAGCCCTGCTTAGGTTGTACAGTCTGACAGCCGTTGGTAGGAAGGACCTACGAAACCTCTTGGTTGTGCACCTAGGATGATGTAGTCTGCTGCTAAATGAGCTCCTCAGTGCATCCAGTATGTCCTGCATAGGGTGGAACTCGGACTCTAGCAGAGATGACAGTTTAGCCACCGTCCTTCTCTCTCCTATCTCCTCCATCGGATCAAGGCGTTGCCCCAGGACAGAGCTAGCTTTCTTAATCAGTTTGTTCAGTCTCTTCCTATCGGCTGCAGTAATGCCACTGCCCCAGCAGACCACTCCAAAAGTGATGGCTGATGCCACCACCGTGTCATAGAATGACTTCAGCAGCGCCCCTTGTACACCAAAAGACCTGAGTCTCCTCAGCAGGAACAGCCTGCGCTGTCCCTTCTTGTAGAGTGCGTCAGTATTGTGTGACCAGTCTAGTTTATTGTTCAGATGAATACCCAGGTACTTGTAGGATGTCACCATCTCGATGTCTGTTCCCTGTATATTTACTGGTGCTGTGAGGGGCTGCCCATGCCTGCGGCAGTCCACCACCAGCTCCTTAGTTTTCCTCGCGTTGATCTGGAGGCAGTTCCGATGGCACCAGTCCACAAAGTCCTGGATAAGCCCTCTGTACTCAGCTTCATCTCCGCTGGAGATGAGACCAACGATCGCAGAGTCATCAGAGAACTTCTGTAGATGGCAATGTGTTGTGTTGTGTGAGAAGTCGGCAGTATAAAGAGTGAACAGGAAGGGAGCCAACACCGTTCCCTGGGGGGCCCCCGTGCTACTGATGATCGTGTCGGAAACACAGTCCCGGGTTCTCACAAACTGAGGCCGGTTCGTGAGGTAGTCCAGGATCCATGATGACAGGTGCTGGTCCACCCCTGCGCGCAGCAGCTTGTCCTTCAGGATCATCGGTTGGATGGTGTTGAAAGCACTGGAGAAGTCAAAGAACATGATCCTCACCATATTCCCGGGCTTCTCCAGGTGGGACAGAGAACGGTGAAGGAGGAAGATCACCGCATCCTCCACCCCAATGCCATGCTGGTAGGCGAACTGGAGTGGATCCATCGCTGGTTCCACCAGGGGGCGGAGATGAGCAAGGAGCAGTCTCTCCAGGGTCTTCATCAAGTGGGACGTCAAGACCACCGGTCTGAAGCTGTTCAGGTCTTTGGGGTGGGAAGTTTTTGGTACAGGTACCACACAAGATGTTTTCCACAGCTGTGGTACCCTCCCCAGTTTCAGGCTCATGTTGAAGATATACGTCACAATCCCACACAGCTGGTCTGCACAGGACTTGAGGAGCTTTGCGCTGATGCCGTCCGGTCCCGGCGCCTTCCTCGCCTTGATCTTCCTCAGCTCTGTCCTCACCTGGGTCTTGGTCAGGGTCAGGATGGGGGGCTGTGTGTTGGGAGTGGGGGGGGTGTCGGTGGAGTGGGGAGTGGGTAGCAGGACTTGATTTCTTAGAGGCAGCAGTGGTTGTTGTGCAGACAGTGGGGAGGGCGGTTGGTCAAATCTATTGAAAAACAGATTCAGGTTGTTCGCCCACTCCCTGCCCCCCATGGCCTGGGGGGAGGTATTCTGGAGCCCAGAGATGGTTTTGAGGTTTCTCCAGACCCCGCTGATGTCGCTCTGTTGCAGCTTGTCCTCCATCTTCTTCCTGAAGCTGTCCTTGCCTTCTCTGATCTTTCTCCTCAGCTCCCTCTGTACGGACTTCAGCATCTCCCTGTTCCCCGACCTGAAGATCCTCTTCTTCTCTCTCAGAAGTGTTTTTATCTCAGGGTTGATCCAGGGTTTGTTGTTTGAGTGACGCCGTATGGTCTTGGTGGGAACGGATTTGTCCACACAGAAGCTGAGGTAGCCCGTGAAGGTGTGAATGAGGCCATCGATGTCCTCACCATGTGGATCGCAGAGCTGCTTCCAGGCAGTGGCTTCAAAACAGTCCTTTAGAGTGTCCATTGTCTCCTCAGACCATAACTCCACAGTGTGCATGGCCGGAGGTTGTCTGTGCACTAGGGGTTTGTACACCGGTCGGAGATGAACCAAGTTGTGATCCGATCTCCCAAGTGGGGGGAGTTGTGATGAGGTGTACGCCTCCTTAGTGTTTGCATAGAATAAGTCCAGTGTTTTATTGTCTCTAGTGTGGCATGTGACATACTGGGTGAAAGTGGGCAGAATGGGAGACAGTGAAACGTGGTTGAAATCGCCTGAGATGAGGAGAAGAGCATCTGGGTGTTCTGTCTGCAGCCTGCTGGTTACTGAATGGATGACGTCACGCGCTGTCCCAGCGTTCGCCGTCGGATTTGCATAAACAACAATGCAGATCACGTGTGAGTGTTCTCTCGGGAGATATGTAGGCCTCATGCTAACAGCTAGCAACTCAATGTCTTTGCTGCAGTGTCGTTGTTTAACAGTGATATGTCCCGGTCTACACCAGTTGTTGTTAACATACATTATCACTCCACCGCCCCTAGTTTTGCCACTCTCTGGTGTTCGGTCAGCTCGTATCATGTGAAAACCCTCCAGCTCAATGTTAGCATCTGCTGCTAGTTCAGTTAGCCACGTCTCAGTAAACAAAAGGAGAGAGCACTCCCGGTAAGTGCTATCATAACGGGAGATAGCCGCTAGCTCATCTAACTTTCCCAGTATCGACCGTACATTTCCCATGACAACAGATGGAAGGGAGGGTCTGTACCTTATATTTTTTGTCCTCCGCCTTACTCCAGCCCGGCAGCCGCGGCGTTTTCGCCTCAGTTCTCTCGGTATGTCGAGTTTTTCCAGTGGGACCGGGTGGCGGTTAAATGCTAGCAGCTCTTCCCTATTGTATCGTATCCTGCTATAAACAGTGGCTCCGTCCACCGGCTCAGGAGACATTTGGGACGATCTGTGTGTCCGTGATATAAGTGGGGTGAAAAAAAAAAAAAAGTGATCAAAAGAGAGAGGAAGGGAAAAAAAAAACTCGGAATCGAGCCGCTGTTGCAAAAGGCAGCCGACTGGTGTGGCGCCGAGAGGGATAGTTTTTAATTTGGCACAGCTAACACAAGTAAACACAAAATGCAGTTTTAAATGAAGGTGTTTATTATTAAGGGTAAAAAAAAAATCCAAACCTACATAGCCCTGTGTGAAAAAGTGATTGCCCCCTAAACCTAATAACTGGTTGGGCCACCCTTAGCAGCAACAACTGCAATCAAGCATTTGCAATAACTGGCAATGAGTCTTTTACAGCGCTATGGAGGAATTTTGGCCCACTCATCTTTGCAGAATTGTTGTAATTCAGCCACATTGGAGGGTTTTCGAGCATGAACTGCCTTTTTAAGGTCATGTCACAGCATCTCAATCAGATTCAGGTCAGGACTTTGACTAGGCCACTCCAAAGTCTTCATTTTGTTTTTCTTAAGGCATTCAGAGGTGGACTTACTGGTGTGTTTTGGATCATTGTCCTGCTGCAGAACCCAAGTGTGCTTCAGCTTGAGGTCATGAACAGATATCCGGACATTCTTCTTCAGGATTTCTTGGTAGACAGCAGAATTCATGGTTCCATTTACCACAGCAAGTCTTCCAGGTCCTGAAGCAGCAAAACAGCTCCAGACCATCACACTACTACCACCATATTTTACTGTTGGTATGATATTCCTTTTCTGAAATGCTGTGTTACTTTTCCACCAGATGTAATGGGACACACATCTTCCAAAAAGTTCAACTTTTGTCTCATCAATCCACAAAGTATTTTCCCAAAAGTCTTGGGGACCATCAAGATGTTTTCTGGCAAAAGTGAGATGAGCCCTTTATGTTCTTTTTGCTCAGCAGTGGTTTTCGTCTTGGAACTCTGCCATGCAGGCCATTTTTGCCCTGTCACTTTGTTATGGTGGAGTCATGAACACTGACATTAACCGAGGCAAGTGAGGCCTGCAGTTCTTTGGATGTTGCTGTGGGGTCTTTTGTGACCTCTTGGATGAGTTGTCGCTGCGCTCTTGGGGTTGGTTCATCACTGTTCCATGTTGTCGCCATTTGTAGATAATGGCTCTCATTGTGGTTCGCTAGAGTTTTAAAGCTTTAGAAATGGCTTTATAACCTTTTCCAGACTGATAGATCTCAATTATTTTGTTTCTCATTTGTTCCTGAATTTCTCTGGATTGCAGCATGATGTCTAGCTTTTGAGGATCTGTTGGTCTACTTCACTTTGTCAGGCAGGTCCTATTTAAGTGATTTCTTGATTGAGAACAAGTGTGGCAGTATTCAGGTGTGGGTGTGGCTAGAGAAATTGAACTCAGCTTTCCAAAGATGTGATAAACCACAGTTAATATATGTTTTAATGGGGGGCAATTACTTTTTCACACAGAGCCTTGTAGGTTTGGATTTTTTTTACCCTTAATAATAAACACCTTCATTTAAAAACTGAATTTTGTGTTTACTTGTGTTATCTTTGTCAAATATTTAAATTTGTTTGATGATCTTAAGCATTTAAGTGTGACAAACATACAAAAAATGAGTAGTCAGGAAGGGGGCAAACACTTTTTCACACCACTGTACTTGTGCAGGCACGTGCACAGATAGACCCCAGGTGATGCTCTAGCACCTACCCCTTTGCCCTCGGAAGTGCCCTTCTGAACAGCTTTTTTTTTTTTTAAATATATAAATTTTAATTTTTCCCCACGGAGACACCAGTTGCAGATCCAATGTGTTTTAATGCCCAATAACTATATTTTATGACCTACTTACTACATAAGTACATTAAAATTTGTGCTAGTGTATGTAACAATACTTTTTTCAGTATTTAGGAGAGCCCCTTTTTTTTGGTTGAGCACCTGCCCCCCCAAATGTCTGTGCACATCACTGTCCTTGTGTTCCTTTCATTACTATACTACATAATCTCATTTTTATACAGCTACCAGAAAAACAGACCCATATAGCAATAATAATTAAAATATTCCTCATTAAATTTGTGTCTTTTTTCATCTATAAAGGTGTAGAATGGGGACTCCACTTCCCAGCAGCCAATGGCGAGTACCAGTCTCCCATTAACCTAAACTCACGGGAGGCTCAGTATGACCCGTCACTCCTGGACGTCGCCCTGTCTCCAAACTACGTGGTGTGTCGAGACTGTGAGGTGATCAACGATGGACACACTGTGCGCATCCTTCTCAAGTCGAAGTCAGGTGACTCACGGCATCATATTAGCATATGCAAGGTGTTAACTTATAATGTGTGATGTTCATGTTTTGGTTTCAGTTGCTGTTAGTGGTGAATTATTGTATTTCACAAGAACGCAAGGATGGGTGAGGTTCACCACTTTGTGAACAACTGTGTGGGGAAATATCATCAAAAGTTTTAGAGAATCTGGAGAAATTTCTGCACATAAGCAACAAGGCCGAAAACCAACATTGAATGCCTGTGACCTTTGATCCCTCAGGCAGCACTGCATTAAAAACTGACATAATTCTGTAAAGGACATTACCACGTGGGCTCCAGAATATTTCAGAAAACCACTGTCAGTTAACACAGTTCGTCGCTGCATCTACAAGTGTAAAACTCTACCAGGCAAAGTGAAAGCCATATATCAACAACATCCAGAAATGCCACTGATTTCTCTGGATTCTAGCTCATCTGAGATGAACTGACACAAAGTGGTAAAGTGTGCTGTGGTCTGATGAGACCACATTTCAAATTGTTTTTGGAAATCATGGATGTTGTGTTCTCTGGGCAAAAGAGGACCATCCAGATTGTTATCGACATTAAACTCAAAAGCCAGCATCTGTGATGGTATGGGGTGTGTTAGTGCCCATGGCTTGGGTAACTTGCACATCTGTGAAGGCTCCATTAATGCTCAATACTACATACGGGTTTTGGAGCAACATATGTTGCCATCCAAGCAACATCTTTTGCAGGGACATCCCTGTTTATTTCAGCAAGACAATGCCAATCCACATTCTGCATGTGTTACAACAGTGTGGCTTTGTAGTTGCCATGATTGCCCTCCATGGGCAGAAAAACGAGACCCAGGTGCTGAACTGTGAGCTAGCGAAGTTTATTGAAGGCAACAAACGTAAAGTTAAACAACGTGCATGCACTCAAAATACCAATAAGAGAGGAATACACTTACAGATCATGCGCCAGAGTGAAGTAGTGCTCTGGCGAAAACGAGGAAGGACAACCAAAGCGGCAACAAATAGAAATGAAAAATAGAGCCCTTAAATAGGGCTCAAAACCCATCACATAATAACTGACAGGAACCTGATCAGGCAGGAGAAGGCAATAATAATTAATCAGGATCAGCTGGCCAGTGAGAGAGAGGCAAACCAGAATCTGACAGCTGACAGGGCATGCCCACATGAAGCTTCACGCCCCTGACAGCTGTCAAAAGAAAAATGACAATACTAAAGATATAAAGGAATAAGATATCATATCAGAGTATAATTATAAATAAGTACAGAAAAATAAAAATATAACACTAACACAAACAGAAAAATGACAAGCAGAACATAAATACATGAACCCAAAGGCACAAAATACAACAGATGAGTGACAAACAGAAGAAACGCCATGAAACCGAGTCTGGAGGAAATCTCCATCCCTCGGTTCATGACAGTAGTAAAGAGTGCGGGTACTAGACTGGCCTGCCTGCAGTCCAGACCTGTCTCCTACTGAAACTGTGTGGCCCATTATGAAGCTCAAAATCTGACAATGGAGACCCCGGACTGTTGAGCAACTAAAGTCGTACAACAAACAAAAACAGGAAAGAATTCCACCTACAAAGGTTCAGCAATTAGTGTCCTCAGTTCCTGAATGCTATGAAGTGTTGTTAAAAGGAAAGGTGATGTAACACGGTGGTAAACATGCCCTGTCCCAGCTTTTTTGGGAAGTGTTGCAGGCGTCAAATTCAAAATGAGGTAATGTTTGCAAAAAACCCCCAACTAAACAATAAATTTTATCAGTTTGAACATTAAATGTGTTGTCTTTGTAGTGTATTCAATTGAATATAGGTTGAAAAGGATTTTAAAATCACTGTAATTGGTTTTCATTTACATTGTACACAATGTCCCAACTTCACCAGAACTGGGGTTGTAATAGGAACAATAAACCAATCATGTTCTATTATCCTTACCTTGATTACTTTAATCCATTGACTTTGCCCTGTGTGCCTTTTCCCACACTGCCCTTTGTTTCCTGTTCCAGTGGTTACTGGGGGTCCGCTGCCTAGCGATCACGAGTATGAGCTTCATGAGGTTCGGTTCCACTGGGGAAAAGAAAACCAGAGAGGATCAGAGCACACTGTCAACTTCAAGGCTTTCCCCATGGAGGTAGAGGCAAACACTACCTCCTGGCATTGGAATCTGACCTTCTTCAGATAACACTGTACCTTGTTGAGTCCTTGAACACAAAAGCTGTTTTCATTATCTGTATCAGTAATATATCTTTGATGATATCTGAAGCCGAGAAATGTGACTCCATAGAAGAAATCCAGTTGCGTGTGCATGTGTGGGAAACTCACTGTCCTTCTAGAAGGATGTGTTACCACTAAGAACCTTGAAACACCTCAGGGGGCCTCATTTGGGCAGTTATTCTAAGGGATTATCTGAATTAACATTAAAATCATTAAATTGAAAATTTAAATGTTAAGAATCACGCGTGCGCGCGCACGCACACACACACACAAAAAAAACACAGATTTGCTGAGTTCCACGTGTCTGTAACCAAAAAAAGTATACTAATTCACTATATGGCTTTATTTTTAAGGTTAGGGTACTTTCATAACAAAAGCATTTGTTCTGAACTTTTGGACTTTTTAGTTCAGATCTGGATTCAATTTTTTAGTGTGAAAATTCCTCCAGAACTAAGGAGGCAAAATTTGGTCTGACAAAACAGATGATCTTGGTCTAGAGCACAGGTGTCAAACTCATTCCATGGAGGGCCAAGACCCTGCAGGTTTTACCTCCACCCAGTGTCTTCAACAGGTGATTTCTCTGAATTTCTTCCCACTGATTGCTGATCAGTGAAAACACCTGCTGAAGAGACTGGGTGGAAGTAAAACCTGCAGGGTCTTGGCCCTCCATGGAATGAGTTTGACACCCCTGGTCTAGAGTTTAAAAACAATTTTCATAAATGTTCAGACTTCTGAACCAAACACAGGAAGTTACAGCAGCTGAAAAGGGGAAAAATGAGACACAGTAGCACATGTGAACAGGAAGAGACATAATTTCTTAAATTGGAAAATGTCCTGTTAGTGGCATAAATCAGTTGCTCCAGGATTTCATGGGATGTTTTTATGATTGTTGTGGCCGAAAAATCCTGAATTTGTGGGAGCTTTTTTTTAAAAAGTTGTGATAAAAGTTGTGATGTTTTGAGAGTTTTTTCCCCACTAAAAGTTGTAGAAGAATTACAAATTTTAAAGCAGATGTTTTTTTTTTTCAGTTTACTGCATTGATATTCTATATAACAATACAAGAAAAGCACAGGATTGTCAAAAATTTCCTGTTACAGTGATTTGTAAATTAAGCAGAAACATCTGCTATACAGAAAAACACTTTCGTGCAACAGCAAATACAGACTTATAATATCCATTAAAACAACTAAACTGCATTGAATGCATGTTAAAGAGTATAGATTTGGAAATTATTGGCAGCACCTTCATTTGAAAACTCCCTATGGTCCCCAACCACTCGGTAGTGAGTGAAGAGGAAAAAATAAATTATTTATTCTGTTGCTCTGTATTGTCTACTGGAGTCTGTTTTTCTGAAAAAAAAAATACAGACAATATTCTCTCTCTTTCCATGCCTAACTCCTACCTGTCTATCTGCTCCATGTCTTGACACACACACTTGTCACACACACAGACACACTGGGGGGGGGGGGGGGGGTCCATGTCCAGACTGGACATTTACAGCTTTAAAGCTCATTGACAAGATGTAGTAATGATTTAATAATTTTACCTCTAAAAATGTTCAAACACTGGCTGTAGTGTTAGATTTGCTGGTTTTCTTTGTGGTTTTATGGCGTATCTCCTCATGCGCACTCCCGCGACGGGGTGTCTTTGGGGCAGCCGCTAAACACAGCACAAAACCAGCGCTTCGTACACGTGGTCAGGGCAGAGATGTGGTGAGACGTCCACTGGCAGGCTGGGAGAGGTGGAGGAAGGGACGGTGATGGAAACCTCATGGGTAACTGTTTTTTTTTTAAATCACACACTCTGTTTTTGCTGATGTGTTCTGTTAACACTCACTGTAAACATGGAAGTGAACGCAGTGCAGCAATTCATTTGATTAGTTAAAACTGAGCATTTGTGCACTAACCAAAGACAAATTTGATTGTCGAAATTAGCGGAAGTTGACGAGGATTGGCCAAAATTGCAGGAAAGTTGCGGTGATTGGACAAAGTTGCAAGGTCCCGCAATAGTCACGCTGATTGGCTGATTTCATGTGAATTGACGTGATTGCAACATCGCAAAATCCTGGACGGACTGATAAATAGTCAATTTTTTAACAAATCATAAAAAATGCACAAACTTAGCGGATATTTTCAGAGGATGTGACGGAGAGTTTATGAAAGTTTGGAATAGCAATGCCACCTGATGATAAACATTTTTAATGAACACCTGGATAATATTATAGCCTTACTAAACTAGTTCACCTCCTAATGTGGTGGCGTCTTTCTCAGCTTTCGTTTAAAGTACGGTTTGTGGGAATGTGCAAATGATGAGACAGATTTCTCTCAAGGCAGCTTTATTCACATTTGCCAACATCTCAAAGAAGAAAGAGAACATCACAGTAAACTCTCGTCCTTAAATACCAGGACTCTCACGGTTCACAAGTCACATTGCATCACAAGTCACATTGCATTCAAATCGCCAGTAACAATGCATCTCCTCTTTAATCCTCTAATATCACCCCCACAGTCTCAGGCCCTGCATACCAAAGCTAACACCTTCACAGCTTCCTGTTATCTCCAAGGAAACTCTGTCTTTGTTCTTATCTAAAATGTGAGACCTTACATCAGTCACAAAGTAGTTACAGGTTACAGGTTACCAATTTGGCCAGAACTACAGAAAACTTCTCTGAGAGTGAGTAGCATGTTTGCTAACTGTTGCAGCCTCTGCTAACTACACAAATGTCATCATGACAACAGGAAGTAGTCTGTAGTTGTTTGGTTTGCCTTGATAAAGAACAGTGTGAAACCAGACCTAACCAGACAAAATTATACACTGTTACAAAAACACAAACCTTGGTCCAGCCCTTGTTGCTGACTTTCAGGTGTGAAAATGCCCTTAGACAAAATAGCTGAAACAACATTTCGTGCAACTAACCAGCACTTATTATGCAGGTGATGCAAAAAGTATATAGTTAAGTCTTCTCTTCCAGCTCTGTATAAATTTTTTCATTTATACAGTACTTTGGAACATGACTTGAAAGGCCAAAATTTTGAACTCAGGTGGAAATCTTCACGTGAACATCTGGCATTTCATTGTCCTTTTTGGTCAAAAACTGAAATACCACACATGCCAAAACTGATCAGTCCACAGCTGTGGGGTCTACTATGGAAAAAAAAACAAAAACCCAACAGTTTATCACTGTCATGAATCGCCCTTCAGGGCAGAGAGGAGACATCCACATGCTGGACTGCAGTTTGTGATATTTATTAACCAGAACACAAAATCTCAAACAGTGCAAAAACAGAAAATCCACACTGAAATACAAGCAGACTTACAGCACACCAGAACAGGGCTAGGATTCTGGTGGAGATGATAACTGAGACTCTAGCAACAAGAAATGAAAATAACGGCCCTTAAAAAAGGCTAGAAACAATCAAACACAAATAGTACCCGGTGTGAATGACATGAGCGGGCTGGGGAGAAAATGACAATCAGCTGTGAGTCATGAGGAGAGGAGGCGGAGCTGACAGTTTGACAGGAGCACCGCCCACAACCAGGGAGTGCCCCTGACAACTGTAGCTCCTGAGAGAGAAAGAAACAGAAGACACTGGCAAAATTAAAAACTACACTGAACATAAACAGGAAAATAAATCATACAAAGAAACAATTGTGAAAGCAAACTAGAAATAACATGACAGGCAAATAACTCCAAAATACAATATTATACTGTACATACAAGGAAAAACAAAAAGGCAAAAAGACAAAGCACAGTGGAATCCCCCCCCCCCCCCCCTCCGTGCTCAGATCATGACAGAGTCCCCCTCCCCAAGGGATGGATACCAGACAGCCCGGGCAACATCAAAAGGAGAACAAGACCCCACCCACGCTAAGAACCCACCCCACCAAAAGACAAGAAAACAACCCCACCCCGGGTGGGAGGAGGGGGACCCAGGCACGGAGGGACTGAAACAAGCCAGAGAAAATAATAAGAACTCCCATGACTCACATCCCAGCAGAACCCAGGCTAGGAGAAGACAAAAAAACCTTGCTCAGGATCCACACCAGGCAGAACCAAGGACCTAGGCCCCCTGAACCAAAGAGCTAGACAGTTCCAGTGGCAGGCCGAAGTCCCAGGCCTGGCAGACGGCGAGGTGGTAAGGGTCGGGTGGCCTGCTGGGGAATATGAACCATCCAACCCAACAGCACAGTCTGTCAGACGGTCGGCCAGAGTTCTTTAACCACTAAAACAGGAAAGGTGGTCCAGGGGGCGGCCGCCCAACTGGGACAACCACAGATGAGGAGGATGGAGAAATAGGGGGAACCATGATGACGTCAGGAGGAGGAGGGGAAACCACGACAACGTCAGGCACAGGAGGGAGAACCACGATGGCCTTGGGCAGAGGAGAGGCAAGCACAACGGCCTTGGGCAGAGAAGAGGGAACCACGACACTTTCAGACCACCCTACAGCACCCATGGTGGTCCCAGATCACTGCAGCACCCACGGTGGCTCCGGGCTGGAGCAAAGCTTCACCCGCGGTGGCTCTGGGCTGGAGCAAAGCTGCATCTGCGGTGGCTCCGGGCTGGAGCATAGCTGCACCCGCGGTGGCTCCGGGCTGGACCAAAGCTGCACCCGCGGAGGACCCAGACTGGGCCAAGGCTGCACCCTCGGTGGGCCTGGAATGGGCCAAAGCTACACCCACGGTGGGCCCGGACTGGGCCAAGGCTGCACCTGCGGTGGACCCGGACTGGGTCAAAACTGCACCCACGGAGGACCCGGACTGGGCCAAAGCTGCACCCACGGAGGACCCGGCCTGGGCCAATGCTGCACCCTCAGATGCTCCGGGCTGGAACGGAGCACCCACGCCGACCTCCACTGGAAGGGAAGCAACACCTTTGGTGGGCCCAGCCTGGGCCACGGCTGCACCCTTGGAGGCCCCAGGCTGGAACGGAGCACCCACGACGACCTCCACAGAAAAGGAAGCAGCACCCTCAAAGACCTCAGCTGGAGGGGGAGCAGCACCCACGGAGTTCCCGGGCTGGGACGGAGTGCCCGCGACGACCTCAGCGAGAGGAGCTGAACCCACGATGATCTTGGGCGGTGAACCTGGACCAACGGAGACATCTGGCAGATCTGGAATATCCTCGGCGACCCTGGGGAAAAGCTCAGGCAAGAGATGCAAAGATACAGGGTCAGGGTCACCGGTGGCAGTGGAGCCTGGCGAGGTGAGCTCAGGTGCAGCTGATGGCTGCACTTGGCTCTCCTCACCAACAGCCAGGCAAAATTTCTCCAAAAGAGAGACAACAGAGGCAAAGGAGAGCACTTGCACCAAAGGGAAGATCCCTGCCTGGTCACAGAGTTGGTGGTGTGTGTCGACCACCGAGGCGAGAAAAACTGTGAGACCCGGGTGGCTCCAGAGACTGGGATGATCCTTGATCACCAGGGCCGCACCATCCATGAACCTCCAAACCTCCTCGGGAGAACGGGAGGCTCCAGCCCCCAAGGTGAAACTGGCGACGAGCGTAGCCGCCACACACTCCTCCTTGCTCAGCCCCAGAGCTGAAAAATCTAAGGCTGCAGACATAACCAAACCCCAGGTGAAAAACAAAAACTGGGGGGAAGAAGAAGGAAAAGGCTATCTTCGCCGCCGGTTGTGAATAAAGTTGGCTCGTTAGTTTCTGGCCACGTCAATTCCCAGAAATCGCCAACCCACAGACGAGAGAAACATACAAAAACCCCACAAACTGCAGTCGCTGGATCTCTGACTGGCTAGAGTCTACTGTCATGAATCGCCCTTCAGGGCAGAGAGGAGAGATCCACATGCTGGACTGCAGTTTGTGATATTTATTAACCAGAACACAAAATCCCAAACAGTGCAAAAACAGAAAATCCAAATTGAAATCCAAGCAGACCTACAGCACACCAGAATAGGGCCAGGATTCTGGTGGAGACGATAACTGAGACTCTAGCAACAAGAAATGAAAATAACAGCCCTTAAATAAGGCTAATATTATACAAATAAGGAAAAACAAAAAGGCAAAGAGACAAGGCATGGTGGAATCCCCCCTGTGCTCACATCGTGACAATCGTGGCTCAAAATGAATCCCTTTCACTGCCAGACAGGGTATAATGCTGGAGCAGCATCCTCTTGAATGCTTCATATTACCCTTGGGCCGGCGGCTCCTGGAGCAGGCTTGTTACCTGCTGCGTGGTGCGCACATCCAGCGCAGCAACCACATGGTCATATTTCGTGTCGTCTGCTGTGATCCCACGGAGTGCGAACTGGGCTTCTATATGCAGGAACCATGTGGTCGGGTTGTGAAGCCAGAAGTCTGGGAGCTTGACTGAGACAGCACATGTGGTACCGGTGTTCTCCCTCTGGGTAGTCTCTGGGGCGGTGCTCGGCTCATTCTCCATGGCACGTCTTGGGTCACCAATGTGGAAGAAAAAAGCAGACGAGGCAGCGAGCTGGACGACACATGAACTTTATTCTTCTTCCACCATCAAGTACAGGAAATACTCTGTCTGGGTCTCTCTGCGCCTCCTTATTTTAACCTTTATTTCTGCACAATGACACCCAGGGAGTCAAAACACAATGTTTTCAGTGCACAAAGACATGTGTGGAACATTAACATAATAACCCCCTTTCTTCCTCTCTCAACTCCTGTGTCTCACGACTCCCCGGGGGGCGGCCAGTCCTTTCCGATACGTCTGAGATCCCCCGGAGCCACTTCCTCCTTCAGCCCTTTTGTTCCATCTTCCCCCGGCTTCCGACTCTGGGTGGAGAACCCACACACAGTGCCATCACAATGTAATAATTAATTTTTCTCAATCCCTGAGTATTTTAACTGCTGGTTTTCATGTTAGTAAGGTTATCTGTTAAAACTAACAAAATGTTAATTCCTGTGTAACATTGTTATTTATTATTGTACATTTCATTGCATTTTACCATTTTACTTAGTGAGTTAAAATGAATTTAAAGCAAAATATAACATTAAAGTTGATTTTCAGATTCTACTGTTTTATAAGATCGACATACAATTTTGTGATCTGTGCCAAGAGTAGGGAGCAGGCGGAAGAGAACCTGGAGAGGTGGAGGTATGCACTGGAGAGAAGAAGAAAGAACGTCAGTAGAAGTAAGACAGAATACATGTGTATGAATGAGAGGGAGGCAGGTGTAATGGTAAAGATGCAAGGAGTAGAGATGGTGAAGGTGGAGGAGTTTAAATACCTGGGGTTAACCATCCAATGTAATGGACAGTGCACAAGAGAGTGAAGGCAGGGTAGAATGGGTGGAGAAGAGTGTCAGGGGTGATTTGTGACAAGCACCTAGAGCAGGGGTGTCCTAAACGGAGCATCCAAAAGAAGATTTCACTGTACTTGAACATATATAGTGACATTTTCTTTCTTAATCAAATCAAATCAAATCACATTACTTTTAAAATTTGTTAGAAATAATGAGAATGCTGATTTTAAATTGAAATGATTATTTTATGTTGCCCCTTGTACAGCAGGATAAAACTTTGAAAATAAAATGTTGAACTGCTTTCCCGCTTTTCATTTTAATATTACATTATATATTTGTTTTCTTTGCTTAAATATTGGTACTGTATTTACAGCATATGGTAAATGCTATTTAGCAATTTCAAGTTTTCAATTTACCTAATGTAATCATTTACTGTAAATTCTTTGTAGGCTTCCACACAAAATCCTCAAATTCTGATAATGAAGCTAGTGGTTAGAGAACTTATATTTATGTTTTTAATGCAAACAATAAAGAAAACCATGCAGAAGCATAAGTCCTCTCATAATACAGTTACCTTTTTTCAGGGTTTAAACCTTTCTCCCGTCTTTGTTCCTCTTAAACTGATGTGAGGGCAAATATATAGTCATCAGTCACCACCAGCTGATGCTTTCATACTCAACAACCTCATCCTCTCTACACCTGTTCACAATGCTGACCACTTGATGTCTTTCTGTGTGCAGCTCCATCTGATTCACTGGAACAGCACTCTGTTTAACACACTGGAGGATGCTCTGGGGAAGAGGAATGGGGTCCTCATCATAGCTCTGTTTGTGCAGGTAAATGTACACAGTAAGATCCAAGGTTGTTTGGAAGTGGGAGCTGTGGTTTGGTTTTCATCTCACCTTTACAGTGTCGGTTTATAAATATGTGTCTGAGCTGGTGATCAGGAAAAACATCAGTAGCTGAAAATGTGTCATGAAGCGGAGCACTGGGGAAGGGGAGGCGCCAGGCGCACGCTTCTGTCATTCCTATTGTTTGTACTTTTGCTTCTTGGTTTATTTTGTTTGTAGTTTGGTTTGGTGTATTTTGGCATCTGAGTTGTCCTCTTGTTTCAGTCCTTAGTTTCCTGTTATTTTATCTTAGGTGGGTTTTTATGTATTTCTGTATTATCTTGTATTTATTTCCCTGTTTATATTTGACCTTATCTTCAGTTCTCCTTTTGTAACGTCAGGTTTCATTAGTATTGTTTTTTTGAGTACACCTTGGGTTTTGTATGCTTTCTTGGGCACGGTGTATTTTGGTCTGTTTTTGTTTTAGGATTACAGTCAGTTACCTTTTTGTTTTCCCGTGCTTTGACTTTTATTGTTATCTGTTGCTCCTCTCAATATGATAGCTGTCTGTGGCTACGTCGGGTGTCAACCTTGTGTGCGGGCTGTCACACCTGTCAGTGATCAGTTCTAGTTACTCATCGCTCATGTTCCCCCACACCTGTAATCACTTGTCATCATTTGTGTTTTTCTCCTGTTGTCCTATTTAAAGACCTCTGTGCCACTTCCTGGTGCAGCGGTGTCTTCTCGATGTCAGCTGGGAAACCCCCGTTTCTTCCCTGTTTAAATCCTGCCTGTGCCCCACGCTGTATTCTCGTTATCCCCAGATGGAGCCCCCATCTGCGCCAGCGTTTCTACATGCCCTTCTCTCTGGTTTTCTCCAGTCTTTGTAAGTGTAGTGTTTTGTGTTATTTTTGTGTTTTTTCATTAATACAGCCGTGGAAAAAATTGTTGGTGCCCCTCTGTTAATGAAAGAAAAACCCACAATGGTCACAGAAATAACCTGAATCTGACAAAAGTGGTAATAAATAAAAATTCTATAAAATTAACCAGTGAAAATCAGAAAAGCTTTTGAATTGTGGTTCAACAGAATTATTTTAAAAAACAAACTCATGAAACAGGCCTGGACAAAAATGATGGTACCCCTAGAAAAGATTGAAAATAATGTGACCATAGGGACATGTTCAACCAAGATGTGTCCTCTAATTAACATCACAGGTGTCTACAAACTTGTAATCAGTCAGTTGGCCTATTTAAAGGGTGACAAGTAGTTACAGTGCTGTTTGGTGACATGGTGTGTACCACACTAAACATGGACCAGAGGAAGTAAAGGAGAGAGTTGTCTCAGGAGATTAGAAAGAAAATTATAGACAAGCATGTTGAAGGAAAAGGCTATAAGACCATCTCCAAGCAGCTTGATGTTCCTGTGACTACAGTTGCACATATTATTCAGAAATTTAAGATCCACAGGACTGTAGCCAACCTCCCTTGACGTGGCCGCAGGAGGAGACGAATAATACGAATGGTAATAAAAGAGCCCAGAACAACCTCTAAACACGTTCATGGTGAACTCCAAGGTCAAGGTACATCAGTGTCAGATCGCACCATCCGTCGTTGTTTGAGCCAAAGTGGACTTCATGGGAGACGACCAAGGAGGACACCACTGTTGAAAACAAATCATAAAAAAGCCAGACTGGACATTGTCAAACTGTATGTTGACAAGCCACAAAGCTTCTGAGAGAATGTCCTATGGACAGACGAGACAAAGCTGGAACTTTTTGGCAAGGCACATCAGCTCTATGTTCACAGACGCAAAAATGAAGCATACCAAGAAAAGGACAGTCCCTACTGTGAAACATGGAGGAGGTTCTGTTATATTCTGGGGCTGCTTTGCTGCATCTGGCACAGGGTGTCTTGAATCTGTGCAGGGTACAATGAAATCTCAAGACTATCAAGGTATTCTAGAGAGAAATGTGCTGCCCAGTATCAGACAGCTTGGCCTCAGTCGCAGGTCATGGGTCTTACAACAGGATAATGACCCAAAACACACAGCTAAAAACACCCAAGAATGGCTAAGAGCAAAACATTGGACTATTCTAAAGTGGCCTTCTATGAGCCCTGATCTAAATCCTATTGAACATCTGTGGAAGGAGCTGAAACATGCCGTCTGGAGAAGGCACCCTTCAAACCTGAGACAACTGGAGCAGTTTGCTCCTGAGGAGTGGGCCAAAATACCTGCTGAGAGGTGCAGAAGTCTCATTGACAGTTACAGCAATTGTTTGATTGCAGTGATTGCCTCAAAAGGTTGTGCAACAAAATATTAAGTTAAGGGTACCATCATTTTTGTCCAGGCCTGTTTCATGAGTTTGTTTTTTAAAATAATTCTGTTGAACCACAATTCAAAAGCATTGTCTGATTTTAATTGGTTAATTTTCATAGAATTTTTATTTATTACCACTTTTGTCAGATTCAAGTTATTTCTGTGACCATTGTGGGTTTTTCTTTCATTAACAGAGGGGTACCAACAATTTTGTCCCCTGGCAGGGCAGTTTATGACAGTACACTGCTGCCAGTCTAAACGCCAGTGGCTGTGGGCTGGCTTTTTTCTTTTCCCTCCTGTTATTTTGCTTTAGTCCGTGTTTTTCCCCCCTTTTTGCTGAGATGTCAGCCAGCATGGACTACGGTGGTTGTGGACTGAATGAAGTGGAGTACTGGGCTGTTGGAGTGCTGGGGGGCATAATCTCGGCAGATCGTGCCTCCCGCACTTTCGAGGCGGCCCAGGAGTGTCTGGACAGCACGGCACAGGTACCGGAAGCATGTTCCAGCCTGTGGAGCCATCCAGAACTCATGGACCTCCTCATGTCAGCCATCAACCCACAACCCATGCTCCACTGGCTGGGGAAACCCTCTTCCCATTCCATTCCTGCGCCGAAGAAGAAGCGTCCCCAGGTGTGGAAATCCCCAGCCTCTCTTCAGCATCCAGCAGCAGCCCCACCTTCTCCTCCCGAACTGTGGCCCACACCATCTGCTGAGGAGCTGGAAGAGCGCCGGCGGGCTTTATTATTTGAAACAGAACTCCTGCTGGAGTACAGGCCATGGCTCCTTCCAGATTATGTGGCCTGAGTCTGAACCGACGATCCAGTGTCCCCTGACTTCACCGTTTCACCCACCTCGCCAGACAACCTCCGCAGGTCCCGGAGGTTCCCCGTCTGGACCCACAGCAAAAGCCACCATCAAGCCCCGGGAATTAAGTATCTATTCATTCTCCAACACCTAAAAATTAATTGTCTTGCCTAATGCCTGGTGGGAGGGCTCAGGGGCAGCTGCACACTGTGACCAAGCTCATCATTTGTTGCTGCAGTTAATCCTGTTTCCTCACCTGCTTCTCCCGTGTCCCCCTCTGCCTTCCTTGAGTGTTCGCCGGTCCTGGGAGGGAGCCGCCAGATGACGGAGGGTCCTGTGGCACCAAAGGGTCCTGTTCCAGTCCTGCAGCCATGCTCTCGATGGGAGAAGAGCACTCCCTGTGTCCCAAAACCTGAGCTGACAAAGGAGTGTCTTCTGGTCTCGGCATCGCGGGACTCAGTGCCATCGATGTGGCATTCCCTGGAACCACTACTCATAGCTGGAGTTCTTCCTGCTTCAGCCACCATGTCCGGTGGTCCGCCAGCTTCAGCCACCATGCCTGAAAGTCCACCAACACCCGTCACCTCATCTGGGCTCCCGCCAGCGTCAGCCGCCACGCCTGGGGGGTCGCTAGCTTCACCTACTACCATGCCTGCTGCCCGGGCCGCCACAGTAGAGTTGCCGGAATCCTGGACAGCGGTGGAGCTCAAGTCAAGCTAATTTCTCTTTTCTGTCTCTCCATTATTAGAGACAGAAAATCCTGAGTGTGCCCCACGCTGTATTCTCGTTATCTCCAGACAGAGCCCCCGTCTGCGCCGGTGTTTCTACACGCCCTTCTCTCCGGTTTTCTCCAGTCTTTGTAAGTGTAGTGTTTTGTGTTATTTTTGTGTTTTTTCATTAATAAATGTGCAAATCCTCAGCTGGCGATTGGTGTCCTCAGTCCGCCCCTGCCAGGGCAGTTTATGAGAAAATGTAAAGCTACATTAAAACATCTTCCTTATGAAGGTTCCAGAATACCTCCAAAGAAGTCTGTCAGACACAATGATTTATGCAAGAGATCTTTTTAGTCCTGTAAGCTGTGAGATGAGGACTTTGATTTTTGAGCTCATTTCACAGAGATTTGACTAAGGCTGTATTGGCCTGTAGAATCAAGGTATAGTAACTGTGAGCGCTTCCATCTGTCGGTCTGCACTCTAACTCAAGAACCAATCGAGCTAGGGTCACTCAACTTTGCACACACGCAAGCCTTGGTACTAGCACCTGTGGTTATTATTTTATCATACTGCACATGATAGGGTATCAAGAGAGGAAGTGTGGTACTGTATGAGAAAGTCATAAGTGGCAGTGAAGTATGTGAGGGTGGTGCAGGACATGTATAAGGACAGTGAGATGGTGGTGAGGTGTGCTGTAGGAACAGATGGATTTAAGGTGGGGGTGGGATTACATCAGGGATCAATGCTGAGCCCCTCCTTGTTTGCCATGGTGATGGACAGGCTGACAAACGAGGTCAGGCAAGCGTCTCTGTGGACCATGATGTTTGCAGATGACATTGTGATCTGTAGTAAGAGTAGGGAGCAGGTGAAAGAAAGGTGGAGGTATGCACTGGAGAGAAGAGGAATGAAAGTTAGTAGAAGCAAGACAGAATACATGATTGTGAATGAGAGTGAGGCAGGTGTAACAGTGAAGGTGCAAGGAGTAGAAGTAGTGAAGATAGATGAGTTTAAATACCTGGAGTCAACCATTCAATGGCATGGAAAATGCATAAGACAGGTGAAGAAGAGAGGGCAGGAAGGGTAGGGCAGGTGGAGACGAGTGTCAGGAATAATTTGCAACAGAAGGGTAGCACCTAGAGTGAAAGGGAAGATTTATAAGATGGTAGTGAGACCTACTATGATGTATGGTTTGGAGATGGTGGCGCTGACAAGACAGGAGGTGGAGCTGGAGGTGGCAGAGTTGAAGATGCTAAGATTTTCATTGGGAGTGACTAGGAGGGACAAGATTAGAAATCAGTACATCAGAGGGACAGCTCATGTTGAGCGGTTTGAATACAAAGTAAGAGAGGCAAGGCTGAGATGGTTTGGACATGTGCAGAGGAGGGATAGTGAATATACTGGGCAAAGGATGTTGAAGATGGAGCTGCCAGGCATGAGGAAAAGCATGTGGAAAAGAGGAAGACCACAGAAAAGATTCATGGATGTAGTGAAGGAGGATGTGGAGAGGGTTGGTGTTACTGAGGAAGATACAAAGGATAGGGTGAGATAGAGGCAGATGATTCACTGTGGAGACCCCTAAAGGGACTGGCCGAAAGGAGAAGAATAGTACATATAGTAACCAAACTTGGTACACAGGTTGACCTTGGAAACCTCACCTCTAGCTATGGTTTTGTGAAAAAATATCAAAGGCAAGGTAATCAGAATCAGCATATCAAATAATTTGGCCCTCCACATCTACGTCCACATCCCTTTCCCTCACACTTGGTGGGCAACCAAGAAAGGCCAAGAGGCAGCTGAGTGTGTTAAAGGAATATTTCTTGTGTTATCAGTGACCCAAGAGTGAAAATCACTCTGAACTTGTTAAGCTTATGGGTTTATTTCGAGCAGATATCACTCAATGGTTTGGTGTGAAAAATAAAGCTAGAGTCATCAACTTGGTAGACAGGTTGACCTGTCAAGTTGACCTGGCATGTTTTCCCTGTGCTGTGTGGGTTTACTTCAGTTTCTTACCATAATCCAAAAACGTGCATGTTAGGTTGATTGGTGATTCTAAATTGGCCCCAGTTATCAGGAAAAACCCAGAGAGTAGAGGGTTAGTACAGTTACTAGCAGTATTGGGCAAGTTACTAAAAATAGCAACTAATTACAGTTACTAGTTACTTCTTTTCAAAAGTAATTGAGTTACTTTACCAACTACGGCATGATTAAAGTAACTAGTTACTTGGAACACGTTACTTTTAAATGCATACTTAAATCATCTTGCACACATAGCAAAATAATTTAATTAATGGATTACATTACGGGCTTATTAATGTCAGGTTGAAAACAGACTGTTTTAGATGGGAAAAATCTGAAGAAAATCAATTTGATATTGCCAGTAATTTCCTCATTTTGGAGTGAGTTGGCAACACTGCATAAAGCTGTCCATGTTTACCTTACCTTTATGATATGGATTTAATCCAATGTGCAGTGAACCGAAGAAAATGTCTGCTGTGACAGAGGCATGATCCAGTCCCTCAAATTCCTTTTGGAGATCAAAATCCATTTTTGAATAATCTTTATCCAGGTAGCAAGTAAATGTGTTTTAACTTCAGTAGATTACAGTCTCAGCTGTAATCCACTGGATTATGGAAAGTGATTGTTATCACATCTTCAGTCTGTAAAGACGTATCTGGCAATCAGTCGGTTTAATTCTTGCTGGGTCATAAACTGTCCAGATGCATACCTGCGCTTGAAATCCAGCAGTGGCTATTGAGACCAGTGTTGGGAGTAATGTGTTACAAAGTAACGAGTTTAATTCTTGCTGGGTCAGTAATGCATTACTTTGTAACGCCACGACTTTTGCAGAAATGTGCTGTGTAATGGAATTACTGTTTAAAAATTCAGTAATGTGTTACAGTTACTGAAATTTGATCAGATGCTTTACTCGTTACTCATTTTATTAATATGGATAGATATTTTTAGCACAAATAAGTGAATATACAAACTGACTCTACGTTGCTGACGCAGCCGTCAGTGGACATGATGTGTTGCAGAGAGCCTGAGTCTTAATTACTAAGCCGAGGAAAAGATGAAGCTCCTTTTTTGTGGAAATAGATTATTTTTCCTTTGTCGTGATTGAAGACAAAAACATATTGGTGGGTTGCAAACTAAAGTGCCAGTTGAGACCTAGTCAATCTTCAGCGCTGACAAAGCTAGTGCTATGCTATGCTAACAACACCGTGAAGTGGATTTACTGTATTCTGAACAGCCATGGCTGGTTGTAAAGTGGAAATACTCTTGTCTCAACACCCACGGTTGGAGTTCAAGCACAGGTATGCACCTGGACAGTTTGTGACCCAGCAAGAATTAAACCGACTGATTGCCAGATACGCCGTTCCAGAATGAAGATGTGATAACACTTTCCATCAGGCAGCTGGACTGTGATCCACTGAAATTAAAATGCCTTTACTTGCTACCTGGATAAAGATTATTCAAAAATGGACTTTGATCTTCAAAAGGAATTTGAGGGACTGGATCATGTTTCTGTCACAGCAGACATTTAAACTGTGGGTAATGAACATTTTCTTTGGATCACTCCTTATCATCCATATCATAAAGGTAAAATAAACATGGACATCTTTATGCAGTGTTGCCAGCTCACACTCTTTTGGAGTGACTCACTCTTTTTCCCTCTCTCTCACTTCACAAACCCTATTTCTCACTCCAAAATGATGAAATTACTAGCAATATTGTGTTGATTTTCTTCAGATTTTTCACACAATAAGAGCCCTCAAGGGAGGATAAAGAAGACTGAACATGTTCTAAAATCTCTATCTGAAACAGTCTGTTTTTAGTCTGCTCATAACTTTTGAAAGATGACAAGAAGATGAAGAGGATGGAGGGAGCTACATATTCAGAGCTGTGGCTGTATAATACAGCAGAGAGGTGTGGATCTGCATCTCTGAGTGCAATTCTAGTTTATTATTTTTAAGTATTTTTAGTTTGCGACAGTGATATAATTTTTGCTCAACTTTATTATGTAAGCTAAAGCAGCAGAGCAAATACAGTGGGGAAAATAAGTTTGAACACGTCAACATTTTTCTTATTAAACATATTTCTGATGGAGCCATTGACTTGAGATTTTCACCAGATATCAGTAACAACCCAAGTAATCCATACATACAAAGAAATCAAGGCAACTGTGTTCACAAAACAAGTTATATTTAATAAAGTGGAATGACACAGGGAATAAGCATTGAATGCATGAAGAAAAAGAGGTGCCAAAGGGCATAGAAAGCTGAGAAACCATCTGAAATCCATCAGAATTTAGGAAGCCATCACATTCCCCATCAGTGCAAATTATTTTCAGCTGGTTAAGTCCTGACTAACAGCCTTTAAAAAGGTCTGTGAATATCAGATTGCGGCACCACAAACAACTCATGATGGGTAGAAGCAAAGGGCTCTTTCTAGACCTTCACAACCTTATTGTTGCAAAACATAATGATGGCATTGGTTGGAGGTGCATTTCTAAACTTTTGAATGTTCCAGTGAGCACTATTGGAGCCATCATTCGGAAGTGGAAAGAACATCATTTTACCTTAAACCGGCCATGACCAAGAGCTCCTCGCAAGATTTCTGACCGAGGAGTCAAAGGAATTATCAGAAGAGTTATCCAAGAGCCAAAAACCACTCGTGGAGAGCTCCAGAAAGACCTGGAGTTAGCAGGTACTGCCGTTTCAAACAAGACAATAAGTAATGCCCTCAACTGACATGGGCTTTATGCCTGCTCACCTCACAAGACCCCATTGCTGAAGAAAAAGCATGCTGAAGCTCATTTAAAATTTGCTCCACAACATTTAGGCAAGCCAGTAAAATCCTGAAAGAATATAGTCTGGTTAGATGAGACCAAAATTGAACTTTTTGGATGCCACAACACACAGCATGCTTGGAGGAGAAATGGCACTGCACATCAGCCCACAAACACAATACCAACAGTGAAGTTTGGAGGTGGGAGCATCATGGTGTGGGGGTGTTTTATGGCACATGGTACAGGCAGACTTCATATAAATGAAGGAAAGAGGAATGGACAAATATACAGAGACATCTCTGATAAGAACCTGTTGCCATCTGCCAAAATGCTGAAGATGAAACAAGGGTGGACATTTCAGCAAGACAATGATCCCAAACACACAGCCAAGAAAACTCTCAATGGGCTTCAGAGAAGGAAAATAAAGCTGCTAGTGTAGTGGTTCTGGCTGCACTCTCTCTCTCTCTAATCATCCACTCATTCCCTGCAGCTGCACCTACCACCTGTGGACAATCAGGGTGCCCCTTAAATTGAGTCATTCTCCTCCAGAGCTTCAGGAGCACGTTGAGACTTCCTCCCATGCTGACCCTGGACGTTTCTCTCCTGGTGTGCAGCCTGAAGCCCGTCGACCACCCCCTCTGTGCGGACTGCCTTTTGACCCCGTCGACCTATGGACACGTAAAGGCAATTACTTTCAATCACCCTGCTTTTTTTTTATCTCCTCAGGAAAATACTGTTTGGCAGACCTGAACCCCAGCTTGGCGAAATTACCCTTCTGGACCTCCTCCTTACACAGCCCAGCTCTGTGAGTCAATTCCTGAATGAACACTAGCCTAACCTCACTCCCTGCACAGGAGCACCATTTATAAATATGAATTGTGTGAATTACATTTCCATGCCGAGAGCCTGCTGCCCCCTTGCTTCCTGTTGGAGGGATCGCTACTATCTGTAAGAGAGGCAAACAATAACATTATCAAACTGTTGACTGTACCATACTTACCTCTTGTCTCCGCTCTCCTTCCCACAGGGTTGCCAGACTCTGCGCACATTTATTATCACTATTATTGTAATAAAGATCATTATTTCACTTACCTTTGGTCTCCTTGCTTCCTGCATTTGGGTCTGTCATAGTAAATCATGTCAGCTAGAATAGCTCAGTCAGTCACCTGACCAGAATCCAATTGAAAATGTATGGAATGAACTGAAAATCAGAGTTCATAGAAAATACCCACAGAACCTTCAAGATTTGAAGACAGTTTGTGTGAAAGAATGGGCTAATATCACTCCTGAGTAATGCCTGCGCTTAGTTTCTCCATACAGGATGTGTCCGGAAGTTGTTATTACCAAAAAAGGCTTTTCTACTTAATGTTAAATGAATTTCACCAAGTGTGTTAAATACTTATTCCCGCTGTCATTCCACTTTATTAAATCTAATTTGTTCTGTGAACACATGTGCCTTGATTTCTTTGTATGTATGGATTACTTGGGTTATTACTGATATCTGGTGAAAATCTCAGGTCAATGGCTCCATCAAAAATATGTTTAATGAGAAAAATATTGATGTGTTCAATACTTATTTTCCCCGCTTTATAGTATTTATAGCATCACTTTTTTTTTCCCTGTATGAAATTTCTTTAGGTTTAAATAACATATTCTACAATATAGACAGAATGCTCTATGTTGCATGCAGTTGGTCCTAGTTATCAATCCTTTTCAATATAAAAAGTGCATATTTGTGTCCAAGCTAAAATAACACACAATATTTGCCTTCACATTTTAGCCCCATTTTACCCCCATTTTAGCCCCTCTTTTGCCATGTTTTCCATCTGCTCCTCATGCTGTCTCTGTTATTCGTTCTTGGCCCCTACTTCTAAAAACATTGACTTTTGGGGCAACTTATCAGCCTTAATGTGTTTCTCCCTTCCTGGGATTGTAAAGGTTGTTTTTAAAATGAGAGGACAGAGACAGATAAGCCCTGGTCATACCAGAACACTCTAAAAAGGTATCATTTGCTGCATTCTAGTGAAAATAATGAAAACAGCACAATTACTGTGGCTGAAAAACCAGAGAAATGACCCATCTCTGAGTTGCACCAGTTAAGGAAAACACACCCAAAATAAAAACAGCAGCTAACGCTCTCCTTTTAACCTCCAACATTCTTGACCTCCTGACATATCTGTCACCCTCTCATTTTTTTCCTTTTCTGTGGCCTCTTCCTGTTTATGGACTTAAATTATGCCCGTCCCAAAACACTGCCAACAGTTTAAAGACAACCAAAGCCAACAGAAAAATAAGAACAGATGCGGCCAGATTATTGTTATTTAGATGCTTGCATTAATTTTTACACAGATACAATAATTCAATTCAGTTTTACTTTTTATTGTGCCTAATCACAACAAAAAGTTGTCTCAAGGCACTAGATACATAAGGTAGGAATCATAAGTAATTCAGAGAAAACCACATCAATCAAGCGATCCCCGATGAGCAAGCACTAGATGACAATGGGAAGGAAAAACGCCCTCATTGGAAGAAACCGCTAGCAGAAAGGCCCAGGGACATAGTTGCCAAGTCCGCTTATTATATAAGCGACTTTGGGCTTGTTTTTCTCTAAAATCGCTTGCAAATCTCATCAGTCAGGGGTTGTGGGTTTTTGGCCTTGTTTTTTAACGTGTACTGTAGTTGCTTATTTGGTCTTGCTTTGCTGTCTGTGTGACAGCTCTCCCAGCTCCCCACAAAACACAAGCAAATCTGATACGTGTTAGTTTGTTTACAGGACCCATCCACACCCCATTTCCTGGTTACCACACCTGCCCCACTGATCTCTATAGAAAAACTAGATGGATCATTGGCCGCCAGAAGAGAAGCCACCTGGCCGCCATATTAGTGCACCCAAAACACTAGTTCATCCAAACTGATGGCCGCTAAACATAATGTCAACTCGATTTCTATAGTTCACTGGGTGCACAAGATTATAAGCTGTGTCTCCGTACCAAGAAGTTCAAAATCTGTTAATTTTTGGGGAAATTAGAGGTAAAAGTGGCCGGCCAGGGACTTCACTTCTGTCAGCCAGTGATCCATCCAGTTTTTCTTGCCATGACTGATATAACTAGAAAAGCACTCGGAGAGCGCAGACCTCCGCCAAGCGCCAGAGTTCCCCCCATACAGTGTTTGTGTGTACGTTTTCAGATTCCTTGACCATGAAAACATATGACTAGAAATTGGATTCACAATGATAGGATTAGTGGTTCAGTAGTAAAAGCATTACCTCCTTGGCGGAGGTAAGAAACTGAAGTGTTGGTGTTGTGTCCATCTCCTCCACTGAAAGCAGCACTCAGGGCTTCACTGACGGATGCAAATTTGGTAGACAGGTTGCCGTGGGTTTTATTGGGTTTGCGCTCCGCGGAAAAAGAAGAGGATTTGGAAACTTCCCCGGCAGAGAGCTGGTTTTTGCGCAGCCCCTATGGCTGGCTGGGGAATTTCTGCCAAATAATCCGGCGGCAGACAGCTGCCCGTCTCAGCTTTTGCAGCGTAGCGCAAACACAGGCACACTGCCGAGCCCTGCCCACCACTGTTTTCCGCGTGCTTTTGTGCCTAAAACTTTGAAGAAGGCGGAGTTTGTGTTGATCAGACACGATGAGTAGTGCCCTCCATTGGGCCTGCACACATGTTGAAAATGGCCGTATCTCACAATGTTAAAGAATCCTTTAAAAAATTCCTGTATCCAGATGGTGATCCGGATCATCCCCAAAATTTAATCAGTTCTTCCTTGTACCATTTCCAACAATGCCTGAAAGTTTCATTGAAATCCGTCCAAAACTTTTTGAGTTATCTTGCTAACAGACAGACAAACAAACAAACAGACAGACAGACAAACAAACAGACAGACAGACAAACGCTGGCAAAAACATAACCTCCTCCTGGCCTCCGGCCTGGCGGAGGTTATAATTCAGCCCACGTGCGAGATGCAGCAACAAAGAGACAATCAAACAATAATACACGTTTGAGTTCTTTTATTAAATAGCAAAAATCCCTCACACAGCTACAGAAACAGTCACTCGCCAGAGGAAGGAGCCTGTGGAGAGAAGACGAGAGCTGCGAGAGGAGGAATGGAGTAAGGGAAAATGGGCTAGCCAAATTACCACTTACGTGGGCTCCAAGGGAGCACCAGCAGGGCTCCAGCGGGGAATAGACAAACCAGCAGGGTGGGGAATGAGCTGGTGGTGTGTGACTGGGTGGAGGTTACAGTCGATGAGTGGAGATGTGGCAAGAGAGCGCACGCAGTCCCAGTGACACACCCACACAATGGCAGCAACCTGAACAAGGAGGAAAAAGCACACACATTAGTAATTTCTTATACCTAGTGTGAACATGACTTGCGGGCGGTCTTATGACAGTATACCCAGACGAGCCAGCGTTGAATCACTGAAGGATGCTTCCTTAAGTATGCTGGCTGGTGAGAGGGCACAGGTGTGTCCTCTCACTCAGGTGTGCTGATGAGCTGAGGAGAGATGAACGGGAAAGAGTGGGTGTGCTCTCGCTGCCCATGACAGGGCCCCCCCTTCTAGGAGCGCCTCCTGGTGGTCAATAAGGTTTGTTGGGATGGGCACGGTGATAGGACCGGAGCATTTCTTTATCCAGGATCCGGGACGTGGGGACCCAGTAATGTTCCTCTGGGCTGTAGCCCTCCCAATCGACCAGATACTGAAGACCCCGGCCTCGATGGTGAACATCCATGATCTGGCAGACCGTGTGGGCAGGGTTACCATCGATAATCCAGGGAGGAGGATGCGGCTTGGGTGGGGGGCAGAGCGGACTGATCGAGAAGGGCTTTATATGGGACACATGGAAAGTTGGGTTCACCCGTAGGGTCGGTGGAAGCTTGAGCCAAACCGAAGCGTCGTTGATGATTCTGGATATCGGAAAGGGCCCCAAGAAGCGAGGAGACAGCTTCTTCGATACTGTCCTCAACGGGACCTGACTAGCTGCCAACCAGACTTGCTGCCCCACGGTGTACTTGGGGGCAGGCACCCATCATCTGTCTGCCGTAGCGCGGTTGCACTCGACAGAGCGGGTGAGGGCGGCACGCGTGGCTCTCCAGAGATGTCACTAGCGACGAGCATGAACCTCCACGGAGGGAACCGCGACCTCCCTCTCAGCCATCGGTAGCAGAAGTGTGTATTCCAAAGATGCCTCAAATGGAGTGAGCGAGATGCAGCAACAAAGAGACAATCAAACAATAATACACGTTTGAGTTCTTTTATTAAATAGCAAAAATTCCTTGCACAGCTACAGAAACAGTCACTCACCAGAGGAAGGAGCCTGTGGAGAGAAGACGAGAACTGTGAGAGGAGGAATGGAGTAAGGGAAAATGGGCTAGCCAAATTACCACTTACGTGGGCTCCAAGGGAGCACCAGCAGGACTCCAGCAGGGAATAGACAAACCAGCAGGTTGGGGAATGAGCTGGTGGTGCCTGACCGGGTGGAGGTTACAGTTGATGAGTGGAGATGTGGTAGGAGAGCGCGCGCAGTCCCAGCGACACACCCGCACAATGGCAGCAACCTGAACAAGGAGGAAAAAGCACACAGATTCGTAATTTCTTACACCTAGTGTGAACACGACTTGCGGTCTTACGGCAGTATACCCAGACGAGCCAGTGTTGAATCACTGAAGGATGCTTCCTTATTACGCTGGCTGGTGAGAGGGCACAGGTGTGTCCTCTCACTCAGGTGTGCTGATGAGCTGAGGAGAGATGAACGGGAAGGAGGGGGCGCGCTCTCGCCGCCCATTACATTTCTATAGAGATCAGTGGCCCGCCTCACTCCACTTGGCTCTGTACTTGCTAATGGGGCGTGTGTTATCCAGGTTTTTTTTTTATATAAATCAGTGCATATGGGACCATAGATTAAAAAAAAAAAAACAATTCTCCATTGATTAATTAAAGTTGTTGGCTGTCGTATAATAACAGAGTAATAAGAGAAGATAAGATAAGCCTTTATTCGTCCCACAATGGGAAAATTCCAGGATTACAGCAGCAAAGGGATAGCAGCACAGAGAGCAATAGTTGATAAGATAATCAGAACTGGTTAGCCAAAGCAGTAGATGAATATACATATGTACACAGATATATACACAGTGCAGGAGCATTGCAGCTAGATGGAATAAACAGCATTACAGTTTGTTAAGTTACCCTGCAGAATATGAATATGTACCCAGACAGTATAGCTCTCATTTGAATCACAGTGTTGTTGCCATCCTCAGTAATGACTGTTATTGTCCTAGTTGCATATTGGAGGGGACGATTTCTATTGTGCAAAGTTGTTACATTTAGTACATTCAATACCACCTCTACAAACAGCCCTGGTTAGGTTATAAAGTCTGACAGCCGTAGGTAGGAAGGACCTGCGGAACCTCTCTGTTGTGCACCTAGGATGGCACAGCCTACCGCTAAATGAGCTCCTCAGTGCGTTCAGTGTGTCCTGCATGGGGTGGGACTCAGACTCCAGCAGAGATGACAGCTTAGCCACCTTCCTCCTGTCTCCTATCTCCTCCACTGGGTTGAGGCGTTGCACCAGAACAGAGCTGACTTTTTTGATCATTCTGTTCAGTCTCTTCATGTCGGCTGCCGTGATGCCACTGCCCCAGCAGACCACTCCAAATTTGATGGCTGATGCCACCACCGAATTGTAGAAGGTCTTCAGGAGTGCCCCTTGCACTCCAAAAGGCTTAAGTCTCCTCAGGAGGAACACCCTGCGCTGCCCCTTCTTGTAGAGCATGTTAGTGTTGTGTGATCAATCCAGTTTACTGTTCAGGT
Organism: Pholidichthys leucotaenia; assembly: GCA_020510985.1. Classification (NCBI taxonomy): domain Eukaryota; kingdom Metazoa; phylum Chordata; class Actinopteri; order Cichliformes; family Pholidichthyidae; genus Pholidichthys; species Pholidichthys leucotaenia. Next base: position 295,479,931 of record CM035846.1, read on the forward strand.
GAACACCCAGGTACCTGTAAGATGTCACCATCTCAATGTCTCTTCCCTGGATGTTTAATGGTGCTGTGGGGGGTTGTCCTCGCCTGCGGCAGTCCACCACCAGTTCCTTAGTTTTCCTCACATTGATCTGGAGGCAGGTCCATAGGCACCTGTCCATGAAGTCCTGGATAAGTCCTCTGTACTCTGCATCATCCCAATCAGAGATGAGGCCAATGATTGCAGAGTCGTCAGAGAACTTCTGTAGATGGCAGTGTGGTGTGTTGTGTGAAAAGTCAGCAGTGTAGAGGGTGAACAGGAAGGAAGCCAGAGCTGTTCCCTGGAGGGCCCCTGCACTGCAGATGATGGTGTCAGACACACGGTCCTGGGTTCTCACAAACTGTGGTTGGTTTGTGAAATAGTCCAGGATCCATGATGACAGGTGCTGGTCCACCCCTGTGCACAGTAGCTTGTCCCTCAGGATCACTGGTTGGATGGTGTTGAAAGTACTGAAGAAATCAAATAACATGATCCTCACAGTGCTCCCAGGCTTCTCCAGGTGGGACAGGGAACAATGTAAGAGGAAGATCACTGCATCCTCCACCCCGATGCCATGCTGGTAGGCAAACTAAAGTGATCCATCGCTGGTCCCACCAGGGGGCGGAGGTGGGTGAGGAGAACCTCTCCAGGTTCTTCATTAGGTGTGATGTGAGGGCCACTGGTCTGTAGCTGTTCAGGTCCTTGGGGTGAGGAGTCTTTGGTACGGGTACAACACAGGATGTTTTCCACAGCTGTGGTACCCTCCCCAGCTTCAGACTCAGGCTGAAGATGTGCTTCACGATCCCACACTGCTGGTCTGCACTGGACTTGATGAGCCTCAGGCTGATGCCATCTGGACCTGCAGTCTTCCTTGCCACGATCTTCCTCAGCTCAGTTCTCACCTGGGTCTTAGTGAGGGTCAGGTTGGGGCAGGGGGGCTGTGTGCTGGGAGGAGGGGTGTTGGGAGGGAGCCGTGGACAGTGGGACCAGATGAAGGTGAAGGCAGCAGTGGTTGGTGGGCAGGTGGAGAAGAGGGCAGTTGGTCAAACATGTTAAAAAAAAACAGGTTCAGGTTGTTCACCCACTCCCTACCCCCCATGGCCTGGGAGGAGGTATTCTGGTGACCAGAGATAGTTTTGAGGATTCTCCAGACACCGCTGATGTCACTCTGTTGCAGCTTGTCCTCCGTCTTTGTCACAAACCTCCCCATGCGCTTTTACGCAGCGCACGGAGAGAGGAGAAATAACGAGGATTTATGTGCAGGGTTGCACCACAACACATTTATTAACATAATGACAAACAGTTCCCAAAAGGTGAAGACGTACAAAAATATGAAGAAATACTGTTGGTGTTCGAGGGCCAACATTGCCCAATGAACACATGAGGAGAAACAGATTACCCACGATTGCGTCCCAGAGCCAACATCGCTCAAAGGGTGCATAAGAACCACGGCTAACGTAGAGTGGGAAACACGTCATATCACACAGCAGCACACAGACTTTGTAAAGACAATACCATTCAATGACCAAGTAATGCGTGACTGGCAAAAGGCTGCTTAAATACATGCATTGCTGGTGATGGTGTGATTGCGAGCACGTGGGCGAGAGCGGAGAGATGGCACATGGGAGTGGGAACAGCTGGTGATAATGAGTGAGGGGGCGTGGTCGGACCAGCAGACTATCAGCCAGCGCTCACAGAAGAGTGACCCAAAGAGAGCTGCCTCACAGCTGCCGGCCAGAGAGCAGTGGCTAAGGATAGAGAAGCACACTGAAATACATAATATACACATAAACAGCAGCACCCAAACCCACAGAGAGGTCAGGACCGAGCTGGGGAAACCAAGCCGGCTCGGCTCCTGACAGAGCCTCCCTCTCAAGGGGTGGAATCCCAGACACCCAAGGGAACATTCCGAAGACCCCCCTCCCCCCAGCAGAAACAGCAGCAAAAAAATAACTCCAGGGTGGGAGGTAGGGGGAACAGGAAAGGAGGGAACACAATACCCTGCCCAGGGCCCACAACTAAGCCCCCCAAGTCCAAAGGCATGGAGGCTCTGGAGGCCGCCCAGAGTCCCAGGCCCAGCAGGCAGTCCAGCGAACAGAGTCTGGTGGTCTGCCAGAAAACACGGGCCATTTGGCCCAGAGACTCCGTCCCTCTGGTGGTCGGCTAACGTCGTAGAGCCACCAGGACCGAGGGGGTGGAGCAGGAGGTGGCCTGCCCACTGGGAGGCTCTCTGGTGGGTGACCGGACCGTAGGGAGGGAACCCCCACGGTGTCAGACTGTGAGGAGATGGGGACCACGACGGTGTCAGGCTGAGGAGTAACGGCCTCGGCGTCCTCAGGCTGACCGGCAGCACCCTCGATGGTCCCAGCCTGGAACACAGCTGCACCCGTGGTGGCTCCCGGCTGGAGCTCTGCAGCACCCATGGTGGCTCCCGGCTGAAGCTCTGCAGCATCCGCGGTGGACTCCGGCTGGAGCCATGTAGCACCCGCGGTGGACTCCGGCTGGAGCCATGTAGCACCCGCGGCGAGCGGGCCAACCTGCAGGAGCACCAGACTGAGGAGGCGGTCGATGGGGGAATCCTGACGACCTTGGCCGGAGGAGCTGAAACGGCGGCGCCGTCCTCCTCTGGTTGGACCGGACCCTGGGTGACCCCCGGCGATGACTCACCCTTGAAAAGCGCTATATAAGTGCAGGTTAGTTAGTTAGTAGTTAGTTTACGGTGACCCTAAACAAAGGCTCAGAGACAGGAGGAAAAGAGAGATGGTTAGGGTCACTGGCAGTGGCGGAGCCCGGCGAGGCGAGTTCAGATGCAGCCGAAGGCTGCACCTGACTCTCCTCCCCCAAGAGCCAGGCAAGCTCTCTCAAGTACAGACATAAGGAATACTAGAGAGAGAACTTGCCTGAGCTACAGCTCCACTGCCGTCCAGGACTCCATCGAACTTGATGATGGCAGCCTGGGTCCAGCCTCGAGGAGGTCCATCTCCGGCTCCCACTCCACTGCAGCAGCCTCCACAGCAGGTGAGATGGTCATTGCAGTCCTTTCATTCCCCTGCAGCGGCTCCAACACTGGGGATTCCACCAGTGTGGCTGCAGGGCCCCTGGGCAGGATTATTCAGGGCCCCAAACTCCTCCAACGTTTGGCGATTCGGTTCCAGGACCGACGAGCACTCAGGGATAGAGGGAGGAGACACAGAGGAAATAGGGGATGAGTTAACAACTGTAGCCGGAGGAGAGGACCCAGCAGACTGCTGAGGCTGGGCCTCTCCCTCGGGAGACAGACAAGGTTTTTCAAGATTTAATTGAATAGAACAAAAATACACTTGCCTGTTCTCCTGGAATTCATTGTTCTCGGCTGCAGCAGGCTGATTGCCATCCCTCTCCGTCGAAGATGGAGGAGCCGTCTCCCTGGTGACAGAGGTGGGCATTCCCGGGGCGGCCCTGTCAGACCCCGCAGCAGCTGGAGGGATGATGGCGGCTGACGGAGGAGAAGGCTTCTCCCAGCGCTTCCACGTGGGACGACACTGCCCCTTGTTAGCTGGAACTGGCTTGGTGGGAGCGGGAGTGGAGTTCTGGCGGAAGGCAGTTTCAGCGGCGTCCCGGGAGAGCCCTCCCCTCGGCGCAAGCCCGGTCTCCTTCGGGGACTTCCTCTTCCTCTCGCCATACTCGTGTCGTAGCGCTGCCAGCTGGGATATCCTCTCATCTCCCTCGGGATGCTTGGAGAGCTGAGGGCATTGCCAAACCTCTGCCTCTGCCAGTTTGACGTACCACATGACATCCTCCGGGGTGTAATAACCGCTTGCTGAGGATATCAGGCCATCGATATTCATAAGAGCTCGGCAGCGTTCCCAGCCGAGGCTCATCGGGTAACTCCGACCCATGAACATCTTCAAACCAGGTCAGTTCCAACAAATGACACACAAAAAAAGGAAAAAAAGAATGTGTGGGTGAACCCACTAAATCCTCTTTTCTGGCTGGGTCATTCTGTCACAAAGCTCCCCGTGCGCTTTTACGCAGCGCACGGAAAGGGGAGAAATAACGAGGATTTATGTGCAGGGTTGCACCACAACACATTTATTAACATAAGGACAAACAGTTCCCAAAAGGTGAAGACATACAAAAATATGAAGAAACACTCACTGTTGGCGTTCGAGGGCCGATATCGCCCAACGAAGGCACGAGGAGAAACGGATTACCCACGATTGCGTCCCAGAGCCGACATCGCTCAAAGGGCACATAAGAACCACGGCTAACGTGGAGTGGGAAACACGTCGTAGCACACAGCAGCACACAGACTTTGTACAGACAATATCATTCAATGACCCAGCAATGCATGACTGGCAAAAGGCTGCTTAAGTACACGCATTGCTGGTGATGGTGTGATTGCGAGCACCTGCTACTTTCTCAGAAAGTAGGAAATTCTACCCATTATCTCCACCATACGTTGGACCTTGTTCTGACATATGGCATAGAAATAGAAAATCTGGTAGTGTCTCCTCATAACCCTGTACTGTCAGACCATTGTCAACCTTTGATTTTACTATTTCTGACTAACTGGCTCCAAAAGAAAAATATTACTACAGTAGATGCCTCTCAGATGATGTTGTTACCAAATTTATGCAGATTGTTTCCTCTATGCCATATGTCAACACAAAGGAAATAAGCTATAGACAGCTTGCTCCTTCTGTAATTGATAGCATGGTAGATAGTGTTACAGCTTCTCTGCATCAGACTCTAGAGATGGTGACCCCTTTAAAAAAGAAAAAGTCTAGTCAGAGATTTCTAACTCCTTGGTTCAACACAGAAACTTGTAGCTTAAAACAGTAGACTCGTCAATTAGAAAGAAAGTGACGCTCCACTAATTTAGATGAAATCTATTTAGCTTGGAGAAATCATCTTTTAATTTATAAAAAATCTCTTAGAAAAGCTACAACGAGTTATTATTCTGCATTAATAGAAGAGAACAAGAATAATCCCAGGTTTCTTTTCAGCACTGTAGCCAGGCTGACAAAGAGTAAGGACTCTGTCAATGCCAGCATTCCCTTAGAGCTTACTAGTCAGGACTTTAAGAACTTTTTCAATAATAAAATTTTATCTATCAGAGATAAAATCAGTCAGATTCTTCCCACCATTAACTTAAATACAGTAACTACTACAACTCCTTCAACTGATATCTGTTTGGATGAGTTTACTCCAATTGACCTTTTAAAGTTAGACAAAATAATTTCCTCATCCAAGCCTTCAACTTGTTTTTTAGACCCTATTGGTAGCTTTATTCTTCAAATAATCAATTCTTCATTAACTTTAGGCCATGTACCGCAGGCTTTTAAAACTGCTGTAATTAAACCCTTACTCAAAAAGCCAACACTGGATCCAGAAGTTTTAGCCAACTATAGACCAATCTCTAATCTCCCTTTCATTTCAAAAATCTTAGAAAGAGTTGTTGCTACACAATTATTTGACCACTTGCAGGGAAATGGTTTATTTGAAGAGTTTCAATCTGGGTTTAGAATCCATCATAGTACTGAAACAGCCTTAGTGAAGGTCACTAATGACCTCCCTATCGCATCTGATAATGGACTTGTTTCTGTACTTGTCCTTTTAGACCTTAGTGCAACTTTTGATACTATCAGTCATAATATTCTACTTGATAGATTAGAACACTATGTTGGACTTAATGGAACTTCGTTGCAGTGGTTTAGATCTTATTTATCTGATAGGTTCCAGTTTGTTCATGTCAATAATGAGTTTTCTTTCAACTCAAAGCTCAGTTATGGAGTTCCACAGGGATCTGTGCTAGGCCCTACTCTTTTTAGTTTATATATGCTTTCGTTAGGCAACATTATTAGAAAGCACTGTATACATTTTCATTGTTATGCAGATGACACACAATTATACCTGTCAGTGAAGCCAGATGATAGTAATCAATTAGCCAAGTTAGAAGCCTGTCTTAAGGAAATCAAAGCTTGGATGACTTGTAATTTCCTGCTATTAAATTCAGATAAGACTTATTCTTGTTGGTCCAAAAACCTTACAAATACCTTTCCAAATCAAACTTTTAGTTTGGATGCGGTTACACTTTCTCTTAATAGCTCTGTGAGGAACCTTGGAGTTATTTTTGATCAAGATCTGTTTTTCAATTCACATATTAAATTTGTTTCTAAAACTGCCTTCTATCATTTGCGTAATATTGCCAAGATTAGGAGCACCTTGTCTCAGAGTGATGCTGAGAAACTGATCCACGCTTTTGTTAGCTCTAGATTAGATTATTGTAACTCTTTATTATCAGGTTGTCCTAAAACATCTTTAAAAAGTCTTCAGTTGATCCAAAATGCTAGAGCAAGAGTTTTAACAGGTACTAGAAAGAGAGATCATATCTCTCCGGTTCTGGCCTCCCTTCATTGGCTTCCCATAGAGTTTAGAATTAAGTTTAAAATCCTTCTTCTCACTTTCAAAGCTATAAACAATCATGCCCCTTTTTATTTAAAAGATCTGATACTACCCTATAATCCTAACAGAGCACTACGTTCCCAAAATGCTGGATTACTTGTAATACCTAGAATCTCCAAAAGTACAATGGGAGGCAGAGCCTTCAGTTATCAAGCTCCTCTCCTGTGGAACCAGCTGCTAATCTGGATTCAGGAGTCAGACTCGATCTCTGTTTTTAAGAATAGGGTTAAAACCTTTCTTTTTGATATAGCCTACAATAAGGGAGGGATCATGTGTCTCTGAACCCTCCCTTAGTTATGCTGCTATTAGGTTTAGACAGCCGGGGGACCTCCAGTAATGCACTGGGCTTCACTCCTTTCTTCACTCTCAATGAAAATTTTTTTTGCTCGTCATTAACATCTGTTTGTTCTCTCCCATAGATTGAGTCCCCATTGTGCTGTTTGCTCTCTACATGTCTGTTCTTTTCATCTTCTCTATCCCCTCACCCCCCAGCCAGTCACAACAGATGACTGCCCCTTCCTAAGCCTGGTTCTGCTGGAGGTTTCTTCCTGTTAAAAGGGAGTTTTTCCTCTCCACCGATGCCAAGCGCTTCCTCACAGGGGATCGCCTGATTGCTGGGGTCTTTCTGCAATTGTGGGGGGTTTCCCCTGCAGTTGAAAGTGCTATGGGATGACTGTTGTTGTGAAATGGCACTATATAAATAAAGTTGAAGTATAAGCTTATAAATGTGAATTACCTGGGCGAGAGCGGAGAGATAGCACACGGGAGTGGGAACAGCTGGTGATAATGAGTGAGGGGGCGTGGTCGGTTTGGCAAACTGTCAGCCAGTGCTACAGAAGAGTGAGCCAAAGAGAGCTGCCTCACAGCTGCCGGCCAGAGAGCAGTGGCTAAGGATACGGAAGCACACTGAAATACATAATATACGCATAAGCAGCGGCACCCAAGCCCACAGAGAGGTCCAGACCAAGCCGGGGAAACCAAACCGGCTCGGCTCCTGACAATCTTCTTCCTGTAGCTGTCCTTCCCCTCTCTGATCTTCCTCCTTAGCTCCCTCTGTACGGACTTCAGCTCCTCCTTGTTTCCCGACCTGAAGATCCTTTTCTTTTCCTTCAGCAGTGACTTTATCTCAGGGGTGATCCAGGGTTTGTTGTTTGGGAAACACCGTATGGTCTTGGTGGGTACAGTATTGTCCACACAGAAGTTGATGTAGTCTGTGATGGTGATATGTGAGGCCGTCGATGTCCTCACCATGTGGATCACAAAGTTGCTCCCATGCAGTGAATTCAAAACAGTCTTTCAGAGCATTCTCCTCCTCCTCAGACCATATTTTCACTGTGTGGGTAACAGGTGGAGGTACCAGGGGTTTGTACACAGGCAGGAGGTGAATCAAGCTGTGGTCCAGTCTTTCGAGGGGGGTGGGGGGTGGAGTGGTGATGACGTGTAAGCCTCCTTGGTGTTTGCATAAAACAAGTCCAGTATTTTATTGTCTCTGGTGTGGCACGTGACATACTGGGTGAACGTGGGCAGAATGGAGGACAGGGAAATATGGTTGAAATCACCACAGATGAGCAGGAGAGCATTTGGGTGCTGTGTCTGCAGCCTGCTGGTGACTGAGTAGATGATGTCACATGCTACCTCAGTGCTCGCAGAGGGGGGTACATAAAAACACTCATGATGACATGTGAGAATTCTCTGGGGAGGTATGCCAGTCGCATGTTAACAGCTAGCAACGCAATGTCCTTGCTGCAGTGTTGTTCTTTAATAGTGATGTGCCCAAGATTACACCATCTGTTACTCACATACATTACACAGGGTTACAAAAATAATTATTTTGTAAGTTGTCTGTGTTTTTTCAACTGATTTAAGACAATTTTGCACCGCTGAATCCGAAAATGACATCCGTTCCTCTCGATCAGGTGCTAAGTAAAAACCTGTACTTACTTAGTACTTACTTGGTACTGTGCATGTACTTACCTTTATATAAAGGTAAGTACATGCAAATTGAATGTTACGTCATCATTGTTCAAAATTCAGAGAATTTCAAGACATAAAAAAGAATTTTGCATCATATAAAGCAAAAATACCCGTACATGTAAACAAAAATGTATAAAACAACATGTGGCCATAATTCAAAAAGTTGATCTGATTGAGCAAAACCAATGTGATTTTTGGATTCAGCACATCAAAATGGTCCTAAATCAGTTAAAAAAAACTTAAACAATAAATTTGGTGTTGACCAGTGTTATCAGCCTCCCGCCTTTGCCCTTCCTGCTATCTGGTGTCCGATCTGCCCGTGTTAAGTGGAAACCCTCCAGACCGATGTTAGCATCTATTGCTAGTTCTGTTAGCCATGTTTCAGTAAACAACATAATGCTAATCTCTCTGAAGACGCTCTCATACCGGGATATAGTTCGTCCATCTTGTTAAGCAGCGATGTCACATTTCCCATAATAACGGATGGTAGGACAGGTCTGTACCTTATTCTCCTCATGCGTCGCTTCACTCCAGCTCAACATCCCCGTCACTTTTGCCTGATTTGTCGTGGGATATCGGGTCTTAGCGTTAGCACCATGGGACAGTCCAATGCTAACAGCTGGCTCCTACTGTAAACAATAGCTCCTCCGCTCACTGGGTCATTGGCGATATGAGCAGAAAGATGGCTAGTATCAACGTGAGTGTGGTGATATATGTGTCCTTGGCGTCCATGATGGATACGGGGTAACAGGATCAGAAAGTTGTGGCAAGAAAAAAAACGGATAGTAAATAAAAAACGAGAAAGAAACTTGGAATTGAGCCGCTGCTGCAAAAAGGTAGCCGACTTGTGTGGTGCCGGAATATTTAATATATATAGATAAGATAAGATAAGCCTTTATTAGTCCCACAACGGGGAAATTCCAGGATTGCAACAGCACAGGGATAGCAACACTCAGAGCAACAATCACAAGGCAAGGAAAAAAAAAAAGCAAGCAAGCAAGAGCAGCTAATATACATATGTACATATTACTATAAATATATATATATACACACACAGACACACAGTGTAGAGCATATAATATTCATATTTAATATCATAATATTTATTTATTCTATATAATATTTAGTTTTTCTTTAAACAACTAGCGAACAACTCCCATCATCCCACATCACTAAACTGTAATCGTGTTTAGTGCTGTTGCTTACGCAGAATGCACGTCTTTTCTTTTGATCAGAGCTTAAAAGTGTAATTTATTGAAAGTTTTTATGTTGACTGTGTTTACTATAAATTTACTGTTGTTTATGCAGAATGCATATGTATTTTCCTTTAATTAGAGTTTATAAAATTCCATTATTCATTGCTGACTGGGTTTACAGTCAATTCACTGCAAACAAAAATAAATCTATATATCAATTTATGTTATCAAGCAGCCTCTCATGCATTGTGGTAGGTTGCCTGTTGGGCTTTTTTGGGCTTGTTTTCATAGAGCTGGTTGCTTGTTTCTCTCGTGAAACCTGGCAACACTGCTCAGGGAGGAGCAGTCATTTGCCACAAGTGGTTGGGGGGTGAGGGGAGAGAAGAAGAAAAGAAAGATTCATACAGATAACAACAATACAGATAAAACAACATTCATACAGATACAATATGTGTAATGTTGAGCCAAAAGCTTTGAGTAGCCTAGAATTACAGCATTTTTGTAGGCTTTTTTCAAGCTAGCTAGCTAATCTCACAGATAGCGCCACAGGCAGATGCATACGTGGCTGGGTTCTCATGATGCATTGTACAAACTCTACACATCCGAGCCAGCACTGCAGCAGCAGACATAGTAGTTTGGAATAGTAAGATTCATAATGCAAAATCAATCAAAACTTGTGAATAGTATTCAATTAAAACATGCTGTCACCTAGCTAGCCAGCTTGTCAGTATAGCTCATACACGCAAACAAGCACATGTGTAGCCGAGCCCTGATGAGGCGGTGCCTTCACACAACATATGACTAGTAATATAACAGTAGGCATAGTAGATAATAATAGGAAACATTCATATGAACAATTGGTAATTTGAGGGGGGATGCTATCCCCCACATTGGCAAAATGACCTAAAAGCATCCCCCTTGTTAACCTGCCATCCACCCACCCCCGTTTCCCACTAACCTGAAAAAAGAGAGCACTATCCCCCCCATCCCCCCCCAGTGTCATCATAAACCTTTCTATGTCATGTCACATAACTGAATAAAACGACTGCACCACCAATTCTAAGCAGAAATGGAAAAAAAGAAACTCAAACCTTTTCCTGTAGATTTTCCCTCATAAACTTGCAAAAAAAAAAAAAAATTGTAAATTTGCAATTTTTTCCTGTAAATTTGCAACTTTTTTCTCACACATTTCTAACTCCATCCATCCATCTTCTTCCGCTTAATCCTTTTCGGGTCGTGGTGGGGCTGGAGCCTATCCCAGCATCTTTGGGCGAGAGGCAGGGTACACCCTGGACAGATCGCCAGTCCATCGCAGGGCCACCACAGAGAGACAGACAACCATTCACTCTCACAGTCAGACCTAAGGACTTTTTCTCAAAAATGTGGAACTTTTTTTCTCATAAATTTGCACATTTTTTGTTGTAAATTTAAATTTTTTCCTGTGAAATGTAATTTTTTTCTCATAGATTTGAAACTTTTTTGCAAAAATTTGTGACTTTTTTTCATAAATGTGCTACTTTTTTCTTGTAAATTTTCAACTTTTTTTTTTTTTTACATAAATTTGCATTTTTTCTGATAAATTGACTTTTTTCTGTAAATTTTTATCTTTTTCCTCATAAATTTGTAACTTTTTTCTCAAAAAATAAATTTCAGCTTTTTCTCGTAAATCTGCAGCACTCATCTCAATGCTGGTTAAATTTTTATTCTGCGTAATAACCTTAACTTTTTGTGTTTTTGTTCAACTTAAGATGAGATAAGATAAGAGCTGCACCGTGGCGCAGTGGTTAGCACTGCGGCAGCACAGTTTTACCCTCGGCCGGGGGATCGCGGAGATCGTGGGTTTGATCCCTGCCCCCGGCCAACAGTGATCTGTGTGGAGTTTGCATGTTCTCCCCGTGTTGCGTGGGTTTACTCCGGGATTTCTCCGGCTTCCTCCCACATGCTAAAAACATGCAGGTTAGGGATACGGGGCACTTGCGCACGCAGCGACCGGCAGCTGGTGGCTTGTCACCAGACTGCAAAACAAATCTACCTACGGGTACAAAATAAGTACAAAAAAAAAAAAAAAAGCCTTTATTAGTCCCACAATGGGGAAATTCCAGGATTGCAACAGCACAGGCAGAGCAACAATCAGAAGGCAAGAAAAAACAAGAACAGCTAGTATACGTATGTACATATTACTATAAATATATATATATATATATACAGTATATATATATATATATATATACTGTATATACACAGTGGGGCAAAAAAGTATTTAGTCAGCCACCAATTGTGCAAGTTCTCCCACTTAAAAGATGAGAGAGGTCTCCAATTTTCATCATAGGTATACTTCAACTATGAGAGACAAAATGAGAAAAAAAAAAATCCAGAAAATCACATTGAAGGATTTTTAATGAATTAATTGGTAAATTCCTCGGTAAAATAAGTATTTGGTCACCTACAGACAAGCAAGATTTCTGTCTCTCACAGACCTGTAACTTCTTCTTTAAGAGGCTTCTCTGTCCTCCACTCGTTACCTGTATTAATGGCACCTGTTTGAACTTGTTATCAGTATAAAAGACACCTGTCCACAACCTCAAACAGTCAGACTCCAAACTCCACTATGGCCAAGACCAAAGAGCTGTCAAAGGACACCAGAAACAAAATTGTAGACCTGCACCAGGCTGGGAAGACTGAATCTGCAATAGGTAAGCAGCTTGGTGTGAAGAAATCAACTGTGGGAGCAATTATTAGAAAATGGAAGACATACAAGACCACTGATAATCTCCCTCGATCTGGGGCTCCACGCAAGATCTCACCCCGTGGGTCAAAATTATCATGAGAACAGTGAGCAAAAATCCCAGAACCACACGGGGGGACCTAGTGAATGACCTGCAGAGAGCTGGGACCAAAGTAACAAAGGCTACCATCAGTAACACACTACGCCGCCAGGGACTCAAATCCTGCAGTGCCAGACGTGTCCCCCTGCTTAAGCCAGTACATGTCCAGGCCCGTCTGAAGTTTGCTAGAGAGCATTTGGATGATCCAGAAGAGGACTGGGAGAATGTCATATGGTCAGATGAAACCAAAATATAACTTTTTGGTAAAAACTCAACTTGTCATGTTTGGAGGAGAAAGAACACCATACCTACTGTGAAGCATGGGGGTGGAAACATCATGCTCTGGGGCTGTTTTTCTGCAAAGGGACCAGGACAACTGATCCGTGTAAAGGAAAGAATGAATGGGGCCATGTGTCTTGAGATTTTGAGTGAAAACCTTCTTCCATCAGCAAGGGCATTGGAGATGAAACGTGGCTGGGTCTTTCAGCATGACAGTGATCCCAAACACACTGCCCGGGCAACGAAGGAGTGGCTTCGTAAGAATCATTTCAAGGTCCTGGAGTGGCCTAGCCAGTCTCCAGATCTCAACCCCATAGAAAATCTTTGGAGGGAGTTGAAAGTCCGTGTTGCCCAGCGACAGCCCCAAAACATCACTGCTCTAGAGGAGATCTGCATGGAGGAATGGGCCAAAATACCAGCAACAGTGTGTGAAAACCTTGTGAAAACTTACAGAAAACGTTTGACCTCTGTCATTGCCAATGAAGGGTACATAACAAAGCATTGAGATGAACTTTTGTTATTGACCAAATACTTATTTTACCGAGGAATTTACCAATTAATTCATTAAAAATCCTGCAATGTGATCTTCTGAATTTTTTTTTCTCATTTTGTCTCTCATAGTTGAGGTATACCTATGATGAAAATTGGAGACCTCTCTCATCTTTTCAGTGGGAGAACTTGCACAATTGGTGGCTGACTAAATACTTTTTTGCCCCACTGTATATATATATATATATAGACACACAATGCGGAGCATTGTGGTTGGTGAATGTGCAGCAGAAAGTCTAAGCTCTCTCTCCGCGGATGCGGCGGGCCAGCTGAATGTCTTTGGGCATGATGGTGACCCTCTTGGCGTGGATGGCACACAGGTTGGTGTCCATGAAGAGACCCACCAGGTAGGCCTCGCTGGCCTCCTGCAGAGCCATGACGGTAGAGCTCTGGAAGCGCAGGTCGGTCCTGAAGTCCTGAGTGATCTCCCTCACCAGGCGCTGGAAGGGCAGCCCACGGATGAGCAACTTGAACTTTTGAACTTTGAACTTTTCAAATATTTCAACCACTGTGATGTTCATAATACTGAGCCCTTAGAATTTTAAGTAAAAAAAGTTGTATCATCCTCAGACCAATTTTCTTTTACAGCTGCCATGTTTTCAATTTTGCACAGTTCAATTTCAAGCTGCCCCAAAGTGAGGTCACACATGTACAGAAAGGGAGGAGTCAATCTGTTCTGAATGAGTTCCTAACATTGGTCGTTATTGTGATTGTATGTGGAATATTTGGGTCCGTGTATTTTCAGTGAGTATATTTACCAGATACAGTCATGAACCCTCAGTGAAACCTAAAACACAGTTTTTGTTTGTTTTGTTTATCAGATTGGTAAAGAGCATCTAGGTCTGAAGGCCATCACTGATGTTCTACAGGACCTTCAGTACAAGGTGAGCTCTTTAGATGTTACTCATGATTCAACCATTAAACATGATGAGAGTGATTACCTTTGTTTTACTGTGTTTCCATCAGGGGAAGAGCAAGATCATCCCTTGCTTCAATCCCAACACTCTTTTACCTGGTAAGGAGTGTGAATGAGTTCAGTCATTGATAATGACAATAAAGAGGGGAATAATGCTAATGCTATTCACCTCGTCCTTAGACCCACTACTGAGAGACTACTGGGTGTATGAAGGATCTCTCACCACACCACCTTGCAATGAAAATGTGACCTGGATTCTGTACCGCTACCCTCTCACCATCTCACAGCTACAGGTAAAACAGATGTACAGTAAATAATCTTCCTCTCTGAACACCCCCCCCCCCCCGCGTGCCTATTTCCTGTTCATATGCTCTGTGTTGAAGTGTTTAACACTGTCAGCAGTCAGCATTTTTGTTACTACTCCTAGAGCGCTGAAAGTTGAAAACAGTTTAACTTTTGGAATGCCATTTTCTTTGTCAGTGGCACGCCGCTCTAGCCAGCCAATCAGAATCAGGCTAAAAGGATATCATGTTCAGTATTTTAAAAGCAAATGCTTGGAGGGATGTATTTTCTTACCAGTTTGCTATGGTATAGAGTAGTAAGTAGAGAGTTTCAATATCAAGCACTGTAGCGCCAAGCTGTGAATGACAGCCCAAGCTGTTGCTAGGATACAGGGCACAGACCAAGGATGCTGAAAAAAGGTCCAGAGTGCTTGCAGTAGAAAACAAAAACTCTCTGTGGACACACAGCCTCACCCTTCTAAATGTGCATAGTTACTTTCCCACTCTTTCCACTCATTGAACCACCTAGGTTTTTCTGACATCATGTCACATTAAATATATTTTCAATGAGTAACATTCCAACAAAGATTTTTATTCACACACTTAAGGGGGAAGCGGGGTATGATTGTACAGGAAACACTGCAGAGGTATTTCAGCTAAAAGTACACACAGTTTTAGGAGTGCACGACTATTTTCTGTATATTTTATGAATGTGATTTGATTTATAATTGGCAAACGTTTTGTGGTTTAGAATATAGAACCTCTTAAAACTAAACTTGGCACAAATAATCTTCATATGAATGTTTGAATGCATATACCTTTAAATAAACGACTTTCGCAATACGAGTGCGCATGTGCGGACTATGTGAGTTCAAAGTTCACGACTACCAAACATTCCGGTAGCCGCCTTGCTTTTGTATAGAGACAACACTGTCACACCTGAACAATTGCCGTTTAAAGTCTGCTTCAAGCTTTAAATCGCCATTATGCCAGGCGCACATTGTGCCGTAGTGAAGTGTGGAACGGCATGTATTATCTAGAGCAGTGGAAAAAGCAAACTTGTAGCATACATGCGTGTAACTTCGGGACAAGCGTGTGCACATGTCCGCCGCCATTCACGTTATATACATTCCCCACGGAGCTGAAGGATCCGGACGGACATAATTGTTGGATTAAAGCAGCAAGTCTATATTATAACCTAATTAAATAGTGTTGTGTATTGTTCAAGTTCTAGCCTAATTGACACAAGTCTAAAGCCTGAAGTAGTAGGTACAGACAGGCAGGCCTGGATCTAGGACACAGTTCTTTATATATTGGTAATGAAGCTTGATCTACACACACATGTAATTAAGGCCGTTGATAAGTAGGTTGGTATAAAATAGAATTGCAAATCATTGAAAATGTGTGGTACTTAAACTATAGTAGTATCAACCTATAGATCTAAGTAAGCAGGCTATGCCTTGTAGTGAAATTTACTCATAATGACAAAACCAAAGTTGAGCCGTCAAACCACTAACTTACCTTCTTTGTAGTTGTTTCGGAGTCTTGCAAGTAAGGGTGCTTGGTCCTTTGACAACAAAAAATCTGCTATGTCAGCGTACATACAGGGGGGGCCATTTTGGCCAATTTCTGCAACGTGGCCGTGAATGCAAGCGCAACTAGTTTATCCTTGCGTTTGCGGGTACAACCGGGAAGACCCCTACGCATACGCTCGTAGATCGGGAGTTTTCCATAAATTAAATGTATTGATAGAGCATGTTTGGTAGCCACGTTCCCATGATGCTTTGTGCGAGCCAAGATGTGAAAGTCGCTTATTTTCAGACTGGATTCAACTCCGCCCTCCCTCTTACATTATATTTCTAACATTGACTGGCTAGCTCCTAGCCTTTAGCTTGGGTCGACCCTGGGATCGTTCGTGGCACAGGCAGAGAATTAACTCCTTACATTTGCTGGTGACCAAGAAAAGTCTTTTTAACAGTTTTGTGGGGGTTCTCCACTTGGTGGAGGTATGCACTCTTGGATCACC
The DNA here is from genome assembly GCA_020510985.1 of Pholidichthys leucotaenia. NCBI lineage: Eukaryota > Metazoa > Chordata > Actinopteri > Cichliformes > Pholidichthyidae > Pholidichthys > Pholidichthys leucotaenia. The sequence continues at coordinate 295,496,439 of CM035846.1, forward strand.
TCCAAAATCTAATGGGTTTTCTGTAGCCCAAGGGCCACTTCCAGTGAAAATTTCATCAAAATCCACCCAGTAGTTTTGGTGTAATCCCGCTAAATCATTGCTAGAAGATTGAGCCTTGGTGGAGGCATGCACTCGTGGATCACCTCCAAAATCTAATGGGTTCGTTTGTAGCCCAAGAGCCCACCAAAGCCACCTCTGATGAAAATTTCATCAAATTCTGTCCAGTAGTTTTTGAGTAATCTTGCTAACACATTGTGAGAAGATAGAGCCTTGATGGAGGTAAGCACTCTCGGATCATCACAAAAATCTAAAGGGCTCCTCTGTAGCCCAAGGACCACCTCTGGTGAAAATTACATCAAAATCCATCCAGTAATTTTTATGTAATCCTGCTGTACAAATCCAAACAAGGGCCTTGGTGGGGTATGTACTCTCAGGTCATCCCCAAAATCTAATGGGTTCATCCTTAGGCCAAGGCCTACCTTTGGTAGAAATTTAATCCAAATCCATCCAGTAGTTTTTGCGTAATACAGACAAACAAATGCACGTCGGTAAAAACATTCATTCACGTATCTATACGGGTCAGCATCTATTCACCGATGATGTATATAAGCTATTTAGGCAGTTTTACTTTCCATGGGTAATCCCTGTGTCTATTATGCTGTGTGTGTTTTTGTCATTTTGGTCGTCTACTGCCATGCTGCTGTTACACTGTAATTTCACAGTTTGGGATCAATAAAGTACATCTGTCTATCTATCTACCTCCTTGGTGGAGGTAATAAGCCAGAATGGCATGAGATACATTATTGGCTGTGGATTAGTGAACCAGGTGGAAACAGTCATGTCTATTACGGTGACTGAAATCTAAAGAAAATAATAATAATAATGCATCACATTTATATAGCGCTTTTCATAGATACTCAAAGACGCTTTACAGTGGACACATTATTCATTCACTTCACAGACAATGGTAAGCTACTCCTGTAGCCAGAGCTGCCCTGGGGCAGACTGACAGACAAATGGCTGCTAATCCGCGCCAACGGCCTCTCCGACCAATACTGAACATTTATTCACATTCACGCCCAGTGTCATGGACACTGGAGGCAAGGTGGGTAAAGCCCATCCAGGGACAAGAGTTGCAAATTAGCTAATAGCTATACACTCTATGTGCAGCACATCAGATTGATTGTCTTTGATTAATTGTCTATGTTTATTGCACTGTCCCTGTCAAATAAACTAATCTACTATAAAGTGTCTTGCCCAGGGACACAATGGCAAGATGTCTGGGGAGAGCGGTATTCGAACCGTCAACCCTCCGGTTATTAGACGTCCCGCTCTACCCCCAAGCCACTGTCGCCCACATTTCCCTCCTTTGTTCCATTTTTGCTGAGCACTAAGCTGGACGGCAGGAATTTCCATTTTTATATGGTCTTTGGCATGACCCGGCCGGGACTCGAATCCCGACCTCCTAATTGTGGGGTGGAGGCTCTCCCTCAAAGCCACCCCTCTGGTGAAATGATAATATAAACAATGCTTGGTAAGCTAACTTGTTAGTTTACTGTTGGCCACCGGATTGACAGCTAGGCTGGCCAATAATAGATCAGTGGGCGGGTCTCAAGGACACACTCTGCTGGGTTTACTATAGAAGTGACATCCCATGGCAAATGCAGAACAGTCAATTTTGCTTTTTGGATTGAAAAACAATATAAAGACTGCATATTTTTTTTAAGATAAGTGAGCGTTTTGATATTTTTTTTATAATCACCTGACCAATAGACACCTTTCAGAAGGTTAAAACCTACAAAAACACAATGTTTCAGTCAATGACCACTTCAAAGGTTCTATTTGTATTCTGGAAAAAAATCTTGACTGCAGTGACACTTAGTTAGATGGCATATTTAGTCAAACTTGAATGCTAATGGCTAATCATAGTAACCGTAGAAATCACTTTTTTTTTTTACATTCATATGGCTATCTCACAAAAAACATTAAACACATTGCTGCCAAAATCCCAATCGTCATATATCTCGTCTCAGAGTTTTTATACATAAGTTTCATAACATGATAGTATTGCTAACCCACAGCTCGCTACAGTTATCCAGTTAGTCCTCCATATATTCTTTGATACATTTAAACTTTAATTTAGCTTTTACTAAATTTGTATGTTTAAATCTGCAGTGTTTCTGTCAGGATGACATTGATACGCCTCTGACATTTATCGCCGTCGTTTTTGCCCTCCGACCTGCTGACCTTCTGAAATGCTAACAGACAAAAAGACTTGTGGCTGTCGTCTATCCCCAGGTCATGTTCATAATGTTAGAAACTGGAGAGAAATAACAGTTGAAATAAGGGGTAAACTTATCATGGGATTTTTAATATGACCAAACGCAATACATTATTTTAAATGAAAGTGTTATTTTCATTTTTAAATGTCAAACGTCAAGCCATTTTGGCGATATTTCTATTTCATGCTAATATTTGGAAGGACAGATTAGTCAAGGGGGTTTCTGATAAATGCCTGAACCCCACCACACCCCACCCATTAGGTCTACTTACTTGCTCCTCTTAGTGTGGAGGCTTTTAAGATGTAAACAGGTAGAGCAATGGAATCAAATAATTAGATTTCTGCAGGTTGAAATCTGGGTCCTTATTCTTATAGGCTCATTAGGAACCATCAGAAGTGTGGAAAAAAAACTGAGCAAAATTAGAGAACAGTAAACACTGTAGTCTGAAGAGAAGATTTAAACTGATTTTTTTTTTTTTTCTTTTAGGGCTATAGGATTCAAAAATTGGAAGTGTAGAGGCCCTTGCTTTGAATGACTTCAGCACATCTGCACCCACAGGACATCACTAGTTTCTCACACTGCTCTGGTTTGATCTTGGTCCATTCTTCTTGCAGTCTCTTCCACAGTTCAGTAACTGTAGTTGGTTTCTTAGCCGTTACTTTATCGCCAAGGATTTTGCAGAGATTCTTTGTGGGGTTTAGATCTGGACTCTGGCCTGGCCATTTCATTGTTTCAATATTGTTAGATTCAAGGAACTGTGTTCCTAGACAGATCCTTGCCCTGTTCAGCAGTGAACTGGCAAGCAATTCCAACAGCAGTGTTGAACCGATTCCCCATTGCATACTCCTGTCCTCTCGTGCACTTGTTTTACATGGATGACCAGCCTTTTTGGGGGGACTTAAATGAATTTGTGTCCATGTAAAGTTTCAATATTCTTGAAATCATAGATATGGAATGCCCAACCTCTCTTGCAGTGGCTGAGAGAGTCATCCCTTTGGCCTTCATCTGGATAACCTGTTTTCGCAGGGTTTCAGTCACCTTAGATTAGCTTGCCATCTTGCAAAGTAACTAGGAGACGTGCCAGATAAATAGGGTGTGTCCAACAATTAAGTAAATTGTCACCAGATGCCAGATTAACATCAATAACTGGGAGGTATCTGAAAGTGTTCTCTAATTTTTTTGATCAGTGCTGTTCTAAAAATTTTTCATTTAAGGATTTGATATTGTGCTTGAGAATATTGATAATTCTGAAATATGCTCAAAAATCTGCCCTTAGATTCATGTTATCATTACTTCAAATTATATACAAGCACTGACTTTAAAATTTAGGAGATTAAAAGTTGTTCTCTAATTTTGATCTCCACTGTAAGTACTAAAAAATGTTCACATGTTCAGTTTCAAATTGTTCTGTTGGTGATTGTTTGTTTATTCATTTGGACCGCTGATCTCTAAAACATGATAAGAAAACAATGCAAATGAAGAAAAAAATAAAGAATTTTTTTTTAGTAATACATATAATAAAGTTTGAACTCGAATTGAAATCAAAAGAAAACATATAATCACGTTTTCCAACAGACATTTCCTTTGAGTCCCTGTGGGCCAAAAGGAGTAGGCAGAAGTAAAACCTTGTACTTTTTTTTTTTATAATAAACTATTTCCTTTTATAAGTCTATTCAATATATCACACAATCTGTGTCCATATTAAATCAAAGAAGATGATACATACGTTTTAGAGGAACAGACAATTGGCAGAAAATCTTGTTACTCCAACAACAAGACAGAGGACAATAGATAATACATACAGGTAATAATAATAATAATAACAATAATAATAATAATAATAATACAGACAACAGGTACAATATAGGACAGATGGAGTCAGCAACATCATTCATTCATCATCTTTCCAACGTATATTTGTTTAGTATTTAGTATGATATTTATTTAGTATCCTACTGTTTAGCATTTTTAAATAGTCTTTTAAATTTCATTAATGTTCCACATGATTTCATCGTTGAAGCTGTTCCATAAATTGACTCCTTTGGTTGTAAGACAATGATACTTTGTGCTTGTTGTTATCAAGTTAAAAAAAAACAACAAAAAACCTGTTGTTCGTAGATCATAATTACTTTCCCTCAACTGAAACAGCCCCTGAATACTGCCTGGTACGTTATGATGAGTTACTTCGTACATGACTTGTGCAGTTTTAAAGTCAATGTCATCCATCCATCTTCTACCGCTAAAGTCAATGCTTTCAGTTTAATGAAGAGTGGGTTGGTTGGTTGTCTGTACTCATCATTGCTTACAATTCTTATTGCTTTTTTCTGAATAATGTAAATTGGACCTGTGTTAGTTTTATATGTGTTCCCCCATACTTCCATGCAGTAAGTCAGGTATGGAAGTATGAAGGAGCAGTATAAGGTAAAAAGAGAAGCTTGATTAACAAAATTTTTGGCAGTATAATGGCAGTATAACACTGCCATTGATTTAGATACCTTTGACTTGATATACAGTGGGGCAAAAAAGTATTTAGTCAGCCACCAATTGTACACGTTCTCCCACTTAAAAAGATGAGAGAGGTCTCCAATTTTCATCATAGGTATACCTCAACTATGAGAGACAAAATGAGGGGAAAAAAATCCAGAAAATCACATTGAAGGATTTTTAAAGAATTTATTTGTAAATTATGGTGGAAAATAAGTATTTGGTCACCTACAAACAAGCAAGATTTCTGGCTCTCACAGACCTGTAACTTCTTCTTTAAGAGGCTCCTCTGTCCTCCACTCGTTACCTGTATTAATGGCACCTGTTTGAACTCGGTTTCAGTATAAAAGACACCTGTCCACAACCTCAAACAGTCACACTCCAAACTCCACTATGGCCAAGACCAAAGAGCTGTCAAAAGACACCAGAAACAAAACTATAGAGCTGCACCAGGCTGGGAAGACTGAATCTGCAATAGGTAAGCAGCTTGGTGTGAAGAAATCAACTGTGGGAGCAATTATTAGAAAATGGAAGACATACAAGACCCCTGACACACTACGCCGCCAGGGACTCAAATCCTGCAGTGCCAGACGTGTCCCCCTGCTTAAGCCAGTACATGTCCAGGCCCGTCTGAAGTTTGCTAGAGAGCATTTGGATGATCCAGAAGAGGATTGGGAGAATGTCATTTGGTCAGATGAAACCAAAATAGAACTTTTTTTAAAAAACTCAACTTGTCGTGTTTGGAGGAGAAAGAACGCTGAGTTGCATCCAAAGAACACCATACCTACTGTGAAGCATGGGGATGGAAACATCATGCTTTGGGGCTGTTTTTCTGCAAAGGGACCAGGACGACTGATCCGTGTAAAGGAAAGAATGAATGGGGCCATGTATCGTGAGATTTTGAGTGAAAACCTCCTTCCATCAGCAAGGGCATTGAAGATGAAACGTGGCTGGGTCTTTCAGCATGACAATGATCCCAAACACACCGCCCGGGCAATGAAGGAGTGGCTTCGTAAGAAGCATTTCAAGGTCCTGGAGTGGCCTAGCCAGTCTCCAGATCTCTACCCCATAGAAAATCTTTGGAGGGAGTTGAAAGTCTGTGTTGCCCAGCGACAGCCCCAAAACATCGCTGGTCTAGAGGAGATCTGCATGGAGGAATGGGCCAAAATACCAGCAACAGTGTGTGAAAACCTTGTGAAGACTTACAGAAAACGTTTGACCTCTGTCATTGCCAACAAAGGGTATATAACAAAGTATTGAGATGAACTTTTGTTATTGACCAAATACTTATTTTCCACCATAATTTGCAAATAAATGCTTTAAAAATCCTTCAATGTGATTTTCTGGATTTTTTTTTCTCATTTTGTCTCTCATAGTTGAGGTATACCTATGATGAAAATTGGAAACCTCTCTCATCTTTTAAGTGGGAGAACTTGCACAGTTGGTGGCTGACTAAATACTTTTTTACCCCACTGTAATTTATATGTGGTTTTCAGCTTAATTTATTGTCGATTATTACCCCGAGAAATTTAATTGCAGTTACACTTTGAGTTTTAATATTATTAATCCTGTTTATTTTTTGGGTCAACTTGAGGACTGCCAAAGATTATATATTTTGTTTTACTTAAATTCAGTGGTAGTTTGTTTTCATCAAACCATCTCTTCACCATTGTCAAATCCTTTCCCACTGTATCCAGGAGCTATTGCAGGTTCTCTCCACTGCAAAATAAATTTGTGTCATCTACAAATAATATGTTTTTCAGGTTTTTTGTTAATTCACACAAATTATTGATACATAAAATAAACAGGAATGGTCCCAAGACCAACCCCTGTGGGACTCCACAGATAACTTTCTGCATATACTGTATGTGGGCAGCACGGTGGTGCAGTGGTTAGCACTGTTGCCTTACAGCTAGAAGGTTCCTGGTTCGAATCCCCAGGCTGGCAGGGGTTGGAACCTTTCTGTGTGGAGTTTGCATGTTCTCCCTGTGCTGCGTGGGTTTACTCCGGGGGCTCCGGTTTCCTCCCACAATCCAAAGACATGCATGTTAGGTTGATTGGCTGTTCTAAATTGTCCCTAGATATCTGTTTCCTATAGGCCCTTAGAATAGAGGGTTAGTACTAGTGAAAGTGTTTTGAGTGGTCTTTGTGACTAGAAAAGCGCTATATAAGTGCAGGTTAGTTAGATATAAGATTTTGCATCTAATAATTGCACATATTGTTTTCTGTCCTGTAAATAAATTAGTAAGCTGTGCTTCTTGAAAATAGACACAAAGGACAATTTTGAAATGCTATGTAAAAAGGGTGAATGTTACACTAAAAGGCATGTCTAATCTATTATGTTATCTGTGTCTAGTTTTTAGCACTGTAGGGGAATTTTTTTCCCCCCTGCACCATGTTTTGTGGCTTCACTGCTGAATTAACATAAATAACAGCAGAAGAGGTTTTAAAACTGTAGGTTCTGCTTACCTAGAATACACACCTCAAACATCCGGCTATTTTCGACGGCTCGAAGAGTGTTCCCAGTTAATGTGCACTCACATATGAGGCAACAGTTCAGGTTACCAATGCAACAGCTCTTCTTGAATCCATTGCCCTGGCAGCATATGGTCTTGTGTTTATTTTGGTTGATGGTGCCAGTCACTGTATACTGTACTTTCGTATAGATGTGATAGTATCTTTGGCACAAGAGGAAGTGGCTAGTTTTATTTACTACTCTAAACTTAATGCTGTGGTTGGAGACAGGAAAACGAACAAGGAAAGACCAGTTTACCTCGGTTTGTACAGACAAATGTCACACTTTTGAGAAAAAACAGTACCAGACGTAATTTCCTTGCTGTCATAGTATCATAGGACCTTTCTCCATCATACACCACGTGTATTCTTATTCTCTTTTTTCCCCCACAGCATGCTTCTTTATTTTCTTCACTGACAGCTTTATCAAATTAGTGTCTAAAAACAGCCAGATAACCCTGAGCATAGAGTAAATATTCAACATTTTATTTGCTTGAATGATTCTGTGTATCTGCTGGAAGCCACTGTGCAAAATAAGTTTGTTAATTAATAATGAAACCCTGTGGTTGTCACAATGACACAAATAAGAGCAAAATGCAGGATGGAGAATACATGTATAAAAAAGCAAAACTTTATATTGTCCTGAATTTTTATTCATTAAAACTGATAGAACGAGAAAACAAACATTCAATGGGCCTGAGGAAGACAAACATGGACGAAGATCAAGTGAAAGCAGTTATTTATGGTTGAATAAATAAGAGACAAGAAAACAAAGAGGGAAATTTGGGCAGGGAGTACAACAACTGATACATAATGAAAACAACAATCTGACTAAAACAGGAACTGACTGTAATAGAAGCATGAAAAACAGACATGGGCTGACAAAGAAAGAGAAAGATAACAGACTACCAGAAAGGTGAATATGACACAAACTGATTAAAAGGAACTAAAATCTGAAGGACACACATCTCCTTGTGATAAGACAAAAAGAAAAAAAAAAGAATTTCTGAATGTTTAAAATGAGAAAGATTTATTTTGTCATGCAAATAAAGATTAAGGGCCCCTTTACACAGCATGGAGATTGTTGAGAGAATGGACCAATTTTTGATCTTTGGGATCATTTTGGAGATCCTTGTGTGCTTTGGATTGAGTCACATCTTTGAGGAGACTGTGGCGACTGTGGAGATCACTGAAGGTCACTGAGAAATCAAAAACTGGCCAGATCTCGCAACAATCTTTCAATGAGCTCCACCCCTGTGTAAAGGGAGTATAAAGGTGTTGGAAATGAGCAACTGTATTGGGCCACAGATTTTCCATGGGTGACAGGTCTGGACTGCGGGCAGGCCAGTCTAGTATCCACACTCTTTTACTATGAAGCCATGCTGTTGCAGAATGTGGCTTGGCATTGTCTTGCTGAAAAAAGCAGGAATGTCCCTGAAAAAGACGTTGCTTGGATGGCAGAATATGTTGCTCCAAAACCTCTAGGTACCATTGAACATTAATGGTGCCTTCCTAGATGTGCAAGTTTCCCATGCCACGGGCACTAACATGCCCCCATACCATCACAGATGCTGGCTTTTGAACTTTGCGTCGATAACAATCTGGATGGTCCTTTTTCTCTTCAGTCTGTGACACGGTGTCCATGATTTCCAAAAACAATTTCAAATGTGGACTCACATGTGAACCACAGCACACTTTTCCACTTTGCATCAATCCATTTCAGATGAGCTAGGGTGGTGTTTCTGGGTATTGTGCATATATGGCTTTTTCTTTGCATGGTTGAGTTTTAACTTGCATTTGTAGATGTAGCAACGAACTGTGTTAACTGACAATGTTTTTCCAAAGTGTTCCTGGGCTCACGTGGTAATATTCTATACAGAATGATGTCAATTTTTAATGCAGTGCCACCTAAGGGATTGAAGGTCACCGGCACTCAATGCTGGTTTTTGGCCTTGTCACTTATGTGCAGAAATATCTCCAGATTCTCTGAATCTCTGAATGGACTGTAAATGATGAAATCCATAAATTCTTTGCAATTGTACATTGAGAAATGTTGTTCTTAAACTGTTGGACTATTTGCCCACACAGTTGTTCACAGAGTAGTGACCCTCACCCCATCCTTGCCTAGTGAATGACTGAGCCTTTTGGGGATGTTCTTTTTATACCCAATCATGACACTCGACTGTTTCCAATTAACCTGTTCACCTGTGGAATGTTCCAAAAAGGTGTTCTTTGAGCATTTCTGAACTTTCCCAGTCTTTTCTTTTTTGAAACGTGTTGCAGGCATCAAATTGAAAAATGAGTGAATATTTGCACAAAACAATAAAGTTTACCAGTTTGAACATTAAGGGGCAGATTTACTAAGGCAGTGCAAATTAGCATGTCTCAGGGAGTGGCCAATTTTTGCCACTGATCTACTAACAACATGCAAAATTATGAACACAGACACAATCACTTCATTTCAATAATGACCACCCATCCACCAATAGCACCACAAAATTGTGCAGAGGCACACGTGATGAGGAAGCAGGTCATCAACAAAGGCACAACCAGTTTGGAGGAGCATAATATAGTTTTTTAGGCTTTTTTTAAGCTTTTTTTAAGCTTTTGTTTAAGTGCAGACCTTAGTAAAATGGTTTATATTTGTTCATCATATATTAAAGTTTTGATTTTCATTTCACATGGCAAACTCCTTTGTTAAATATGTATAAATTAAGAACTACTCATGAATAAATTGATTATTGACCAATGTGTTTATTTTATTAACACAAGAACGATCAAGATGGTCTGATGGAGACTTTGGAGTTTTATTATGTGAATAACTTTGTTTTAGCAAAATCTACAGGTCTCCCAGTCCATGACTTTTCATAAATACTGTATATGTGTTTTATCTTTTCTGAAGTCTGGAACATAATAAAATTAAACACACACGATTTCACTTATTCTATGACGTATTACGTTTTGACAGCTCACGTGCACAATGCCAAACACAGGAAGGAACCACACAGAGGGGCTCGTTTGGCAATTTTATTAATATCAAAAACCCAAAGCGCACAGCTATAGAAACAGTCACTCGCCAGAGGAAAAGACCTGTGGAGAAAAGATGAGAGCAGTGAGCTGAGGAGTGGAGTAAGGGGAAATGGGTGAGCCAAATTGCCACTTACTTGAGAAATCCAGAGAGGACCGGCAGGACCCAACAGGAACTAGACGAGCCAGTAGGGTAAAGGGGAAATGGTGAGCTGATGGTGCCTGACCGGGTGGAGTTGATTGCTGGAGGATCAGTGTGGTGAGGCAGGAGAGCACGCGCAGTCCCGGGGACACACCTACACGGTAGCAGCAACCTGAAAGAAGGAGAAGAAAGCAAGGTTAACGACGTGTTTATGTTACGGCTTTAATTTGCTTGCCTGAGAACGGGCAGTATACCCAGACGAGCCAGCGTTGACTGTGCGGAGGAAGCCTCCTTAAGTACGCTGGCTGATGAGCGGATGCAGGTGTGTCCTCTGCCTCAGGTGCAGTGATGAATTCCTGAAGTTGAGACCGGAGGGGAGGGGCACGCCCCTGCTGCCCATGACATATTCCTTGGACCCGTCTTTGAGTTACTATCATGTTGCAATGTTGAGGGACGGATCTGTGCTCTTTTTGTCTACTCCAGGTAGGAAGGGCTGTACTATTTTATGGATACAAATTCATTGTTTAGGAAAGCTTTTTCATTTTATTTATTTGCCCTTTATTTTACCAGGTAAAATATATGAGAGCATTTCTCACTAGGAATGTCCTGGTGTGCCGTCGTATGTACTTAATGTTTGCTTTTATTCTTGTATTTAATCCTATTTGTGGAGAGATTTTGCCCCGAGATGTAAAGTGTGTTATAAATGAAATATATTATTTTTATTATCATTATCATTATTACTACTATTATTATTAGGCTATATATAAACAAATGAAATTTTTAAAAAATCCTCTGCCAGCTGATGTCCAGTCCAGCACAACACTGATCTCTGTGAGATCGTTTCTGTTCATATTAATCTGTTCTGTCATGCCAAATTAAGTCACGCGCAGGGAGAAACTTCTACCTCTCTGGCCACGTGCCCTCTGTTCTTGCCGGTGTCTTGGAACCAGCAATCTTTGTCATCAGGCGCAGATGAATTAAGACAAGCTTTTTTGGGCGTTAAATCCTGGCGCATTTAGCAGGAGATGTCACGGTGCCCCCTTCGGGGGAAGGACAGAACCCACTCGCCTGGTAAAAAGGAAACAAGATTTATTAAGGGAAAAAACACAAAACACAGCACAAGGCTGGAAAAACTAACATAAAGCTGCATGGCAGGATGATGGGAACAAAAACCTGAACCGTGAGCAACTTTAAAGAATAAAAAAGACTGTGCCAGACTAAGTGGAAAGACAGAATCTACAGTAAATGACAAATAAACTGTCATCAACACAATAGAATGCCACAAACGGGAGTGAGGCGAGTGCAGAATATATAGGCAGGAGGTGATCAGTGAGAACGGATGCAGATGTGAATAATTAACATTACACAGAACTAATCACAGAAAATGAAGGCACTGTCACAACAAAGAAACACAAGATGACAGGACGATGGTCATAATCATAATGCAACCGAGAACATGACTGAGTGGATAAAAGTAGAATAAAACCTAAACAAGGCAGAAGAGTACAAATAATGAAGATGATCATGACAAATCAAACAAATCTACCTACGGGTACAAATAAAGTAACCTGAACCTGATGACAGTGAATCCAAAAGAAACAAAGTGTGGACAGAGAGCTGCAACCTTGTCTAAACCACTACAGGAGATTGACAACCGCAAACTTTAGTAAATCACCTTGTGCCAGTCATGTAAATACTCCCCTCCCTCAAATTTGCGTGCTGACATGACAATTCCCACAAATACATATGCAAAATTAAAATAGTCTACACCTTTCCACCGCTAACTTTGACCTGCGTCCTTCCTACCAACGGCTGTCAGACTGTACAACCTAAGCAGGGCTGTTCGCAGAGATAGCAAAAAGACGTGACAACCTAATAGTTTTGAATGCAAAAGACACAATAGACTTATACAATGGTCCCCTCCGGCATACAACTAGGAAAATACCGGTCGCTATGAAGGGTGAGAATATGTATGGGCACATAATCATACCATGTAGGATAACTAAGTAGACGGTTGTGCTGTTTCATCCCATCTAGCAACAATGCTCTGCACTGTGTGTGTTTATATATTTACATATTTATTCCATCTAGCTACAATGCTCCGCACTGTGTGTTTATATACTCATATATTTATTCCATCCAGCTACAGTGCTCCGCGCTGTGTCTAGATATATATATATATATATATATATATATATATATATTAATATGTACATACAGTGGGGTAAAAAAGTATTTAGTCAGCCACCAATTGTGCAAGTTCTCCCACTTAAAAGACGAGAGAGGTCTCCAGTTTTCATCATAAGTATACCTCAACTATGAGAGACAAAATAAGAAAAAAAAAATCCAGAAAATCACATTGAAGGATTTTTAATGAATTAATTGGTAAATTCCTCGGTAAAATAAGTATTTGGCCAATAACAAAAGTTCATCTCAATACTTTGTTAGATACCCTTTGTTGGCAATGACAGAGGTCAAACGTTTTCTGTAAGTTTTCACAAGGTTTTCACACACTGTTGCTGGTATTTTGGCCCATTCCTCCATGCAGATCTCCTCTAGAGCAGTGATGTTTTGGGGCTGTCAGAATCAGAATCAGAATCAGAATCAGCTTTATTGCCAAGTATATTTACAAGTAAACACACAAGGAATTTGACTTGACATTGGGCGCGCACATTAGGCGCATCCAATGACACGGCAGCCATAGAGGCGCCTGTCTGCAGTGGGGGTAAAGGGGGGAGGGGGGGGGGAAACACAATAGGCAGAGAGAAAAAACATAGTTATCAGAATCACGCTCGTATAAGCTCATATAAGCTTATGAGCCAAATTTTGATTACACAGAAAAAAACCCTCTATGCACATTAGCAGACGATAGATACAATCACACAGCAGAGGGAGGGAGAGCAGTGTGTGTATATTTGCATGTCATTGTGTAGTGTGAGTGTAACAGTTGTTAGTGAGCAGCAGAGGGCGCCTCCAGGCAGTGGATAGATGTTATAATCATGTGACTTATAAACAAGTCAGAGATCAGAGTCTGTCTCTCTTTTCCTCTTCCTTGCAGAAGGCACATGGGCAATGTCCTCGAGAGATCAATCCGCTGACGACAACAACTGATTGTTGATGTATGGGTAGACATAAGCCACTTCCCAGCGTTATCTTCATCGAGGAGGAATGTAAACAAAGGCGCCAAAACACAAGGTCAAATCTGCACAGTGCACTCAGAGAATAAAAAATTTCTCTCTCTTCGATTCTGTGCTTCAATTTCATACAGGCTTGAATCATACTTTAGATCATTCTCTGGAGAGCACTCAGCGATCCACAGATGTTATCCACCTACCGAAACATAGGTAAAACATGTCCAGAGAGTTCGTTCTCTCTTCAATGCATGCCAGATAGTAAATTCCATGTTAATCCTGCCGCTGACAGTCAGTGCTCCCCCCAGCTGGACGAATTGTTGAATTTGTTAAGGGAGCTACGCCGGGGTCCGCATTTGATTAGCTCACCCAGATAATTTCGATACACTAGGAAAACTCCAGGGGCCAAACAGAAGATCCTGTGATCAGTTCAATCTCAGTCGAATCACACAGACACATGAATTCCAATACCATGAGTCTCCCTTGGGTTCCCCCTGACCCGACCTTCTACTTTTTAAAGTGGTGACAATCGCATATAAGTCGCTTTCCAGATCCATAATTTCCATTTGGATTAAGATTCAGCCAGGAGAAGAGTGACATTGCAAGCTGGGATCAGAAGGGAGAGGATTAGGAGGGAGAGGGAAGAAAAGCGTCTGCTCTCTCTCAGAAGCGGAAGTGACTGGGCAACACAGACTTTCAACTCCCTCCAAAGATTTTCTATGGGGTTGAGATCTGGAGACTGGCTAGGCCACTCCAGGACCTTGAAATGCTTCTTACGAAGCCACTCCTCCGTTGCCCAGGCGGTGTGTTTGGTATCATTGTCATGCTGAAAGACCCAGCTACGTTTCATCTTCAATGCCCTTGCTGATGGAAGGAGGTTTTCACTCAAAATCTCACGATACATGGCCCCATTCATTCATTCTTTCCTTTACACGGATCAGTCGTCCTGGTCCCTTTGCAGAAAAACAGCTCCAAAGTATGATGTTTCCACCCCCATGCTTCACAGTAGGTATGGTGTTCTTTCTCCTCCAAACACGACAAGTTGAGTTTTTACCAAAAAGTTCTATTTTGGTTTCATCTGACCATATGACATTCTCTCAGTCCTCTTCTGGATCATCCAAATGCTCTCTAGCAAACTTCAGATGGGCCTGGACATGTACTGGCTTAAGCAGGGGGACACATCTGGCACTGCAGGATTTGAGTCCCTGGCGGCGTAGTGTGTTACTGACGGTAGCCTTTGTTACTTTGGTCCCAGCTCTCTGCAGGTCATTCACTAGGTCCCCCCGTGTGGTTCTGGGATTTTTGCTCACTGTTCTCGTGATCATTTTGACCCCACGGGGTGAGATCTTGCATGGAGCCCCAGGTCGAGGGAGATTATCAGTGGTCTTGTATGTCTTCCATTTTCTAATAATTGCTCCCACAGTTGATTTCTTCACACCAAGCTGCTTACCTATTGCAGATTCAGTCTTCCCAGCCTGGTGCAGGTCTACAATTTTGTTTCTGGTGTCCTTTGACAGCTCTTTGGTCTTGGCCATGGTGGAGTTTGGAGTCTGACTGTTTGAGGTTGTGGACAGGTGTCTTTTATACTGATAACGAGTTCAAACAGGTGCCATTAATACAGGTAACGAGTGGAGGACAGAGGAGCCTCTTAAAGAAGAAGTTACAGGTCTGAGAGCCAGAAATCT
The DNA here is from genome assembly GCA_020510985.1 of Pholidichthys leucotaenia. Classification (NCBI taxonomy): domain Eukaryota; kingdom Metazoa; phylum Chordata; class Actinopteri; order Cichliformes; family Pholidichthyidae; genus Pholidichthys; species Pholidichthys leucotaenia. The sequence goes on from CM035846.1 coordinate 295,511,704, forward strand.
TGCTTGTTTGTAGGTGACCAAATACTTATTTTACTGAGGAATTTACCAATTAATTCATTAAAAATCCTTCAAGGTGATTTTCTGGATTTTTTTTCTCATTTTATCTCTCATAGTTGAGGTATACCTATGATGGAAATTGGAGACCTCTCTCATCTTTTAAGTGGGAGAACTTGCACAATTGGTGGCTGACTAAATACTTTTTTGCCCCACTGTATGTATACTAGCTGCTCTTGTTTTTTCTTGCCTTCTGATTATTGCTCTGAGTGTTGCTATCCCTGTGCTGTTGCAATCCTGGAATTTCCCCATTGTGGGACTAATAAAGGCTTATCTTATCTTATCTTATCTGTAGTAAATCCCAACAGTAGTTTTTTAACGCCAAAACAGGGTTTTGCGATGGCGCAGCACGTTAGTAAACCTGCTCCTAAATATCTTGTCTTGGTAATGTATTCAATCAGTCCAGCAGTCCAGAGTCACTTGTCTGAAGACCGTTTATGGGCGTTTCCAAGTTCATTTGGCTATTACAGCAGTGCAAAAAAGAATTTTGTGTAAAATGCATAGAGACTGACCTAATGCTCTTAATTTTTCAGAGGTATGTTTGGAGCTTAATGTGAAATAAACCAATAGCTGTCTTTGCTCTAATTCCCTTTAATAAACAGGGGCGTGAGATCAAAGGCTTAATACTAGTATGACACCATTTAAATGCCAGGATAAATTCGTATAAAATGCATATAAAAGGCAAGGAGCTTTTAAGGCACTTTTTAACCTCCTTTTCCACAGCCCCGCTCGCACTGGGGTAGGGCTGCAACGATTGTCGATAGAGCCGATCATAAAAATTTGTTGACACAGATCTTTATTGTCGATGAATCATTTGATTTTAAAGTTTATATGCATGCCGCGGAAATGTTCAGTATAACTGGTCCAGCAAAGAAGAAGGGGAACACATCATGATGATATGGAGAGAAAATCACGGAGAAGGCCAAAAGTTTCCAAAGTATGGGAGGATTTTACCAAAAATAAATAAATGAAACAAGTTAAATATAGACTGTAAAGCAGTGTTGTCATATCACAGCTGTACTACAGCAATGCATCCATTCCCTCCTCCTCTCCATTCCCCTGTCTCCGGTCACCTATCAGTGGACTGCACCTGTAAGGTTAGCGAGTAAAGTGAGCGCTTCTTATTTTCAATGAGCGACTCTCTCAGCTTTAGAAAACTCACCACATTATTAGTGTTTGCCATTTAAATTGTTTAGCTGCTGTTGGACAATAATATCTCTTGGACGATGGTTGCTGATGGCTGAGCTACTTCAGTTATGCTGGCTAATATGTTAACTGCAGTAAATGAGGGAATTACAGGAACAGCTTACTCTTTTTCGTATTCTCTATTATTGTTGCAGTAATATCAGCCTTCATTCTGAATATTAGTGCATCTATCTATAAATGCACAGAATCTCTGTCTATGTGTGTATCTGTGTGTCTGTTCCACACATGTCTCTTGAACCATTCATCAGACTGACCTAAGATTTTATATGTGTTTTGCTGTGGTTACAAGAGTGTGCATCCCTGAGTATGGAGTTTTTCAGTCAAAATATGTAATTTTTATCAATAAAAGTTTTGTCATCACTCTCTCCTCATGCTCTGGCTTCTAGAGGTGTGGGTGGGGTTTTATATTGACTGACATCACGGCACCAGTCATCACAGCACACCGTGAGCAAAACAAGGAAGCCAAAAGCGACAAATTTGACTAGAAAAAGATAATACTGAAGATTTAATGCTTAAAAAAAATTATACCGTAAAGTTGCCATGATTGTGGTCTAAAGGATAATTCGGTATATGTGGAGAACATGAGGCTCATGAGCAGACTGGGTGGAGCATCAGCAGGGACCCAGGTCTGACAAAGAACACCAGTGTATCTAACACAGAACATGCTGGAAGAAGCAACGGCCTGACCGGGCAGACCACAGTCCTTCGCGGGGAGGCACGCCCAGCCAGTAGTAGACAGGAGTCCCTGCTTCTGCTTCACCCATGTGGTACCACTACAGTTTGCAGGACCATGAGTCCCCCCTCCTGCATGAGTATCTAAAAATTAAAAACTTAATAATAATACCGCCATGATTGTGGAGCAGAATGGCCGGAATGACTGAACAACCAAATGCAGGACACAGAAATGCCCAAATAATGAAATAAATACTTTTAAGTTAAATATTTACTGACAAATGGGCAGCACTGATGCAACGGTTGCAGTCAAAGAGATCCTTTTGCCATGTATAATAATGTTGGGTGTTTTGTAGTTAATTCGGTTGATTACAGTTTTAAAAAAACCTTTTAATAACAAAATATTACTAAAATATAAATTGATGCACTACCATGAGTCTCAAATATTTGTAAACATGTCCTGTTATAGTACTGCATGAGTTTATTGACGATACACAGAAAAAATTCAGTATTACACTGAACTCCATCACTGAACAGTAATATAAACTAAAATAATTACATTGGTGACTGAACAACTCCCATTCCCCAAAGTGCAAGATACACTATTATGAATATACAGGGTTTCCTCTGGTAACATTTCCAGGTGGCGGCCTGTCACGCTTGAAATTATCCTGCAACTCCTGAGAAGTGGCAGTGACATCCTGAGGAAACATAAATTTAAGAAAAAAATATGAAGGAATGACGGTCCGCAAGTGCACACATGAACAACGCACGTGACCGTCATCTGCGTTCAGAATCGCGCCGCCCGCGTGACCGCTCCAATTGGCAGTTGAGTGTCTCGCTAGCATCACTGTCCGAGAGTGACATGCGCTTATTAAAGTACTTTAAATGTGGAAAAAAAGCAGAAGAGGTATGTAAGCAGTGGAGGCATTTATCATGGTTTTAACCCGCTGGTAACAGAAGCAATAATGGAAGAGTCGCTTAGCTAACAGGTGTGGTTAGGAACTCGAGTATGTTCATTTTGTCTTCTTTTTAATCATTAGTTTTTTGTTTTTCTTATTTCAGACAAGAATAAAAAGGAGATGTTTTTACCTTTACCTTAGTTAATATTAATTAATTAATTTATGTTCATTATTATGTACCTGGCAAGTTAAGATGACTGAAATTCATGAAGTCAATGATGTTAATCCATCAGCAGCCTTCAGACAAACTAAATGTGCCAACATTTGGATTTCAAAATAAGGAAGGTTTTTCCTGCTGTCTGAGTGGTGAGGAGAGTTCTAAAAAAAAAAAAAAAACTATAAATACATAGAACTATTATAACAGAAATAACTGCATCTTTGGTCATTTAAGTTAATTTATTTCATTAAATACAATTTTATTAATATTTTTTTCTTTTAAATCAGAGCTAAATTATTGTTCTGTTCTGGCTCTGCAAAACTGTGGTCAAAAATGTAAATTGTTATAAGGAAAAGTAAAAAGTAAAAAAAAAAAGACCATAGTCTGTTTCAAATTTATTTTAAAAAAAAAACAGTTATCTTATTTTACAAAATATACAAAAATTAGCTGTGAAATAATCCACAAATTTATAATAAAGTCTCAAATGTACAAGAAGTGTCCATTTTACAAGAGGAAATTACAAATTTGAGGAAAATGGTTTTAAATTTAGATAAATTTACAGAGAAAAGTAGAAAACTATAAGAAAATTGTTATAAATTTTGGAGAAAAAACTCAAACTTTAAAGACTGAAGCCATTACTCAAGTTTTTGAGTGGGTGTGCTTTGCATCCTTAACTCTACTAGAAATTTTTGGTTGTCTACTTTTAATTGTTAATTTTAAAGCACTGCTTTTACATGAGTAGAATTTCTGGCTACCATACCCACCTCTGATCATATAATTTAAGTATGCATTAGTAAATTACTATCATGAATGTTTTATTTCCCTTCCCCACTCTCTCAATGGAAAAAAAAAGAAACACTAGAATAAAAATACAAAAAAACATATATTTTTGTCATTTATGTAAACCATAACAAAAAAAAAATCCTGCAAGACAAAACATGACACAATATTTTCTAACCTGTTTCTATACCACCATAGACAGAGAGAGAATTTGAATTAGACAGGGCTCAGAGAGGGAAAGATGAGACAGACGAGAGGAGCCAAGGAGAGAAAAGTGTTCAGGCAGAGGGTCCAGGAGAGGTGAGAGCAGAGGAAGGAGAGAAGGATGACACCAGTAAAAAGTCCAAATGGTACTTCAAATGGTAAGTTCCATATGCAAAGTTACTGTGCAAAATAAAAAAATAAAAGAAATAAAACCTAAAATTTATTCCGGTTACAATAGTGTCATGTGTTTTCTGCCCCCCCCCCCGAAAAATATGTTGCCACCGCACCAAGGCCTTTAAGCCAGAGGAAACAGTGAATAATTGATAAAAGATTACACAAATAAGTGATCTGAGAAACAAATATACAAGGGATCTGAAACAGCCATATTAGATGTCCCATCCATTTTCAATAATTAGGGATTCTGTAATTAATATTCACACAGTCAAATAAATCTTAATGCTATTTACTCCCTTTTATATTTGTCAAAGTCTAACATGTGATTGCTGACATATAGCCTACACCTCTTTGTATTCCACTTTCAAACACTGCCTACATTTGGGTCTGTAAAGCCTAATTGGGATTTCAGACAGGAATGCTTGTGTTCAATGGCTAGTGCACTAGTCTCGGTAAATTAGAATACCATGATTTGTAATTTAATTAACAAAGATAACCGTAATCATCACAAATAAATTAAAACTGCTTAAATATTTCACTGTAGTGGAGGTTCACATTCTGGCACTGATATTCAAAGTGTTTGTAAATTTATTTTGGACTGGAAGAAGTTATTTTAATTTTCATCTGAGGCCTAATTATACTTTTAAACTTCTGGATCCAGCAAGGTTTCAAATAGGATGGACTAGCTTGTTTCTTTTTCTACTTTAATGGAGTTGAATATTACTCTAGATTGTTTGGAACGTGCAGAGTTACAACAGCCCTTTACAGGGTAGCAGAGGCTGCTATTTCAGTTTTTCCACTTTGTTTGGGGGGTTAAAAGACTGCACTTTAACGCCTGTTATTTAATTGTGTTGCTACAAACACTTCTGATTAAACGGTCAAGTTCAAGTTTCCAAATCATGTCTGATGGGTCATTTTATTTAGCTATGGGAACTTTTTATAATAGGCTACATTATATGAAGGCAGAGACTGACAACAAAGTGATATTCACAGGTGTGCAGGCTTAAACAGGTGAGGTAAAATATGACCTGGAGCCACAAATTGGAGCTGCACCAGCAAGAAGCTGAGCTGGTGGACATGAGAGAAATAATCGCGATTAGTCAACTAATCGAAAAAAATAGTCGTTAGATTAATCAACTACCAAAATAATCGTTAGCTGCAGCTGGGAGACTGGGAGACTTGATCACAATTATAAATGACCGTCATCTGGACTTCTCTTTTAAACCGAGGAATATGAGCCATTCATTCTAAAAATAAGCACATTAATGCCTGAAAAGTATGTCCATGTACACACTCAATACTTGGTCAGAGCTCCTTTTGGATTACTGTATCAATGTGGCGTGGCATGGAGGAGATCAGCCTGTGGCACTGCTGAGGTGTAATGAAGGTCCAGGTTGCTTTGATAGTGACCTTCAGCTCGTCTGCATTGTTGGGTCTGGTGTCTCATCTTACTCTTGACAATCCTCCATAGATTCTCTATGGGGTTTAGGTCAGGAAAGTTTGCTGGCCAATCAAACACAGTGATACCATGGTCATTAAACCAGGTTTTGATACTTTTGCCTGTGTGTGTGTGTGGGGGGGGGGGCAAGTCCTGCTGGAAAATGAAATCAGCTTCTCCATAAAGCTTGTCAGCAGAGGGAAGCATGAAGTGCTCTAAAATTCCCTGGTAGATGACTGTGATGACTTTGGTCTTGACAAAACACAGTGGACCAACACCAGCAGATGACATGGTTCCTCAAATCGTCACTGACTGTGGAAACTTCACACTAAACCTCAAGCAACTTAGATTCTGTGCCTCTCCACTCTTTCGCCAGACTCTGGGACTTTGATTTCCATATGAAATGCAAAATTTACTTTTATCTGAACAGAGGTCATCTGCTGGTGTTTGTTCACTGTGTTTGATCAAGACCAAAGTCAGCGCAGTCGTCTACCAGGAAATTTTAGAGCACTTCATGCTTCCCTCTGCTGACAAGCTTTATGGAGAAGGTGATTTCATTTTCTGGCAGGACTTGGCACCCCCCACACACACACACACACTCACTGCCAGAAGTATCAAAACCTGGTTTAATGACCATGGCATCACTGTGTTTGATTGGCCAGCAAACTCTCCCTGACCTAAACCCCATAGAGAATCTATGGAGGATTGTCAAGAGGAAGATGAGAGACACCAGACCCAACAATGCAGACGAGCTGAAGGTCACTATCAAAGCAAGCTGGACCTTCATAACTCCTCAGCAGTGACACAGGCTGATCACCTCCATGCCATGCCACACTGATACAGTAATTAATCCAAAAGGAGCCCCGGCCAAGTATTGTGTGTACATGGACATACTTTTCAGTCTGCCAACATTTCTATTAAAAATCTATTTTTAATATTAATTTAAAGTAATATTATAATTTTTGGAGAAACTAAATTTGGGGTTTTCATGGGCTGTAAGCCATAATCATTAAAATTAAAATAAATAAACATTTGAAATATATTACTCTATGTGTAATGAATCTATATATGAGTTTCACTTTCTGAAATGAGTGACAAAAATATTGAACTTTTTCATGATATTCTAATTTTTTGCGATGTACCTGTACATGGCCTTCATAAGCCTATGTGTGCACCTCAAAGATAAAAATGTTTTCTCTTCTTCCTGTGCAGATTGAAGAATTTCGGCGGCTGCGGTCCCATTTCAAAGGGGCGGAGCTGCCAGAAGGGAATGATGGGATGTTGGGTGACAATTTCCGTCCCACCCAGCCGCTCAGTGACCGGATGGTTCGCGCTGCTTTCCAGTGACTCCTACTTCTCCATGGTGTCGCAGACAAAAATGTGGGACCTGCAGATACAAATACAGAAGGTAGCTGTGCCCTGATTGCTGTATGGTACACTGGTGGGGGATGGGGGGGGTGACTATAGTTAATGTATTCTCCAGTACATTAGTACTCCAGTAGGTTGATGTAAAAATATAGATCAGTAGAGCTTTATGTCATCGACTGCTGTCCGCGAAAAAAATCTATGTTAAAAGGTTCAAGAGATGCATAAATGAAATGATTGACCAGCACTTGCTCCACTTACCCCAAACACTCTTCGGTATATATGTATTCATTCCAGCACTTTTCCACACAGGGGACATACTTGTAATGGAAATAGGCGTACTGTCCCAGAGGAAACTGGGTCCTTTGAAACTGCACCATAATGGATCAGGTCCTGGAAGAACTAACCCAGTTCAGTTACTAAAACGGGACAAGCCTATATATGGCATGCGGTGTATGAAAGGATCCCATATTTAGCTGAACAGCACTCTGGCAGGAAGATGGGGCAGAACATAAGGACGGGAATTTAGACCAATTTAGTCAGAAGGAGCTGTGAAAGTGCAACTACAGGGGTTCTGATAAGAGAAGAGAGAGTGGAATCTCAAAAACCAAAGCAAAAAATGCAATTTATTCTTTAGTCAGAAGTAAAGCACAGCAACTATGTGTCCTCTTTCATAACAGCAATGCTGCGCAACCTAGTCTGTGCATGTGCCACAAAGACGAGCATGACATGGAATACCAAATATCCCTAAAAGTTACATGATACAGAGTTGGGCTTTGTCTTAGCCTATGATGGCAAAAAACAATCAAATGGTTGTAAAATTTAAAGCTTTAGTCTAAGAGAATGTTTATGGTGAGAGAAAATTACTCTGTGGCATAAGCTACAAGACTATTCAGGCATCCTTGACACCAATCCCTACAGAGCTTTATAGATTTACAGAACTTTATAGATTGACATAAAAATTGTGCAAAGATCTAAACATTTACACAGAAATGGCTTTTTGGGGGCTTTAGAGATCGTTGAGAGATCGGGTCAATTTTTGATCTCTCAATGGTCACCCAACAATCTCAGTCTTTGTAAAAGGGCCGTTACAGTGTCACTGTAATGATTTACTTTATGGCTCCAAGAAAATGGGCCAATGATTGTTTTGTTTGTTTGTTGTACTTTATTAATCCTGGAGGGAAATTCAAGGGCATCCACCTGGATGAGGCAACCACGGTGCAGCACCAACCCCTTCACCATTCACACACACACATTCACACTTAGAGTCTCCAGATAACCTAACTTGAATGTTTTGTCTATGTTTTTGTTTACAATATAGTTCTCCACATTTCATAATTCCTATATAGTAAGTGATGATATATAGTGGTGATGATTTTGAATGTTTGATTTAAAAAATAGGCATTCTGGGAAATGTTGGGAAGCTTTCTCCAGATATGTTTTTATGTTTTTTCCTTGAGAATATTGGACTTGCATGTTTAAATCAGTGGCGTGGCCCTTTAAATAACAACCACAGACAAGATCTAGGCTTTTCCATGCAGTCATGGTCTTTGGCAGTTATGATCATAAAATGACTAAATCTGTTCTCTTGCCATTTTTTTTATTGGAAATGAGTCATTTCAGTGAACACAGCTTTTGTTTTTTCTTGCATTTTCTTTTTTCAATTCCCACTCTCCATTATATATTACTGTCAATCTCAAAAGTTTGCAGAATCCTTCATTGTCAGGGTCTGTGATACTGCTGTGTGCTGAGAAGATCTAAACCAAGTAGTCCATGTTAAAGAGAGACAAAAGAGGCCGGGGAACAAGACTGAAGAGGGAGAACTAGGAAAGGAAGAAGTCGGCAGAAAAGGGGGAAAGTAGAGGGGTACTGTGGTGAAAATACCCAAGGGATGAAAGATGAGGAGGCAGAGAGAAAAAAAGGGAGAAATAACAGAGGACTATTGTTAATGGAGTAAATGGACACTGATCCAGTCTCACGAGCAAAACCCCCTTGAGACAAAAATCCATGGACAGGAAGAAGAAGCAGAATAGTGCAGACAGACGTGGATAACCAGGGGGAATTTTGAGTGAAATTAACTGAAATGATTGGAATTAAAACGTAGAAAACATACATGGATCATTTTTCTTCTTCCGCATTATTGCTCAAATTGCTGGAGCAGATACAAGCATGTGAGAAAAAGTTTAAAAACCACTGGAGTAGCGCCTCTGGCATGGGCTGGTCCACAGCGGAGGGCCCGCCACCCCTGGTCACCCATTCCAGCGCCCCGTTGCCCTTCCTCCTGGGGCAGGTGCTTGGCTGTCCTGGGGTTTAAGCTGGATTCATGCTGCACCTCCGCTGTCCGCGTACGTGCGGAAACCTCGTGTGACAAAATTGACTTCATCGTCTCCAGTTCGCTAGTGTACGTAGGGCTCTACTGTGGACAACCGAATGCAGCCCAAATTTTATTACCTCACGGCCTGTCCATGACCTGAAGGCTTTGATAGAATATGCGCAAGACTTAACGTCCCATTCACGAGGTGGCACTACCAACACAGCATACAAAGACAAAGTAGACGAGGAAGACAAATGAAGACGCGGAAGACAAGAATAAACATACATAATCCATTTGCAACAGCAGCAGCTTGAGCAGAGAAGAACACTGGAAAATGGTAATTCCTTCTTTTCCTTGAAACAACACCATTGTTGTTGCTACAAAAAAATGTGCGTCCCTCTTGTGTTTGTAGCCGGTGAACAAACTGGCGTGTTAGCGCATTGGCACTACCCATAGGGCTGGGGCAAAACTACAAATAACAGTTGTGCGCATGCGTCAACTTCTTGGCTTGGGAGATGAAAAAAAGTGATGTACAACACCGCGTGCGCACTGGGCACATCCATAGTGCACGTTGACCAAAGCGGACCAGAGGGGAAATGCAGCATGAATAAGGCTTCAGCGTCCTTGGGGCATTCATGCTCTGCAGGAGCTGTGGGTTGCCTGGGAGATTGGGGGGGCAGTATTTGCTGTGGCCTGCTACCCCCACCTCTTCCAACCACATCATATCCCTTCAATTCCCTCCCCCATTCCTCCCTGTCAGGTCCAGCGTAAGTAAGGCAAGATAAATAAAGTGTTAAACTTATTCTATAGGAAGAGGAGTCTAGCTTTTATTAGCTGGTATCATCTGTAAATACTTGGACAGATTTAAACTTTACTTTTAATTATTGTCACATTGTCATTGGCACAAGAGATAAACACTAAGGAACACAAAAAAGTTTAAAATTAATAAATAAACAGCAGTCTTCCTCCAGTGGATACTAGAGGAGCTACAGTTTTTGGCAGTTCTGCAAAGGCTTTATTTCTCAGTCTTTTGATTATAATTAACACTGATCAGTCAAAATTTTTACTCTTTAAGTAGGCATGTAGTAATCTAAATTTGTATGAAATTGAGAAGGTATTTTCTCCAAAAAACTGAGGTATAGCTGAGGTATGCATTCTCAGATCATCACCAAAATGTAATGGCTTCATCTGTAGCCCAAGAACCACCTCTGGTGAAAATTTCATCCAAATCCATTCAGTAATTTTGGAGTATTGTTGCTAACACACTGTGAGAAGATAAGAGCCTTGCCTGAGGTATGCATTCTCAGATCATAACCAAAATGTAATGGGTTCATCTGTAGTCCAAGAACTACCTCTGGTGAAAATTTCATCCAAATCCATCCAGCAGTTTTTTGTGTAATCCTGCTGCACAAATAAAAACAAAGCCCTTGGTGGAAGTATGCACTCTCGCATCATCACCAAAATCTAACCATCTGTTCCCCGTGCCATTACACACCTTTCCTGAAAAGTTCATCAAAATCCATTCATAACTTTTTGAGTTATGTTGCTAACAGATAAACCAACAAACCAACGCCACTGAAAACATTACCTCCTCCCTTGGTGGAGGTAACAAATACACCACATTCCAAATTATTATGCAAATGACATTTGTCCTTGATTTTCCTAAATAGTTAATGCAAATGACAGCCAGTATCATTTTCAAGTCATCAACTGTTGGAGCATAATTCAAATTTTATTGAACAAACCTCCCAATGATAACTGTTTTTTTTTTTTTTGCAAAAATAAAAAAAAATCAAAATGCACTGTTCGAAATTATTATGCACAACAGAGTGTCAAAACATTTTATTGGTTGTAAAGAACTGAAAATGGTCATTTGTTGAATTTGCAGCATTAGGAGGTCATATTTACTGAAATCAAAAGCTATTTCAATCAAAAACATCTTAACAGGCCAAGTTACATGTTCACATAGGACCCCTTCTTTGATATAACCTTCACAATAATTGCATCCATTGAGCTTGTGAGTTTTTGGAGAGTTTCTGCTTTAATTTCTTTGCAAGATGTCAGAATAGCCTCCCCACAGCTGCTGTTTTGATGTGAACTGCCTCCCACCTTCATAGATCTTTTGCTTGAGGATGCTCCAAAGGTTCTCAATAGGGTTGAGGTCAGGGGAGGGTGGGGGCCACACCATGAGTTTCTTTCCTTTAATGCCCATAGCGACCAATAACAAAGAGATATTCTTTAGAGCATGAGATGGTGCATTGTCATGCATGAAGATAATTTTGCTACGGAAGGCACGGTTCTTCTTTTTGTACCATGGAAGAAAATGGTCAGTCAGAAACTCTATATACTTTGCCGAGGTCATTTTCACATCTTCAGGGACCCTAAAGGGGCCTATCAGCTCTCTCCCCATGATTCTGGCCCAAAACATGACTCCACTACCTCCTCGCTAATGTCACAGCCTTGTTGGGACATGGTGGCCATCCACTACTCCATCCATCTGGACCATCCAGGATTGCACGGCACTCATCAGTAAACAAGACTGTTTGAAAATTAGTCTTCATGTATTTCTGGGCCCACTGTAACAATTTCTGCTTGTGAGCACTGGTTAGGGGTGTCTGAATAGTAGGTTTATGCAGAACTGCAAGCCTCTGGAGGATCCTACACCTTGAGGTTCATAGGACTCCAGAGTCACGAGCAGCTTCAAATACCTAGCAGCTCTCTTAATTTAGATAGATAGATAGATAGATAGATAGATCCATCCATCCATCCATCCATGGATGGATGGATGCACTTTATTGATCCTGTAGTGGACTCAAATTTTCCCATTAAAGAATTAGGCTTCAGAGAAAGGATGTCATTTCATTATTTATTTCCTCTATGCAACAGACAGCATGAAGACCATTCAGTGGTAGGTTATTGGTGTGTATAGGTGTGTGGGCTATAATCAAAAGATACAAATATAAATTAGCAAAGTAAACCAGTGCCAAAGCTTACATACACCAATTAAATAATTCACATGTACCAATTAGCCTGAATACATACAATCACACAAATATCAGTATGAGAGCCACTGGCAACTGAGCAGGAACCTAAATCAATTTAACAATAAACCAAACACAATGTCTAGTGCAGCATGGTGAAGAAAACGGGCCCACTTAGCTTAATTTGGTCTGTATTAGCTGCTACACATTTCCACATTTACCTATGAACTAGCAAGGACAAACTACATGGAAATCACACAAATTTAACACAAGAGCTGCTTTAAACAAGTGGCACAGTACTTACATTCTCTTCATGAATGCACAGTGTAACAAAACAGAGCTACAACGAGCTGCTTGTTGTGGCTGGGCAGAACTGGCTGTGACTAGTCAGTTGCTGTGGCTGAGTGAGACTGCTGCTCCAGTGACTGCAATGCAAGCTCTCCCCACTAGGCTTCACTGCTGGGCTTCCCAACACAGCCGCCCCAAATGTCAAGTAGGACATTTGAAATCACTCGGAGACCAGCAGAAGTGTTCATATCATCGTCAGAGATTTTGGGAAGCTGTATTAGTTGAGCAACTGGGCGAACATAGGTTTTATCTCTGACCTGTATAGTTGCAGTCCGTATTCGTCCATCTGGTCCAGCGAAGGTGTCGGTCACATTACCCACAGGCCAGTGAGCACGTGGGAGTTGCTGGTCCACTATGAGAATGACCTGGCCCACAGTGAGCTCCTTGGTGTCAGTTTTCCATTTGTGATATTCCTGTAGGTCCAGCAGGTACAATGGGATGAAAGCAGTCCAGAAATTGTCTGCTAAAATCTGACTATGCCTCCATCTTCTCCTTCCCAGTAGGTTGTGGGAATCATAGGAAGCCTGAGGTAAGGAGGAGTCTCGACATCCCATAAGGAGGATGCTTGGGGTTATGGGATCAGGATCGGCAACATCTGATGACACACATCTAAGAGGTTTGGCATTCAATATAACCTCTAACTCTACAAGAATGGTGTACAAGACTGGTTCTGGAACAGACTGTTCCTTCAAGATAACCTTGAGTGCAGCCTTCACAGATTTTACCTCACGTTCCCACGTTCCTCCAAAATGAGGAGTGCTAGGTGGATTGAAACGAAACTCGATCTGTTGCCTGGCTAGCTGCTCCTTTAGCTGGGGCTCCATAGAATCAAAGGCCTCACATAACTCATAATCTGCACCTACGAAGTTGGTTCCATTGTTGCACAGCAGCTCAAAGGGTTTACCTCGCCAGGCAATAAAGTGGCGAAGAGACAATAGAAAGGCATCGGAATCCAAACTCTCTAGGAGATCTTTATATATGCACCTTGTGGTCATACATTTGTACAAGATTCCCCATCTTTTCTCCTGACGACGTCCGACCTTGGTAGTGAATGGGCCGAAACAATCCATGTCAGTAGAATAGAATGGAGGCTTGTACATAGTCTGCTAAGTGGCAAATCAGCCATTCTTGGCACACTGGGCTTGGCACTCCAGTGCTGACAGTCCTGACAAGCATGATGAATCTTCCTAATAGCTTCTCTGCAATGTAACACCCAGTACTGCTGATGCAGTTTGACTATAAGATGTTCTGAACCAGGGTGCAGCAGCCGTCGATCAAAGTCTTGAATCAGCAGTCGGGTGGTAGAATGGCCTGGGTCCAACACTATTGGATGAATAACGTCTGGTTCCAGGTCCTCACCACATCTTAGTCTGCCCCCAACTCTGATAAGGCCTGTGGCCTCATCATACTCTAGTGCGAGGGAAGCTAGGCGACTGTTGTCAGGAATTGGACGTTTGACTTTAAGGGCCTTGACTTCCTCTGGGAAAGAGTCTGACTGAGCTTGGGCAAGAAGCAACTGCTCTGCTACTATGAAGTCTGTGGCTTCACAGGACCTTCCATCATCTGGCGCAGCCGCCCCATGAAGGGACCTCACCGTGGCCTGGATTAGCTCCCTCCAAGAGTGGTACTGGTTGGGATCTGGGAGGTGAGGGTTGGAGGTAACTGAAGTGACCCCAAAGAATACTGACTCCTTCAACTCACATTCATCCGGTTCTGCTACAGAGACAGGGATTACTGGCCACTGGTCTGGATGATGATGTAGGAATCCAGGTCCTGAATTCCATTGATGACAGTGATTGAGTTCTGCCAGGGTCAGTCCTCTGGAAAAGATCATCGGCCGGGTTCTGGACCGAGTCTACATACCTCCAGTCAGCCCCATCAGTCAGGTTCTGGAAGTCAGCTACCCGTGTCCCAACAAAGATCTTGTACTGACAAGATTCTAATTTTAACCAGTGCAACACAGTGGTCAAGTCGGACCAGAGGAAAGTTTGGCTGATGGGCAGAGTCAACTCTGTTTGAATTAGTTTGACCATCTGTGCCCCAGTGAGGGCAGCATTCAATTCCAAGCAAGGTGCTGACAGTTGTTTTTTAGGTGCTACCCTGGATTTCGTGAGCACAAATGTAATGTGGATCCCGCCATTATCATCTGTGGTGCGTATGTAGGCCATGGAAGGACAGAGAGCTCCTCTTCCCTACTTAACCGCTGATCTCGTAGGTGCTGTGGTTCAATCTGGCCATCCCATCTGAGTTGCTGTTTCCTCCAGAGATTCTGAATGAGGATTTTAGCTCTTGTCGTAAACGGTATCATGTAGCCCAGTGGGTCATACTGACTGGCTAGCTTCTTATACAGGTTTCTGAGGGTAGGAGGCAATGATTCTGTGGAGCGGTGTCTATACCCCAGCGTATCACTGATATAGTTCCACTGCATACCAAGGGTCGGTTTTTGGAAGTCCTCGCTGCTTCTCGACAACCAGAATTCACTTGCCGTAGACCTAGCACCAGGTGGAAGATGTTCAATGACTGATGGGATATTACATGCCCACTGCCTGATCTCAAACCCACTTTCAGCTAGCAGTTGGTGAAGGTAATCTACCAGGCTCTCGGCTTTTTCTGTTGAGGGCATGCTATGGAGACAGTTGTCGACATAGAATGAATCTGCTACTGTGCCTACACAGCTAGGTCCATCACTGCCATTTACCTGAATGTGGTGCTGGAGGGCATAAATGGCACAGCATGGGCTGCAGGTGGTCCCAAATGGGAGTACTTGCCACTCATAAATGGATAGTTCATCTTCCCTTTGCACCTCTCTCCAGAGGAAGTGCAACAAAGGTCGGTAAGCAGGTAGCAGGCATACTTGATAGAACATTCCTTTGATATCACCACTCACTGCAACATTGTGTTGTCGAAAGCAAAGCAGAACACCAAGGAGGGATGGACCTAGAGTAGGCTCCACTAGCATTTGCTCATTTAGTCACTGTCCATGGTATTGAAAGGAACAGTTGAAGACTATCCTATCTTTACCATTCTGCTGCACCATATGATGGGGAATGAACCAGGATTCCTTGGTTTGACTGGCCTCTTGAGGAGAAATCTTTGCCATATACCCTGCTTGCTCCAGTTTGTGAATTTCTGCACAGTAGGTCTCTGCTCTCTTTGGGCTCTTAGCAAGCCTGCATTCTGTACTGCGCAAACTAGGCAGCACTGACTCCTTTGGTGCATGAAGGGTAGAGGTAGGAGTGCGACGAAGCAATGGTGTGGCATAGCATTGCACCCCATTGATGTTGACTCTGATAGTAGCAGTCTGCAAAAGGCTATAAGCTTGTTGATCTTGTTTGGATCTCGTTGTGGTCTTCTCAGAGAGGGGCAGGGTGTCAAGTTGCCATAGACGTTCCACATTTCTCAGAAGATCACCATGCTCAGTGATGGTAGTTAAATGCAAACACTGCTGCTCACTGCGTGGGCCCTGAAAGGGACTCATGGGGCCCTGCAGCATCCATCCAAGCTGTGTGTGGACAGCAATGGGTCCACCCATTGGCCCTCTGCGGATGGATTTGTGGATGGGTGTGACGAGGTGCAGTAGATCTGACCCAGTCAAGAGTAGCGGTCATATATGGTCTACCAGGGCTAAAGGGAGTCCTGCTAGATGTGGATATCTCTGGTGAAGGGCAGGAACAGGGTAAGTGAGTTCAGCAAGATTGAGCTCATCAGCAGTGAAGGCGTTCAGAATCTGGTACTTCTCAGTAGGCTTGTCTGGAGGTGATACTTCGATTGAGACTGCAGAGCCAGTAAGATGCTTTACACTTTGGTGAATGGTCTGAAGCGCTAGTGTCTCTGGGGTGCCGGTTAGATGCACCTGCTGTACGACCGGGGAAAGTTTGACAGTCCGCTCTGATCCATCATCAACGATGGCATAAACCTCCATTGTGGAATCACCATTGTGTATAAGAACCTTCAAGACCTTTATCATTACCATCTGGGATCTGTTGGGTCGGTCAAAGTAGATTTGTGTGGTAGGCAGGCTGACCATCAGGACAGCACTAGAGGTTTCCTGTACAGTCATGGAGGACTGTGAGATGCAGTTCCTTACACACCTTACAGAAACGTTTCAGATTGCAGGTGTCTACAGCATGACATCGGCCACATCTCCAACACCTCTTGCCATCTTTTATCACATCAATGATAGTAGGGTTTTGGCTTAGTACTCAGTTTTGGTTGAGTGGGCTGAGGTGAGACAGATGTTTTCTGAACTGTGAGGAGGACTGGTGTTGACCGTTCTATTCCTGGAGGTCCTACTTTTTCCTTCCTCATAGGCCTGTAAGACTGTATGGAATAAAGCTGCAGCCCCACTAGATATCCTTTTAGTCTGTGATTTAATTTGCAGCCAGGCAGCGAGGTCAGGGAGAGTATAAGCCCGATCTGTACCTGTCTGCAGGATTCCATGGCTGAGGCAGTATTCCACAAAGCTGTCCTGAAGAGCTGGCGGCATCTTGCTCAGTAGCCGAACCACATGTGATCCACACATCAGCTCATAACCATTCTGCCCTTCAAGGGCCGTAGCATGCCAACCACGAACTGAATAGCTATTGCAAAGGCAGTAGCATCCCCTAACTTGAGTGCCGGAGTGTTCAAGATTGCTCCCAGTTCCAATTGGACGAGCTGTCTTGGCTGACCATACTTCTCTTGTAGTGCCTGTAATGCAGCTGTATAGGGCTGAGAATGATACATATACTGTAGGCTTTGACCAGCTGTAAAGCACTGGAGAGCTGTAGGTGGCTGAGCAACACCTGATACTTGTACTGCTCGCTGAGATGGCTGTGGATACTCAACAGGTTATCTAGAGCCATCTTAAGTAGGGCAAAATCGCTCTCCTGTCCACTCTCAAATACAGGCAATGTAGGTCTGGGGATGCCATACGCCGAACCGATCAACAGTTCTAGTCCGGGTGGTGGTACATAACCAGGCTGAGGAGCAGTAGGCACTGGAGTTGTCTGTCTGACTGAAGTAAGTATTGTGCCACAATAGTGGCTGAGAGGTAGCGGGATAGGTCGATTGAACAGGAAAGGAGGTGGAGACACTTTGAGCCACAGGTGGGGGTGGAGCCAACAGTGATGGCGCAGGGTGTATGGAAGAATGTGCTTGACACGGTGATAAACCTGTATCAGAATGGGGTTTGAAGTGAGGAGAATGTTTAATGCTGGTTATTATGGGTTGGGAAGTAGCTGAAGGTGCTGAGCCTGACGCTGTGGCCTGCGGAAGGACTAGGGACATATGGGATGCTGTGACAACTGTAGCTTTAACAGGTATTTTAGCATGCTGGACTGGTAGGAACCCCTGGAGGGTGGAATGAGTGTTGTCGGCCTTCTGACTTTGTGGAGGTGTAGGTGGCTGAAGGAAGCTGTCTGGAGATGAAGGGGGTTCTGGTGTTTGTCGTCCTGTCTCGGCAGTAAGAGACAGGACTTCCCACTATTTGACGCTTTTCGGCAGCAGAGATCCTTTTTCTTTCCCATACCACTTGAAACCTGTGGCATGTTTAATAATGTGGAACATCCTTCTTAAGTAGTTTTCCTTTAATCGGGCTCACCTGGCAAACTAATTATGAGAGGTGTCTGAGATTGGTATCAGTGATCCAAACAGCCGTGAGACACAATACCACCCATGAGTTTAATTGAAAAACAAAAAATTGAATGTTTATGTCGCTAAAATCTTATTTGTATAATAATTTGAAATGTGGTGTATTTAAAAAAATGCATGAACAAAATGTTTAGAAGGGTCTTTATAGTCGTTATGATTAAAATTTTAAAACTTTAATCTTTAAAAATGTTTAATGGGTCCAGAATAATCATAACATTTAAATCTGAGCCGTTGGATGACAAGACTCTGGTGGCCTTTAACATAGATAATTATAAACACTAGATAGGACATGGCTAACATTATTATGGCAGATGGAGACTCCATGTTCTGGAGGTAATTATGAGAGACAGCAGGGGTGGTTCTAGGATCAGAGCTTTAGGAGTGCTGAGCACCCAATGAGCTCCACCACGCATCCATCCATTTCACACACACACATGCACACATGCATGCACGCGCGCGCGCGCGCGCACACACACACACACACACACACGCGCGCGCGCGCGTGCGCGCACACTATTTTGTTAGAGTTATCATCTTTCATACATCTCCTCCCTGGCTAGTTAGTCAACATGGTACGTGATGATACATAAAAACAGTGACAGCTTGCATTTAATATTTTGTTTATACCAAAATGACAACAGCTTCTTTCTTTCAAATTCAAACAGTGCACAGTGCACAGTGCACTTAACAATGCAACCATTAAAGAAAAATATATGCTGCTAGCTGTCTTAGTCAGGGCTGGACTGGGACTAACAAATCGTCCCTGGCATTTTTGGTCCAATTTGTTAAGTAGCAACATTCAATCATCAAACTTAATGGTCTAACAGAGGTCAGAATTATTCCACTTTTGCCCTTAACAAGTGAATCCCTGTGGTTTTAAAGAAAGAAAGGAAGTTACTTTATTATCTATTTTGCATAAATATTTTGTCATACTTTTAAAGCCTCAAAATTTTCCAAAGGTGCAAAACTTTGAGGAAAAAGCTACACAATTACAAGAAAAAAAACATCAAAACATATACAATAAAAGCATCAAATTTACTAGCATACCATAACAAATTTATAGGAACAACTATCCATTTATTTAAAATGTGCACTAAATTCATGAGAGGAAAAAAATGCAAAATTACAAGAAAAACAAACTTGAATTTAAAAGATAAAAGTTACAAATTCATGGTAAAAGTTGCAAATTTATGAGGAAAAAGTTCACATATGTACAATTACAGTCATTGAGAATATAAACACAGGAAGTTATTTAAGATTTAATAAATTCATTAAGAAAAAGAAAATTAATAATTTGTTGAGGCAAAGGTCAGAAAATCACAAGAGAAATGCATCTCCTTTGCAATAATTAAAAAAATTAAGGAAAAAAAATCAGTGGAAAGATAATGGAAAATTACTGAGGCAAAAATACAAGCACAGAAGAAAAAAGATGCCAGTTAATGTTGCAAAAGTCAAATTGAAAAAAATTTCAATCCATGAGCAAAATTTTTTTTGCAAAGTTTCAAATTTCATGAAGTCTCTTGAAAAGTCTATAATTAAAAAAGAATAAAAATAATCATAAAAAAGTAGGTAATTTATGAGAACTCTCCAAATTCACATAAAAAATTTCCACATTTTCAATTAAAAAAATCTCTGATTTAGGTGATACAGTAGCCTGAATCTGTGCACAAGTAAACGTAGGTTATCTCTGTATATTATCACTCAATAGCCTATTTTCGAACCCCCACCCCAGGTGAAAACCTCACGTATTCTGAAAACTAAATGTTTGCAGGTATGCATACTCTTACTGAAAAAATTCAGACAGACCCAAAAACTATTCATAACATTGCAAGATATTCCAGCTGAGACGGGCATCATACATCATGCTGAGTGTGTTTCCTGCAGAAAAGCTGCAGCACAGGGAGGGACCTCTCTGTGAGTGCATGCACCAGGGCTCCAGCACAGTGGAGGGAGGGAGGGAGGGATCATGCCATTTGCATGGCGGTGGGTGTTTTCATTTTTATTTTTAAAAAGTTTAAACGACAAACTACTGAATATATTTTGGATGTTATTTCAGCTTGTCAAATACAAACAAAAATTTTATAACCACAACTTTTCTTACTCCAGTTTTTAAATTGCCTCAAAAACGCCTATTTTTTTTTTTAAAGTTACCTTTTGTTCTTATTAAAGACAAAAAAGAAAGGAGATGTTTTTACCATCTTTACATGTTTTGACTGTTCACTGCAGCTTTCGTCAGAAGTGTCAGCTGATTGCTGCGGGGTGTCATATTATCAGCTGACTTTCGTAGGCGGGGCCAGCCCAGCAGACCTGTCAGAGCCACCGAGCCGGCCCCACTTTTCGCCGTCTGATGGTCTCTGGAGAATGTGGTCCCAGGTGTGGGAAAGCATAAAGGCCCCCTCATCCCGGTTCATGCTGTCTTTTCCCCGCTTCCTGATTTCTATGGCCTCCTTGATCTAGCGTTTGTGTCTGTTGCTCCCCAATGCAATAATTTTTGTGTTGTCCCAGTTCATGATGTGATCATTTCTTTTGCAGTGATCTGATATAGCTGATTTTAATGTTTCTTGTTCGGCCTTTTCTTTTTGTGATCTTGTGAGATGTCCTTGTGTTTCCTTTTCACATTCCTTCTGGTGTTCTTTTTTCCTTGTGGTGAATGATCTTCCGTTTTCTCCAATGTAGGTTTTGTTGCAAGATCTACATGATATATCATATATTACATTGCATTTTTTGTCTTGTTCTATTTTGTCCTTGGGGTGTACTAATAGCTGTCTTAATTTTTTGTGTGGTTTTACTGCTGTGTTTATTTTGTGTTTTTTTTCATGATCTTTTGAATTGGTTCTGTTATCCCTCGGATGGATGGTATAGTTATGGTGTCCTTGTTTTTGATTTCAGCTTTTGTTCTGTCTTGTTTCCTGTCTGTTTCCTTTGTTTTTGACTTGCTGTTTCCCTTTGTTTATGGCCCATGCTGGATATTGGCAGCATATGAGTGCATGTTTTATGTGGTTTTCCTCCTCCTGTCTGTCTTCTTGGTCTGTGATGATGGTGGTCCGTTTGTATAACGTCCTGACAGCTGATAGTTTGTGTGCTGTGGGGTGCTGTGATGTCCATAGTAGGTATTGATCCGTGTGGGTTGGTTTCCTGTACACTGTGATTTTTATACTGCTGTCATTGTTGTGGTGGATTTTCATGTCCATAAAGGCTATGGTGCCATTTTCTTCCTCTTCATGTATGAATTTTATATTCCCAGTGCTGTCCGTGCTGTTCAGATGGTCAGTGAGTTCTTGTGTGTGTCCTTTCCTTATTTTCTCCAATATGTTGTCTACGTATCTCTTTCAGAGGGTGGGTTTACATTGTGTGGGTGCTGTGTTGATGGCTTTGTTTTCCAGATCCTCCATGAAAAAGCTGCTCACGATGGCTGATAGTAGCCTTTATGCTTTCCCACACCTGGAACTACATTCTCCAGAGATCATCGGATGGTGGAAAGCGGGGCCGGCTCAGTGGATCTGACAGGTCTGCCAGGCTGGCCCCGCCTAATACTACGTTGGGTATTTGGAGGTGTGAAAAGTGTAGAGATTTGAAACTAGCCTCCAGAGTGGAGAGGTTTTCTCTGTGCTGTTTAAGCACATCTGTATCTACGGAAATAAAAAGCTATGACCCCAGTTTACAACAGATTTCAGCCAGTCCGTGCACCAAGAAGCATTTATTTCTCACAAAGAATTACAAATATGGAGCTTTCTGTATTTCTCACAGAAATACAAGCACCATGATTAAACTTTAAAGACCAACTGCAATGGCTTAAACTCCCTCCGAAATGTGATATTTATGCCTCAAAATTTTGCACATCAATGTTTTAGCAGAAAAACTAAAATGACTTTGATCAGCCTAAAAAGTCTTATTTAGAAACACCATTGCTGATGCTCATTAACTATCAGGGGCGGACTTAGTCCATTTGGGGCCTAAGGCAAAGACAGAAATGGGGCCCTACTTCTTCTTTGTTCTACACTTTCTTTTCACTTTTTTGGGGTATGACTTAAATTTTTATGTTATTGAGTTTTTTTTGTTTTTTTTTTAACTTCCAGCGCCACACGAGTAGGCTGCCTTTTTGCAACAGCGGATCAATTTCTGCCTATTTCTATTTACTATCTGGCTATCTTGTCAATCTTTCTGATCCAGCGTCACCTTTATTCCATCCGAACACGTAGATCGCCCAAATGTCTCCTGAGCCAGCGGACAGAGCCACTGTTTCTAGCAGGAGGCGGCAGTACAATAGAGACCAGCTGTTAGCACTTAACCGGCCCACGACGCTAGCGAAAAAACTCGACATACACTACCGTTCAAAAGTTTGGGGTCACTTAGAAATTTCCTTATTTTTGAAAGAAAAGCACTTTTTTTCAATGAAGATAACTTTAAACTAATCAGAAATACACTCTATACATTGCTAATGTGGTAAATGACTATTCTAGCTGCAAATGTCTGGTTTTTGATGCAATATCTACACAGGTGTATAGAGGCCCATTTCCAGCAACTATCACTCCAGTGTTCTAATGGTACAATGTGTTTGCTCATTGCGTCAGAAGGCTAATGGATGATTAGAAAACCCTTATGTAATCATGTTAGGTCTGCAATGCTGTAATTGCTGCAAATGGAGGATTCTTTGACGAAAGCAAAGTTTGAAGGAAAAAAATGTTATTTCAAATACAAATCATTATTTCTAACCTTGTCAATGTCTTGACTATATTTTCTATTCATTTTACAACTCATGGTGGTAAATAAGTGTGACTTTTCATGGAAAACACAAAATAATTGTCTGGGTGACCCCAAACTTTTGAACGGTAGTGTACCTTGAGAGATAAGACGGAAACAGTGTGGGTGTCTAGCTGGAGTAAGATGGCGAGCGAGGAATATAAGGTACAGACCCGTCCTCCCATCCATTATTATGGGGAATGTTCGATCTCTACTCAGTAAGACTGATGAGCTAGCGGCTATCTCCCGCTACGAGAGTGTCTTCAGGGAGAGTAGTTTGATGCTATATACTGAGACGTGGCTAACAGAACTAGCAACAGATGCTAACATCGAACTGGAGGGTTTCCACGCAATACGGGCAGACCAGACACCAGACAGTGGGAAGACAAGGGGCGGAGGAGTGATAATGTATGTCAATAACAACTGGTGCAGACCGGGACATATCACGGTTAAGGAACAGCACTGTAGCAAAGACATTGAGTTGCTAGCTGTTAGCACGCGGCCTACAAATCTCCCGAGGGAATACTCACACGTGATCTGCATTGTTATTTATGCAAATCCGATGGCGAACGCTGGGACAGCACGTGATGTCATCCACTCAGTAACTGGCAGGCTGCAGACAGAACACCCAGATGCTCTTCTCCTCATCTCAGGTGATTTCAACCATATTTCACTGTCCCCCATTCTACCTACGTTCACCCAGTATGTCACATGCCACACTAGAGACAATAAAACACTGGACTTATTCTATGCAAATACTAAGGAGGCGTACACCTCATCACCACTCCTCCCACTCGGGAGATCGGATCACAACTTGGTTCATCTTCTGCCGATGTACAAACCCTTAGTACACAGACAACCTCCGGTCATGCGCATGGTGAAGTTATGGTCTGAGGACGCAATGGACGCGCTAAAGGACGGTTTTGAAATCACTGCCTGGGAGCAGCTCTGCGATCCACATGGTGAGGACATCGATGGCCTCACTCACACCATCACGGACTACATCAGTTTCTGTGTGGACAACACCGTACCCACCAAGACCATTCGGTGTTGCTCGAACAACAAACCCTGGATCAATCCTGAGATAAAAACACTTCTGAGAGAGAAGAAGAGGATCTTCAGGTCGGGGAACAGGGAGATGCTGAAGTTCGTACAGAGGGAGCTGAGGAGGAAGATCAGAGAAGGCAAGGACAGCTTCAGGAAGAAGATGGAGGACAAGCTGCAACAGAGCGACATCGGCGGGGTCTGGAGAAACCTTAAAACCATCTCTGGGCTCCAGAATACCTCCCCCCAGGTCACGGGGGGCAGGGAGTGGGCAAACAATCTGAACCTGTTTTTTAATAGGTTTAACCAGTCGCCCTCCCCCCCGACTGCACAACAACCACTGCTTCCTCTAAAGTCATCGAGACCTGCTGTCCACACCCCACTCCACCAACACCCCCCCACTCCCAGCACACAGCCTCCCAACCTGACCCTCACTAAGACCCAGGTGAAGACGGAGCTGAGGAAGATCAAGGCGAGGAAGGCCGCGGGACCGGACGGCATCAGCACGAAGCTCCTCAAGTCCTGTGCAGACCAGCTGTGTGGGATTGTGGAGCATATCTTCAACCTGAGCCTGAAGCTGGGGAGGGTACCACAGTTGTGGAAAATATCTTGTGTGGTACCTGTACCAAAGACTTCCCACCCCAAAGATCTGAACAGCTACAGCCCAGTGGCCCTGACGTCTCACATGATGAAGACCCTGGAGAGACTGCTCCTTGCTCACCTCCGCCCCCTGGTGGGACCAGCGATGGATCCACTCCAGTTCGCCTACCAGCATGGCATTGGGGTGGAGGATGCAGTGATCTTCCTCCTTCACCGTTCTCTGTCCCACCTGGAGAAGCCCGGGAATGCGGTGAGGATCATGTTCTTTGACTTCTCCAGTGCTTTCAACACCATTCAACTGGTGATCCTGAAGGACAAGCTGCTCTGCACAGGGGTGGACCAGCACCTGTCATCATGGATCCTGGACTACCTCACTAACCAGCCACAGTTTGTGAGAACCCGAGATTGTGTGTTTGACACGATCATCGGTAGCACGGGGGCCCCCCAGGGAACGGTTTTGGCTCCCTTCCTGTTCACCCTTTATACTGCGGACTTCTCACACAACACAACACACTGCCATCTACAGAAGTTCTCTGATGACTCTGCGATCGTCCAGAGCACTTATCCAGGACTTCGTGGACTGGTGCCATCGGAACTGCCTCCAGATCAACGCAAGGAAAACTAAGGAGCTGGTGGTCGACTGCCGCAGGCAAGGACAACCCCTCACAGCACCAGTAAACATACAGGGAACAGACCCTGAGATGGTGACATCCTACAAGTGCCTTGGTGTTCATCCGAACAATAAACTAGACTGGTCACACAATACCGATGCACTCTACAAGAAGGGACAGCGCAGGCTGTTCCTACTGAGGAGGCTCAGGTCTTTTGGTGTACAAGGGGCGCTGCTGAAGACATTCTACGACATAGTGGTGGCATCAGCCATCACTTCTGGAGTGGTCTGCTGGGGCAACGGCATTACAGCAGCCGATAGGAACAGACTAAACAAACTGATCAAGAAAGCTAGCTCTGTCCTGGGGAAACGCCTTGACCCAGTGGAGGAGATAGGAGAGAGAAGGATGGTGGGTAAACTGTCATCTCTGCTGGAGTCCGAGTCCCACCCTATGCAGGACATATTGAACGTACTGAGGAGCTCATTTAGCAGTAGACTACATCATCCTAGGTGCACAACCGAGAGGATTCACAGGTCCTTCCTACCTACGGCTATCAGACTTTATAACCTAAGCAGGGCTGCTCTCAGAGATAGCAAAAAAACGTGACGACCTAGTAGTATTTAATGCAAAAGACGCAACAGACTTACACAAATGGTCCCCTCCAGTATACAACTAGGACAATATCAGTCGCTACGGAGGGTGACAATATGTATGGGTACATATTCATACTATGTAGGATAACTAAGTAGACGGTTATGCTGTTTATTCCATCTTGCTACAATGCTCCGCACTTTGTATATATATTTATATATTTATGTGTACGTATGTATATCCACTGCTCTTATTTATATTTTTCGTATCTTCTTAATTATTGCTCTGAGTGTTGCTATCCCTGTGCTGTTGCAATCCTGGAATTTCCCCATTGTGGGACTAATAAAGGCTTATCTTATCTTATCTTATCTTATCTAAAAACTGTGATGGGGTAGGTGCTATATAAGCACTAGCTTCAGCCTACACCCTTTTGGTTCTTATGTGTCCTAAATATTTTTAATTGTTTTGATTGTATGTTCATTACCAAATAAAATTCACATTCATTCATTCATTCATTCATTCATTCATTCATTCATTCATTCATTCATTCAATCAGGCTTTACTGGCATCCTACCTGAAACTTATTGTCCTCAGAAGTCTTCAAACAATGATATCATTCAGGTATCAGGAATTACATCTGTAGAAAAACAAAGAAGCTTAAAGAGACACCATATGAGAAAAAAGGCCAAAGTTACAAGAAAAAACTGTAGATTATTGAGAAAGTCATAAAATTTTGTGGAAAATGCCATTCAGAAGAATAAAGATGAAAATTTACATGGAAAAAACCAAAAGAATAATTGCTCTGGTTTTTGAACAAATGTCTTCAAACCAACTGCAGTGATGTTTGTGGTGGTGGTGGTGGGGGAGTTAACAGTTTGCACACTGACTATGTTCTATCGGGCTTTTATTGAATCTGTTTTATCCTTTTCTTTAATGTCATGGTTTGGTCAGATAAAACTGAAACAGAGGAAATCCTTGGATCAGGTAGTCAGATGGTCCAGTCGTTTGCTTGGTGAGTCACAGCTGAGCCTGACATCCCTGTACACCAGACAAGTACAGAGGATGGCCGACTCGATTTTAAATGATGACTCCCACCCTTTGCACTGCAACTTTCAGCTTCTTCCCTCCAGACGGAGGTTTGCTGTCCCAAAAAGCAAAACCCAGCACTACAAAAACAGCTTTGTCCCTGCTGCTGTCAAAGAGTTGAACAAGCTATAAAAATTATATTGTACATATTTTATATTTACCTATTTTGTAAGATGTGTGCCTGTGTTTGTGTCTATGTTGAATGTAATTAGTGGCTTGTAAATATGGATGTCACCAACTGCAAAACAAATCTACCTACGGGTACAAATAAAGTAACCTGAACCTGAACCTGAACCTGAACTTGCAGCTCAAGTAACTTAATTATCTAGTGACATCCTGTTTTTGTATTGAAGTGGATTACTAATCTCAGATCTTAGCAAATGTATTAAATGTAGACTCTTGTGTATTATTAAAAAAACAACAATTCACGTGGAAGA
Source organism: Pholidichthys leucotaenia (assembly GCA_020510985.1). NCBI lineage: Eukaryota > Metazoa > Chordata > Actinopteri > Cichliformes > Pholidichthyidae > Pholidichthys > Pholidichthys leucotaenia. The sequence goes on from CM035846.1 coordinate 295,539,099, forward strand.
TCTGTTGTTTGTTTACACATCCCCGCATTTGCCAGCAAGGTCCTGTTCACAGTCTGCTACTGGTCCATTTTGCAGAGGCATCCATTGTGCTCCCTCCTCTGTACTATGTAGGCACTAGGGAGAATATATCACACAAAAAAATTTGGAAAAATACAAAAAATATTAAACAGGCCCTCTTTGAACTAAATAGCAACACTCTTTGTCAGGTGCTTAGGCCATAATGATGGTCAACTTCAAGAACAAACTGGTCAGATTCATCGTATATACTTCCCTCATCATCTCCTTCTCTGTGAAGGGCAGCCGTTGGCACAGTGGGCGTGTCATTTAAGCAACATGGGCTAGCAGCTGTGGTACCGTCCACAACGGATACAGGTCGAGTGGACCCCTGACCAAGTAAGCACCCCAAGTGGACCCCAGGATCCAATCTGTACATGTACAAGTACATTTTCAATCCAGTAATTTACAAACTGATTCATAATTTTCTAAAGCCTCACTCAGAACATTGTAGTCCCATACACCTATTCTGTGGATTTTTATCTGGGGGCAGCCAGTGGTGATGAGCAGCAGCAGTGGAAAAGAGAAGCCTTTTGAAAGCAGAAAAGGAGCCAAAACCTTCTCTGGGTCTTTTAATACATACACTGTATATATGTATATATTCTTTTACACTTCTTGGTGACTATAATGTTTTGAATGAGGGTTCAGGAAATTCTGAATCCCTTTATAAATCACTGGATTGAAAATGTACTTCTACATACACAAATTAGATGTTGGGATCTATTTTGGGTGCTCACTTGGTCAGGGGTCAGAATCAGAATCAGAATCAGAATCAGATTTATTGCCAAGCACATTTACAAGTAAACAAGTAAACATACGAGGAATTTGACTTGACATTGGGCGCGCACGAAAGGCGCATCCCAATGACGCGGCAGCCATGACGAGGCGCCTGTCCACTTGATCTGATCCCTCCTGCAGTTATGCTGCTAATGCTACTACAGTTGCTATGAACAAAATAATAAGTCACATCTGCTCTGTCACAGGTTTTAATGTCATGTCCCATCATGTAATGCTACTACCCATCTCTAATGTCTCTCAGAAACTGAGCCTTCACCCAATAACTGTACAACAGATTTTTGAAATAAGGGCTGCCCCGGCTAACTAGTAGAGCTAGCACAGGCTGCTTTTACTGCACATAAACAAGAAAAAAGTTGGCCAAATAAAACAAGATCACAGACTACAGAATCTACCTGTTAACTTAAGTGGTAAAATGACCAAAACAACGGCCATTCATTAACTTACCCGAGATTATTAAGCAGACACTCCGTGAAATGAATGGTGGTCTATGGGGAAAGTTCCATGTTTGGAACTATTCCCCGCTCCTTGACCCACGTGACTTTCACCTTTCACATTTTCTATAGAAGTCTACCGGAGTGTTGCAACTCTCATATTATACAGTGCTGAGCTACGTGGAACAGTCTAACAGTCTGAGGAGAAGGGGGAAGGACGTTATGTTCGTGATTTGATTTGGCGTTTTTATAAATACCCGAGTTTCTATATTCTGTCAGACATCACATTGAATATGTTAAACATTTTTAAAAAAATATATGGGGCTTCTAGTAGATCGGGGCCCCTGGCAGGTCGGGGCCTAAGGCAATGTTGCCTTAGGCCCCGACCTGCTCATCATGAATGAATGAATGAATGAATCTTTATTTTGGATAGATTAAAAGTAAAGATTAAAAAGAAACAGAATAGTATAACAAAGGGGAAAAAATCCAACAAGGGCAAATTGAACAATAACTCCTCTGATTATACAGTTCAACATAAGTTATCCGAAATGGGTGATGGCTGAAGCCGCAGCTTATATTGCCCACCCATGTTCCATCCAAGAATTCAAAAGAAAAACAAAACAAGAGTGATTACAATTCAGAACAAAGCTAAGACAAAATGTGACAAAAAAAACTAAGCAACAACCACAACACAGACTGGATATGACAGTCCTTATGTGATTTTACATGTCATCTTGTATATATGTTTGGAATATTTCTTCCTTTAGTTTTTGTTTAAATTGTCCAAGCATTGTACATGATTTTAATTCAGGTCCAAAATCGTTCCATAATCTGACTCCTTGCACTGAAACACAGTGTTGCTTGGTGGTAGTTCTCACTGAAGGTTTTTGAAATATACATATTCCTCTGAAATGATATTGTTTCTCCCTTATTTGGAACAGCTTTTGGATATTTGCGGGCAGTGATAGATTCTTCACTTTAAACATTATTACTGCAGTTTTAAAGTCAAACAGATCTTTCAACTTGAGAGCTTTTAATTTAAGAAAAAGTGGGTTTGTTGGTTCCCTGTAAGCAGCTTTGTTTATTATTCTAATAGCTCTCTTCTGAAGCATAAAGACTGGATATATGTTTGTTTTATATGTATTTCCCCATACTTCAGTACAATATGTCATGTATGGGAGTATTAATGAATGATACAAAGTATATAATGTGGGTTGATTCAGCAAATATTTCGCTCTGTGTAGTATTGCGATTGATTTAGATATTTTACCATTAATATAATTAATATGTGACTTCCAACACAGTTTATTATCAATTATAACTCTAAGAAATTTAGTTTCAGATACCCTTTCAATCTCTACACCATTTACACTGAGTTTAGATACTACGTTGTTGTGATGGTTGTTAAAAACTATAAATTTTGTCTTACTTAAATTGAGCGTTAATTTGTTTGAATCAAACCACAGTTTAAGCTTTCCTAATTCCTTTCCGAGTGTATCCAAAAGTTGTTCCAAATTGCTTCCGCTACATAATAGATTAGTGTCATCGGCAAACAATATTAAATCCATTTTTTCCGAGACTTTACATATATCATTTATATACATAATGAATAACAATGGCCCCAAAACTGAACCCTGTGGGACTCCACAAGTAACCTTCAGTAACTGTGAGTTTTTGTTACCAACACATACATACTGATATCTATTCTTTAAGTAACTACTTAACCAGGACAGTGCTACCCCTCTAATACCACAATTTTGTGGTTTCTTTAATAATAAATTGTGATCCACTGTATCAAATGTTTTTTTAAGATCCAGGAATACCCCAACTGAATACTCTTTATTTTCAACAGCAGTTGATATTTTTTCTATAAACTCCATGCAGTTGTCCTCTTGTGTCTGAACCCATATTGCTGCTCACACAATAAATTATTCTTCATTATGAAGTTGTCAATTCTCTCACAGAATATTTTTTCAAGTATCTTGGAAAACTGCGACAATAGTGAAATTCGTCTATAGTTTGAAAGTTCCCCTCTGTCACCCGCCTTGTATATCGGAATTACTTGAGCTATTTTCATTGCATTGGGAAATATACCTGTTTGGAGAGACAGGTTACAAATATACATCAGTGGTTTCACTAAGCATTCGATAATAGTTTTGACTAAGAGCATGTCAATACCATCACAGTCCGTAGATGTCTTACTTTTAATCGATTTAACAATTTCAATGACCTCTCTCTCGTCTGTGTTCTTTACAAAAATGGAGTCTTTTATAGCAGTGTTTTTGCTTATTGTATCCACCCGTAGGTGCCGTAATGGGTATTTCTCGAGCCAAATTAGGACCAATGTTAACAAAAAAGTTATTAAATTCATCTGCAGGTGAAACTGCATTCGAGCCGTTGTATTATTTTTTGAAAAATTGGTTGGGTAGCTTGTATTTCTGTTTTTATTTCCAAGAATATTGTTAAGTATTGTCCATGTATTTTTAATATTGTATCTGTTTTTCTCCAGTTCTTTACTGTAATAGTCTCTTTTACTACATCTCATTATATATGTTAACTTATTTTTGTATGTTTTATTCCGCTGCTCTGCTTCTTTTGTCCTTTTCTTTAGAAAAGCTTTATATAATAAATTTTTCTTTTTACACACCTTTTGTAATCCTTTGGTTAACCATGGCTTATCGACAAATTTATGTTTAAGCTTTTTCTTTCCTAATGGACAATTTTTTTCATAAAGAGTGGTTACAGTGTTCATAAATGTGCCGTAGGCTTCATTTACATCTGATACATAGACGTTTGTCCAGTCCTCCTTCAGCAAGTCTTCTTTAAAAGAACTGATTACATTTTGTGATTTGTATCTGAACGATTTTAAAATTTTTTCTGTATTGGCCTCCGTGTGGCCATGGATAAGTGCAAAGGTTGGCAAATGGTCACTTATGTGGCGTAACCCCCCACAACAGACTGGGACAGACACAGCGCTCGACTAGAGCAATTAACTTAGCAGGAAATGTGTGTATTGATGTCTACAGGCAGCCTCACTTCTTCTGGCTTTTTCCGGCTATGTACTGAGATATTAATGTGCCATTCATGCATTGTGTTCATGCATCCTGTCTTACTGTGTCTCTCAAATGCAAATGCCATACTCCCTGCTGTGAATGCCCTTCCATGTACTGTCTGTAACTGGGTATAAATACTGCACAAGTTCTGTAACTCGCTCTCTCACTTCTGCAACTGCTGCTGCAGACACGCACTTTGTGTCTCCCTCTCTGAGAGCCTGAGGATCCCGCTCCAGCCTGCTGACACTTGGGCTGGAGCGGATCCCGTGACGGCGGTGTGATTTAATAAACTCTACATAAAACTCTCAGTTCACAGTTTATTATTTCTTTGCCGCCGCACTGGTGGCCCGACGCTGAAACGAACATGCTGCCGGCGAACGCAGCACCCGGCGGGGATTCTCCGACGACAAGCGAACGCGGCAGCCTGACTGATCTGCCCTCCCTTCTGCTTCAGGGAGACTTCGACGCACAGTTTCCAGGTGAAACTCTCCGGAGACCACCCACGATCGGGAAAGCCGCAGCAAACTCCATGGTGTGATCTGCACGTCTAGATCGGCACATCCACGCTGGACCGGCCGCGCTCACAGCTCCTTCACACGAGAGCGAATGTACCTCGTCCCCTCTCCACGACGGCGACCTCCATGGCCGACGGAGAATGCAGCACGTGGACCTGAATGCACCATGGCCGAGCGAGTGACAAAGATCGTCTCCTCCCTCTCACCACTCCAACGCATCTGCACGAGCGCGAGGGACAAAGATCGTCTACTTCCCTTCACCGCTCCAACACATCGAACAGGGATGATTACGCTCCCTGACCCTGTCTCCTCTCCAGCTGGCCCAACAACGCACGGAGCCCCGGCACACGCACGGGGAGTTACGCAGACGGCGCACCACGCACGGGACGCATATGGCTCTGCAGACCCCCATCCTCCTTCGCCGCTGCACACAGGCCTTCAGGGCTGCTCCCACACCTGAAGCACGCACGCAGCATGCACGAAGGATTTGTTAATGGTCTCAGCCACGGCACACACGGGGAATTCAGCGGTTTTGCGGTTCCCGAGGGCTTTTAAGGTTGTGCCCGCACCTAAAAGTCAACACGCCAAGTCCCTTTGCTTCTGTTTTTCCTTACAGCCGCCCCTGCTTTTCTTCACGGCCACTATTAATCCTTGCAGGACTTAATCGAGGGAGGAGCCAGTGACTAATTTTTCTTCTTGTGATCTCCGCACGTTCAACGGGACAGCCCCTCGACATCGCGGATCCACAAGCAATTTTTGCGCGGCCCAGACGCTTTCACCGTCTCCGGCCGGCACTTACCACCCCCCACCCCCCTCCACCTCTGCCTGCACGGAGCTTTCACTGCTCGCTGCCAAATCCAGACTATCGAGGTCTCGGCCCCCTGCCGAGCCCTCTGAGGGGGAGTGGTGTGGCGTAACCCCCCACAACAGACTGGGACAGACACAGCGCTCGACTAGAGCAATTAACTTAGCAGGAAATGTGTGTATTGATGTCTACAGGCAGCCTCGCTTCTTCTGGCTTTTTCCGGCTATGTACTGAGATGTTAATGTGCTATTCATGCATTGTGTTCATGCATCCTGTCTTACTGTGTCTCTCAAATGCAAATGCCATACTCCCTGCTGTGAATGCCCTTTCATGTACTGTCTGTAACTGGGTATAAATACTGCACAAGTTCTGTAACTCGCTCTCTCACTTCTGCAACTGCTGCTGCAGACACGCACTTTGTGTCTCCCTCTCTGAGAGCCTGAGGATCCCGCTCCAGCCTGCTGACACTTGGGCTGGAGTGGATCCCGTGACGGCGGTGTGATTTAATAAACTCTACATAAAACTCTCAGTTCGCAGTTTATTATATCTTTGCCGCCGCAACTTATATCATTTATCAATAATCCACTTTCTATTTTCTTATCAATAATATTAACAAACAGGTTGTCAATAAGTGTAGCAGTGTGAACTGTGATTCTACTGGGATTTGTTATTGAATGAATGAATGAATGAATGAATGAATGAATGAATAAGGTTTATTGTCAATACTACCATACGTGCAATACATACAGGAGAATTGAAATTTGACTTGACATTGGGCGCGCTCTGGTAAGCGCATCGCATAGCTGGGGCAGCCCGAAGGCGCCAGTCGAACGGGGGGGGGGGGGGGTAAAGAGGGGGAGAGGGGGGGAGGGTAGGGAAAACACAATAGACAGAGAGAAAAAAGCATTGTTGATCAAAATAAAGCTCATTTTATGACCAAAATTGGGATTACAAGAAAAAAACTCAAATGCACAATTAGCAGACAAGAGATCACACAAAACAAGCGAGAGAGACCAGTGTATGTAGTCAGCATATGATCAGTATGTGATGCAGTGTGGAGGTGTGTCAATTGCTGGTGAACAGCAGAGGGCGCCCCCTGGCAATGGATAATCATGTGTTCTACACGGCATGTCCAGAGTTTATCTCTCCTCATGCAGGTGGCAAGTTCTGTAAACACATGATAACGCTGTCCTTGAGGAGCTCGATCTGCAGAACAGCAGTCATTGTTTGTCGATGTTTGGGTTAAGAGAGAAGCCAGCCACCTCTTCAAGCCTTATCTTCATCGAGGAGGAATGTAAACAGGGCACCACAACAAGGTCAAATCTGCACCGTGCACTCAGAGCGTAGAATTTTCCTCTCTCATGCAATTGTGCTTCATAATTTCCATATACAGGCTTAAAAACATTCCTGGCGAGCACAAGCGACTCGAGATGTATTCCATTGGTCTGAATAAGTTACCATTCAGTTCACCATGCCGCTATTCGTGCACACCCCAACTGGTCGAATTTGATGAAGGAGCTTTGCCTGGGTCCGCATTTAAACAGCTCTCCCACCTTCCTCAATTTCTGATACATCAGGAAACTCCAAAGCCAAAAATAGAAGTCCTGTGATCATAGCCAATAGATGTCTTCTGCATCTCCAGTCGAATCACACAGACACATGAGTTCCAATGTCATGAGTCTTCCGAGGGTTCCCCCCTAACCCGATCTTCTTTTAAAGTGGTGTCAATCACATTTAAGCCGCTTTCCAGATCCATAATTTCCGTTTGGATTAAGATTCAGCCAGAAGGAGAGCCAAAAAACACAGACAAAAATGCAACATTGCAAGCTGGGATCAGAAGGGAGGAGTAGGAGGGAGAGGAGGGAGAAATGCGTCTGCTCTCTCTGAGTGCCGGAAGTAGACTAAGGGATATAGACTCATACTGTACATAGAGTTCATGAACTCTGTAATTACATTTTGTTGATATGGATTTAGTAAATCAATATTGAAATCTCCACAAATTACAACCATTTTCTTACTAGTAATATTATTGTACAGCTCGACTAATTTATCTCTGAATGTCTCAATGCAAGTTCCCGGCGTTCTATATATACAACTTATAATTAGATTTTTTTGTTTTATCTTGGTCAATCTCAACAGTAACACATTCTAAAATTCCTGGTAGTGCAAAGGACATTCCATTTACAAGTTTACACCTATACAGGTCATCAATATACAGTGCAACACCACCACCCTTTTTTTGAGATCTGTTAATATGAAACATCTGATATCCCTCTATTGCCATCAGGGGAGCCTGCTCCTCATTAAGCCAAGTTTCAGAGACTGCGATGGCTGTAAATTTTCTGTCTAGCTGTTTTAAATAGTCCTGAATCTGTGGAAAGTTTTTGTTAAGACTTCTGCTGTTGAAGTGTATTATTGATAGTTTACCATCTAGTTGCACTTGACTTTTGAATTGCTTTTCAGTGTAATATTCACAATGATTATGAATATTATTGAAAAAGTGGTTATCAGGATCAATATCATTCTCCATCTCTTGTAGTTTATGTTCAGCATAATGGCATATTTTCAGAGTTTGAATTTCCTCACTCTGTGTCAAATGACTTCCTCCGACTGGGGATAATTGATGTCATCATCAATTGGACATCATCATCATCATGGCAGTCTGCCATGGACGACAATGACTGTTTCATTTAGGTCTGATCAGATTCCTCCACACAGCTCTGTCCTTAGCCTTCTGCTGCTAGGAACTCCTGTCTATGTCCGACTTCTTCAAGTTTCTTTTTACAGTGTCTTTAAATCTGAGCCTTGGTCTACCCTGATTGTGTTTGCCCTCGCATAACTGTGAGTAGAGTAACTGCCCAGGGAAATGCTGGTGGTCCATCCTCTCAACATGTCCGAGTCATCTCAGGTTCATCTGTATTAGCATGTCCTCCATTGATGGTAGACCAGCTCGTTTCAACACTTCTATGTTGTTTATCTTGTCTTTCCATGAGATGTTCATTATGGCTCGAAGGTGTCTCATCATGTATGCGTGGAGTTTCTTCACCTACACTCTGTAAACAGTCCAAGTTTCAGCACTGTACAATAGAGTAGCCAGTACTGTCGCTCTGTACACTTTGCATTTCACACAGATAGACACATGTCGATTGTTCCACAGTCTCTCCCTCAAGTTTCCAAACACAGCACTCGCTCTTCCCATTCTGAGAGATAGTTCATCCTCCAGCCTAGCATTCTCTGAAACAGTACTCCCTAGATACTTGAAAATCTTGCACTTGACTAGTGGCTCTGTACCAATGCTGATCTCTTCTAGTAGTGATGTTGATAATTGGAACTTTGGTGGTTGATAAAAGCACTCTGTCTTCTTGATGTTGATTTTGAGGCTGAATTGGCTAGTTGCTCTTGCAAATTTCTCCACTAAAGATTGCATATCTTCCACACTGTGTGCAACTAGGGCACTGTCGTCGGCAAAGAGCATTTCTCTTACTACCTTTATCTATGTCTTACTCTTGGCTTTAAACTGTGCCACATTGAACAAGTCTGCTTCTTTCCTTGTTTGAATGTATACTCCTTCTGAAGTGTCTTTGAAGGCCACCTCAAGCATGGCTGCCAGATATAGCGAGAAGAGTGTAGGCGCCAGCACGCACCCTTGTTTCATCCCATTGCTTACTGAAAAGTCTTTAGATACTGAACCACTCATTGCCACGTTTGCTTGCAAAACTGTATTGAGTGCCTCGATCAGGCTGACAAACTTCTCTGTACAGCCATATTTCTTGAGTACCTGCCAAAGTCCTTGTCACGAAACAGTATCGAAGGCTTTACTGAAGTCTATGAAGACTACATAAAGGGGCATGTTCTGTTCAATACACTTTTCTTGAACCTGTTTTAAGCAGAAAATCATGTCCATTGTGCTTCTTCCACTTCTAAAGCCGCACTGGGTTTCCGGTAGTACATTTTTCTGCACAATACTTGCATCCTTCTGGTCTTGAGGTACTTTCTGAGCATCCCATATCTCTTGGATGAGCTTGTGCAGGCAGTTGGTCAGCTGAACACCACCAAATAAGATAAGTTAAGATAAGATAAGCCTTTATTAGTCCCACAATGGGGAAATTCCAGGATTGCAACAGCACAGGGATAGCAACACTCAGAGCAATAATTAAGAAGATAAGAAAAATAAGAGCAGTGAATATATACACTACCGTTCAAAAGTTTGGGGTCACCCAGACAATTATTTTGTGTTTTCCATGAAAAGTCACACTTATTTACCACCATGAGTTGTAAAATGAATAGAAAATATAGTCAAGACATTGACAAGGTTAGAAATAATGATTTGTGTTTGAAAAAATAATTTTTTCCTTCAAACTTTGCTTTCATCAAAGAATCCTCCATTTGCAGCAATTACAGCATTGCAGACCTAACATGATTGCACAAGGGTTTTCTAATCATCCATTAGCCTTCTGACGCAATGAGCAAACACATTGTACCATTAGAACACTGGAGTGATAGTTGCTGGAAATGGGCCTCTATACACCTATGTAGATATTGCACCAAAAACCAGACATTTGCAGCTAGAATAGTCATTTACCACATTAGCAATGTATAGAGTGTATTTCTGATTAGTTTAAAGTTATCTTCATTGAAAAAAAGCGTTTTTCTTTCAAAAATAAGGAAATTTCTAAGTGACCCCAAACTTTTGAACGGTAGTGTATATGTACACATAAATATATAAATATATATACACAGTGCGGAGCATTGTAGCTAGATGGAATAAACAGCATAACCGTCTATTTAGTTACCCTACATGATATGAATATGTACCCATACATATTGTCACCATCCGTAGTGACTGATGTTGTCTTAGTTGTATGCTGGAGGGGACCATTTGTGTAAGTCTGTTGTGTCTTTTGCATTCAATACTATTAGGTCATCACGTTTTTTTGCTATCTCTGCGAGCAGCCCTGCTTAGGTTATACAGTCTGACAGCTGTAGGTAGGAAGGACCTGCGAAACCTCTCAGTCGCGCACCTAGGATGATGTAGTCTACTGCTAAATGAGCTCCTCGGTGCATTCAGTATGTCCTGCATAAGGTGGGACTCGGACTCCAGCAGAGATGACAGTTTAGCCACCATCCTTCTCTCTCCTATCTCCTCCACTGGGTCAAGGTGTCTCCCCAGGACAGAGCTAGCTTTCTTGATCAAATTTCCGCACTTCTGCTGGAATTCCATCCCTTCCTGGAGCTTTACCATCCTGTGTTGTCCTGATAGCTGCCATTAGTTCATCAAAATTTGGTGGTTCATCCAGACTTGATACAGCTGGTTGCTGCACTAGATCTTCTTTAGCCTCTTCAGTGAGATTTCCAGGGTTGTTTAGTAGTTGGTCAAAGTGGTCTGCAAATCTGTCCAGGATGTTGTCTTTCTCCTGCAAAACCGTTTCACCATCCATAGCCTTTAGTTGGATCAATCCTCTTGGTTTAGGGCCGTAGATTTCTCTCAAACCTGTGAAGAATGTTTTCATGTCCTTCCTATCTGCTGCAGTTTGAAGTTCCTTCACTTTTTCATCCCACCAGTTGGACTTCATCTCTCTGGTGTACTTCTGTAGCTCACTCTGAGCCTTTGAGTACTTCTTCTTCTTCGACCTTGTGTTACACTGTAGGTTTTCCTGCCTAGCTGTATTCCTCGCTTCTAGTAGTTTCTTCAGGTGTTCATCATGCTCATCAAACCAATCTTGATGTTTCCCCTCAGGGTAGCCTAATACATCACTCTCAGTCTGATACACTGTATCCTTCAGTGTTGCCTATTTCTCTTCTATGTCATTTCAAATTTTCATCCATTTCCTGTGTAAGTTCTTCCTGCTTCTTTTGGCCTTTCAGTGCACTAGTGACAAAAGACTAGTGCAAAAGATGCAATAGACTTATACAATGGTCCCCTCCGGCATACAACTAGGAAAATACCGGTCGCTATAGAGGGTGAGAATATGTATGGGTACATAATCATACCATGTAGGATAGCTAAGTAGACGGTTGTGCTGTTTCATCCCATCTAGCAACAATGCTCTGCGCCGCGTGTGTTTACATATTTATTCCATCTAGCTACAATGCTCCGCACTGGGTGTGTTTATATATCTACATATTTATTCCATCTAGCTACAATGCTCCGTACTGTGTGTGTTTATATATCTACATATTTATTCCATCTAGCTACAATGCTTCGCACTGTGTGTCTATATATACTGTATATATATATATATATATATATATATATATATATATATATATATATATATACAGTATATAGATATTTATGTTTATATGTACATATGTATACTTGCTGCTCTTGTTTTTTTTCTTTTTTTTTCTCTTGCCTTCTGATTGTTGCTCTGAGTGTTGCTATCCCTGTGCTGTTGCAATCCTGGAATTTCCCCATTGTGGGACTAATAAAGGCTTATCTTATCTTATCTTAGTGTTTAGCTTCCGTGGTGGCTTTGCACCCATCCTGCAGTGCTGTTGTTGTCTCCAAATCCTTAATCTAGAGCTCAACATAACATGATCAGTACCACAGTCCGCGCCTCTCATTGCTCTGGTGTTCAATACATCCCTTATGTCTCTCTGCCTGACTATGATGTAGTCTAGTAAGTGCCAGTGCTTGGATCTTGGGTGCATCCATGTCTTCTTGTGTGTGTCCTTGTGCTTAAATAGAGTGTTGGTTATCACAAGGTTGTACTCTGAACATAGTGCAAGTAGAAGTTCTCCATTAGCATTGCACTTGCCTACTCCATGACTGCCTAGCACTCCTTTCCATTTCTCAGTGTCCGAACCAACTCTGGCATTAAAATCTCCAACGAGTATGAGCCTGTCATCAGTCGGTACACGCCTGATAGTCTCACGTAAATCACTGTAGAACTCTTCCTTCACCTCCTCTGTGTTGGTCATTGTTGAGGCACTGATAAGATAAGATAAGATAAGCCTTTATTAGTCCCACAATGGGGAAATTCCAGGATTGCAACAGCACAGGGGTAGCAGCACTCAGAGCAATAATTTAGAAAATAAGAAAACAAGAGCAGTGAATATACATATGTACACATAAATATACGTATATACAGAGTGCGGAGCATTGTAGCTAGATGCAATAAACAGCATAACCGTCTACATAGTTATCCTACATAGTATGAATATGTACCCATACATATTGTCACCCTCCGTAGCGACTGATGTTGTCCTAGTTGTATACTGGAGGGGACCATTTGTGTGTGTCTGTTGCATCTTTTGCATTCAATACTATTAGGTCATCACGTTTTTTTTTTTTTTGCTTTTTTTTGCCATCTCTGCAAGCAGCCCTGCTTAGGTTATAAAGTCTGACAGCCGTAGGTAGGAAGGACCTGCGAAACCTCTCGGTCGTGCACCTAGGATGATGTAGTCTACTGCTGAATGAGCTCCTCAGTGCTTTCAGTATGTCCTGCATAGGGTGGGACTCGGACTCCAGCAGAGATGACAGTTTAGCCACCATCCTTCTCTCTCCTATCTCCTCCACTGGGTCAAGGCGTTTCCCCAGGACAGAGCTAGCTTTCTTGATCAATTTGTTTAGTCTCTTCCTATCGGCTGCTGTAATGCCACTGCCCCAGCAGACCACTCCAAAAGTGATGACTGATGCCACCACTGTGTCATAGAATGTATTCAGGAGCACCCCTTGTACACCAAAAGACCTGAGCCTCCTCAGTAGGAACAGTCTGCGCTGTCCCTTCTTGTAGAGTGCGTCGGTATTGTGTGACCAGTCTAGTTTATTGTTCAGATGAACACCCAGGTACTTGTAGGATGTCACCAACTCAATGTTTGTTCCCTGGATGTTTACTGGTGCTGTGAGGGGTTGTCCTTGCCTGCGGCAGTCCACCACCAGTTCCTTAGTTTTCCTTGCGTTGATCTGGAGGCAGTTCAGATGGCACCAGTCCACGAAGTCCTGGATAAGTCCTCTGTACTCAGCTTCATCTCCGTTGGAGATGAGGCCGACGATCACAGAGTCATCAGAGAACTTCTGTAGATGGCAGTGTGTTGTGTTGTGTGGGAAGTCTGCAGTATAAAGGGTGAACAGGAAGGGAGCCAAAACCATTCCATGGGGGTCCCCGTACTGCCGATGATCATGTCGGACACACAATCCCGGGTTCTCACAAACTGTGGCCAATTTGTGAGGTAGTCCAGGATCCATGATGACAGGTGCTGGTCCACCCCTGCGCACAGTAACTTGTCCCTCAGGATCACCAGTTGGATGGTGTTGAAAGCACTGGAGAAGTCAAAGAACATGATCCTCACTGCGTTCCCAGGATTCTCCAGGTGGTACAGGGAACGGTGAAGGAGGAAGATCACTGCATCCTCCACCCCGATGCCATGCTGGTAGACGAACTGGAGTGGATCCATCGCTGGTCCCACCAGGGGGCGGAGGTGAGCAAGGAGCAGTCTCTCCAGGGTCTTCATCATGTGAGACGTCAGGGCCACTGGGCTGTAGCTGTTCAGGTCTCTGGGAATAGGAAGTCTTTGGTACAGGTACCACACAAGATGTTTTCCACAACTGTGGTACCCTCCCCAGCTTCAGGCTCAGCTTGAAGATGTGCTCCACAATCCCACACAGCTGGTCTGCACAGGACTTGAGGAGCTTCGCGCTGATGCTGTCTGGTCCCGAGGTCTTCCTCGCCTTGATCTTCCTCAGCTCCGTCCTCACCTGGGTCTTAGTGAGAGTCAGGTTGGGGGCTGTGTGCTGGGAGTGGGGGGGTATTGGTGGAGTGGGGTGTGGACAGCAGGTCTCGATGACTTTAGAGGCGGCAGTGGTTGGTGTGCAGTCGGGGGTGGGGGGGAGGGTGGTTGGTCAAACCTATTATAAAACAGGTTCAGATTGTTTGCCCACTCCCTGCCCCCTGTGGCCTGGGAGGAGGTATTCTGGAGCCCAGAGATGGTTTTGAGGTTTCTCCAGACCCCGCCGATGTCGCTCTGTTGCAGCTTGTCCTCCATCCTCTTCCTGAAGCTGTCCTTGCCTTCTCTGATCTTCCTCCTCAGCTCCCTCTGTACGGACTTCAGCATCTCCCTGTTCCCCGACCTGAAGATCCTCTTCTTCTCTCTCAGAAGTGTTTTTATCTCAGGGTTGATCCAGGGTTTGTTGTTCGAGCAACACCGTATGGTCTTGGTGGGTAAGGTGTTGTTCACACAGAAGCTGATGTAGTCCATGATGGTGTGAGTGAGGCCATCGATGTCCTCACCATGTGGACCGCAGAGCTGCTCCCAGGCAGTGATTTCAAAACAGTCCTTTAGAGTATCCATTGCCTCCTCAGACCATATCTTCACCATGCGCATGACCGGAGGTTGTCTGTGTACTAGGGGTTTGTACACCGGCAGGAGATGAACCAAGTTGTGATCCGATCTCCCGAGTGGGGGGAGTGGTGATGAGGTGTACGCCTCCTTAGTGTTTGCATAGAATAAGTTCAGTATTTTATTGTCTCTAGTGTGGCATGTGACATACTGGGTGAACGTGGGCAGAATGGGGGACAGTGAAATATGGTTGAAATCCCCGGAGATGAGGAGAAGAGCATCTGGGTGTTCTGTCAGCAGCCTGCCAGTTAGTGAGTGAGTGGTGTCACACGCTGCCCCAGCGTTTGCCATCGGATTTGCATAAATAACAATACAGATCACGTGTGAGTATTCCCTCAGGAGATAGGTAGGCCGCATGCTAAGAGCTAGCAACTCAATGTCTTTGCTGCAGTGCTGTTCCTTAACCGTGATATGTCCCGGTCTGCACCAGCTGTTATTGACATACATTATCACTCCTCCGCCCCTTGCCTTCCCACTGTCTGGTGACCGGTCTGCCCGTAATGTGTGGAGACCCTCCAGTTCGATGTTAGCATCTGTTGCTAGTTCTGTTAGCCATGTCTCAGTAAACAACATCATGCTAATCTCTCCGAAGACGCTCTGGTAATGAGCCATAGCCGCTAGCACATCTGTCTTATTGAGTAGCGATTGTACATTGCCCATTATAACGGATGGAAGGACGGGTCTGTACCTTATATTTCTCGCCCGCCGCCTTGCTCCAGCACGACATCCACGTCGCTTCTGTCTCATTTCTACCGGTATGTCGTATTCTTGCGTTAGCATCATGGGCTGATTAAGTGCTAACAGTTGGTCTCTATTGTACTGCCTCCAAAAAAGCAGTGGCTCCATCCACTGGTTCAGGAGACATCTGGGCGATTCGTGTGTCTGTGATGGATAAGGCGTCACCGGATCAGAAAGTTTAGCAAGAGAAGCCAGATAGTAAATAGAAATAGGAAGAAATTGATCCGCTGTCGCAAAGAGGCAGCCTACTCATGTGAAGGCAGCCCACTCATGATGAGTGTGGCATACATCTTCCGCTGTAGTGGGAGTCTCATAGTCATTATCCTGTCGTTGATTGGCACTGGTTCCTCATCAAGCATTGCTGCTATCTCCTTTCTAACTGCAAAGCCCACTCCTGCTTCTCTCCTTTCTTGAGTTGATCTCCCACTCCAAAAGAAGATGTACCCATGGTCTTCCAAGCTGTCATATCCAGGCAATCTTGTTTCACTAAGTGCAGCTATGTCTACATTGTACCAGTTCATTTCCAGGGCCACAAGCGCGGTCTGTCTTTCTGGGCGCTGTGATGTTGTTCTGTCCAACAGAGTGCATACATTCCATTCTGCTACACACAAGGCTGCTGTTTTCCTCTTCTTTTGTCTTTCTGCTCCTAGCTCACTTTTTGCTGCCTGTCGGAGTGTGAACAGATCAGTGTGGACCTTGTAAGCCCGGGCAACGTCCAATTCAATTCAACTTTATTTATATAGCGCCATTTCACAACAACAGTCATCTCATAGCACTATCAACTGTAGGGGGGACCCCCACAGTTGCAGAAAGACCCCAGCAATCAGGCGATCCCCTGTGAGCAAGCACTTGGCGACGGTGGAGAGGAAAAACTCCCTTTTAACAGGAAGAAACCTCCAGCAGAACCAGGCTCAGGGAGGGGCAGTCATCTGCTGCGACTGGCTGGGGGGTGAGGGGATAGAGAAGAAGAAAAGAACAGACATGTAGAGAGCAAACAGCACGATGGGGACTCAATCTATGGGAGAGAACAAACAAATGTTAATGACCAGCAAAAAAAATATTTAATTGAGAATGAGAAAAGGAGTGAGGCCCAGTGCATTACTGGAGCCCCCCCGGCTGACTAAACCTATTAGCAGCATAACTAAGGGAGGGTTCAGAAACATTTGATCCCTCCCTAACTGTAGGCTATATCAAAAAGGTAGGTTTTAGCCCTATTCTTAAAAACAGAGATCGAGTCTGACTCCCGAATCCAGATTGGCAGCTGATTCCACAGGAGAGGAGCTTGATAACTGAAGGCTCTGCCTCCCATTGTACTTTTGGAGATTCTAGGTATTACAAGTAATCCTGCATTTTGGGAGCGTAGTGCTCTGTTAGGATAATACGGTAGTATCAGATCTTTTAAATAAAAAGGAGCCTGATTGTTTAAAGCTTTGTAAGTAAGAAGAAGGATTTTAAACTTAATTCTAAACTCTATGGGAAGCCAATGAAGGGAGGCCAGAACCGGAGAGATATGATCTCTCTTTCTAGTACCTGTTAAAACTCTTGCTGCGGCATTTTGGATCAGCTGAAGACTTTTTAAAGATGTTTTAGGACAGCCTGATAATAAAAAATTACAATAATCTAATCTCGAGCTAACAAAAGCGTGGATCAGTTTCTCAGCATCACTCTGAGACAAGATGCTCCTAATCTTGGAAATATTACGCAAATGATAGAAGGCAGTCTTAGAAACAAATTTAATATGTGAATTGAAGGACAAATCCTGATCAAAAATAACTCCAAGGTTCCTCACAGAGCTATTAAGAGAAAGAGTAACCGCATCCAAACTGAAAGTTTGATTTGGAAAGGAATTTCTAAGGTTTTTTGGACCAACAAGAATGACTTCAGTCTTATCTGAATTTAATAGCAGGAAATTACAAGTCATCCAAGCTTTAATTTCCTTAAGACAGGCTTCTAACTTGGCTAATTGATTACTATCATCTGGCTTCATTGACAGGTATAATTGTGTGTCATCATCATAACAAGGAAAATGTATACAGTGCTTTCTAATAATGTTGCCTAACGGAAGCATATATAAACTAAAAAGAGTAGGGCCTAGCACAGATCCCTGTGGAACTCCATGACTGAGCTTTGAGTTGAAAGAAAACTCATTATTTACATGAACAAACTGGAACCTATCAGATAAATAAAATCTAAACCACTGCAACGAAGTTCCATTAAGTCCAACATAGTGTTCTAATCTATCAAGTAGAATATTATGATCGATAGTATCAAAAGCTGCACTAAGGTCTAAAAGGACAAGTACAGAAACTAGTCCATTATCAGATGCAATGAGGAGGTTGTTAGTGACCTTCGCTAAGGCTGTTTCAGTACTATGATGGATTCTAAACCCAGACTGAAACTCTTCAAGTAAACCATTTCCCTGCAGGTGGTCAAATAATTGTGTAGCAACAACTCTTTCTAAGATTTTTGAAATGAAAGGGAGATTAGAGATTGGTCTATAGTTAGCTAAAGCTCCTGGATCTAGCGTTGGCTTTTTGAGTAAGGGTTTAATTACAGCCGTTTTAAAAGCCTGCGGTACATGGCCTAAAGTTAATGAAGAATTGATTATATGAAGAATAAGGCTACCAATAAGTGGGAAGACTTCTTTAAATAACCTGGTAGGAATAGGGTCTAAAAGACAAGTTGAAGGTTTGGATGAGGAAACTATTTTGTCTAACTCACAAAGGTCGATTGGAGTAAACTCATCAAGACAAGCCAGTATGAGTTGCTTTCTGATTGACCATTTCATGAAACTGCTTGCAAAGTATTTGAGTACTGCTAGCTTTTGCTGGACTAGCAGCACATTCTTGTCAGATAAAGGTATTATCAGTGGCAAGGACAAGCCCAGACAAACTGACTCCAGTGTCTGTTGCAGTGACTGACCAGATGAAAGGTTTGTTTATCTCTGCTCTTTGTGTAGTGCATGTCACAATGCACCGACTGGCACAGTCCACCACAGACCTTGCGACAGATGTGTTTATCTGCCAGGATGTCCAGTCTCACTCCGTGTAACTGGGAGTGGTCCACCACAGACCTGTGGCAGATATTGTTTTTAGTTCTGCCAGGATGCCCTGTTTCACCCTCCATGCCCTTGGAAGGGTGGGGATGCCGGTTGAGTTGCCGACGGCCCTACCCATGAGACAGGTAGTACCGGTTTTCATGGTTATCCGGTAGCAAGCAAGCCAATGCCTGACCTGATCGGGGCCCCGACCTGCTAGGGGTTCCGATAACCGCCTACCTTTGCCTAATGGTAAGTCCGCCTCTGGTAACTATGCACCTCTGGCTAGAGGGCAGACAGGCGGGTGGCCCCCCCTTCCCCCGCGTGGCAGCTCCTTCCTCATGTGTACAGGAGGCTCAGAAGCTGCTCCCACAGCCTTCTCTGGCCCATTCCCTACAGTCTCGTCTGCAGCCCGATGTCTCATCATATCACTATTTTTTCTTACTTGTACTTTACTTTCAGCTTAAAGATATTTATTGCAGATGGAATCTGGCATACCTGATGATCTGCGCCGCTGCGGCAGCAGCACGCCTCTGTGGCTCCTATTACTACTACTGTTTAGTAGCATTTCTTTGTTTGATTATGATTAGAGCACCAGTGAAAGTTGTTTATACAAGGTCAGCTCTGCATGGATTATGGCTGACTGCTTAATATAGAATTAAACACTCCATTCCTGTCGGTGCAGGGCTGGAGCTAAGCGGAGGGCTAGGCTAACAGCTAGGAGTAAAAAATACAAGATAGCCCTACCATCAGTCGTCATAGGTAATGTTAATTCCCTTTTCAATAAATGTAACAACCTGGAGGCACTTATGAAAACGCGAATTTACCGTGAATGCAACTTGATGTGTTTTACGGAGAGCTGGCTGAATGACAGTATAACGAATTCCTGTGTTGATGTTTCTGGCTTCACTACAGTCCGTGCACACAGAGACGCCAGAACAAGCGGAAAAACCAGAGGTGGGGATATGATTATTTGTGAATAATCGATGGTGTAACCCAGGCCACATCACAGTGAAGGAGAGGATCTGTTGTGAGAATGTGGAACTTTTGGCTGTTAGTCTACGACCGTATTATGTGCCAAGGGAATTCTTACATCATGTCGCCATTGTTGTTTACATTCCTCCATGCGCTGCCCCTGACGTAGCATGTGACATCATCTACGGAGCTGTTGCGAGAGTGCAGACCCAGCATCCTGAAGCATTCATTGTGGTTTCTGGAGATTTTAATCATGTCAGGGCTCCTCCTATTTAACTGGATTTGTACTGTATGTTGACTGCTCCACAAGAGAGAAGAAGACACTGGATCTGCTGTATGCAAATGTTAAGTAGGCATACAGTGGCCACGGTTACATGGGCAAAATTTCTTCAATCTGATTACAATTCAGATCAGAATTTTGCTGTTTACATGGATCCTGAAAAAGCTGATCCAATTAAGACGTGTGTTTCCATATGTCACACGTTTGAACGGAATAAATCATTTTGACATGCGCACGTCAATATTTCGACATTCCGAAAATAATAGAAGAAGAAGCAACTTCCGGTGTTAGCAAGCCCCGCTTTGTGTCAAAATGGACCTGTATTGTGTTATTCAGACTGTACTTTTGCTTCTGCTGGTCTCCGTAATGAAGCTACAAGTACATACTGTACTTCTGCATTTGACGAACAAAGGGAGACAGCAGGATGATACAGACCAGTTTTGTTTTACTCCTGCTATGTTTTCCTCTAGCTGCTGTAAAATATGTCACGTTGACGTGTGGCTGGTGTACAGACATGCGCAGTAAACATATTTTCTGCCCAGCCTTCGGAATAAGTGTTTTCATGCTCACCATTTGGATTAACAATCGGCATAACCCACCCATCTCAATCGGAATGAAATTTTGATCCGAATGAGCGTGATCGGGTCAGAATATTCAGATTGGCGTGTTTACATGAAGCATTTTTATTTCGATCAGGCTTTTAATCCAGTTACTTGTGTCCATGTAAACATTGTCACTGTTGCAGCCCTTCAATCTTTTGGTAGATCAGACCATAATCTGGTGTATCTTCAGCCCTGTTATAAACCATGCATCCAGAGGCGTCCAGTAACTAC
Source organism: Pholidichthys leucotaenia (assembly GCA_020510985.1). NCBI lineage: Eukaryota > Metazoa > Chordata > Actinopteri > Cichliformes > Pholidichthyidae > Pholidichthys > Pholidichthys leucotaenia. The sequence continues at coordinate 295,559,960 of CM035846.1, forward strand.
TCGGACATTCAGGAAGTGGTCATTGGAGGCCAAAGATACTCTGAAAGCCTGCTGTGAATGTACAGACTGGGATGTTCTGCTGGATGCAGAGGGTAATGGGGGTTCTGGACATCGACAGGATGGTTGACTGTTTTACCAGGTACGTGACCTTCTGTAGGGACTTAGTGGTAGCAGCACGGACTGTACCCTGTTTTCCAAATAATAAACCCTGGATCACCAGTGACATCAAGCAGCTCCTTAACCAAAAAAAGGTAGCTTTTAAGGAGGTGACAGGGAGAAGTGCAAGCTGGTGCAACAGGAATTAAGGAGGACAAGAAAGGCTAAGGAGGACTATAAAAAGAGGGTGGAGAAGAAACTACAGCATAACAACGCCAGAGAGGTGTGGAGGGGTATGAGAACCATCACCGGCTATAAACAGAAATGCCGGGCCATTGTAGGTGATGTGGTGAGGGCTGATGAATTTAATCAGTTTTATAACAGGTTTGATTCAGCGGCTTCATCTACCAGCTCTGTTCCAGTTTCATCCCCCTCTACCTCTCCAGTGGCAGTTCCCCCACCCTCATTATCTAGTTCTTTTAGTTCTTCTCCTGTTTTCCCTGGGCACTGCAGCTGTGCTGACACTACTGCCTCAAACGCTCCTCCACCTGATCTGTTCTTTGCAGTGGATGAGGTGAGGATGGAGCCGAGGAGGCTGAATCTAGGAAAGGCTGCAGGACCAGATGGTGTGCGCTCCCAGCTACTGAAGGTTTGTGCTGACCAGCTTGCTGGGCCCCTCCAGAAGCTCTTCAGCATGAGCCTGCAGACAAGGAAGGTCCCAGTCTTGTGGAAAACGTCATGTCTTGTGCCGGTTCCCAAAATTGGGCGTCCGGTCGAGTTTAATGAGTACAGACAGGTGGCCCTCACATCTCTTGTTATGAAGACGCTGCAGAGAGTGTTTCTCCACCATTTGAGACAGCAGACTACATCTGCATTGGACCTCCTACAGTTTGGGTACCAGGATCACACTGGAGTGGATGATGCCATCCTCTGCTTGTTACATCGGGCATACTCCTACTTGGATGAGTTGGGGAGCCAGGTGAGGATTATGTTCTTTGACTTTTCGAGTGCTTTCAATACCATCCAGCCTTTGTTGCTGAGAAAGAAGCTTGAGAAGATAGGAGTGGACCACTCCTTTATTTTCTGGATCACTGACTATTTGATGGGAAGACCACAGTTTGTCAGACTTGGGGGCTGTGTCTCAGTGATTGTGGAAAGTAGCACGGGGGCTCCACAGGGGACAGTCCTGGCTCCGTACCTGTTCACCCTGTGTACATCAGACTTCACTTACAACACAGAGTCATGCCACAGTCAGAAGTATTCTGATGATGCAGTTATTGTGGCACATGTGCAGGGGGGGACAGGAAATGGAGTTCAGGGGCCTGGTTGATGCCTTCGGTGTTTGGAGTGAGAGGAATGTCTTGCTTTTGGACACCACTAAGACTAAGGAGATGGTCGCGGATTTTCGTAGGTCCAAGCCTCCCCTGCAGCCTGTTACTATTCAGGGTGAACCAATTGAGATAGTACACACCCATAAATATCTGGGCGTGTACTTGGACAGTAACTTGGAGCAGTCTGCTAACATGGAGGCACTCTACAGGAAGGGACAGAGTAGGTTGTTTTTTCTGCGGAGACTTAGGTCTTTTGATGCTTGCAGGGAGATGCTGACTATGTTTTATCAGACTGTGGTGGCGAGTGTCATCTTTTATGCGGCTGTTTGTTGGGGAGGCAACATAACAGCAAGGGACACCAGACGACTGGATAGGCTGGTCAAGAAGGCTGGTTTGGTGGTGGGGAGGAAACCCAACCTGCTGGGGGTTGTGGCGGATAAGTGGATGAGGGACAAGTTGCAGATTATAATGAACAATGCCAACCACCCTCTTCATTTTTACATCTCGGTAGGGCAGAGAAGCGGCCGTAGTGAACGGTTGATTTTGCTGCACTCGCGGACTGAGTGGTACAGGAGATCCTTTGTTCCAACAGCCATCAGGATTTTTAACAGTATCCTGGAAGGTAGAGATCCTTGACACCACCTCCCATCACCACCACCATCAGCATGCACACACATGCAGGTGGATACACATGCTTTTATGTGCGTGCATATAGAATGCCTGCAAGGTTGTCTGGAATGGATTAAATGTAATATATGCTGTTATGCATTATTTTATTTTATTTATTGAGATATTTAGGTGATATATTTTAATGATTTTTTTGTATGTATTGGGTGCCATGAGAAACAGAATTTCCGTGTGGGCATTAATAAAAGTATTTATCTATCTCATCTGGTGTTTATAGTGATAATCTAAAGTCCCTAGTAAAGCTTCTACTTGTCATCTGTTAGTTCCAACAGCAGTTTTCACACCGTCTGTGGATCCATGTGCACACGCGGTTGCTTCTGTGAAGTGTCGTGTGCACGCAGATGTTTCTCTCCGGGTCTAAACGAAAACATCGTGTGTACCAGGCCTAAGTCTATTGAATCTATTGGTAGTCCCTAGCACTAGGCTCAGAACCAAAGGCGATAGAGCCTTTGCTGCTGTTGCTCCCAGACTTTGGAACTCCTTACCTTTTGAACTTAGATCTGCACCTTCCATTGATGTTTTTAAGAAGCAACTAAAGACCCACCTTTTTAGTCTGGCTTTTTAATTAACTATGTGTTGATTGTATTTTTATGTGCTTTTACTGTTTACTTTGTTTTTTTTTACTGTTTTAAAACAATAAATAAAAACACAGTGCCTGTGTTTTTATTTTGTTTTTTGCCATGTTAAGCACTTTGTGACTCTGTCTGTGAAAAGTGCTCTATAAATAAACTTATTATTATTATTATTAAGTGCAACTCCTACCCACCAGGATGTCAGAACGTTGTCTCTATCACCTTTAACAGTGCAGCAACGTCCAGCTGCTTTATTATGTGAAAACACATGTAATGTGTAATGTAATGTAGCAACTTTTTCCAGTCTGATGTAAGTGTTAAAACAGTAAAACTGCACAATGAGCACAGAAAGAGAAGAGGAGGGCCCACTTTTTTTTCTTTTTTAACTCCGCTGCATGGCACATCTGGCTTCTACATTGGCTGGGAAGTGCAAAACGGTTTCTCTCTTTTGCTTAATCACATCCATATTTCTTTTTTTTTTTTAACAGGAGAGAAGAACATGGAGGTATGAGGAGGGGAGCAACAACAGGAGGAGGTCACATGGTTGTAGATCAGCTACAGACTGAAGGTGGACAAAGAAGCTTTTGATCACACACCTTCAGTTTGTGTGTGTGTGTGTAGGTGTGTTCTTCCTTTTCTGCATCCTCTGTGAGCCTCGCTCTCATTCTTACTGTTTGTGTGTATGTGTGTGTCTCAGATGCTATTGTGTTAAAGTGCTCTGTATGTTTGTGCTGATTGAAAGATAAAAACTTCACAACCACATCCATTGCTTCTGTCAAAACAGAAAGGAAGCGTGGCCTACAGATAATGACACACACACACACACACACACAGAGTATGTACACATTGTGTTCATGGTGGTTGTGCCCTCTAGTACACATTGCCATTGACATTAAGATTACACTGACCTTTAAATAAAGTCTGATCTAAACAATAGTGCACCATTTTCTGGGTTGTTGACATGGACTTTATATAAAAGACTCCCTGGTTTATGAAATCTTAATATGAAATGTCAGGCTGAGCACTTCCACTGTCACCATATTGCTATTTTCAAACCAGACATACAGTGCTGTGAAAAAGTATTTGCCCCCTTCCTGATTTATGTTTTGCAGATTTGTCACATTTAAATGTTTGACATCATCAAACAATTTTTAATATTAGACAAAGACAACCCGAGTAAGTGCAAAATGCAGTTTTAAAAAAAACTATCCAAACTTACCTGGCCCCAATCTGATTAGTAACATCTGTTTTAAGTATGAGTGCTCATTTTGAATGTATGTACTCTTACTGTATGTGATCATTTTAGCTGATGTGGACTGTGAGAACTGACAGCTGTTACTGTAAAGCAGGAAAAAAAAATAAACTACAAACACTGACTTACTAAAACAGTCTGAGGCCATGTTTTACTTGGTGATGAGGTAAAGCGAGCTTGGACCTGAATTCTGACAGGTGATATGTCCTATTCCTCAGAACAGGCCATTTCAGCGCATGTCTCTTTAAATGTTTATAAGCCCCAGTTCACCCCACACTCCCTCTATGGTCACTACTGAGGCCGGTTATTGATACCATAATGTTAATGTTAGCTAGCCAGCTCCTAGCTTTGCTGGTCTGAGCTAGCTAACATAAAACTGTCTGAAAGAATGACTGAAATAAAGCATGACTAATGGACAGGGGTGCGACCACAGTCCGACAGCTAAGCTAGTTCTGGCCTGTCTGGTTAGACAAGCAGACTCCGACTGCCTAGCCAAATTAATGCTAACACTGATATACCAACTGTCATTGGCAAAAATATAACAAAATAAACCAGAATAATGCAAGATATATTACAGCTGTGGATTAGAGAAACAGATGGGAACAGGGATGTCTAGTGGGGTGACTTGAATCAAAAAATAAAATAAAATAAAAACATTTTGTGCTAAACTGATAATAGTGGTACTGTCAGTTCTGAATCAAATATACCTTGGGCTCAGAAACTTTTATGGTTAAAACCCACAAACACAATGTTTGAGAGAATCTGACCCTTAAACACAGCTATGAAGAGGATGAAGAATGGAAACGTAGTTGGTCTAGATGACATACCTGTGGAGATATGTTTAGGAGATGATGTTTAGGAGAGATGGCAGTGGACTTTTTAACCAGATTGTTTAAAGGGGTCACTGACTGAAAAATGGTGTGTTTGTTGGTTTTAACTGTCTCAAATGTGTTAACTGGCCACATAATTAGCCAAAAATTTTCCAAACAGTAAACGATCTGAAAAAAGCACACTGCCTTTATTTAATTTCTCTCCCAGATAAACTCCCAAAATTCTTCTGGGTAAGTTTCCTATGTCAAGTCTTGAAAAAGCCCACCCACTGCCGTCCTAAAGACCCACCCACTGCTCTATTATTGGCCCGCTTAGCTGTCCGTCATGTAGATTGAAGTGGTGGTTAAAGGTAGCCTATTAGCCCCTGAGCTATTGGCCCACGAGCTAACACTGGTATCAGGACGCTGGCTGTAAGCGTGGCTTATATTGTTATTTTCTTCAAATCTTTAATCACCTGAATAGCCATCCCTGTTACCACCTGGTTTAATCTGGCCCATCTCTGAGTGGTTTCATCATGATTCCGCAGTGGATCGCCCATCCTGGCACACCGGTCGCTTTTTCTTCATGCATGACAATGCACCATCTCGTGCTGCAAAGAATACCTCTGTGTCATTGGCTGCTATGGGCATAAAAGAAGAGAAACTCATGGTGTGGCCCCATCCTCTCTTGACCTCAACCCTACTGAGAACCTTTGGAGCATCCTCAAGCAAAAGATCTATGAAGGTGGGAGGCAGTTTAAATCAAAATAGCAGCTGTGGGAGGCTATTCTGGCATCTTGCAAAGAAATTCAAGCAGAAACTCTCCAAAAACTCACAAGTTCAATGGATGCAAGAATTGTGAAGGTTATATCAAAGAAGGGGTCCTATGTGAACATGTAACTTGGCCTGTTAAGATGTTTTTGATTGAAATAGCTTTTGATTTCAGTAAATATGACCTCCTAATGCTGCAAATTCAACAAATGACCATTTTCATTTCTTTACAACCAAAAAAAAACACTGACACTCTGTTGTGCATAATAATCTGGAACAGTACATTTTGAGGGTTTTTTTTATTTTTGCAAAAAAAAAAAATAGTTATCATTGGGAGATTTTCTTCTTCCGCTTAATCCTTTTCGGGTTGCGGGGGGGCTGGAGCCTATCCCAGCATCTTTGGGCGAGAGGCAGGGTACACCCTGGACAGATCGCCAGTCCATCGCAGGGCCAACACAGAGAGAGAGACAACCATTCACTCTCACAGTCATACCTAAGGACAATTTAGAATCCCCAGTTTTGATGCCAATTAACCTAACTTGCATGTTTTTGGCATGTGGGAAGAAACCGGAGAAATCCCAGAGTAAACCCACGCAGACACGGGGAGAACATACAAACTCCACACAGATCACTGTTGGTTGGGGGCTGGGATCGAACCCAGGATCCCCCTGCCAAGGGTGAGTTGCTGTGCTGCCAGAACAAATTTATTTTAAAATTAATTTATTTTTATTGAACAAATCTCATTTGTTCAATAAAATTTGAATTATGCTCCAACAGTTGATGACTTGAAAGTTATACTGACTGTCATTTCCATTGACTATTTAGGAAAATCAGAGGCAAATATCATTTGCATAATAATTTGGAATGCAGTGTAGAAGAGAACATAAAAGCTTTGTCAAACTGAAAGTTCTATCTGTGAACCTTCTGGTTATTTTACATTGTGAAATATCTTTTAAAACGTAATTAAATTATTCTTTTGCATTATTTGAAGGCTGGGGTGAGTGTAATTCAGACAAGCAGGGCTTGTGGTTAAGTCTTGCAACCAGTTTCACAGTGCCAGACAGATACGAACAGGACTTGTGCCTCGGTGAAACAAGGTGTACTTGTCTGTGTGTGTGTGTGTGTGTGTGTGTGTGTGTGTGTGTGTGGACGCAGGCCAACACTGAAGCATAGCAACACCCCTCTAATCACACTGGTTAAAACGTGTGACACAATGTAACAGAAACAGCTTCACAAACAACCAAAACTGAGGATGCCAATAAGTGATAAGCAATGGGGTCCATCTTCTTCTGGATATATCACTGAGGTGTTGCTTTGGATGATGATGTTTTTAAAGAGAGAAAACAAAACAATATTAAAGTGGCCTTAAGTACACTACAACTTTGGAAACGGAGGAAAGTACCTGAACAAACTCTAAACACACCCTTAAACATAAGTGCTACAGTGGTGAAACAAGCAGCAGCACAAGGTGCATCCTTGACACACAATTCACCATTTACACAACCATATCCGGAGTATTTCAATATTGACTTTTCATTGGGGTTATCTGTTGGGGACCCTGAGAGGACAGCTGCAGTGTGAAGGACATTTTTAAGCTAGCATTGCTCAGATAACTTGGGGCTGGGATGGTTGTTCTTCTGGAAGGTTCTCCTCTCTCCACAGAGGAATGCTGGAGCTCTGACAGAGTGACCATCAGGTTCTTGGTCATCTCCCTGACTAAGGCCCTTCTCCCCCCGATCGCTCAGTTTAGATGGCCAGCCAGCTCTAGGAAGAGTCCTGGTGGTTCCGAACTTCTTCCATTTATGGAAGATGGAGGCCACTGTGCTCATTGGGACCTTCAATGCAGCAGAAATTTTTCTATACCCTTCCCCAGATTTGTGCCTCGAGACAATCCTGTCTCAGAGGTCTACAGACAGTTCCTTTGACTTCATGCTTGGTTTGTGCTCTGACATGCACTGTCAACTGTGGACATAGACAGGTGTGTGCCTTTCCAAATCATGCCCAATCAACTGAATTTACCACAGGTGGACTCCAATTCAGCTGTAGAAACATCTCAAGGATGATCAGTGGAAACAAGATGCACCTGAGCTCAATTTTGAGCTTCATGGCTAAGGCTGTGAATACTTATGTACATGTGATTTCTTAGTTTTTTAATTTTTAATAAATTTGCAAAAATCTGAAAAAAAACAAAAAACATTGTCATTATGGGTTATTATGTGTAGAATTTTGAGGGAAAAAAATGAATTTAATCCATTTTGGAATAAGGCTGTAACATAGCAAAATGTGCAAAAAGTGAAGCACTGTGAATACTTTCCAGATGCACTGTAGCTGAATAAAAAAAGAAATGTCAAACACTTCAGTGCACAAATCCCCCCAGAAAAGACTGATAACATGAACAAACATTGTGGTTTGTTTTGTTTTAAATTACCCCGTGTAAGTAGGAACCTCTTTTTATAACTACACATTCCATTAGACACACATATCAGTCAACCAAAAATTTCTGGTAGTTAAGGATGCAAAAAGCCCCCACTTAAAAACTTGAGTAATGACTTCAGTGATGAAGGTTTGAGGTTTTTATCCAAAATTTATAGCAAGTTTCTTATAGTTTTCTCTGTAAATTTATCTAAATTTGAAACCATTTTCCTTAAATTTGTAATTTCTTCTTGTAAAATTGACTTTTCTTGTACATTTGAAACTTTATTATAAATTTGTGGATTATTTTATGGCTAATTTTTGTCTGTTTTTTAAAATAAAATTACTAGGTTTTTTTTGAAGTAAATTTGAAACAGATTGTGGCAAAATTTTGACTTTTTTCCTTATACAATTTACACTTTTGACCATAATTTTGCCGAGCCAGAACAGAACAATAATTTTTCTCTGATTTCAAAGAAAAAAAAATATATTTAATGAAATAGATTAATTTAAATTACCAAAGATGCAGTTATTTCTGTTATAATGTTTCTATATATTTATAGTTTTTTTTTTTAGAAATTTCCTCACCAACCAGACAGCAGGAAAAACCTCCCTTATTTTGAAATCCAAATTTTAGATTTAAAGTTCCCGTTACCAGCAGGTTAAAACCATGATAAATGCCTCCACTGCTTACATACTGTATCTCTTCTGCTTTTTTTTCAGTACTTTAATAAGCTCATGCTTCTCTCGGGCAGTGACGCTAGCGAGACACTCTACCTGCCTACTGGAAAAGTCACGCGTGCGGGGTGCTTTTGAACTCCGTGTGGATGATGGTCATGAGTGTTGTTCATGTGCACGCTTGTGAACCGTCATTCCTTCATTGTTTTTTCTTAAATTTATATTTCCTTGTTGTGGCCTGGGCCCACAGACCACTCAGAGGTTGCTTCTGGGCCACATGTGGCCCATCGGCCACTAATTGAATAGGCCTGCTTTATGAAAAAATTGTTGCCGACCTTAAAAACTGGATGTGAACTGTTTTGCAAACTTTTACGAACCCTGAGGAAATCCAAAAAGTGCAGCATTCGTAAATGTTTTCCCAGCATTTGCTGCTCCGTTCAGGTTCAGGTTACTTTATTTGTACCTGTAGGTAGATTTGTTCCGTGAGGTAGATTTCCGTGAGACAGTAGCTTGATTTTCGCTTGCTTTTCACCAACATGTCACAAAAATCGTTGTGTCCTTCTTCTTCTTTCTTCTTGTAACTTATTTGTACCCGTAGGTAGACTTGGTTTGCAGTCTGGTGACAAGCCACCGGCTGCTGGTCGCTGCGTGCGCGAGCGCCCTAAACCTACATGTTTTTGGTGTGCGGGAGGAAACCGGAGAAATCCCGGAGTAAACCCGCGCAACATGGGGAGAACATGCAAACTCCACACAGCTCACTGTTGGTCGGGGGCTGGGATCGAACCCATGATCTCATGATCCCCGCGGTCCCCCGGCCGAGGGTAAAGCTGTGCTGCCACAGTGCTAAACCACTGCGCCACCGTGCAGCCATTGCCATACAGTGAGATACTACTCTTAGCGACTGTGAACGTGTAGCACGGCGAGTACACGTTCACAGCGACGTGTGTTGCAAACCGTTTGCAAATGCTTACAACTATTTTGAAAATGTATACCACTATTTGTGGAAAAATTAATTTGCAGAGAAATTTTGAACATGTTTAAATTTTCTTTGTGACAAGAAAATCTGTTTGCATCATTAAAAACTGTTTGCAAAATGTTTTGCAACCTTTTACAAACATTTGTCAGCATTCACCGCTCCATGAGATACTAGCTTTATGGCAAGTGAAACTGCATGCAAAGAAGAAATAATCTATCTATCTAGCAGAGTCGGTGAAAGTTGAGCAGGAAGGGAGGGGGAGAGTGAGCTCACCAGAACATGACAGTGCCCCCCACCCTCAAGGAGTGCTTCCTGGTGGTCCACTGGGCTTGTTGGGATGTGCCTTGGCCTGGACCATCATCTTGTTTTGGAAGTAGGAACTGGGTAACCATGATCTTTCTTCTGGTCCGTAGCTCTTCCAGTGGACAAGATATTGCAGTCCCCGGTCCCAACGGCAAACATCCAGAATTATCTGGACTGTGTAAATGGTTTGGCCATTGAGGATGCGAGGGGGAGGAGGTGGCGGGGGGGGGGGCAGAGGGGGCAGGCGGAGAGGGGCTTGATTTTGGAAACGCAGAAGGTGGGGTGAATCCGCATCGCCGGTGGGCGCTTCAAGCGGACCGTGATGTCATTAATAACCCTGGAGATGGGGAATGGGCCCAGGAAATGAGGGGAAAGTTTCCTGGACTCCGTCTTCAAGGGCAGCTGGTCCTCTGACAACCACACTTGTTGCCCGATGGAATACTTGGGAGCCGGGGTATGCCTGTGGTCCACGTAGTGGTGGTTGCGTTCGGCTGAACAAGCAAGGGCAGCACAAGTGGCCTTCCAGAACCAGCAACAGCAGCATGCATGGGCCCCCACCGATGGTACCGCCACGTTCCTCTCCGCCATAGGTAACAGAGGGGGAGTGTAACCCATGGATGCTTCAAATGGGGTCAGTCCGGTGGCCGTTGAGACAGCAGAGTTGTGGGAGTATTCTACCCCGGTCAGATGGGTGCTCCAAGTGCCGGGGTTACAGGCTGCTACGCACCTAAGGGCAGCCTCCAAGGATTGGATGGCGTACTCAGCCTGCCCGTTGCTCTGTGGTTGGTATCCTGAGGTAAGGCTGACGGTGGTGCCTAGGGAGCGACAAAGTGATTTCCAAACTTGGGAGGTGAATTGAGGGCCCCAGTCAGACACAATGTCCACAGGAATGCCGTGTAGGTGGATGACACGGATAGTGAGGAGGGTCGTCGTTTCTGAAGCAGAGGGTAACTTGGGAAGGGGCACCAGGTGGATCTCCTTGGAGAAATGGTCCACACAGGTGAGGATAACGGTGTTACCTTGGGAGGGGGGACATCCAGTGATAAAGTCCAGGGCAATGTGAGACCAGGGTTGGCTGGGGATGGGAAGTGGGTGGAGGAGACCAGAAGGGGCGAGGAGTCAGACTTATTGCGATTGCAGGTTTGGCAGGCGTTAATGTAATCCCGGACGTCGGTCTGCAGGGTGGGCCACCAGAACACCCGAAGGATGAGATTGATGGTGCGAGTGATTCCAGGATGGCATGCAAAAAAGCTGGTGTGGCACCACCTGATGACATCGTTGCAGAATAAGTGATGGTAAGAATAAATCTTGCAAAAAATAAGGCCCAGTGGGCCTGCCTGATATTCAGCCTGCGGGCCGACCAAAGATATTCAAAATTTTTGTGATCGGTCCACACAATGACATTCTAGGCCACTCTCTCCAGCCATTGTCTTCACTCCTCAAGGGCCAACTTAATGGCCAAGAGCTCACGGTCTCCTACGTTGTAATTCCTCTCAGCAAGCATGAGCCGCCGAGAGAAATGTACGCATGGATGGAGCTTCTGATCTGAAGCTGAGCGCTGTGATAGAACAGCGCCCACCCCTGAGTCAGAACCATCCACCTTTAGAATAAACTCAAGCTGGGGGTCGACCTGGGCCAAGATGAGAGCGTTGGAAAACAGACCCTTCAATTTGAAAAGGGCCTATTCAGCTGCCTTGGACCAGCTAAAGGGCACTTTAACCTAGGTCAGCTGAGTCAAAGGCTGTGCAACCCCGCTATAGTTTCTGGTGAAACTGATAAAAATTTGCAAACCCCAAGAAGTGCTGGAGCTTCTTGCGGGAGTGAGGTGTAGGCCAATTTAGCATAGCCTTCACCTTGGCCAGGTCGGCCCTCAGTTCCCCCTCAGCTACGATAAAGCCGAGGAACAAAGTGGAGCAGGTGGAAAATTCACACTTCTCGGCTTTAACGTAGAGCTGGTTCTCCAGGAGTCATTGTAGAATGGCCCTGATGTGGACTGTGTGCTCCTCTGGCCTGCGAGAAAAAAATCAAAATGTCGTCAAGGTAGACAAAAACAAATTGATTAACCATATCGCGGAGGACATCATTGATAATACATTGGAAGATGGCGGGAGCATTGGTGAGCCTGAACGGCATCACCAGATATTCAAATTGCCCGAAATGTGTTTTAAAGGCCATCTTCCATCCGTCCTTGTCACGAATGCAAACCAGATGGTAAGCGTTACGCAGATCCAATTTGGTAAATACTCACGCACGCTGAAGGAGCTCAAACGCGGAGTTTATTAGGGGCAAAGGATACATATCCTTAACTGTTATAGCATCGAGTTCCTGATAATCAATGCACGGGCGCAAGAAACCATCCTTTCCGACAAAAAAGAATCGTGCCCCAAGAGGAGCCAATGAAGGCCGAATGAGGCCAGTGTTCAAAGACTCTTTAATATAGCTCTACATCGCCTCCCTCTCTGGCCCAGAAATACTGTAGAGCTGGCTGGACGGCAGCCGCACGCCCAGGAGAAGGTCTATAGCACAATCATAAGGGCGATGGGGAGGTAAAGAAAGCACTCTTGATTTGCTGAAGACCTCTCCGAGGTCATGATAGACCTCGAGTACTAGGCTGAGGTTCGGTGGCTCTGCCGGAGGGGAAGAGATAGACAGCGATTGTGAACGCTCAGCCGAGCTAAGACAGGATGCCAAACAATACCAGCTCCAGGAAGAGATGGAGTTCTGTGCCTAATTAATAATAGGGTTATGTTCCCGGAGCCACGGGTACCCAAGAACCACCAGGTGACATGATTTAGGGAGAATAAAGAACGAAATAGTCTCCTGGTGGTTACCGGAAAGAAGGACGGACACTGGCTCCATTCTTTCGGTGATGGTGGCCACACGACCACCTGACAATGTTGTAATATTGAGGGGCATGGGCAATTTTGTCGTGGGGATGCCTACATCCCACACAAAGCGCACAGAGATAAAGTTCTGCTCTGCCCCTGAATCAATCAAAGCCTTGGCCCTCCTTTCGACCCCCGGCAACTGAATGAGGGCCAAAATGGAGAAGCTACCGGGGGGATGAATAGATTTGCCGCCCCTTAGACCCCCCACAGCTACTGACGGGCCGCATCTTTTGGCTTCAGATGGCACTTCTGCAGTGTGTGCTTTAGAGAGCCACAATACATGCAGGCGCCGGCTCTCCTCCGCCACTGGTGCTCTTCCAGAGTCAAATGGACTTGGCTGAACTCCATAGGCTCAGAGGAGGAGCCGACTCCACCTGTGTCAGAAGCCGAAGAGGGTGTGCGCTCACTGGGCAGGTTGGAGGAGGCCTTGTGCTCCCTCGCGCGCTCATGGTATCAGTTGACAAGACTGATAGCCTGATCAATTAGACCATCCAAGGAGGAAGGAACGGCATGAACCGCTAGGTTGTAGTGGAAGTTTTCACTTAAACCCTGGAGGAAGACCTTGCATAGCGAAACGTCATTCCATCCAGAGTCCGCCACGATGACCCAGAACACCACAGAGTAGTGGGCGGCAGACCGACTCCCCTGACGGAGTGACATCAATCGGCTCATGATGTTCCCCTCACTTTCTGTCATGATTGGTAATAATCGACAGCTCACGTGCAGAGAGTGACATCAGAGAAAATACACGATGACTAACTAACTAACTAACTAACTAACCTGCACTTATATAGCGCTTTTCTAGTCACAAAGACCACTCAAAGCACTTTCATTAATACTAACCCTCTATTCTAAGGGCCTATAGGAAACAGATATCTAGGGACAATTTAGAACAGCCAATTAACCTAACATGCATGTTTTTGGCATGTGGGAGGAAACCGGAGAAATCCCGGAGTAAACCCACGCAACACGGGGAGAACATGCAAACTCCACACAGATCACTGTTGGTCGGGGGCTGGGATCGAACCCACGATCCCACGATCCCCACAATCCCCCGGCCAAGGGTAAACTGTGCTGCCGCAGTGCTAACCACTGCGCCACCGTGCAGCCCGATGACACAGAGAAGCAAATTTGATTAGGATTTTATTAATGCAAAAAGGAAAGCTTCACTAAGGAAAAACACTACTCGCCAGAGGAAGGCCCAGCCTGTAGGGAGAGATGAGAGCAGGTTATATAAGGAGGGAGACAGAGATGGGAAAAGTAGGACTGCACTCACGTGGGAAAAACAGAGAACAGAGAACCCGGCAGGGGAACCCAGCACAAATGGCAAACCAGGAATAGATGCTGGAAGGCAGGGGTAGAGCTGGGTGAGGTGTCTGACTGGGTGGAGATAGCTGCTGAAGTGGTGGTGATGTTGAGGCAGTGACTTGATGTAACTGAATTTTATCTAAACACTTTAAAGGTCCTGGGATAAATAATCAGACGGATCTGCAGGTTAATAGTCTTTTATTGCTGCTGTAGCACCTTGGGGGAGCCAGATTATCTAGCATTTCAGACAGGAGACAGTGGATAAGCTTGGGAGAACAAAGAGCAGGAGATTCCTGGTGAGATAGCAGGAAGGAGTCAGGGATGAAGGATGTTGAATGCATTGTGATGCAAATGCCATGAAACTTAAGAGGAGAGTTTCTGCTTAAATGTTCAGTCTGTTCTGTGCTTGAAAGATGTGAGTGTGTAATAAATCGTCTGAAATGAATCTGCCTTTGATTTCACACACTCCACACTGCCAGCAATAAGAGAAATGGAGAACAGGAAAAAAGTCAGCTCTCTGCCCCACAGAAAGTAAAACAGGTACTTTATATGACCATCAGTAAAAAAAGAAAAAAAGACTCTGGGATGATAAGGCACAGGAGGGAAGAGAAAGGAGGGGGTGGGGGGTGAGAGTGAGAGCATGAAGACCTTAGCAGGTCAGTGTGACATTAAACTTCATCCTGGAGCACAAAACATAACAGACATATCAAACAGCTTGTTAATGTAGCTTATACCCTAAAAAGGTTACAATGGGCAGTATATAAAAAGGTTCATATATGGATATAAGAACAATTCATATATTGAGACACACTTATAAAACATATGATCCCTGGTTACTCATCAGATTAATGCATAGGCAGTAAATTTCCACCACAATTCCCTCCTCTTGGTCATATATGACCATTTGTACAAGACTGTCAAAGTGAAAAATCAGCAAAAGTACACCCTGTCAGGTTTAAACTGATGCATCATGAACAATGACATAGAACAATAGCATGTATGAAGAGTCACAAGGAGCTGTTTTTGTGAGTGTGAGCACTCAATGGAGAGCAAGCAAAGATAACAAATGGATGTGGTGGAAATAAAATATTTACATCACATTTTGGTCTTTAGTCATGTAATCATCGTAATCATCAGAGAAAGGGAGTTCGGACATTTCCATATCATCGTAATCCGACATTGGTGGGGCTGAGGCAAGAGTCACATCAGGGTCAAAGGTGGTGGCTGGCATGTAATGCAGCATGGTGGAAATAAACAACTTTGATATCATGTGTCTAATAATTGGGAGTATACAGCAACCACAAAACATGAGAAGCAACAGAACAGCAGACAAAAGTATACTAATACAAACAAGCCATTCTCGCCATCCACCATTGAACAACCAATCATAAATACCTCCTCCCTGAACATTATCAAGCAGGGAGGCATCACAAAGAGGTGTGAGGTTTTGAATGGCTTGGGAAATAATTCCAGTGTCGGCATCATTAGCAGGGATGTAGGTGCAACAGTCCGTTCCCACTATTGCACAGACCCCACCCTGTGATGCTGTTAGCTGATCTAACACCATCCTGTCTTGTAATTCCATTAGTCTAAGGGCATGCAACTCATCTAGAATTCCCTTAAGGGCTAAGAGAGTCACGTTTGCAAAGGTTCCCACACGATAGTCTAATGTCTCCATGTGCAGCAAGAGCTTACCTACGCCGACCCATGGAAACAGAGAAAGAGCGACTTTCTGAGCATCTGTCCAGAGCTTATGGGTCTATGCGTCAGTGCCCCAAATAGAATCATGTGGGGACACGTCCCTCCGTGACCTGTGACCAGACCCGTCCAATGGATGAGCAGTTACAATGAAAGAGTGGTCAGTAGCACGCACTGTGGTGCAATGGCCCACCCAAATGACAGGTAACGCCTGATACATATAAGCGCCGCATAGCCACAGAAAATCATCTTGCTCACATAACATCAGGGACCAAATAGTAAGGCTTGCATGCTGTACCTGGCAGGGCCTGAGTGGCATTAGTATGACCCTGGTCATTAGTGGTACATGGCGAGTAAGTATGGGAACAATAAACTCTGGGAACAGAGCCCATTTTTACCCTGGGCAGGGTGAGAGTGAAATTATTAGCATAAAATATAAATTTAGAGTTTGGGGGATGCTGGATTGGGCCGAAGAGGGGTACATTGTCATTGCATTTTATTTTCAGCATTTTAGAAAAATTCCTCCCTGTATATGGTGGCATAGCGGGTAAACTGTAACCTGTTGTTTTTTGTACAATGTTATTTAGGACATTAGGGGACAGTGCCGACCTCAGAATATCAGGAAAGAGGTCGGATGAGTTAAATGATGCAGGAGAAACATGAGGGTTAGTGGCAGCTACAGGCATTCTAGTGCAGACATAGCAATTCGTAGCTTTTTTCTGCTTTGCCAGGAAGCGGGCATAATGATACCATGAGTTTAAAAGGAAACCTGAGGAGAAATTCCCCTTGTCTTCCGCTAGCCGCAATATATCATTAATGACCTCTCTAGAGCTAGCATCATGAACAGTTCATGTGAGAATTGCAAGAGATTGCATCTGTGGGGGACAGTGCGATGGGGCATAGAAACAAACCATCAGATAGACAGTCAAGTTGGCCAACAATAAGATAAAAAGCCCTGTACACAGGAAGTCCCACGTGGTCCAGTCGCGACATCGTCGTTGATCCCGCTGATTGTCATCCACAAGCAGATGTTGGCATAAGTTCGAATTGTCTGTCGGAATGTCAGTATCAGTGTAAATGGTATGCATGGTGTATGTTTCTACTGATCAGCGTTCGGCGTACACTGAGGTTGTTTGTGACGGCTGTCAAGTGCAATAGTGCGATGTCTGCTTCTTCTCGTCCTAGTCTACAACGGGGGGTGGTGATTGTGGCTAATCACCATCTGCTTCTACTCCTGGTCTGGTCTGGGTTCTTCTGGCTTGACCCCTGGGACCTTTCTGCAGTGTGTTGCGTGGATCCACATTACCCTCTCAGCAATTTTTACAGCCGTGAATGTCGTCAGAAGGACTTGGTATGGATCCAACCACCGTTTGCTGTGCCAATTCTTCCTTTTGAAACTTTTAACCACCACCCAGTTACCTGGTCTTATGTCATGGAGGAGCCTCTCGGCAGGTTTGGGCAGGGCAGCTTTTACCTGTTGAGAAATGTTTTGCAGTTGGCAGGACAAGGCAGAGCAATAAGATAACATGGCATTTTCAAAATGTGAAGTGGTTCGAGGAGGTGGTGTCTTCCTCTCTGCAGAGAAACCTAGAAAGGGAGGACGAGCAAACAAAATCTCAAAGGGTGACATGCTATATTTCTTCCTGACTTGCATGCACATATGCATGAGTGCCAACGGCAGACATTTTACCCAGGGTAGGCCAGTGTCATCCTGGAGTTTGGCGAGCTTGTTCTTTAGGGTGCCATTTTCACACTCAACAGCACCACCTGATTGTGGGTGGTAGGCACAATGTTTTCTCAAATCAAAACCTAATGTAATACTCAAATTGGTCAGTGCTTCATTTACAAAATGTTTACCATTGTCACTGGAGATTTTCTCTGGCATTCCCTATCTGGGAATAATTTCTGACAGTAATACTGTGGCCACAACAGTGCTTGTTGCATGTTTGGCTGGAAAGGCCTCTACCCATTTGGACCACATGTCAACCATTACCAAACAGTACTTTTTACCCTCAGCTGGGTTTAGTTCGATGAAGTTCATCATGAGATGTTGAAATGGTCCTTCAGGGGGCAGATGTGCTGCTGGAATCTGTTTGGGGACTCTGTGGGCATTGTTAGTGGCACAGATTAGGCATTTTTTGCAAAAATTGTCAGTATAAACAGTGAAACCAGTAGTAAACCAATTTGCATGCAATGGTTGTATCATCCCTTCTCTTGACACATGGTCTCTCCCATGTGTCAATTTAGCAAAATGATTGAAGAAATGAGCCGGTAAACAGGGGAGGCCATTCAGGCCTCTCCACACACCAGCCTGGTCTGTGTGACAGCCTTTGTTGGACCACTGCTGATGTTCCTGTGGAGATGAAAGAGACTGCATAGAAATGAGGGAATCAGTGGGTGTTAGTGAAGAGGAGGCAGGAAGGGGAGGGGAAGGAGAGGGAGGGGGAGCATGGGTGGCAGAGAAGGAGAGAGCTGCAGCCTTAGCTGCAGCATCAGCACGAGCATTGCCCCGAGAAACAGGGTCAGAAGAGGAAGTGTGGGCTGTGCATTTGCATACTGCCACAGAAGAAGGAAGGAGGATGGCATCGAGAAGGCGGGAAACATAAGAGGAGTTCTTTATGGGTGAGCCTGCAGACGTGAGGAAGTTCCGTTCACGCCACAGCGCACCAAAATCATGAACTACCCCAAAGGCGTAGCATGAGTCAGTGTAAATGGTAACAGATTGACCTGCTGCATAGGTGCAGGCTTCCGCTAAGGCGACAAGCTCAGCAGCCTGTGCGGAAAGATGAGATGGCAAGGAGCCAGAAAGCAACGTACAGTGGTCATCACACACTGCCCAACCCACCTTGTTGTGGCCTACAGAGGGATCAACAGATGCAGAGCCGTCAACATACAGGACAAGGTCTGGGTTTGACAGTGGAGTGTCAGACAGGTCAGGTCTGGGAGAGGTGACAAAGTCGATTAAGGACAAGCAGTCATGGTCACAGTCCGTGTCATCGTCACAAGAAAGTGGGGGGAGATTGGTGGCTGGGTTAACTGACTGTGCACAGCGTTTGACAGTAAGGTTTGGTGATTCAAGGAGGGTAGAATGATATCTAAGCTGCCTTGCATGGGAGAGGTGTGACAACTTCTGCTCATTCAGAAGCAGTGCAACAGCATGAGGAACATACAGAGTGAGAGGAGAATACAAAACAATGTCTCGAGATAATTCTACAGCACGTTCTGCCGCAGCCACAGCCCAGAGACAGAGCGGAAGCCATGCCACAACAGCGTTCAATTTGCAGGAGTAATACGCAACTGGGCAAAGTCTGTCACCGTGGGGCTGCAGGAGAACGGAGGTCATGCATCCGGACTTTTCATCAACATACTGAACAAAAGGTTTAGATGAATCAGGAAGTGAAAGTGTTGGAGGAGCCAAAAGAGCTTTCTTCATGTTTTCAAAGGAGTCATTAGCAGCAGGTGTCCACTCCAGAGGGAAGTGTGAGGGACCCTTTGATGGAATGATGTCACGCATTGGTCTCTCAATGCATGAGAAATCAGGAATGAAGGAACGGGAATAGGATGCCATGCCAAGGAAGGAAAGAAGCTCTTTTTTGGTTTTAGGCTTGTCCATGTGACAGATTGCTTGTGCACGCTTTGGAGAGAGAGAGATTTGCCTTGATTAGAGACTTGATGGCCCAAAAATGTGACCATTGGTTTGCAAAATTGCAATTTTGACTTTGAAGCCTTGTGGCCTTCTGCAGCAAGGTGACACAAAAGCTTCAAAGAGTCTGCTTGGCATTGTGCCTCGTTTGGCACGCACAGCAAAAGGTCATCGACATACTGAATCAGGACAGAGCCTTCTGACAGTTGAAGAGAGGTCAAAGAGCTCTTAAGAGCCGTGTTATAAATGGTTGGGCTTTCACAGTAGCCCTGGGCCAATCTGGTGAATGTGTAAAGAGCCCCTTTGAATTGGAATGTCAAACAAACCTGTGAGTCTTTTTGGATGGGGACGCTGAAAAACGCGTTTGACAAATCCACCACTGTAAAGTAGGTTGAATTTGGAGGAATTTGAGTCAAAATAGTGTGGGGGTTAGGGACCAAAGGAGCACGCTGGACGACGGCAGCGTTAACGGCCTGGAGGTCTCTCCATGATCCCCGGACAATAATCCCTTCTTTTAAAAGTGATTCAAAGACAGGAGTGATACCATCACGTGTCTCAGGCCTGAGTGGGTACTCCATGGATTTGGGTCTGAAATGAGATTTTGGGGTTATAATGACTGGAAGGATCATCTTTTTTTTTTTTTTTTTTTTTTTTTTTTTTTTTTTTTTTCTCTCGGCGCCACACGAGTCGGCTGCCTTTTGCAACAGCGGCTCGATTCCGAGTCTTTTTCCCTTCCTCTCTCTTTTGATCCGTCTTTTTTTTCACCCCACTTATATCACGGACACACAGATCGTCCTAAATGTCTCCTGAGCCGGTGGACGGAGCCACTGTCTATAGCAGGATACGATACAGCAGAGAACAGCTGCTAGCATTCAACCGCCACCCGGTCCCATTGGAAAAACTCGACATACCGAGAGAACTGAGGCGAAAACGCCGCGGCTGCCGGGCTGGAGTAAGGCGGAGGACAAAAAATATAAGGTACAGACCCTCCCTTCCATCTGTTGTCATGGGAAATGTACGGTCGATACTGGGAAAGTTAGATGAGCTAGCGGCTATCTCCCGTTATGATAGCACATACCGGGAGTGCTCTCTCCTTTTGTTTACTGAGACGTGGCTAACTGAACTAGCAGCAGATGCTAACATTGAGCTGGAGGGTTTTCACATGATACGAGCTGACCAAACACCAGACAGTGGCAAGGCTAGGGGCGGTGGAGTGATAATGTATGTTAACAACAACTGGTGCAGACCGGGACATATCACTGTTAAACAACGACACTGCAGCAAAGACATTGAGTTGCTAGCTGTTAGCATGAGGCCTACATATCTCCCGAGAGAACACTCACACGTGATCTGCATTGTTGTTTATGCAAATCCGACGGCGAACGCTGGGACAGCACGTGACGTCATCCATTCAGTAACCAGCAGGCTGCAGACAGAACACCCAGATGCTCTTCTCCTCATCTCAGGCGATTTCAACCATGTTTCACTGTCTCCCATTCTACCCACGTTCACCCAGTATGTCACATGCCACACTAGAGACAATAAAACACTGGATTTATTCTACGCAAACACTAAGGAGGCGTACACCTCATCACAACTCCCCCCACTCGGGAGATCGGATCACAACTTGGTTCATCTCCGGCCGGTGTACAAACCCCTAGTGCACAGACAACCTCCGGCCATGCACACTGTGGAGTTATGGTCTGAGGAGACAATGGACACCCTAAAGGGCTGTTTTGAAGCCACCGCCTGGAAGCAGCTCTGCGATCCACATGGTGAGGACATCGATGGCCTCATTCACACCTTCACGGGCTACCTCAGCTTCTGTGTGGACAAATCCGTTCCCACCAAGACCATACGGCGTCACTCAAACAACAAACCCTGGATCAACCCTGAGATAAAAACACTTCTGAGAGAGAAGAAGAGGATCTTCAGGTCAGGGAACAGGGAGATGCTGAAGTCCGTACAGAGGGAGCTGAGGAGAAAGATCAGAGAAGGCAAGGACAGCTTCAGGAAGAAGATGGAGGACAAGCTGCAACAGAGCGACATCAGCGGGGTCTGGAGAAACCTCAAAACCATCTCGGGGCTCCAGAATACCTCCCCCCAGGCCACAGGGGGCAGGGAGTGGGCGAACAACCTGAATCTGTTTTTCAATAGATTTGACCAACCGCCCTCCCCCCTGACTGCACAACAACCACTGCTGCCTCTAAAGAAATCAAGTCCTGCTGCCCACTCCCCACTCCACCAACACCCCCCCACTCCCAACACACAGCCCCCCATCCTGACCCTGACCAGGACCCAGGTGAGGACGGAGCTGAGGAAGATCAAGGCGAGGAAGGCGCCGGGACCGGACGGCATCAGCGCAAAGCTCCTCAAGTCCTGTGCAGACCAGCTGTGTGGGATTGTGACGTATATCTTCAACATGAGCCTGAAACTGGGGAGGGTACCACAGCTGTGGAAAACATCTTGTGTGGTACCTGTACCAAAAACTTCCCACCCCAAAGACCTGAACAGCTACAGACCGGTGGCCTTGACGTCCCACTTGATGAAGACCCTGGAGAGACTGCTCCTTGCTCACCTCCGCCCCCTGGTGGAACCAGCGATGGATCCACTCCAGTTCGCCTACCAGCATGGCATTGGGGTGGAGGATGCGGTGATCTTCCTCCTTCACCGTTCTCTGTCCCACCTGGAGAAGCCCGGGAATATGGTGAGGATCATGTTCTTTGACTTCTCCAGTGCTTTCAACACCATCCAACCGATGATCCTGAAGGACAAGCTGCTGCGTGCAGGGGTGGACCAGCACCTGTCATCATGGATCCTGGACTACCTCACGAACCGGCCTCAGTTTGTGAGAACCCGGGACTGTGTGTCCGACACGATCATCAGTAGCACGGGGGCCCCCCAGGGAACGGTGCTGGCTCCCTTCCTGTTCACTCTTTATACTGCGGACTTCTCACACAACACAACACACTGCCATCTACAGAAGTTCTCTGATGACTCTGCGATCGTTGGCCTCATCTCCAATGGAGATGAAGCTGAGTACAGAGGGCTTATCCAGGACTTCGTGGACTGGTGCCATCGGAACTGCCTCCAGATCAACGCGAGGAAAACTAAGGAGCTGGTGGTGGACTGCCGCAGGCATGGGCAGCCCCTCACAGTACCAGTAAATATACAGGGAACAGACATCGAGATGGTGACATCCTATAAGTACCTGGGTATTCATCTGAACAATAAACTAGACTGGTCACACAATACTGATGCACTCTACAAGAAGGGACAGCGCAGGCTGTTCCTGCTGAGGAGACTCAGGTCTTTTGGTGTACAAGGGGCGCTGCTGAAGTCATTCTATGACACGGTGGTGGCATCAGCCATCACTTTTGGAGTGGTCTGCTGGGGCAGTGGCATTACTGCAGCCGATAGGAAGAGACTGAACAAACTGATTAAGAAAGCTAGCTCTGTCCTGGGGCAGCGCCTTGATCCGATGGAGGAGATAGGAGAGAGAAGGACAGCGGCTAAACTGTCATCTCTGCTGGAGTCCGAGTTCCACCCTATGCAGGACATACTGAATGCACTGAGGAGCTCATTTAGCAGCAGACTACATCATCCCAGGTGCACAACCGAGAGGTTTCGTAGGTCCTTCCTACCAACGGCTGTCAGACTGTACAACCTAAGCAGGGCTGCTCGCAGAGATAGCAAAAAGACGTAACAAACTAATAGTTTTTTGAATGCAAAAGATGCAATAGACTTACACAATGGTCCCCTCCGGCATACAACTAGGAACATACCGGTCGCTATGGAGGGTGAGAATATGTATGGGCACATAATCATACCATGTAGGATAACTAAGTAGACGGTTATGCTGTTTCATTCCATCTAGCAACAATGCTCTGCACTGTGTGTGTTTATATATTTGCATATTTATTCCATCTAGCTACAATGCTCAGCACTGGGTGTGTTTATATATTTATATATCTACATATTATTCCATCTAGCTACATTGCTCCGCACTGTGTGTGTTTATATACTTGCATATTTATTCCACCTAGCTGCAATGCTCCGTACTGTGGGTGTTTATATATTTACATATTTATTCCATCTAGCTACAATGCTCTGCACTGTGTGTTCATATATTCATATATTTATTCCATCCAGCTACAATGCTCTGCACTGTGTGTCTGTGTGTGTGTGTATATATATATATTTTATAGTAATACGTACATATGTTTATTAGCTGCTCTTGCTTGCTTGTTTTTTTTCTTGCCTTCTGATTGTTGCTCTGAGTGTTGCTATCCCTGTGCTGTTGCAATCCTGGAATTTCCCCGTTGTGGGACTAATAAAGGCTTATCTTATCTTATCTTATCTTCCTGACTCTGTACAGAGGGCATGATAACAGGTTTCATCCATCTGTACCACCTGGTGTCATCCAAAGTTTGGATGAAATGCTCGCAGGAAAGTGAAACCGCGTACTCTGCACGATACATCTGCAGAGAGGGGGAAAATGAAACTGTACTGAGGCCGATATGGTGTAGTGGTGTAGATGAAATGTGCGATGAGCAGCAAGGGCCCATGCTCCCATATCACTCCACGCTGAGGAGGGAGCTTTTGTGAGTGAAACATGTGGGTGGATGTGTGGAACTAAGAACACAGTAGACATGCAAGGTGTAAGTGCAATCAGTAAAAAGCTAAAATATGCTGCCCACACAACATGTGTCATTTGCAATGGGGTAGATTTAACTTGTAACCATTGTTTCTCATATTCTGTGTCAGGGCCCTGTGAGAGATGTGTTGTACAATGTGTTCTGTGAGGTGGCATGGATACTGTGGCTTGTGGCGAAAGTGTCTTTCACATTTCAACCAAATGTAAGCTCTGCCCTTCATCTGTCAGTGCCCATTCATAAATGTACAGCAGAGATGGAATTTTGGCAAAGGTTGAGCTGGGAGTTTCAATTTGGGTTCCCTGTGGTGTGCAGGAGAGTGAGGGTGACAAACTGCACATCAGATCTCTGCCTAACAAGCTGAAATGGCACTGAGGTGAAAACAAGAAATCATCTTTCCTGAAACCTTAACAGGCAAGATTGGTAAGTCTCTGAAGTGAGAAGTAGAATATGATGCAAGTGTCAATGCTGTGTATTCAGTATGAGATGTGTGTGTGGCTGCAGCATGATTTTTATTGGCAAGCACATGTACGGCGTCTGCTGGGGGTGAGGGTAAAGAGAGAGAGCATTGTCCAGTCTTATCCACCTGGCATCACTGCTGAGGCTGTTGGGGTTGGGGTTGAGGTGGTGGGGGCTGGGGGAAAGGGTGTGGTGGCTGGCCAGGGTTTTGTCGGGGCCAGGATGCATGGTTGCCTTGCTGGAAGTTACCTCTGCCCCTCCCCCTTCCACGGGGTCCAGATCATGGTCTTACTGGGCAGGCTGTAGCCCAGTGTCCAGCTTGCTTGCAGTAGCTGCAGGTTGACAGCTGTGGGCACTGTCTCATCCAGTGTCCTTCTTGGCCACAGTAGCGACATTGGTTAGGGCCAGCAGAAGAGCCTGGGTGTGGCTGTGTCGGAGTGGGGGCCCACTGCGCCATCATGAACAGGGCCTTCTCCAGGTTGTCCTTCTTGCTTTTTGTCTTCTTCTTCATGGTTGATTCATGTTTACGGTGGTGATGGATGGCATGGCGGAGGACAGTCTCACAATATTCCTCCTCCCAGCCGATGCAGGTCATTTTTATATCTGCCGCAAGGTGAGGATGCAATCCTGCCATGAACCACATATTAAGGTGTGTGCCATATGGTCCTGTATCTTTCATATATTCATTTGGGGTAGGGATGCTCACTGCACCATTAAAAACCTTGTGCAACTTTTGGAAGTAGTCTCCAGGCGCCTTGTCGTCCTTCTGTTTGCATTGGGCCACCTTGGAGAGATCTGAGGTCTTACGGCATTGATCCTCAATCAGCCGCACAAGTGCCTTTATCGCATTCTTGTAATCCTTATTGTGGTCCGAGGCAGCGTCCCCCCAGACATGATTGTTAGGATGCACATCTGCAGCAAAGGCTGGCATCAGCTTGGCCATATTGGTAGGGGTGCACTTCTGAGCCATAATTCTTCGCAACTCGGAGAAGGTGGGGCGGTAGGTCTCACAGAATGCCCACAATTGTTCACAGAAGTATGCAGGGTCGTTCTTCAGCTGGGGCAGCATAGCTGCGAACTTAGGAATGTCTTCAGGAGCCCACGGGTGAAACACCAAGTGTGGATCTCCGTCCCCTGCCACCTCCACCATAGGCATGCTGGCGTCCGGAGGTTGGTCATGTTCTTGCTTTGGTGTTCGGTCACACAAAAGTGGAGGTTCTGTGCACGTGACCGCTTTGTGCTGAGATGGGGGTTTCTGGTCAGTCAGCGGTTGGGCAGCAACCCCTCCTATCGCTCCTTGCAGCCCCTCGTCAACCCCTTCCTGCAGTGCTGGGTCCTCTTGGGCATCTTGATGTGCTGGCCCCCTCCTAAAGCTGTCATCTTCTGGTGTGAGAGCATTCGAGCCAGGTAGTGTCGGGTATAATGTCGCAGTGACAGGATTAGTAGGGTGGGGTTGAGGTGGAATGGGTCGTTCATGTTCATAAGGTGGAGGGAAGTTAGGGTCCCCAGCAGAGTGTAAAAATTGTTTTTGTGTAATTTGTGTATTTTCTCTATCCTTTCTCTTCCGTTCATTCTGCTTTCTCTTCTGCTCCTGTTTCTCTCTACGTGTCTTTGCCTCAGTGAGCCACATCTCGACCGTGTCCTTTTCTAACTGTAACTGCGTCAGCTTTTCCCTGTCCTTCTTACCCTGCTTCTTCCTTATTTGTACCTTCTGAATTTCACCATTTATTTTATTCCTCAAAGTAGTAATAATTTCTACAGAAAGTGACACCCCCCCCCCCCCCCAGGGAATCCATCTTCACAGATCCATTTTTGCAGAAATTCAACACTTTCAGGACTGCATTTATCAGTCATGTATTTCACCTTTGGTCCCATCATGCCGGAGGGGCACTGTTTGGGTTTTGATTTACAAGACCCCATTATTGACCAATACAACCGTCAACTGTCACGAAACGTCTTAAGTGCCCAGTATGACGCGTTCTATTATTGACCACTGGTTACCGCCAGTGCGTCTCACTGTGTCTCAGACTATATTCCCAAACCTGTTTATAACAGTTACTGTATACTGTCTGTAGTGGGACTCTAACCCACTATCTGTACACAGATATTGGCGTAATTAGGTGGAATGCATGACTGATCACTCTTACAAATTTTATAAAAAATGTAATAAAATATTACTTACTCAAATTCTTTTCTTTTGGAGGCTTCCAAGACAGTTCTTTGGGATAATGTGTCACGATTCCATCAAGTGACGCGCTCATGTCGCCTAAAAAGGCGGGAAGAGCCGAACTCCTTTCGGGTGATCAATCCACGTCAGCTGCTGGAAATCGGTGATCAATTATCCCACTTCTTGACACCACTGATGTAACCGAATTTTATCGAAACACTTTAAAGGTCCTGAGATAAATAATCAGACGGATCTGCGGGTTAATAGTCTTTTATTGCTGCCAGCGATAAGAGAAATGGAGAACAGGAAAAAAGTCAGCTCTCTGCCCCACAGAGAGTAAAACAGGTACTTTATATGACCATCAGTAAAAAAAGAAAAAAAGACTCTGGGATGATAAGGCACAGAAGGGAAGAGAAGGGGGGGGGGGGTAGAGTGAGAGCATGAAGACCTTAGCAGGTCAGTGTGACATTAAACTTCATCCTGGAGCACAAAACATAACAGACATATCAAACAGCTTGTTAATGTAGCTTATACCCTAAAAAAGGTTACAATGGGCAGTATATAAAAAGGTTCATATATGGTTATAAGAACAATTCATATATTGAGACACACTTATAAAACATATGATCCCTGGTTACTCATCAGATTAATGCACAGGCAGTAAATTTCCACCACAGACTCTTGCATTTCAGCTTCAGATGCTTCAAATTATGTGCAAAGTTTAAAGTCTAGAGTCTGACTTCAATGGACATCCTACACATGCTGTACCCTGGTAAAAGCTGATCTCGTTGATAAAAGTTCATGAATTTAACTCACTTAGTCTCCTTTTTTCTGTTGTTACACAACAATCCCAGCGATGCACCGTGGAGGAGGTAGCAACCTGAAGAGGAGAAGACAAAAAGGATTAATGGGTTTTCCTCAGGAGATGGAGAATTAAACTTACTTGCTGAAAGTAGTATACCCAACGACCCAGCACTGAAGCATTGAAAAGAAGGTCCTTTTAAGGCAGAGGCAGCAGGTGCATCTCATCACATAGGTGAGGTGATTGCCTGCAGAGTTGAGGGGGAGAGTGCGCTCAACAGAACGTGACAAAAAAGATGAGAAGAAAACTGTTCAGGGAGACTGCCGAGAGGCCGACAGCACTGGGGAACTGGGGCCTTAGTCAAGGTGGAGGGAATTATGAACAGTTCCAAATACCAGTCAGTGTTGGCACAAAACCTTCAGGTTTCTACTAAACATGAAGATGAAGAGCAACTTCATTTTTCAGCAAGACAATGACCCAAAGCACACATCCAAATCAACAAAAGAATGGCTTCACCAGAAGAAGATTAAGGTTTTGGAACGTCCCAGCCAGAGTCCAGACCTGAATCTGAGCAAACATCTGTGGGGTGAACTGAAGACGGTTGTGCACAGGAGATGCCTTCACAATCTGACAGATTTGGAGCATTTTTTCAAAGAAGAGTGGGCAAATATTGCCACATCAAGATCTGCCATTCTGATAGACTCCTACCCAAAAAGACTGAGTGCTGTAATAAAAGCCAAAGGTGCTGCAACAAAGTATTAGTTTAAGGGTGTGCATATTTATGCAACCAGGCTATTGTACGTTTTTTATTTTTTCCCTTAAAAGATTTCAGTTTGTTTTTCAATTGGGTTGTACAGGTTATAGGTGAAATGGTGGAAAAAGTTTTGAAATGATTTATCTTGGTCTCATTCTTATATCACAAAAACCTGGCATTTGAACAGCGGTGTGTAGACTTTTTATATCCACTGTATTATATCACACTACTATGATGAACCTCTGAAGTGGTGAACTAGTGTGTAGAGTATCTGCCCAACAGCAAGGAAGTTGTGGGTTCAAGCCAGAGCTGGGTCATACCAACAACCATATAAAAATGTGCTTCCTTGTTGTTCAGCATCATAGAATGGGGGAAGGGAAGTTGGTCATGACAGCGGCTTCTCTGACAGGAGAAACGTAATTTCATTCTACTGTACATGCTTGGCTGCATGGATTGAATGACAATAAACTGAACTTTCTACTATGCAGTGTTGAAAATAAAAACATATGCAGTGACATGCGATAAGGTGCACGGTGGCGCAGTGGTTTAGCACTGTGGCAGCACAGTTTTACCCTCGGCCGGGGGATCGTGGGTTCGATTCCAGCCCCCGACCAACAGTGAGCTGTGTGGAGTTTGCATGTTCTCCCCGTGTTGCGTGGGTTTACTCCGGGATTTCTCCGGTTTCCTCCCGCATACCAAAAACATGTAGGTTTAGGGCGCTCGCGCACGCAGCGACCAGCAGCCGGTGGCTTGTCACCAGACTGCAAACCGAATCTACCTACGGGTACAAATAAGTAACAAAAAAAAAAAAAAAAAAAAAAGGTTCATGGCTGGTGAGGCACTGACTCTTTCAGAGTCAGATTTACAAATATATGAACCCAATAGATTAAGCTTAAATTCAACATGCAGTTGAAAGCTTGCATGGTTTTATAGTCTGCTAATGCTACATTTTTAAAATCTGATTTTATAAATAATTGCATCAAAACAAATGTAAAGTATTAATTGAATTTCCTTGATTATAAAATACAGTGAGTGAACTTGTGACAACTTGCCTCATCAACGGGTAAGTTGTCACACAACCAATAACAAATAAAAACACTGCTACTTAACTAAGTATTAAATTTGTTTTTAATTTTAGTTTACTTTTACTGCAAATTGTAAACAAAATTCAACACTAGTGATAGCACTAAACAACCATCAGGAAATGAAAACTTTTAACAATCATGTCATAGTCATCATCCTCAGAGCTACAGTTCTGGTGGACATAAACTGCTTGTCCTGAGCTGCAGGCATCATGGTATTATAATCCATGCCTTCTTTATGGACTTCTTTGGGGAATATTCCTTCTTTCTCTTTGTTTTTTAAAAATATCACAATTTCAGAAATGTTTTAAGTTTGCGTTATGTCCGGGGGTGGGGGGTGGGCACTGAAAAGTTCATAGTGATCAAATTTGACCAAATGTGGTTTATTTTTCAACATAGTCTGCCCTTCGGTCCACACACTTCTTCCATTGGTGTTGCAGCGCTTGGATCCCTGCGGTTGAAAGATAAACCACATTTGGTCAAATATGACCACTATGAACTTTTCAGCCTATGAGCTTTTCAGCGCCGTCCCCCCGCCCCCCCCCCCCCCCGTATACTTTGGGACAAGTTGTCACATGTGGCATCTTACTCCAATGTATATACAGTGGAGTAAGATGTCTCATGTACAACTTTTTCCAATTTTAAAGTGACAACTTGCCCAAAATTTACATATGTGCTATTGTGAGCTAAATCTCAGAATCAGCTGAACATAGGACTGCCGTTAAAGTGTCAAAAGACACCTAAATATCTGATATATGATTGGGGCTTGCCAGAGGAACTAACCGAGGCAACAGTTGGACAGGAGCCGGATCAGAGTTCAAGTACAGCGGTGGTAGGAGACGGGGACCAGTGGAGGAGCAGCCTGGGCCCCAGCTGGATAAGAGCCGGAATCGGAGCCCAGTTACACCGGCGGGGCTCGGCGGAGGAACTACTGAGGAAGACGGCGGTAGGTGGCGGGGCTCAGCAGAGGATCTACCGGGACCCCAGCTGGACAGGAGCAGGATTGGAGCTCAACTACTACTACTAGGTTTAGGGCGCTCACGCACGCAGTGACCAGCAGCCGGTGGCTTGTCGCCAGACTGCAAACCAAATCTACCTACGGGTACAAATAAGTAACAAAAAAAAAAAAAAAAAAAAAAAAAAAACTACAGCGGCGGTGGGCGGCGGGACTCGGTGGAGGAGCTGCCGGTACCCCAGCTGGACAGGAGCTCAATTGCAGCGGCGGTAAGCAGCAGGACTAGCAGCGGAGGGGGCTAGCTGAGGCCCAGCTGGATTCGAGGTCGGTCGGATCGGATACCGGCGACACCAGCAGAGATTGTTTTACTATCAACAGGTCAGTAAAAGTGCCACCAAAGAAGGAGGAAATAGAAGAAATCAAAAAATCTCTGAACTTCTTGTCAGTAGAACTGACTAAAGTGGCTAGTCAACAGCTTAAAATATTAGGGCTAATGGAAGAAGTCCGAGAATTAAAATTAACAATTAAGGAAAAAGACAAAAAAATTGCAGACTTGGAGCGACGCGTCGAGGATCTTGAACAATGTTCTCGTATGGATGATCTAATTATAAGTGGACTAGACATTAAATATCAATCATATGCTCATGCTACAACAGGAATGAGGGGTGAGGAGGCTCCCCTGAGTGAATCAGTCTCCCTGGAAAACCAGGTGCTTCAGTTCCTTGAAAGTAGAAATATAAAGGTTGAAGCAAATGCAATTTCAGCCTGTCATGCTTTACCCAGAAAAGATAATAAAACAAAGAAATCAATTGTGATGCGCTTTGTGAACAGAAGGGTAAAGAATGACATACTGAGGCAGGCCAGAAAGCTACGGGGAACAGAAGTTTACCTAAATGAACATTTAACAAAGACGAATGTTGAAATAGCACGGCAAGCACGGATGCTGAAAAGACAAAATAAGATACAGGCAACATGGACAAGAAATTGTAGAGTTTGGATCAAATTAAATGGAACACCTGAGGAAGCAAAGACCATAATAATCAGAGATCTTACTGACTTAAATAAATATAGATGAACACTGATTAAGAAAATTAAGAGACTATGATAACCCATATCCACACACACGGCAAGAATAGTTCTTCTGTGACATACCATGTCAATGTACTTAAAAAAAAAAAATAAAATAAACAAAACAAACAAAAAAACGTATGACTGACTTGAGTAGACATCAATTATCCCCAGCTGGAGGAAGTCATTTGACACAGAGTGAGGAAATCCAAACTCTGAAAATATGCCATTATGCTGAACATAAACTACAAGAGATGGAGAATGATATTGATCCTGATAACCACTTTTTCAATAATATTCATAATCATTGTGAATATTACACTGAAAAGCAATTCAAAAGTCAAGTGCAACTAGATGGTAAACTATCAATAATACACTTCAACAGCAGAAGTCTTAACAAAAACTTCCCACAGATTCAGGACTATTTAAAACAGCTAGACAGAAAATTTACAGCTATCGCAGTCTCTGAAACTTGGCTTAATGAAGAGCAGGCTCC
This sequence comes from Pholidichthys leucotaenia, assembly GCA_020510985.1. Taxonomy (NCBI): domain Eukaryota; kingdom Metazoa; phylum Chordata; class Actinopteri; order Cichliformes; family Pholidichthyidae; genus Pholidichthys; species Pholidichthys leucotaenia. Next base: position 295,591,822 of record CM035846.1, read on the forward strand.
CCTGATGGCAATAGAGGGATATCAGATGTTTCATATTAACAGATCTCAAAAAAAGGGTGGTGGCGTTGCACTGTATATTGATGACCTGTATAGGTGTAAGCTTGTAAATGGAATGTCCTTTGCACTACCAGGAATTTTAGAATGTGTTACTGTTGAGATCGACCAAGATAAAACAAAAAATCTAATTATAAGTTGTATATATAGAATGCCGGGAACTTGCATTGAGACATTCAGAGATAAGTTAGTCGAGCTGTACAATAATATTACTAGTAAGAAAATGGTTGTAATTTGTGGATATTTCAATATTGATTTACTAAATCCATTTCAACAAAATGTAATTACAGAGTTCCTGAATTCTATGTACAGTATGAGTCTATATCCCACAATAACACATCCCAGTAGAATCACAGTTCACACTGCTACACTTATTGACAACCTGTTTGTTAATATTATTGATAAGAAAATAGAAAGTGGATTATTGATAAATGATATAAGTGACCATTTGCCAATCTTTGCACTTATCCATGGCCACACGGGGGCCAATACAGAAATTTTTTTTTAAAATCTTTCAGATACAAATCACAAAATGCAATCAGTTCTTTTAAAGAAGACTTGCTCAAGCAAGACTGGACAAAAGTATATGTATCAGATGTAAATGAAGCCTATGACACATTTATAAACGTTGTAACCAATCTTTATGAAAAAAACTGTCCATTAGTAAAGAAAAAGCTTAAACATAAATTTGTCGATAAGCCATGGTTAACCAAAGGATTACAAAAGGCGTGTAAAAAGAAAAATTTATTATATAAACCTTTCCTAAAGAAAAGGACAAAAGAAGCAGAGCAGCGGTATAAAACATACAAAAATAAGTTAACATATATAATAAGATGTAGTAAAAGAGACTATTACAGTAAAGAACTGGAGAAAAACAGAGACAATATTAAAAATACAGTACATGGACAATACTTAACAATATTCTTGGAAATAAAAACAGAGATACAAGCTACCCAACCGATTTTTCAAAAAATAATACAACGACTCAGAGTGTGAATGCAGTTTCACCTGCAGATGAATTTAATAACTTTTTTGTTAACATTGGTCCTAATTTGGCTCGAGAAATACCCATTAAGGCACCTACGGGTGGATACAATAAGCAAAAACACTGCTATAAAAGACTCCATTTTCATAAAGAACACAGACGAGAGAGAGGTCATTGAAATTGTTAAATCGTTTAAAAGTAAAACATCTACGGACTGTGATGGTATTGACATGCTCTTAGTCAAAACTATTATTGAATGCTTAGTGAAACCACTGACGTATATTTGTAACCTGTCTCTCCAAACAGGTATATTTCCCAATGCAATGAAAATAGCTAAAGTAATTCCGATATACAAGACAGGTGACAGAGGGGAACTTTCAAACTATAGACCAATTTCACTATTGCCGCAATTTTCCAAGATACTTGAAAAAATATTCTGTGAGAGAATTGACAACTTCATAATGAAGAATAATTTATTGTGTGAGCAGCAATATGGGTTCAGACACAAGAGGACAACTGCATTTGCTCTAATGGAATTTATAGAAAAAATATCAACTGCCGTTGAAAATAAAGAGTACTCAGTTGGGGTATTCCTGGATCTTAAAAAAGCATTTGATGCAGTGGATCATAATTTATTATTAAAGAAACTACAAAATTGTGGTATTAGGGGGGTAGCACTGTCCTGGTTATGTAGTTACTTAAAAAATAGATATCAGTATGTATGTGTTGGTAACAAAAATTCACAGTTACTGAAGGTTACTTGTGGAGTCCCACAGGGTTCAGTTTTGGGGCCACTGTTATTCAATATGTATATAAAGGATATATGTAAAGTTTCAGAAAAAATGGATTTAATATTGTTTGCCGATGACACTAATCTATTATGCAGTGGAAGCAATTTGGAACAACTTTTGGATACACTCGGAAAGGAATTAGGAAAGCTTAAACTGTGGTTTGATTCAAACAAATTAACGCTTAATTTAAGTAAGACAAAATTTATAGTTTTTAACAACCATCACAACAACGTAGTATCTAAACTCAGTGTAAATGGTGTAGAGATTGAAAGTGTATCCGAAACTAAATTTCTTGGAGTAATAATTGATAATAAACTGTGTTGGAAGTCACATATTAATTATATTAAAGGTAAAATATCTAAATCAATTGCAATACTACACAGAGTGAAATATTTGCTGAATCAACCCACACTATATACTTTGTATCATTCATTAATACTCCCATACATGACATATTGTACTGAAGTATGGGGAAATACATATAAAACAAACATATATCCAGTCTTTATGCTTCAGAAGAGAGCTATTAGAATAATAAACAAAGCTGCTTACAGGGAACCAACAAACCCACTTTTTCTTAAATTAAAAGCTCTCAAGTTGAAAGATCTGGTTGACTTTAAAACTGCAGTAATAATGTTTAAAGTGAAGAATCTATTACTGCCCGCAAATATCCAAAAGTTGTTCCAAATAAGGGAGAAACAATATCATTTCAGAGGAACATGTACATTTCAAAAACCTTCAGCGAGAACTACCACCAAGCAACACTGTGTTTCAGTGCAAGGAGTCAGATTATGGAACGATTTTGGACCTGAATTAAAATCACGTACAACGCTTGGACAATTTAAACAAAAACTAAAGGAAGAAATACTCCAAACATATATACAAGATGACATGTAAAATCACATGATTGTCATATCTAATATGTGTTGTGTTGTTGCTTAGTTTTTTTTTGTCACATTTTGTTTTAGCTTTGTTCCGAATTGTAATCGCTCTTGTTTTGTTTTTCTTTTGAATTCTTGGATGGAACATGGGTGGGCAATATAAGCTGCGGCTTCAGCCATCACCCATTTCGGATAACTTATGTTGAACTGTATAATCAGAGGAGTTATTGTTTAATTTGACCTTGTTGGATTTTTTTTCCTTTTCCCCCTTTGTTATATTATTCTGTTTCTTTTTAATCTTTACTTTTAATCTATCCGAAATAAAGATTCATTCATTCAAAAAAAACATATATCCTCTGTCTTGTAGAAAAACCTAATTTTAAATAACCATACAATGTTTTTTGATTTTTGATTTTGATTTAGTATACTTTATTGATCCCAAGAGGGGAAATTGAGGGCATCCACCTGGATGGATGAAGCAGCCACGGTACGGCGCTATCCCTTTACCATTCACACACACATTCACACCTAGGGCCACTTTAGAGTCTCCAGTTAACCAAACCTGCATGTTTTTGGCCTGTGGGAGGAAACCGGAGAAATCCCAGAGTAAACCCACGCAGATACGGGGAGAACATGCAAACTCCACACAGATCACTGTTGGTCAGGGGCTGGGATTGAACCAGGGATCCCATGGCCAAGGATGAGTTGTTTTATTACATAAAGCATAACATGTCATCCAACGTTATCCACCATGGGGTCACCAATAAAACTCTGGACAGACAGCAACATGTTCAAAACTCAGTTGCCAGGGTTCTCACTTGGACCAAACCATGGCAGCACATCACCCCTACTCTGAAACAATTGCACTGACTCCCCGTTTAATTCTGGATCATTTTCAGACTTCACTTCCTCACCTACAAGTCCCTTCATGCGCTGGCTCCATAGTACCTATCCGATCTCCTCCATGTTCACCACCCCTCTCGGACCCTTTGCTCTGCTGACCTATGTTTCCTCTCCATTCCCTGTACTTGCAGGAGAACCTTTGGGAATAGGGCCTTCAGTGTGGCAGCTCCTACCTGTTATATCCATAACTTGGTGAGCCAAGGAGGAGACTGGATAAACAGTTGAATGTACTTTACTAGATGAACCAAAAATGATATAGGTGCTCCGTACAGGCCAAGAAGGTCGACAGTCGAAAGAGACCGTGCTCTTCCGCCTGACCCTTTATACCGCTGGTGACGGTGGAACCGGAAAGGAGGGCCGTCACCTCCCACTCCATCCAGGGTATACAGGCCGCCATCTTTGTACACCACATTTTCCCTTTACCTGTAGAAAAATGTCAAACACACTAGTTGGGCCCTCCTAAATTTAAACCCAATTCACGCACTAATAAAAATAACATCTATGTACAGAAATTATATATATGCAAGCCTATCCATTCACAAAACATAAGCTCAGGGGGGTCGGGTAGACTGCCAACCCACCCTGACACGGCTAGATGGGTTATTCTGCCATCTTTAGAAATACCAAGTCCATAAAATAAAATGGCCATGTTCCTAAAAACTAAAACAATCCCTTGAACATATTTACAAATCCAAAACTGTTACAACAAAATACAAACAGTTAATATGTACCACTAAACGTGTTGCTAACCCCATCCCAACACACTCACCCCACAACCTGGGCAACTCACACAACATATTATCTCAAACACAATATACTATACAATGTTCAGTTTTTGGGGGTTTTTTTTAAACACGGGAAAAGCAACTAGTACATACCAACTATGTCAGGCAGCACGGTGGTGCAGTGATTACCACTGTTGCCTAACAGCTAGAGGGTTCCAGGTTCAAATCCCCAGGCTGGCAGGGGTGGGAACCTTTCTGTGTGGAGTTAGCATGTTCTCCCTGTGCTGCGTGGGTTTACTCCAGGCGCTCCGGTTTCCTCCCACAATTCAAAGACATGCATGTTAGGTTAATTGGTTGTTCTAAATTTTCCCTAGATATCTGTCTCCTATAGGCCCTTAGAATAGAGGGTTAGTACTAGTGAAGCACGTTGAGTGGTCTTTGAGACTAGAAAAGTCCTATATAAGTTCAGGTCCTTATCCCGATGTGGCTTTTAGTGTAAGCTGGCATATCAACGGCATCACTACATCATGTTAATACTCCCCCCTTACAGTCACAGTGGGAGACCCACCCTAGTATTTCCATCAGGAGGATCCCTCTCAGAGCGCCTTCTCCTCTTCTCCTCTGGGGACAAGCTGCACTGGCGTCTCCTTTCATCCACCCATCGCAGCTTGTTAGGGTGTCTCCACGATGCATCAGACAGCTTCAGGTAGCCGTCCTCCCGGGTGGCCACCACCTGCAGCCACCCCTGGTCATCTCGACGCTTCCTCTTCACGTGCACGCCCCTCACCCGAGCTTCCACCCTGGGCCGGACCTCTTCACCAATGCACAGAGGAGCTCAGTTGGGCTTCCGATGACCATCACTTTTTATCTGGGCCCTCGCTCTGGGTCGACCCTTGTCCCTGGCCTGGTCTGGAGTCCTCCCAGGACTCCAGTGTCATCGCTTGGCATGTCTGAAACTCACGCCAGTCGGTCTCGCCCCACTCTTTCATTTCCAACGCTGGCATCACCCCCACAGCTCTTCGCTTCCCAGTACCACCAGGGGAAGTCGAGGGGGCTGGTGACTTGGCACCTTCGGCCATCCCGGGTGTCCTGCTGTGCCGTCCAGTTCCCACATCCAGGGTAACTTGGACACTGGCATTGGGATCTTCCTGAGATAGCGCTCCACTTTGCTGATCCTGTACTCCTCCCATAATGCCAGGGCAGTCACTGTCCCATACTACGTTGTCCACCACATGTGGCACCGGTTGGTCCCACAATCCACAACCTGACCACTCCTCTCCGATGCTGCAGGCGATTGAGAACCCCAGGCCATAAAACATATCACACCCCATGATGTTTGAGCCGGTGGCGGTCACCATGAACTGGACGTTGGACATCATCACTGACTTGTACCTCCCTGTCAGCTCCAGTGACCCCACGATGGCTAGATTGATTCCACCGTAGCCAAAGTAGGGTGTTGATAGGTTACTCACGTGGTAGTGTGCAAACAGACTCCTCGCGGTCGGCCAATTTAACACTGAAGCCACCACTCCCGTATCCACCATCAATGGCACCTCCACGCCGTCCAGCAAAACGTTGCAATAAATTCACTCATCTGTACTCAGGGAGATGGTGTGAAAAACCGTAGGAGTCTTTGTGGGGAGGTCCGTCTTCTGTCCTCCGTCCTCTCGCTCAAAATTCCTGCAGGCTCTGGCAAAATGGGGTAGCAGACTACACTTGCCGCAGCGTTTACCTTTCGCCGGACACTCTCTTGCTTTGTATCAGTGCCTAGTGGACCCGCAGCCATAACACCGTGGCAGACCTCATCCATACAGCAGTAGCATATTCTTCTTCATTCACACTTTTTCTTCATTTTTTTTTTTTTTCCCCCTCCGGCGCCACACGAGTTGGCTGCCTTTTGCAACAGCGGCTCAATTCTGAGTTTTTTTTCTTTCTTTCTTTACACACTTTATACATCACGGACACACAGATCGCCCCAAAATGCCTCCCGAGCCGGCGGACGAAGCCACTGTTTACAGCAGGAGACAGTACAGCAGGGAACAGCTGCTTGCACTTAATCGCCACTCGGTGCTGACGGAAAAACTCGACGTACCGAGAGAAATAAGGCGAAAACGACGTGGTTGCCGGGCTGGTGTTAGACGGCGGACAAGGAGTATAAGGTACAGACCCACCTTCCCATCCGTTATTATGGGGAATGTACGCTCTATATTGGGAAAGGTAGATGAGCTAGCAGCTATCTGCTGCTACGATAGCACATACCGGGAGTGCTCTCTCCTTTTGTTTTCTGAGACGTGGCTAACTGAACTAGCAGCAGATGCTAACATTGAGCTGGAGGGTTTCCACATGATAAGGGCAGACCGAACACCAGACAGTGGCAAAGCAAGGGGCGGTGGAGTGATAATGTATGTTAACAACAACTGGTGCAGACCGGGACATATCACTGTTAAACAACGTCACTGCAGCAAAGACATTGAGTTGCTAGCTGTTAGCATGCGGCCTACATATCTCCCGAGAGAACACTCACACGTGATCTGCATTGTTGTTTATGCAAATCCGACGGCGAACGCTGGGACAGCACGTGACATCATCCATTCATTAACCGGCAGGCTGCAGACAGAACACCCAGATGCTCTTCTCCTCATCTCAGGCGATTTCAACCATGTTTCACTATCTCCCATTCTACCCACGTTTACCCAGTATGTCACATGCCACACTAGAGACAATAAAACACTGGACTTATTCTACGTAAACACTAAGGAGGCGTACACCTCATCACAACTCCCCCAACTCGGGAGATCGGATCACAACTTGGTTCATCTCCGGCCGGTGTACAAACCCCTAGTGCACAGACAACCTCCGGCCATGCGCACAGTGATGTTATGGTCTGAGGAGGCAATGGACACTCTAAAGGGCTGTTTTGAAGCCACCGCCTGGAAGCAGCTCTGCGATCCACATGGTGAGGACATCGATGGTCTCACTCACACCTTCACGGGCTACCTCAGCTTCTGTGTGGACAAATCCGTTCCCACCAAGACCATACGGTGTTGCTCAAACAACAAACCCTGGATCAACCCTGAGATAAAAACACTTCTGAGAGAGAAGAAGAGGATCTTCAAGTCGGGGAACAGGGAGATGCTGAAGTCCGTACAGAGGAAGCTGAGGAGAAAGATCAGAGAAGGCAAGGACAGCTTCAGGAGGAAGATGGAGGACAAGCTGCAACAGAGTGACATCAGCGGGGTCTGGAGAAACCTCAAAACCATCTCTGGGCTCCAGAATACCTCCCCCCAGGCCATGGGGGGCAGGGAGTGGGCGAACAATCTGAATCTGTTTTTCAATAGGTTTGACCAACCGCCCTCCCCCCTGACTGCACAACAACCACTGCTGCCTCTAAAGACATCAAGTCCTGCTGCCCACTCCACACTCCACCAACACCCCCCCACTCCCAACACACCCATCCTGACCCTGACCAGGACCCAGGTGAGGACGGAGCTGAGGAAGATCAAGGCGAGGAAGGCGTCGGGACCGGACGGCATCAGTGCAAAGCTCCTCAAGTCCTGTGCCGACCAGCTGTGTGAGATTGTGACATACATCTTCAACCTGAGCCTGAAGCTGGGGAGGGTACCACAGCTGTGGAAAACATCTTGTGTGGTACCTGTACCAAAAACTTCCCACCCCAAAGACCTGAACAGCTACAGACCGGTGGCCTTGACGTCCCACTTGATGAAGACCCTGGAGAGACTGCTCCTTGCTCACCTCCGCCCCCTGGTGGAACCAGCGATGGATCCACTCCAGTTCGCCTACCAGCATGGCATTGGGGTGGAGGATGCGGTGATCTTCCTCCTTCACCGTTCTCTGTCCCACCTGGAGAAGCCCGGGAATGCGGTGAGGATCATGTTCTTTGACTTCTCCAGTGCTTTCAACACCATTCAACTGGTGATCATGAAGGACAAGCTGCTCTGCACAGGGCTGTCATCATGGATCCTGGACTACCTCACGAACCGGCCTCAGTTTGTGAGAACCCGGGACTGTGTGTCCGACACGATCATCGGTAGCACGGGGTCCCCCAGGGAACGGTGTTGGCTCCCTTCCTGTTCACTCTTTATACGGCGGACTTCTCACACAACACAACACACTGCCATCTACAGAAGTTCTCTGATGACTCTGCGATCGTTGGCCTCATCTCCAATGGAGATGAAGCTGAGTACAGAGGGCTTATCCAGGACTTCGTGGACTGGTGCCATCGGAACTGCCTCCAGATCAACGCGAGGAAAACTAAGGAGCTGGTGGTGGACTGCCGCAGGCAAGGACAACCCCTCACAGCACCAGTAAATATACAGGGAACAGACATTGAGATGATGACATCCTACAAGTACCTGGGTGTTCATCTGAACAATAAACTAGACTGGTCACACAATAGTGACGCACTCTACAAGAAGGGACAGCGCAGGTTGTTCCTACTGAGGATACTCAGGTCTTTTGGTGTACAAGGGGCGCTGCTGAAGACATTCTATGACACGGTGGTGGCATCAGCCATCACTTTTGGAGTGGTCTGCTGGGGCAGTGGCATTACTGCAGCCGATAGGAAGAGACTGAACAAACTGATTAAGAAAGCTAGCTCCGTCCTGGGGCAGCGCCTTGATCCGGTGGAGGAGATAGGAGAGAGAAGGACGGTGGCTAAACTGTCATCTCTGCTGGAGTCCGAGTTCCACCCTATGCAGGACATACTGAATGCACTGAGGAGCTCAGTTAGCAGCAGACTGCATCATCCCAGGTGCACAACCGAGAGGTTTCGCAGGTCCTTCCTACCAACGGCTGTCAGACTGTACAACCTAAGCAGGGCTGCTCGCAGAAATAGCAAAAAGACGTAACAACCTAATAGTTTTTTGAATGCAAAAGATGCAATAGACTTACACAATGGTCCCCTCCGGCATACAACTAGGAAAATACCGGTCGCTATGGAGGGTGAGAATATGTATGGGCACATAATCATACCATGTAGGATAACTAAGTAGACGGATGTGCTGTTTCATCCCATCTAGCAACAATGCTCTGCACTGTGTGTTTATATATCTACATATTATTCCATCTAGCTACATTGCTCCGCACTGTGTGTGTTTATATATTTACATATTTATTCCACCTAGCTGCAATGCTCCGTACTGTGGGTGTTTATATATACAGTATATCTACATATTTATTCCATCTACCTACAATGCTCCGCACTGTGTTTATATACTCATATATTTATCCCATCAAGCTACAATGCTCTGCACTGTGTGTCTGTGTATATATACTGTATATATATATATTTATAGTAATATGTACATATGTATATTAACTGCTCTTGCTTGCTTGCTTTTTTTTCTTGCCTTCTGATTGTTGCTCTGAGTGTTGCTATCCCTGTGCTGTTGCAATCCTGGAATTTCCCCGTTGTGGGACTAATAAAGGCTTATCTTATCTTATCTTTCCTCACTGTCCGAGTCCACAGCTAGTGCCTTTAAACGTGGTTCCACTTGTCCTGACGTGCTTTTCTCACTGAGGTCCTTTGATAAATTTTCCGCTGCTTCAAATGGCTGTGCTAATTCAATAGCTGTGGCTAATAATAGCTGTGGCTCCGAATTGGCACTCCCCCACCAGCTACCGGAGGTCTGCAACGTAACGTTGCACTGACTCTCCTGCCCATTGGTGGCGCTGCCGAAACTGAATCCTCCAGACTATGACGTTTTCCAGAGCGCAAAAGTAGCGCTCCATTAGCCCAACCACGTCTTCAAACGTATCAGCTCCTTCTAGCATACCAAGGATTCTCTGACCCTCCATACCAAGATATGGACCAGAATAGCCCTCGCATGCAGCTTCTCGAGCTCACCGAGGTTCAGATAATTCTGGAAGGCCGCAAACCACCTAGTCCAGGGGATGGGCAGCTCGCCCAGAACCTCCAAAAATGGCCGAAAAGCAGTGGCAGCTCTCTCCATACCTTTCGCCTCATCGCCAAATGTTATGTCCATAACTTGGTGAGCCAAGGAGGAGACTGGATAAACAGTTGAACATACTTTATTAGATGATCCACAATACACAACTGATACAGGTGCTCCATACAGGCCAAGAGGGTCAACGGTCAAAAGAGACCATGTTCTTCCGGCCTGACCCTTTATACCCCTGGTGACGGCGGAACCGGAAAGGCGGGCCGTCACCTCCCACTACACCCAGGGTATACAGGTTGCCATCTTTGTACACCACACTACCCCATGGAACTTGCTCCCTCTAACAGTTCGCCAGGCACCAACCTTGGAGTCTTTTAAATCCAGGCTGAAAAGACACTTGTTCCTGCAGGCTTTTCCTGGCTAACATGTTTTATGTTTGTCTGTGTCTGTTATTTGTTTGTTTTGTTGTTTGTTTGTTTGGAAAGCGACCTTGGGTTTCTTGAAAGGTGCTATATCAAACAATTTTTTTTTCTTTTGATGATGAAAAATACAAAAATAGTCCTCAGATCAGATTAGAGTGACTGATCAGTTGAGCAGCAAGCTTTCAACAGCGCATGTTTGCACATAAAATGGCTATTTCAGTTTTGAGATAGCGCCTGTAGTTTTGGAGGAATGAACAGTGTGACAGCTTACCTGTGTGACATCCTGCCCCAGTCTCCCCTACTGCACAGCCTCTTACAGTGATTTTTAAAGTCACACTCCAGTGGATATAAATCCCCTATTAAAACAAATCTACATAGTCTAAAATGGTATCTTATGTATTTTTTTCTGCAAAAAAAAAATCTTTCATTGTCTTACAGTTTCTTGTCAAAATCTTTTCACTTTTCCTCCTTCTTCTTTGTGGGATGTCCACCCACATTCCACAAGGCTAATAGTTGCTTGCGCTACATTAAACAGAATAAAACCTGTGATACAAAGACTTACCGGTTAAAGGACAAGCCCAGTTGCATGCACGGTGGCCCAGGATAATGACTGAAACTGCATCGGTCCTTGAATGCAGTTTAATGGTAAAACCATTTTAATTTTGGTCGAGTTTTGAAAGCAGCAGGCCAAAATGCCAACTGGGCCTGGAGGCTAGCTTCAGTTAAACCAGAGTCCTGAGTGGCTCAACACTACAGACCCGTTACAGTTATGTCACCATAAACGTTCCGTCCAAATTTGCCTTTTTTCAGGGGGTAGGCCTTAATTGAAACTTTAAAGCAAAAAAACAGGTATGAGACATTTGAGTGATTTCGCTCTTGATATGTCTTGTAAGTCATAAAAAACATGCTAGGCATGTTAACTCGAACAAAAAACTTGGTGGAGTGTCGCTTTAACTAACGTTTTATGTCAGATTAGTAAGACTAAATATGTTATAAACACATGTGAAGGACATTATATAGTCTATGGAAAGTGAGGACACACAGTAAAAGTGGCTGCAAACTGTTGTGTTGACATACAGAGAGATGGCAATGGGAACACACATCGGCATGAGCTCAGTCAAGTTTGTGAAGGACTGTGCAGTCCATGTTGGGGCTCCGTTTGCTGCTGCATCACTTCACCTCTGCCTTGAATTTGACCAGGAAATACGCAGATTCAGCTATTTAAAATATAAATATTAATGAAATGATTAGAATCATTCAGAAATTACATTTGGAACTACAGATCAGAGGACAAATAATACTTATCTACCATTATTTATTTTTTATTTTTCACGATGACTGGTGTGGCCCTGCCTCCCCTGACTGAACGTCAATGAGCTGATGACACTGATCAAATAAATACAAAAATGTATTTATTTTTGGCTATACATACAAAAAAATCTTCACAAGTCAATAAAACCAGCAACAGGCAGCAGCTTGTTTCTGCCTGCCTCCTATATACAGTAAAAAGACAGTGAACAAAATAAAGTGTTCACAACTGAATGAGTAAGACTGATTGCTTATGGACTAATTTTCAAACTTTTACAAAAGCAATCGGAATGATAAATGTGATTAAAATGTAACCATGCTGCCCTCTGTTGTTACAATGATGCATCACAGGAAGTGGTAAGGTCTTGTGTTGCACTATGCAGCATAGGCTACATGCAGTTTAAAGGGGTCATTGACTGCACTTTTCCTACATTTTAATAGCTCACACATGTCTTAATGAAATGTTTGTGACATATTTTGTTCACGTTTTCTTTATTTTTTAATTATTGAAGCAAATTTATTTTGCATTTTCCCTGGCTTTCTTGAAATGCTCTGATTTAAAGCCTGTCACTTTAAGAAATATACGTCACCTATTCAGCTCCGCCCTCTTTCTCACATCAGTTAGCAATTAGCTGACTAGCTTCTAGCCTTTAGCTTTTATCCTTATTGTAGCTCAGCTGAGCAGCGCTGGTTCACTGATCCACAGTCAATGATGTATCTCGCATCACTCTGGCACATCTCCCAATAATTTTGCAGTGATTCCACAACAAATCACTAGCACCACATGCCGGGCGGCCCCCCGATCACCGCAACCAACTTGGCCTGGGGCCCGAGGCTGCTGACCGAGCCGAGCTGCCGAGCCACGGGATCTCAAAGGGCAGTGTCCCACTCAGCTCCCACGGCCAGCTGGGGGATGCCCCGTCACAAGGTGGCTCCCCTACGCTGCCCATGAGAACGGAGAAGAGTTGCGTAGAGCCCTGAAGGGTAGTGGGGGAGCTGGCCGTGAGAGCCAGCAGCCTCGGGTCCTGGGACAGGTTGAGTGCAGCGACCGGTGCACCAGTGCTGGCAAATTGCTCTGGAATCATGGCAAAATTATTGGAAGATGGGCTGGAGTGACATCAGGTATATTGTCGACTGTGGAGTAGTGAACCAGGTGGTAACAGGGATGGCTGTTAGGGTGACTAAGATCTGAGGAGAATAATATAAGCCATGCTTGGTGCAAGACTTAGGGATGAGCATATCGATACTCAAGTATCGATCAGAGTTAATCAGAGTTTCTCTTCAGGCAGGTTTTACTTTGAGGTTCAGGTTAAAGGATTAACCTTTAACCGGCTTCGATACCAGCCGGTCAATACTTTGGAGTCGATACTTTTTAAAATATTACAATATCTATGTTAATACAAAACGTGCAATTTGTTTTCACTTCTGAGAGTTTTAGGCATTAAATTTATGTGAAAACCAGTGAAAAACCAGCACAAGCATATTTTAGAGATGGTCTGCTGTGTCACATGATTATGGCAGCCTATCAGATGTCAGAGCCGAAGGCTCACTGTGCACTGAGCTCAGCAGTGTCAGGGGTAGCAGAAGTATTACTTCTGAAATGTTACACCATTTATCCAAATTCTGTGGTGATACCAAGCAGCATAAAATTTGAAAAATAAACAAAATAAGCACTATTAAATTTTGTAAAATAATAATGTAAAAATAAAATAAATAAATAATAAAATTTAAAAAAAATTGTTGCATTGTGAAAAAAATACACATATATGCTGCTTGCTATTACCATAGAATTTGGATGAATGGTGAAACATTTCAGAAGCAAAAATACTTGAATCCAGTTGAGAATCTTCACCAAGTTAAGAAACTGAATTAGTTTTGCATTCATTTTAATTCTTAATTATTTCTATTATAATTGTAAAATTTTTTTTTTATTATTTACTTTGCTCATTGTTCTATTTTATGATGATTTTATAAGCATTTATTTCAAGTGTTTATTATGTAATCCCATAGAAACTGGAATCATATGATTTTGGGCAAAAACTATCAGTATCGGTATTGAATTAAAAAAGTCCCGTTGTGGGGGCACAGTGTTGGACTTCTCCACCCAGGGAACAATGGTCCAAAAGAGGAGGTGTCATGGGGGGGGGGGAGGTTTGGATGGGACAGTAAGGACCATGCGCCCCCCCCCCCCCGGGGAGAGGATTCAATTCAGTTCAATTCAACTTTATTTATATAAAGGCTGCACGGTGGCGCAGTGGTTAGCACTGCGGCAGCACAGTTTACCCTTGGCCGGGGGATTGTGGGGATCGTGGGTTCGATCCCAGCCCCCGACCAACAGTGATCTGTGTGGAGTTTGCATGTTCTCCCCGTGTTGCGTGGGTTTACTCCGGGATTTCTCCGGTTTCCTCCCACATGCCAAAAACATGCATGTTAGGTTAATTGGCTGTTCTAAATTGTCCCTAGATATCTGTTTCCTATAGGCCCTTAGAATAGAGGGTTAGTATTAATGAAAGCGCTTTGAGTGGTCTTTGTGACTAGAAAAGCGCTATATAAGTGCAGGTTAGTTAGTTAGTTAGTTATATAGCGCCATATCACAACAACAGTCATTTCATAGCACTTTCAAATGTAGGGAAAACCCCACAATTGCAGAAAGACCCCAGCAATCAGACGATCCCCTGTGAGCAAGCACTTAGCGATGGAGGAGAGGAAAAACTCCCATTTAACAGGAAGAAACCTCTAGAGGGCCTTTTCCACTAGCCCCGATTAGCCCAACACGGGACAGCTCAGCACACTTTGTAGCTCTTTCCACTAGCCCCAACATTGTTTAACAGCCGCGATTTTCGTCCCCGCTCAAGGGCAGGGTACAACCATGCTGAGTCGTGCCGTGTTATGACGTCAAAAGACAGGTTCGCTGCTGATTGGTGAGGTTGTAACGTCACGAAAGCGACCGTCTTCTGATGAATCTACACACGACCGCCATTTGCAATATTTCACTGATTAACTCGGTCACGGAGTAAATACGATATTAATACAGACAGCATTGTAGGTTTTGCGGAACTCTACACCGTGGTCCAACGAAGAGGTGCTGAGTTTTTTCTGCTTGGTGGCAGATCCACAGTGAGGAGTGACCCGGACCGATACAGATGGCAGCCCAGCATAGAACCGGACTACGGACAAGCTGAAGACGAACGTGAGAGAACCATCGATGGTGAGTGATTTGTAATAATGTGCATTTGTTCGCTTATTTATCCTGTTGGTGGTAATCTAACTTTTTTTGAGACATACAGCGCTGTTCTGTGCTGGCTAACAAGTTTTAGCTAATGATTTTTAGCTAGTAGCTAGCTAGTACCAACTGCTGATTCGCGCTTGTTTTCTCCTAAGTATTCGCTTGTGAGAGCAAAACGATGAAATATGTTAATCCTGGTTAAAGTCCTGGTTTGTGTACGTGCTGCACTTTTTAAATTGCACACAAATTGTGTGCAATTTAATGCTAGAATGTGTTTCCACATGCCAGGGGTTAGCCTCCCTGTTTATATTGTGGATACTGGTGAAATGAACCACAGGAGACAAAATTTCGTCATATTAAAATTGCTTTTTCAAACCAGTGATTTATGAAGTCATTCATATAATTTTCTAAAGCGTCAGAATAGACCCACACACCTATTCTGTGGATCCTGCAGTGCTTGTCAGGGAAACAAAGCATTTTTGTCACATCCCACCACTGACTTTCACAGGTGTATTTCCCTAATACAGGTACATCTCCAAAAATTAGAATGTCATGAAAAACTTCAATATTTTTGTCAGTCATTTCAGAAAGAGAAATTTGTATATTATATAGATTCATTACACAGACAGTGATATATTTCAAGCCTTTATTTATTTTAATTTTGATGATTATGGCTTACAGCCCCTGAAAACCCCAAATTCAATTTGGCAAAAAATTAGAATATTAAGAACAATTAGAATATTATTTATTATTAATAAAGTTAACTTTAAAAAATAGTTTTTAAATATAAATGTTGGCCGCTGAGGTGTTGGTTAATATTGGCTGTAGCCATAATCATCAATATTAAAATAAACACTTTCAATATATCACTGTCCCTGTAATGAATCTATATATCAAAATCAAATCAAATCAAATCAAACTTTATTGTCATATTGCTGTACATACAGCTGTAGTGCAGGCAAGATGAAATTGCGTTTCTCTCGGCATCCATATAAGAAGCAGCATGATTTAAGACACATTCCCACATAGCTCCCCCCCACCCCCACCCCCCCATCCATTCACACATCCCTGAGACATACTTGGGGAAGAAAAAAAAGAATAACTAACTATAATATACAAAATGTCCGTAGGTGCAGTAGTGTGTATGAGAGATTCCGGGTCAACTGTTCAGCATCCTGACAGCTTGTGGAAGGAAGCTGTTGATCAGTCTGGTGGTTCTGCCTCTGATGCTCCGGAATCGTTTACCAGATGGAAGAAGTTCAAAGTGTTTATGCAGAGGGTGAGAACGGTCCTTGACAATGTTCAGTGCCCTGCTCCTACAACGGTTCTGAAAAAGTTCTTGGACAGAGGGGAGGGAGACTCCAATTACCCTCTCCGCCCCCTTGACTATCCTCTGCAGGGCTTTTTTGTCTGACATACTGCAGCTGGAGTACCATGTAGCAATGCAGTACGTCAGAACACTCTCCACCACACCTCTGTAGAAGGTCCTGAGGATGCAGATGGGGAGAGAGGCCTGTTTGAGTTTCCTCAAGAAGTGTAGTCTCTGCTGAGCTCGCTTCCTGATCTCCAAGGAATTCTTGCTCCAGGTCAGGTCCTGCGAGATCTGCACTCCGAGGAACTTGATGTTCTCTACTCTCTCCACTAAACGGCCGCCGATGCTGAGGGGGACGTGCTCAGGCTGTGACTGCCGGAAGTCGATAATCATCTCCTTCGTTTTGTCCACGTTGAGCACCAGATTGTTCTCCCTGCACCAGCCCTCCAGGTCTCTCACTTCTTCCCTGTACATTGATTCCTCATCCCTCTGGATAAGTCCCATCGCCTTGGTGTCATCTGCAAACTTAATAATCTGGTTCCCTTCGTGTCTGGATACAGAGTCATGTGTTAGAAGTGTAAACAACAGTGGACTGAGTACACAGCCTTGAGGGGATCCGGTACTCAGCGTGACAGACTTGGAGATGTTGTTTCCAACCCGGACAGACTGAGGTCTCTCAGTCAGGAAATCCAGGATCCAGAGACATGTGGCGGTGTTCAGACTGAGAAGGAGTAATTTCTCCATCAGTCTCTGGGGAATAATGGTGTTGAATGCTGAACTGAAATCAATGTACAGGAGTCTGGCGTAGGTGTCTTTCTGGTCCAGGTGGGTGATGACAGAGTGTAGGGTGGTGACTATAGCATCCTCCGTGGAGCGGTTTGAACGATATGCAAACTGGAGCGGGTCGTGTGATGCAGGGAGGCAGGCTGTAATGTGTGGTTTGACAAGCCGCTCAAAACACTTCATCACAATTGGTGTCAGTGCAACAGGATGATAGTCATTCAAACAGGACACCACTGGTTTCTTTGCCACCGGTACAATGACAGAGGTCTTGAAGCATCTGGGAACGATGGCCTGACTCAGGGAGATGTTATAAATGTCAGTCAGGACATCCGCCAACTCGCTCGCGCAGTCTCGGAGCACACGTCCCGGAATGTTGTCTGGACCTGCAGCTTTGCGTGGGTTGACTCTGGTTAGGGTCCTCCGTGTGTCCGCTGTGTTGATGGTAAAAGCTGGTCCGACCGATGGTGGGGGTGGGCCGGCCCTCCCTCTGATTGTCGAGTTTGATGCTTCAAAACGTGCAAAGAAGTCGTTAAGCCTGTCTGGAAGCGAAGCGTCATCATCATCGACCCCCTGCCTAGGCTTAAAGCCCGGTCAGTGTCCGAACTCCCTGCCACATCTGCTTGGTGTTCCTAGTGTCACAGAGGTGACCCTGGATTTTCTCCGCATAGGCGCGCTTTGCCGCCTTAATTCCCTTTGAAAGCGCAGACCTGGCTGAGCGGAGGGCGATCCTGTCCTTCGCTCTGAAGGCTGCATCTCTGGCTGTGAGCAGCGAGCGCACCTCTGCAGTCATCCAGGGCTTATGATTACCCCGCATAGTGATGGTCTTCACTGTAGTGAAATCCTCTGTGCACTTCGCAATGTAGCTGGTGACCGTATGAGCATGCTCCTCCACATCTGTCCTGTCTTCCTGGGAGGCTGCTATTTTGAAGACCTTCCAGTCTGTGTGCTGAAAACAGTCTTTCAGTGCAGGAGTTGCACTCTCTGGCCAAATCCTGATTTGTTTCACTGCTGGCCTGCTGCGCTTCAATAAAGGTTTGTAGGCAGGCAGCAGCATCACGGACATGTGATCAGAACAGCTGAGATGGGGGCGGGGTATTGCTTTATATGCATCTGTGTTTGTGTACACTAAGTCCAACATATTCTCTCCTCTGGTCTTAAAGTCTACACATTGTTTAAACTTGGGGAGCACAGTCTTTAGGCTAGTGTGGTTAAAATCCCCCGCGACCACCACAAAACTGTCCGGGTGTGAAGTTTGGATTTCACTGATTGCATTGTGCAGTTCCCCGAGGGCCTTCTTAGCATTAGCTTTAGCGTTAGCATTAGCGCTCGGTGCTATGTAAACACCAACTACAAACACATTGCTGAATTCCCTAGGCAGATAATAAGGCCGCCAATTTACAATAAGGAACTCCGCCAATGGAGAGCAGTGTTTAGACACTAACGTGGTATTAACGCACCAGTTCTTGTTAACATAGATGCATAGCCCACCCCCCCCGGCTCTTACCAGAGCTCGCCGTTTCCCTGTCAGCACGGAACATCGCCATATCTTCCAGTTGAATGGCCTCGTCAGGAATGTCTCGGTAAAAACAAACACACAGCAGTCCCTCTCTCCGGGTTTCTCTCAGCAGACACAGTTCGTCCACCTTGTTTTCGAGGGCGCGGACGTTTGAGAGAAGAAGCGACGGTACCGCTGGTCTGGAGGGGTTAGCCTTTAGCCTAGCATAGATCCCGGCCCTTTTTCCTTGCTTTTGCCTGCGTTCCCTCCGCTTCCGCTTCCTCCTCTCTCGGGTAGCTTCCAGCGGGGACTCCACCAGAATTCCATGCTGGCGTAGGATGTCCAAATCACAACCGATCGCCGCGATTCTTGCAGCGTGCAGTACCTTGATGTTTAATAAGGTCTCACGGTTGTAAGTTTTACAGAATGTACGTCTGGGATTATCACAACACTCAAAACTCTCACACTCGCTGATGCCAAGAGGGGCCGCTGCGTCCGAGCACGCTGCCGCCATCTTACAAACCTGTGAAACCTATGGGTTTCACTTTCTGAAATGAGTGAAAAAAAATATTGAATTTTTTTTCATGGTATTCTAATTTTTGAGATGTGCCTGTGTAAGTGTTGAACTTGCTTGAAACTAACCACCATCCATTTCTGTCGTTCGTCTAGGCAAGAGTAAAGCAACCTCCTCACAACCTACCTCGCCACTGTAGAAAGTACTGAAATCCTTTGCTTTTATAGGTAAAGTGTCAAAACCAAAGTAGCACAATTTCCACTTAATATAAAAGGGACTGAACTGAGATTTATTTGATTGTGTGAATATGGCACATCAACTGTAAAATAAACCGCTTGTTAATGTATTTATTTTTTTGTCAGATCACTTGTGTGATCCTTTGTGAGTTATGTTCATAACTGTATGTTTTGGCGAATGTGAGATGTTCAGTCGTCAATATAATTTACTTTATATGTGTAGTTTATAGTCTATCATCAATAAACTCATGCAGTAACAGGACACATTACAAATATTTGAGACCCACTGTAGTGCTTCCTTTTATATTTTAGCAATGCTAGTACAAAACACTGCCCACACATGAAGCCAGGGCAAGAAGAGACACTTTTACAGACAAGACAAACTTTTATTGATAAAAACTTCATATTTTGACTGAGCGACTCCATACTCGGTGATGCACACCTTCAGTTAAAGTACTAGATTCCATTCAAGTGAATGTATTAATTCATTCTGATTGCTGAGGCCACAGTAAAAACAGATGATTTTATATGTAACGCAACCCTTGTAAAATCTACCGAAGCGCAGCTACATGAAAATTGTGGTTAAATACAACAACGAAGTACTTTATTGTCACATTCAAATTGTAATCCCTCCTGTTTTGTTTTTCTTTTGAATTCTTGGATGAAATATGGTGGGCAATATAAGCTGCAGCTTCAGCCATCACCCATTTCAGATAACCTATTTTGAACTGTATAATCAGAGGAGTTATTGTTTAATTTGACCTTGTTAGATTTTTTTCCCCTTTGTTATATTATTCTATTTTCTTTTAATCTTTACTTTTAATCTATCCGAAATAAAGATTCATTCATTAACCTCTTGCACTCCATTGTACCACGGACGGGCAAGTCTCTGCGTCCTAGAGCGCACGAGGCCCTCGTGCGCCCTCGTGCGCTCTAGGACGCATGATGGAGATGTTGATGTAGGTGGTGATGGCGTCCAAGCGCGCACTGAAAATAAAAGCTGCAGACACAGCCGCGAACAGATTAGTTCATCTGATTGGCCTCTCATTCAACTAATAAGAGCCTTGAATTGGGTTTCTGAAACCTTGAAGAACCAATGACTGAAAACTTAGCAAGAAGGACCCGCCTACCAACGCAGCGAGCCAATTGAAGCACAGAAGTTCGCTGAGCTGTTTTGTCTAAAGCTGGGTGAAGAGAGACTGCTTCAGCAGCCACAGGCAGTGCTTTATTTATTTTTTTTTTTAATTCCAGCAGAGTGTTTAGGATTCTCTTATATGGTCATCATAGACCGACGGAGGCCGACGACGAAGGTCGTAAATCATTTGCCAAAACCGCAATCATGGAATTATGTTTTGACCGGGTCGCGAGACCAGAACCACGAGCGGACCAGCGTCGCGTTCGTCTGACAATGAGGAAGAGAAGTTGGCCAGGAGAATGTGGCTGTGAAGAGGTAAGGTGTTATAAGCCAAATTATTTTTTATCCCTGAAAATTGTAATCAAAAATGACTTTTGACCGATCAGTAAATTACAACTGTGCGGCGCACGATGTCCAAAGTGCGTGCGCCGCGGTACACGGTTCGTTCGCCGCCTCCGGACCGTGAACGCCCCCCCCGCTGCTACTATTCTGTAGCGAGGGGGGGAGGGGGAGCCGCGGTGACAGCGCTGCTGTGGCCACATCGTCACATCCGAGTGTAATCCGTCATGTAGCGATGGCAGATCTCCGTCCTCTGTAGCGAGGGGGGGGGACAACCCCCCCCCCACACACACACACAGACACAGCCCTGAGTGTGACCTTTCATTAGAGCCCAAAATGAAGCTTCTACATTGAAGCATTCAAAAGTTACAGACGTTTTTTCAAACTGTGCCATTTGGCACAATTTGACACAGTTCCAAAACGCCTGGGAACTACCCGAGAACAAAACTGTGTAATATATTCATTTTTTGTGGTATTGTTACAAAATTTGGACCTCAGCTGGATAACACTTGGTTCTACATTTCTGTTGCATTTTCCAGCCCAGATCTGAAGTTGTGTGTTATTTGCAAGCATTTGTATCCAAAAAAACACCCAGGCCAAATTTATTTTCTTCAAGTTCAGTATGTTTAGATGACTGTAACTCAGTGGCCGGAGCACTTAGAGAGATTATGACTGTTTTGCCAAAAAATTCAAAGTGTTTTCTTTTAAATGAGACCAACCCCATGAAGATGCTGCAAAGGGTTGAAGAACAGCTTTCGATTAACTTTGGGCACATTATTTTTTGGAGTTTTTAGGAAAATTGACCGGAGTGCAAGGGGTTAATTCACATTCCACCACTGGCTTTTAGCAACAAGTGTATTTCCCAAATATGTTTTAAACTTGCTTTAGTTAACCACCACCCATTTGTCTTTTGTCTAGGCAAGAGGGAAACTGTCCACCCCAACTGGACCTTGCCTCACTATTTACAGAGATGCAGGCTGAAGATTTGCTGAACCAGGACCAGTACGAGGGGCCGATCCAGTTGCTTCTCAGTGAGGCAGCGTGGCTGCCATGTGTGACCATTCCAGTTTTTTTTTTTACAGTTTGAATTTTGCACATTCTGAATAATCTGGAATTTGCTGCTGATTGTAATAAACAATTGTGTGTTTGCATCATGATTTTTTATTTTGTCTGTTAAGACACCGGTGGGAAAAGAGTCAACTGTACAAAGGATTCATCGGTGACCTTGAAAATAATGGCTCATTTTTAAGAAAAAAGTAACCAAAACAATTATTTTATTAACTGAAGACTGTATTGTTGGATGTGCCACCGCAGAAGACCCTGCATACTTTAGTGACAGTACCAGTATATGGAGGAATTCTGGATCATATTAGCATCTGCTCTTCATCATAATGGGTTTGGGCGGGGGTGTCTAATCATGTGCCATGGAGGGCCAAGACCCTGCAGGCTTTACCTCCAACCAGCGTCTTCAACAGCAGATTCCACTGAACTTCTTCCACTGACTGATCAGTGAGAACACCTGCTGAAGAGACTGGTTAGAAGAGAGAACCTGCAGGGTCTTGGCCCCCCATGACACATGATTGGAAGCCCCCAGATTAGGTTTAATGGGATTTAACATTTTAACACAAACTGCTTTATGGTTCATAATTCTGTTGACAGACTTACACCAAACCAAAAGTGATTTCTCAAACTGCTGGATTATTCTTAGCTTTTCCAGTCTTTCAGTATTTAATTTATGCCACATAGTGGTAACCTTCACATATAAAAAAAGAGACATCTGCAAAAACTTCAGAGGTTTATTGTCAGTGCAATTCCCAGTGCAATACTACATGAATGCATGTCTAGTACATTGTTGATGCAGAGAATATATATTTCTACAGTATATGTATCTAGTAAATCAAGTATTTTCCATGTAACCTTGTGACTGCATTATTTTAATTGCTTTTAATCCTAGATCAAGTTTGTTTTGGCCTAAAATGCATGATAACTGTCAAATATATCTTATTATACCTAACTCAGTACTGTTTATTTTTTGAATATATATTTTGTGGCTAATATAGTTATTAACATGGCGATCAAGTTGTGTCAGCTGATCATTTTTTTCTATGACACCACCTCAGACTCTGCAGCTGGAGCAGGTACGTCCATGATGTCTCAACAGACTCTCCATGATTTTCACGCAGATCAGAGCAATTTGTTGTACAGGAAATAAACGTTTCTACAGACATTCTTAAGCTCTATAACCACTGATTGTTTGTGAAGCTGTGTTGACATCAGTGACAGGCTGTGCTGAACGCCCAGACCGAATGAAGCGGTAATTTCCCCACAACAGAGCCATCTGAAACACACACAGCGTACATATTTTAGTACCTAACAGCGATAACTTGCAGACATTAAAGTGTAGTACGACGTACTTATAGCAAACAAGCATTAGCAACATTAGCTTACCGTCATATATGACCTAGTTTGTATCCTCACGTCTTTGGCTCTCCCAGAAGCTGCAGAACTATTCCAGAGTGTTTCATCTCGCTGCCTGTACCCTTGTCTGGCGGTCCTTTTTGGCATTTACGGTGAAAAAAGCCACAGATCGAGGAGTCGCCTTGTACAGCTGTATGTGTTATGTTTTGCTTGGGTCGTGTGTTCTACATCACGGGAGTGTGGCGCCGCCTCGCTGTTATAGAAATCCCACCTACCCCAGCTTAACACGGTTGTAATGGGGACAAAAGCGAGCCGAACCGTGTCGAAGTGAATCGAGACGTGCCGAGGTGTGCTGGGCTAGTGGAAAAGTGCCTTAGCAGAACAAGGTTCAGGGAGGGGCAATCGTCTGCTGCGACTGGCTGGGGGGTAAGGGGATAGAGAAGATGAAAAGAACAGACATAAAGAGAGCAAATATTAACGGAGAGAAGCCAAGTACATTATTGGAGGTCACCCAGCAGTCTAAATATATTAACAGCAAAACAAAGGGTGGTGGTGGTGGTGGTGGTGGTGGTGGTGGTGGGGGGGGGGGTTAAGAGACACAAGATCCCTCCCTAATCGTAGGCTATATTGAAGAGGAAGGTTTTTACCCTATTCTTAAAAACAGAGATCGAGTCTGACTCTCGAACCCAGATTGGTAATTGTTTCCACAGGAAAGGAGCTTGATAGCAGAAGGCTCTGCCTCCCATTGTACTTTTGGAGATTCTAGGTATTACAAGTAATCCAGCATTTTGGGAGCGTAGTGCTCTGTTAGGATGATAGGGTAATATCAGATCTTTTATATAAGAGGGGGCCTGATTATTAAGAGCTTTGTAGGTGAGAAGAAGGATTTTAAACTTAATTCTAAACTCAATGGGAAGCCAATGAAGGGAGGCCAGAACCGGTGTAAATGCCGACGCGGCATTTACTCCTCCCAGAAGGGAGGAGTAAGGGAGGAGTAAATGCCGGGCTGCTGGAGAAGGGTGTGAGAGCGGCGCCGGTATTACAGTATGTCATGTTAATATGCCACACAGGCTTTGTTCTAAACATAATGTGTTATGGTCAGACGTTCCGAGCCTCGATGCATAGAAATAAAGATATAAAAGAGGGATGCACAGAGGCCCGGGTACAGCTTTTGGTATACTATAATATTGGAGGAAGAATAAAGCCTTGTGTCGTTCAACTCGCTGTCTTGCCTATTCCTTTCAGCACACTGGTGACCCCAAGACGTGCCATGGAAAGCGAGCCAAGCACCACCCCAGAGAGGGAGAGCACCAGCGTCACGTGCATCGTCCCAGTCGAGCTCCCAGGCTTCTGGCTTCACGACCTGACCGCTTGGTTTTTACGCATAGAGGCCCAGTTCACACTCAGTGGGATAACAACAGACGATACCAGGTATTACTACGTGGTCGCTACGTTGGATGCACGTGCCACGCAACAGGTGACAAGCCTGCTCCAGAAGCCGCCGGCCCAAGGAAAATATGAGGCACTCAGGAGGGTGCTTCTCCAGCGCTATACCCTTTCTGGCAGTGAGAGGGCAGAGAGGCTCCTAATACGTTCGGAGTTGGGGGACAAATCAGCAGTGGAGCTGATGGAGAGCATGTTGGCGCTGAGGGGGAAGGATGACAAATCTTTCCTGTTTGCTCACTTGTTCCTCAGGAACCTACCAGCTACAGTGAGGGCGATCCTGGCCAACTCGCTGCGGTTGGTTGCTAAGGACTACTGCGCCCTGGCGCAGGAAGCGGACCACATCATTTCAGCGACCAGAACTCTCAGTGTGCAGACAGTGGCACCGACATCCATGAGGGACTCCAGCGAGATCGAGGAGCTGTTCGTGGTAGCCGGAACAAACACCAGAAGACGAAGGAACGGGGCAATCTGTTTTTATCATCGCTGTTTCGGCTCAAATGCCCAACGCTGCCTGGCACCATGTCAATTCAAGAAGCTAGGAAGACGGCACTTTCGGAATTCAGTGGCAGCTGCAACCAATGGCAACAGGAACAGACTGCTTTATGTCATGGACACACGTTCGAGGAGACGGTTTTTGGTGGACTCCGGCTCCCAGAAGAGCCTCATCCTGCCGGTCAGCGCAGACAGGGCGGCAGGAGGCAGCAGTCCCAAGCTCACAGCCGCCAACGGATCCACCATCAGGACATTTGGCGAGCAGACACTGAAGCTATGCTTACACGGAGGCAACTTTCAGTGAGACTTTTGCCGTTTTTCCACTAGCCCAGTTCGACTCGCCTCGTTTCGTTTCGTTACTACTCGGTTTGGCCGCGGTTGTGTCTCCATAGCAGCCGGGTAAAGCGGGGTTAAGCTGTGGTGGGCGGGATTTTTTTTACAGCAAGGCGGCGCCACACTCCTGTGACTTAAAACACGCGACCCAAGCCAAACACAACATGGCGGCTTTACAAGGTGACTCCTCGGTCTGTGGCTTTTTTCACCGTAAATGCCAAAAAGGACCGCCAGGCAAGGGTACAGGCAGTGAGACGAAACACTCTGGAATAGTTCTGCAGCTTCTGGGAGAGCCGAAGACATGAGGATACAAACTAGGTCATATATGACGGTAAGCTAATGTTGCTAATGCTAGTTTGCTGTAAGTACGTCGTACTACACTGTAATCTCTGCAAGTTATCGCTGTTAGGTATGGCGGCTGGTAAAATAAAGGCAGCGAAGTGAGGTTTTAAGCAGGTTTATTAAATCACACCGCCATCATAGGATCTCCGCTCCAGCCCAAGTGTGAGCAGACTGGAGGGGGGTCCTCAGGCTCTCCAGCAAAGAGACACAGAGTGTGGTGTGTCAGCAGCAGCAGTTGAAGAGAGAGAATGAGTTACAGAATATGTGCGGCATTTATACCAGTTCCAGACAATGCATGAAAGGGCATTCACAGCAGTGGGTATGGCATTTGCATTTGAGAGACACAGTGAGAACAGGAAGCATGAACACAATGCATGAATGGGACATTAACATCACAATACTGAGCCGAAACAAGCCAGAAGGAGTGGGGCTGCCTGTAGACATTAATACACACATTTCGCTGTTCTGTTATTTGCTCTAGCCGAGCGCTGTGTCTGTCTCAGTCTGTTGTGGGGGTCACGCCACATTAGGTACTAAAATATGTATGCTGTGTGTGTTTCAGATGGCTCTGTTGTGGGAAAATTACCGTTTCAAACGGTCAGTCTGGCGTTCAGCACAGCCTGTCACTGATGTCAACACAGCTTCACAAACGATCAGTGGTTGTAGAGCTTAAGAATGTCTGGTTTATTTCCTGTGCAAAAAATTGCTCTGATCTAAGTAAAGTAACCCTATTTCACTGTTTATGGGAATGTAGAAAAATCAGAATGTTTTGGGAAGAGGTGAGGGTAACAATTGAAAAAATAATTTCAAAACAAATCACATTGAACCCTAAACTGTTTTTGTTGGGTCTGTATCCAGAAAAACATAACTTTAATAAGAGTGAAAGAACATTCATAGACCTCAGTTTGCTTAATGCCAAAAAATGTATTGCATTACTGTGGAAAAACTCATAGACCAGATGTGACTCAGTGGTTAAGACAGATGTTATCAAAATACTGAAATCAAAGGAAAATGTGTTTGAGAATATATGGAGACCTTTCATTGATTATGTAAAGAAATTAAACATAACTTCTGAAGAAGAAGGTGAATGATATGTGTGGACCTTGCAAATTCCAAGCTGGTGAATGTATATTATGTATTCTTATGTAATAGATTACCTAGACTAAACAGAGGAGCATTGTTGTTGACTTGTTTTTGTTAATGGTTGTTGTTTTTATTACCTTTTTTTGTTATTTTGTTATTGTTCTTTTTAGTTTTTAAATTACTTTTGTGTTAGTGTCTGACTGTGTGTGCTGTTTGTAAAAAAAAAAAAAGCTTCAATAAAAATATTGTGGGGAAAAAATTGCTCTGATCTGCGTGAAAATCATGGAGAGACTGTTGAGACATCATGGACGTACCTGCTCGAGCTGCACTGAGTCTGAGATGGTGTCATAGCAAAAAATGATCAGCTGACAACTCGATCGCCAGGTTAATAACTATATTAGCCACAAAATGTATATTCAAAAGTAAACATTACTGAGTTCGGTATAATAAGATATATTTGACAGTTATGATGCATTTTAGGCCAAAACAAACTTGATCTAAGATTAAAAGCAATTAAAATAATGCAGTCACAAGGTTACATGGAAAATGCTTGATTTACTAGATACATATACTGTAGAAATATATATTCTCTGCATCAACAATGTACTATACATGCATGTAGTATTGCATGTAGTATTGCATGTAGTATTGCACTGACAATAAACCTCTGAAGTTTTTGCAGATGTCTCTTTTTTATATGTGAAGGTTACCACCATGTGACATAAATTTCTTAAAAATGAGCCATTATTTTCAAGGTCACCCATTAATGGTTTGTACTACTGACTCTTTTCCCACCAGTGTATTAACAGACAAAAATAGAAATCATGATGCAAACACATAAGTCACTAAATTGTTTATTACAATCAGCAGCAAATTCCAGATTATTCAGAATGTGCAAAACTCAAACTGTAAGACTGGGTCACTCAGCAGCTGGGATGTGCAGCTCACACTGGTCTCAGATCAGCAGATCTTAGGCCTGCATCTCTGTAAATAGTGACGCAAGGTCCAGTTTGGGGTGGATCGATCGTTTACCTCTTGCCTAGACAAAAGACAGAAATGGGTGGTGGTTAAATAAAGGAAGTTTAAAACATATTTGGGAAATACACTTGTTGCTAAAAGCCAGTGGTGGAATGCGAATGAATGAATCTTTATTTTGGATAGATTAAAAGAAAATAGAATAATATAACAAAGGGGAAAAAATCTAATAAGGTCGAATTAAACAATAACTCCTCTGATTATACAGTTCAACATAGGTTATCTGAAATGGGTGATGGCTGAAGCTGCAGCTTATATTGCCCACCCATATTCCATCCAAGAATTCAAAAGAAAAACAAAACAGGAGCGATTCCAATTCCAATGTGACAATAAAGTACTTCGTTGTTGTATTTAATCACAATTTTCATGTAGCTGCACTGATGTAAAGTCGATTTTACAAGGGCTGGGTTACATTTAAAATCATCTGTTTTTACTGTGGCCTCAGCAATCAGAATGAATTAATACATTCACTTGAATGGAATATAGTACTTTAACTGAAGGTGTGCATCACCGAGTATGGAGTCGCTCAGTCAAAATATGGAGTTTTTATCAATAAAAGTTTGTCTTGAATGTAAAAGTGTCTCTTCTTGCCCTGGCTTCAAGTGTGGGCGGTGTTTTGTACTTTTATTGCTAAAATATAAAAGGATGCACTGCAATGGGTCTCAAATATTTGTAATGTGTCCTGTTACTGCATGAATTTATTGATGATAGACTATAAACTACACATATAAACTAAATTATATTGATGACTGAACAACTGCCATTCCCCAAAAGATACAGTTATGAACATAACTCACAAAGGATCACACAAGTGATCTGACAAAAAAAATAAATACATTAACAAGTGGTTTATTTTACAGTTGATGCGCCAGTCTTTTTCAATTATTCTGTAATTAATACTCACACAATCAAATAAATCTCCGTTCAGTCCCTTTTATATTAAGTGGAAATTGTGCTACTTTGGTTTTGACACTTTACCTATAAAAGCAAAGGATTTCAGTACTTTCCACAGTGGCGACGTCCGTTGTTGAGCGGCTGCTTTCCTCCTGCCTAGACGAACGACAGAAATGGATGATGGTTAGTTTCAAGCAAGTTCAACACTTATACAGGCATCTCAAAAATTAGAATATCATGAAAAAGTTAAATATTTTTGTCACTCATTTCAGAAAGTGAAACCCATATATAGATTCATTACAGGGACAGTGATATATTGAAAGTGTTTATTTTAATATTGATGATTATGGCTACAGCCCATATTAACCAGCACCTCAGCGGCCAACATTTCTATTTAAAAACTATTTTTTAAAGTTTATGTAATATTCTAATTTTTTGCCAAATTGAATTTGGGGTTTTCAGTGGCTGTAAGCCATAATCATCCAAATTAAAATAAATAAATGCTTGAAATATATCACTGTCTGTGTAATGAATCGATATAATATATGGATTTCTCTTTCTGAAATGAGTGTCAAAAAATATTGAATTTTTTCATGACATTCTAATTTTTGGAGATGTACCTGTGTTAGGGAAATACACCTGTGAAAGTCAGTGGTGGGATGTGACAAAAATGCTTTGTTTCCCTGACAAGCACCTCAGGAGCCACTCTGTACAAGAACATTATCATTCCAGGGATTTATGGTGGAACAGCACAATACTGTTCCAGCACCTTTTATGGAAAATCCACAGAATAGGTGTGTGGGTCTATTCTGACGCTTTAGAAAATTATATGAATGACTTTATAAATCACTGGTTTGAAAAAGCACTTTTATATTGTTGAGATTTCGGCTCCTGTGGTCTCACCAGTATCCACTATAAACAGGGAGACTGACCCCTGGCATGTGGAAACACATTCTAGCATTAAATTGCACACAATTTAATGCACAGCACCAAAGTGTAGCACGTACAAAAACCAGGACTTTAACCAGGATTAACATATTTCAT
The DNA here is from genome assembly GCA_020510985.1 of Pholidichthys leucotaenia. NCBI lineage: Eukaryota > Metazoa > Chordata > Actinopteri > Cichliformes > Pholidichthyidae > Pholidichthys > Pholidichthys leucotaenia. The sequence continues at coordinate 295,621,939 of CM035846.1, forward strand.
CGTTTTGCTCTCACAAGCGAATACTTAGGAGAAAACAAGCGCGAATCAGCAGTTGGTACTAGCTAGCTACTAGCTAACACTCGTTAGCCAGCACAGGACGGCGCTGTATTGCTCAAAAAAAGTGAGCTTACCACCAACAGGATAAATAAGCGAACAGATGCACATTATTACAAATCACTCACTATCGATGGTTCTCTCACGTTCGTCTTCAACTTGTCAGTAGTATGGTTCTATGCAGGGCTGCCATCTGTATCGGTCCGGATCACTCCTCTCACTGTGTATCTGCCACCAAGCAGAGAAAACCCCGCACCTCTTCGTTGGACCACGGTGTAGATTTCCGCAAAACCTACAACGCTGTCTGTATTAATATCGTATTTACTCCATGACCGAGTTAGTCCGTGAAAGATTGCAAATGGCGGTCGTAAAGATTCCACTGAAGACGGGCGCTTTCGTGACGTTACGCCCTGACCAATCAGCGGCTCGCAGTCTGTTGACGTCACATCTCGGCTCGCTTCAGCTCGGTTGTACCCTGCCTCTTAACGGGCACGAAAATAGTGTCGGTTAAACCGTGCTGGGTACAGTGGAAAGGGCGAGAAAGCGAGTAGAGTAGAAGTAAGTAAGGCCAAGGGGATACTAGTGGAAAAGGCCTATTTGTGATAGCTGCATGTTCCAGCCCCATTTTAGGAGCAGATTTTCTATGCGCTTATGGATTGTTAGTCGATGTTGCTAATAGGAGATTAGTGGACACTGTCGCTTTTGCCTCACTGCCCTGTACAGCTCGGGGAGCTGGGTCGACAACACTGGCTAACGTTATAGCTCCAGGGGGTAAGTACCAACATTTGCTTGCACAGTTTCCAGCACTCACGGTCCCGACTTTTTCAGCTACCGTAACAAAACACGAGGTCGAGCACTTTATAACGACAAAAGGCCCCCCGGTGTTCGCGCGTCCTCAGCGTTTGGACGCAGCTGAACTGGCCAGTGCGCAAGAGGAGTTTGCCAATTTAGAGCAGTTGTGCATCGTCAGGCGCTCCCACAACCCGCGGGCATCCCCGCTACACATGGTGCCTAACACCGACGGGTCGTAGTGACCGTGCGGTGATTTCCGGAGCTTGAACAATGCTATGGAACATGATTGCTATCCTATTCCACACATCCAGGATTTTTCCGTGCACCTGGCCGGGGTGCGTGTTTTTTCCAAAGTGGATCTGGTCCGCGGTTACCACCAGGTCCCGGTGCATGCGGAAGACATTCCGAAAACAGTGATAATAACTCCTTTTGGCCGTGTCGAGTTTTTATGCATGCCATTTGGATTAAAAGGCTCCATGCAGACTTTCCAGAGGATGATGGATGCAGTGCTTCATGACTTGTCCTTCATTTTTGTCTACTTAGACGACATTCTGGTAGCCAACGCGTCCGAGAAGGAACACATCGCCCATCTCAGGACAGTTTTTCAGAGGTTGGAAGCGCATGGGTTGATAGTTAATCCGGCAAAGTGCCAGTTCGGTGTGCCAGTGACTGACTTTTTGGGCCACTGTATTTTACCGGAGGGCGCGATCCCTTTACCAGACAAAGTGCATGCTGTGTCGGACCGTGAGGGCACTACAGGAGTTTTTGAGAATGGTTAATTTTTATAACCGCTTCCTTCCCCGGGCGGCCCAGCAGATGCAGCCGTTGTACGCCACATTTAAAAAAAAAGAAGCCCGCAGAAGCCATCGACTGGACTCCCGAGTGAATCCAGGCTTTTACTAATGCCAAAACAGCAGTTGCGGATGCTGCGTTGTTAGCCCACCCGGACCCGTCTGCACGGACAGCGCTCACTACAGACGCATCTGACATTGCCATACGGGCAATAATGGAGCAGTTCGTCTCAGGTTCGTGGCAGCCGCTCACATTTTTTAGCCACACTTTGCATGACAACGAACACAAGTACAATGCGTTCGATAGAGAATTGCAGGCTCTGCACATGGCAATGTACCATTTCCAGTTCTGGCTGGAGGGGCGTGAGTTTACCGCGTTTGTGGACCATATGCCGCTGATGTACGCAATGGCCAAGGTCTCGGAACCATGGTCGGCCCGGCAGCAATGGCAGTTGGCCGCAATTCCAGAGTTTACTACCGACATTCAACACGTCGCCAGTAAGCTCAAAGTCATTGCGTGCGGCCTACATGGGAATAGATTTCCCCACCATGGCCGTGGAGCAAACCGGGGATGCGGATTATTTGCGCGTTCCAGTCTGCACCTATAGGGTTAAGGCTGGAGAGCAGGGTGGTGCAAGAAGAGTGTCCTCCCTTGCACTGCGATGTCTCCACCGGGCGCCGAGCTCTTGGCGCCATTGCGTTTTTGAGGCAGTCCACTCCCTTTCGTATCCGGGAGTGCACGCTTCGGTGAAACTAGTGGGGGCGAAATTCATCTGGCCGCGCTTGCACAAAGACGTGAAGGAGTGGGCTGCAGCTTGCATCGCATGCCAGCGGGCCAAAGTGCACAAGCACACCAGAGCTCCCCTCGAGCCGTTCCAAATCCCAGCTAGGAGGTTCAACCATGTCCACATGGATTTGGCACGGCACACCTTTTAACAGTCGTGGACCGCACCACGCGCTGTCCTGAAGTGGTCCCGCTGGCTTCTACCACATCTGTGGAAGTGGAGCGCGTTTTTTTGTCGGCTTGGGTTGCATGTTTCAGATCTCCATCTGACATCAGAGGTCCACAATTCTTTTCAGAACTCTGGTCTGCGATGACTCAGAGCCTGGGGGTCAAAATTCACTGCACTACCGCGTACAACCCCCAGGCTAACGGGTTATGCGAGCATTTTCATAGGTCGCTTAAAGCAGCATTCAGAGCTTCGCTCAAGGACACAAATTGGGTCGACCGCCTCCTTTGGATTCTTTTAGGGTTGTGTTCCATACCTAAGGAGGATTTGACAGCCACCCTGGCAGAACCAGTTTTTCTCAACAGCTGCGGATCCCCGGAGAGTTTTTACCAGAAAAAAAAGGAAGAAAACCCAGTGCCCGAGGCCAATCCGCCCACACAATTTTTACACAGTTTTTTTAAAAGTAAGATTAAAAGTAAAGTTTTAAAAAAAAGAAACAGAATAATATAACAAAGGGGGAAAGAAAATCCAACAAGATCAAATTAGACAATAACTCCTCTGATTATACAGTTCAACATAAGTTATCCGAAATGGGTGACGGCTGAAGCCGCAGCTTATATTGCCCACCCATGTTCCATCCAAGAATTCAAAAGAAAAACAAAACAAGAGCGATTACAATTCAGAACATAGCTAAGACAAAATGTGACAAAAAAACTAAGCAACAACACAACACAGACTGGATATGACAATCCTTATGTGATTTTACATGTCATCTTGTATATATGTTTGGAGTATTTCTTCCTTTAGTTTTTGTTTAAATTGTCCAAGCGTTGTACGTGATTTTGATTCAGGTCCAAAATCGTTCCATAATCTGACTCCTTGCACTGAAACACAGTGTTGCTTGGTGGTAGTTCTCACTGAAGCTTTTTGAAATATACATGTTCCTCTGAAATGATATTGTTTCTCCCTTATTTGGAACAACTTTTGGATATTTGCGGGCAGTGATAGATTCTTCACTTTAAACATTATTACTGCAGTTTTAAAGTCAACCAGATCTTTCAACTTGAGAGCTTTTATTTAAGAAAAAGTGGGTTTGTTGGTTCCCTGTAAGCAGCTTCATTTATTATTCTAATAGCTCTCTTCTGAAGCATAAAGACTGGATATATGTTTGTTTTATATGTATTTCCCCATACTTCAGTACAATATGTCATGTATGGGAGTATTAATGAATGATACAAAGTATACAGTGTGGGTTGATTCAGCAAATCAAATCAAATCAAATCAACTTTATTGTCATATTGCTGTACATACAACTGTAGTGCAGGCAAGATGAAATTGCGTTTCTCTCGGCATCCATAGTATTTCACTCTGTGTAGTATTGCACTTGATTTAGATATTTTACCCTTAATATAATTAATATGTGACTTCCAACACAGTTTATTATCAATTATTACACCAAGAAATTTAGTTTCGGACACCCTTTCAATCTCTACACCATTTACACTGAGTTTAGATACTAAGTTGTAAGTACTTGTATTTACAACTTGTACTTGTACTTGTACTTATTATTGTAATTCTTTATTATCAGGCTGTCCTAAAACATCTTTAAAAAGTCTTCAGCTGATCCAAAATGCTGCAGCAACAGTTTTAACAGGTACTAGAAAGAGAGATCATATCTCTCCGGTTCTGGCCTCCCTTCATTGGCATCCCATAGAGTTTAGAATTAAGGTTAAAATCCTTCTTCTTACTTACAAAGCTCTAAACAATCAGGCTCCTTTTTATTTAAAAGATCTGATACTACTGTATTATCCTAACAGAGCACTACGCTCCCAAAATGCAGGATTACTTGTAATACCTAGAATCTCCAAAAGTACAATGGGAGGCAGAGCCTTCAGTTATCAAGCTCCTCTCCTGTGGAACCAGCTGCCAATCTGGATTTGGGAGTCAAACTCGATCTCTGTTTTTAAGAATAGGGCTAAAACCTACCTTTTTGATATAGCCTACAATTAGGGAGGGATCATGTGTTTCTGAACCCTCCCTTAGTTATGCTGCTAATAGGTTTAGTCAGCCGGGGGACCTCCAGTAATGCACTGGGCCTCACTCCTTTCCTCATTCTCAATGAAATATTTTTTTTGCTGGTCATTAACATTTGTTTGTTCTCTCCCATAGATTGAGTCCCCATCGTGCTGTTTGCTCTCTACATGTCTGTTCTTTTCATCTTCTCTATCCCCTCACCCCCCAGCCAGTCGCAGCAGATGACTGCCCCTCCTTGAGCCTGGTTCTGCTGGAGGTTTCTTCCTGTTAAAAGGGAGTTTTTCCTCTCCACCGTCGCCTAGTGCTTGCTCACAGGGGATCGCCTGATTGCTGGGGTCTTTCTGCAACTGTGGAGGTTCCCCCTACAGTTGATAGTGCTATGAGATGACTGCTGTTGTGAAATGGCACTATATAAATAAAGTTGAATTGAATTGAATTGAATTGAATTAAGTTGTTGTGATGGTTGTTAAAAACTATAAATTTTGTCTTACTTAAATTGAGCGTTAATTTGTTTGAATCAAACCACAGTTTAAGCTTTCCTAATTCCTTTCCGAGTGTATCCAAAAGTTGTTCCAAATTGCTTCCACTGCATAATAAATTAGTGTCATCAGCAAACAATATTAAATCCATTTTTTCCGAAACTTTACATATATCATTTATATACATATTGAATAACAATGGCCCCAAAACTGAACCCTGTGGGACCCCACAAGTAACCTTCAGTAACTGTGAGTTTTTGTTACCAACACATACAGTAGGGAGGCTGTGGCTGTACCGGGCCCGGCCCACCATTGTTTTCCCCGCACATTTGTCCCAAAAGCTTGCAGAACGGCAGTTTTGTTTTTGTCAGGCACGATGCGCACCGGACCCCGCTGCGCCCACCATACGACGGACGTTCAGGGTGTTGGAACCTGGGGCGAAACATTTTGTGTTAGACTTGGGGGATGTAGGGAGACCGTCTGCATCGACAGGCTGAAGCCCGCTTTTGTGTTGGCAGATGAGCAGGTGATGTTGGCCCAAGCTCCCCGGCGCAGACGCCCACCATTGGTGGCTCCACAGGTTGGTGATTCCTCAGCAGGGACCGGTACTCACGAAGCTGATGTGTTTTCTCCCTCTCCCTTTTTCCATCCACAGACTGATGTGCCCTCCTGTACACCCCGCCAGCAGGGCTGTTTGACTGGATCGGTGACCTCCGTTACAGCCGCTATGGGCACCAGCTCAAGCCCAAAGGACAGGGGGGGTTAAGGCCCATTCTGGGTGTTCGGGAGGTGGGTCTGTGTGGGGGCACTGTGTTGGACTTCTCCACCCAGGGAACAATGGACCAAAAGAGGAGGTGTCACGGGGGGGTTCAGACGGGACAGTAAGGACTATGCGCCCCCCAGGGAGAGGAGTAATGTGCGGCGATCTTCATGGGCGTCAGTAGTGGTGGAGATGGTGTTGGGGCTGACTGCAGGTCCGGTTGCTCGGTTCTGCGGACCCAGACCCAGTCCAACACTGTGAACGGCGCTCTGTTGGACTGCATTCAGAATTGTGGTTGTAATGATGTGACTCTCACGTCTGCTGTGGGGTGTCCACCAGGTTGTGATGGTTCTGCTGCGTCCTGCTGGGTCACGGACTCTTCATCCTGCGGCTCAGCGGTGGCTCCTGGAGGCTGATGCCAGTCATAGATTCAGAAGATGTCCAGTGGCTCTACTGCGTTTTGTTGGGTCGCGGACTCTTCATGCTGCAGCTCAGCGGTGGCTCCTGGAGGCTGGTGCTGGGCATGGATTTAGAAGTAGTCCGGTTACTTCTCTTCCTCACCTGGTGCTGGTGGAGGTCGCTGTGATATGTCACTGTCGTCAGCGACAGGACGCACACCAGGCCATCTTCAGGCACCGGGGTCCCCTTTCTCCACAAACTCCATCTCCTGTGGCTCCACAGCGGCTGCTTGAAGCTGATGCTGGGCGAGGATCGGAGGTGAGTCCAGTTTGTTTTCCCAATCTCCTGGGAAGTCTGGTCCTGGTGAAACCTAATGAGCTGCACCAACACACTACTGGGTGTGGCGAAGTGGCTAGCTAGCAGCTCGACTGACTCAGCAAACGTTTCTCTTAGTCCTAGCATGTAGAAAATATGTTGGCCTTCTATGCCCAGATAGTGAGCCAGTAGAGCTTGTTTCTGTACCTCGTCTAGCTCGTCCAGGCCCAATGCTGATTTGTAGGGGGTGAAAGCATTGAATCAGCGCGGCCATGTTATAGGCACCTCACCTGGGGTTTCCAGAAACGGCTGTAGTGGCCTCAAACATGCTTCCATAGTTTACTCTCATCGCCAAATGTTATGTCTGGAAAACTGGAGAAGGAACCGACAGAGAGCGTCTTGCTGGGAACACGAATTTTATTACACAAACTCTATGTTGGTGGTACAGAGTATTGTTGTTGGGAGGCAGAGCTAAAGAGAGCTGTAAAAAGAGGCTGCAAAATGGCCGTTCCTTACAGTTATATACTCAGCGTGATGATGTCATCAAGCGGCCGCATCATCACGCCGACACTGACCAAACTTGTGGTTTCCTAACACCACACTACGGTCTTGGTAACTTGGAGAACTGAAGGTGGGGCTTGTTGGTTTGTGACCCAAGATGTGCAACTGGCCCATTTAACTAAATAAAAGCTGTGTATATTTCTGTTCACAGTGAGCATTTTAATATTTTTACTGTATACACATGACTCATGGCCAGATATAAAACACCATTTTGCACAAAATAGTACCTTCAAAACCAAACATTTTTATATTTAAAAGAAATCCCCACATGGCAGTATTTTTGCCTTTGACAGTTGAGCTAAGTGAATTTAACATGTCATAATTGTTTTGTGTCACATGAATTAATAAAATAGAAATAAAGTAACAGTTGTGTGCGACTGTTGTGTGTGTGCTTGGCCCTTAGGGCTTGCCGTAGCCGCCCTGGTGATGGCGTCAGGTGGGCTGCGGTACCTGTATATATTCTGTGGTGTTCTCAATAAAGTTTGTTGAGTTTGCTGCATGGCATAAGACCGACTCCGACCATCATTACAGACATAACAAAGCCTGCTTTGATTTACAGGTAGGAAAAAACTTTTATGTGTAGCTCATGTGAAAAGAAACATTTGTTAGTTCGGTTAAGATGGAAACAATTCAAATCTATTTTTGTAGGTAATTTTAACAAGTCTAACTGTCATGATTACAAGAAATATTAGCTCACGTGGAGGATGCTACACAAGGGAATGCACACAACACAGAGAGGCAAGGTTTAAACACAATTTTATTGAAAAGAGTGAATGTAGGATTAGCGGAAAACACCTCACTCACCAGAGGAGAACCCAGCGAGTGGGAGCAGAGAGCCCGACGGAGGAACCCAGTATGGCAAAGATGATTTGGAGAGGAAGGTGCGGATGAGTAGGGCTGGGGAAATGTCTGACCAGGTGGAGTAGGCGATCTGGAGAGAAGACGATGATGCCGGAGCAGGTGAGCACACAACGAACCCCGGGGACACACCGCAGAGATGACAGCAACCCAGCGAGCCCAGCGAGCGTGGTATCCAGATGACAGGCTGACCGTGGTGCCCAGGGAATGACAAAAAGACTTCAGAATCAGAATCAGAAAGCTTTATTGCCAAGCATGTTTACATAAAAAACATAAACATACGAGGAATTTGACTTGACATTGGGCGCGCTCGATAAGCGCATCTCAATGACGCGGCAGCCATGGAGGCGCCTGTCAGCAGTGAAGGGTAAAGAGGGGAGGGGTGGGAGGGGAATGACACATTGGGCAGAGAGAAAAAAACATAGTTATCAAAATAAAGCTCGTATGAGCAAAATTGTGATTACATAGAAAAAAAAAAACTCAAATGCACAGATAGCGGACAAAAACAGATCACACATTAACAGCAGCAAAAGTTGAGAGACACAGTGTGAGTGTGTGTGTGTCAATGTATAATCAGTCATGTAGTGTTGTATGCAGAGTGTGTATCAGTACTGGTGACAGCAAAAAAACCTCCCTGAGCAACGATTAGATGTTATTTCTTAGTGTCCTCCAAGCATAGTTAACATGTCCACAAGAGTTCATTCTCTCAGTGCATGTTCGATGGTAATTCCCATACTGGGCACATACGCTGTCCTTGATAGATCAGATTACTGCACACCAGATGTTAATGTTAGGGAAAAGCAAGCCAAAACACTCTTCTGTTTTGTCTTCATCCAGGAGGAGAGTAATCTACAGGGCGCCGAATCAAGGTCTAATAGGCACAGTTCACTCAGAGCAAAGAATTTTCATCTCTTGCGATTCTGTACTTCATAATTTCCATATTTCCAGGCTTTAAGTCCTTTCCTGGAGAGCTCTTAACGACTCCGAGATGTCACCAATCTTCCTGTTCAGTTCGCCATTGGCCGCAATCAGAGCCCTCCCCAACTGGTCAAATTGATGAAGGAGCTTCGCTGGGGCAGCATTTTGATTAGCTCTATCCATCTTCTTTAGTTTTCGATACACCAGGACCACTCCCCAACCAATCAGCAGAAATCCTGAGATCATAACGCCAAACAGATAGATGTCTTCCACATCTTCAATCGAAAGGTCACACAGACACATAAGTTTCCAATTATATGTGTCTCTCACATAACCTGCAGCTGAAGTGCCTGCAGGACAGTTGGGCTCCCCCGGGCCCGATTTTCTAGTTGAGAAAACGGTGTCAATTGCATTTAAAGCCCAGCTTACCAAATCCATTTTTTCCGTTTGGATCAAGATTCAGCCAGAAGAACAGCGACGCAGACAAGACAGCAAGCTGGGATCAGTTCAGGAAGGAGAAGGGAGAGGAGGAGGAGGAGAAAAAGCGTCTGCTCTCTCTGAAAGCCGGAAGAAGAAGCCTTCCACACTTGAGATGTAAATTGTGGGCCCCGGTCAGACACAATGTCCAGGGGAATGCCGTGAAGGCAGATGACGTGGATCGTGAAAAGGCTGGCAGTCTCTGAGGCGGAGGGCAGTTTGGGGAGGGGTACTAAATGGATGGCCTTAGAAAAGCAGTCAATAATAGTGAGGATGACTGCATTACCATTTGAGGGGGGAAGTCCAGTGACAAAGTCCAGGGCTATGTGTGACCAGGGGCAGCTGGGAACCGGGAGGAGATGAAGCAGCCCGGCGGGAGGGGAAGAGTCAGATTTGTTTCTGGTGCATACTTGACAAGCTTTGACATAATCCCGGACATCCGCCCGCAGCGTAGGCCACCAGAACACCCGTTGGATGAGGTTGATGGTCCGGGAAACCCCTGGGTGGCAGGCAAAATGACTTGTATGACCCCACCTGATAACATCGCTGCGGAAGCCGGCCGGGACAAACAGCCGATCCTCAGGTCCCCCTCGGGTTTGGGCTCAGTGGCCTGGGCCTGTCGGACCCTCTGCTCAATCGCCCAGGTAAGAGCACCTAAGATACATAAGGAGGGCACAATGGGTTGAGGGAGGGAGGAGGGGGCTGAGTGGTCAGGGGTAAACTGGTGGGAGAGAGCGTCAGGTTTGATATTGCGGGAGCCCGGCCTATAGGTGGTGGTAAGATTAAATCTAATAAAGAATAAGGCCCAACGGGCCTGCCGGGCATTTACTCGGCGGGCCGACCGAAGATACTCTAAATTTTTATGGTTGGTCCACACAATGATAGGATGAACCACTCCCTCCAGCCAGTGCCTCCACTCCTCCAGAGCCAATGTAATGGCCAAGAGCTCTAGATCCCCTACATCGTAGTTCCGCTCAGCCGGTGTGAGCCGACGAGAGAAATACGCGCATGGGTGGAGCTTCTGATCGGAGGTTGAGCACTGCGAGAGAACAGTGCCCACCCTCGAATCAGAAGCGTCCACCTCGACAATGAATTGGAGCTGAGGATCGACCTGGGCCAAGATGGCCATGTTGGAAAATAGGCCCTTCAGTTTAGAGAAGGCCTGTTCAGCTGCCTCGGACCAAGTGAAAGGCACCTTGACCGAGGTCAGCTGTGTAAGAGGCTGTGCCTCCCCACTGTAATTTCTAATGAATCGACAGTAGAAATTAGCAAATCCTAAGAAGCGTTGTAGCTCCTTACAGGACTGGGGTGTAGGCCAATCAAGCACAGCCTTCACCTTGGCCAGATCGGCCCTCAGCTCCCCCTCAGCAACAATAAACCCCAGGAAGGAAGTGGAGCTGGTGGAAAACTCTCACTTTTCAGCCTTCACAAAGAGCTGTTTTTCCAGGAGATGCTGTAACACGGCCCTGCCATGGACTGAGTGCTCCTCTGGCGTGCGTGAAAAAATCAAAAATTCGTCAAGGTAGACAAAAACGAATTGATTAACCATATCGCGAAGGACGTCATTAATCATTCGTTGGAAGACGGCGGGGGCATTGGTGAGCCCAAAAGGCATCACAAGATATTCGAATTGCCCCAGGTGTGTTTTAAATGGCGTCTTCAATTCGTCCCCGTCGCGAATGCGGACTAACGCCAGCATGCAATTCTGGCGGAGTCCCCGCTGGAAGCTACCCGAGAGAGGAGGAAGCGGAAGCGGAGCGAACGCAAGCAAAAGCGCGGAAAAAGGGCCAGAATCCATGCTAGGCTAAAGGCTAACCCCTCCAGACCAGCGGTACCGTCACTTCTTCTCTCTAACATCCGCTCCCTCAAAAACAAGGTGGACGAACTGCGTCTGCTGAGAGAAACCCGGAGAGAGTGGAGGGACTGCTGTGTGTTTGTTTTCACCGAGACATGGCTCCATGGCAACATTCCTGACGAGGCCATTCAGCTGGAAGATATGGCGATGTTCTGTGCCGACAGGGAAACGGCGAGCTCCGGTAAGAGCCAGGGGAGTGGGCTATGCATCTATGTTAACAAGAACTGGTGCGTTAATGCCACGTTAGTGTCTAAACACTGCTCTCCGTTGGCGGAGTTCCTTATTGTAAATTGTCGGCCATATTATTTGCCGAGGGAATTCAGCAACGTGTTTGTAGCTGGTGTTTACAGAGCGCCGAGCCCTAATGCTAAAGCTAATGCTAAGAAGGCACTCGGGGTACTGCACAATGCGATCAGTGAAATCCAAACTTCACACCCGGACAGTTTTGTGGTGGTTGCGGGGGATTTTAACCACACCAGCCTAAAGACTGTGCTCCCCAAGTTTAAACAATGTGTAGACTTTAAGACCAGAGGAGAGAATATGTTGGACTTAGTGTACACAAACACAGATGCATATAAAGCGATACCCTGCCCCCATCTCGGCCGTTCTGATCACATGTCCGTGATGCTGCTGCCTGCCTACAAACATTTATTGAAGCGCAGCAGGCCAGCAGTGAAACAAATCAGGATTTGGCCAGAGAGTGCAACCTCTGCACTGAAAGACTGTTTTCTGCACACAGACTGGGAGGTCTTCAAAATAGCAGCCTACCAGGAAGACAAGACAGATGTGGAGGAGTATGCTGATACAGTCACCAGCTACATCGCAAAGTGCACAGAGGATGTCACTACAGTGAAGACCATCACTATGCAGGGTAATCATAAGCCCTGGATGACTGCAGAGGTGCGCTCGCTGCTTACAGCCAGAGGTGCAGCCTTCAGAGCGAAGGACAAGATCGCCCTCTGCTCAGCCAGGTCTGCGCTCTCAAAGGGAATTAAGGCGGCAAAGCGCGCCTATGCGGAGAAAATCCAGGGACACCTCTGTGACACTAGGAACACCAAGCAGTTGTGGCAGGGAGTTCAGACACTGACGGGCTATAAGTCTAGGCAGGGGGTCGATGATGACGACGCTTCGCTTCCAGACAGGCTTAACGACTTCTTTGCACGTTTTGAAGCATCAAACTCGACAATCAGAGGGAGGGCTGGCCCACCCCCACCATCGGTCGGACCAGCTTTTACCATCAACACAGCGGACACACGGAGGACCCTAACCAGAGTCAACCCACGCAAAGCTGCAGGTCCGGACAACATTCCGGGACGTGTGCTCCGAGATTGCGCGAGCGAGTTGGCGGATGTACTGACTGACATTTATAACATCTCCCTGAGTCAGGCCATCGTTCCCAGATGCTTCAAGACCTCTGTCATTGTACTGGTGGCAAAGAAACCAGTGGTGTCCTGTTTGAATGACTATCGTCCTGTTGCACTGACACCAATTGTGATGAAGTGTTTTGAACGGCTTGTCAAACCACACATTACAGCCTGCCTCCCTGCATCACACGACCCGCTCCAGTTTGCATATCGTTCAAACCGCTCCACGGAGGATGCTATAGTCACCACCCTACACTCTGTCATCACCCACCTGGACCAGAAAGACACCTACGCCAGACTCCTGTACATTGATTTCAGTTCAGCATTCAACACCATTATTCCCCAGAGACTGATGGAGAAATTACTCCTTCTCGGTCTGAACACCGCCACATGTCTCTGGATCCTGGATTTCCTGACTGAGAGACCTCAGTCTGTCCGGGTTGGAAACAACATCTCCAACTCTGTCACGCTGAGCACCGGATCCCCTCAAGGCTGTGTACTCAGTCCACTGTTGTTTACACTTCTAAAACATAACTGTGTATCCAGACATGAGGGGAACCAGATTATTAAGTTTGCAGATGACACCACGGTGGCGGGACTTATTCAGAGGGATGAGGAATCAATGTACAGGGAAGAAGTGAGAGACCTGGAGGGCTGGTGCAGGGAGAACAATCTGGTGCTCAACGTGGGCAAAACGAAGGAGATGATTATCGACTTCCGGCAGTCACAGCCTGAGCACGTCCCCCTCAGCATCGGCGGCCGTTTAGTGGAGAGAGTAGAGAACATCAAGTTCCTCGGAGTGCAGATCTCGCAGGACCTGACCTGGAGCAAGAATTCCTTGGAGATCAGGAAGCGGGCTCAGCAGAGAATGCACTTCTTGAGGAAACTCAAACAGGCCTCTCTCCCCATCTGCATCCTCAGGACCTTCTACAGAGGTGTGGTGGAGAGTGTTCTGACATACTGCATTGCTACATGGTACTCCAGCTGCAGTATGTCAGACAAAAAAGCTCTGCAGAGGATAGTCAAGGGGGCTGAGAGGGTAATTGGAGTCTCCCTCCCCTCTGTCCAAGAACTTTTTCAGAACCGTTGTAGGAGCAGGGCACTGAACATTGTCAAGGACCGTTCTCACCCTCTGCATAAACACTTTGAACTTCTTCCATCTGGTAAACGATTCCGGAGCATCAGAGGCAGAACCACCAGACTGATCAACAGCTTCCTTCCACGAGCTGTCAGGATGCTGAACAGTTGACCCGGAATCTCTCATACACACTACTGCACCTACGGACATTTTGTATAATTATAGTTAGTTAGTTTTTCTTTTTCCCCAAGTATGTCTCAGGGATGTGTGAATGGATGGGGGGGTGGGGGTGGGGGTGGAGCTATGTGGGAGTGTGTCTTAAATCATGCTGCTTCTTATATGGATGCCGAGAGAAACGCAATTTCATCTTGCCTGCACTACAGTTGTATGTACAGCAATATGACAATAAAGTTGATTTGATTTGATTTGATAAATGATACGCGGTAGGCAGATCCAATTTGGTAAATGCCTGCACGTGCTGAAGGAGCTCGAACACAGAGTTGATCAGGGGCAAAAGTTATTTATCTTTGACGGTAATGGCATTTAGCTCATGGAAATCTAAGCACGGCTGCAGAGATCCATCCTTCTTTCTGACAAAGAACCTTGCCCCAAGAGGAACTGAGGAGGGTTCAATGAGGCCGGCATTTAAAGAGTCCTTAATATAACTTTCCATCGCCTCCCTCTCCGGCCCAGAAAGGTTGTAGAGCCAGCTGGACGGCAACTGTGCACCCAGGAGGAGGTCAATAGCACAGTCGTAAGAGCAGTGAGGAAGCAAAGAAAGGACACGACTTGCTAAAGGCTTCCCCAAGGTCATGGTAGACCTCAGGTACAAGGCTGAGATCCGGCGGCTCCACCAGAGGAGAAGAGACGGAAAGGGACGGTGAACACTCAGCCGAACAGAGACAGGATGCTAAACAGAAGGGGCTCCATGAAGAGATGGAATTTTGTGCCCAATTAATGATAGAGTTATGCTTCCGGAGCCATGGATACCCCAGAACCACCGGGGATGATGAACTAGGGAGAATAAAGAACAATATGGTCTCCCAGTGGTTCTCGAACAGGATGGGAATCGGCACCGTGCGTTCGGTAATCGATGCCACACTACTACCAGATAATGCTGCAACGTTTAGTGAAGCCGGCAGTTTAGTCGTGGGAATGCCAATTTCCCACACGAGCCACGAAGAGATGAAATTTTACTCTGCCCCTGAGTCAATTAATGCCAAACCCTCCTCTCAACCCCCGGCAACTGAATGAGGGCTGGAATGGAAAAGTTACCGGGGGGAATGAATGGAGTTCCCGCCCGTCAAACCCCCCACGGCTACTGACGGGCCACGTCTTTTTGGCAGGAGGCAATTAAGTATCTTGTGCTCAAGAGAGCCACAATATACAGTATGCAAGCACCGGCTCTCCTCCGTCGCTGGTGCTCCTCCGGAGTCAGACGGACTCGGCCAAGCACCATAGCCTCGGAGGAGGAATCGGCCTCACCTGTGCCAGTAGCCGGGGAAAACGTGTGCAAGACAGGCGGGCCAGAGGAGGCCTTCCGCTCCTTTGCGCACTCGCGGTAGCAGTTGTCCAAACTGACGGCTTGATCTATGAGCTCATCCAGAAAGGAGGGAGCAGCATGAATCACCAGGTCGTTGCGAAGGTTGGCATTAAGACCCTGGAGGAAGACGCTTCTTAAGGAAACATCATTCCAACCAGAGTCCGCTGCGACGACCCGAAACTCCACAGAATAATCGGCTGCAGACTGACTGCCCTGGCGGAGTGACAAGACATGACTCATGATGTTACCCTCGCTCTCCGAGCGATCAAAAGCCCAGGAAAACTCATTTATAAATGTATTAAAAGTGTAGTGAGGACCCTCCGCACTGTCTAAAATACTGTAGACTGAGCCCAGCTGAGGGCTCGATCTCACAGCAGGAGGGTCATGAAATGAATTTTGGACGTGTTGTCTGGGTATTCCCCGCCCATCTGCCGCTGATAAAGCTGAACCTGACACAGAAACCCATTACATTTCCCCACCTCCCCCGCATACAGGGCAGGTGAGGAAACGGCGGTAGTTCGGTGGATGGTGGAAGAAACTGGGTTAGCAGGCAGGGGGAGAGGACCCAAACGAGACATGTGACTAAGGTGGTCAGTGACTGTGCTCAGCTGCTGTGTATTGGTCTGCAGCTGTTCAGTCAGCACGGCCACCTGCCTCTCTGTTACGTTGAGATTGTAGAGGGCGGAGCGCTCCGCTGATGTAGCACCTGCTGAGCCTAATGCATGGCTGGCTCATTCTGTCATGATTACAAGAAATATCAGCTCATGTGGAAGATGCTACACCAGGGAATGCAAACAATGCAGAGAGGCAAGGTTTAAATAAAATTTTATTGAAAAGAGTGGACGCAGGATTAGCAGAAAAACACCTCACCCGCCAGAGGAGAACCCAGCGAGTGGGACCAGAGAGCCCGACAGAGGAGCCCAGTATGGCAAAGATGATTTGGAGAGGAAGCTGCGGATGAGTAGGGCTGGGGAAATGTCTGACCGGGTGGAGTAGGCGATCTGGAGAGAAGACAATGATGACAGAGCAGGTGAGTGCACATCGAACCCCGGGGACACACCACAGAGATGGCAGCAAACCAAAGAGCCAGCGGTGGAACATTCACAAACTGGTCCTTTTAAGCGCTGGCAGCAAAGAGACAGCAGGTACGTCCACTCAAGCAGGTGTATTGATTACTGGGGAACCAGGGAACCCCCCATAAGAAAGGAGGGGGAGCACGCTCGCCCAATCATACCACTAACTACAAATAATTTTGCTTTCCACCTTATTCCTAGCCCCCATGATGCCTTGCTTGAATTATGGGCGCAACTTCCTGTACTAGTTTAGAACGTGGAGTTGTCACTGAAATGAAATACCTTTCCTTGTTAAAAAACAATGACTCTGGCATCAAAAATGCATGAACATGGCCTTTTGCGCCTCAAAGAGTAATATAATCATACCACTTCCCATGATTATCGAGGGATGGGAAGATGACCTTAAAAAGTGGCCTCGCAGACAGTATTTCCATTAGTTAACTCCGCTGCTAAGATGCTAACACTGTAAATAAATAAAAGCTCTGAGATATATCAATGTTTCCACTGCAATAAAGTTGGTTGAATTTTGTTACAATATGTTGGACATAATCAGATTTATCTTGGAGCAGATGTAGAATCTAGTCAGAGCCACAAAGAACCACAACACCCTGCTTGGGTGTTTTAATGTCGGGATAAATACAGACAGCTGCAGCTGTTTGTTTTACCCCGAAATTAAAATGCTCATGCTGCTGTCATGATGTGAATGCTTGTCATTTAAATTAAGACATACAGACATTTTCTGACAGTTGCTCAAAATTTTATTGATCTATATTTTGTGATAATTTAAAAATTAATGCATGCTGAAGCTGCTAATATCAAATCCTAATATCAATCTGGGCGCATGCGCACGCAGCAACCGGCAGCTGGTGAATTAGTGCATGTGTGTGTGTGTGCTTTTGTGTACATTTTAACGTTTTTATAAAATCCTCTGTGTCGTTTCTGCCCTGGAGTGTTTGTGGGAATATATGGCGAAGAGCTCCCTGGTATCTACAACATGGATTTCCTCTCCTCTCTCGCACTGCTGCTATCTGTGCTGTGGCTCTTTGTCTCTGAAGTAAACGCGTTCAGCTCCATGGCGAGCAGCATAGCGGGCAGAATACAATATTCCAGGGACGTGTTGCTACGCTTAAACACAGCTGATGCAGCGTCTGTGATTGAGCCTAAGCTGCAACTGCCGGACTTTATTTTGAGAGACAGACACAGCGGTGAAAAGAGAGACGGCAGAAGGAAGCGTGGAAGACTTGGAGGTGTGAAATTGCGCCTTAGGAGACGTAAGTTTGGTAACATTCCTCTTCCTTCGATAATTTTTGGGAATGCACAGTCTGTGAGAAACAAGGTGGATGAAATTCAAGGAAATGTACGCTACCAGAAGGATTTTAAGAACTGCTGCGTCATGGCTTTCACTGAATCTTGGCTTACTGCGCATGACCGAGATGCAGACCTGTGGATTGACGGCTTTGGAGCCCCGCTGCGCTCGGATCGGCAGGAAGAGGTAACGGGGAAGCGTCATGGGGGTGGAGTATGTTTATACATTAATAAGCAGTACTGCACATCTGTCACGGTCAGAGAGCACATCTGTACACCCGATGTGGAGCTGCTGTCTGTGTCACTACGCCCCTTTTATCTGCCTCGCAAGTTTCCCCAAATTTTCATCACAACCGTGTACATTCATCCGAGGGCAGACGCTGACTCCGCCTCCAGAACCATCTTTGATGTGATCCAGCGGCTGCAGTCAATTTCTCCAGAGGCGCCAAACTTCATTCTTGGGGATTTTAACCATGTTTCTTTAAAGAAGACACTTAAAAACTTTCATCAGTATGTCTCCTGCCCAACCAGGCGAAAAAAGACATTGGACCTGTGCTATGGATCCATAGAGAGGGCCTATAAATCACTCCCCCTTCCTCCTGTAGGATCCTCAGATCACAACTGTGTACATTTGCTGCCCACATATAAAACTGCTCTCAGAAGAGGCAAGGTGGAGATGAGAGACATTGATGTGTGGACAGAAGATTCAGAGCACAGCCTCCAGGAATGCTTTGACTGTACAGACTGGGAGATGTTCATAATGGCCTGTGGGGATGATTTGGACTCTCTGGCTGAGCTCACATGCTCATACATGGCATACTGTCAAAATAAGATTGTTCCACGTAAACGTGTCAAAATATATCCCAACAACAAACCATGGGTTACTCTCTTCTCGTCCTCTTTCGGCTCTTCTCTTTGTCCCTTTTTCTTGTCTTCACACCAAATGACTGCACAGCACTTCAGATCACTACGGGAGAACAAAGAACTCTTCATTTGCCTCAGAACAAAGGAGATTTCTCCCACGTGATTTTGTTTCTCTTTAAACATCTAGGAATTAATCTTTTTTTTTTCCTGAGCTCAAATCCTGATTCAGAGTCAAACTCCATTTCTAGACGTTTATTTTTATAACTTCCTTGTTAAACTTTCTTTAAACTCACCGTTTGTAATTTTGACTTTATGTTTATAGTTTTTATTGACCACTTACACCCTAGAAGCTAATTTTATTTCCATAAAGTCCGAAAATTCTTTTAATTTTGCTATTGGATCAGATTTTGTAATTATTTTCGAATTCCTTCGTGAAAAGTCGTTGATCCACGACGCGCAGCTGAAGAAATCAACACGCCACAAAAAAGGGAGACTTTTGGGCTGTACCTCAGCCCAGGTGATCAACACATCAAAATCTCATCTTGTGACAACCGAATATTTGCTGGACAAATATTCTGGCTTTTGGCGCTATCTACATTGAAAGCTTCCCGAGGATGACAAAAGGACCCTTCAGCTTCAACCTGGTCACATCCGGCACTACACTCAGAGACGGCAGTAGGCGGCGGTGCCCAGCGGAGGACTTACCGTGACTGCAGCGGCGGTGTGCGACGAGACTACCCGAAGCGATTGCTAAGCTAACGCTAGTTAGCTTAATGCTGGCGCCAGTCATTCCACCTTACACCAGCCTGAATCGAAGCCCAGCTGCGAGGCCCAGCGGAGATACTACCAGGCAAGCGGCTATTTGTTGACGGGGCTCAGCAGAGATTTCACCCAGGCAGACGACGGTAGGTGGCGGTGCCTAGCGGAGGATTTACCGTGACCTCAGCGGAGCTCGGTGGCAGCGGCGGTGTGTGACGAGACTCGGTTGGAGGAGCGGGACGGGAGACCAGTTACGGCGACTATGAGCAACGAGACCAGCAACAGAAGGGGCTAGTTGGCTAGCTGAGGCCCAGCTGGATTCGAGGACGATCGGATCAGATTCTGGCGATATAAGCAGAATTTATTTTACTATCCACAGATTTTCCTTTTCCTTCTTTCCAAGAAGGACTGAAGATGGCTGCCACCGGATTAAAAAGTGGGCTGATGGGCACCACTAATAAGCCTTCTCTACTTATCTACTTCCTCTTCGTTTTGTCTTTGTGTGTCTGGACCTGCAACAAGAAGGATTTTCCGACAAACTCAACCAAAGGTGAAGTTAAAAAGTTTTATCTGTATGGATTTGGGCTTGGACATCTCACCCTACACTCTATGTGGTCTTTAAAAGCCCTGAGCAAAAACTTCCAAATTAAGGCAAACATGGCTGTTAAGCAAAAATCACAATATGGCAGAGGATATACAGTTAAAGTTCTGTTAGTTCTGCTACTTCTGGCAGGAGATATTCACCTTAACCCTGGACCTGCCACTATTAAACAGCAGACCACTGGGTTAGCACAAAACCGAGCTGTACAAAAGCAAAAACAACATTTATTTTTCCAAACTGTTAATCATGCACGAGTTCTTTGGGACACCAAGGCTAAACCAAAGGGGATCCTCGGCGGTCATTTAAACATACGGAGCATAATCCCCAAAAGAGATGAGATTTCGGTGTTGCTGTTGGACTCAAATCTGGACTACCTTTGTCTCTCAGAAAGCTGGCTACACAGTAACATAGACACTAATATGATCGATATTGTGGGCTACCAGTGTTTTAGAAAAGACAGGCAGGTAGGGAGGGGAGGAGGTGTTTTAATTTACATCAAAGAGAAATATAAATGTCAACTGGTTGATTTGAATACTTCACTTGAATGTTTAGCTGTTAATGTATGTCTCTCTCCGGTAATGAATTTCAACATTGCAGTAGTGTACAACCCACCGTCACACAACTCTTCCTTTTATAATGAATTAAGTGATCTGGTTAAACAACTTGAGAAGAACAGAGAAACAATAATTCATGGTGACTTTAATATCAACTGGTCTGATAAAAAAGACAAACAAAAACTGAAAAGCCTCATGACTAAATTTAATTACCAGCAAATCATCAAAGGACCCACCAGGATAACCAAACAATCCAGAACACTTATTGACATGGTATTTACTAATAAACCAGAACGAATAACCAGAACCTATAATCTTGTAACTGGTCTCTCAGATCATAACATGGTTCTTGCTGTCAGGAAACTTACTAAAAAGCGACTACAGTATTTTGGGGGAGTCGATATTGACAAATCAAATTTTATTATCCCCAAATCAAAAAATGAGGAGTTTGAACATTACTTAGAGAATCAAAATTGGGAGCAGCTCATGGCAACATGTGAAGTAGATGATTGTTGTAATTTTATAACTGCAACAATCACAAAGTCTATAGAAAAATTTTCAAAGCAAATTAAAAGTAGACAACAGAAGATTAGCCTACCATGGTTAAATAATGAAATAAGAAAACTTATGAAGAGGCGAGACTATGCACTGAAAACATCACTAACCTCCAAACTACAAAATGATCACCTTGTGTACAAAAGTTTAAGAAATAAAGTGGTACATGAGCTGCGAAAATCAAAAATATCTTATTACAATAAACTGATAGATCATGCAAAGGGTAACAACAGTTCCCTATGGAGGCATTTAAATAACTTAACTAATAAAAAAAACGATCAGAAGGGGGTAAAGGAACTTAGAATCAATGGCAAGACCGTCAGTGACAAGGCTACTTTGGCAAATGAATTTAATTCACACTTTGTGGGCTCTGTGGAAGACTTAACAAAAATTTTTGTGCTGCCAAATGTGCTCAACAACACAAATTCCATACTCCCAACAGATACTTTTCACATCGATGAGGTAAATGAGAAGTTAATTGCTGGTATTGTTAAAACACTGTCAAACTCAAAAACTAGTGATATCTACAATATGAGCACCTCCTTTCTCAAAATGCACAGCAAAATATTAATCAAACCACTGACTCATCTCATTAATCTCTCCATTAGGTCTAGTACATTTCCATCTGGCTGGAAAAAAGCTGTCGTCATACCAGTTCATAAATCAGGCAGTAAAGACGATATATGCAATTACCGCCCAATCTCTATCTTACCAGTCCTATCTAAGGTTCTTGAAAAAGTTGTAGCTACACAGCTGATAGACTACTTACAAGACAGTCAACTTCTTCATCCACATCAATTTGGTTTTAGACCAGGATACTCAACAGAAACAGCAAATTGTTGCCTTATTGAAAACGTCAAACAGTCCTTGGACAGGGGTAATGTGGTAGGAGCTGTTTTTCTAGATCTCAAACAGGCTTTCGATACTGTAAACCACAGTTTGCTTTTATCCAAAATGGTATCTTTTAACTTCTCCCCAAATACATTAGAATGGTTTGCATCTTATCTCCAGAATAGAGAACAGTGTGTAAAAGTTCACCAGGATAAATCCTCATTTTTAAACAACCGCATGGGTATCCCACAAGGGTCCATTCTTGGTCCTTTACTTTTCAGCATTTTTATTAATGACTTGCTGTTACACTGCTCAGCTGCAACATGCCAACTTTATGCAGATGATGCAGTTATTTACACAGCTGCCAAGACTCCAGCACAGGCTGCAGATGTACTGTCTACAAGTATGGTTGATGTCCAAGAGTGGCTCCTCAAGAACCATCTATTGCTGAACCTTCAGAAAACAGTCTCAATGTGCTTTTCAATCAAAAAATGTAACCTGCAACATTTTAAAGTTAATATACATGATCATGACATCAGTTTAGCTACAGAATTCAAATACCTTGGCATTGTACTAGATCCTCAACTCAAATTTAATCTTCATATAAAGAAAATTTCAAAAACAGTAAAAAAAAATCTGAACTGCTTTAAATTAATTAGATATTACATACCTTACGAAGCAGCTGCACTGTATATGCATTCTATGGTTTTTTCTCATATATCATACTGTTTGACAGTCTGGGCTCAAGCAGCCCCTTCCACAATAAGACATATAGGTTCATTATATAATCAAACCCTAAAAATCTTGGACAAAAAGCCCATTAGGTGGCATCACTGTAATGTTTTAAAAAAATACAACCTATTGAGTTTTGAGAGCTTCATTGACCTCTGTCTTCTGAAATTAACGTTCAAATGTTTCCATAAATCAGCACCCGAGCCACTTGCTGGTTTCGTCCAAAGACAGGACAGCAGCAGAGCCACCAGGAGTTCTGTTAACAATAACTGTAAAATATTCCACCGCAGAACCACATTTGGACAAACAGCTTTCTCTATAAAGGGCAGTCACATCTGGAACACAATGCCAAATGAAATTAAAATAATAACGGACTTTAAAACATTCACTAAAAATGTTAAAAACTGGCTGAAAAATAAACAAGAATGTACTCATGTATGAATTATTTGTCTGCAAAGTGAGAGTGAATGAAGGGAAGGAATAAATGTGTTTGTTTATAGTGAGTGACGGAGGGAGGAAGGCCTGAAATAGGCAAATGTGAGTTATGTTATATGTGTTAAATGTGAGTCAGGCTGTTATATTTGTGTATTTATAATATTTATGTTAAAGGTGAGTCAGGCTGTTATATTTGTGTATTTATAATATTTATAATATTTATAATTGTGTATTTATAATTTTTCTGCATTGATGTATGTGGTTATTGTGTATATTTTTATCTTGATTCTTTTTTCTAAAGCCCATCCAGGGACAAGAGTTGCAAATTAGCTAATAGCTGTACACTCTATGTGCAACACATCAGATTGATTGTCTTTGATTAATTGTCTATGTTTATTGCACTGTCCCTGTCAAATAAACTAATCTACTACTACTACTACTACTAAATCAGTTAAATCCTGCTTACAGAGGAAAGCACTTGCCTTTAAACAGGGGTCTGTTTCTGAGCTACAGGTTGCCACTAAGGAGCTGAAGGCCAAAATTTTAAGAGCAAAACAGAATTATAAATCAGAGTTGGAAAGCAAGATGGCAGCAAATAAACTTGGTTCAGCCTGGGCCAGTATGAAAACTATTGCAGGCCTTCAGAGCACAGAACGCAGTAATCGTGTGTTTTTAGATGGTTTTAATTCAGACACAGAGCTGGCTAATGCTCTTAATTGTTTTTATGGTCGTTTTGACTCCTTTGATTTCAGTACAGAAATCCAAGATTTGAAACAGAAACTCAAAGACAATCAGCACTTTAATATTGAGGTGCAGGATGTTAAAAGGGAGTTCTGCGCTGTAAAAGTGAACAAAAGTCAGGGCCCTGATAATATATGTGGGCGCCTGGTAAAGTCCTGTGCACATGAACTGAGTCCTATATTTCATTACATTTTCAATAAGTCCTTACAGACACAACATGTGCCTAAGATCTGGAAAGATGCCGTGGTTGTTCCTGTTCCAAAATCCAGCTGTCCTAAAACGGTAAATGACTTTAGACCAGTTGCTTTGACTTCAATTTTAATGAAAATGTTTGAAAAACTGGTCAGATTTGAGGTCCTAAAGCAGACTGAGCATGCATTGGATCCCCTGCAGTTTGCCTATAGGCCTCACAGAGGAGTGGAGGATGCCACTCTCACTCTGTTTAACATGCTTTTTAAACATCTGGATTTTAATGGGACACATGCCAGGCTTTTATTTGTGGACTTTTCTTCTGCCTTTAATACAATCCAACCTCATATTTTAGTTGAAAGGCTCCTGCAACAATTTGATTTGAGCAATAATCTGGTGGGTTGGATTCTGGATTTCTTAACCAGAAACCGGGGGACCTCCAGTAATGCACTGGGCCTCACTCCTTTCCTCACTCTCTATGAAATATTTTTTTTTTGCTGGTCATTAACATTTGTTTGTTCTCTCCCATAGATTGAGTCCCCATCGTGCTGTTTGCTCTCTACATGTCTGTTCTTTTCTTCTTCTCTATCCCCTCACCCCCCAGCCAGTCGCAGCAGATGACTGCCCCTCCCTGAGCCTGGTTCTGCTGGAGGTTTCTTCCTGTTAAAAGGGAGTTTTTCCTCTCCACCGTCGCCAAGTGCTTGCTCACAGGGGATCGCCTGATTGCTGGGGTCTTTCTGCAACTGTGGGGGTCCTCCCTACAGTTGATAGTGCTATGAGATGACTGTTGTTGTGAAATGGCGCTATATAAATAAAGTTGAATTGAATTGAATTGAATTGAATTGAATTGAATTGAACCAACAGGACGCAGAGAGTAAGGGTCAATGGCACATTGTCTGACCTAAAGTGCTCTTCTACTGGCTCTCCTCAGGGGTGTGTGTTGTCACCACTACTCTTCATCCTGTACACAAACATGTGTCAGAGCAGACATGACAACAGACACATTATAAAGTATGCTGATGACTCAGTCATTGTCAGTCTACTTCAGGATGGTGAGAGTGGCCACGGCCCAGTAGTTGATGACTTTGTTCACTGGTGTGAGGATTCCTACCTGCAGCTGAATACAACAAAAACGAAAGATATGATTATTGACTTTAGGAGGAAAACTCCCAGGTACAAAGTCACCATACTAAAAGGCCAGACCACTGAATGTGTACAATCGTACAAATATCGTGGGACGATTATTGATAGTAAATTAAACTTTGAAGTGAGCTGTGAAAGGGTGTGCAAAAAGGGTCAGCAAAATTTGCATTGTTTGAGGAAACTGGCACGCTTCCAAATTGACCGAACCATAATGACAATGTTTTATCGGGCTTTTATTGAATCTGTTTTATCCTTTTCTTTAGTGTCATGGTTTGGTCAGATAAAACTGAAACAGAGGAAATCCTTGGATCAGGTAGTTAGATGGTCCAGTCGTTTGCTTGGTGAGTCACAGCTGAGCCTGGCATCCCTGTACACCAGACAAGTACAGAGGATGGCTGACTCGATTTTAAATGATGACTCCCACCCTTTGCACTGCAACTTTCAGCTTCTTCCCTCCAGACGGAGGTTTGCTGTCCCAAAAAGCAAAACCCAGCGCTACAAAAACAGCTTTATCCCTGCTGCTGTCAAAGAGTTGAACAAGCTATAAAATATATTGTACATATTTTATATTTACTTATTTTGTATGATGTGTGCCTGTGTTTGTGTCTATGTTGAATGTAATTAGTGGCTTGTAAATATGGATGTCACCAGACTGCAAAACAAATCTACCTACGGGTACAAATAAAGTAACCTGAACCTGAACCTGAACCTGATCCTTATCGTTCCAAGGCAGTGCAATGAATGCAACCTCCCCCCCCCCCAAAAAAAACTATTTGATATCGTTCTGAAATCATTAAGCCTTAGGAAGCAAACTGTTACTATTTTACTTCATGCAGCCTTGCATCTGGTGACATATATAAACGTCAGATCTGTGACATTCATACAAGTGAAAACATCCTGGTGCTGTTGTGTCTGTACCACCGATCACACCAGCAGTCCTTTTTAATTTTCGGTGCATGATCTACGCATTGCTGTTGAAGCCAGCACAGATTTAGCTTCAAAAATACAAAAACTACAAGTGCTGAAATTATCTGCCACATGAATGCAAACCAGGTATGTGGTGGACTATACATTAAAATGAATTAAATTCCACACTACTCCACTCTTACTGATTTATCGCTGCTTCATCCAAAACCGGAAGTTGCACCCATAATCGTTTCTACAGCAGCGCCCTCAGGAAAAAGGTGGATAAAGAAGAAAAAAGTTTTGAATGTAATGATTCCTGATGGCCAGAAGGGGGTGCTGTGGTGCCGTTAAACAAATGAACATGCGTTTAATGAAGAGAAGAGAGGCTGTGGGGCTGAAAAAGCAAATTATTACTTTTATTTTATAATGCTCTGGGATTTAAAAATAGATCACAAATTTTTTAAAAATGGGTTATGTTAAAAAGTGCTTTTTTTCCCTTCAAATCCACAAGCATAGAGAAAAACAGTATTTCGTAAGATCAAAGAAATTCATATTAATTTGGATACCAAAAAAGCAATTTGTACATTGGTTGTCTCAGAAAATTAATAGACATTCAAAAGACATTGGATCCCTATTGCCTTCAGAACTGCTTAGATTTTTCATGGCACTGATTCAACAAGGTACTGAAACCATTTCTCAGAGATACTGGTCCATTTTGATGTGATTGCATCACATAGTTGCTGCAGACCCATGATGCTCGATGCATCCATATCCATTCTTTCATGTTATTTATGCCAAATTCTGACACTACCACCAAAAATGAGGCTCGGCAGCATTTTTCCAAACTTTTATTGTCCAATTTTGGTGAGCCTGTCTGAATTATAGCCTGAGTTTCCTGTTGTGCCTGCATGGATCGCCACCTTGTCGTGGAGGAGGGGGCCTGTGTGCCCTGATGATCCCAGGAACTATGTTGTCAGGGGCCACTGGCCCCTGGTACTGTCCCTGAGGCAAAACTGGTCCTGGGTGAAGGGCCAGACCAGGAGCATCCCAATGGATGGATCGGTGATCCATCTGACTCCCTCTGCAGGTGGATCACCGACTTCCTGACGGACCGGAGACAGCATGTGCGGCTGGGGAAGTCTGTCTCAGACTCTGTTAGCATCAGCATTGGATCACCCCAGGGCTGTGTACTTTCCCCCCTACTCTTCTCCCTTTATACCAACTCCTGCACCTCCTCCCACCACTCTGTTAAGCTGATTAAGTTTGCGGACGACACCACCCTCATCGGGCTCATCTCCAACGGTGACGAGTCCGCCTACAGGGAAGAGGTGGCCCAGCTGGTGTCCTGGTGCAGCCACAACAACCTGCAGCTGAATGCTCTGAAGACAGCGGAGATGATTGTGGACTTCAGGAAAGTCACATCCCCCCTGCCCCCCCTCACCATCACAGGCTCTCCCATCACCTTTGCAGATTCCTTCCGCTTCTTGGGCACCACCATCACCCGAGACCTCAAATGGGAGCCAACCATCAGCTCCCTCATCAAAAAGGCCCAGCAGAGGATGTTCTTTCTGCGGCAGCTGAGGAAGCTCAAGCTACCCACCAAGATGTTAGTGCAGTTCTACACGGCCATCATCGAGTCCATCCTCACCTCCTCCATAACTGTGTGGTACGCAGGAGCCACTGCCAGGGACAGACTAAGGCTGCAGCGCGTCGTGCGCACTGCTGAGAAGGTGATAGGCTGCAAGCTCCCATCTCTCCAGGACCTGTACATCTCCAGGACCCGGAGGCATGCTGGCCGGATCATAGCCGATCCTTCACATCCTGGTCACGTGCTGTTTGCCCCCCTCCCCTCAGGTAGAAGGCTTCGGTCCATTCGGACTAAAACCTCCCGGCACATGAACAGCTTTTTCCCCTCTGCCATCAGACTGCTGAACACTAAGTGACTTTTGACTCTCGTGCACTATGTACAGCAGCTCAACCAGACTCATGTCAATCATCACTGTTTTTCTGTTGCATTATTGACTGCACTATGTGGTACTTCACATTATCTGCTACATGCTAATTTTTTAAAACTGCCTTGACTAGTACTACTCATTATTACTAGTATTATTATTATTATTACTTATTATTACTTATTTTTCTACACTTATTGCACGTTTCTAGTCCTTTAGTTTTTTAGTTTATCCCTTTTTCTCATTATGTTTTTAATGTTGCAGCATGGCACCGAGACAAATTCCTAGTTTGTGTATCACATGAACAATGGCAATAAACCTGATTCTGAATTCTGATTCTGGATCCCCTTGAAAAGGTTACAGTGTAGAAGATGTGCTCAATGATGAGGCTGGGTTTATTTCTCAGGTTCAGTTTTATTATCAGAACACATTCTCTATCAACCTCCAAGCAAGAAAAGAGACAGATCACAGTCACATCACTTCTCTTATACTCCGGAACATCGAAACTCAAGTCACATGGTGTCTGAGCAAACATACAGTCACATTGTAACCCCTTTGATCCTCCACCATTGTCTCTCAGCCTTCGATGGTCCGGGAATCCCTCCAGGGCCTCTCTCTGAGACAAAGGACAAATCTCACACCTCCTCGATACCTCCTGCAGGCTCAGTCCTTTTGTCCCTCGAGACGTGAAGCACAGGATAAACATTCAGCAATACATTTGTGGAAAATAAGTACCCAACATATGTGCCACATAACCCCCCCCAAATGTCTAATATGGGACAACAGAATCAGATATGCATGGCATTAAAAAAAAACCATTACCACATAACAAAAATTCAATCCACCAGTTGCCTAGGTCTAAACCTCCTGCCGTATCTGCTGTAAGCCGGCCTTGCTGCTTCTGCAGTGTCTTCCTGCACCTGTGGATTAGAACTGTTAGCCAAACTCTGTGGGGGTTCTGGAGAAAGCCTTCTCGGTGGTCTACCGCAACGGGGGGCTCTCACCAACTGCACTTGTTCATCAGCCAAAACAAAAGCAGGTTTAAGTCTGTTTATACAAATCAACTCCTTCCTATCTCCCAAATCTAGCAAAAAATGCTTCTCTCCTGTTTCCAGCACTCTGAAAGGTCCATCATAAAGTGGCCGCAAATTTGGGCGATGAGCATCATGTCTAACAAAAACAAACTCTGCATTTTTTAAAGCCTTCGGCACAAAAACGCGTGGGAATCTGTGATGAACCGGGCCAGGGAGCGTGTTTGATCCTGTGTCGCTCTGCAACAGCTGAGCGAGGGGGCAATTTGGTGCAGGGTTGTCAGGGAGAAATTCACCAGGTAAACGGAGAGGCTTTGTAAAAACTAACTCAGCTGGGGAGGCCTGCAAATCCTCCTTAGGTGCAGAACGCAACCCCAATAAAACCCATGGAAGTTTGTCAACCCAATTTGTATCCGTAAGCGACGCTCTGAGGGCCGCTTTCAATGACCTATGAAAACGTTCGCATAAACCGTTAACCTGGGGGTTATACGTGGTAGTGCGATGAATCTTCACCCCTAGGCTGCGGGCTATCAATGACCAGAGTTCAGAAACAAATTGAGGACCCCTATCGGACGTTATGTCCGACGGAACTCCAAAACGCGCAACCCAAGCTGTTAAAAACGCGCGTGCGACTTCTTCCGCAGTGGTGGATGCCAGAGGAACCGCTTCTGGCCAGCACGTGGTGCGATCCACCATTGTCAAAAGGTGTGTGCACCCCTGTGACAACGGAAGGGGGCCCACCAAGTCGACATGCACATGATCAAAGTGCTTAGCCGGGATGTGAAAAGGCTCCAAAGGAGCTCTAGTGTGCTTGTGTATTTTGGCTCGCTGACACGCTACGCAGGTTGCCGCCCACTCCTTGACCTGTTTACGCAACCCCGGCCAAACAAATTTCTCACCCACCATCTTGATCGATGCGCGCACCCCGGGGTGCGCCAGGGAATGGACCGAGTCAAAAACGCGGCGACGCCACACGGCTGGTACCACAGGGCGTGGCCGACCCGTGGAGACATCGCAGATAAGGGGAGGCATACCCATTTGCAGCACTCTGTCCTCCAGCCTTAACCCTGTTGGTCCAGACTGGAGCACGCGTACATCCGCATCGCTAACCTGCTCCGCGGCCATGGCTGCATAATCTAAACCTACGCGGACCGGGGCTGCGTGCGCTTCCGCGCCGCTACCTTGGCCCGCGGCCACGGCTGCAGAGTCCGCCCCCATGGGGCCTGGCGCCGCCACAGCACGCGAGAGACAGTCTGCCACTACATTATGTTTACCTGCGACATGCTGGATATCGGTGGTGAACTCCGATATCGTGGCCAGCTGTCTTTGCTGCCGGCCCGACCAAGGTTCTGAAATCTTGGCCATCGCAAACGTTAGCGGCTTGTGGTCCACAAACGCGGTGAAACGGTGCCCCTCCAACCAGAACTGGAAATGGTGAATGGCCAAGTGTAGGGCCAAAAGCTCCCTGTCGAATGCGCTGTATTTTTGCTCGCTATCGCGCAAGGTTTTGCTGAAAAACACGAGCGGCTGCCAGGTCCCTGCTACAAACTGTTCAATGACCGCCCCCACCGCTAAATCGGAAGCGTCAGTGGTGAGCGCCATGCGGGCCGTTGGGACTGGCTGTGCCAACAAAACCGCATTTGCCAGGGCTGTTTTGACTTGGGAGAATGCGCGCTCCCGATCCGGAGACCATTCGATTTTATTTGTGGGTTTTTGCTTCCACGGCTGCACGGTGGCGCAGTGGTTAGCACTGCGGCAGCACAGTTTACCCTTGGCCGGGGGATTGTGGGGATCGTGGGATCGTGGGTTCGATCCCAGCCCCCGACCAACAGTGATCTGTGTGGAGTTTGCATGTTCTCCCCGTGTTGCGTGGGTTTACTCCGGGATTTCTCCGGTTTCCTCCCACATGCCAAAAACATGCATGTTAGGTTAATTGGCTGTTCTAAATTGTCCCTAGATATCTGTTTCCTATAGGCCCTTAGAATAGAGGGTTAGCATTAATGAAAGTGCTTTGAGTGGTCTTTGTGACTAGAAAAGCGCTATATAAGTGCAGGTTAGTTAGTTAGTTAGTTAGTTCTCAAGTGCAGCACACAATGGTTGCATGAGCTGTGCCACGCTTGGGAGAAAACGGTTGTAAAAATTAACCATTCCCAAAAACTCCTGTAACGCTTTAACCGTTTGAGGTCGGGGAAAATCCGTTATTGCGCGTACTTTATTGGGCAGAGGGACCACTCCTTCTGGTGAAATGCGATGCCCCAAAAAATCAATTTGCACCACCCTAAACTGGCACTTCGCTGGGTTAATTATTAACCCGTGCTCTGCAAGCCTCTGAAAAACCTCTGTGAGGTGGCTTTCGTGCTCGTCTTCGGACGTGCTGGCTACCAAAATGTCGTCCAGGTAGACGAACACGAAAGGAAGATCGTGTAGAACCGCGTCCATCATACGCTGGAACGTCTGCACCCTTTAATCCAAAAGGCATACGCAAAAACTCAAAAAGCCCGAAAGGAGTTATTACCGCAGTTTTGGGTATATCTTGAGCGCGCATTGGGACCTGGTGGTAACCAAGCACCAAGTCTATTTTAGAAAAAATGCGCGCCCCCGCCAAATGAACCGAAAAATCTTGGATGTGCGAGATCGGGTAGCGGTCGTGCACTGAGGCGTTATTCAACCTGCGGAAATCACCGCAAGGTCGCCACGAACAATCAGCCTTTGGGACCATGTGTAGCGGTGAAGCCCAGGGGCTTTTAGAATATCTAATGATGCCCAGTTTTTCCACGTTGGCGAACTCCTCGCGTGCTATGGCCAGTTTAGCTGAGTCCAAGCGCCGAGCTTTTGCAAAAACTGGCGGCCCGGTGGTAGTGATAAAATGTTCCACCCCATGTTTAGCCACTGTCGCTGAAAACGTTGGAACTGTGAGTGCTGGGAACTGAGTGAGCAGTGCATGAAACTTACCACCTGCGGCTATGGCGTTGGCCTGTGCAGTCGGCGGAGCCGCCCGGGGCTGTGCAGGAAATAGAGTGAAAAGACATTAACCAAACATTAACCAGACGTCTATTAGCAAGATCAACCAATAAACGATGTGAGAATAAAAAATCAGCACCTAACATGTTGAAACTGACTGCTGCTATGACAAAAGTCCACTCGAATGTCCGGCCGTGTAAAGACAGGAGCAGAGTCTTCTCCCCGAAGGTCTTAATCGCCAAGCCGTTCACCGCCGACACCAGGGGACCACTGGAAGGCGCCAGCCGGTCAGCGTAGGAGGGTGTGATGAAACTCAGCTGGGAGCCTGTGTCCACCAGGAAGTGCCTCCCTGATCGCTCGTCCCTCAGGTAGAGCAGCTTGGTCTTTTCGCCGAGAGCCGCAGCTGCTACAGACTCCCGGTCTTGGCGTTTCCCGAGCGTTTGAACTGGCACGGTGGAATGCACTTGCGTGCTCTCTCAGCGAAACGGTGATGGTAAAAGCAAAGGACGTTGCCCGCTCCGCGTCTCCTGGCCTCCGCCGCTGCCGTCATCAGTGAGTCTGGTGCTGCAGCCTCTGGCCCCCTGCCATCTCCGGGTGTTGCGCTCAGCTCTGCTGCTGCGGCCGTGGCCGTGTGTCATCTATGAGCGTCGACGAGCCGCTGCGCCTCCTGGCCCAGCTCGTGGTAGTCTCGTTGGGCCAGCAGCTGTGAACTGGCCAGGGTAACTCTCACCGCTGACGGCAGTGTCCTGAGGAAAAGGTGGGCGAAAATAAAACCATCATCTTCGGAGTCTCTCAAACTCAGCATCCTCGCCATCAGGTCTGCAGGTCTCTCGGCCTCGTCTTCAGTCAACGCCAGGAGCTTCTCTGCTCGCTCTCCCAGCGAGGGGGTGAAGGAATGGATGAGAGCCGCTTTCAATGCGCCGTACTTGTCGTCGTCTGGCGGGTGGTTAATCAGGCTCTCTACCCGCTGGGCTGTGTGGCTGTCCAGCTTCGCAACCACATGGTAGAATTTCGTGGCGTCTGCCGAAATTCCCCTAAGATGGAACTGTGCCTCGACTGCGTTAACCAGGAGCGTGGGCTATGCTGCCAGAAATCAGGTAGCTGGACTGTGGTAGCTGCATTAGCTTGGCTGGCTTCTGATGAGTCCGGTGCAGAGGAATCGTCACCGGCCATAATTCGTCGTAGGTCACCAGTGTAGAGGATGTGCTCAATGATGAGGCTGGGTTTATTTCTCAGGTTCAGTTTTATTATCAGAACACATTCTCTATCAACCTCCAAGCAAGAAAAGAGACAGATCACAGTCACATCACTTCTCTTATACTCCGGAACATCGAAACTCAAGTCACATGGTGTCTGAGCAAACATACAGTCACATTGTAACCCCTTTGATCCTCCACCATTGTCTCTTAGCCTTCGATGGTCCGGGAATCCCTCCAGGGCCTCTCTGAGACAAAGGACAAATCTCACACCTCCTCGATACCTCCTGCAGGCTCAGTCCTTTTGTCCCTCGAGACGTGAAGCACACAATAAACATTCAGCAATACATTTGTGGAAAATATGTAACCAACATATGTGCCACAACAGCAAGGATCCAGTGTAGCCAAAGGAGCCACATGGCTCCACCCTCCAGTGGGTTCCCCATCTACAGGAGGGGTCATGGAGATCATGGAGCTACGTGAACCGGCGGCAGTCTGGGCTTCTCTGCTTGGATTGCTTCCCCCATGACACGGACCCCCAGACAAGGATGGATGAATGTTTCCAGTTCTTAGCTGACAGGAGTGGTGCCACTTGAAGGTCGCATTCTTTGTCATCAGACGAGACTCTAACAGGGACCATAAAATGTGACAGATTTATTCAACATTATGATGTCTAGCGTAGAAAATGCGACAACCCACAGTAGTCTACAATGTGAAGTTTCTGACCTGGAGCTGGTCAGGGTGGCCTGCCATTGCTGACAGATCCAGGCAGTTTGATAGCTTATTTTGTTTGTGTTCATGTTCCAAACATTATCAGTTATCCACACACTCCATACTGGCTGGTTCACTGACATACAGACGTGGACAAAATTGTTGGTACCCCTCTGTTAATGAAAGAAAAACCCACAATGGTCACAGAAACAACTTGAATCTGACAAAAGTGGTAATAAATAAAAATTTTATGAAAATTAACCAGTGAAAATCAGACAATGCTTTTGAATTGTGGTTCAACAGAATTATTTTAAAAAACAAACTCATGAAACAGGACTGGACAAAAATGATGGTACTCCTAGAAAAGATTGAAAATAATGTGACCATAGGGACATGTTCAACTAAGATGTGTCCTCTAATTAACATCACAGGTGTCTACAAACTTGTAATCAGTCAGTCGGCCTATTTAAAGGGTGACAAGTAGTCACTGTGCTGTTTGGTGACGGTGTGTACCACACTAAACATGGACCAGAGGAAGTAAAGGAGAGAGTTGTCTCAGGAGATTAGAAAGAAAATTATAGACAAGAATGTTAAAGGTAAAGGCTATAAGACCATCTCCAAGCAGCTTGATGTTCCTGTAACTACAGTTGCACATATTATTCAGAAATTTAAGATCCACAGGACTGTAGCCAAACTCCCTGGACGTGGCCGCAGGAGGAGACGAATAATATAAATGGTAGCAAAAGAGCCCAGAACAACCTCTAAACACATTCAAGGTGAACTCCAAGGTCAAGGTACATCAGTGTCAGATCGCACCATCCATCATTGTTTGAGCCAAAGTGGACTTCATGGGAGATGACCAAGGAGGACACCACTGTTGAAAACAAATCATAAAAAAAGCCAGACTGGAATTTGCCAAACTGCATGTTGACAAGTCACAAAGCTTCTGGGAGAATGTCCTATGGACAGACGAGACAAAACTGGAACTTTTTGGCAAGGCACATCAGCTCTGTGTTCACAGACGCAAAAATGAAGCATGCCAAGAAAAGAACGCTGTCCCTACTGTGAAACATGGAGGAGGTTCTGTTATGTTCTGGGGCTGCTTTGCTGCA
This sequence comes from Pholidichthys leucotaenia, assembly GCA_020510985.1. NCBI lineage: Eukaryota > Metazoa > Chordata > Actinopteri > Cichliformes > Pholidichthyidae > Pholidichthys > Pholidichthys leucotaenia. The sequence continues at coordinate 295,656,818 of CM035846.1, forward strand.
TCTGGCACAGGGTGTCTTGAATCTGTGCAGGGTACAATGAAATCTCAAGACTATCAAGGTATTCTAGAGAGAAATGTGCTGCCCAGTGTCAGACAGCTTGGTCTCAGTCGTAGGTCATGGGTCTTGTAACAGGATAATGACCCAAAACACACAGCTAAAAACACCCAAGACTGGATAAGAGCCAAACATTGGACTATTCTAAAGTGGCCTTCTATGAGCCCTGATCTAAATCCTACTGAACATCTGTGGAAGGAGCTGAAGCATGCCGTCTGGAGAAGGCACCCCTCAAACCTGAGACAACTGGAGCAGTTTGCTCATGAGGAGTGGGCCAAAATACCTGCTGAGAGGTGCAGAAGTCTCATTGATAGTTACAGAAATTGTTTGATTGCTGTGATATCCTCAAAAGGTTGTGCAACAAAATATTAATTTAATGGTACCATCATTTTTGTCCAGGCCTGTTTCATGAGTTTATTTTTTAAAATAATTCTGTTGAACCACAATTCAAAAGCATTGTCTGATTTTCATTGGTTAATTTTCATAGAATTTTTATTTATTACCACTTTTGTCAGGTTTTTCTTTCATTAACAGAGGGGTACCAACAATTTTGCTCACGTTTGTATGTGACTTTTGATTTAATTTATTAATTGAGCACACCAATTGTTTGATGTGGAGTCTTATTTGTGACATGTCTTGAGTCAGGTTTGTAACAAAAGAAAATGTAAGACCTAACATCTGCTGGCCATTATATAAAATACTGATTTAAAACCACATTTGCTGGGGGGGGGGGGATGCTTGAGAGCACCGCATTTAGTAGGCACCCTTTTTAGAAGCTCCTCCACGCCAGATTATAATTTTAAATATTTTGACAGCCTTATTCCTTATTTTATTGGCCTTGGACACTTTCTTAATAAAGGATGTCATGATCTGAGCATGGGGGGATTCCACCGGGCTCAGTCTTTCAGCCTTTTTTCATATTTGTACTGTATTGTCATTTTGAGTTGCCTTCCTGTCACTTTATCCTTGGTTACTTTGTCACATATCCTGTATTGTATCTCAGTATGATTTATTTTCCCGTTTATGTTCATTGTAGTTTGTTAATTACATTTTTGAGGTTACTTGACTTTTTTTTTCTGCCATCTCATTATATTTGTATTCTGTTGTGTTCTCTCTCTCGGGATTGACAGCTGTCAGTGGCTTTCTGGGGTCTTGCTCTGCGTGGGTGTGGCCCTGTCAACTGTCAGCTCCGATCGCTTCCTCCTCTCTCATCACTTCCAGCTAGTCTAAATTGTTTCTTTGCTTTCTCCTGCCCGCTCAGGTAACCCACACCTGTGATCACTTGTTTCATTTTGTTTCTAGCCTTATTTAAGGGGCTGTGCACTGTTTTCCGGCGCAGCACCCTAATCTCAATTCTCAACATACAAACGTAAGTTCCTCTGATCCTTTGCACCTTTTGATATTTCATGTTAATCTTTTGTATCTAACCTGCATGTGTTCCACACTCTTTCTGGTTATCTCAGACGAGCGTTCCTCATCTTATTATTTCTCCTTGTTGTATCCTGCCCTCATTCTGTGATGTTTTTGCTCTGCCTTAATAAACATGCAAACTCACAGCCAGCGTTTGGTGCCTTTAATCCTGCCCTGAAGGGCATTTATGACAAAGGGGAGTCTGCCGCGTTAGCACTATTGGCAGAGTATGCCGAAAAAGATGTCTAAAAGAAGCAACTTGCCTCGACCAACCTCAGCTAATGCTAATAGTGCTAGCCCAACAAGCTATGCTAGTGGAGCACCTCCCAGCAATTCCTCCGATGGCGACCATGGTGATGAAGACGAACTACCGCAGCTTTGGGTGAAAAAAAAAAAAAAAAAAGATGGCGGCGCGCCTAGACGCAGCGGCCCCTCTTGGCATCAGCGAGTGTGAGAGTTTTAATCATCCCAGACGTACATTCTGTAAAACTTACAACCGTGAGACCTTATTAAACATCAAGGTACTGCACGCTGCAAGAATCGCGGCGATCGGTTGTGATTTGGACATTCTACGCCAGCATGGAATTTTGGCGGAGTCCCCGCTGGAAGCTACCCGAGAGAGGAGGAAGCGGAAGCAGAGCGAACGCAAGCAAAAGCGAGGAAAAAGGGCCGGGATCCATGCTAGGCTAAAGGCTAACCCCTCCAGACCAGCAGTACCGTCGCTTCTTCTGTCAAACGTCCGCGCCCTCGAAAACAAGGTGGACGAGCTGCGTTTGCTGAGAGAAACCCGGAGAGAGTGGAGGGACTGCTGTGTGTTTGTTTTCACCGAGACATGGCTCCACAACAACATTCCTGACGAGGCCATTCAACTGGAAGATATGGCGATGTTCCGTGCCGACAGGGAAACGGCGAGCTCCGGTAAGAGCCGGGGGGGTGGGCTATGCATCTATGTTAACAAGAACTGGTGCGTTAATGCCACGTTAGTGTCTAAACACTGCTCTCCGTTGGCGGAGTTCCTTATTGTTAATTGTCGGCCATTTTATCTGCCGAGGGAATTCAGCAACGTGTTTGTAGTTGGTGTTTACATAGCGCCGAGCCCTAATCCTAAAGCTAATGCTAAGAAGGCACTCGGGGTACTGCACAATGCGATCAGTGAAATCCAAATGTCACACCCGGACAGTTTTGTGGTGGTTGCGGGGGATTTTAACCACACCAGCTTAAAGACTGTGCTCCCCAAGTTTAAACAATGTGTAGACTTTAAGACCAGATGAGAGAATATGTTGGACTTAGTGTACACAAACACAGATGCATATAAAGCGATACCCCGCCCCCATCTCGGCCGTTTTGATCACATGTCCGTGATGCTGCTGCCTGCCTACAAACCTTTATTGAAGCACAGCAGGCCAGCAGTGAAACAAATCAGGATTTTGCCAGAGAGTGCAACCTCTGCACTGCAAGACTGTTTTCAGCACACAGACTGGAAGATCTTCAAAATAGCAGCCTCCCAGGAAGACAGGACAGATGTGGAGGAGTATGCTGATACGGTCACCAGCTACATCGCGAAGTGCACAGAGGATTTCACTACAGTGAAGACCATCACTATGCGGGGTAATCATAAGCCCTGGATGACTGCAGAGGTGCGCTCGCTGCTTACAGCCAGAGATGCAGCCTTCAGAACGAAGGACAGGATTGCCCTCCGCTCAGCCAGGTCTGCGCTTTCAAAGGGAATTAAGGCGGCAAAGCGCGCCTATGCGGAGAAAATCCAGGGACACCTCTGTGACACTAGGAACACCAAGCAGTTGTGGCAGGGAGTTCAGACACTGACGGGCTATAAGTCTAGGCAGGGGGTCGATGATGACGACGCTTCGCTTCCAGACAGGCTTAACGACTTCTTTGCACGTTTTGAAGCATCAAACTCGACAATCAGAGGGAGGGCCGGCCCACCCCCACCATCGGTCGGACCAGCTTTTACCATCAACACAGCGGACACACGGAGGACCCTATCCAGAGTCAACCCACGCAAAGCTGCAGGTCCAGACAGCATTCCGGGACGTGTGCTCCGAGACTGCGCGAGCGAGTTGGCGGATGTCCTGACTGACATTTATAACATCTCCCTGAGTCAGGCCATCGTTCCCAGATGCTTCAAGACCTCTATCATTGTACCGGTGGCAAAGAAACCAGTGGTGTCCTGTTTGAATGACTATCGTCCTGTTGCACTGACACCAATTGTGATGAAGTGTTTTGAACGGCTTGTCAAACCACACATCACAGCCTGCCTCCCTGCATCACACGACCCGCTCCAGCTTGCATATCGTTCAAACCGCTCCACGGAGGATGCTATAGTCACCACCCTATACTCTGTCATCACCCACCTGGACCAGAAAGACACCTACGCCAGACTCCTGTACACTGATTTCAGTTCAGCATTCAACACCATTATTCCCCAGAGACTGATGGAGAAATTACTCCTTCTCGGTCTGGACACCGCCACATGTCTCTGGATCCTGGATTTCCTGACTGAGAGACCTCAGTCTGTCCGGGTTGGAAACAACATCTCCAACTCTGTCACACTGAGTACCGGAACCCCTCAAGGCTGTGTACTCAGTCCACTGTTGTTTACACTTCTATCACATGACTGTGTATCCAAACACGAGGGGAACCAGATTATTAAGTTTGCAGATGACACCACGGTGGCGGGACTTATTCAGGGGGATGAGGAATCAATGCACAGGGAAGAAGTGAGAGACCTGGAGGGCTGGTGCAGGTAGAACAATCTGGTGCTCAACGTTGACAAAACGAAGGAGATGATTATTGACTTCTGGCGGTCACAGCCTGAGCACGTCCCCCTCAGCATCGGCGGCCGTTTAGTGGAGAGAGTAGAGAACATCAAGTTCCTCGGAGTGCAGATCTCGCAGGACCTGACCTGGAGCAAGAATTCCTTGGAGATCAGGAAGCGGGCTCAGCAGAGACTACACTTCTTGAGGAAACTCAAACAGGTCTCTCTCCCCATCTGCATCCTCAGGACCTTCTACAGAGGTGTGGTGGAGAGTGTTCTGACGTACTGCATTGCTACATGGTACTCCAGCTGCAGTATGTCAGACAAAAAAGCCCTGCAGAGGATAGTCAAGGTGGCGGAGAGGGTAATTGGAGTCTCCCTCCCCTCTGTCCAAGAACTTTTTCAGAACTGTTGTAGGAGCAGGGCACTGAACATTGTCAAGGACCGTTCTCACCCTCTGCATAAACACTTTGAACTTCTTCCATCTGGTAAACGATTCCGGAGCATCAGAGGCAGAACCACCAGACTGATCAACAGCTTCCTCCCACAAGCTGTCAGGATGCTGAACAGCTGACCCGGAATCTCTCATACACACTACTGCACCTATGGACATTTTGTATATTATAGTTAGTTATTCTTTTTCCCCAAGTATGTCTCAGGGATGTGTGAATGGATGGAGGTGGGGTGGGGGTGGGGGGTGGAGCTATGTGGGAGTGTGTCTTAATCATGCTGCTTCTTATATGGATGCCGAGAGAAACGCAATTTCATCTTGCCTGCACTACAGTTGTATGTACAGCAATATGACAATAAAGTTTGATTTGATTTGATTTGATTTGAAATCTCAAACAAGAGTCTCACCCGCGTGAATGACAGGTTTGATCAATTGGACCAGACCCTGCAAGCTCTACAAAACACTCAAACTGAGCTCCTTGAAAAGGTGGAACTCATGGAAGGGTAACTGTTGGAGCACGATAACCGTATTAGCTGCCTAGAAAAGACATTGTCCTCCATGAAAGAAGAAAACAGTGCACTCAAGCTCAAAGTAGATGACCTCGAAGGCTATTTATGGCGCAACAACATCAACATTATTGGCATACCTGAAGGAGAAGAGAGGGGTAAACCAATGGAATTTGTGGAGGCACTCATTCCAAAGCTCCTGGGTGAGGATAACTTCCTAGTCTACGGTGACCGTTGACCGAGCACACCACACCCTGAGACCGCCTCCGCCTGAAGGAGCCAGACCTCATGCCATCATAGCGAGGATCCACTTCTATCGTGAAAGACAGCTGATACTGTGGCTTCAGAGTGTCATGTGTCTGGGACTTATGTCTTCCAGACCCCAGACACAGACTATTGTATTTTGTTTTCTCTGTTTTTGTGTCTGCACATTTGTCTTGGGTTTCTGTGTGTCTGCCTCTGCCCCTCTCACTCCAGACATTCCTCACTGTCTGCTCCTCTCCCTGCTTAGATCCTTACACCCACTCTTACGCACACACATAGACACATACGTGCTCACACTCATTCACACACACACACCTGTTTCCACTCATTCAGCACACCTGTTGCAGCTCATCACCTGCCTCCACTCTGTGTCATTAGTTCACTCAATATTTATACCCTGTTAGTTTGTTCACTCAACGTCGTGGTGTTAGTCTGTTCCCTGCACTTAAGCCGCTTTTCCACTAGCACAGCTCGCCTCGCCCCGCCTCGTTTCGCTACTACTCGGTTCGGCCTCGGTTTTGTCTCCATAGCAGCCGGGTAAAGCGGGGTTAAGCTGGGGTGGGTGGGATTTTTTTTACAGCAAGGCGGCGCCACACTCCCGTGACGTAAAACACGCGACCCAAGCAAAACATAACACGGCGGCTGTACAAGGCGACTCCTCGGTCTGTGGCTTTTTTCACCGTAAATGCCAAAAAGGACCGCCAGACAAGGGTACAGGCAGCGAGACGAAACACTCTGGAATAGTTCTGCAGCTTCTGGGAGAGCTGAAGACGTGAGGATACAAACTAGGTCATATATGACGGTAAGCTAGTGGTTGCTAATGCTAGTTTGCTACTACACTGTAGTAGCAAACACTACACTGTAATGTCTACACTGTAATGTCTGCAAGTTATCGCTGTTAGGTACTAAAATATGTATGCTGTGTGTGTTTCAGATGGCTCTGTTGTGGGAAAATTACCGCTTCAAACGGTCGGTCTGGGCGTTCAACACAGCCTGTCACTGATGTCAACACAGTCTGTCACTAATGTCAACACAGCTTCACAAACGATCAGTGGTTATAGAGCTTAAGAATGTCTGTAGAAACGTTTATTTCCTGTGCAACAAATTGCTCTGATCTGTGTGAAAATCATGGAGAGACTGTTGAGACATCATGGACATACCTGCTCCAGCAGTACTGAGTCTGAGGTGGTGTCACAGCAAAAAATGATAAGCCGACACAACTTGATCGCCAGGTTAATAACTATATTAGCCACAAAATATATATTCAAAAAGTAAACAGTACTGACTTAGGTATTATAAGATATATTTGACAGTTATGATGCATTTTAGGCCAAAACAAACTTGATCTAGGATTAAAAGCAATTAAAATGATGCAGTCACAAGGTTACATGGAAAATGCTTGATTTACTAGATACATGTACTGTAGAAATATATATTCTCTGCATCAACAATGTACTATATGTAACGGAGTCGAAAATGCACCTTAAACATTCCTTTTCTCAGTCATATTTTCCTTTATATTATTGTGAATTTTATTTACTTGAGTGCTTTTATTTTGGCGGTACACTGCCCACATCCGCTCTTCCCGTACCTCCGAGGCTCCGGTAGCTCCTCCTTTCCCCCACAGTACCGCTTTGCTTTGCTGGGGGTAAGTCGTACCTAAAACGTTGCTGGCATTAAATGACTGTTTTGCTCATCAGTTTTATCATTTAAACTGCAACCTTGGTTTGTAATTGTTCCTTGTTAATTTGACATGGTACTGTAGTATATTTTTCATTGTTTATATTGTAAATAAGAGTTTTATGGATGTTTTCGGCACACCTTAGAAGTCCACTAGTCGCCATTTTAGAATTGCGCGCCAATATAAGCTCTATGGTGACTCTGGCAGCTTGTGCCGTTGTGTAACTTATATCTTTGTAAATGTAGGAGCCTGTGTGGGATCGAGGTACAGACGAAGAGTGATGTGTATTGTTTTATTTCTCCAACAGGTATGTTTGTTTTTGGAAAATTTTCTCATTTGTAATGTAATTCCGCTGGTCTGCTATTTTCATTTAATGTCCACTAGAGGGCATATTTCATGTATCTTTATATGGTTTAACCCTGTTGCAAAAGGGAAATGTTAATGTTTTTTGTATTTGTTAAGAGAAAATGTTTCTCATTTTGAAATTTAGCTCTTGTTTAATGAAATATTCTTTTGTTGGTAATAATATGAATGTGAAAAAGTGAATATATGTGATTTATTTTATGTATTGTGAAATTATTTTAGAGCTCCCTTTCCCACACAGTACCGCCTTGCTTTGTTGGGGGAGCCTGTGTGGGATCGAGGTACAGACGAAGAGTGATGTGTATTGTTTTATTTCTCCTACAGGAGCAAATAAATTGTGGGAAACATCAGTCTGGTGTCATTGTGATCCATATGCCACCCACACGTATACACTAGTGTCGCCGATCACAGCCGTTTTAGGGTGCCCAAAAAGGGGACCCGTTACATATACATGCATTCATGTAGTATTGCACTGACAATAAACCTGTGAAGTTTTTGCAGATGTCTCTTTTTTTATATGTGAAGGTTACCACCATGTGACATAAATTTAATACTGACAGATTGGAAAAGCTGTCTTAAGAACAATCCAGCAGTTTGAGAAATCACTTTTGGTTTGGTGTAAGTCTGTCAACAGGATTATGAACCATAAAGCAGTTTGTGTTAAAATGTTAAATCCCATTAAACTTTAACCCACAGGTGTCCAATCACGTGTCATGGAGGGCCAAGACCCTGCAGGTTCTCTCTTCTACCCAGTCTCTTCAGCAGGTGTTTTCACTGATCTGCAGTCAGTGGAAGAAGTTCAGTGGAATCTGCTGTTGAAGACACTGGTTGGAGGTAAAGCCTGCAAAGTCTTGGCCCTCCATGGCACATGATTGGACACCCCTCCCCAAACCCATTATGATGAAGAGCAGATGCTAATATGACCCAGAATTCCTCCATATACTGGTACTGTCACTAAAGTGTGCAGGGTCTTCTGCGGTGGCACGTCCAACAATACAGTCTTCAGTTAATAAAATAATTGTTTTGGTTGCTTTTCTTAAAAATGAGCCATTATTTTCAAGATCACCCATTAATGGTTTGTACTGTTGACTCTTTTCCCACCAGTGTGTTAACAGACAAAAATAGAAATCATGATGCAAACACATAAGTCACTAAATTGTTTATTACAATCAGCAGCAAATTCCAGATTATTCAGAATGTGCAAAATTCAAACTGTAAGACTGGTTCACTCAGCAGCTGGGATGTGCAGCTCACACTGGTCCCAGTTCAGCAGATCTTAGGCCTGCATCTCTGTAAATAGTGACACAAGGTCCAGTTTGGGGCGGATTGTTTCCCTCTTGCCTAGACAAAAGACAGAAATGGGTGGTGGTTAAATTAAGGAAGTTTAAAACATATTTGGGAAATACACTTGTTGCTAAAAGCCAGTGGTGGAATGTGAATGAATGAATGAATCTTTATTTTGGATAGATTAAAAGTAAAGATTAAAAGAAAATAGAATAATATAACAAACAAAGGGGAAAAAATCTAACAAGGTCGAATTAAACAATAATTCCTCTGATTCAGCAATCAGGGATCAGGGATCGCCTGATTGCTGGGGTCTTTCTGCAACTGTGGGGGTCCCCCCTACAGTTGATAGTGCTATGAGATGACTGTTGTTGTGAAATGGCGCTATATAAATAAAGTTGAATTGAATTGAATTGAATTGAATTGATTATACGGTTCAACATAGGTTATCTGAAATGGGTGATGGCTGAAGCAGCAGCTTATATTGCCCACCCATATTCCATCCAAGAATTCAAAAGAAAAACAAAACAGGAGCGATTCCAATTCCAATGTGAATATAAAGTACTTTGTTGTTGTATTTAACCACAATTTTCATGTAGCTGCGCTTCAGTAGATTTTACAAGGGCTGTGTTACATTTAAAATCATCTGTTTTTACTGTGGCCTCAGCAATCAGAATGAATTAATACATTCACTTGAATGGAATCTAGTACTTTAACTGAGGGTGTGCATCACCGAGTATGGAGTCGCTCAGTCAAAATATGGAGTTTTTAATCAATAAAAGTTTGTCTTGTCTGTAAAAGTGTCTCCTCTTGCCCTGGCTTCAAGTGTGGGCGGTGTTTTATACTTGTATTGCTCAAATATAAAAGGAAGCACTACAGTGGGTCTCAAATATTTGTAATGTGTCCTGTTACTGCATGAGTTTATTGATGATAGACTATAAAGTACACATATAAACTAAATTATATTGATGACTGAACAACTCCCATTCCCCAAAAGATACATTTATGAACATAACTCAGAAAGGATCACACAAGTGATCTGACAAAAAAATAAATACATTAACAAGCGGTTTATTTTACAGCTGATGTGCCTTTCATTTTCAATTATTCTGTAATTAATATTCACACAATCAAATAAATCTCAGTTCAGTCCCTTTTATATTAAGTGGAAATTGTGCTACTTTGGTTGTACTACTTTGGTTTTGACACTTTACCTATAAAAGCAAAGGATTTCAGTACTTTCCACAGTGGCGAGGTCCGTTGTGGAGCGGCTGCGTTTCCTTTCCTCCTGCCTAGACGAACGACAGAAATGGATGTTGATTAGTTAAAGCAAGTTCAACACTTATACAGGCACATCTCAAAAATTATAATATCATGAAAAAGTTCAATATTTTTGTGACTCATTTCAGAAAGTGAAACCCATATATAGATTCATTACACGGACAGTGATATATTGCAAGTGTTTATTTTAATTTTGATGATTATGGCTACAGCCCATATTAACCAACACCTCAGCGGCCAACATTTCTATTTAAAAACTTAAATTCTATTAAAATAAATAAACACTTGAAATATATCACTGTCTGTGTAATGAATGTATATAATATATGGATTTCTCTTTCTGAAATGAGTGACAAAAAATATTGAATTTTTTCATGACATTCTAATTTTTGGAGCTGTACCTGTATTAGGGAAATACACTTAAAGTCAGTGATGGGATGTGACAAAAATGCTTCGTTTCCCTGACAAGCACCGCAGGATCCACTCTGTACAGGTACAAGTACATTATCAATCCAGGGATGTATGGTGGAACAGCACAACAACACTTTCCAACACCTTTTATGGAAAATCCACAGAATCGGTGTGTGGGTCTACTCTGACGCTTTAGAAAATAATATGAATCACTTTATAAATCACTGGTTTGAAAAAGCCCCTGTATATGTCGAGATTGCGGCTCCTGTGGTCCACTTGACCTGCATCCACAAACACTGAGGGAGGCTAAACCCTGGCATGTGGACACACATTCTAGGAAGAAATTACACACAATTTAATGCACAGCACCAAAGTGCAGCACGTACACAAACCAGGACTTTAACCAGGATTAACATATTTCATCGTTTTGCTCTCACAAGCGAATACTTAGGAGAAAACAAGCGCGAATCAGCAGTTGGTACTAGCTAGCTACAGCTAATACTCGTTAGCCAGCACAGGATGGCGCTGTATGGCTCAAAAAAAGTGAGCTTACCACCAACAGGATAAATAAGCGAACAGATGCACATTATTACAAATCACTCACAATCAATGGTTCTCTCACATTCGTCTTCAGCTTGTCCGTAGTCTGGTTCTATGCTGGGCTGCATCTGTATCGGTGCGGGTCGCTCCTCACTGTGGATCTGGCACCAAGCAGAGAAAACTCCGCACCTCTTCGTTGGACCACGGTGTAGAGTTCCGCAAAACCTACAACGCTGTCTGTATTAATATCGTATTTACTCCGTGACTGAGTTAGTCGTGAAATATTGCAAATGGCGGTCGTGTAAATTCCACTGAAGATGGACGCTTTCGTGACGTTACGCACTGACCAATCAGTGGCTCGCAGTCTGTTGACGTCACATCTCGGCTCGACTCAGCATGGTTGTACCCTGGCCTTGATTAGGCACGAAAATAGCGCCTGTTAAACCATGCTGGGTACAGTGGAAAAAGCTAGAAAGCGAGTCGAGTAGAAGTGAGTAAGGCCAAAGCGATACTAGTGGAAAAGGGCATTAGTCTGCATTTTGTGTTTATCGTGGCTAGTAGTCTTACCCTTATGACTCGTCACTCACTCCTTAAGACTATGTTTGGTGCTGTTTCCCTCGGAGCCCAGCCTCGCTCTGTGACACACTAAGTAAGTCTGCTCACTCCTCTATTTTCAAGTTCATGTTTTTGTGTTCCCTTCAGTGGCCCAGTTTGGCATGAAGGCGTGATGTGGACTTCCTCATTATCCCTGCAGCGCTGTGTATTTTTCGACTGCTGTTGGACACTTTGTACAATTGATTTCTTGTTTAATAAACACACACTTCACCTGCGCTTGGGCTCTTCTCCTTTCATCCATGCACTGCATAAAAACGCACGTAGATAGATAGATAGATAGATACTTTATTTCGAACAAAAAAGTATAACAAAAACAAAACAAATGACAAATGCAATAAAGTAACAGTATACAGTGTTCGAAAGGGAGAAGGAAGAAGTGAACACTTATTAATTCCATCTCCTCTTTTCCATAAATACACCCATGTGAATTATATACAAATTACCACCTTTAAGACCCCAAGTAAACAATTTACTGTATTTTTTACATATCAACATTAACACCCATCCATCCTAACATACATCAAAACCAGCCTCAAACAACACAGATATACACAGTGCTGTCCCACCCACCATTCCATAGTGTCCCATAATGTCCCAGAGTGAGCATAGTGAATCGTACATATAAATACTACCCTTCTAACATATATCCTTTCAGCAAATAATGTTTATACCTCTTTTTGAATTGAATTCTGCTTGTACATAGTTTCAGTTCCGGCTCCAGACTGTTCCACAAATCCATCCCACAGATAGATATGCACATACTTTTCTTGGTTGTTCGTATCTTGGGTTTTGTAAAGTTTAAGTCTCCTCTCAAATTATGATCAGTCTCTTTTTTTTTCTTTTTTTTAATTTAAGTTTTTGTGAAGGGTATACACATCATTACAGCATTGTATTGTTTACATATTCATCACATGTTCCCTTTTTTTTGTTTTTTGACAACATTGGAAGAATAATTATTACAACACCCCTTTTTTTAAGAGAAAGAAAAAGAGAAATTAAAGAAAGAACAAAAAGAAAAACAAAAAACAAAAACAAAACAAAAGAGCAAAAAACAAAAAAATAAATAAAAATAAATAAATAAAAATAAAAGACCATCTGAGTAGCGTTGGAACAAAGAGCGGTGCCATTATTGAAATGGTATTTGTCAAAGATTAGATCTAATAGAAGACACATATGCGATCCAGGGTTGCCAAAAGTTCAAGAACCCATCCATGTCCTGTCTCAATGCGAATGTCAACTTTTCCATCGAGTAAATGTCTTGGATCACGTTAATCCAATCTTCAGGTGTAGGACAGTCCTTCAACATCCATTTTTTAGTTAGGGCTTTTTTACTTGCCAATATTAAAACAGTGAATAAGTATTTTTCTCCTCGTCTTTCCAGTGAATCCGGTAGTAAACCCAAATACAAAGTTACAAAAGAAAAGGGGACTGTGTAGAAGAGCTGGAAATAACGAGGCGGTTTTGTATCACAAAAGCAGAGTCTTTAATGAACAACTCTTCTATCTTGTCTCATCATGGTGCAGAGCTTGGCAGAAGGCAAAGAGGTAGAATTCTGCCCAGCTCGCTGGTTAAATACAGGCACACATCCAAGACATGCAAAACACAAGCTGAAATCCCCCGTTATCTAAATCCCCATTAGTCCTGTTAACTCCTCCCTCCGTCTTGGGAGGTGATGGGAAAACCTCTCCTCGCCTAAGGGGGTGAAGGTGTCAAGTCTGTTGCCATGGCGTCCTGTGACGTCATTGGTCTTCACACGGCGGTGAGATTCCTTTGTCCTTTCAGAGGTGTGAAATTCCTTTGCATATGTTGCCCCACACATTTCCACATGCTCCAACGTATGCAGGTATGGAATATATGAGTAATATATACCACAGGCCCCCCAAACAACTAGGAAAGGACACAGAAATATTCACAGTCTAGGGTAATTACTAAGACATACTACGTGTTACAGCTGTTGTCACAGAAGAAACTTCCAAGCAGCCATGCTCCTAAGAGAGTTCAGTGAAAATATAACAGCATAGTATAATCATAAGTCAGTCCTAAACTGTTGCGGCACAATTAGCAAAAAATTGCAGAGTGGTGTAATCAGTCCTTGTGCAGTCTGGGTTTCAATCTTCTCCCAAAGCTGCTGTAGGCTGGTTTAGGCGTCCTGCTGGGACCTTGTTGTGAGGAATCTGCAGTGTGGGAAGGAGAGAGATTATCTGTTCCCTGCCTGGGGGCTGAGACTTTTTCCTTGGGGGGTCTACCTCGCCGAGGTGCTCGCGCCAACTGTGCAGGTTCGTCTCTCAACAAGAAGGCAGGTTTGAGTCTGTCAATGCTGACCGTTTCATTTCTATCCCCATAATCAAGCACAAAGTGTTTGTCACCATTTTCCAGCACTCTGAACGGGCCATCGTATACTGGGCGTAACGTTGGTTTAAGGGCTTCATGCTTAACAAAAACAAACTCGGCGTTTTTTAAAGTTTGAGGAACAAAAACTCGCGGAAAGGAGTGATGAGCTGGACCGTGTAGAGAGTCCGGTCCGTTACTGCCTAAAAACCTTGGGACTGGGAGGTGCCCTGGTTCCGGGTTTTCTGGTAAAAATTCACCTGGTAGTCTAATAGGCTGAGCAAAGACTAATTCTGCAGGGGAAGCGTCTAAATCCTCTTTAGGTGCCGCACGCAACCCCAATAAAACCCAGGGAAGTTTATTTACCCAATTTGTGTCCGTTAATGAGGCTCTGAGGGCGGCCTTTAAGGACCTGTGAAAACGCTCGCATAACCCATTAGCCTGAGGGTGATAAGCGGTGGTACGGTGAATTGTTGCCCCTAAACTGTTGGACATGGCTGACCAGAGCTCTGAGACAAATTGAGGCCCCCTATCTGACGTGATGTCTGATGGGACGCCGAAACGTGCCACCCAATTTGTTAGAAAAACGCGAGCGACTTCCTCCGCTGTAGTTGCCGCTAGAGGGACTGCCTCTGGCCAGCGCGTGGTGCGGTCTATCATTGTTAGCAGGTGTGTGAAACCCTGGGAGGAAGGCAGCGGCCCCACGAGGTTGACATGAATGTGGTCGAACCTTCTAGCAGGGATGGGAAAAGGCTCCAGAGGGGCTTTTGTGTGTTTGTGTACTTTGGCGCGTTGACAAGGAATGCAAGTTTTTGCCCATTCTTTTATGTTTTTGCGCAGGCCTGGCCACACAAACTTTTCGGCAACCATTTTGACCGAGGCGCGCACACCTGGGTGCGCGAGGGAGTGAATTGCGTCGAAAATACGGCGGCGCCAAGCAGCCGGTACTAACGGGCGAGGTCGGCCGGTTGAAACATCGCATATTAGGGGGGGCACGCCGTCGCGCAACCCTTTTTCCTCCAGCCTTAACCCTGTTGGTCCAGACAGGAGCGCGCGCACGTCCGCATCACTACCTTGTTCTTCCGCCATGGCTGCATAATCTATCCCTTCATGGATAGGTGCTGCATATGTGTTTGCGTTAGAGAAAAGCTCAGCTGCTGAAGCAGTGTAATCTGTCTCCTCGTGCTCTGGCGGTGCCACAGCGCGAGAGAGACAGTCCGCTACTACGTTAAGTTTGCCCGCTACATGTCGAATGTCTGTGGTGAACTCTGAAATCGCAGCTAGCTGTCTTTGTTGTCTGCCTGACCAAGGTTCTGAAATTTTAGCCATAGCAAAAGTGAGCGGTTTATGGTCCACAAAAGCCGTGAAACTCCGCCCTTCTAACCAAAACTGGAAGTGGTGGATGGATAAATGGAGCGCCAGCAGCTCCCTGTCAAAAGTGCTGTACTTGCGTTCCGTCAGGTTTAGCGATTTGCTAAAAAATGCTAAAGGTTGCCAGACCCCCTTGACAAGTTGTTCTACAACTGCCCCTATGGCCAAGTCTGAAGCATCTGTGGTTAGAGCAATGCAGGCCGAGGGATCTGGATGGACTAACATTGTGGCGTTAGCTAGGGCGTTTTTAACTTCCGCAAAAGCGCGTTCGCGTTCCGGGGTCCATTCGACCGCATTGGAAGCTCTCTTTTTTTTGAGCGCGTCATACAGGGGCTGCATGAGCTGAGCTGCATGAGGGAGGAAACGGTTGTAAAAATTAACCATCCCCAAAAATTCCTGTAGCGATTTGACCGTTTGGGGCCGTGGAAAACCTTCTATCGCATGAATTTTGTCTGGAAGCGGAACTGCCCCTTTCGGGGAAACTCTGTGTCCCAAAAAATCAATTTGCGATACGCCGAATTTGCATTTGGCTGGATTAATTATTAATCCGTGCTCTTCTAGCCTCTGAAAAACGGCAGTGAGATGCTGCTCGTGCTCTTCCTCCGATGAGCTGGCTACCAGCATGTCGTCGAGGTAGACGAAAACAAAAGGGAGGTCGCGTAAGACTGCGTCCATCATACGCTGAAAAGTCTGAGCAGCACCTTTGAGGCCGAAAGGCATTCGCAGGAATTCAAAAAGGCCGAAAGGGGTTATAACCGCTGTTTTAGGAATGTCTTCAGCTCAGACTGGAACTTGGTGATAACCGCGGACTAAGTCTATTTTTGAAAAAATGCGCGCACCCGCTAAATGTAGTGAAAAGTCCTGTATGTGAGGAATGGGGTAGCGGTCATGCGCTGTAGCATTGTTTAATCTGCGGTAATCTCCGCACGGTCTCCAAGAACCGTCGGATTTCGGAACCATGTGAAGTGGTGAAGCCCAAGGGCTCTTTGAACGTCGGACAATGCCTAATTTTTCAAGAGCTGCAAATTCGTCCCTTGCTATGTTGAGCTTGGCCGCGTCTAAGCGGCGAGCTTTGGCAAAAACGGGAGGTCCCGTTGTTGGAATGAAGTGTTTAACCCCGTGTTTGGCTACAGTGGCTGAGAATTTGGGGGTTGTGAGTGCTGGAAATTGGGTGAGGAGTTGCTCAAACTTACCTCCTGCCGTGGTGACGTTGGCCTGCACAGGTGGTGGAGAGACTCGAGCTGAGCAAGGAATAGAAGCAAAAGACAGTGCATTAACCAGGCGCCTATTTGCTAGATCAACTAATAACCCGTGTGCACACAGAAAATCTGCGCCTAACAAGTTAAAACTCACCGCCGCTACAGCAAATGATGTCCATCTGTAGCTGCGGCCGTGAATGAGGAGATGCAGGCTCTTTTCTCCGAACGTGTCGATGTCCGAGCCGTTGGCTGCCACTGCTCCATTGCCCCGGGTGCCCATGGCTCGATCTGCGTGGGAGGGCATGACGAAACTCAGCTGGGCTCCTGTGTCAATGAGGAACTGCTTGCCTGTGTGTCCATCTGTCATGTATAACAGCTTATTTTTCTCGCCGAGAACCGCTGCCGTTAACGGCCCTCGGCTTTGGCGTTTCCCGACATCGTAAACTTGCAGGGGGGGAACACATTTCCGGGCTTTCTCGGCAAAGCGGTGGTGATAATAACAGACGTCATTCTGTTTGTTGCGCTTGGGCCGCGCTGCTGTCACCGTGGGTTGAGCCTGCTCCGTGGTTTGTGACTCTCCAAGGTTCGGGTCGTCAGTTTTGAGGTCTGCGGATGCCGCTGTGGGTGTCCAATCTCTGCAGGCATTGACGAGTCGATAAGCCTCGTTGGCCAGCATGCGGAAGTCCTGATGATTGTTGCACTTCATACTGGCGAGTGTCCCTCTCATGTGTGGTGGTAGCGTACTGAGGAAAATAAATTGAAAGAGGAAATTATCATTGTCCTCCTCCTTGAGCTGCAGTAAATCCTCCATGAGGGTCTTTGGATTGTCCCCTCTGTGGCCGTAGACTGCCAGGATTTTTTCGGCTCTTTCTTCCGCCGACGGGACGTAATTCGCCACGATGGTCGCCTTGAGTGTCTCATACTTGT
The DNA here is from genome assembly GCA_020510985.1 of Pholidichthys leucotaenia. Lineage (NCBI taxonomy): Eukaryota > Metazoa > Chordata > Actinopteri > Cichliformes > Pholidichthyidae > Pholidichthys > Pholidichthys leucotaenia. Next base: position 295,674,279 of record CM035846.1, read on the forward strand.
GTGGGGCAACATAACATATGTTGCCCCACACATTTCCACATGCTCCAACGTATGCAGGTATGGAATATATGAGTAATATATACCACAACTGTTATTTTGAATATTTTCCCCAATATTGTCTGTACATTGGTCCAGTATTGGTGGATAACTGGGCATGACCAAAACACATGAAAATGATTTGCAGTCTTTTCACCACACAAGCGCCAACAATTACGAGTTTATTTACCCTTACGAGTAAATTTGTTTTGAGCAGGTGTTCTGAAAAATCTTACCAAATTTTTCCATCCAAATTTTCTCCACTGCAGGGATGAGGTACTTTTCCATTGTTGTTTATTTAGCTTTTCCCATATTTCCAGTTGTAAAGTGAAATTCCCCTCTTTTTCCCATCTGTCTTTTATATATGATGTGTTGTCTCCTTTTAAGTCTTGAAGACCTTGGTATATTTTAGAAATGTATCTGATCCCTGGGATCCCTTTATATGCCATTAAGAAGACCTTCAGAACACCTGACTGGGCCCTTTCCAAATCCTCCTTTTTAAGTATATTGTTTATGTGGTGTATAAGCTGAAAGAACCTGTAAAGGTCTTGATTTATTAGACCTTGTTTTTTCAAATCTTCAAAACGTCTTAAAATTTGCCCTTTAAAAAAATCATAATATTTTATCAGTCCGTTCTCTTTCCACTTTTTAAATCTAGTGTCTGTTTTATTAGGAGTAAAGTCTTGATCATAGGCAATCCATTGCAGAAATCGATAGGGTTCTTTAGTTTGATTCTCTCTGACTATCTTAAACCAAATTTTTAGCGGGGTCTCTATCCACGGGTTAGTGTTATTCAAAAGTTTAGGTAAAGCATTGTTCCCTATTATCGCCTGTAGGGGGATGTCACTTGTTATTTGGCATTCCATCTCCTCCCATTGTGCAGTGTAGACTGGGTTACATATCTCTACTAAAGTTTTAATTTGTGCGGCTTTAAAATAGTCCCTGATATTTGGCAGCGCGAGCCCACCTTTGTCTTTGTTTAGCTGTAGGGTTCTATATCTGATTCTAGGTCTCTTGCCCTGCCATATGAATCTTGAGATCCTTCTGTCCAGTTCTTGCCATGTTTTTTTAGGAGGTTCTACCGGTATTGTTTGGAAAAGGTATAGAAGACGTGGAAGTATATTCATTTTGACTGCTTCAATTCTTTGTGCAGTACCCAAGAATGGTATCATATTCCATCTTGCTAGATCAGATTTTATTTTTGCCACCAGTGGATCATAGTTTAGTGTTATAATTTTGTTGAGTTGTTTCGGGATATTGACCCCCAGATATTTCATAGATTCCATCTCCCAGTTAGTTTTGAGTTTGCTTAGTAAATATCGATTTGGGTCATAGTTGAATGTTAAAACTTGGGTTTTATGCATGTTTAATTCATACCCCGATAAATCTCCATACTCTGAAAAAACTGAGATTAGTTCTGGAAAAGAGGTGTCCGGCTGCCCCAGGTATATTAAAATGTCATCAGCAAAGAGTGCTATTTTATGTTCCTTCTGACCAAGTGTAATACCTTGAATTTTTTGATTCTGTCTTATCCATTGGCTCAGAGGTTCTATGAAGATTGCAAAGAGCAGTGGAGACAAGGGGCAGCCCTGACGACATCCTCTTTCCAGCTCAAAAGATGATGATAATTTACCGTTAATCCTTATTTTAGCTGTTGGTTTTTTTATATAATGCCTGGATAGTTCTAATGAAGTTGTTATGAAAAATGAAACTGGATAAGATTCTATATAGGAAAGACCAGTCAACCGAATCAAATGCTTTTTCAGCATCTAATCCCAATATGACTGCATTTAAGTTATATTTTTTTATATGATGAATTATGTGTAAAGTGCGTCTAATGTTGTCTTGTGTCTGTCTTTGTCTTATAAAACCTGTTTGGTCTAAATGAATTAAGTCTGTCAGTATATTTTCTAACCTTTTGGCAAGGATAGTGGTAAAAAGCTTATAGTCCTGATTTAACACACTGATTGGTCTGTAGTTGGAGCAGTCTAGTTTATCCTTTTCAGGTTTAGGTATGACTGCAATGACCCCTTCTCTCCAGGAGGGGGGGATTTCCCCTGTGTGGAGGACATAGTTAAATGTTTTCAGGAGGAGAGGAGATAGTTGCTGTTTAAAGGTTTTGTACCATTCTGCTGTATAGCCATCTGCTCCTGGGGATTTGTTAGCTTTAAGTTTCATAATTGCTTTTTCTAATTCTTTAGGTTGTATTTCTGACAGTAGTGTTTTATTTTGTGACTCAGTAAGTTAATGTGTTTAGGAATGCTTCGGATGCGTTTTTATGTTTTTTGAGGGAGCACAAGTTCTTGTAGTAGTTCTTGAAGCTTTTAAGAATATCCTGAATTCTAAATTTTATTTCCTTTGATACTGGGTCTCTGATTTTGTAGATTGCTCTCTCTGTTTGTTGTTTCCTCAATTTATAGGCTAGTAATTTTGCCGATTTGCTGCCTGCTTCATAGTATTTTTGTTTCAGAAATGTAAGTTTCTTCTGGATTTTTATTGCGTAGATCTCATTTATTTGTTTTTTAATTTCCTTAATTTTGAGCGAGTCATTAGAATGAGTGTTGTCTTTGTGCTCTTTTTCTAGGTTCTTAAGTTCTGACTCTAATGTGGTTTATTTTTCCTGTCTCAGTTTCTTTTGGATTGCCAGTTTTGCAATAATCTTTCCCCTTATTACAGCTTTGCATGCGTCCCACAGTATTAAAGGGGATACTTCTCCATTATCATTTTCTTCCAAATATCTGAGAATATCTGATTCCAATTCATCTTTCAGTGGTCCTTTCAGGACATTTGAATTTAACCTCCAAGAAAATGTATTATTTGTGTATTTTTGGATACTTAAGTCCATATAGATCAGACTGTGGTCAGAGAGATCCATCAGTCCTATTTTACATGTTTTTACTCTTCCAGTGTCTTTATTAAACATAAAAAAATAGTCGATCCTTGAGTATGATGAATGTGGTGCTGAGTAAAATGTATAATCTTTTACACTGGGGTTGAATTCCCTCCACACATCACAGATTCCCATTTCTTTTAGTAGCATCCGAGTTTTCCTACTTTGAGTGTTATTTTGATGTGGAGAATTACCTGATGCATCCCAGTATGGATTCAGTCTTAGATTGAAGTCTCCACCACATATCACTAAACCTTGGGCTTTAGTTATCATTAGGTCAAATACATTTTTATAAAATTTCCAGTTAGCCCCTGGAGGTGCATATACATTCAGCAGGGTGATATCTTCTCCCTCTAGCCGCCCAAGTACCATACTGTATCTCCCTTCTTTATCTTTGTGTTCTGATTTTTTTTCAAATATAATTTTGGTTGAGATCAATGTCGCTATTCCCCTCCTCCTCCCTGACTTATATGAAGATGAAGAGATCATTTTAAACCCTTGTCTATTGAGTTTAGTGTGCTCCACGTCTGTTAGGTGGGTTTCTTGTAAAAATATTATTCCTGCTTTGTCTTTTTTCATTTTGCCTAGAATCTTGGATCTTTTAACTGGATTCAGGATCCCTTTTACATTATATGAGATTATTTTGGTTACACCCTGTTTCTCCATTGTGTTGTCTTATTTAGTATAACAGTGTGGTGGCTCTCTTTTATGCTACTCAGAAACTGAAAGAACATTAAGAACATAAAAAACATTAAGAACATAGTATATAAAACTTTAAAACAAAAAACTGACAAAAATCTTCCTGAGCTGAGGTCTTTTTAGTGACCTTAGAAGAGCCATGATGGTGTGTTGGCTCTGAGGGAAAATCCTCAGATTCCGTTACGTGCTGAGGGCCCTCTCTTACCCCTGTAAGTTGTCCCATGTTTTTAACGCGAGTTTCAGATCCCAATCCGAACTTGTAATGATTTTTTTTTTTTAATGCCTATACCCTATGAAATTGTGTGCACCCTCCCACCACCATCACAGCAAACATTCATGTTAATACAGTATTTGCTAGTGTGGAGAGATCATGTGGTTCATTGTCAAATTTCTATTTTAACAAGTTTTTTTTTTTTTAAAGACTTATTTGTTTCTAATATTATGACTGTTCCATGAAATGTTTTACCACTTGCAGATTCTGCATCTCCTTTAATGTTTGTTACCTTGTAGGAGGGGTTTTGGATGTGCAGATTGACTAAAAATATCGTTATTCCCTCCTGTAAACGGCCAGTTTTTCCTTGTAGCTCTGGCGCTGGGTTTCCCACTGCTGGCCCGTGGATTTTGAGGGTCTCTATGTGGACCACATTTGAGCCTTGATTCTTTTGATCGGGTCTGCTGCGGGTTTATACACTGTTACCGGGAGCCCTCTTCTCGCCATATCTGTGGTTGCTTCTTCCGCCGAGTTATAGAGACATGTCTCATCGCCGTAAAAAACCCTCAGCTTCACCGGAAATGGTGTCTGGAAGCACAGTTTTTTCTCTCGTAATACCTTTTTAGCGTCGTTGTATTCCCGACGCTTTTTAAGGGCCTCCGGGGCGTAATCGTGTTCCACAAAAACTTTTCTCTCTTGGTGCATAAATCCTTTTTTCTGCCAGGCCAGTCTTACAACCTCTTCTTTTATTTTGGAGTTGGAAAACTTCACCACCACCGATCGTGGAGGCGCTTCCGCCGCCGGCCTAGGGGCTAATGTACGGTGCGCCCTTTCTATCTTCAAGTCGGTGGTTTGGGTAATATCCAACTTCTCTCTCAGTAAGGATTCCACGCATGCCGCCATTGTGGTGAAACCATCCTCGACTCCTTCTTTCAGACCATGAATTCTTATGTTGTCTCTTCGTAGTCTTCCTTCTTGGTCGGTTAGCTTAACCTCCAGTCTTGACTGTCTTTTGTGTAGATCCAGCACGGTATCTTCCAGCCCTTTTATTCTTTCCTCTGCTTCCAAGATTCGGTCCTCGGCCTGGTCCACTCTGCTGTTTGTCCTTTTTATTTCTTCTTTGATTTCACGAAATTCGGCCCAACACTCTCGGCGAAATCATCATAATTCTTTAAGTACCATTTTTAAGCTAACCTTTTTGCTAGCTTCATTCAGCTCCTCGTCTTCTGAATGGAAATCCTCCGGATCGGATTCTTCGGCCGATGCGTGTCCTGGCCTGGTAAATGTCGATTTCTTCTGTTTTCCTTTAGGCATGATGACTTTGTCTTTTGATTTTCACTCTTCCAAAAATCCGTTAAATCTGATTTTCAAGGTATTTTCCTGGATCAGGTCTGGGAGCTTCAGCGTTAAAGGCGACGGACAGTGACATTTTTTTATTGAACCAATCAACTGATTGTATGAAAATATTCCATTCTTCCCATTCCCCTGATTTAATATGTGTCACCATCCTCCATAAATGACATTATTTGGTCATAGCCCATCTTTCACTCACTGATGCTGCAGTACCGCCATCTCCCGATAGGTGCGTGCAGCCTTGACATCATTTCGGTAAGAAAGAAAATTGCAGAACGAGAGCAAAGTGATTCGGACAGCGATTATTTTCTCGAGTTTGACGACCTCAATATAAATGATGACATTGACAATGAAGAAGTTTTGGGTGGTGTGTGGCCTGTCAGCCTTATTTGTTCGAGCCAGAGGGAGAGGAGGAAGACGCAACACTGACGGGAACAGACCACGTTGACGACGATCGGCTGGAAGATTTATCTTGGTAAAAGATGCTTAGAAATATTTTTCTTTGGCAACATGCATGGTCACACACTTAATTTTCAAACTAAAACTACCCATTGGTCACTCGCTGCCTGATGACATGTTGTTAATCATCATCTTCTCAATACTTTTAACAGCCGCTGATTAGCACCTGCTGGTCTGTGCGCAGCTGGAGCTGATGAGACAGATGACGTCGTCCACACGAGTGAGTTTATAAACAATATTTATTCATTTGATTTAATTTCCCAGATGAATTATGAAGAAATCATTCAATACATTCAATAATCAATGCAAATGGAATAATCAATGCCAACCCCATATTTTTCAGGCGATACAGATTCATAGCCTACAGGCAACTGGTACGGTGGTGTTGGGGATTTTTGGGGGGAAGAAGTGAGGGTTATGTTGCCTGCCTGTGCGGTAAGCCTCATCAGAGAAACCTTCCCATCTCATCACTACAAGGGATTTTGCCTACCAAGATTAGATTTGTGAACAATGTTATTTAAATAAAGTTTTGTAAAATCATATATTGAGTTTCTTAATGTTCATGTCAATGTTATAATTCTCATAGTTCAGCATTCATCAAAGTCGCATGTCATATACATTTCAATATTTTTTCTACCATTTTATGGTATAAATTTGGATTTACATAAAAGTCCTGTTCATCAGCTTCCTCTGCTTGGTCAGAAACATCAACACTATTTTAAGGTTGAGTGACAGTTGATAAAATCTGCAAAAAAAGTAGATCATCATAATTTTATCCCAGAGGTCTCAAATTGGATTACATACATAGAAATATAAATTGATCAAACAGGCACAACCACCTCCCTATACAGCACTGAATATTTCATATTTGATGAGTATGAACACCGTAATATGCTAATATTTGATAAGTTGGTAAGGCAATGCAAACCATGGCTTGGAATTCATTTAAGATGTTTAGTAAACATTTGCAGTGAATATTAAAAATAAAAAAACTTACCCTGTTTACTTCTCGTTTTCTGACAGCTGATTGCATCGGTAGATCACCCTTGCTTTTCACGCCACTGTCACTGACCCCTTTCTCAGAGTCACACTTGGAAATTGAGGCATATATAGTTGGAATAGCCGTTTTCTTTATCAGCAATCTTTTTGCAAATTTCATTTCAAATTGACATAATGTCTGGCCCAGGAAACACGCACGCAGGCTCAGGATAGATTTAACAGCTTTATTCAACAAGCAGGTGTGTGTGAATGGATGTATGCGGTATGGGGATGTGTTGGGGTGAACACCGATGCGCAGGCAGCAGAGCAGCGTGCCATTCAGCCGGAAAAGAGCAGAGGACAAGGGTAACGGGCACCACACCGAGACAGGGATAATCAGTGATAATGTTGCTTACTTGCAGGGACAGGTGGCTGGCGTCGGCAGGTGATGAGCCCGGGAGACAGCGTCCTGCAGGTGGGCTAAATAGCCGCTGCTGACGAGGTGCAGGTGTGCGCGCAGCTGAAGCCGCTGATGAGCGGCGAGTCGTGACACAAATTGCATCTTATTCTCGAAATCGCTGTCAACGAAATGTCTACTGCACATGTTGGGTGTTTTATCGACATCAGTCCATTTTTTTTTCGCGTTTTCTGAACGAATTTCACCCATGCCGTTCTGATTTTCCCAGGGACGGGAAATTCAAAAACACTCACAGCATGCTCCTCTGGTATAACGTCGCACCCGTAGACAACACAACAACAAACCATAATTAATTCGATTCCTGAAATCCTAATGTTAATAAATAATCTATTTGTAATCCACAAGTATTCCGAGAAATATCCGTAATCGCCGATTTTAAAACGTAAACATCAAGTAAAACACAGCAATGTCCGCCGACCGTGTGCCTAACCGAAATGACGTCACACAGTCAGTGGCCATCTTAGCCGCTGATCGCTTGGCTGGGTCAGACAGCTCTCCACAACAGCGTACTTCAAGAGCGCATTGTCACCTTATGCGACATACGTTGACACCAAAACATGTGGGGTTCAAATTAGCTCGTCTCAGACAACAATTTGAGATATGATTTAGCGATATTGAATTTTCGTCTGTCCGTCGCCTTTAAGCTGCTTTCACCATGGTGTCCAGACCGGAAGTCCATCATTGTCTCTTTTTGTAAATATTTTTTGTATATTAGTTGGGAGTTGATTATTAATTGCCCTGTACATTACTTGTGCTGTCTTAAATTTAACTAAATCGATGAACTTTATGACATGTGACTTTAAAAACAACGAATTGGTATGGTCTCTATATCCTACATTATTTATTATCCTTATAGCTCTTTTTTGTAATGTGCATATTGACTGTAGGTTGGTCTTGTAGGTGTTTCCCCAGACCTCTACACAGTAATTAAGATAAGGTAGCAACAGTGAATTGTACAGTAAGAGCAATGATTTATAGTCCAAGATGTGTCTTGTCTTCCCCAGTATCCCTATACATTTTGCTAACTTGGCCCGGATGTGACTGATGTGAGGTTTCCAGCAGATTTTATTGTCTAGCGTCACCCCCAGAAACTTATTTTCCTGTACTGTTTCTATTCTGGTATCATCTATCGTTACCATTATTTCATGATTTATTTTATAATTTCCAAACAACATAATCTTTGTTTTTTTTAGATTTAGAGATAATTTATTTTTGTTGAACCACTGCGTTAACTTTTTCATTTCAGTTGTGACCACCTCTAAAACCTGCTGCAAATTCTCACCAGTGCAAAGGATATTTGTGTCATCCGCGAACAAAATAAATTTCAGAATTTTTGATACTTGGCATATGTCATTTATATGCAAAATAAAGAGTTTGGGTCCCAAAACTGACCCCTGGCGCACACCACAAGTGATGTCCATGAAGGGTGATTTGTGCTCACCAATTTGTACAAATTGTTGTCTGTTACTTAAATAACTTTCCACCCAACTCAGTCCTACCCCTCTTATCCCATACCTTTCCAGTTTCCTTAGTAGTATTCTGTGGTCAATGGTGTCAAAAGCTTTCTTTAAATCTATAAATACTCCTACAGCAACCTTTTTTTTATCTATACAACTAGTAATTTCTTCTATAAGTTCGATCAGTGCCAAAGATGTAGATTTATCTGCTCTAAAACCATACTGGCTGTCTGTAAGGAGGTTGTGTTTTTCAATGAAATCATCCAGTCTCTTAGTGAAGATTTTTTCAAGTATTTTGGAGAATTGTGAGAGTAAAGAGACTGGCCTGTAATTTGTGAAACAATGACTGTCTCCTGTTTTGTATAGAGGTATTACCTTTGCTATTTTCATTTTGTCTGGAAATTTACCAGTTTGAAATGACAGGTTATGACACGTAGAATGTGGGAGCTGGCATACAAAGGCAACAAAATCCTCATTTTTCCGACTACACATTGGAGGTGATGCGACAGCGATGGGAATTCAACGAGGCCCTTGGCAAGCTGCGGAAGCTGAAGATGGAGCACTCTCTCCTTTTTCCTGTTAGGCTTCAGATTAAGTATAAGGACCAATTCAAAGTTTTCACAGCACTGGGTGAGGCAATGACATTTCTGAACACTTTAAATACCACATCATAAGAACTGTGATGTTTATTTGTTCATTAAGGGAGTTCTCTTGCTGTTGCAATAACTTCCTGACACTCGGCAGTACCGTTCGCTTTTTAAATGAGATTGCCAATGTGTTTTTTTTCTATTCTCTTTCAATTATACTGCCAGTGGAGTTGAGTTTTTGCCTGTTTTTTTTTTTTTTTGTAGAGAAGCTACTGGTTGCACTGCATACGAAGCGATCTCAAGCATACAAGGACGTGTGCCACAATTGGGGAGGCACTTATTGGGTGGGTGGGGAAGATGTTCATGGGTATGTTCAGATGGGTTATTTTGCACCAGGACATGTGTTTTTTATGTAATAAGTTTTGTTATTTTTTGTGTGAAGTTGGGCTGATGTCAGATTACTTTTATATCCAGGATAACATCACTAACTGATGGTATTGCATATGGCAGCATTAATAATAATTTAACACTGGTCTTGTGGAATGTGAAGGGTCTTGGTCACACAATTAAGAGAGGTCAGGTTTTTTGTCATCTTAAATCATTGAAAGCAGATATCATTTTCCTACAGGAAACACATATTAGTGCAAATGCACAATGCAGGCTGAGAGCAAACTGGATTTCTCATGTTTTTCACGCTCCATTTACTTGCAAAGCTAGAGGGGTGGCTATACTTTTTCGTAAACACATCCCATTCCACCTAGACTCTATGAAAGCTGACCCACACAGCAGATATCTAATGATTTCTGGACATATAAACACCTTTCCAATAAAAATGCTGAATATTTATGGCCCCAGTATAGATAGTCCAGAGATTTTCTTAAAAGCGTTTGATATTATACCTCCTTCCAGCTCCAGTGTCATTACTGGAGGTGACTTTAATTGCTATTTGAACCCCTTTCTAGATTGTCAACTAAACCACCTCCCACTATTGCCTCAGTGCAGGTACTAAATGATCTAATAAAATCAATGAATATGGTTGACATATGGAGACTTCAACATCTCACTAACAAAGATTTTTCCTTTTTTCCCATGTCCATAAATCTTACACTAGGATTGATTATTTTATTGTGTCATCTAAATTATTACCATACACTACCAATTCTATATATTGTGGGGGACCCATGCTGTAGAGTTCAGTAGTTTTCCTCTCAAACTGAGAGAGCATGGAGATCAAAGGGCTTGGGGGTAAGGGAAATTGTCTTGGGGGAGTGGATGGTGAATGTAGGACCTCAGGTAGCAGGGAGGTGTGAGTTTTGGGATATAAAAGAGACAGTCCCTGCTACAAATGTTTAATGTTCTGATTTTGGAAGATTTTTTTTATTTTTTTTTTTTGATTTTGTATACTTTATTGATCCCCAGAGGGGAAATTGAGGGCATCCACCTGGATGGATGAAGCAGCCACGGTACGGCGCTATCTCTTAACCATTCACACACACATTCACACCTAGGGCCACTATATCAGAATCAGAATCAGAATCAGAATCAGGTTTATTGCCATTGTTCATGTAGTACACAAACTAGGAATTTGTCTCGGTGCAATGCTGCAACATTAAACATGATAAGATAAGAGAAATAAACTATACATGTAATAAAGTGTAGGATAAGATTAAGTGATACTGGTCAACAGTTAAAATATATATTAGCCAGCAGCAGATACTGTGGAGAACTATATAGTGCAGTCGGTAATGCAGGAAGAAAACAGTGATGATTGACATGAGTCTGGTTGAGCTGCTGTACATGGTGCACGAGAGTCAATAAGTCACTTAGTGTTCAGCAGTCTAATGGCAGAGGGGAAGAAGCTGTTCATGTGACGGGAGGTTTTAGTCTGGATGGACCGAAGTCTTCTACCAGAGGGGAGGGGGGCAAACAGTACGTGACCAGGGTGTGAGGGATCGGCTATGATCCGGCCAGCACGCCTCCGGGTCCTGGAGATGTACAGATCCTGGAGAGATGGGAGCTTGCAGCCGATCACCTTCTCAGCAGTGCGCACGACGCGCTGCAGCCTTAGTCTGTCCCTGGCAGTGGCTCCTGCGTACCACACGGTTATGGAGGTGGTGAGGATGGACTCGATGATGGCTGTGTAGAACTGCACTAACAACTTGGTGGGTAGCTTGAGCTTCCTCAGCTGCCGCAGGAAGAACATCCTCTGCTGGGCTTTTTTGATGAGTGAGCTGATGGTCAGCTCCCATTTGAGGTCCCTGGTGATGGTAGTGCCTAGGAAGCGGAAGGAATCAGCAGTGGTGATGGGAGAGCCTGAGAGGGTGAGGGGGGGCAGAGGAGTAGTGACTTTCCTGAAGTCTACAATCATCTCCACTGTCTTCAGAGCGTTCAGCTGCAGGTTGTTATTGCTGCACCAGGACGCCAGCTGGGCCACCTCTCTCCTGTAGGCGGACTCGTCGCCGTTGGAGATGAGCCCGATGAGGGTGGTGTCGTCCGCAAACTTGATCAACTTGACAGACTGGTGGCTGGAGGTGCAGGAGTTGGTGTAAAGGGAGAAGAGTAGGGGGGAAAGTACACAGCCCTGGGGTGATCCGGTGCTGATGCTAGTATAGTCTGAGACAGTCTTTCCCAGCCGCACATGCTGCCTCCGGTCCGTCAGGAAGTCGATGATCCACCTGCAGAGGGAGTCAGGCACGTTGAGCAGGGACAGCTTGTCCCGGAGCAGAGCGGGGCGGATGGTGTTGAATGCGGAGCTGAAGTCCACAAACAGGATCCTGGCGTAGGTTCCCGGGGAGTCCAGGTGCTGCAGGATGGAGTGGAGGGCCAGGTTGACTGCATCGTCTACAGACCTGTTGGCTCGATAGGCAAACTGCAGCGGGTCCAGGAGAGGGGTGGTGATGGACTTGAGGTGGGACAGGACCAGGCGCTCAAAGGACTTCATGACTACAGAGGTGAGCGCTACAGGTCTGTAGTCATTAAGTCCAGTGATCCGTGGCTTCTTGGGGACAGGGATGATGGTGGAGGATTTGAGGCAGGACGGCACGTGGCATAACTTAAGGGAGGTGTTAAAAATGTCTGTGAATACAGGAGCCAGCTGTTTCGCACAGAGTCTCAGGGTGGAGGGAGACATGCCGTCTGGGCCGGGGGCCTTGCGCGGGTTCAGTCTGGAGAACTGTTTGAGCACATCCTGCTCACTGATGATAAGGGGAGGGGGGGAGGAGGGGGGGGGGTGCCTTAAATGAAGTAGGGAATGTGGAGGCTGTGGAGCTGGAGGGAGGGGGGGAGTTGGACACAGATGACGAGGTGTCAAAACGGGCATAGTGTTGGGACAGTCTTTGACAAAGGGCTTTGTCTATAGAGTCTCCAATTAACCTAACCTGCATGTTTTTGGCCTGTGGGAGGAAACCGGAGAAATCCCGGGGTAAACCCACGCAGATACAGGGAGAACATGCAAACTCCACGCAGATCACTGTTGGTCAGGGTCTGGGATCGAACCAGGGATCCCATGGCCAAGGGTGAGTTGCTGTGCTGGTGCAGTGCTAACCACTGCGCCACCGCACCGTCCAATAATGACATGGTTATTAGTTTTATTACAGATCTAGGATCTACTGAATCTTTGTAATTGATTTTGGTTGTTGGTGTGCTATGTGAGAGTGAAATAAAGTTTGTCTGCTTGGAAAGTCAGTCTGGTTATTTCATCTCCACACTGGTGACCCTTGACGCAGAATGGAACACGAGGCGAACACGGAGATGACCCGAACAGGAAACCCAGCAATGCATGCGCCATTTCGGTCAAACTACCGGACTTTTGGCTGCACGAATAACGGCAGATGACAGCAGGTATTACTATGTGGTCACAGCGCTGGATGCTCGCATGACTCAACAAGTAGCGAGCCTGCTCCAACAGCCCCCAGCCCACGACAAATACGGGGCTCTCAAAGCCGCGCTGACCTGGCGCTACACGCTCTCGGATTGCGAGAGAGCGGAGAGACTCCTGACGCGCTCCAAGTTGGGAGACGGGTAGGCGGTCGAACGGATGGAGAAGATGTTGGCGTTGATGGGCACGGACGACGGGCATTTTCTATTTGCCCACCTTTTCCTCCGGAACCTCCCAACGGCGGCCAGAGCGGTCTGTGCCAACTCGCCGCTGCTGGCCACGCGTGACTACCGTGCGCTAGCCCAGGAGGCAGGTCAGATCATCCTCACCACCAGAGCCCTCACAGTGAACGCAGCGGCGTCGGAACGCAGTGGCGTTGGAACCCAGCGAGACGGCCAGCGGCAGCGGGGGCCAGGAAGTGCCAGAGAGACACGCTCTGCTCCTACCACCGCCGTTTTGGAGAGGTCACACGCCGATGCGTGCCACCGTGCCAATTCAAGCGTTCGGGAAACGCCAGGACCGGCAGTCGATAGCAGCTGCGACCGCCGGTGAAGAAAGCAAGCTGCTCTACATGACAGACTCACACTCTGGGAGACGATTCCTCGTGGACTCTGGCTCCCAAAAGAGCCTCATCCTGCCATCCTACGCCGACCGGCTAGCGGGAACTAGCGGCCACAAGCTGATGGCCACAAACGGCTGAGACATTAAGACTTTTGGTGAGAGGACACTGACTGTATTCCTGCACGGCCATACGTACCAGTGGACATTCGTCATAGCGGCATGCAGTTTCCCAATCTTAGGCGCTGATTTTTTGTGTGCACACGGACTACTAGTCGATGTTACTAACAGACGCTTGATTAATGCAATGTCTTTTGATTTTCTCCCCTGTAAGCTCGAGGAGCCGGGCCAACAATGCTAGCCAACGTCACAGCTCCAGGTGGTAAGTTCCACACACTGCTCACCCAGTTCCCAGCACTCACGGTCCCGACGTTTTCAGCGGCCATCACTAAACACAGGGTGGAGCACTTTATTACCACTGCCGGGCCGCCCGTTTTTGCACGACCTCAGCGCCTGGACACAGCTAAACTGGCCATAGCGCGTGAGGAGTTTGCCAACTTGGAAAGGCTGGGCATCATCAGACGATCAAACAGCCCATGGGCATCCCCACTACATATGGTCCCTAAGGCCGAGGGATCGTGGTGACCTTGCGGAGATTTATGCAGATTAAACAACGCCACAGTGCACAACCACTACCCAATCCCCCATATTCAGGAGTTTTCCATTCACCTCGCCAGGGCATGTATTTTTTCTAAGATAGACCTGGTCCGTGGTTACCACCAGGTCCCAGTGCGCACGGAGGACATACCTAAAACGGCAGTAATAACTCCGTTTGGTCTGTTTAAGTTTTTACACATGCCTTTCGGGTTAAAAGGCGTGGCGCAGACATTCCAACGCATGATGGATGCAGTGTTGTGCGATCTGCCGTTTGTGTTCATCTACCTGGATGACATCCTGGTGGCCAGCGCGTCCGAGGACAGACATGTAGCCCACCTCAGGACGGTTTTCCAGAGGTTGGAGGAGCACAGGTTAATAATCAACCCGGCGAAATGCCAGTTCGGTGTGACTGGGATCGATTTTTTGGGACACCGCATCTCACCGGAGGGAGCGATACCCTTGCCGGACAAGGTGCGCACAGTGGCGTATTTTCCCCGGCCTCAGACGGTCAGGGCACTGCAGGAGTTTTTCGGGATGGTGAACTTGTACAATCGTTTCCTCTCCCGCACAGCCCAGCTCATGCAGCCGTTGTACGCCGCGCTTAAGAAACGGAAGCTGGCGGACAGAGTTGACTGGACTCCTGAGTGGGAGCAAGTGTTTTCCGAGGTTAAAACAGCTCTGGCGAACGCTGCACTGCTGGCGCACCCAGACCCAGCGGCTCAGATTGCGCTTACTACAGACACATCAGACGTGGCCATAGAAGCCGTCATGGAGCAGTGTGTCGCCGGTTCTTGGCAGCCGCTCGCCTTTTTTAGCAGGTCTTTGCACGACAATGAGCGTAAATACAACGCGTTCGAGTTGCTGGCTCTCCACCTGGCCATACGCCACTTCCAGTTCTGGCTGGAAGGGGGTGCCTTCACTGCATTCGTAGACCACAAGCTGCTAACGTACGCGATGGCCAAGGTTTCGGAACCATGGTCGGGCCGGCAGCAGAGCCAGCTGGCCGCGATCTCGGTGTTTACGACCGACATTCAGCATGTGGCCGGTAAACTCAACATGGTGGCGGACTGCCTCTCACGCGCATTAGTGGCCCCAGTCTACGTAGGGATAGATTACATAAGTGATGATCTAAAAGCTGACATCAGAAAATGGAGACTCCTTCCCTTCTCATTAATTGGCCGCATTAGTGCCATGAAAATGGTTGTACTGCCAAGGTTTTTGTATCTTTTCCAGAACCTCCCTATTTATCTTCCCTTGTCTTTCTTCAAACAGTTGGACTCAATCATCCTCTCTTTTGTTTGGGCTAATAAACCACCCCGTGTCTTCAAAATCCACCTACAGAAAGATGGGAACAAAGGTGGTCTCAGTCTTCCTGTGTTTAAGCATTAACTAACTAACTACTAACTAACCTGCACTTATATAGCGCTTTTCTAGTCACAAAGACCACTCAAAGCGCTTTCATTAATACTAACCCTCTATTCTAAGGGCCTATAGGAAACAGATATCTAGGGACAATTTAGAACAGCCAATTAACCTAACATGCATGTTTTTGGCATGTGGGAGGAAACCGGAGAAATCCCGGAGTAAACCCACGCAACACGGGGAGAACATGCAAACTCCACACAGATCACTGTTGGTCGGGGGCTGGGATCGAACCCACGATCCCACGATCCCCACAATCCCCCGGCCAAGGGTAAACTGTGCTGCCGCAGTGCTAACCACTGCGCCACCGTGCAGCCCATTACTATTGGGCTGCAAATGTGAGGGTTCTTGCTTTTTGGCAGCTGGCCATCTACTGCTCCAAAATGGCTAAAAATTGAGTCCAGTTCAGTGTTGGGAACCTCTCTTCCAACCCTACTCTTCTCTGGTGCACCTCACAACAAATTATCTAGCTACAACTTTGTCCTCAGAAATACCCTCAAAATTCTGAGCCAAATGAAAAGAGTTCTTGGGCTACCAAGTGTCTCAGTGCACACCCCTATCACACATAATCACCTGTTTAAACCAGCACTGACGGACAAAGTGTTCGTGGACTGGAGAGAGAGAGGACTGCGCTGTGTTGGAGACTTCTATATAGACAATAAATTTACATCGTTTACTCAGCTGCAAGATAAATACTGCCTCCCCCATTCACATTTTTACCTTTATCTTCAACTATGTCATTTTATATGGGAGCATGTCCCAGAATTCATAATCAAACCTAAGAGCCACACCTTCCATGACCTACTTCTCTCGCAACCAAATTCTAAACATCTGATCTCTCGTTTTGTTTCAGTCTTTATTGAACCGGTGGATGCCAGTTGTTTCTGAGAGGCCTGGGCTGGAGAGCTGGGTGCCCCAATTTCAGAGGAATTGTGGGAAGAAGGTTTGACATGTATTAAGAGCTGCTCTATTAACTCCAGATATAGACTAATCCAATTTAAGGTCCTACACAGATTGCACTACTCTAAAACTAAGCTTCATAAGATATATGACTCTGTTTCTCCCTTCAGTGATAGATGTAGCACAGCAGAGGGCTCATTATCACATTTATTCTGGCACTGACCTGCACTTAGGAACCTTTGGTCAGACGTATTCACATGGTTTATTTAAACAATTCAGAATTAATATTCATCCAGACTATAATTTAGCAATATTTGGCTGTTCGGATAAGACAAGGACACTTCCCTTCCATCAAAAGCAAGCAATCAAAACCGTCATGGTTGCAGCTAAGAAATTAATTTTATTAAATTGGAAGTCACCAGCACCACCCTGCTTTAAGAGGGTGAATGAAGGTAATGAAATGCTGTCTATAGCCAAGATGGAACAGATGCACTACAACAAACATAATTCACAAGACTATTTTCAAAAGATCTGGAAACCATTTCTGACAAACTGCTGCTGTATGGTATCTTTGTTTGTTTTGTTTTTTTTGTTTTTTTTCTACAAACATGGTTACACTCACATTGTGACGTCACAGTCGTTGTCCAACTTGTGTCCCCCTTTCTTTTTTTTTCTTTTTTGTTGTTGTTATTTGTGAGTCATTTGTCCATCTTGTTTTTTGTTAAGTACCCTTTTAGCCTGTCAGTCAGTACATGGTGTTTTTCTGTTTAGTACTACCTGCTATCTTTTGGTGTCTCTTATTTGACTCCATGTTTTGTAGTTGTTGCATATGGTGGTGATGGGTGCTTTGTAGTATGTTTGTTTTATGTTATGTTGAAAAATGTTTAAAATAAAATTTAAAAAAAACACATTTGCTTTACTTTTGATCATTGCGAACTACAATATATACTGTGTATGCTGACTGAACTTGGCACAGCCACTTCCTTGAAATAATGAAAAATCTGCTAAATTAGTTAGTGCAACATTGGTGCTGATTTGCATTTCAAACAACAGTCACTTTGTGCCATTTCTGTTTTTAAAATAATAACAATATTAACAGTTTGTGTTTAAAACCAAAACAGTGCTAGCTGTATATCATTTCTGCTGACTTGTACTTTTAAAATGGAACACTCTCTAAACTTGAGCTTTCTAACAAAAAGTGGAAGAAGCTGCTTTATCATTTTAGAATGACTAGTTGAAATGCCACCAGCTAATGGTTGATGTTTTTGATGGAAATTTCAACCTTCCCCATTTTAATCGAATATAGAGGTCTCAGGCTAAGCATACTATAGTCATTTTGAAAATTACTGTCCTTTAAAAAAGATTTGAGCCCTTATGTAACAGCTGTTATACCACTTAATTGCAACTGGCTCCTTTTTAGCCTTGTGGGTTGACTCCAGGTGCAAGCCCAATGGAACTAAGATTTCTGTCAATATAGTCAAGATTCAACTTTATATTGTGATACATATAATATACGGTAGCCTACTGTGACGGGGTTGGCATGAATTTGACAAGAATACAACCCAATATTTCCTGAGAGACATTAATAAGGTAAAAGTTTACATCAGGATGTGGTCTCTTCAAGACCTGTAGATATAAAATTGATTGATTAATTATCTGTGTAATGCTGTGCCCAGGTGTATTGAGCCTTTCAGACACATTGTTGCTTGGATTCCCCTGCTGTTTGTTAGCTTGACCATTTGTCTGACCCTTGCTCTACTGGCTCTGCCTGTGTGTTGGTCTGCATTGTTTCTGTGGCCTGCATCACATTAGCATAGACATCATCACCATTTCTGCTGACTGACCACAACATTAAAGTGCTGATGACACGTTTTTGACATTTTTTAGGATGTTGTGTAAACCCAGAAGTCATTGTCAATGATCAATATAATATTTACAACCGCGCCTGCATAAACTAGTTATCATCAAAAAACCGCAGCCGCTGATTGGACTGTGGTGCCACCCACCGAATTAAGGGCGCCATGACGTAAGCGACAGAACGGACTCTGGTGTTTTTGACTGGAATGACAGCAGCTTTGTAGCTCACAGTTTCTCTGGTTTCTTGTTTTAATTTTACAGCTATGCCTTCGCGTTGTGTCGGAGGCTTAGATAAACAGCAGGCATGAAAGACCACATTACATGCTTCAGCTCCAACTGTCATGCCTCCTCGTGTGCTCCTTGTGCGCTTTTATGCAGGAGGAGCGCACAAGGAGGGGAAGGATTAATGGATTTACGCGCAGCTTTGACCTACTTTCTCTGATCGCATGCTGACTCTCGCCCATCCGGCCACGTCCCCTCTGTCATTATCACCAGCTGATTCCCCTCCCGCTGATCATGTTTCCTGGTCCTCGCCCAGGTGCTTCTCGTTACACCATTACCAGCAGTGCGTGTACTTCGTGGCCGTTTGCCAGTCATCTGTGCTGTTTGTCTGCCAGTATTTTCAGCACTCTCACGATGTGTTAGTCACTCCATGTTCGCCGTGGTTCTTGTGCATCCTTGAAGCGATGTCAGCTCTGGGCGCACCTGTGGCTAACACGTCTCCTCTCATTCGTTCTCTTGGCGATGCTGGCCCCCGAACGCCATCAGTAAGTGTGTTTGTGTTTTTTGTACGTCTTCACCTTTTTGGGAATTGTCTGTCGTTCTATATTAAATGCGCTGTGGTGAACCCTACGCGAAAATCATCGTTATTTCATGCTCCCTCTCCATGCCCTGCGTAAGAGTGCACGGAGAGGGAGGATTTACACGTAAATAACAAGGATTTACACGAGGATTTACGTGTAGGATTCACCACAGCACGTGTATTGAACATAAAGACTGATCCTAAAAGGTGAAGACTTACAAAAATACACAAAAACACAAACAGTAGGCATCTGGGGCCGACATTGCTCAGCAAACATGGAGAGGAGACATGTTAACCACGGTTGCGCCCCAGAGCCGACATCGCTACAAGGGGTGCAACAGAACCACTGCTGTGTGGAGTGGCTAACACGTCGTGATAGTGTTGGCAATATTGGCTGGCTGACAACACGGCAAATGATGCACACAAAACATGAACAGCTGACTGTCACTGAGTCTGACTCGCTAGGCATAATGTCCACTTGGCACAGCTCAAACCTATACGGTTTGATGGCCCCAGATTCTTCACTGTCATCCCATTATTCGGAACTATAATCGTCTGAAGATTGGACAACACAAACCAATTCCAGACTGCATGTGCTGGAACCATCGTCAATGTTTTCAACCACTTCCATCCTGTGTGTACAAAGGACAGCCAAGCGCTGTGTTCTGTCAATGATGTTACAACATGGCCAGGGGGTTTTCCAGCCACTGACGCAATGGGTGACGTGGCGCTCATGAAAACATTGGATATTCGCGTGAAAAAAAGCCTGTTTGATTTAGAACTGCACGGATCAACCTATTTCATCATATTGTATTATGTGTTGAAAAATTAGAGGAAGTCAAAAACATGTCATCAGCACTTTAATGGTGGACTCTTAAACCTTAGACCAAAGCAAATTGGAGCATGCCCAACAAATACTGTACTTCTGTGGCATTAGGTTGAATTTTTTGCTGCTGATGTAGGGTGAACTTCTTATAACCCAAGATGACATTGTAGCATTCCTAAAGTAAGAACCCCCCTTCCTTGGTACAGAAGCACCACATAATGCAGTTAAAATGCTATACAGACATAAATACACATGAAAAACAAATATACAGCTACCTCTTTATTTCCTCTTCCCAGTTTTTTAAAGACACACTCTGGTGGCTATAAATCTCCTATAAAAACAAATCTACATCGTCTAAAATGGTATTTTATGCCCTTTTTCCTACAAAAAATATTTAATTGTCTTACAGTTTCATGTCAAAATCTCAACCCCCCAACCCCAATCCCAACCCCACCCCCAGAATCAGTGATGATTACTAGGCCTAACCACATACCACAAGGCTAATAGTAACTAGCACTACATTATCAGAATAAATCCTGTGATAAAAAGACTTACGGGTTGAAGGACATGCCCATTTGTATGCACGGTGGCCCAGGATGATGACTGAAACTGCATCGATCCATAAAAGCAGTTTCATGGTAAAATCCATCTTAATTTGGGTCAAGTTTTCAAAAGATTCAAAGATTTTTATTTGTCAGTACTTCTATACGTACAGGACATACAGGAGAATTGAAATGCCGTTTCTCTCTCTCTTAGTGGTGTGCACAATATATAAGAAAAGTAGAAATAAGGATGAAAACAACAACAGCAGTCGCTACCTGTAGTGCAAATAAAGATAAACCCAGCAATCCTATGTACAGAAAAAAAGTAGAGCCATAATACGAGTAATTGAAAGTTCAATGCGGTAGTGGAAGTGCGGATAAGATAAGATAAGATAAGCCTTTATTAGTCCCACAATGGGGAAATTCCAGGATTGCAACAGCACAGGGATATCAACACTCAGAGCAACAATCAAGAGGACAAGAAAAACAAGAGCAGCGAATATACATATGTACATATAAACATATAAACACACAGTGCAGAGCATTGTAGCTAGATGGAATAAACAGCATAACTGTCTGCTTAGTTATCCTACATAGTATGAATATGTACCCATACATATTGTCACCCTCCGTAGCGACCGATATTGTCCTAGTTGTATACTGGAGGGGACCATTGTGTAAGTCTATTGCGTCTTTTGCATTCAATACTATTAGGTCGTCACGTTTTTTTGCTATCTCTGCGAGCAGCCCTGCTTAGGTTATACAGTCTGACAGCCGTAGGTAGGAAGGACCTGCGAAACCTCTCAGTTGCGCACCTAGGATGATGTAGTCTGCTGCTAAATGAGTTCCTCAGTGCGTTCAGTATGTCCTGCATAGGGTGGGACTCGGGCTCCAGCAGAGATGACAGTTTAGCCACCATCCTTCTCTCTCCTGTCTCCTCCACTGGGTCAAGGTGCTGCCCCAGGACAGAGCTAGCTTTCTTAATCAGTTTGTTCAGTCTCTTCCTATCGGCTGCTGTAATGCCACTGCCCCAGCAGACCACTCCAAAAGTGATGGCTGATGCCACCACCGTGTCGTAGAATGTCTTCAGCAGCGCCCCTTGTACACCAAAAGACCTGAGTCTCCTCAGTAGAAACAGGCTGCGCTGTCCCTTCTTGTAGAATGCGTCGGTATTGTGTGACCAGTCTAGTTTATTGTTCAGATGAACACCCAGGTAGTTGTAGGATGTCACCATCTCAATGTCTGTTCCCTGTATGTTTACTGGTGCTGTGAGGGGTTGTCCTTGCCTGCGGCGGTTCACCACCCGCTCCTTAGTTTTCCTTGCGTTGATCTGGAGGCAGTTCCGATGGCACCAGTCCACGAAGTCCTGGATAAGTCCTCTGTACTCAGCTTCATCTCCGTTGGAGATGAGGCCAACGATCGCAGAGTCATCAGAGAACTTCTGTAGATGGCAGTGTGTTGTGTTATGTGAGAAGTTCGCAGTATAAAGGGTGAACAGGAAGGGAGCCAAAACCGTTCCCTGGGGGGGCCCCGTGCTATCGATGATCGTGTCAGACACACAGATATTGACAGATTGGCCTGCACATGATCAGTACTGCAATAACAGACAGCAGCAGATATGGCATTTGTGCAAATGGTTGCAGTAAGGTGCAGAGACATACAGCGGCAGATGTATTACTGTTGGTATGCCAAGTCCTTCTGTGCAAACAGCTGAAGTAGTTTTTTGTATTTTGTATATTTTATTAATCCCCAGAGGGAAATTCTGGGCATCCACGGTACGGTGCCAGTCCCTTCACCATTCACACACACATTCACACTTAGGGGCACTTTAGAATCTCCAATTATCCGTGTATGTGTGGATTGTGTGGTTGCAGCACGGGTGTCAAGCCCAAGACAAATTTCCCCTTGAGGGACAATAAAGTTTATCTTATCTTATCTTAATTAACCTAACTTGCATGTTTTTGGCTTGTGGGAGGAAGCCGGAGTATCCGGAGTAATCCCACGCAGACACGGGGAGAACCCACAATGGTCAGGGGTGGAACTGATCCCGTGACCTTCTTACTGTGCTGCCACAATGCTAACCACTGTTCCACTGAGCTGCTCAAAAGGAATCCTGCTCTTTAGACTGGCATCTTACCCATTCAGCTATTCATTGACAAGAGCTATTTATTGTGAGTGAGTGTGTTACAGTCCAGGGGTGGGGGGAAGTGGGCAGAGTTCAGGGTTCTGATAGCCTCGTGAACAAAACTGTTTAGCAGTCTTGTGGAGTGGGCCCGGAGGCTCTGGTACCTTCTCCCCGAGGGCAGGGGGCTGAAGAGGGGGTGGGAGGTGTCACCTGTGATGACAGATCTGCGGATGAGGCAGCTGTAGTAGATGTCCGAGAGGGAGTGCAGAGGTGCACCGATGATCTTGCTGGCTGCTTTCACTGTGCGTTGTAGGGTCTTTCGGCAGGAGGGTCTTCTGGCAGTTTCAAAGCAGTTTGTAAAAAAATGCTAACAAGCAGGGGCGGTTCTAGGGTCAGAGCTTTAGGAGTGCTGAGCACCCAATGAGCTCCACCACACTCACTCTCTCTCTCTCTCTCTCTCTCTCTCTCTCTCTCTCTCTCTCACTCACTCACTCACTCACTCACTCACTCACTCACACACACACACACACACACACACACACACACACACACACACACACACACGTTATTTTGTTAGAGTTGTGGCACATATGTTGGGTACATATTCTCCACAAATGTATTGCCTGACTTCTGGCAGCATAGTCCGCGCTCCTGGTTTAGCGCGGTCGAGGCGCAGTTCAACCTCCGGAGAATCTCGAAGGATGACACAAAGTTCTACCATGTGGTGGCGAAGCTGGACAGCCACACAGTCCAGAGGGTGGAAGAGCTGGTCAATCACCCACCGGACAGCAACAAATACGGCGCATCGAAAGCTGCGCTTATCAGCCATTTCACACCATCCGTGCAACAGTGAGCGGAGGGGCTTCTGGCGTTGACAGAGTCGGAGAACGACAGCCCCATAGACCTGATGGTGAAAATGTGGAGGCTGAAAGACTCCGAGGACTGCGAATTCATCTTCGCCCACCTTTTCCTCCGGACCTTGCCGCCAGCGGTGAGAGTTACGCTGGCAGATTCACCCCGGTTGGCAAAGCGAGACTACCATGGGCTGAGCAAGGAGGCGCAGCGACTCGTCGAAGCCCACAAGCGGAGCGCAGTTTTGGCTGCAGCAGCGGAACTAGGAGCGGTGCCCGGAGATGGCATGGGGCCAGTGGTTGCAGCGTCAGATGCGCAGACGATGGCAGCAGCAAGGACCAAGCGACACGGAGCGGACAAAGCAGTCAGCACCAAGCGACACGGAGCGGATGACGTCCTCTGCTTCTATCATCGCTGCTTTGCAGAGAGGGCACACAAGTGCCTCCCACCCTGCCACTTCAAGCATCGGGAAACGCCAAAACCGAGGGTCGGTAGCGGCTGCGACCCTCGGGGATGAGAACAAGCTGCTCTACCTGACGGATGCACGTTCGGGGAGACAATTCCTCGTGGACACAGGCTCCCAGATGAGTTTCATCACGCCTTCCTACGCGGACCGACTGATGCTGTCCAAGGTTCCCTGGGTGTCAGTGTCAGCAGCGAACGGCTCAGCTATTAAGACCTTCGGTGAGAGGACTCTGCTTCTGTCTTTGCAGGGCCGTTCATTTGAGTGGACTTTTATTGTAGCTGCAGTCAGTTTCAACATGTTAGGGGCTGATTTCTTGTGCTCACATGGTTTATTGGTTGATCTTGCTAACAGACGTCTGGTTAATGTCTTTTCACTCTATTCCCTGCACAGCACGAGTGGCACCGCCAACTGCACAAGCCAACGTCACAGCTGCGGGTGGTAAGTTCCACGCACTCCTCACTCAGTTCCCAGCACTAACAGTCCCAACGTTTTCGGCAACAGTGGCCAAACATGGGGTGGAGCATTATATCACTACCACCGGGCCGCCCGTTTTTGCAAAAGCTCGGCGCCTGGACTGAGTTAAGCTGACCATAGCGCGCGAGGAGTTTGCCAACCTGGAAAAACTGGGCATTATCAGACGTTCGAAAAGCCCCTGGGCTTTACCATTGCACATGGTCCCAAAGTCTGATGGCTCGTGGCGACCTTGCGGTGATTTCCACAGGTTGACTAATGCCACTGCACACGACCGCTACCCGATCCCACACATCCAAGATTTTTCGGTTCTTTGGCGGGGACGCGCATTTTTTCTAAAATAGATTTAGTGCGCGGCTACCATCAGGTTCCAGTGCGTGCCCAGGACAAACCCAAAACAGCGGTAATAACTCCTTTCAGACTTTTTGAGTTTTTGCGCATGCCTTTTGGACTCAAGGGGGCCGCGCAGACATTCCAGCTCATGATGGACGCAGTGCTATGCGACCTCCCTTTCGTGTTCGTCTACTTGGATGACATTTTAGTAACCAGCACGTCCGAAGACGAACATGAAAGTCACCTCACGGCAGTTTTCCGGAGGCTGGCAGAGCACAGGTTAATAATTAACCCAGCGAAGTGTCAGTTTGGGGTAGCGCAGATTGATTTTTTTGGGGCATCACGTTTCGCCAGAAGGAGCGGGTCCCTCTGCCCGATAAAGTGCGTGCAATAACAAATTTTCCCCAACCGTAAACGGTCAAAGCATTACAGGAGTTTTTGGAAATGGTTAATTTTTATAACCGTTTCCTCCCAAGCGCAGCGCAGCACATGCAACCATTGTACGCTGCACTAAAAAAATAAAAACCCACGAATAAAATCGAATGGTCTCCTGAGCGGGAGCGCACATTCTCTCAAGTCAAAACAGCACTGGCAAACGCGGTTTTGTTGGCACATCCAGTCCCAATGGCCTGCATGGCCCTCACCACTGACGCGTCCGATTTAGCGGTGGGGGCGGTCGTTGAACAGTTTGTAGCAGGGACCTGGCAACCGCTCGCGTTTTTCAGCAAAACCTTGCGCGATAGCGAGCGAAAATACAGCGCGTTCGACAGGGAGTTTTTGGCCCTACACTTGGCCATCCGCCATTTCCAGTTCTGGCTGGAAGGGCGTCGTTTCACTGTGTTCGTGGACCACAAACCGCTGACTTTTGCGATGGCCAAGGTTTCGGAACCTTGGTCGGGCCGGCAGCAAAGACAGCTGGCCGCGATATTGGAGTTCACCACCGATATCCAGCATGTCGCAGGTAAACATAATGTAGTGGCAGACTGCCTCTCGCGTGCTGTGCCGGCACCAGGCCACGTGGGGGCAGACTCTGCAGCCATGGCCGCGGGCCAGGGCAGTGACGCGGAAGCGCACGCGGCCCCGTTCCGCGTAGGGTTAGATTATGCAGCCATGGCCGCGGAGCAGGTTAGCGATGCGGACGTGCGCGCGCTCCAGTCTGGACCAACAGAGTTAAGGCTGGAGGACAGGGTGCTGCAAATAGGTATGCCTCCCCTAATCTGCGATGTCTCCACGGGACGGCCGCGTCCCGTGGTACCAGCTGCGTGGCGCCGCCGCGTTTTTGACTCAATTCATTCTCTGGCGCACCCAGGGGTGCGCGCATCGGTCAAAATGGTGGGGAGAAATTGTTTGGCCGGGGTTGCGCAGACAGGTCAAAGAATGGGCGACAGCCTGCGTAGCGTGTCAGCGAGCCAAAATACACAAACACACTAGAGCTCCTTTGAGCCTTTTCACACCCCGGCTAAGCGCTTTGATCATGTGCATGTCGACTTGGTAGGCCCCCTTCCGTCGTCACAGGGGTGCACACACCTTTTGACGGTGGTGGACCGCACCACGCGCTGGCCGGAAGCGGTCCCTCTGGCATCAACCACAGCGGAGGAAGTGGCGCGTGCGTTTTTATCGGCTTGGGTAGCGCGTTTTGGAGTTCCGTCGGACATAACTTCTGACAGAGGTCCCCAAATTGTTTCCGAACTCTGGTCATCGATGGCCCGCAGTCTAGGGGTAAAGATCCACCGCACCACCGCGTACAACCCCCAGGCTAACGGTTTATGCGAGCGTTTTCACAGGTCATTGAAAACGGCCCTCAGAGCGTCGCTTACGGATACAAATTGGGTTGACAAACTACCATGGGTTTTATTGGGGTTGCATTCTGCACCTAAGGAGGATTTGCAAGCCTCCCCAGCTGAGTTAGTTTTTGCACAGCCTCTCCGTCTGCCCGGGGAATTTCTCCTCAATAATCCTGCGCCAAATTGCCCCCCCGCTCAGCTGTTGCAGAGCGGCACAGGATCAAACACGCTTCCTGGCCACAGTTTCTCACGTGTTTTTGTGCCGAAGGCTTTAAAAAACGCGGAGTTTGTTTTTGTGAGACATGATGCTTATCGTCCCAACTTGCGCCCACCTTACGATGGGCCATTCAAGGTGCTGGAAACAGGAGAGAAGCATTTTTTGCTAGATTTGGGAGACAGACAGGAGTTGATTTGCATAAACAGACTCAAACCTGCTTTTGTTTTGGCGGATGAAGCAGTGCAGTTGGCGAGAGCCCCCCGTCGCGGCAGACCCCCTAGAAGGCATTCTACAGAACACCCACAGAGATTGACTAACAGTTCTAATCCACAGGAGCAGGAGGAAGCTGCAGAAACAGCAAAGCCGGCTTTCAGCAGATACGGCAGGAGACTTAGAGCTAGGCAACTGGTGGATTGATATGTAGTAATGTTATTATGTCATTTATCTCTGGTTATGTTTGTCCCATTTTAGACGTTTGGGGGGGGGGTCATGTGGCACATATGTTGGGTACATATTCTTCACAAATGTATTGCTGTATGTTTATTGTGTGATACACGTCTCACGGAACAAAAGGGACTGAGCCTCTGAGAGACAACAGGAAGAGTGTGAGATTCGGCCTTTGTTTCAAGGAGACGACCGGGGGAGATTTCCGGACCACAGAGACTAGAGGACAATGGTGTGAGATCAAAGGGGTTACTTTGTGATTGAGATTAAGTACCATGTGACTGTGTGTTTGATTAAACACCATGTGACTGCTGTTTCGTGCCCGGGGTATAAAACCCCTGATGTGAGATGAAAACTTTCTCTTTCTTGCTTTGAGATGTTTGGAGTATGTGATATGTTAATAAAGCTGAATCTGAGGAATAAATTCAGCCTCATCATTGAGCACATTCTCCACAGAGTTATCATCTTTCATACATCTCCTCTCTGGCTTCTAGTTAGTCAACATGGTACGTGATGAAGAACAGCTTCTTTCCCTCTAATTCAAACAGTGCACGGTGGTTGACTGACAATGCAACCATTAAAGAAAATATCTGCTGCTAGCTGTCTTAGTCAGGGCTGGACTGGAGCAAAATAAATTGTCCCTGGCATTTTTGGTCCAATTTGTTAAGTAGCAACATCAACCACCAAACTTAATGGTCTAACAGAGGTCAGAATTAGCCCACTTCTGCCTTTAACAAGTGAATCCTTGTGGTTTTAAAGAAAGAAAGAAAGAAAGAAAGAAAGAAAAAGAAAGAAAGAAAGAAAGAAAGAAAGAAAGGTTATTTTATTATCTATTTTGCATAAATATTTTCTCATAATTTTAAAGTCTCAAAATTTTCCAAAGGAGCAAAACTTTGAGAAAAAGCTACACACTTACAAGGGGGAAAAAAAACCATCACAGACATATACAATAAAAGCATCAAATTTACTAGAATAATGTAACAAATTTATAGGGACAACTGCCCATTTATTTAAAATATGTACTAAATTCATGAGAGAAAAAAGAAAAATTGCAAGAAAAACAAACTTGAATTAAAAAGATAAAAATTACAAATTCATGGCAAAAGTTGCAAATTTATGAGGAAAAAATTCATATAAGTACAATTACAGTCATTGAGAATGTAAACACAGGAAGTTATTTTAAAAATTTAATAAATTCATTAAGAAAAAGAAAATTAATAAATTGTTGAAGTAAAGGTCAGAAAATCAAGAGAAATGTAGCTCATTCGCAATTAAAAAAATTCCATCCATCCATCCATCTTCTGCAGCTTTTCCGGAGGTCCGGGTCACGGAGGCAGCAGTTCAAGCAAAGAAGCCCAGACTTCCCTCTCCCC
Source organism: Pholidichthys leucotaenia (assembly GCA_020510985.1). NCBI lineage: Eukaryota > Metazoa > Chordata > Actinopteri > Cichliformes > Pholidichthyidae > Pholidichthys > Pholidichthys leucotaenia. Next base: position 295,702,933 of record CM035846.1, read on the forward strand.
AGCCACCTGCTCCAGCTCTTCAGAGAGGATACCAAGGTGTTCCCAGACCAGCTGGGAGACATAGTCTCTCCAGCGAGTCCTGGGTCTGCCCCGGGGTCTTCTTCCAGAGGGACGTGCCCGAAACACCTCAAGTGGGAGGCATCCTGATCAGATGCCTATACCATCTCAACTGGCTCCTTTCAATGTGGAGGAGCAATGGTTCTACTCTGAGCCTCTCCCGGATGACTGAGCTCCTCACCCTATCTCTGCGGGTGAGTCCAGCGATCCTACAAAGAAAGCTCATCTCAGCCGCTTGTATCTGCGATCTCGTTCTTTTGGTCGTTACCTAAAGCTTGTGACCATAGGTGAGGGTAGGAACGTAGATTGACTGGTAAATCAACAGCTTTGCCTTAGAGCTCAGCTCCCTCTTCACCACAACAGACTGGTACAACGTCCGCATCACTGCAGATGCTGCTCCGATCCGTCTGTCAATCTCTTGCTCCATTCTTCCCTCACTTGTGAACAAGACCCCAAGATACTTAAACTCCTCCACTTGGGGCAGGAGCCTGTCCCCAACCCGGAGAGGACAATCCACCTTTTTCCGGCTGAGGACCATGGACTCTGATTTGGAGGTGCTGATTCTCACCCCGGCTGCTTCACACTCAGTGGCAAACCATCCCAGTAAGAACTGTAGGTCATTGCTGGATGAAGCCAACAGGACAACATCATCTGCAAACAGCAGAGATGAGATCCTGTGGTCACCAAGAATGACACCCTCAATTCCCTGGCTGCGCCTAGAAATCCTGTCCATGAAAATTATGAACAGGATTGGTGACAAAGGGCAGCCCTGGCGGAGTCCAACTCTCACTGGGAATGAGTCCGATCGAGTGTTGGCAAAATGAACCAAGCTCTCGCAACGGTCATACAGAGACCGAATAGCTCATAACAACAAGCCCGATACCCCATACTCCTGAAGCTCCCCCCCACAAAAAACACAAGGGACGTGGTTGAATGCCTTCTCCAAGTCCACAAAACACAAGTAAACTGGTTGGGCAAACTCCTTCAAGCCCTCGAGGATTCTTGAGATGGTAAAGAACTGGTCCGATGTGCCACAGCCAGGACGAAAAACCACATTGCTCCTCCTGAATCTGAGGTTTGACCAATGGCCGGACTCATCCAGGGCCTTGAGGTACTCAGGGCGAATCTCGTCCACCTCTGGGGCCCGGCCACCAAAGAGATTTTTAACCACCTTGGCGACCTAAGCCCCTGTGATAGGCGAGTCGTCCCCCTCGTCCACAAGCCCTGCTTCTTCTGTGGAAGGTGTATCAGTGGGATTGAGGAGATCCTCGAAGTATTCCTTCGACCGCTCGACGATATCCCCATTCAAAGTCAACATACACATATACAGTGTGGACAGGGAGCTGCTTCCTCCTCCCGAGACGCCGGACAGTTTGCCAGAATTTCTTTGAGGCGGACCGAAAGTCTTGTTCCATGGCCTCACCGAACTCCTCCCATAACTGAGTTTTTGCTTCAGCAACCACCTAAGCTGCACTCCGCTTGGCCTGCCAGTACACATCAGCTGCTTCGGGAGTCCCACAAACCAACCAAGCTTGATAGGACTTCTTCTTCAGCTTAATGGCCCCCCTCACCACTGGTGTCCACCACTTGGTTCGGGGGTTGCCACCACGAGATGCCCCGACGACCTTGCGGCCACAGCTCTGGGCCGCTGCTTCAACAATGAAGGTGGAGAACATGTCCCATTCAGACTCCATGTCTCCAGACTCCCTCGGAATGTGGTTGAAGTTCTTCCGGAGGTGGGAGTTGAAGACTTCCCAGACAGGGGCCTCAGCCAGACGTTCCCAGCACACCCTCACTATACGTTTGGGTCTCCCAGGTCTGAATGGCATCCTCCCCTGCCATCAGATCCAACTCACCACCAGGTGGTAATCAGTTGACAGCTCTGCACCTCTCTTTACCCGAGTGTCCAAGACATACAGTCGCAGGTCTGATGACACGATAACAAAATCGATCATCGACCTGCGACCTAGGGTGTCCTGGTGCCAGGTGCACATATGGGCACCCTTATGCTTGAACGTGGTGTTTGTTATGGACAAACTGTGGTTAGCACAGAAGTCCAATAACTGAACACCACTCTGGTTCAGATCGGGCAGACCGTTCCTCCCAATCACCCCCCTCCAGGTTTCACTGTCGTTGCCCACGTGCACATTGAAGTCCCCCTGTAGGACAATGGAGTCTCCAAGAGGAGCACTCTCCAGCACCCCAGTCAGAGACTCCAAAAAGGGTGGGTACTCTGAACCATCATTTGGTGCATAGGCACAAATGATGGTCAGGACCCATTTCCCAACCCGAAGGCGCAGGGAAACAACCCTTTCGTCCACTGGGGAAAACTCCAATATAGATTCAGCAAGTTGGGGGGATACAAGAATACCCACCCATGCTTGTCGCCTCTCACCTGGGGCAACTCCAGAATAGGTCAAGCTCCAGCCCCTCTCCAGTAGACTGGTTTTGGAACCAGAGCTGTGTGTTGAGGTGAGGCCGACTATATCTAGCCGGTATCTCTCAACCTCATGCACCAGCTCAGGCTCTTTCCCTGCCAGAGAAGTGACATTCCATGTCCCAAAAGCCAGTTTAGGAAGCTTGGGATCAGACCACCAAAGTCTCCGCCTTTGACCGCCACCTGATCCACATAGCACCGGACCCCCATGATCCCTCCTGCAGGTGGTGAGTCCACTGGAGGGCGGACCCATGTGACTCCTTCGGGCTGAGTCTGGCCGGGTCCCATGGGTGGAAACCCGACCACCAGATGCTAGCCATCGAGCCCCTCCCCCAGGCCTTGTTCCAGGGTTGGGCCCCGGTAAGGAAAAAAATCAATGAAAGATGATGGGAAATTATTGAGGCAAAAATGCAAAGATGGAAGAATAAAAGATGCCAGTTTATGACTCAAAAGTCACAAATTCAAGAAAAAAAATACCAATTCATTAACCAAAATTTTTCACAGGGTTTCAAATTTCATGAAGTTTCTTAAAAAGTCTATAATTAAAAATGAATAAAAATAATCATAAGAAAAAGTAGGTCATTTATTAGAACTCTTCAAATTCTCTTAAAAAATGTTCACATTTTTGATTAAAAAAATCTCTAATTTAGGTGATAGAGTAACCTGAAACTGTGCACAAGTAAACGTAGGTTATCTTTATATATTATTACTCAAATATACATAAGAGTAGTTACCCCAAAATAGTTAAGAAGTTACTGAGATGTGGCTTAAGTCTGGACAGTTTGAGTTTTTTTTCCCTAAATTTATGGCAGTTTTATTCTAAATCTTCCACTTTTTCCTTGTAAATGTGAAAGATTTTTTTTCCCACTTAAATCAACTTTTTCCGCATAATTTAATAATAAGGGGACCAAAATAGGTAGCAGCAGCTCTGATTATATGTGCATTCATTGCAGCATATTCACTGACGGCAGGTATTTTCTGCTTTCTATTTTATGTGTATGCACATATGCATTTGATACATTAAAATGGCTGATGTCAAATCAAAACTACCCTTGGCAAATAAATTTTTTTTTTCTTATCTCGCATGTTTATAGAAACTCTTTTCGCTGTTTTGTTTTCAAGATTTCAGAGAGATTTTCCTGCTGAGCTGCCATGTTGGAAAATCTACTCTAGAATTTTGACAGTCATCAGCGGACTTTTGCGCCAGACTTCCCACCGTACGCCAGTGTTTTTGTTCGTTTCTGTCAGTGCATTGTCTGTTTTTTACGCTTTGCGTCATGCCATCTAATTACCAGTAGGCAGTGCACCCACTTTGCACTGGGAGATGGAGAGACATTTCAAGGAGATGTGGTGGCATACAATGTCATGCACACTGGTATTACGATGCATGTTATGCCAATGCGCTTTTGATCAGGAAAAAGTAGGTCTGTTGTCAGAAGTGCATTGTTTAATCCTATTTCAGCATGTTTTGAAATCATGCAGCTTCGGAGCTCATGAGGAAACAGTATGCACTGGGATTTTCTGTTATTTTAATGGAGAGAGCTGTAACAGGTATAATCACCTGTCATTTTATTTATATGATGATACACTAAATAGTTTTTTATTCTATCCACATTCTCATTTTAATTGCAGACTTACAATTTTTTTACAAGTTCCACATGTAAAAAACTGGATCTTCCTTCCATCCAGCTTGGTGCTCAGCAAAAATGGAATGGAGAAGGGAAATGTGGGCAGGAGTGGCTCAGGAGGTAGAATGGGTTGTCCAATAACCAGAACATTGACGGTTTGAATCCCGCTCTCCCCAGCCATCGTTCGTTGTGTCCCTGGGCAAGACATTTTGCCTACCTTGCCTCCAGTGTCCATGACACTGTGTATAAATGTTCGGTAGTGGTCAGAGAGGCTGTTGGCATGGATTGGCAGCCACGTTTCACAGTCTAAATGAACCAAACACAAGCCCAGCAACAGCCAGCCAGGATGTATTTAATGCTCAAAGGCCTTGAACTCACCTCCCACTCAACTGAAATAATCTGGACCGAGACAACCTCAAATTTTTGTCCAGACCATGGTTTGAGGGAGGTTTCACACCTACGCAATAATTTATAAATGAGGTTCCAGGTATGAACAAACATCAGTTACCATGGTGATCTATTCAGGTCAAAAGAGTTATCTTGGTAACTGAGTTTTAGGCTCAACATATCTTTCTAACTTTTTAATTTTGTTTTGTAGTACACCCCTCAGGTCAGTTCACCAATACTTCTGAACTCAGTGGAACCTTTTCAAATACAGTGGTGTGAAAAAGTGTTTGCCCTCTTCCTGATTTCTCATTTTTTTGGATGTTTGTCACATTTAAATGTTTCAGATCATCAAACAAATTTAAATGTTAGACAAAGATAACACAAGTAAACACAAAATGCAGTTTTTAAATGAAGGTGTTTGTCATAACCCGAGTGTCGGTTCTGGCCACACTCGGGTCTCATATCTTTTTGTTCCCTGGCTTTGGCAGCTGAGGGTTCCTTCCAGCTCCTCGGGCTCTTATTGTGAAGGCGCCCGGGGGAGCTCCCTGCTGTCAAAGTCAGCTGCTGCTCTGCTGTCATTAGCAGCAGCTGTGCCGCGTTGGGGTCATTAGCCGCCAGAGATATAAGCGGGTGCTAAACGTCCTCCAGCGCGGCAGTCTCTGTTATATTCTGTTATATTCTGTTATATTCTGTTATATTCTGTTATATCCTGTTATGATCATCTGTTATATCCTGCTACGTTTTGATGGTGCTCCTATATGCTCAGGTATGTTCCTGTTTGCCTAGCTCATCATCAACGTTGTCGTCTGGCGCATCGGGTGTTCCCCGGCTCAGACTTCACTCAGCCGCTGTATGTGTTCTGTGTGTGTTCATCCTTACTTTACAATAAATTACCACTGCAAACTCACTGGTGACTGAGGCGTCTTGTGACGGTCCGTGAGGGCCGTTGTGACAGTAGACTGCCGCCTAACGCCCGGAGAGGAGGCGTTGTTTCGAGACGCCATTCACCGTGCAGTTTGCAGTAGGGGACTGTTAATTCCTACCTGTCTGAGTGTCTGCAGCGGGGAGTATGTCGTCATCCAGGGGCCATTGTCGGCGCCTTGGCAGGCAGCAAGCGGAGGTTCTGAAGGAGGTGGACTACACCATCTTCACCGCTACGCTGTTGGACGCTCCCAGCGACATTTGTAGATACCTGGACCTAGCCGAGGAGATTCTGGATTCTCTTCCCCGCTTCACCGATCATCCAGAGGTAAGCGTGAGGAGAGAGGACATCGCCACCCAGCGTGAGAGACTCCGAGGGCTGGAGGGAAATCCTGGCAGGAAGCTGAAGCGGCGGAGACGTCGCCCCTCGCTTCGGGATCCCGCTCCTGCCTCCGTTCCGGCCCGGGAGTTCGCACCATCCGGAGGTCTTTTCCCATCGGGCATGTCGTCACTCGGGATTCCCCCAGAGAAGCTGCAGATGACAGCAGACAAGATCTGGGACCGGGTGGCAGCTGCTTGCTCCGCTGAGAATCCTCCAGCGTGTATGAAGCATGTGGTGGCGGCGGTCAGACTGGTGGAGAGGAATCCAGCGCTGCGTGAGTTTCCTGAGTTTGCTGACTTGCTTGCCGCCGTTTCTGCTCAGGAACGGCGATTTCCGGACCTCACCTTCGCCTCACCCCCTACAAGGAACCGTCGTCAATCCGGCTTCCAACCTCGGCTAGACCCCCGTCTGGATGCTGTTCCGGGTCGCCGCAAGGGCTCAACCCCCCACACAGCTGTCACTCCTGCGCCTCGTCAGAGGGGAATCCCCGCAGCCTCGTCTTCCCCCGGGCCCTCGCCTGCTGTCCCGTCAGCGCTCCATGCCCGACTGACCCCGGCTGTCGCCCCCTCCTCCTCGTCGCCTATCCTGGCTGCTGTGTGTCACGAGAGCTCCGTTTCGGCGAGCTTCATCCCGGATCCGCCTCGAGTGGCCTCATCTCGTCTTCCCAGAGGGCCCTCTGTCGCCATCCAGCGGGGAAAGGAAGGAATGACGTCCCCCACAGCGGAGACTATCTTACCCTTAGGGGAAAGGCAAGTGCATGATGATTTCTCTTCTTTTGACATTGTTTTGCCTTGTCTGACTCCTAGGGGTGGAGTTCGGGGTATGCAGCCCCCCGAGCTCCCTCCACCCGCTGTGGATGAAAATATTAACCCTGCTTCCTCTGTGTCTCCCTCCGCTGAGCGGTCCTCGACGTCAGGCCAACGTCGCTGGATGAGGAGGGGGCCTGCGGTTCTGGAGAGCCTGGTTCCGGTTCCGCAGCCACGCCATGGGCGGAGGAGGAGAGCGGACTGCAGTGTGGAGCCATCGCCGATGAAGAAGCGTCCCCGGGGTTCCACGGAGGAGCGGTCCAGTCCAGCAGGGCGAGATTCTCCTGCCACCACGCCGTGCGGGCCACCGGCGTGGACATCGGTGCCGGAGGACTCTCTAGCTGCACGCACCATCATGCCAGCTGCGGAGCCCGACCCAGCTGAGTGGCAGCCTGAGGACGACCTCCTGACTTCTGAGCCCGGATCTTCGCAGTCCTGGACGGCGTCAGAACCCGAGCTCAGGCAAGTGCTCTACTTTGTCTTTCTTTTTCACCTCTTAGAGCATTTTTGCCTGTCTCAAGGGGAGATGAGCCGGGTGCAGCCGCCCGCTGCGTCCGAGCTTATCTCGCCGGGTTCTGGCGCTGCCGGTGATCCTGATCCCGGGTTTTCTCTCTTGTGTGAGTCCTCTCCCAGGGTCGCCGGCGAGGGGCTGCTCTCGCCTGCTGCGCCAGAGGTTCCGGTTTCGAGGTTGGAGGTCGAGTCTGGTGCCACGCCGACCGGGTCCACCGGGAGTGCTGTTCCGGAGGCCCAATCGGGGTCCACCGTGGGTTTGGTTCCGGAGGCCCAATCGGGGTCCACCGTGGGTTTGGTTCTGGAGGCCCAAACGGGGTCCACCGTGGGTGCTGCACCAGCAGGTCCTAGGTTCGGTGAGGGAGCTGCAGATCCCCAGCCACCGGATGCTGGACAGGCTCGTTTTCTTCTTCACTCTCATCTCCATTGTCATCCTCCTCGTCTCCCTGAGGCGCGCTGCCCATGTTCACCTGGGGCCGTTGGGGTTCCGATTGCTTCGCCCGGTTCTCCCTCATCTCTCCCCTTTTCAGCGGAACCGCCGGCTACTTTGACTCAACGGTTCTGGTGGGCTAGCGATGCGGGTCGGCCGCCCGAAAGACTGTCTCGCCAATTTGGCTCTCTGGGTCGGCCTCCCGACATTTTGGACTCCCTGTGTGGCGACCTGGTCCGGCCGCCTGAGAGTCTCTGCTTCCGAGCATGGGACCGGGGTAGGCCGCCCGAACTGTTCTTTCTCCCCCTGCCTGTTTTGTGGCCTCCTGTTGCCAGTCGGCCCTCCCGAACTTTCTGGGTCAGAACTACACTCCTCCCGAGGTTTCTGTGAGACTGTTGGGGGGGGGGTTGATCTGTGATTTTTGTGTTTCACTCCTTTCTTGTTCCACTGTTTGGTGGTCCTTTCCCTCCACCTTATGTCAATTCGTTGTTTGCCCATATATATATTGCCTGTGGTTTTGTTACCCACGTTTTAGGGATTATGGTTTTTTTTTTTTCCCTATAGCCTTGTTGGTTGTTTCTCTCCCTCCTGCCAGCGCCCCATCCACCCACCCTAGGGGGGTGGGGTGGGGGGGCTTGGGTGGTACTCTGGCCGCTCAGAGCTCGGCCTTGAGGGGGAGGTACTGTCATAACCCGAGTGTCGGTTCTGGCCACACTCGGGTCTCATATCTTTTTGTTCCCTGGCTTTGGCAGCTGAGGGTTCCTTCCAGCTCCTCGGGCTCTTATTGTGAAGGCGCCCGGGGGAGCTCCCTGCTGTCAAAGTCAGCTGCTGCTCTGCTGTCATTAGCAGCAGCTGTGCCGCGTTGGGGTCATTAGCCGCCAGAGATATAAGCGGGTGCTAAACGTCCTCCAGCGCGGCAGTCTCTGTTATATTCTGTTATATTCTGTTATATTCTGTTATATCCTGTTATGATCATCTGTTATATCCTGCTACGTTTTGATGGTGCTCCTATATGCTCAGGTATGTTCCTGTTTGCCTAGCTCATCATCAACGTTGTCGTCTGGCGCATCGGGTGTTCCCCGGCTCAGACTTCACTCAGCCGCTGTATGTGTTCTGTGTGTGTTCATCCTTACTTTACAATAAATTACCACTGCAAACTCACTGGTGACTGAGGCGTCTTGTGACGGTCCGTGAGGGCCGTTGTGACAGTGTTTATTATTAAGGGAAAAAAAATCCAAACCTACATGGCCCTGTCACAGCTCGCCGCTCTCAGGCATCCACCTCAGCTGCGCGCACACCTGCGCCTCGTTAGCGCAGAGCTATTTATTCCACCTCACCCTGAGTATCGGTCTGGAGCCGTCTGTTCTACAATGCTCTCAAACCCTCAGCAGGATCATCTCTCCAGTCCTGCCTTTCATCGCCGCTTCACGTAAGCTGTCATATCTCTTACCTGTTCTCTCAGCCCTCCTCTGTGCACAGGTGGATTCCTTGGCAGCAGATACCCTCACCTTCGCCATCATCTCCTCCCGCATCTCCATGCTTCGTCGTAAGTGCAGCAGGACACTGTCTCCCAGGCCTGAAATCCTCGCCAACGCTAGCCACCATTCTCTCTGCAAGTAAGCACAACTCTGCATCACTTTCCCGTGTGGTTTTGCCCAGCTCATTCCCTGTCTGTGTGTCTCCCATAGGGTTGCCTGGCCGCACGGTGTGCTGCTCTGTTCCTGTTCTCATCATCCACCCACAATCCACTATCATATCACATTCACGCATCCAAACACACTTTTCTGGTTGAATAAAGCTATCAAATCTACCTAAGCCTGCGCGCATGTTTCCTGGGCCGAGAATTATGTCAGTACGGCTCCAGCAAGGCGGCCCAGCGGACAGCGGGCTCGCACGCCGTTTTTCCACCCTCGAGGCTCGGGTGGATATGATAGCTTATCAACAACAGGTAATTCTCAACGAGTTGACTACAATAACTCACCGGTTAGACCGTCTTGACCCCCTGCAGGCGTTCCCCCCGGCTCATCAAGGCGTCTTGGCTTCGGCCGCTTCTACGGCTGGCCAGCCTAGCTCGGGACCGCCGACCCGGCTCACACCGATACCAGCCCCCGCTTGCTTCAACGGGAAGCTCGATGGGGCACGGGGGTTTATCTTGCAGTGTGAGTCGGTGTTCCTGCGCGTCCCCGGGGATTTCCCCTCAGACCACAGCCGTATCGGCTACATGGCGAATCTCCTGGAGGGGCGAGCGCTAGCTTGGGCTTACGCCGTCATGTCGAAGCCCAGCTACGCGAACCTCTCCTATGACCGGTTCGTGCAGGACTTTCTTGAGGTGTTTGATCACTTGCGTCGTGACAGCGTCCTCGCCGATCGGTTCCTTAGCCTTCTACAGGGAAGCCAGTCGGCAGCGGATCATGCTGTTGACTTCCGGGTGGCAGCGGAGGAGGTTGGCTGGGGAGAGGCTTCTCTCTGCAGCATTTTCCTCCGTAGCCTCAATTCAGGTCTGCGGGACAAATTGGCCAGTCGGGATCTCCCAGGGCGGCTGTCTGAACTAATCTCCCTAACAATTAGTTTGGACAACAGGCTGCGGGAGCGGGCCGCAGAGCGGAAGTCAGTCAGCCGCTCGCGCGGATCCTCCACCCGCTCTCCTCAGTCTCGGCCCCTGGCGTTACCCGCTCCGGAGTCTGCCGATGAGTCAGAAGCTATGTCGATCGGGCGCACCAGGCTCCCTCTAGCAGAGAGACAACGCCGACGGGAACTGGGTCTCTGCATGTATTGCAGAGGCGACCAGCATACCGTGGAGAAGTGCCCGGTCAAGCCAAACGGGGGGGTCCGCGAGTCACTGTAGGGGGCCTCGCGGACTCTAACCAGTCAAATCCCCTCTCTAGTTGCACACTGCCCATCAGATTCTGCCATAACTCCATCGGGCACCTCACCCACGCACTGGTGGACTCGGGGGCAGAGCAAAACTTCATTACCAAGAGCCTGGCAACCCGTCTGGGTATACCCTGTCAGCCATTGTCAGCCCCTCTTAATCTGGTCACCCTCTCTCGCTCTCCCCTGGGGGTAGTGACGCATCGCACCAAGCCGGTGCCTATAATTATTTCTGGCAACCACCGTGAAGACCTAACCTTTTATGTCTTGTCTTCCTCTTCGGACTGTGTCATTCTGGGTTACCCATGGCTGCGCCTGCACAACCCCGTCCTCGATTGGAGGTCTGGTAACGTCCTTTCATGGAGCCCCTTCTGCCTGAGTACCTGTCTCCAGTCTGCGGCTTGTGCCCCATCCTCTCCTCCGCCTGTGCCGGTCTCCGATCCTCCGGACCTCACCCTGGTGCCCCAGGAGTTTCACGACTTGGGGATGGCGTTCAGCAAGTATAAAGCCATGTCTCTCCCCCCTCACCGGCCGTATGACTGCGCCATTAACCTCCGTCCGGGGGCACCCTTACCATCCGGCCGTCTTTACAGCCTTTCAGCTCCTGAAGGCGAGGCTATGGATACTTACATCAGGGAGTCGTTCAGTGCTGGGATCATCCACCCCTCCTCGTCCCCGCTCGGTGCCGGCTTCTTCCTTGTTTCCAAGAAAGATGGGTCCCTTCGCCCGTGCATCGACTTCAGGGCCCTTAATGACATCACGGTAAAGGACCGCTACACCCTGCCTCTTATGGACACTGCCTTCCACTCCCTCCAGAGGGCGACCTGGTTCACGAAGTTAGATCTCCGCAGCGCCTACCACCTCGTTGGGATCCGGGAGGGCGATGAGTGGAAGACGGCCTTTAGAACGTCCAGCGGCCACTTCGAGTACTTAGTGATGCCGTTTGGGCTCACCAATGCTCCTGCCATCTTCCAACGACTCATCAATGACGTCCTACGAGATTTCCTGGGGGTCTTTGTCTTCGTTTACCTGGATGACATACTCATCTTCTCCAGGTCATGGGAGGAGCACCAGGCTCACGTGAGGCGGGTCCTACAGTGGATGTTGGAAAACAGGCTCTACATCAAGGCGGAGAAATGCGGGTTCTATGCCAAGACCACCTCTTTCCTGGGATTTGTCATCTCTCACAACCAGATTCTCCCCAACCCCGCTAAGGTTAAAGCGGTGGTCGAGTGGCCCACGCCTACCTCCAGGAAACAGGTGCAGCAATTCATCGGCTTCGCCAATTTCTATCGTCACTTTATCCCCAACTTCGGTGCCATTGTAACTCCCCTGACCCGCCTCACTTCTTCCAAGGTGCCTTTCCAGTGGTCCGAGGAGGCGGCAACCACATTCAAGACCCTCAAGACGGAGTCCTCGTCCTCGTCCTCCCGGGTCCTAACCCAGGTTGACCCCGGGCTACAGTGACTGGTGGAGGTGGACGCGTCTGACACGGGGGTGGGGGCGGTGCTCTCCCAGCGTTCACCAGTGGATGGAATCAATCGGCCCTGCGCCTTCTTCTCCCGACGGTTGTCAGCAGCCGAGCGAAATTATGACGTCGGCGACAGGGAACTTCTTGCTGTCAAGCTCGCGCTGCAGGAGTGGCGTCACTGGCTGGAGGGGGCAGCTCAGCCTTTTGTGGTTTGGACGGACCACAAGAACCTCAAGTATTTGAGGTCAGCACAGCGTCTGAATGCCCACCAGGCGCGCTGGTCTCTGTTCTTTGCTAGGTTCCAATTTACCATCACCTACCATCCAGGCTCAAAGAATGGGTTGCCCGACGCCTTGTCTAGACAGTTCGCTCCTGAGGCCCCGGAGGAGTCGGACCACACCATCCTTCCCAGCTCGTGCGTCGTGGGGACGGTCTCCTGGTCCATCAGGGACAAGATCCGGAAGGCGCAGGAGGTGGAACCGGACCCTGGCGGTGGCCCGGATGGCAGACTCTTCATTCCATCAGCTGTTCGGGGGGAGGTCATTCACTGGGCCCACACGTCCAAGCTCGCCTGTCACCTTGGCGTCTCCCGACTGGTGGACCTCCTTCAACGCTCTTTCTGGTGGCCGGGTCTCCAAAAGGATGTTGCCAATTACGTCCGGGCTTGCCCCCAGTGTGCCACTGGTAAATCTCCAAACTCGCCCCCTGTGGGTCTACTCCAGCCCCTGCCGGTCCCGGGCAGGCCCTGGTCGCACATCGCCCTCGACTTCGTCACTGGCCTCCCTGTCTCTAACACCTACGACATGGTTTTGACGATTGTGGATCGCTTCTCTAAGGCCGCCCACTTTGTGCCACTTCGGGGTCTCCCTTCGGCACGAGAGATGGCCGATCTCCTCGTCCAACATGTGGTCAGACTGCACGGGATCCCTTTGGACATCGTATCGGATCGAGGGCCTCAGTTTGTGTCACAAGTGTGGAGGTGCTTCTGTAACGCTCTGGGGGCCACGGTGAGCCTTTCCTCTGGTCATCATCCCCAATCCAATGGACAGTGTGAGCGCACCAATCAGGAGCTGGAGGCTGCCCTGCGCTGCGTGACCTCTTCCAACCCATCCTCCTGGAGCTCTTACTTGGCCTGGGTTGAGTACGCCCACAATACGGCACGGTCATCGGCCACTGGTATGTCTCCCTTCAGGGCGTCGTTGGGGTACAATCCCCCCTTGTTTCCCGACCAGGAGGGTGAGTTGGCTGTCCCCTCCATTCAGGCGCATGTGAGACGCTGCCGGAACTTGGGGACCAGGGTGCGAGAGGCGCTTTTACGCACGGCGGCGCGCAACAGTACCACTGCCAATTGCCACAGGAAGCCGGCTCCTAATTACCAGGTGGGTCAACAGGTCTGGCTATCGTCACAGGACATCAACCTTAAGGCCGAGAAGAGGAAGTTGGCTCCACGGTTTCTTGGACCCTTCGTCATTTCCAAAATTGTCAACCTGGTGGCTGTGCGTTTGGCCCCCCCCCCCCCCTCCATGTGTGTCCCACTTTTCATGTGTCCAAGGTTAAGCCTGTTGTTTCCGATCCACTCTGTCCTCCTCCTAGGGCGCCGCCCGCTCCCATGATGATCGACGGTCACCCGGCGTGGGGAGTTGCTTCCATCCTGGATTCCCGGCGTCGAGGTCGTGGGCTGCAGTACTTGGTGGATTGGGAGGGATATGGCTCAGAGTGGAGATCCTGGGTGCGTTCTTCTTTTGTGCTGGACCAGGACCTCATCACGGAGTTCCACCGAGCGCACCCGGATAAATCAGCGCCAGGAGGCGCTGTTGGGGGGGGGAGTACTGTCACAGCTCGCCGCTCTCAGGCATCCACCTCAGCTGCGCGCACACCTGCGCCTCGTTAGCATGGAGCTATTTATTCCACCTCGCCCTGAGCATCGGTCTGGAGCCGTCTGTTCTACAACGCTATCAAACCCTCAGCAGGATCATCTCTCCAGTCCTGCCTTTCATCACCGCTTCACGTAAGCTGTCATATCTCTTACATGTTCTCTCAGCCCTCCCCTGTGCACAGGTGGATTCCCTGGCGGCAGATACCCTCACCTTCGCCATCGTCTCCTCCCGCATCTCCACGCTTCATCGTATGCGCAGGAGGACGCTGTCTCCCAGGCCTGAAATCCTCGCCAACGCCAGCCACCATTCTCTCTGCAAGTAAGGACAACTCTGCATCACTTTCCCGTGTGGTTTTGCCCAGCTCATTCCCTGTCTGTGTGTCTCCCATAGGGTTGCCTGGCCGCACGGCGTGCTGCTCTGTTCCTGTTCTCATCATCCACCCACAATCCACTATCATATCACATTCACGCATCCAAACACACTTTTCTGGTTGAATAAAGCTATCAAATCTACTTAAGCCTGTGTGCGTGTTTCCTGGGCTGAGAATTATGTCAGGCCCTGTGTGAAAAAGTGATTTCCCCTTAAACCTAATAACTGGTTGGGCCACCCTTAGCAGCAACAACTGCAATCAAGCGTTTGCGATAACTGGCAATGAGTCTTTTACAGCGCTGTGGAGGGATTTGGCCCACTCATCTTTGCAGAATTGTTGTAATTCAGCCACACTGGAGGGTTTTCAAGCATGAATCACCTTTTAAAGGTCATGCCAAAGCATCTTAATCAAATTCAGGTCAGGACTTTGACTAGGCCTCTCCAAAGTCTTCATTTTGTTTTTCTTAAGCCATTCAGAGGTGGACTTGCTGGTGTGTTTTGGATTGCCCTGCTACAGAACCCAAGTGCGCTTCAGCTTGAGGTCACAAACAGATGGCCGGACATTCTCCTTCAGGATTTTTTGGTAGACAGCAGAATTCACAGTTCCATTTATCACAGCAAGTCTTCCAGGTTCTGAAGCAGCAAAACAGCCCCAGACCATCACACTACCAACACCATATTTTACTGTTGGTATGATGTTCCCTTTCTGAAATGCTGTGTTACTTTTACGCCGGATGTAATGGGACACACACCTTCCAAAAAGTTCAACTTTTGTCTTGCCAGTCCACAGAGTATTTTCCCAAGAGTTTTGGGGACCATCAAGATGGCTTCTGGCAAAACAAAGATGAACCTTTATGTTCTTTTTGCTCAGCAGTGGTTTTCATCTTGGAAATCTGTCATGCAGGCCATTTTTGACCATTCTCTTTCTTATGGTGGAGTCATGAACACTGACCTTAACTGAGGCAAGTGAGGCCTGCAGTTCTTTGGATGTTGTTGTGGGGTCTTTTGTGGCCTCTTGGATGAGTCGTCGCTGCGTTCTTGGGGCAATTTTGGTTAGCCGGCCACTCCTGGGAAGGTTCACCACTGTTCCATGTTTTTGCCATTTGAAGATAATGGGTCTCACTGTGATTTGCTGGATTCCCAAAGCTTTATAAATGGCTTTATAACCTCAATCACTTTGTTTCTCATTTGTTCCTGAATTTCTTTGGATCGCAGCATGATGTCTAGCTTTTGAGGATCTTTTGATCTACTTCACTTTGTCAGGAAGGTCCTATTTAAGTGATTTCTTCATTGAGAACAGGTGTGGTAGTAATCAGGCCTAGGTGTGGCTAGAGAAATTGAACTCAGCTTTCCAAAGATGTGATAAACCCCAGTTAATTTATGTTTTAATGGGGGGCAATCACTTTTTCACACAGGGCCATGTAGGTTTGGATTTTTTTTTTTTACCCTTGATAATAAACACCTTCATTTAAAAACTGCATTTTGTGTTTACTTGTGTTATCTTTGTCTAATATTTAAATTTGTCCGATGATCTGAAACATTTAAGTGTAACAAACATACAAAAAAATGAGAAACCAGGAAGAGGGCAAACACTTTTTCACACCACTGTAGGTGTAAATACTAAACGTGGCATTACCAGATAGGGCAGAGCCGGCTGTTCCTTCTGAGGATACTCAGATTTTTTGGAGTATGGGGACACTCCTGAACACCTTCTACAACTCTGTGGTGTCATCAGCTATCATGGTCTGCTGGGGCAGCAGCATCACGACTGCCAAGAGGAAGAGACTGAACCAGCTGATTAAGAAGGTCAGTTCTGTTCTGGGGTGCCGCCTCGACCCAGTGGAGGTGACAGGAGAGAGGAGGATGGTGGCTAAGCTGCCATCTCTGTTGGAGTCCTTGCTAGTGCCAGACTTGACAATCTGTACTGCTCATTAATTGTAAAAAGTATTCTAACTTTTCTAACTTTTTGCACTTTTTTGCACTTTTATCTTATAATTTATCATTGCTCTGAGTGCTGCTATCCCTTAACTGCTGCAATACTGTAAATTTTCCTATTGAACTCATAAAGGATTAATTTATCTTATCAAACAAACTCATTTCATTGTTGTTTGGAGTTGGATTTCAAGTGTCTAAAATGAAACCTGATCCTCAAATGAATCACGTGTGATTATGTGGATGGTAATGATTCCAGCATTATGAGTAAGAAGTTACAATAAAAAGACTAAAGACCAAAGAAAAACATCAAGTGTATACTAGTAGGTCTAGCTAAGAGAAACTGTGTGCATGTCCATCCATTCCTGCAGTGCAGTGGTGCATCCAGGGAACTGATAGGAGCTGAAGTGTAATTGTGTCAGAGCAAAGAGCCAGAAAATACAGCGAGACAGCAAGATAGATAGAGACAGTAAAAGAAAGAGAGAATCCCCCCATCATCCTGAACTTAGCTAAATGTCATCCATCAAGGCATTTTACTATTTTGTAGCTCAGTCTGCCGAGTACAGAAAGCTGCACTATTTCCTTTTGACTCACCAACCTCCCACCTGCTTCACATGCATTATCAAGGCTACAGCTGCGGCTGAGCAGAGACTATTATACAAGCACCCATTCATATGGCTGTTAGATTAAAACATTGCAGATGGTGTAAGGGATAGCAACCTACCACTATAACAGGTCATGGTTAAATAATTTTCTTGAGGGCATCTCAGTTGTAATGAAAGTCAAGCAGTGTTGTCTTGGGGTTAAGTTGTCAAATCAAAATATAACACTGCAATTAACTTTTGTGGTGAATATATTCCAGCAGGGACCAACATAGAAAGCTGTCAGCTCCAATTACTATCACAGTTATCGTGCAGTTATTTCCAAGCTTTAAAGCAATTAAAGGTGTAATTTTACAATTTTACTGTAATTCTGACAAAGAAAGCCATAATATTTTTTTAGGATACTTACTGTAGGCTATGCTGTTGGACCTGAAGAGGAACTGTTTTGACCGTTTGGTCCCGTGCTGTATAAAATCCAGAGTGGCGCTCCAGCAGAGGGTACTTCTAATGCGACTGTGGCCATTCACCCTTAGACCAGGGGTGTCCAATTATGTGCCATGGAGGGCCAAGACCCTGCAGACTTTACCTCCAACCAGTGTCTTCACCAGCAGATTTCACTGAATTTCTTCCCACTGAATGCTGATGCCTAAGTGAAAACATCTGCTGAAGAGACTGACTGGGTAGAAGAGAAAACCTGCAGGGTCTTGGCCCTCCATGGCACATGATTGGACACCCTTGCCTTAGACAGTGAGGGAAAAGGGAGCGTGATAACATCAGGAACAATGATCTATGTCAACATCAGAAATTACTGTATTTCAAAGATGGACAGAACTCTGGTATGTACTTTGATTCAGACCTTGATCTTGTTTTGCTGAAAAAATGTTACAAGCTGATAAATGCTGTAATGCAGCATTTCTCAAACGTCATGGCGCCACGGAACCCTTTTTGCATTGAAAAAAATCCTGCGACACCCCACCAATCTAAAATGTTTATACTCGGTGTGAAACGTGGCATGATTACATACAAAGTCAGTGGAAAGACGTGAACACATGCACATTTGCAGCAAATGCACTCAAGTTCCTGTCCAGGCGGGTGGGATTTTGTTTAACTTGGGCCCGGGGTTTGCTTGATGCTTTCGTCATTGCCGGGAGAGTGAATTAGTTTGAAAATGACACCGCCACTTACTGGCAACATCTCTTGCTAGGCACGCACTGCTGATCTTGGCAAAACACCTCCAACCTCCGTCATGGTTTTTCTGTCCACCACTTATTTGGTGCTTAGGCAGCCGATGTCGGGATGTGGTTTCTGGGGGAGGTGGTGATATTTTCCCTGTCTGGATAGTGTTGTGGGCTCAGGCATGGTGCCATTGCAGGTTGTGAAGGTGGCCCTGCCTCTCTGTGAGGAGGTTTCTGTTAAGAGGAAGAAGAAGGCGAAGGAGATGGGAAGGAATTCTGTTTTTGCTGTCACCTGCTGACATGGAGTTGCCACTTCATGCATCAATGCACAACAACGGAAAGTTGTTTGCAATTTTTTGGACCAATTAAGAAGTGACATTAGACACTTTCCTGTAGGACCAGGGCCGTGCAGAGACAATTTGAGGGGCAGGGTCTCAAAATTCAAACTAGAAAAGCACTCGGAGAGCGCAGACCTCCGCCAAGCGCCACAGTTCCCCCCATACAGTGTTTGTGTGTACGTTTTCAGATTCCTTGACCATGAAAACATATGACTAGCAATTGGATTCACAATGATAGGATTAGTGGTTCAGTAGTTATTGACGAAAATGGCATTTTCCGTAATGGCGGTTTAGCGCCACAGTTCCCCCCATACAGTGTTTGTCTGTACGTTTTCAGATTCCTTGACCATGAAAACATATGACTAGCAATTGGATTCACAATGATAGGATTAGTGGTTCAGTAGTTATTGACGAAAATGGCATTTTCCGTAATGGCGGTTTAGCGCCACAGTTCCCCCCATACAGTGTTTGTGTGTACGTTTTCAGATTCCTTGACCATGAAAACATATGACAAGCAATTGGATTCACAATGATAGGATTAGTGGTTTAGTAGTTATTCACGAAAATGGCATTTTGCATAATGGCGGTTTTCTTGTGGACGGTGATCCAGATCACCACCAAAATCTAATCATCTGTAGGATACCCCATTTCTGACAATCTGTGAAAATTTCATGAAAATCCGTCCATAACTTTTTGAGTTATCTTGCTAACAAACAGACAGACAGACAGACAGACAAACCAACGCCGATGAAAACATAACCTCCTTGGCGGAGGTAAAAAGGGACACACGGAACAAGATTTGTTAACAATATATGTACACTGAAAAAAAATTGGAGCGGTATTTACTTAAAAAACTTATCAGTCAAAAAATCTAATAAATTTTACTGAGGTTATTCTTAAGTAAAGTAAATTTTGCAAATATATTCTCGTAAAGTTTACTAAGAACTTTATTTTTCAGGTTAAAAAAAAGTACTTATGCATTGGTAGTGAATTTTACTCAGTTCTTCTTAGTATGATACACCAAAACCTTAATAAATATCTGTTTTCAGTGTTAATTTTCTAGAGTTTATCAAAGCAATAATTAAGTAATTTTTACTTTGTATGTATATTATCATATATGAATATATTCAACCTTCAAATTATTACAGATTTATTACGTTTATAATCATTTTATCACATGGATAGCTTAACAGACTCCTGCATTAGTCCACAGAAGTTTTAAAGAACACCACATTTATTTTATGTCATCAGAAACACAATAATCATAAGCCAATGGATGACATAGCACAGTTACATTAATTTTTACATACAGTCTGTTTCAAGCCTGAGAAAACAGATAAACATTCTATAACACCTTACCTTTCTAATGCTTTTATCTTAACTGGCAATTTAAGTAACATTATAAGAGATAAATCGCAATGAAATATTAATTAAAGTGCATCACTTTTCAAGAAATAAATGTCACTAAAATGCCACATACTATAAAAAATATTACTATGGCTTTTTTACCTAATTGTATCTTAGTTTTACCTGCTGATATAGTAAAACTTCAAAATGTGTTTCTCAGAATCTAATAAGTGATAAAAAATAAGGCAATTCTTTACGCACATTCTGTGACTTCAGATATTAAATGTAAACAGTTCTGTGTAATTTAGACAAGGAAGTCTTATCTCATTCTATTTTTCTGAAACGGGACCCATTGACCAATGAGTCGAATTTTGCTGTATTAAAAGCAGTGTTGCTAAAAATAGTAACTAATTACAGTTACTAATTACGTCTTTTCAAAAGTAATTGAATTACTTTACCAATTACTGCATGATTAAAGTAACTAGTTACTTGGAAAAGTAACTTTCACGTTACTTTTAAATGCATACTTTGTGGTAATGTGAGAATGACGAGACAGAGTTCTCTCTCAAGTCAGCTTTATTCACATCACCAACATCTCAAAGAAGAAAGAGAGCCACACAGGAAACTCTCATCCTTAAAAACCAGGACTCTTACAGTTCACAAGTCACATGTATCACAGACCACGTTGCATTATAATTGACAGTAACAATGCATCCCCTCTTCATGATATCACCCCCACTGTCTACAATGCATCTCCTCTTTAATCCTTTAATTATACCCCCACAGTCTCAAGCCTTGCATACCAAAGCTAACATCCTTGCAGCTTCCTGTAATCACCAAGGAAGCTTTGCCTTTGTTCTGATCTAAAATGTGAGTCACAAAGCAGGTCACATATGTGTGTCCACCACAACTTAAATCATCTTGCACACATAACAAGATAATTTAATTATTACATTATTACATTACATTATGGGCTAATTAATATCAAACTGAAAGCAGACTGTTTCAGACAACGCTTTTAGAACATGTTCAGTCTGCTTTATCCTGTCATGGCTGCCAATCATCTTCAGCTGCGCGCTCACCTGCTCTCCATCCCAGCCTGGCTTATTTATACCATGAGGCCCTGAGATCAGTGCAGAGTCGTCTGTCTCCTTATCCTGAGACCTGCACTCACCAAATCTCCAAGCTGAGCTTCCAAGCCTCACCTTTTCTCCAGTCCTGCTCGTCGACACCAGGACCAACCTTCTCCTCCAGCCAAGTAAGCCTTCACCTATTCCTTTCACCACTCTGAGTCCCCTGTGCACAAGTGGAGATCCGTGGCGGCGGACTTCTCTCCTTCCTGGCGGCGGACCTATCTGCACTGCTTCACCTACCCATACTTCCACTATCGGGACTGTGGGCACTGTCCTCCTGGCCATAGCCACTGTGCTTTACCTGTGTGCCACCTCCACCTCACAAACAGTAAGTACTGTACTATCTTGTGCATCTCCTGCGAGGTTAGCCACTAACTCTCCCTCTGTTTGTGTGTCCATAGGGTTGCCAGGTTGCACGGTGCTCTGCTCGCCTCAGCGGATATATTCATACAATACACACCTACACAAATACGCACACACACACCCACACACACTTAATATTCAATAAAGAGTTGATTGTGTTTATCCTCGAGTCGTGTCTGCTCTTTGGGTCTGAAACCGTGTCAGTATGACTCCACCAAAAGGACCCGGCAGACAGGGCGCTAGTGCACAAAATTAACACCATGGAGGCTCAAGTTGACCAATTAGCTCACCAACAACAGACTATTCTCACACAGCTTGCTCATGTTATTGACCGATTGGACTGCTTGGCTAGTCCACAGACCTTTCCTCTGGCTCCTGCTAGCACGTCAGTTAGTCAAATTACACAGGGCTCCCCGTCCCGGCTTACCCCGTCCCAACTCCCACCTGCTTTAGTGGTAAACTGGGGGAGGCTAGGGGGTTCATCATGCAGTGTGACATTGTGTTTCAGCGGGTACCAGGGGATTTTCCCACAGATCATAGCCGAATAGGTTATGTAGTGAATCTGTTAGAAGGGCGGGCATTAGCTTGGGCAAACGTTGTTATGGCTAGGGCTAATTATGTATTGTTGACCTACACACAGTTTGTTAGCGAGTTTAGGATAAGATAAGATAAGATAAGCCTTTATTAGTCCCACAGTGGGGAAATTCCAGGATTGCAACAGCACAGGGATAGCAACACTCAGAGGAATAATTAAGAAGATAAGAAAAATAAGAGCAGTGAATATACTGTACATATGTACACATAAATATATAAATATATATACACAGTGCGGAGCATTGTAGCTAGATGGAATAAACAGCATAACCGTCTATTTAGTTACCCTACATGGTATGAATATGTACCCATACATATTGTCACCCTCCGTAGCGACTGATATTGTCCTAGTTGTATACTGGAGGGGACCATTTGTGTAAGTCTGTTGCATCTTTTGCATTCAATACAATTAGGTCGTCACGTTTTTTTGCTATCTCTGCGAGCAGCCCTGCTTAGGTTATACAGTCTGACAGCCGTAGGTAGGAAGGACCTGCGAAACCTCTCGGTTGCACACCTAGGATGATGTAGTCTACTGATAAATGAGCTCCTCAGTGCGTTCAGTATGTCCTGCATAGGGTGGGACTCGGACTCCAGCAGAGATGACAGTTTAGCCACCATCCTTCTCTCTCCTATCTCCTCCACTGGGTCAAGGCGTTGCCCCAGGACAGAGCCAGCTTTCTTGATTAGTTTGTTCAGTCTCTTCCTATCGGCTGCTGTAATGCCACTGCCCCAGCAGACCACTCCAAAAGTGATGGCTGATGCCACCACCGTGTCATAGAATGTCTTCAGCAGTGCCCCTTGTACACCAAAAGACCTGAGTCTCCTCAGTAGGAACAGCCTGTGCTGTCCCTTTTTGTAGAGTGCGTCGGTGTTGTGTGACCAGTCTAGTTTATTGTTCAGATGAACACCCAGGTAGTTGTAGGATGTCACCATCTCAATGTCTGTTCCCTGTATGTTTACTGGTGCTGTGAAGGGTTGTCCTTGCCTGCGGCAGTCCACCACCAGCTCCTTAGTTTTCCTCGCGTTGATCTGGAGGCAGTTCCGATGGCACCAGTCCACGAAGTCCTGGATAAGTCCTCTGTACTCAGCTTCATCTCTGTTGGAGATGAGGCCAACGATCGCAGAGTCGTCAGAGAACTTCTGTAGATAGCAGTGTATTGTGTTTGTGAGAAGTCCGCAGTATAAAGGGTGAACAGGAAGGGAGCCAAAACTGTTCCCTGGGGGCCCCCATGCTACCGATGATCGTGTCGGACACACAATCCCAGGTTCTCAGAAACTGTGGCGAGTTAGTGAGGTAGTCCAGGATCCATGATGACAGGTGCTGGTCCACCCCTGCGCACAGCAGCTTGTCCTTCAGGATCATCAGTTGGATGGTGTTGAAAGCACTGGAGAAGTCAACATGACCCTCACCGCGTTCTCGGGCTTCTCCAGGTGGGACAGGGAACGGTGAAGGAGGAAGATCACTGCATCCTCCACCCCAATGCCATGCTGGTAGGCGAACTGGAGTGGATCCATCGCTGGTCCCACTAGGGGGCGGAGGTGAGCAAGGAGCAGTCTCTCCAGGGTCTTCAGCATGTGAGACGTCAGGGCCACTGGTCTGTAGCTGTTCAGGTCTTTGGGGTGGGAAGTCTTTGGTACAGGTACCACACAAGATGTTTTCCACAACTGTGGTACCCTCCCCAGCTTCAGGCTCAGGTTGAAGATGTGCTCCACAATCCCACACAGCTGGTCTGCACAGGACTTGAGGAGCTTCGCGCTGATGCTGTCTGGTCCCGAGGCCTTCCTTGCCTTGATCTTCCTCAGCTCCATCCTCACCTGGGTCTTAGTGAGGGTCAGGTTGGGGGGCTGTGTGCTGGGAGTGGGGGGGGTGTTGGTGGAGTGGGGTGTGGACAGCAGGTCTCGATGACTGTAGAGGCAGCAGTGGTTGTTGAGTAGTCGGGGGGGGGGGAGGGCGGTTGGTCAAACCTATTAAAAAACAGGTTCAGATTGTTCGCCCACTCCCTGCCCCCCGTGGCCTGGGAGGAGGTATTCTGGAGCCCAGAGATGGTTTTAAGGTTCCTCCAGACCCCGCTGATGTCACTCTATTGCAGCTTGTCCTCCATCTTCTTCCTGAAGCTGTCCTTGCCTTCTCTGCTCTTCCTCCTCAGCTCCCTCTGTACGGACTTCAGCATCTCCCTGTTCCCCGACCTGAAGATCCTCTTCTTCTCTCTCAGAAGTCTTTTTATCTCAGGGTTGATCCAGGGTTTGTTGTTCGAGCAACACTGTATGGTCTTGGTGGGTACGGTGTTGTCCACACAGAAGCTGATGTAGTCCATAATGGTGTGAGTGAGGCCATCGATGTCATCACCATGTGGATTGCAGAGCTGCTCCCAGGCAGTGATTTCAAAACAGTCCTTTAGAGCATTTAATGAGGTGTTTGACCACTCCGACCGGGATAATGTGCTTACCTCCCGGCTGTTAAATCTGAAGCAAGGGGCTAGGTCCATGGCCAATTATGCTGTAGACTTCTGGGTGGTGGCTACGGAAGTGGGGTGGGAGGATGCCTCGTTATGTAGCATCTTCATTAAGAGCCTTAGTCCTAGCCTGCGGGACGAGCTAGCCCACCTAGAGAAGCCCACTAACTTAACTGAATTGATTTCACTGGCGATTAACCTTGATAATAGACTGAGGGAGAGGGCGGCTGAGTGTAAAACTTCTGGTAGCTTGGGTAACCAGTACCGCCGCTCCCTACAGCCCCCCCTGTTGGCTCAGTTCCTCCATAGTTGGCAGCAGGTATTTATCCGGGACAACCACCTTATTCACTGTTCTAAGGTCGATAAAAGGCCTAATGCCCCCCCTTCTTCTTTGCCACCATGAGGTTGGAAATCCATGGGGAAGCATTGTCCTTCTCGATGACACCCGACTTCAACAGGTGATTCAGCTCCGCCGACACCTCTGCTCGCAGCGCCAGTGGGAGACGCCTCAATGGTTGAATCTTTGGCGTGATGCTCTCATTCACCAAAGGCCGGTGATAAAATGCGTCAATGAGGCCTAAACCCACAAATAGCTTCGGCCAGCGGAGGTGCCAGTCCACACCCACGGACAGCACCCGCAAGCCTTCAGGATCCGTTATGGAAAACCCTAACCGTCCCAGCAGGTCCACCCCCAGCAGGTCGATCCCCTGACGTGCCACTTGGAATGTAAAGTTAGGGACCCTCTTCGACCCGCGGGTCACCTCAAAGTTTGCTGTGCCCGCCATTTCGATCTCTGCATGGCCATAGCCAAAAAGTCTCACTGCTCCACCCTTAATGTGCTTCGTGGGGAACAGACGCCGCAGGGTTGGGAGGCTCAGGATTGACCTCCCGGCCCCCGAGTCTACCATAAGTGACACGTCGACTCTATCCAGTTGGAGGATGTACCACTTCAGCGGGCCTTTCCCCATCCTTGCAGCGTGAACTTGAGCCAGACCTCTGGGTCTTTCCACCCGCAAGGCAGCTCGCCTCTCCTTCTTCCTTTTCCTCTTTCTCCTGCCTCCACAATGCTGCCCCGTCAGCATGCCAACTTCCGAATCCAGTGGGAAATTGTGCTTGGGTGACCCTTGGCTAGTCTTAGCTCTCTGCTCCAACTGGGCCACCGTTGGACACCGTTGGTATTACTGGTATGAATATAATTTACGTGTTCTGGGTGAAAAAAAATGGACAGATGAGCCACTTCACAGTCGAAGAATGCATAATCAGTTAATTGGCCATCACCAGACAGCAGAAGCCACCGGCTAACCCTACCCAGGGACTGGTCAGCCGGTAAGGATTACTGGTTAGCCGCTGTCAGCTAGTGGTCAGCTAGGACCAGGAACTGGTTAGCCGCTGTCAGCTAGTGGTCAGCCAGGACCAGGGACTGGTCTGTCAGCGTTCAATGGCCCACGAGTATCCTGTGAATGGTCAGCCGGGACTTGCCGAGCGGTCTGTCAGTCTCCTGCGGCATAATCCATTGAATCATTACTAATATTAAGCCATCATACCATACTTGTCAATGACAATAATAACATTAACAATCATAGTGCTAACACATACAGCCTATGATCCATTAGGTAAAATAACAGTTTTTGCCAATTGGTTAAATGCAATACTGATGGATAAGGACAGTACAATTACAGAAAAAAAGACCTTCTCACCATACATTTGATTGGTTCTGTCAAATTCCTAGCCGCCATCTCTAAATGACTAGGTATATCCCCGCGAGTTGAATAAACATGAGCATCTGTTGTATCTACAGACATATTTGAAGTTGCCTCGTTGTCAAAAGTTTCAAAAGCATGTCATGAAACAACACAACTTACCATGATGACTTCGTGAAAGTTTATCTAGGCACATATCCCTGTCCAAAACCATAATAAATAATAAATATGAATTTAAAATGCCTAGATTTGCAACAACCACAAAGACCACTGGACTAAAGTGGTCAACTGGTGGAAAAGTGGTATTTGCCAGTGGAGAATTGCCATTTGGCGCTCTGCCGAGACCGGCTTACCATTGGCCACTTTCAATCTCGCTGTCTCTCATTTGGACTTTGGATAATAAACATTTTCTTTGGATCACTGCACTTCAGATTAAATCCATAATCATAAAGGTAAGATAACATGGACAGCTTTATGCAGTGTTGCCAATTCTCACTCCAAAATGAGGAAATTACTGGCAATATCGTATTGATTTTCTTCAGATTTTTCCCACAATAAGAGCCCTCAAGGCAGGATAAAACAGACTGAACTTGTCTAAAAGCTCTGTCTGAAACAGTCTGTTTTCAGCCTGACATTAATAAGCCCGTAATGTAATCCATTAATTAAATTATCTTGCTATGTGTGCAAGATGATTTAAGTATCCATTTAAAAGTAACGTATTCCAAGTAACTAGTTACTTTAATCATGCAGTAATTGGCAAAGTAACTCAATTACTTTTGAAAAGAAGTAACTAGTAACTGTAATTAGTTACTATTTTTTTAGTAACTTGCCCAACACTGATCGCAACCCGGCCCAAGCATCATGATAGTATCATATCATGTGGCCTCTGGTGATTCCCACCCCTAATATTCATTGGCACCACACTATTGTGTAATACTGCTTAATTACAAGCCTTGTCAGTGAACTATAAGGGAGAAGGAAGGAGGGGAAAAATGACAGAAAAACAAAACCGATGTGAAAAGCTCAACTAACCATGATGTTGATTTAAGGTCAAATTGCCCAGCCCTAGTAGGAATGATATGATTCTCTATCCGAGTCACCCCTCACTCATCACATGTGGTTCAAAATCAAGAAGAAACGATGACGGCTTACAGCATTACATCAGGGCATCATAAACCAACGGGTTACACCCTATTAAGTGCACCCATGGTTTAGATTTTATATCACATTTACCAAAACTATTCAAGACATTCAGAATAGACAGGTTTGAGTTGACGGACTCATGTCAAATGGTGCATTGTGCTCTGCTGTTAAATGAAACCTTCTTCCTGACTGAGCCACTGCAACTGCTTTGACAAAATGGCATAAAGGCTGCAGTTTGGAATTGCCTTTTCAGCATTACCCTTTTTTTTTGGATCAGGTCTGGATAAATGAGCTGGGAATTTCCACTATCTGTCATGAATGCCCTTCCGGGGTAGAAGGACAGACCCACACACTGAACTGTAGTTGTGACATTTATTAACCAAAAGAATAAAAATCCCAAAACTGTGCAGATGATACAAAAAATGCAAAACAAGGGTAACTTACAGAGGCACCCCAGAGCCGGGAAAGCTCTGGAGGAAATGAGGAGAAAATTCAGTAACGTGAAGTCCGTTAAACTTCAACCATGCAATGCTGCCGCAAAGAAGCAATGAACTGGCAGTGTTTAAGTAAGGCAAACAAATGAGCAGCAGGTGCGGGGAGCTGAGCTGGCAGGTAACCTAATTACGTAACTGCTCACAGCTAAGGTGGCAGGAGAGCAGAATGTGAGCAGCGAGAGGAGGTATCTGAAGAAGAGAGGGGATGTGTCAACAAACCAAAATATATATAAAAACTGACAAGATATTAATAACAGACATACAATACTCAAAATAAATTGAGAGTCTGGGCTCTGTGTGGCAACATTGTGGCCAGACTCATGACAGAGCCCCCCCCCCCCCCAAGAGAAAGGGTACAGCAAAAAACCACCCCGAGTGGGAGGTGGGGAAAACAGGTTAGGAGGGAAAAAAGTAAGGAGCCCACTCAGGACCCACATCCACGCTACACCGGGCCCCTGGGACCCCTAGGCCAAAGAACCCAGCCGTTCGGGTGGCTGGCCGAAGTCCTAGGCCAGACAGACAACAAGGTGGAATGAGTCGGGTGGCCTGCCGGAGAATATGGGCCACCCAACCCAGTGGCTCAGTCTGTCGGGCGGCCAGCCTGAGTTCTTTAGCCACCAAGACCGGAGGGGTGACCCAGGAGGTGGCTCCCCCACGGGGAGGCCCAGAAGTGGGGAAACCACGATGGTGTCTGGTGGCGGGGAAGGATCTATGATGGCATCTGGCAGCGGCGGGAGAACCCTGACAGTGTCAGGCAGAGGAGGAGAGGCCCCAACGCCCTCGGTGGTCCTGAGCTGGAAGAGAGTTGCACCTGCAGAGGCTCCGGGCTGGAGCATTGCAGCACCTACGGTGGCTCCGGGCTGGAGCTCTGCAGCACCTGCGGTGGCTCCGGGCTGGAAATCTGCAGCACCTGCGGTGGGCCCGGACTGGGCCAACGCTGCACCCTTGGTGGGCCCGGGCTGGGCCAACACTGCACCCTTGGTGCCCATGGTGGGCCCAAGCTGGAGCACAGCACCCACGTTGGATTTAAGCTGGGGCGCAGCACCCACGAGGGTCCCCGGCTGGGATGCAGCACCCACAGAGACTCTGACCGAGGAGGGACCCACACGATGGCCTCGGGCAGAGGGAAGGCTGCGCCCATGGAGGTCCCGGGCTGGGACGCGACCATCTCAGCAGGGGGAGCTAGACACACGACATCCTCCGGCGATGAGCCTGGACCCACGGAGACATCTGGCGAAGTGAGATCTTCTCCAGCGACCCTGGAAGAAGGCAGGGTCAGAGTCACCAGCAGTGGCGGAGCCCGGGGAGGTGAGCTCAGGTGCAGCTGATGGCTGCACCCGACTCTCCTCACCAAGAGCCAGGCAAGATTTCTCCAGGACAGAAAAGCGAAAAACAAAAGCGAGCACTTGCCTGAGCTTGAACTCAACCCCTGTACAGGACTCCATTGATCCAGACGACAACGATATCTCGGACCCGGTCCATTGGAGGTCCAGCTCTTCCTCGAACTCTGCTGCAGCAGCCTCCGCCACAGGCATGATGGTGGTTTCAGTCCTCATCTCTCCAGATGAAGGGAACCGCGCTGGTGGCTCGTCCGGCATGGCAGCTGGGGGTCGGCTCACCAACGGCGCTGGAACTGGTTCCTCCAGGGCCACAGGCTCCTCCTGCGTCTGGTGGCTCAGTCCCGGGGTCGGCACACACTCAGGAGCCACAGGAGAGGGCACAGAAAGGGCTGGTGAGCACTTAGTAACAGCAGCGGGTGAGGAGAACTCAGGGGACTGCTTTTCCTGTTGTCTCCCTACTGGGAATCAGGCAAGGCATATCTGCAATCGTAACTCCTTCACCCTTTCTGAGTTATGTTCAAAGGGTACTCTGTACACTTGTTTCATGCGAATCCTGTTACACTGGAGGACATGGTCAGTGGTAGAAAGGCTGACACTGTTGATTCCTTCAAAGTTTACATTGTCTTGAACAACTCTCTGCTGTATATTTCTCAAAGTCGAATAGCATTGTTTTGAAGGACCATATCAACAATGAGAGTCTCCTGTGGTTGGGAGAACATAGCAGTCCTCCCACCTCTCTGTGGTTGTCGTGCAATTCTGGAAATATGGAACATGGACTTACAAATGTATACAAACAGCATGCACGTTACTTCAGTGAACTGTTACAGGGTTTTTTGCTCCCCAGTAAGTTTTTTCTCTCCAGTCCCCTTTCAATAGACAAAGTACAACTGTAAACTTGCAGTAACCACCAGACATTGATGTTACCTGTTGTCCTCTCTGAATGTCTTGATGATGGTGGCCACAGATGATTGGCTCAAATTGGGTTGTGCTCTTTGTCCTGCTTCTTTCATGGTCATTCCATGAACAAGAACATGATCAATTATAGTTGCTCAAATTTCATCAGAAATTACATTTCTTGATCCTCCTCTTTCTTGTCCTCCTCCTCCTCTTCCACCTACTCTTCCTCCTCTACCACCACCTCTGACACATACTCCTCTTCCTCTGCCTCTCAGGCAATTGTTTCCATCCATTGATGGTATCCTGTGGACTCTGAACTGGCTTATATCATGTGTAGTTGGCTTGATCACATCATTTGAAACAAGTGTGTTCAATTTTGAGTCATTGTGTCTAATTGATGACGCCGGTGCTGTATTTGTGTTTAACATTTGCCTCCTGTGTTCATCATTTTGCAGCTCATGTGCATCACAGTGAGAAATGTGTTTTAGACAGTGAGAATGTGTCTAGAGTTTTGCAAAAAAGTGTGCTACAGATTTGCAAATTGTATCTAACTGTGTGAACCAGCTTAAGGTTGTGCCAAAAGAGTGAATCATTTGATAAATGAGTTTGCGCTACTGAGTATTTGAGTCGGAGAATGGGGTTTAGTGTTTAAGCAATTGTGGAAAACTGTAACCAAAAGAACAAAAATCCCAAAACTGTGCAGATGATACAAGAAATGCAAAACAAGGGTAACTTACAGAGGGAGGCACTCCAGAGCTGGGAAAGCTCTGGAGGAGATGAGGAGAAAATTCAGTAACGTGAAGTCCATTAAACTCCAACCATGCAATGCTGCCGCAAAGAAGCAATGAACTGGCAGTGTTTAAATAAGGCAAACAAATGAGCGGCAGGTGCGGGGAGCTGAGCTGGCAGGTAACCTAATTACGTAACTGCTCACAGCTGAGGTGGCAGGAGAGCAAACTGTGAACAGTGAGAGGAGGTGTCTGGAGAAGAGAGGGCACATGTGTCAACAAACCAAAATGTATACAAAAACTGACAAGATAATACTGTAATAATAGACATACAATACTCAAAATAAATTGAGAGTCTGGCTTCTGTGGCAACACTGCGCCCAGACTCATGACACTATCATTAGCTTGTTGTTTTGAAAATACATATAATGAACAAGGGCTGCAGAAAATGAAGCTTTCCAAAAATCGATTTATTTAGTTAATTCATCATATTGAATTAACTACTACTATTAACACTGTACTTCCGACGCCACATGAGTCGGCTGTCTTTTTGCAACAGCGGCTCAATTCTGAGTTTTTCTTCCCCTTTCTTATTTACTATCTGGCTTCTCTGACTAAACTTTCTTATCTGGCGACACCTTATACATCACGGACACACAGATTGCCCCAAATGTCTCCCGAGCAGGCGGACGGAGCCACTGTTTATAGCAGGAGACGGTACAACAGGGACCAGCTGTTAGCACTTAACCGGCCCACGGTGCTAACGCAAAAACTCGATATGCCGGGAGAAATTAGACGGAAACGGCGTGGATGTCGAGCTGGAGTAAGACGGCGGGCGAGGAATATAAGGTACAGACCCGCCCACCCATCCGTTATCATGGGGAACGTACGATCGTTATGCCATAAGACAGACGAGCTAGCGGCCATGTCCCACTATGAGAGCGTCTTCAGAGAGATTAGCATGATGTTGTTTACTGAGACGTGGTTAACAGAACTAGCAACAGATGCTAACATCGAACTGGAGGGTTTCCACGCAACACGGGCAGACCGGACACCAGACAGTGGGAAGGCAAGGGGCGGAGGAGTAATAATGTATGTCAATAACAGCTGGTGTAAACCGGGACACATCACGGTTAAAGAGCAACACTACAGCAAAGACAATGAGTTGCTAGCTGTTAGCATGTGGCCTGTTTATGTCCTGAGGGAATACTCACACGTGATCTGCATTGTTATTTATGCAAATCCGACGGCGAATGCTGGGCAGCGCGTGACGCCATCCACTTAGTCACTGGCAGGCTTCTGACAGAACACCCAGATGCTCTCCTCCTTATCTCGGGTGATTTTAACCATATCTCACTGTCCCCCATTCTGCCCACGTTCACCCAGTATGTCACATGCCACACTAGAGACAATAAAACACTGGATTTATTCTATGCGAATACTAAGGAGGCGTACACCTCATCGCCACTCCCCTCACTTGGGAGATCGGATCACAACTTAGTTCATCTCCTGCCGGTGTACAAAATTCTAGTACACAGACAACCTCCGGTTACACGCACGGTGAATATATGGTCTGAGGAGGCAATGGACACTCTAAAGGACTGTTTTGAAATCACTACCTGGGAGCAGCTCTGCGATCCATATGGTGAGGACATCGACGGCCTCACTCACACCATCACGGACTACATCAACTTCTGTGTGGACAACACCGTACCCACCAAGATCATACGGTGTTGCTCAAACAACAAACCCTGGATCAACCCTGAGATAAAATCACTACTGAGAGAGAAGAAAAGGATCTTCAGGTCGGGGAACAGGGAGATGCTGAAGTCCGTACAGAGGGAGCTAAGGAGGAAGATCAGAGAAGGCAAGGACAGCTTCAGGAAGAAGATGGAGGACAAGCTGCAACAGAGCGGCATCGGTGGGGTCTGCAGAAGCCTCAAAACCATCTCTGGGCTCCAGAATACCTCCTCCCAGGCCATGGGGGGTAGGGAGTGGGTGAACAATCTGAACCTGTTTTTTAATAGGTTTGACCAACTGCCCTCCCCTCCGCCTGCACAACAACCACTGCTGCCTCTACAGTCATCGAGACCTGCTGTCCACCCCCCCTCCACCAACACCCCCCCCCCCACTCCCAGCACACAGCCCCCCAACCTGACCCTCACTAAGACCCAGGTGAGGGCGGAGCTGAGGAAGATCAAGGCAAGGAAGGCCTCGGGTCTTTACTGCATCAGCGTGAAGCTCCTCAAGTCCTGCGCAGACCAGCTGTGTGGGACTGTGGAGCACATCTTCAACCTGAGCCTGAAGCTGGGGAGGGTACCACAGTTGTTGAAAACATCTTGTGTGGTACCCGTACCAAAGACTTCCCACACCAGAGACCTGAACAGCTACAGACCAGTGGCCCTGACTTCTCACCCGATGAAGACCCTGGAGGAGATGAGGAGAAAATTCAGTAACGTCCTTGCTCACCTCCACCCCATGGTGCGACCAGTGATGGGTCCACTCCATTTCGCCTACCAGCATGGCATCGGGGTGAAGGATGCAGTGATCTTCCTCCTTCACTGTTCCCTGTTCCACCTGGAATTTCTGAAATGCAACAACTATGCTACAATCATTTGTAAAGGACATTTCAAGGTAAGACAGCTGTGTTTAATATTAAACTATTTTCCTTCTTGCAATACTCTTAACTTTAGTGTGCGTTTTAAACTTGCTCGTTTGCAATAACTCGCTGCCATCCGTTTCAAAGTGAAATGCCGGTTCCACGTTGTCGAAGCCATGAAGGGCTTAACCTCTTGCGTTCCGTTGTACCGTGGACGGGCAAGTCTCTGCGTTCTAGAGCGCACGAGGGCGCTCTCGTGCGCTCTAGGACGCATGATGGAGATTGTGATGTAGGTGGTGTATGGCGTCCAAGCGCGCACTGAAAATAAAAGCTGCATACACAGCCGCGAACAGATTAGTTCATCTGATTGACCTCTCATTCGACTAATAAGAGCCTTGAATTGGGTTTCTGAAACCTTGAAGAACCAATGACTGAAAACCTAGCCAGAAGGACCCGCCTCCCAACGCTGTGAATGCAGTGAGCCAATTGAAGCAAAGAAGTTCGCGAGCTGTTTTTTTTAAGGCTGGGGGAAGACTGACTGCTGCACCGGATCAAAAAAGGACCCGCAGGAAGAACCCCATAGACCCAGCAGCACGGAGACCATCCACAAATGCAACCTGTGTGACAGGGAGTGCCATTCGCGCATCGGCATGTTCGGCCACAGGCGGTGCTTATTTTGTTTTGGTTCCAGCAGAGTAGACGTTATGATTTTTTCCATGGTCATAGACCGACAGAAGCTGACGACGAAGGCTGAGTGACACACACGCCTTCGCCAGTCTTTTTTTAATTATTGCTGTTATTTGTTTTGAAAAATTGTTCGCCAAAAACTGCAATCATTGAAGCACAAAACCGCAATAATGGAATTATGTTTTGATCGGGTCGCGAGACCAGAACCACGAGCGGACCAGCGTCGCGTTCGTCTGACAGTGAGGAAGAGAAGTTCGCCAGGACACTGCTGTGAAGAAGTAAGGTGTTATAAGCTAAATCATTATTTATTCCTGAAAATTGTAATCCAAAATGACTTTTGACCGATCGGTAAATTACAACTGTGCGGCGTACGAAGTCTGAAGTTCGTGTGCCCCGGTACAAGGGGTTTTTCGCTGCGTCCAGACCATGTACGCCGCCCCCCCCACCCCCGCTATTCTTCAGTAGCGAGGGGGGGGAAAGCCACGGTGACTGCGCTGCTGTCCCACATCGCCACATGAGGCTAATCCGTTGGGCACGTTAATTTTTGGCGTTTTTAGGGAAATTGACCAGAGTGCAAGGGGTTAAATGACATTAACAGCCAGTTTAACCTCTGGATTATCTTAGCGACTTTGAGCCTTTTGTGGTATACTGACTTGGCCGTTTTATACAAAGGTGGACTCTCCAACACTTGAGACTTTTGACTGGAACAGCAACCCCTTAAAGACGAAGCCAAAGCAAAATTTTTAATATTTTGTATGTAATCTGGGCCATCCCATGAGTGGTACTTGGAATGTTTGAGTGCAGGTGATCTGCAGGCAGAACTTCATTAAGGAATCCAAAGACTTTTATTCTTAAATGCTCCCAGTTGTATTCAGATTGATTGTTTTTGTTCAAGTCTTAATTAAGTTGGTTGCAAATACTCTGCTTGTTTGAATTAAGATCTAAATGCGATCAAATGAAATTGTATGTTAAACGGCATATTGTATGATATAGTGTAGTTAGAAATGTACTTTAAGTCAGTCAACATTATTCTTAAAATGATGTTTTAAAAACTCAAAGCAATCAGAAAGTGGCCATAAGGACTGGAAGAGAAGCTGGAAAAAAAAAAGAAAAGAAAAATAAGCAAAATTTAAAACGATGTGTTATGGGTTTAAGTTTCCCCTGAAGTTTGTTTCCTGAAATTGTGACTTAGATTAACCATTATAATTCAATAAGTGACTCCGTGAAACACTCATGGCTGCTCTGTTCATTCACAGACCAGAAAATTCATGCTGTTATCCTGTTAACCTGTTGCACTCCGGGATACCGCGGGCGGTCGCGTCTCTGTGTCCTAGTGCATCTCAGTGTGCACTGTGCGTCTCAGTGCGCACTGTGCGTCTCAGTGCGCACTGAAAAAAAAAAAGCTGCATTTTCGTTCTTCCAGTACAGACACAGCCGTGAACAGAAAGCCAAAGGAGTGTTTTGATTGGTTTAGATTTAATTGACCTCTCATTTGACTAATAAGAGCCTTGAATTGGGTTTCTGAAACCTTGAAGAACCAATGACTGAAAACCTAGTAAGAAGGACCTGCCTACCAACGACCGCAAATACAACAAGCCAATTGAAGCAGAGAAGTTCGACGATTGAAACGCATGCGTCCCGTGCGTAAAATCTGTTTTGTCAATAAGCTGCTGGGTGACACACATTGAGACCTGTGTGTAACGGTAGCGTTCGCCAGTCTTTTTTATTACTATTGTTCTTATTTGTTTTGAAAAATCGTTTGCAAAAACCGCCATCATGGAAGCGGAGATGGTTTGACCGGGTCGCGTGACCAGAACCACGAGTCTATAACAAGCAGACCAGCTTCATGTTCGTCTGACAATGAGGAACAGATGTTCGCCAACGACACTGCTGTTGTGGACAGGTAAGTGTTATAAGCTAAATTATTCTTTATCACTGAAAATAGTAATAAAAATGACTTTTGACCGATTGGTAATTACAATGGTGCGTCATGGCCACTCGACAGACCGTTTTTTGTGCGCCGAGCTCCTCTGTAGCGGGGGGGGGGGGGGAGAGTTGTTATCCTCTACATTGCAGATATTTTAGTATAATTTTTAGTGCACTGTAGGTTATTTTTTCTTGTAAAAAAAGGCCACACATTTTTTACGTGGCATGCTTCTTTGTGTGTGGGAGGCTTGTTTGTTCATTCATTCATTCATGAATGAATAAACAACCCCCCCCCCCACACACACACACAGCCCTGGGTGTCACCTTTCATTAGAGCCCAAGATCAAGCTTCTATGTTTAAGCATTCAAAAGTTATAGACGTTTTTCCAAACTGTGCCATTTGGCACAATTTGGCACAGTTCAAAAACGCCTGGGAACAACCTGAGAAAAAAGCTGTGTAATATATTCATTTTTTGTGGTATTGTTACAAAATTTTGACCTCAGCTGGATAACACTTGGTTCTACATTTCTGTTGCATTTTCTAGCCAGTATCTGACAGCTGTGTGTTATTTGCAAGTATTTGTATCTAAAAAAAACACCCAGGCAAACTTTATTTTCTTCAGATTCAGTATGTTTAGATGACTGTTACTCAGTGGCAGGAGCACTTAGAGAGATTATGACCATTTTGCCAAAAAATTCAAAGTGTTTTAAATGAGACCAACCCCATGAAGATACTGCAAAGGGTTGAAGAACAGCTTTTGATTTACTTTGGGTATGTTATTTTTAGGCGTTTTTAGGGAAATTGACCAGAGTGCAAGGGATTAAATCAAAGGGAATCTTTGTTCTTTTGCATATTCTTTCGTTGTTAAAATTGTGTTAACAGGCCTGAGGAGTTGTTAGTTCCTGGCTTAAACTTGCAGCATTTTACTCAAATCTTATATCTACAGCGTTTTTAGGTTGTAAACAGTTGGAAATTCACAAAAAAAATTTTTTGTCTTTTAGCTAAAGTTGCAGCTTTTTACCCATAAAATTCCACTTTTTTTGGTCAGAAATTGGCAGCTTTTAACTGAGACTTACATCCCCTTTTTTGTGTCAGGTCAAGCATTGGCTTGCTTGCTACTGGATAACTATGAAAACCGGTACTACCTGTCTCATGGGTCGGGCTGTCGGCGACTCAACCGGCATCCCCGCCCTTCCGAGGACGTGGAGGGTGAAACAGGGCATCCTGGCAGAACTAAAAACAATATCTGCCACAGGACTGTGGTAGACCACTCCTAGTTACACAGGGTGAGACTGGACATCCTGGCAGATAAACACATCTGTCACAAGGTCTGTGGTGGACGGTGTCAGTCAGTGCATTGTGACATGCACTACACAAAGAGCAGAGATAAACAAACCTATCATCTGGTCAGTCACTGCAACAGATACTGGAGTCAGTTTGTCTTGGCTTGTCCTTGCCACTGATAATACCTTTATCTGTCAAGAATGTGCTGCTAGTCCAGCAAAAGCTAGCAGTACTCAA
This sequence comes from Pholidichthys leucotaenia, assembly GCA_020510985.1. NCBI lineage: Eukaryota > Metazoa > Chordata > Actinopteri > Cichliformes > Pholidichthyidae > Pholidichthys > Pholidichthys leucotaenia. The sequence continues at coordinate 295,740,052 of CM035846.1, forward strand.
ATACTTTGCAAGCAGTTTCATGAAATGGTCAATCAGAAAGCAACTCATACTGGCTCGGACGTCGCCCGGGCTTACAAGGTCCACGCTGATCTGTTCACACTCCAACAGGCAGCGAAAAGTAAGCTAGGAGCAGGAAGACAAAAGAAGGGGAAAACAGCAACCTTGTGTGTAGCAGAATGGAATGTATGCACTCTGTTGGACAGAACAACATCACAGCACCCAGAAAGACAGACCGCGCTTGTGGCCCTGGAAATGAACAGGTACAATGTAAACGTAGCTGCATTTAGTGAAACAAGATTGCCTGGATATGACAGCTTGGAAGACCATGGGTACATCTTCTATTGGGCTTTGCAGTTAGAAAGGAGATAGCAGCAATGCTTGATGAGGAACCGGTGCCAATCAACGACAGGATAATGGCTATGAGACTCCCACTACAGCAGAAGATGTATGCCACACTCATCAGTATATATGCTCCAACAATGACCAACACAGAGGAGGTGAAGGAAAAGTTCTACAGTGATTTATGTGAGACTATCAGGCATGTACCGACTGATGACAGGCTGATACTCGTTGGAGATTTTAATGCCAGAGTTGGTTCGGACACCGAGAAATGGAAAGGAGTGCTAGGCAGTTATGGAGTAGGCAAGTGCAATGCTAATGGAGAACTACTACTTGCACTATGTTCAGAGTACAACCTTGTGATAACCAACACTCTATTTAAGCACAAGGACACACACAAGAAGACATGGATGCACCCAAGAGCCAAGCACAGGCTTAGAGGCAAGATTAGACTACATCATAGTCAGGCAGAGAGACATAAGGGATGTATTGGACACCAGAGCAATGAGAGGCGCAGACTGTGGCACTGATCATGTTATGCTGAGATCTAGATTAAGGATTTGGAGACGAAAACAGCACTGCAGGACGGGTGCAAAGCTACCACGGAAGCTAAACACTAGTGCACTGAAAGGCCAAAAGAAGCAGGAAGAACTTGCACAGGAAATCGATGAAAACTTGAAAGACTGGGACAGCAACAACTCAGAGAATGACATAGAAGAGAAATGGGCAACACTGAAGGATATGGTGTATCAGACTGCGAGTGATATATTAGGCCACCCTGAGAGGAAACATCAAGATTGGTTTGATTAGATGATGATGAACACCTGAAGAAACTACTAGAAGTGAGGAATACAGCTAGGCAGGAAAACCTACAGTGTAACACAAGGTCGAAGAAGAAGAAATACTCAAAGGCTCAGAGTGAGCTACAGAAGTACACCAGAGAGATGAAGTCCAACTGGTGGGATGAAAAAGCGGAGAAACTTCAAATTGCAGCAGACAGGAAGGACATGAAAACATTCTTCACAGGTTTGAGAGAAATCTACGGCCCTAAACCAAGAGGATTGATCCAACTAAAGGCTATGGATGGTGAAACGGTTTTGCAGGAGAAAGACAAGATCCTGGACAGATTTGCAGACCACTTTGACCAACTACTAAACAACCCTGGAGAGCTCACTGAAGAGGCTAAAGAAGCTCTAGTGCAACGACCAGCCGTATCAAGTCTGGATGAACCACCAAATTTTGATGAACTAATGGCAGCTCTCAGGACAACACAGGATGGTAAAGCTCCAGGAAGGGATGGAATTCCAGCAGAAGTGTGGAAATTTGGTGGTGTTCAGCTGACCAACTGCCTGCACAAGCTCATCCAAGAGATATGGGATGCCCAGAAAGTACCTCAAGACTGGAAGGATGCAAGTATTGTGCCTTTGTTCAAGAAAGGTGACAGGAAGGATTGTGGAAATTACCGAGGTATATCACTGCTAGCCACTGTTGGTAAGATTCTCTCACGTGTACTACATAACAGACTCAGTGAACACATCTCGCAGAATGTACTACCGGAAACTCAGTGCGGCTTTAGAAGTGGAAGAAGCACAATGGACATGATTTTCTGCTTGAAACAGGTTCAAGAAAAGTGTATTGAACAGAACATCCCGCTTTATGTAGTCTTCATAGACTTCAGTAGAGCCTTCGATACTGTTTCGCGACAAGGACTTTGGCAGGTACTCAAGAAATATGGTTGTACAGAGAAGTTTGTCAGCCTGATGGAGGCACTCCTTACAGGTATGCAAGCAAACGTGGCAATGAGTGGTTCAGTATCTAAAGACTTTTCAGTAAGCAACGGGGTGAAACAAGGGTGTGTGCTGGCACCTACACTCTTCTCGCTATATCTGGCAGCCATGCTTGAGGTGGCCTTCAAAGACACTTCAGAAGGAGTATACATTCAAACAAGGAAAGAAGCAGACTTGTTCAATGTGGCACAGTTTAAAGCTAAGAGTAAGATATCAATAAAGGTAGCAAGAGAAATGTTCTTTGCCAACGACAGTGCTCTAGTTGCACACAGCGTGGAAGATATGCAATCTTTAGTGGAGAAATTTGCAAGAGCAGCTAGCCAATTCAGCCTCCAAATCAACATCAAGAAGACAGAGTATCTTTATCAACCACCAAAGATCCAATTATCAACATCACTACCAGAAGAGATCAGCATTGGTACAGAGCCACTAGTCAAGTGCAAGACTTTCAAGTAACTAGGGAGTACTGTTTCAGCGAATGCTAGGCTGGAGGATGAACTATCTCTCAGAATGGGAAGAGCGAGTGCTGTGTTTGGAAACTTGAGGGAGAGACTGTGGAACAATCGACACGTGTCTGTCCGTGTGAAATGCAAAGTGTCCAGAGCGACAGTACTGGCTGCTCTATTGTACGGTGCTGAAACTTGGACTGTCGACAGAGTGCAGGTGAAGAAACTCCACGCATACGTAATGAGACACCTTCAAGCCATAATGAACATCTCATGGAAAGACAAGATAACCAACATAAAAGTGTTGAAACAAGCTTGTCTACCATCAATGGAGGACATGCTAATACAGATGAATCTGAGATGGCTCGGACATGTTGAGAGGATGGATCACCAGCGTCTCCCTCGGCAGTTGCTCTGCTCACAGTTATGCAAGGGCAAATGCAATCAGGGTAGACCAAGGCTCAGATTTAGAGACACTGTAAAAAGAAACTTGAAGAAGTTGGACATAGACAGGAGTTCCTGGCAGCGGAAGGCTAAGGACAGAGCTGTGTGGAGGAATCTGATCAGACCTAAATGAAACAGTCATTGTCGCCCACGACAGACTGCTATGATAATGATGATGAGGTTAATTGGCATCAAAACTGGGGATTCTAAATTGTCCTTAGGTATGACTGTGAGAGTGAAAGGTTGTCTGTCTCTCTGTGTTGGCCCTGCAATGGACTGGCGATCTGTCCAGGGTGTACCCTGCCTCTCTCCCAAAGATGCTGGGATAGGCTCCAGCCCCCTCGCGACCTGAAAAGGATTAAGCGGAAGAAGATGAATGAAAAAAAGATCTGAAACTTTTAAGTGTGACAAATATGAAAAATGTAAAAAATATGGTAGTGGAAAATACCTTTTCCAAAGCATTGTATATATGTAGAACAAGAGTGTTTATTCAGTTTAAGCATCAGTATTTTGTGTCCTTCATGTTCTTTCTTTCTCTCTTTCTTTCTTTCTTTCTTTCTTTCTTACAGGTACAGCCTGCAGTGGCATTTAAGTGCATTTGAATTGATTTGGGAGCAAAAGAGAAAAAATAGAGGGCGAGGAAAGGAGAGGGGGGGAGAGACGGTTGCCATGACAACTGCCATAATAATCATCCTAATGATTGATGTGCTATGCTCCATTTCTCCTCTCTCTCTCTCTCTCTCTCGCTCTGTTTTTCTCTTTTTTCCACTGTTTGTCTCTCTGTCCACCATAAACCATATTCCTTGTTTTTGTGTCTGTTGTGCTATTATAAAATGTTTTATAAACACTAATTTTCAAATAAACTAAACAAGCTCGTCATTAAAATCATAATGAGAACAGGAAAGATCATAGAACATTATTATCAAGCAATAGCCCTTTTGTGAAAATACATTTTTTGTATGTGCTGAAAAGACAAGAGAAGAGAAGAGAAGAGAAGAGAAGACAAGAGTATTTAATATGATGTGGCCTGTTTAGGAGCCTGATCAGTCTCTCTGTGTCATTGCATTAAAGCATTCAGGCGTTGTGGCTGTCTGTGGGTGGCTGGGTGGGTGTATACAGTGTCATAATAGATAGCCCTGTAACATACTATACACAAATTGCTCTATAAATGTTAAAATGGATTACCTTGCCGGTGTGCATCAGAGGTCAGCAAATTTCTAATATGCAAGAATAAAGGACAGCATTTAAAAAAAGAAATATCTACCTCCATTTCTGCAGCTGAATCTGCCCCTCTTCTAGTTTGGCCTTTTGAATTAGAGGTCTTTTATACTTGGTGACATTTTTAAAATGGCTTGGAATGTTTAAGGTAAAAGAGATCAGCTTCAATCCCCTTTGTGACAGTTTTTTTTTTTTCCTTCAGAAAAATGTTTTAGTACCATGAAAATATTTTAATGTTTTAATTACAAGAGGATAGAGCATTAAACAATATAATGCTTTCATTTTAGTTTATGTTAGATAGATAGATAGATAGATAGATAGATAGATAGATAGATAGATAGATAGATAGATAGATAGATAGATAGAAACTGGGAAATTACAGGGTTTAATTAAAATATACAAACAAGCCATAAATCCACGCTTTGGATTAAAAACAAATTATGTTCATTATTAGACTGTGGACAAAAAAGACAGTCATACCATAATTACACCTTAACTAGAATGCCACTCAACAGAGATGCAGACTCTTGTCTCTCCCCCAAATCCTCTAATATTAGCTCTGAGTTGTTCCCCCATCTCTTTCTCATCTTTCATGAGATGTGAGCAGACATACATAATGCAAGCATATGCATCAGTGTCCTATGGTATGTCCATGTTGGCTTTCTAGGAGCATGACCTTTTGAACCTTTGACACTAAAACCATAGCCACAGAGAAGGGTCCCAAGGACAACCTGTGTGCTAAGTTGTTCGGAAGTTAGACTGCAGATGATGATGTGACCTTGGCCCTTTGACCTTAAAACCAACAGAAGAGAGTAACAAGTTTTAACTTGCATACAAAAATTGTTGACTCTAGCTCTTATAATAGTGAAAATGTAGGGCAAAAGTGATACTGAGCTTCTATAACCCCGTGACCTTGACCTTTTAGCCGCAAAACCATAGCCACAGGTGCCAAGTTTGTTCTTGAGTTAGAATGCAGTCAGTCATTCAATCAGTGTAAAGGTTTGGGTGGTGGCACTCACTCAGGTGCAGGCAGACGTATGGTGCAAAATGGTGATTTATTAAACAGAACTAATACAAAATAAATGGCAGCGCATGAGCTGGAAATGAAACAAAAGGTAAACAGACTGACTAGGATAACACATGGACAAGATAATCTCACTGACCGGACTGATGAGAGATATCAATTCAGGAACTCATGAGCAAGACTTAACTGAAGACATTAATGACGCCACAACTGACACAGACTGACACCGGTATATATGGACAGGGGAGTAATCAATGCAACACGGGACAAGTGGGAACCATCAGGGGCAACTGGACAGCAAGGCATGGCAACAGGTATGGAAAACATGAAGGACAGAAACGAAAGGTAAACATGAGGCATGAATACAGGACCAGGGAAAATATACACATGACAATGATCACACTACACAACACGAGACAAGACAGGCACAGAAATCACAATATTAAATAAAAATCATACTAATACTGAACATGGAGAATCATGAGAATCACAAAAACCAACTGAAAACATGAGCATGGTCCTCAGACCATGCCGAGACCCTAACATAGCCCCCTCTAAGTGGTGGATTCCAAAAACCCCTAAATAAAAAAACAGAAACACCAAAATGAGTGGGAGGAGGGGGACAAGGCATGGTGGGAAGAAACAGATACAGGAATCTTAAAAAAAAAGAAAAAGAAACAAAGATGTCTCAAAAGGTTAACAAATAAAGCTTTTCAATAACCATTCAGGCTGTGGTTAGGGTGTTCAAAAAAATATGAAATGATTTACAGGCTAAACAGTCCCTCATAATGCATTTCATTTATACCTCTAAAGATCCCTCTGCCATAGCACTGAAACACAGACATCGTGTGCAAAAGGTTAGACCTGTTATTTCACATACTGTGACCTCATTGTAAACCCGTGCTTTAGACCTATCTAATGTAGCAAATTATTCAAATCTGTTTGGCTTACACCTCTCCAAAAAGAAAAAAAAAATGCACTTAACTGCAGAGCAAGGTGGGTCAGGTAGTCTCCCAGAGTCCTGAGACCCCCAGAACTAAAGAACAAGTTGGGTCAGGGGGTCTACCCAAGTCCAAGGGCCCCCAGGCTGGAGTACAGGGTGGATTGGACAACTGTCTGAAATCCCCCAGATCACAAAACAAAGACGGTCAGGGGGTCCACCAAAGTCCATGGGGTCCCACATCAGAGTACAGAGTGGGTCGAGTGGCCTACCAGAGTTCCCAGGCCACCAGACTGGGGAGCAGAACAAGTCAGAAGATGATGGTGAGGGCACTTTAATTTCAGGAAAACAGAACAATAGGGCTTCATGCTCAGGAGACCATAACATAGGAACTTCTAATTCAGAAACTGATAACAGGAGTTTTTTGCTCTGGAAATTATAACGGAGCTTTTAGCTCAGGTAACAACAAGAAAAAGAGCTTTCCACTCAGCCGCAGGTGGCTGCAGCGCGCTGACCTCAGAAAGAGCTGAGTGGGACTTGCTGAACTCAGGAACTGACAGTTGTTACACACTAACCTCAAGTATGGTTATCAAGGATGCGCCGACTTCAGGGGTAGATGGATGGAGCATATTGCTCTCAGCAGCAGATGATGAAGGCGCGCTGGTCTCTGGAACAAATGACAGATGCGCACCAGCCTCTGGAACAAATGGCGGATGCACACTGACCTCAGGGGCTGAAGGTTGAGTGCGCAGAGATCAAGAGCTGATGGTGAGAATGCACTGACCTCAGAAACAGATGACAGTGGCTCACTGAGCTCAGGGGCAGGAGTCAGTGGCGTGCTGAATACACAAACAGGTGTCAGAGGCACGCCGGCCTCAGAAACACTTGGTGGAGATGCACTGGCCTCAGGAACTGAAGCCTCTAGTGATGGCTCCTGAGGTGCGGCCCAGATGCCTGGAGAGCCATCCTTGCTACAGTCACCTTGGATGAAGGAGAGAGGCAGGGAGTGAGTGAGGTGTCAACACAATCACCAGGAGCTAGGAAAGTCTTTACTAATATTGATGTTAAAAAAGTAAAGAAAAGAACTTGCCTGAGCTCCTGGTCCACTGCTGCTGGGGTGACCACCTCTGGATGAGCCGCAGGAGCCGGAGCATGCACCTCGGGCAGAACAGAAACAGGAGCATGCTCCGCGGGGACAGCCAGAGCTGTGGTTTGCACCTCAGGGACAGTGGGAGCCATTGCGCGCACCTCAGGGACAGCTGGAGCTGTGACGCACACCCTGCAAGCAGCTGGAGGAGCCAGCTCTACAGGCACGGTGACAGGCGAAACGGCAGGTGTGATGACCGGTGAAACCTCAGCGAAGCTGCAGGCATGGTGACAGATGAAACTTGTGGAGCGCAAGCTGGTGTATGCACCATGGAGAGAGCTGGTGGTGGTGGCGGCGCATGGTCTTGAGAGGAGCAGCATCTCCCAGAGCCTTCCTTCCATCCATGACCGTCACACACCAGTCTCGATCCCTGAAACTGCTCACTCTCAATGCCAGATGTCTCCCAAGGTGCCCATGGTGCAGAAGGCAGCTGCTTGGGAGGTGGCGATGAGGCTGGAGCTGGTGATTGGCGAGGAGCAGGAGGTGCTGAAGCCAGGGGACGCTTCTTTGTTGGCACAGACTTCGGCTTGTTCAGCGAACTCCTTACCATCCTGCTGTATTTACACTGCAGGTCAGTCACCAGAGTGATCCTTTCCACCTTCTCAGCGTGTTCAGGAGTTGTGGATGACGGTGAACAGCCGCCTCCGTGAGCCCCAGGTACCTCAAAGCCAACTTTGGGATGCGAGCCAAATGAGCACCAGAAATAATCCCCACCAATTTCAATAAGTGCATTGCAAAGCTCCCACCCCAGGCTAATGGGGTACCAATGCCCATCTACTGAGTCCTTAACTGGTGGCGTCATTCTGTCAAGGTTTGAATGGTGGAGAACTCGGGTGCCAGCAGATGTATGTATGGTGCAAAAATGGTTATTTATTAAACAGAACTAATACAAAATAAATGGCAGCGCGTGGACTGGAAACAAAACAAAAGCTAAACAGACCGACTGACAAGACACGACTAGACTAGGATAATACATGGACAATACACCGGTACAATATCACTGATTGGACTGACAAGAGACATCAATTCAGGACCTCACGGGCAAGACTGACTGAAGACATTAATGATGCCACAACTGACACAGACTTAAGTTAAGTTAATCCCTTCCACAGCATGTGGGACACCATGTGGTGTATGGGGCGGCGGTTATCTCCATTTCACTGACCCTAAGTCACACAGCTGCTGTAAGTAGTGTAAGCTACAGTGGGCGGTCAGTCCTCTGGTAGCTCAATTCAGGAACTCACGGGCAAGACTGACTGAAGACATTAAAGACACCACAACTGACACAGACTGACACCGTTATACAGTATATGGACAGGGGAGCAATCAAGACAATAACGGGACAGATAAGGGCAATTAGACAGCAGGGCATGGCAACAGGAACTAAAAACATGAAGGACAGAGACAAAAGGTAAACATGAAGAATGAATGCAGGACTAGGGAAGACATACATACACATGACAATGACCACACTACACAACATGAAACGAGGTAGGCACAGAAATCACGATATTAAATAACACTGGTCAACACCAAATTTATTGTCTAAGTTTTTTTAGCTGATTTAGGACAATTTTGATGTGGTGAATCCAAAAATCACATTGGTTTTGCTCAATCAGGTCAACTTTTTGAACTATGGCCACATGTTGTTTTTTACATTTTTGTTTACATGTACGGGTATTTTTGCTTTATATGATGCAAAATTCTTTTTTATTTCTTGAAATTTCTCAAACTCTGAAGAGTTTGCATGCGCCAATTTACGACATGATGTCATAAATTGTCACGATGGCTGATTACTGTTGGACTCTGAAGAGAGACATCCCTGCCGCTGAGCATTCTAGAGGTTCGAATAAACGGAATTTGAAGCTCTGAATTTTGAACAATGATGACATAATATTCAATTTACATGTACTTACCTTTATCAATGTCTACTATTGAATTTACAGTAATCAAAGTTTGTAACATTTAATTGATTTAGTCAGAAGATCAGATTTTTTAAAAATCAACTTAGCATAAAAACCTGACCTGATCGAGAGAAACGGATGTCATTTTCGTATTCAGCGGTGCAAAATTGTCTTAAATCAGTTGAAAAAACACAGACAACTTACAAAAAAATTATTTTTGTAACCCTGTGTAATAATCATACTAATACTGAACACGGGGAATTACAAAAACCAACTCAAAACATGAGCATGGTCATCAGACCATGCCGAAACCCTAACAGTTAGTCAGTCAGAAGCAACCACCCTACTATGCTGGTCAATTACAATCTCGACTTCATGAATACTGTCTATGGTTAATTAGAATAAAGATCACTACGAGTATAATAAATAATCTGTAGTTCTGTATTATGTTCTTCTTTCTTAGGTTTTTCCATTTTTGTGCACCCACTCCTTATGTCTTCCCTTTTCTTTATTCTTGTTCCTTGTTTGAGTTTCTCCCTGTGTTGACACAGCATCCGTCTCTCCATCCATCCATCCATCAACATTTCACTGGACTCACTACTACCCCATAGGCATTTTCCCTGATGGTCACCAAACTCGCACACAATGATCCTCGGGGGGTCTGCATCCAGTTTGTGCTCAAGGTCAAGTTCATGGTTAAAGGTCATCAGCTCTGGGCACTTACTGGATGTAAGTATGATTTCAGAACAACTGCTACACCTCCTGGGAAATTGTCTTGATGCTCACCAAGCTCACTCCTAATGATCTTCAGGTGGGTCTGCTTCCAGGTTGAGGTCAAGGTCAAGGTCAGAAGACCTGGGCATTAATTATTTCATGAAAAACATTATTTCTTCTAGGCCATTGACCTTGACCTGAACACATTGGAGATAGGTCTCCATCTAGATTGTGCTTGAGGTCAAGGCCATTGGTCAGGAGATCTGAGCACTCTCAGGGTGATTTCATCAGGCAAGAATGAGCCTCTCCGTCATTGACGGTTTGGTTTGGAAGGATATTTCTTCTTTGTTGATGTCCAAAATCACCTCATTACTATGTAGTGGACTATATAATGTTTTTGCCATGTTGTAGTTCTGTCTCAATATTGCGTGGGCATAAAAAAGAAAAGCCACACAATACAACCTTAACTCTCCCCCACCCCCCTCCAAGTATACAGCACATACTCATTTAGTTGATAAAATCAACTCAATTTAATATTCATTGCAAATTACATATTGGTCTTTGATACATTTTAGTGTTCTGATGGGTTTTGCTGCAGTCCTCTACAGTGAACAAGTCAATGATTTCAGAGTGTTTTCAGTATTTAATTCATCCCCCGTCTTCATTTTTACCTTAGGAGCACATCTTATTACCCATGAATCCATTTTCGCCCTCATGTGGTTTTGTGGTATCCATAGTAGCTAGTTGTTATCCCAGCCAACATTTTTACTAAGTTTACAAATACAAAAAATAATCAATCAATGTAAGACATTTAATATATATCATACTGTAGCTACAGTATAAATTGTAATAATTAAACCAATAAAATGATTTTTTAATAAAAAAGAAAATATAAATTGTGATTTATCCCCATTTTTTTCTGTTTCTACAAATAAAATTCTTCTTTTGGGAATGGAGGCTCTCATGATAAAAGCCATAGAGTGTCCTTGACAGAAGCAGCTTTCTCTTTCCATTTGTGATTCAAACATAGTGCTTTTTAAAATCTTGCTAACGCCACAAAGTCTGTCTGTACATATGCTTGATTCTCGATTGAGAGTTCAGTTCTTTTACTTTATTAATTTTCAGCTCATGCAGTCTATCACTATTCTGTGGCTTCTCAGCTGCTCTACATCACCTCTGTACTCTTAATTTACTATTCGTTACTGTAATGGTTGCTTTCAGGCTGATTTTAAACTCTGATTCACTTTGTGCCTTTGAAAAGATAAAAAGTCTCTAAAAAATAGTTTAAAAAAAGTGCATGTTTGTTATTTATATCACCTTCTCTATCCTTTTTCTACTCTGTATTCTTAGTGTGTCGTGGTTTTTATTTCTTCGGTTACATTTCACTTTCAGACTCTAGAATTGCCAGGCTGTTTTTATTTTGCAGTTTACTTTTTATGTGTGACCTTTATATTCTGCCTTTCTCACATGTAAAACTAGAAAGTATAGCAAAACTCATCGGTCTCAGATGTCTCATCTGTGAGTAGGAATTTGGAATTGAGTAGGAATTCTCATCTGTCTCATCTGTGAGTAGGAATTCGGAATCAAATTAGGTGCAGCACCTGTGTATAGTACATTCATTTAATAAAAGATCAACATATCAAAATTCATTGGTGAGTGCATAAAAACACTAACATACCAAAGACAGGCTCAAGAGTATGAGGTCAGCTATCAAAAAGAATCACACTGTCATATCCTGGCGAGCGCTCGCCCCCGCCATCCCATTTCCTTTGCTCTCCTAATCATCTCATCTGACGCACCTGTTGATCCTGCTGAGCCAGTGTTTATAAGTAAGTGCGCTTCAGTGATTCAACGCTGGCTCGTTTGGGTATACTGCCTAGAGCAGGATAGATCAAATTAGTAAGCTGTATGTGTTTTTGGGTTTCCGTACCTGACACGTTTTCTCCTCCTCCTTCTTTTCCAGGTTGCTGCCGATGAAGCCGTGCATCTTCAGGGATCATGGTGCACTCGCCAGCCTGTTGCTCCACCCATTGCAGCTCATCATCTCCACTTGGTCAGACTCTGCTCCTCATTCCCCATCCCAGCAGTTCTGACCTGCTGGTTCCTCTCCTTCCCTGGGCTCTGAGCCGGTCTCTCTCTTCCTCCCAAGTAAGTGGTATTATTTGGATGCCCGCATCCTCCTCCATTCCTCTGCTAATCAGCCCTTGTCTCACCCTCTGCAGGATTGCTGCTCCTCTGGTGAGTGACTGGTTTTCTTCAAGTTTGTGTCTTTTGAAATTTAATAAAGGGTCAAACATTCTTTTGTGTGTGTTTCTCTTGGTGTTGCACCTTGCATTTAGGCTGACTGTCCAGTCAATATGACAGAATGAGCAAGCCAGGGTCACAGTTTAGCAGGTGCCACAGCAACAGAGCACACCGCGCTCCACCGCCTCGATGTTACAGAGAGGCAGGTTGCTCTACGAGGTACGAGGTTGCTCTAAGCAGTGCGTTTCTCCACGGGTTAAATCCTCGTCTCCACGACGACCTGGTGGTTCATGCCATTCCCACCACCTTGGACGGTCTCATTGATCAGGTGGCTGGGTTGGATAGCTGGTACTGTGGGCGCGCCAGGGAGCGCGGCGCCTCCTCTCGCCTGTTCACCACACGCGCACTCCCAGTGGCTGCTGACCTAGGTGAGTCCGAGTCCACCGCCAAAACCATGGAGCTCAGCTCTGCTCACCTTCCGTGGGCAGAGGTTGAGTGGTAGCAGCGGATCGGGGCGTGTGCCTACTGTGGTTCAATGAAACATAAGCGGGACACAGGCAACCTACGGCCAAAAGACACGGTCCATCAGTAGCCGCGGGGGGTCTGGCGGGCGGGACTCTTTCTCATCCCCCCAGTAATTTTTCTATTTCTTGTTCAGTTGCTGGGGGTTGAGAGGAGAGTCTCTCCCGTTATTGATTCCGGGGCAGAGGGTAATTTCATCTCCTCCCAATTTGTTCAGGAGATGAGGATTCTGACAGTTAAATTGCCAGCTCCTCGCCCTGTGCATACCCTCTCTGGCCAGATGGTGGCATCCGTTACTTATTGCACAGTGCAGCTATCCATCCTTCTGTCCGGTAACCACCGGAAGACGCTCACTTTTTACGTGTTTCCAAGTGCCTCTCATGCGGTGGTTCTAGGATATCCGTGGCTCCGGAGGCATAATCCTATTCTCAGTTGGGCACAAAATACCATCACCTCCTGGAGCCCAAATTGTTTGGCAACATGTCTAAGTTCGGCCGAGTGTTCGCTGTCCCTCCCCATCTCCTCACCTCAAGTCAAGCCGCCGGACCTCAGCCTCGTGCCCGAGGTTTATCATGACCTAGGGGAGGTCTTTAGCAAGTCACGAGCATTAGCGCTTCCCCCACATCGCTCGTATGACTGTGCCATCGACCTCCTTCCCGGTGCGAGGTTGCCGTCCAGCAGGCTCTATAATATTTCTGGACCTGAGAGGGAGGCGATGGAGAGGTACATTAAGGACTCTTCGAATGCCGGCCTCATTCGGCCATCCTTGGCTCCCCTGTTGGCGGGTTTTTTTTTCTTTGTGGGAAAGAAGGATGGGTCTCTGCGTCCGTGACTACCGTGAGCTTAATTCTGTCACCGTTAAAGATAAATACCCTCTGCCCCTGATGAACTCCACTTTTTTTTTGAATGAATGAATCTTTATTTCGGATAGATTAAAAGTAAAGATTAAAAGAAAGGAACAGAATAATACAACAAAGAGGGAAAAAACATCTTACAAGGTCATATTAAACAATAACTCCTCTGATCATACAGTTCAACATAGGTTATCCGAAATGGGTGATGGCTGAAGCCGCAACTTATATTGCCCACCCATGTTCCATCCAAGAATTCAAAAGAAAAACAAAACAAGAGCGATTACACTTCAGAACAAAGCTAAGACAAAACGTGACAGTGATCAAGAAATCCTGGATGTCCGCCGCTGGGGCCAGGGATTCCAATACCTGGTCCACTGGGAGGGTTATGGTCCGGAGCATCAGTCATGGGTCCCCTGGTCAGCATTCCACGACAAAGGTATGGTCTGGGACTACCATCAAGCCCACCCGGAGAAGCCTGGCGGACCGCCAGGAGGCGTTCCTTGAGGGGGGGGGGGGCTGCCATGTCCTGGCGAGCGCTTGCCCCCGCCATCCCTTTTCCTTTGTTCTCCTAATCATCTCATCTGACGCACCTGTTGATCCTGCTGAGCCAGCGTTTATAAGGAAGCGCTCTTCAGTGATTCAACGCTGGCTCGTTTGGGTATACTGCCTCGAGCAGAATAGATCAAATTAGTAAGCTGTATGTGTTTTGGGGTTTCTGTACCTAACATGTTTTCTCCTCCTCCTTCTTTTCCAGGTTGCTGCCGATGAAGCCGTGCATCTTCAGGGATCATGGTGCACTCGCCAGCCTGTTGCTCCACCCGTTGCAGCTCATTATCTCCACCCGGTCAGACTCTGCTCCTCCTTCTCCTTCCCAGCAGTTCCGACCTGCTGGTTCCTCTCCTTCACTGGGCTCTGAGTCGGTCTCTCTCTTCCTCCCAAGTAAGTGGTATTATTTGGATGGCCACATCCTCCTCCATTCCTCTGCTAATCAGCTCTCATCTCACCCTCTGCAGGTTTGCTGCTCCTCTGGCGAGTGACTGGTTTTCTTCAAGTTTGCGTCTTTTGAAATTTAATAAAGGGTCAAACGTTCTTTTGTGTGTGTTTCTCTTGGTGTTGCACCTTGCGTTTAGGCTGACTGTCCAGTCAATATGATACACACATATTAGCCTGAAATCATGCATAGAAGCACAACAGTGACGTGCGGTCAGGGGAGGCAGGTGAGGCCACCTGTTATCATGAAAACATTAAAAATAAAGAATTATAAATATATTATTTGTCCACTAATTTGTCTTGTAGGTCTAAATGTAATTTCTGAATGATTCCAATCATTTCAACAATATTTATATATTTAAAATTGTAAAATCTGCACATTTCCTGTTCAAATACAAGGGAGAGGCCAGGTGAAGCAACAACAAATGCAGCCTCAATAGAACTGTACAATCCTTCACAGCCCAGTTACAGCTCGTGCAAGATGCGCGTTCTTGGTGACAGCTCTATGTATTTCAAAGATGTTATGTTTGTAGAAGCTTTTATTGTGTGTCCTCCTTTTCCATAGTCTATGGCAGGAATGAGCAACTTTGGTGGTAGTGAGGTTTGTTGTATTGTTTTATTATATTTATTTATCTCTTTTACTACATCTCATTATATATGTTAACTTATTTTTGTATGTTTTATACCGCTGCTCTGCTTCTTTTGTCCTTTTCTTTAGGAAAGCTTTATGTAATAAATTTTTCTTTTTACACGCCTTTTGTAATCCTTTGGTTAACCATGGCTTATCGGCAAATTTATGTTTAAGCTTTTTCTTTACTAATGGACAATTTTTTTCATAAAGAGTGGTTACAGTGTTCATGAATGTGTCATAAGCTTCATTTACATCTGATACATAGACTTTTGTCCAGTCTTGCTTCAGCAAGTCTTCTTTAAAAGAACTGATTGCATTTTGTGATTTGTATCTGAAAGATTTTAAATTTTTTTTTGTATTGGCCCCCATGTGGCCATGGATACATGTGTAGCCACATGGATAAAGACTTATCCATGTGGCCATGGATAAGTGAGCTCCTGCAGCGCTCGCGCATATTCTCTAAACTCGACCTACGCAACGCTTACCATCTAGTCAGAATACACAAGGGAGACAAATGGAAAACAGCGTTTAAGATGCACCTGGTGCAATTTGAATACCTAGTTATGCCTTTTGGGTTAACTAATGCCGCTGCTGTTTTCCAGCATCTAATTAATGACATCCTCCGCGACATGTTAAATCGGTTTGTTTTCGTCTATCTTGACGACATTCTGATTTTTTCTTGCACACCCGAGGAGCACCAAACTCATGTTTGAGCCATGTTACAGTGGTTCTTAGAGAACACACACTCTGTCAAGGCAGAGAAGTGTGAGTTTTCCACTAATTCCACTTCTTTTCTTGGCTTTATTGTAGTGGAGGGGGAGCTGAGAGCTGACCCAGCCAAAGTGAAGGCTGTGCTTGATTGGCCAACACCCCACTCCTGCAAGGAGCTGCAACGCTTCTTGGGGTCTGCAAATTTCTGTCACAGGTTCATTCGGAACTATAGTGGGATAGCACAGCCTTTAACTAAGCTGACCTCTGTTAAGGTACCATTTTTATGGACCGAGGGAGCGGAACAGGCCTTTGTGAAATTAAACGGCCTGTTCTCCAACAAACCCATCTTGGCTCAGGTCAACCCCCAGCTCCAAATTACCCTGGAGGTAGATGCTTCAGAAACTGGGGCAGGCGCGATTTTGTCCCAGCGCTCTGCCTCAGACTTGAAGTTCCGCCCGTGCGCGTAGTTCTCTCGGTGGCTCACCCCAGCCGAGAGGAATTACGACGTCGGGGATCGAGAGCTGTTGGCTATAAAATTAGCTTTTGAGGAATGGAGACATTGGCTGGAGGGTGCTGTCCATCCTGTAGTTGTGTGGACCGAACACAAGAACCTCGAGTATCTGCGGTCGGCCCGCAGGCTGAATTCCAGGCAGGCTCGCTGGGCCCTATTTTTCCAGTGTTTCAATTTCACTGTTACCAATAGGCCCGGCTCCCGTAATATTAAGCCTGATGCTCTCTCCAGACAGTTTAGCCTGGACTCAGCTAACCCCCCTTCCTGCTCCCAGCTCATTCTTCCGCCTTCATGTGTCCTGGGAACCCTTACCTGGGAGATCAAGAAGAGAGTCTGCCAGGCCTAGTCCTCTGAGCCCAAACCAGAGGGTTGTCCCCCTAATCGCCTTTACATCCTTGCCGCCCTCCGCAGCGGTTATCCAGTGGGGGCACGGCGGATGTCTCGCCTGCCACCCTGGTGTGGTGCGCACTGTGGATATTATCAGGAGAGCATTCTGGTGGCCCACGTTGCGGCGGGGCGTGCAGGAGTACATGAAGACCTGCCAAATTTGTGCCCATAACAAATCCTCCTCTGCCCCCTCTGCTGGTCTTCTTCACCCCCTCCCCATCCCCAGCCGGCCCTGGTCCCACATAGCCAAGGACTTTGTCACTGGTCTTCCTCCCTCCCATGGCAACACCGTCATCTTGACTATTGTGGACAGGTTTTCCAAGGCCGTTCATCTGGTTCCTCTCCACAAGCTGCCATCCGCCTCCAAGATGGCCGAATTACTCTCCCATCACATCATCAGACTGCACGGCATCCCTAGGGACATTGTGCCTGACCGGAGTCCACAGTTCATCCCACGTGTCTGGAAGTCATTCTGTCACTACCTTGGCACCACCATCAGCCTCACCAACCATGACAGCCATACAAAATCCAGGACCTTGAGCTATTCAGGGCAAATCTCGTCCACCCCTGGGGCCCAGCCACCAAGGTGTTTTTTAACCACCTTGGCGACCTCAGCCCCTATGATGGGCGAGTCGTCCCCCTCGTCCACAAGCCCTGCTTCCTCTGTGGAAGGCGTGTCAGTAGGATTGAGGAGATCCTCGAAATATTCCTTCCACCGCCCGACGATATACCTTGTCGAAGTCAGCAGCGCACCATCCGCACCATAGACAGTGTGGACAGGCAGCTGCTTCCCCCTCCTGAGTCACCGGACAGTTTGCCAGAATCTCTTCGATGCCAACTGAAAGTCTTGTTCCATGGTCTGTGGTAGAAATTTATTTTTCACATGTTCATCATGGTGGAAATTTACTGCTTATACACTACTCTGTTGTGTAATTTAGGTGATTTTTTTTTATTACTTATTTTGTACCTGTAGGTAGATTTGTTTTGCAGTCTGGTGACAAGCCACCAGCTGCCGGTCGCTGCGTGCGCAAGTGCCCCTTATCCCTAACCTGCATGTTTTTGACATGTGGGAGGAAACCGGAGAAATCCCGGAGTAAACCCATGCAAACACGGGGAGAACATGCAAACTCCACACAGATCACTGTTGGCCGGGGGCAGGGATCGAACCCACGATCTCCGCGATCCCCCGGCCGAGGGTAAAACTGTGCTGCCACAGTGCTGCCCCTGTTGATGTGCAGTTATGTTTAAATGTCTTTCTTCTTCTGTACAATTGCCGCTAATACATGCCCTGAGTGTGACTATGGTCAGTTGAAGGCTACTGCCAGAATGTTCTAGTACTTTCTCAGCCATTTTCTATGTATCCATATAAGGTAATGTGAGAGGGGCTCTGGGGGAGCCTTTAAAACCAGTTGCCTCCTTTGTTTGAGCAGAGCAGTGCAGAAACCTCGGGCTTGCTAGTTCTGTGCTCTCTCCTGCCGGCAGTAATAAAGGGAATTCAACATGGCAGATTCGTCTGATTATTTTCTCCAGGACCTTATAAGTGGGTTAGAAAATATTCGATTACATTTCTTGGTATCAGGAAGTGGGATAGTTGACCGCCAATTTTCGCCCATCGACGTAGGCTGATCACCCCGAATGGAGCTCCCCGAACGGAGTTTGACTTTTTCCGCCAAGGAGTTTGGCTCTTTCTGCCTAGTTGGCAACGGGAGTGCAGAGGCGGCGAAGGGGCGTCACACTATCCGGAAGAATCCATTTTACAAGTCTCCTAAAGTTAAAGTAAGTAAAATTTATTGTACCCTTTATGCAAATTGTATTGGTAAATTGTCAGTTATGTAGTTCACCTCACTGGACCAATATCTGTGGACAAATTCTGGAGTCCGGCAAGTCGATCTCATGGCAGGACTAAATTGAAGGCGGTGTACAGTACCTGTTATGAACAGGTTTGGGGACATAGCTAAATTGAAGGCGGTGTACAGTACCTATTATAAATAGGTTTGGGGACATAACTAAAAAGTAGACTGTGTACAGTACCTGTTAGAAGCAGGTTTGGGGACATAGTCTCAATTCACAGTGAGATGCATTGGGGCATGCCTGGGGACGCCTGGGATGACCAGTGGTCAAGATAAGGACGCACTACCATGCACTTAAGATGTTTAGTGATGACTAACGGTCGTATTGGTCAGTAATGGGGTCTTGCAGGTCGAGACCAAACGGTGTCCCTCCAGCGTGAGTGGCCCGAAGGTGAAATTTATGACTGACAATTATGGTCCTGAGAGTGTGGAATTTATTGAAAAATCGATCTGCCAGGCTGAATTTCCTCCAGGGTGTGAGGGTCCTTTTCACTTGGAACAATAAGGCATAAGCTGTGTGTGGTTTGGTCAGACATAATTTTTAAAACAACGGTGGTGCGTTTCTCGGTGCAGAGCTGTGACTCCTGCAGTCATTGTCTGTGTGTGTTTCTGTGGAGCACGAGGGGGAGGGGGGAATTCAACTACTCTTCCCCCGCTCTCTGGGCAGTATATTGTGTGTGTGTGTGTGTGTGTGTATGCGCTGGTAGCGAAAGGGAGGGGGGAAGTGAATCGCTTTGTCTGCTGCTTCCCCCACCTCACTTTGCCCAGTCATTTCTGTTTGTTGTTTAATGCATGCTTAAGAAGCATGATTACACGCTGAACAATTAAAATAGGTCTGGGTGTCACGCCGCGCCGTTCATCAGCGGCGCCACCTGCTCACACACCTGATCCTCATCAGCGGCGAGGGATAAAAGCCGCCTCGCCCGGAGGCTCGGCCTGAAGCCGTCAGACTTCGTTCCCTCACCGCCGTGAGCATTCCTTTCTTCAGCATCGCTATTCTGGGTAAGAACCCTTACCTCCTTTTCCAGTCTGCTCCCCTGTGCACAGGTGGATTCCCCGGCGGCGGACGTCTCCGTTCCATCGCCCATCCTTCGCTGCTGCACGGAGCTCTCCAGGTGGCTGTCTCCCGGGCTACGTTTCCCTTGCTGTGCCAGCTATCCTGACAACTCAAGTAAGATCTTCTCTTGCCATAATTCATCCTGTGTTGGTGTATGCCCGTCACCCTCTCCCTGTGTTCTCTCCATAGGGTTGCTCGGCCGAACGGTCATCTGCCTCTGTGCCTGAAGCAGACGCCACCACCAACACATCTGCACCCCGCAGACACACACTCATACACTCCTGCTGTTAATAAACTCTTTGAACTACTCTAAGCCTGTGTGTGCGTGTCTCCTGAGCCGTGCGTTATGTCAGTACGGCTTCAGCAGAGCGGCTCGGCGGACGGCGGGCTCGCACACCGGCTTACCACTCTCGAGGCTAGAGTGGATCAAATAGCTTATCAACAGCAGGTTATCCTGAATCAATTGATAACTATCACTGGCCGATTGGACCGCCTGGACCCCCAGCAGCCGTTCCCCCCGGCTCCTCAGGGTGGCGCAGCTCCTGCTGTTCCGGTGGCCGTCCAGCCAGCTCCAGTGGCACCGGCCCGACTCACACCAATTCCGACCCCCGCCCGCTTTAGCGGAAAGCTCGGCGGAGCGCGGGGGTTTGTGATGCAGTGCGAGTCCGTGTTTGACCGTGTGCCCGGAGACTTTCCCTCAGATCACAGCCGGATCGGCTACATAGGGAACCTCCTGGAGGGGCGTGCTTTAACTTGGGCCTACGCTATTATGGCGAGACCCAGTTATGCCACCCTCACCTATGCCGAGTTCGTGAGGCGCTTCCTGGAGGTGTTTGATCACTCCCGTTCCGAGGCGGTCCAGGTCGATCGGCTTCTCGCTCTCCAGCAAGGAAACCGGTCGGCCGCGGATTATGCCATCGAATACCGGGTAGCGGCGGAGGAACTGGGCTGGGAGGAGCGCTCCCTCTGCGGCCTGTTTCTCCGCAGCCTCAATAGTGATCTGAGGGATGAACTGGCTGGACGGGATATCCCCGGAACATTAGCGGAGCTAACCTCATTGGCAATCAGCTTGGACAACAGGCTGCGCGAGCGCTCCTCAGGACGGAAGCCGTCTGCTTCTCGCCCTCGAGGAGTCCCGCTACGCCTGCCCCAAGCTCGCCCCCTGGCGACGCCGCCACCATCGTGCCCCGAGGAGTCGGAGCCGATGGTGACGGGCTGGGCAAAGCTCTCCTTGGCAGAGAGACAGCGCCGCCGTGAGTTGGGTCTCTGCATGTATTGCGGAGACAATCAACACACGGTAGAGCTTTGCCCACAAAAGCCAAACGGTGGGGTCCGCGAGTCACTGTAGGGGGCCTCGCGGACGTCAATCGGCAAAGTCCCCTCACTCAATTAAAGCTGCCCATCCGTTTTTGCCACAATCCCACTGGGCACCTCACCCACGCACTGGTGGATTCGGGCGCAGAGGGCAGCTTCATTTCACAAGGCCTGGCAACCCGATTGGGCATCCGCTGTCAGGCGCTCAAACACCCCATCTCCCTGGTCCATCTCTCCCGTGCCTCCCTTGGGAGAGTTACCCATCAAACCATTCCTGTCCCAGTCATCATCTCAGGGAACCACCGGGAGGAAATGGTTTTCTACGTCCTGCCCAACTCTGTGTCGCCCGTCATCCTGGGGTATCCCTGGCTACGCCTCCACAATCCTGTCCTGGACTGGAGGTCAGCTGGGGTGTCGGCGTGGAGTACCTTCTGCATGGGCACCTGCCTTCAGTCCGCTGCCTGCTCCCCGTCCGCGGCTCCTCCTGTGGCGGATACAGCACCCCCGGACCTGTCACTGGTGCCCCCAGATTTTCACGACCTGGGTATGGTATTCAGCAAGTCGAAAGCTATGTCTCTTCCCCCGCATCGACCATATGACTGTGCCATCAATCTCCGCCAGGGGGCCCCCCTGCCATCTGGTCGGCTCTACAGCCTGTCGGCGCCGGAGAAGGAGACTATGAATACGTACCTGAAGGAATCACTGAGCGCTGGGATTATCCGCCCATCGTCATCACCCGTGGGGGCGGGGTTTTTCTTTGTAGGGAAGAAGGACGGTTCCCTCCGTCCCTGTATTGACTACCGAGCACTTAATGACATCACTGAGAGGGACCGTTACACCCTGCCCCTCATGGACACTGCCTTCCACTCCCTCCAGGGGGCGACCTGGTTTACCAAGCTGGATCTCCGCAGCGCTTACCACCTCGTCCGGATCCGGGAGGGAGATGAATGGAAAACAGCCTTCCGTACCCCGAACGGCCACTTTGAGTATCTCGTCATGCCGTTCGGGCTGACCAACGCTCCTGCCGTCTTTCAGCGCCTCATCAATGACGTCCTCCGGGATTTCATCGGCCTCTTCGTGTTCGTCTACCTGGACGACATTCTGATCTTCTCTCAGTCCAGAGACGAGCACCGGGTCCATGTGAGGCGGGTCCTTCAAAGACTGCTGGAGAATCGTCTGTACGTGAAGGCTGAGAAGTGCGAGTTTTACACTAGGACCACATCCTTCCTGGGATTCATCATCGCCCAAGACCAGGTGCTCCCGGACCCAGAGAAGGTGAAGGCGGTGGTGGAGTGGCCTACTCCCGCATCTCGGAAGCAGGTGCAACAGTTTGTTGGCTTCGCCAATTTTTACCGCCGTTTTGTCCCGAATTTCAGCTGGATCGTCGGACCACTGACCCGCCTCACGTCCCCGAAGGTCCCGTTCCGGTGGACCGAAGAGGTCGATGCTGCCTTTAAGGCGCTGAAGGCGGAGTTCTCCTCCCCCCCGGTCCTTCGCCAGGTCGACCCCGCGCTGCAGTGCATTGTGGAGGTGGACGCATCGGACACGGGAGTGGGAGCAGTGTTATCCCAGCAATCACCGGACGATGGCGCCAAGCGACCGTGCGACTTCTTCTCCCGGCGCCTGTCCCCGGCGGAGAGGAACTACGATGTGGGGGACAGAGAGCTCCTGGCCATTAAACTCGCCCTACAGGAGTGGCGCCACTGGCTAGAGGGGGCGGACCTGCCGTTTGTGGTCCTGACGGACCATAAGAATTTAGAGTACCTACGATCTGCCAAGCGCCTGAATGCCCGCCAGGCGCGCTGGTCTCTGTTCTTCGCCAGGTTCCGGTTCTCTATCACCTTCAGGCCAGGCTCCAAGAACGGCCTGCCTGATGCCCTCTCTAGACAGTTCACCCCCGTGGGGGCTGAGGAGACGCCCCACACTATCCTGCCCAGGTCGTGCGTCGTGGGAGCTATCTCTTGGGACATTGTGGACAAGATCCGGAAGGCACAGGAGGTGGAACCTGATCCTGGCGGCGGACCGGAGGGAAGACTGTTCGTTCCGTCTGCGGTCCGAGGAGAGGTCATCCACTGGCTCCACACCTCCCGGCTCACCTGTCATCCCGGCACCTCTCGGATGATCAGCCTCCTCCAACGGTCCTTTTGGTGGCCGGGCCTGCGGAGGGATGCAGCCCGCTACGTCCGGGCTTGTCCAATTTGTGCCACCAGCAAATCGGGAAACGCCCCTCCAGCGGGTCTGCTCCAGCCTCTGCCCGTCCCTGGCAGGCCATGGTCGCACATCGCACTGGATTTCGTCACCGGGCTCCCAGTTTCCAACTCATTCGACACCATCCTGACCGTCGTAGACCGTTTCTCCAAGGCGGCACACTTCGTCCCCCTGCGAGGTCTCCCTACCGCCCTGGAGACGGCGGGCTTCCTCGTCCAACACGTGGTCAGGCTGCATGGGATCCCGGTGGACGTGGTCTCGGACCGGGGCCCCCAATTTTCATCCGAGGTTTGGAAATCCTTTTGCAACGCCATCGGAGCCAAGGTGAGCCTCTCCTCCGGCCATCACCCCCAGTCTAACGGGCAGTGTGAGAGGACCAATCAGGAGCTGGAGGCTGCGCTCCGCTGTGTTGCAAGATCCAAGCCAACATCATGGAGCAACCATCTCGCCTGGGTGGAGTACGCCCACAACACCGCCCGCTCTTCTGCAACGGGGATGTCCCCCTTCAAGGCGTCCCTGGGTTACGACCCCCCGCTGCTTCCAGCGCAGGAGAGCGAGGTAACTGTTCCGTCAGTTAGGGCGCACGTGAGGCAGTTCCGCTCCACCTGGGCCGCCGCGCGTCATGCGCTTTTACGCACAGCGGAGCGCAACAAGACCGTGGCGGACCGGCGTAGAAGACCTGCCCCGGCGTACAGAGTTGGGCAACTTGTCTACGTTTCCACCCAGGACGTCACCCTAAAAGGCGAGAGGAGGAAGCTGGCACGGCGCTTCATGGGTCCCTTCCCCATCACCCGGATCATCAACCCGGTGGCTGTGCGCGTGGCTATTCCCCCCTCCCTCCGCATCCATCCCACCTTCCACGTATCAAAGGTGAAGCTGGCAGTCACCGACCCCCTTTGCCCTCCTCCTGCAGCGCAACCCGCGCCCCGGATGATTGGTGGCCACCCGGCCTGGTCCGTCTCCTCCATCCTGGACTTCCGGCGCCGGGGTCGTGGGTTGCAATACTTGGTGGACTGGGAGGGCTATGGGCCCGAGCATCGACAATGGGTGCCCTCATCGTTTGTGTTGGACCCATCGCTCATCGCGGACTTCCACCGAGCGCACCCGGATAAGCCATCGCCAGGAGGCGCTGCTAGAGGGGGGAGTACTGTCACGCCGCGCCGTTCATCAGCGGCGCCACCTGCTCACACACCTGATCCTCATCAGCGGCGAGGGATAAAAGCCGCCTCGCCCGGAGGCTCGGCCTGAAGCCGTCAGACTTCGTTCCCTCACCGCCGTGAGCATTCCTTTCTTCAGCATCGCTATTCTGGGTAAGAACCCTTACCTCCTTTTCCAGTCTGCTCCCCTGTGCACAGGTGGATTCCCCGGCAGCGGACGTCTCCGTTCCATCGCCCATCCTTCGCTGCTGCACGGAGCTCTCCAGGTGGCTGTCTCCCGGGCTACGTTTCCCTTGCTGTGCCAGCTATCCTGACAACTCAAGTAAGATCTTCTCTTGCCATAATTCATCCTGTGTTGGTGTATGCCCGTCACCCTCTCCCTGTGTTCTCTCCATAGGGTTGCTCGGCCGAACGGTCATCTGCCTCTGTGCCTGAAGCAGACGCCACCACCAACACATCTGCACCCCGCAGACACACACTCATACACTCCTGCTGTTAATAAACTCTTTGAACTACTCTAAGCCTGTGTGTGCGTGTCTCCTGAGCCGTGCGTTATGTCACTGGGAACGAATAGCGAAGTAATTATTTACTTTATTTTAATTATATTATTTTATAATAATTTATTAATTTATTTATTATTTTATTACTTAATTATTTATTTTACCTATTTGTTTTCCATAAGTGCCCTTTAGCCGCCATCTTACCATGCTGGCGCAGTGGTTAGCACTGCGGCAGCACAGTTTACCCTTGGCCGGGGGATCGTGGGGATCGTGGGATCGTGGGTTCGATCCCATCCCCCGTCCAACAGTGATCTGTGTGGAGTTTGCATGTTCTCCCCGTGTATGCGTGGGTTTACCCCGGGATTTCTCCGGTTTCCTCCCACATGCCAAAAACATGCAGGTTAGGTTAATTGGAGACTCTAAAGTGGCCCTAGGTGTGAATGTGTGTGTGAATGGTTAAGGGATAGCGCTGTATCATGGCTGCTTCATCCATCCAGGTGGTGGATGACCCTCAATTTCCCCTCTGGGGATCAATAAAGTATACTAAATCTAAATCTAAAATCTAAATCTTAGAGTAGAGATCATGGGCCCTTAGTGACGTCACTGGGTTTTCTCTTCCGGGAGTGCAGACGAAAACTGCCTCCATCTTGTGGTCAAACATAGGGACTGCATCTTTTATTTAAACTTTTAATATTTAAAGCCGATTTTTAACCAAATTAAGTCTTCAAAATAACTTCAAAGCAATCCATATTATTCAGAATAACCTAAATTTAACACCAAGTTAAAGTTTCTATACAAAAAGAAGAGAAAAAGAAACTTGTTGTCCATTCACTGCATATACATACAGTAGAAACATGTAAAAGCATCCACATTGTATTTAAGCACTTATGTAACCACATATTGTAATCTTTTAAGTTAAAAGCAAACATATTTACACATTTTTAATCAAAATTGCAAACTTTGAAGCTATATGTGTGTTTATTTTGCCGTTTTTAAATCTGACATGGTGTGATCAAATCAAATCAAATCAAATCAAACTTTATTGTCATATTGCTGTACATACAACTGTAGTGCAGGCAAGATGAAATTGTGTTTCTCTCGGCATCCATATAAATAGAAGCAGCATGATTTAAGACACACTCCCACATAGCTCCACCTCCCACCCCCACCCCCCCATCCATTCACACATCCCTGAGACATACTTAGGGAGAAAAAAAACCAACTAACTATAATATACAAATAATATACAAAATGTCCGTAGGTGCAGTAGTGTGCATGAGAGATTCCGGGTCAACTGTTCAGCATCCTGACAGCTTGTGGAAGGAAGCTGTTGATCAGTCTGGTGGTTCTGCCTCTGATGCTCCGGAATCGTTTACCAGATGGAAGAAGTTCAAAGTGTTTATGCAGAGGGTGAGAACGGTCCTTGACAATGTTCAGTGCCCTGCTCCTACAACGGTTCTGAAAAAGTTCTTGGACAGAGGGGAGGGAGACTCCAATTACCCTCTCAGCCCCCTTGACTATCCTCTGCAGGGCTTTTTTGTCTGACATACTGCAACTGGAGTACCATGTAGCAATGCAGTACGTCAGAACACTCTCCACCACACCTCTGTAGAAGGTCCTGAGGATGCAGATGGGGAGAGAGGCCTGTTTGAGTTTCCTCAAGAAGTGCAGTCTCTGCTGAGCCCGCTTCCTGATCTCCAAGGAATTCTTGCTCCAGGTCAGGTCCTGCGAGATCTGCACTCCGAGGAACTTGATGTTCTCTAATCTCTCCACTAAACGGCCGCCGATGCTGAGGGGGACGTGCTCAGGCTGTGACCGCCGGAAGTTGATAATCATCTCCTTCGTTTTGTCCACGTTGAGCACCAGATTGTTCTCCCTGCACCAGCCCTCCAGGTCTCTCACTTCTTCCCTGTACATTGATTCCTCATCCCTCTGAATAAGTCCCACCACCGTGGTGTCGTCTGCAAACTTAATAATCTGGTTCCCCTCGTGTCTGGATACACAGTCATGTGTTAGAAATGTTAACAACAGTGGACTGAGTACACAGCCTTGAGGGGATCCGGTGCTCAGCGTGACAGAGTTGGAGATGTTGTTTCCAACCCGGACAGACTGAGGTCTCTCAGTCAGGAAATCCAGGATCCAGAGACATGTGGCGGTGTTCAGACTGAGAAGGAGTAATTTCTCCATCAGTCTCTGGGGAATAATGGTGTTGAATGCTGAACTGAAATCAATGTACAGGAGTCTGGCGTAGGTGTCTTTCTGGTCCAGGTGGGTGATGACAGTATAGGGTGGTGACTATAGCATCCTCCGTGGAGTGGTTTGAACGATATGCAAACTGGAGCGGGTCGTGTGATGCAGGGAGGCAGGCTGTAATGTGTGGTTTGACAAGCCGTTCAAAACACTTCATCACAATTGGTGTCAGTGCAACAGGATGGTAGTCATTCAAACAGGACACAACTGGTTTCTTTGCCACCGGTACAATGATAGAGGTCTTGAAGCATCTGGGAACGATGGCCTGACTCAGGGAGATGTTATAAATGTCAGTCAGGACATCCGCCAACTCGCTCGCGCAGTCTCGGAGCACACGTCCCGGAATGTTGTCCGGACCTGCAGCTTTGCGTGGGTTGACTCTGGTTAGGGTCCTCCGTGTGTCCGATGTGTTGATGGTAAAAGCTGGTCCGACCGATGGTGGGGGTGGGCCAGCCCTCCCTCTGATTGTCGAGTTTGATGCTTCAAAACGTGCAAAGAAGTCGTTAAGCCTGTCTGGAAGCGAAGCGTCGTCATCATCGACCCCCTGCCTGGACTCCGTCAGTGTCCGAACTCCCTGCCACATCTGCTTGGTGTTCCTAGTGTCACAGAGGTGTCCCTGGATTTTCTCCGCATAGGCGCGCTTTGCCGCCTTAATTCCCTTTGAGAGCGCAGACCTGGCTGAGCGGAGGGCGATCTTGTCCTTCACTTTGAAGGCTGCATCTCTGGCTGTAAGCAGCAAGCGCACCTCTGCAGTCATCCAGGGCTTATGATTACCCCGCATAGTGATGGTCTTCACTGTAGTGACATCCTCTGTGCACTTCGTGATGTAGCTGGTGACTGTATCAGCATACTCCTCCACATCTGTCTTGTCTTCCTGGTAGGCTGCTATTTTGAAGACCTCCCAGTCTGTGTGCAGAAAACAGTCTTTCAGTGCAGAGGTTGCACTCTCTGGCAAAATCCTGATTTGTTTCACTGCTGGCCTGCTGCGCTTCAATAAAGGTTTGTAGGCAGGCAGCAGCATCATGGACATGTGATCAGAACGGCCGAGATGGGGGCGGGGTATTGCCTTATATGCATCTGTGTTCGTGTACACTAAGTCCAACATATTCTCTCCTCTGGTCTTAAAGTCTACACATTGGGGAGCACAGTCTTTAGGCTGGTGTGGTTAAAATCCCCCGCAACCACCACAAAACTGTCCAGGTGTGAAGTTTGGATTTCACTAATCGCATTGTGCAGTACCCCAAGTGCCTTCTTAGCATTAGCTTTAGCATTAGGGCTCGGCGCTATGTAAACACCAGCTACATACACGTTGCTGAATTCCCTCGGCAAATAATGTGGCTGACAATTTACAATAAGGAACTCCGCCAATGGAGAGCAGTGTTTAGACACTAACGTGGCATTGACGCACCAGTTCTTGTTAACATAGATGCATAGCCCACCCCCCCGGCTCTTACCGGAGCTCGCCGTTTCCCTGTCGGCACGGAACATCTCCATATCTTCCAGTTGAATGGCCTCTTCAGGAATGTTGCTGTGGAGCCATGTCTCAGTGAAAACAAACACACAGCAGTCTCTCCACTCTCTCCGGGTTTCTCTCAGCAGACGCAGCTCGTCCACCTTGTTTTCGAGGGAGTGGACGTTAGAGAGAAGAAGCGACGGTACCGCTGGTCTGGAGGGGTTAGCCTTTAGCCTAGCATGGATCCCGGCCCTTTTTCCGCGCTTTTGCTTGCGTTCGCTCCGCTTCCGCTTCCTCCTCTCTCGGGTAGCTTCCAGCGGGGACTCCACCAGAATTCCATGCAGGCGTAGAATGTCCAAATCACAACCGATCGCCGCAATTCTTGCAGCGTGCAGTACCTTGATGTTTAATAAGGTCTCACGGTTGTAAGTTTTACAGAATGTACGTCTGGGAAGATCACAACACTCAAAACTCTCACACTCGTTGATGCCAAGAGGGGCCGCTGCATCTGAGCGCGCTGCCGCCATCTTATATATGATCCTCCCCTTCCCACAGAATACCCACTTTAGCTTAAGGATTCTATCAAATGCCGACGTTTATTCAAGAGTGATCTTAACCTCTTGCATTCCGGTGTACCGCGGGCAGTCACATCTCTGCATCCTAGAGCGCATGAGGGCGCCCTAGGACGCACTCTGTGCGTCCTAGTGCGCACTGAAAAAAAACCCTGCATTTCCGTTCTTCCACTACAGACACAGCCGTGAACAGAAAGCCAAAGGAGTGCTTTGATTGGTTTAGATGTGATTGACCTCTCATTCAACTAATAAGAGCCTTGAATTGGGTTTCTGAAACCTTGAAGAACCAATGACTGAAAACCTAGCAAGAAGGACCCGCCTACCAACGGCTGCGAATACAGCGTGCCAATTGAAGCACAGAAGTTCGAAAGCATGCATTCCTTGCATAAAATCTGTTTTGTGTAAGGCTGGGTTACACACACGCGTTCGCCAGTCTTTTTTTCTTACTACTGTTCTTATTTGTTTTGAAAAATCGTTCGCCAAAACCACAATCATGGAAGCGCAAAACCGCAATAATGGAATTATGGTTTGACCGGGTCGCGTGACCAGAACCACAAGTCCGTAACAAGCAGACCAGCGTCATGTTCGTCTGACAATGAGGAAGAGAAGTTCGCCAGTGACACTGCTGTTGTGGACAGGTAAGTGTTATAAGCTAAATTATTCTTTATCTCTGAAAATTGTAATCAAAATGACTTTTGACCGATCGGTAAATTACAACTGTGCGTCATCGCAACATGAAGACCGCGGCGCACGGGTCCAGTCCGTGCGCCGTGTCCGTACCGTGAACGCCCCCCCCGCTACTCTTCTGTAGCGGATTGCAGATATTATTGCAGATATTTTAGTACAACTGTGCGTAGTAGACCACGGCATGCGCCGCGGTCCGTCATGGAGCGATGGGTGATGTCCGTCCTCTGTAGCGGGGGGGGGGGGGAGTTGTTATCTTCTACATTACAGATATTTTAGTATAATTTTTAGTGCGCTGTAGGTTATTTTTTCTTGTGAAAAAAAGCCACACATTTTTTACGTGGCATTCTTCTTTGTGTGTGGGGGCTTGTTTGTTCATTCATTCATTCATGAATGAATAAACAACCCCCCCCACACACACACACAGCCCTTCACCTTTCATTAGAGTCCAAGATGAAGCTTCTATATTGAATCATTCAAAAGTTACAGACGTTTTTCCAAACTTTGCCTTTTGGCACAATTTGGCACAGTTCAAAAACGCCTGGGAACAACCTAAGAAAAAAGCTGTGTAATGTATTCATTTTTTGTGGTATTGTTACAAAATTTTGACCTCAGCTGGATAACACTTGGTTCTACATTTCTGTTGCATTTTCCAGCCCGGATCTGACAGCTGTGTGTTATTTGCAAGCATTTGTATCCAAAAAAACACCCAGGCGAAATTTATTTTCTTCAAGTTCAGTATGTTTAGATGACTGTTACTCAGTGGCAGGAGCACTTAGAGAGATTATGACTGTTTTGCCAAAAAATTCAAAGTGTTTTCTTTTAAATGAGACCAACCCCATGAAGATGCTGCAAAGGGTTGAAGAACAGCTTTTGATTTACTTTGGGTACGTTATTTTTTGGCGTTTTTAGGGAAATTGACCAGAGTGCAAGGGGATAAAGTAGGATCAAACCTGTGCATTCTTAACAAATAGATTTAGTGATTCACTGAATATTTATCAAAAAAAAGTTGATGCAGTTGCAGTTAGGAAAAAAAACTGCTGTGGAAATGTGGGTAACTGAAGCAAAGACACGGAGAGATAAGCAAGAAATGGGTGGGGAAAAAAAGAATGAACAGGCAAAGAAAGACAGACAATATAAAGCGCACACACCACACAGAAGCAATTTTCACACTCTGCTGGGGATCCTACTCCCCCACCCTGTGGTCGCGATCGCCCTCTACCCCCCATCCCACTAATCCTATTACTGCCGCATTGTATCCAGCTCTGCCTGGGCCATATTCATTCACACCTGAAGATGACATGCCCCCTCCTGAGAGTAAATATAACCCGCTGACCCTGCAGACTGCTTTGAAACACAAGGGTAGCAAGGAACTTGATGGATTGATGAAAGCCTCAATTCATGGGCCACCAGCAGCAGCCTGTAGGCGGGAAACCATCACACCTAAAACGGACCTGTCCACCACTATGCCTATGGTAGAAGTCATGGGCCCCAATGGACCCCAAGTGATGTTTAGGCTGTGGGCACCGGAGGATATTCCAAAGTTTGCTGCCACGCTGCTCCAATTGGAGAACAATCCAGTGTATTTCTGCAAGCAGCTCGAGGTATTCTGCCAGACATATTGCCCCACATTCCATGAGCTGCGCCATGTAATGGCCCAAAAGTGCACTCCCACCAATATGGGCTGCACGGTGGCGCAGTGGTTAGCACTGCGGCAGCACAGTTTACCCTTGGCTGGGGGATTGTGGGGATCGTGGGATCGTGGGTTCGATCCCAGCCCCCGACCAACAGTGATCTGTGTGGAGTTTGCATGTTCTCCCCGTGTTGCGTGGGTTTACTCCGGGATTTCTCCGGTTTCCTCCCACATGCCAAAAACATGCATGTTAGGTTAATTGGCTGTTCTAAATTGTCCCTAGATATTTGTTTCCTATAGGCCCTTAGAATAGAGGGTTAGTATTAATGAAAGCGCTTTGAGTGGTCTTTGTGACTAGAAAAGCGCTATATAAGTGCAGGTTAGTTAGTTAGTAGTTAGTAATATGGCAAAATTAATGTCACATTTTGAAGAGGACATCAGGCCAGATCACAAGGATTGGGGCACCACAGAGGACGAGCACAATAAGGACTACAAGCGTGCTATTAACAGGCTCATGGGGGTCATCGTTGAACATTGTAGAAAGACCTCAGACCTGACCAAGGTAGCATAGTGCAAGCAGAAAGACGATGAGACCCCTGGCAATTATTTTCATCGGTTGAGGAAGGTATTCAATGGGGCAGTGCCATGAAATGCCCGACAGACTACATGACTGACAAAGGGGCCTATGGTACTCATTTGAACATGTAGTTCATAGCGGGACCTCTTCCCAACTTGGCAGCAGACGTGAAACAAACCTGCATTGGATGGGAGTCTTAAGCCCTGGAAAAGGTACTCCTTCAGAAGAAAGTAAGGGCAAAGGAAGATCACCTGGAAAAGGCCCTGCTCACAATGGCTCAGTGGGTCCCCACTCCAAGTCAGTCATGCCCAGGCTCCTCTGCTGGCCCTAATCAGTATCGCTACTGCGGCCAAGACGGACACTGGATGCGACGGTGCCCACAACTGTCAACCTGCAGCTACTGCAAGCAAGCTGGACACTGAGCTACAGCATGCCCTGTAAGACCAAGGTCTGGACCCCATGGAAGGGGAAGAGGCAGAGGAAACTTCCAGCAAGGCAGCCGTGGACCCTGGGCCTGACAAAACCCTGGCCAGTCACCACACCCTTTCTCTCAGCTGCCACCACCACAACTCCAGCTTCAACAGCCACAGCAGTGACGCCAGGCAGATAAGACTGGAACGTGTGTGCTCTCTCTACCTTCACCCCCAGCAGACGCCACACATATGCTTGCCAATAAAAATCACGCTACAGCCACACACACACCCCATACTGATAACATGCTGGCATATTCTACTTCTCATTTCATAGATTTACCAATTCTGCCTGTTAAGGTTTCAGGGAAAATGATAGATTTTATGATAGACTTTGGGGCTACTAATTTAGTGTTGTCATCAGTCTCTGGGTTAAAGCCCCCTCTCACCTCCCACTCACTCACATCACAAGCGGCAAGTGGAGGTTTCACATATGAGTTTTTCAATGATCTATTGTCATGTACGGTGGATGGGAAAACATTTACTCATAACTTCCTGTTTTCACCTCAGTGTCCCTTCAGCCTGTTAGGCAGAGATTTAATGTGCAGTTTGTCACTCTCTCTCTCCTGCATACCGCAGGGAACTCAAATTGAAGCTCCCAGTTTAACCTTTGCCAAAATACCATCTTTGCTGTACATTTATGAATGGGCACTGACAGATGAATAGCGAAGCTCCCATTTGACTGAAATGGGAAAGAAACTTTTGCCACATGCCACAGTTTCCATGCCACCGCACAGGACACATTGCACATCACACCTGTCACGGGGCCCTGACACAGCATATGAAAAACAATGGTTACAAGTTAAACCCACACCACTGCAAACAACACATATCGTATGGGTAGCTGACGTCTGCTTTACTTTGATTGCACTTACACCTCCCATGTCAGACATGTTCTCAGTTCCACACAGTCACCCACATGTTTCTCTTACAAAACCTCATCTTCAGCGTGGTGTGAAATGGGTCCTTGTGCCCTGGCTACACACTGCATAGATGATTGGGTTCCATGTACACCACTTCCTCATCTACAGTTTACTGCTGTCGCATTTCCTCCCTCTCTCCAGATGTACAGAGCGGAGTACAGAGTTTCACTTCCTTGTGAACATTTCATACAAACTTTGGATGTGGACGGACAGTATAGATGGGTATGCCCATTTGCCTTGTCTGCTACATCTGAAGGGGAGGATCACATGCTACCACGTGTCCCTTTATCTTTGTGGGTAAAGCGCAAATATGATGCTGGTCTCATAAAGAACTGCTCCCCAGTGGTAATCACACCAAAGTCTGATTTCAGACCCAAATGCTCACAATACCCACTCAGACCAGAGGCACGTGACAGCATCACTTTAGGGATTGAACCTCTTCTGGGTTTACATTCCAGCTCAATGGGGCGCTCTACACTTTCACCAGGTTAGCTCAAGGATATTATTATGAAAGCCCTACTATCTATAATGCTGCTTTAAAAGACTGAGTAAGCTCATTAATACTCACAGAGGGTTCTGTCCTGATTCAGTATGTTGATGACCTCTTGTTGTGTGCACCTAATGAATCACAGTGTCAAACAGACTCTATCAAACTTCTCTGCCATTTGGCTGATGAAGGCCACAAAGCCTCCAAGCCCAAACTACAGTTTGTAAACCTGCGGTAGCCTCTTTGGGTCATCAAATATCGGCTCAGGGCAAATCTCTCTCCCAAACGTGTGGATGCTATTTGTCACATGGACAGGCCTAAAACTAAAAGGAGCTCCTTTCTTTTCTTGGCATGGCTTCCTATTGCCACTCTTTTATCCCCGATTTTTCATGCATTGAGAGACCAATGCGCGACATCATTCCATCAAAGGGTCCCTCACACTTCCCTCTTGAGCGGACACTCGCTGCCAATGACTCCTTTGAAAACATGAAGAAAGCTCTTTTGGCTCCTCCAACACTTTCACTTCCTGATCCATCTGAACCTTTTGTTCAGTATGTTGATGAGAAATCCGGATG
The DNA here is from genome assembly GCA_020510985.1 of Pholidichthys leucotaenia. NCBI lineage: Eukaryota > Metazoa > Chordata > Actinopteri > Cichliformes > Pholidichthyidae > Pholidichthys > Pholidichthys leucotaenia. The sequence continues at coordinate 295,774,575 of CM035846.1, forward strand.
CATGACCTCCGTTCTCCTGCAGCCCCACGGTGACAGACTTCGGCCAGTTGCATATTACTCCTGCAAATTGGACACTGTAGCGGCAGGACTTCCTCTCTGTCTCCGGGCCGTGGCTGCGGCAGAATGTGCTGTAGAGGCATCCCATGACATTGTTCTGTATTCTCCGCTCACTCTGTATGTTCCTCATGCTGTTGCACTGCTTCTGAATGAGCAGAAGTCGTCACACCTCTCCCATGCAAGGTGGCTTATTCTACCCTCCTCAGATCACTAAACCTTACTGTCAAACACTGTGCACAGTCAATTAACCCAGCCACCGATCTCCCCCCACCTTCTTGTGACAATGACACAGACTGTGACCATGACTGCTTGTCCTTGCTAGTCACCTCTCCCAGACCTGACCTCTCCGACACTCCACTGCTGAACCCAGACCTTGTCCTGTATGTTGACGGCTCTGCCTCTGTTGACCTCTCTGTAGGCTGCAACAAAGTGGGTTGGGCAGTATGTGATGACCACTGTACATTGCTCTCTGGCTCCTTGCCATCTCATCTTTCTGCACAGGCTGCAGGACTACCTGCCTTGGCAGAGGCATGCACTTATGCTACGGGGCAATCGGTCACTATTTACACTGACTCTCATTACGCTTTTGAAGTGGTGCATGACTTTGGTGCCCTTTGGTGTGAACGTAGCTTCCTTACCTCTGCAAGCTCACCGGTGAAGAATTCTGTACATGTGTCACACCTGCTGGAAGCTATTCTCCTTCCTTTATCTGTGGCGGTGTGCAAATGCACAGCCCACACTTCATCTTCTGACCCTGCGTCATCATTTTGCTAAACTGACACATGGGAAAGACCATGTGTCAAGAGAAGGGATGATATGCAAACTGGTTCTATTTATGCTGACAATTTTTGCAAAAATGTCTAATCTGTGCCACTAACAGTGCTCACAGGGTCCCCAAACCGGTTCCAGCAGCTCACCCGGCCCCTGCAGGAGGGCAAAAAGTACTGTTTGGTAGTGGTGGACATGTGGTCCAAATGGGTAGAAGCCTTTCCAGCTAAGCATGCAACAAGCACCGTTGTGGCCAGAGCATTACTGTCAGAAATTATTCCCAGATGGGGAATACCAGAGAAAATCTCCAGTGATAATGGTAGACACTTTGTAAATGAAGCACTGACCAATTTGAGTATTACATTGGGCTTTGATTTGATAAAACATTGTGCCTACCACCCACAATCAGGTGGCACCATTGAGTGTGAAAATGGTACTTTGAAAAGCAAACTTGGAGATGAAATTGGCCTACTCTGGACTAGGTGCCTCCCATTATCACTCATGTACATGCGCATGCGAGTTAGAAAGGCCTACCCTGGACTAGGTGCCTCCCATTAGCACTCATGTACAGACGTGGACAAAATTGTTGGTACCCCTCTGTTAATAAAAGAAAAACCCACAATGGTTACAGAAATAACTTGAATCTGACAAAAGTGGTAATAAATAAAAATTCTATGAAAATTAACCAATGAAAATCAGACAATGCTTTTGAATTGTGGTTCAACAGAATTATTTAAAAAAAACAAACTCATGAAACAGGCCTGGACAATGATGGTACCCTTAACTTAATGTTTTGTTGCACAACCTTTTGAGGCAATCACTGCAATCAAACAATTTCTGTAACTGTCAATGAGACTTCTACACCTCTCAGCAGGTATTTTGGCCCACTCCTCATGAGCAAACTGCTCCAGTTGTCTCAGGTTTGAAGGGTGCCTTCTCCAGACGGCACGTTTCAGCTCCTTCCACAGATGTTCAAGAGAATTTAGATCAGGGCTCATAGAAGGCCACTTTAGAATAGTCCAATGTTTGGCTCTTAGCCATTCTTGGGTGTTTTTAGCTGTGTGTTTTGGGTCATTATCCTGTTGCAATACCCATGACCTGCGACTGAGACCAAGCTGTCTGACACTGGGCAGCACATTTCTCTCTAGAATACCTTGATAGTCTTGAGATTTCATTGTACCCTGCACAGATTCAAGACACCCTGCGCCAGATGCAGCAAAGCAGCCCCAGAACATAACAGAACCTCCTCCATGTTTCACAATAGGGACAGTGTTCTTTTCTTGGTATGCTTCATTTTTGCGTCTGTGAACATAGAGCTGATGTGCCTTGCCAAAACGTTCCAGTTTTGTCTCGTCTGTCCATAGGACATTCTCCCAGAAGCTTTGTGGCTTGTCAACATGCAGTTTGGCTAATTCCAGTCTGGATTTTTTTATGATTTGTTTTCAACAGTGGTGTCCTCCTTGGTCGTCTCCCATGAAGTCCACTTTGGCTCAAACAGTGACGGATGGTGCGATCTGACACTGATGTACCTTGACCTTGGAGTTCACTATGAATGTGTTTAGAGGTTGTTCTGGGCTCTTTTGTTACCATTCGTATTATCCGTCTCCTCCTGCAGCCACGTCCAGGGAGGTTGGCTACAGTCCTGTGGATCTTAAATTTCTGAATAATATGTGCAACTGTAGTCACAGGAACATCAAGCTGCTTGGAGATGGTCTTATAGCCTTTACCTTTAACATGCTTGTCTATAATTTTCTTTCTAATCTCCTGAGACAACTCTCTCCTTTGCTTCCTCTGGTCCATGTTTAGTGTGGTACACACCATGTCACCAAACAGCAACAGTGACTACTTGTCACCCTTTAAATAGGCCGAGTGACTGATTACAAGTTTGTAGACACCTGTGATGTTAATTCGAGGGATTCACGCAACGCATTGCAGAAAGGTCCCAGGAGTCAAGCCAGAAGAATCCAGACCAGATGAGGAATAGAAGCAGATGCGAGTGATTAGCCACATTCACCACCCCACATTGTAGACTAGGACGAGAAGAAGCTGAGCTGTGTGAAGATACAAGACCACACACTGTTGCACCTGACAGCTGACACAAACAACCTGAGTGTATGCCGAAACATACAGCATACATCCCATTTACACTGATACTGATATGATGGACAACATAGACTTGTTGCAGCACCAGGCTGCTGAAGAGGAGTGCCACCGAGGACGTCGGGGGTATCGTCAAGCTTGGACCATGACAGACATGGTATATGTGGGTGGCCCTGTCGCTTTCCTGCTTGGACTGATCTTATACTCATCGGTTCACCGCACCGCTAGCGCATCAAGAGAGTCGGGCTTATCCTGGCAGGTGAGCTCATCCCGAAGCTGGGGGTTAAGGCTACCAATGAACATAGATCTCAACGCAGTATCGTTCCAACCCGCCTCGGCCACGAGCACCCGGAAGTCGATCAACTGTTCAGCAGCCAACCAGTTCCCTTGGCGAAGGTTAGAAAGGTGAGCCAACGCGTTTCCCTCTCTCTGTCTGAGTGATCAAAAATCCTGAGAAGCTCAGTAGAAAAACGATCGAAGGAGTAAGTGGGATATTCAGGGCCAATTAATACCGTGTGAGCCCAAGAGAGTGCTCATCTGTCTAGTAGATTTACCGCATAGCTAATTTTACTGTGCTCAGATGGGAAATCCTCTGATACACAGTGAAAAATCAAGCTACACTGTAGGATAAACCCCCTCCTCCTCCCGCAATTTCCCATTGTAGCGAGCGGGGGTGGAAACGGCCACCAAACAGCCCAAGCAAACTGGTGTGGGAGAAGGAACTGAGAAAATGGCACTCATGGCGAGTGACAGTTGTTCCACTCTATCCGTGGCTTGTGATAGCTGGGCAATTACTGACTGATTCTGTGATGTTAGGTGGTCAACCCACTGTTTGAGTAGAGCTAACTGAGCCGCTCCGGTTCCGTCTGCAGCTGCTGGGTTCCCTCCTGGAGATCGTTCTGTCATGATTTAATAGTAATAGACCCAAAAGCAGGCAACAGAGAGAACAGGTGGCGAGTTAACAATAATTTTATTGATAATAGTGCAAGGAGTGAACTGCGATGAGAGGTGTGCAGCCCTATGGAGGGGGAGCAAAGACAAACGGTAAGTACAGCAATAATAGGGAATTAATTCACAGTGCTGATGATTGTTGTTTGCGTACAGGTGCTGTGAGGGAGCTGGGTGATGAAAGGAATGCCTAGAACCCTCAGTGTCGCAGTAGAATTGGTGGGTGCTTGAAAGGGGGAGACTGAGGAGCTTGGGGGAAAAGGGAGACAGGTTAGGGAACGTTGGTAAGCGCACTTACATGGAAATGGGTTAAAGATCCAGGTGAAGCTTCCACAGCTCGGGGGGTCCAGTCCATCAGGGTTGGGTCCAGTGTCCGCCTGGAGAATCCTGGAGAAGGGAAAAGGGGATAGTAGTTGAATAAAGTACTTTCTTTTTCTTTTGCAGAAGCATTGGAGGAGAGGACCTGGCTGTACACACATCTAGAGGCAGCATGAAGTCATCAGCGATCTCCTGATGAGTGGAGGACGCTGGGGCTATTTAAAGAGTCTGCTGATTGCCTGAAAATAGTGAGTACAGCTGTGGGGAATGAGATTAATTAGTAAGAGAGAAAGAGCAGTCAACAGCCAAACCATGACAACTACTATTTCTGCTTCTTCCCTTCACAATAAAAGCTCTAGACATGCATTGCAGAACTGAACTTAAATTCACTGCACATTCTATCAAGAGGAAATTCAGTAAAACGCCTTAGTTGTTTTGTTAATAAATTATTTATACCATTGGAATTTATAACCACTTCCGGTTCCGGCGCCACACGAGTTGGCTGCCTTTTGCAACAGCGGCTCAATTCTGAGTCTTTCTATCTTCCTTCTTCTTTCTGACCCGGTGATAACTTTCTGATCCGGCACACCTTTCACTCTATATACCGTATATATCACGGACACACAGATCGCCCCAAAGGTCTCCCGAGTCGGCGGACGGAGCCTCTGTTTACAGCAGGAGACGATACAGCAGGGAAGAGCTAGCTAGCACTCAACCGCCACCCAGTGCTAACCGAGAAACTCGTCATACCAGGAGAACTGGAGCGAAAATGATGCGGGTGCCGGGCTGGAGTTTAGGCGGCGTGCAAGAAATATAAGACAGAATAATAAAGAATGATGGCAAGCACCAAGCAGACCGCCCGTAAATCTAATGGAGGAAAAGCCCCCCAGGAAGCAGCTGGCAACCAAGGCTGCTCGGAAAAGCGCTCCGGCCACCGGCGGAGTGAAGAAGCCTCACCGTTACAGGCCCGGTACCGTGGCTCTGAGAGAGATCCGTCGCTACCAGAAATCCACGGAGCTGCTCATCCGTAAGCTGCCCTTCCAGCACCTGGTGAGGGAGATCGCTCAGGACTTCAAGACCGACCTGCGCTTCCAGAGCTCCGCCGTCATGGCTCTGCAGGAGGCCAGCGAGGCCTACCTGGTGGGTCTCTTCGAGGACACCAACCTGTGCGCCATCCACGCCAAGAGGGTCACCATCATGCCCAAAGACATCCAGCTGGCCCGCCGCATCCGCGGAGAGAGAGCTTAGACTTTCTGCTGCACATCCACCAACCACAATGCTCCGCACTGTGTGTCTATCTATATATATATTGTGGGACACATATGTGGGTTTCATATGCACAAATGTATATCACCTTATGCTTCATATGTATATCACTGTATGCTTACTGTATCCTTCACGTCTCAGATGAACAAAGGACTGAGCCTCCTCGGAGATAACAGGAGGATGTGAAATGTGGTCTTTGGTATGCAAAGAGATGGCCGTGGGGGATTTCCTGGCTGCCAGTGACTTTGGGGTGGGGGTGATAAGATCTGAAAGGGATGCATTGTTATTTGGGATTAAATACATTGTGACTGGAGCTTTGAAGCTCCTGGGGTATAAAAAGGGGATGAAGGTCTGGGTTTCTTTTCTCTTTCTGTATTGCTGATGTTGGAGAATGTGAATAAACCTGACTCGTGAGATAAACTCTGTCTCGTCCTTTCACATTTCCACACTGGTGACCCTAAGACGATGAGTGAAAGAAATTCCCCCGAACCAGCTGGGTCAGGTGCTCCCAGCCAGGCGTATGCTGCTACTGTCCAGCTACCGGACTTTTGGCGAGACAACCCGTGCTCCTGGTTCCTCTTGGTCGAAGTACAGTTCGCCCTCCGGGGGATAACGGTAGATGAGACGAAATTCTACCATGTAATTGCCAAGCTCGACAACCGCACGTCCCGGCATGTGCAGAGCCTTTTGGTGAAACCACCGGCTGACGACAAATACGGCGGGTTGAAGGCTGCGCTCATCCAGCGCTTCACTCTCTCAGCCCAGGAGAGAGCGGAGAGACTCCTGGCTCTGAACGACTTGGGAGATGGCACGCCCGTTGACCTGATGGAGGACATGCTGAGGTTGAGGGGCTCAGACGGCGACGATTTCCTCTTCACCCACATTTTCCTGAGAACCCTACCGTCGGCCACGAGAGCGACCCTGGCCTGTTCGCCGTTGTTGGCCCAGCGGGACTTCCGCGCGCTGGCCCAGGAGGCGCACCGGATTCTCAACGGCAGCAAAGAGCGCGCGGCCACCGCAGCAGCGACGGGGTGCAATGCGACAGCCGGAGACGGCGAGGGGCCAGAGACGGCGGTAGCAGACCCACCGACGACGGTGGCGGCGGGGGCCAAGGATCGCGGAGGAGACACCCTCTGTTTCTACCATCACCGCTTTGCAGAGAAGGCATGCAAATGTGTACCACCGTGCCAGTTCGGGCGTTCGGGAAACGCCAAGACCGGGGGTCGGTAGCAGCTGCGGCCCTTGGGGAGGAGAACAAGCTGCTCTACTTGAAGGATGCGCGCTCGGGGAGGCATTTCCTCATGGACACAGTGTTCCGGCCCCGGATTATGAGCTGCATTTTGGTGTGCAATAACTGATGTTTGACACATCTTTAATGTCCTTGCTTTTGACTTTAATGCATCAAACACCGTAAAGACTGAAACATATCAAACACAAGAAACATTATTTTCAGCTGTGGACACAAAATTCTAGTATTGCAGAAAATAAATCATACTGCATACACATAAATGTAAACATTTATGATCTCAAATTGATAGATTTTTTAGGTTTACTGAGTTGTTGCAAGAAAGCTACCAGCAAAAATTATGCAGCATTTACTGTAAACAAATACAACAGATTATCAAATCCACATTTAAATTTGTATGGCTTGTGCACATCAGATTTTCATATTAGAAACACACACAAAAAGTTTCTATTCTTTGGACATGTGCATATTCAAACAACCATCATTAAACTTCAACAGAGTTAAACATTTCACTAACCACTTTGCCGGGTCGCAGCCTTCCGAGGGCAGAAATTCCTTGCAGGCGCTCACATTTTGTCTGCAATTAATAGCCCGGAATAAATACCTTGTAAATTGGTATTTCAGCTAATTTAAAGTCAAGACGTCAATTCAAAAACATAACAATAAAATTGACTAGAACTAGGCATCCAGTAAATAATGAAGGATTGCCAGATTTGCACTTCTAAAACTACCAAGGCCATGTAGGCCGGGAATTGTAGCAGTGACTGACCAGAATAATACTGCATTTACTTCAAGTCAAAAATACATCCCTATTCACAAAATGAAGCTTCAAAAATTACTTTTTCACAACTATTACAGTTTTTTGCACATGCATGGAGACTAGGTGAAATGTTACATAGGCATGGATTACCACTGACAGTCACATGGTCCAGTCACACTTCAACAAACTTCAAAAATATCATCATCTCTCAAACAACCTACAAAATATCGGGTAGATAATTGGATATGAGGGATTATTTCATCATTATGACAGTTTTACCCTACCTGGGCTGAGGTAAGCAGCTGGATGGCTTGCATTTTGTTTTAGCTAGCCATGCTCAATCTGTCCGTTGCCATATTCTGCTGGGCAGGAAGTCTCAAATCGTCTACTTCCTGTTGTGAATAATGCTTATACCTCATGTATTTTTGATGACAAATTATTTCAATAATTTTTAAATCTCAAAGGACAAATTTCCAAACCTAGGTTTTAAAAGAAAATATGGAGGGAATAAATAAAAAAAAGGTAGGGAATTCCCAAGGGATTCCCCAGAGGTCAAAGGTCATTTCCATGATGGGGGTTCCCCCAGACACAAAGTAAACAACTTTTGACTGGCACACAGAGCCAGGCTGTGAGTATATATACCTGCCAAAACAAATCTTTGGGAGGCATTGCTGTACAACCAAAGGTCAAATACTAGAAAGGATGTCACTGTTGACATATATAGCGGGGAAATTACAACAGTCACAAGAATTGCCATGTTTTTCACATGGATCAAACAAACACAGCTGCTGCCGTTACACTCCCACCAAAATCTTTATGATGGAAGACTATAAAGTCATGCCAACATAAAATTTTCACAATGTCACCTAATCTTTAACCAGCAGCAAGAGCACAACCTTTTGCACTGGTCTTTCCAGTTCGGAGACTGGCTTAATCTTCTCCCCACGAGCCACACTTCTGGCGTTCGAAATTCTCAGCCTCACTTTTCGGACAAGTCCGTCCTTGTCGGCCATTGCACTCGTCACAAGTCCAAGTGGCCACTGGTTTCTCGCCAACCCTTCATCCATCATGAGAACAATGTCTCCTGTTTGGAGGTTTCTTTGTGGTTTGCACCACTTTTGGCGATGTTGGAGATTCAGTAAGTATTCTTGTTTCCATCTACTTCGAAAGAGCTGACTCAGGTGTTGAACACGCCTCCAGCGTTTCCGTGCATAAACGTCCTGGGCGCAGAAGGCTCCTGGTGGAGGTAAGACTCCCTCAAGCTTGCCATGAAGTAGAGCGTTTGGCGTTATGGGAGGTTCGGCGAGTGGGTCATTCAAAGACGTTGGAGACAATGGACGACTGTTCACGATGTATGCTGCCTCATAGAACAGTGTTCTTAAGGAGGCGTCGTCTAGTCGTGTGTTCACAAAGTCTATCACCGACTTCAGCGTCTTCCTCACTGTGCGGATCTGTCTTTCCCATACGCCACCTTGCTCACTAGCATGAGGAGCATTGAACTTGAACTCCACTTGCTTGTTTGCTAGAACTGTCTCCAGCTTGTCATGATCCAATTCGGCGAGAGCTTGTTTCAGTTCATTGTCAGCACCGATGAAGTTGGAACCTTGATCGCAGAGTATGCTTCTAACCACACCTCGCAATGCCAAGAAGCATCTTAGGGCATTGATGAAACAGTCAGTTGAGAGGTCGTCTAGAAGCTCCAGGTGAATTGCACGACTGTACAGACACGTGCACAGCAGTCCGTAGCGCTTGATTTCTGATCTTCCGCGTTTGATGAGATACGGGCCAAAGACATCCATTCCAGACTTGTAGAATGGAGGATGCACTTCTGTACGTTCTTGCGGCAAGTCAGCCATCTTCTGACTCTCCGCTGCTCTTCTTTGCTTGCGACACATGATACAGTTGTGTATCACTTGAGCCACTGTCTTGGAGCCCCTTTGTACGTAATATCCTTGAGATCGTAGTTCATTCAAAGTTAAGCTGCGACCTCCATGATTGGTCTTTTGATGTACATGCCTGATGATGGCCTCGGTGACATGTGATTTTCTTGGAAGGATAATGGGGTGACATTCTTCCTTGGTGATGTCTTCTGCTTCACAAACTCTTCCCCCAACCCTTAGCAGGCCTTCTTCATCCAACATGGGATCTAGAGTCTTCAAGCAGCTTGACGTTGCTACGTTTCCACCTTTCCCCAGGGTTGTGATCTTTTCAGGAAACTCTTTGGCTTGTAACCACTTGATGGCTAGATTACGTGCTTTTCTGTCTTGGAGTAGACGGCTTGTCTTCGAAGACACTCTTCTTATCATAGTTCCCAAGATGTTGATCATGGTCTGCCACTTCGAAATCCTTTGTAGTACATCCAACAGTCCTGTTGGTAGAACAACGCTAGATGCCCCGAGACAGTGTGCTTTTACTTCAGGGTCGCCAAGGTTGAGAGTATCGTCTGGCGAAGTCAGTGGTAACTGCTTTGTAGAGAAATTCTGGGCCTTTCAGCCACATAGAGGTGCCCAGTTCTTTGGCCGACACGCCTCTCGAAGCTAGATCGGCTGGATTCGACTTGGTCGGTACGTGGTGCCATTGTTGCACTTCAGTGTTCTCCCGAATGTACTGTACACGGTTGCTGACAAACACGTGAAACCGCTTTGCACTGTTGGCGATGTATCCCAGCACGACCTTGCTGTCTGTCCAAAAATATTCCTTGGTGACCTGGATCTCGAGCTCTCTTCTGAGGAACTTGCTGATTTTCACTGACGTTGTTGCTGCTGTCAATTCAAGCCGAGGAATGGAGACAACTTTTGATGGTGCCACTCTCGCTTTGCTCATGAGCAAGGCGCAGTCTATGTTTCCATCTTGGTCACACATTCTGACATACGAGCACTGCCCATAACCTTGAGTGCCGGCATCACTGAAATGATGCAACTCGAAAGATTTCACTTCCTTGTCAGGCTTGAAACATCTGGGTATTTTCAGATCCTCCAGTTCCTGAATATCTGCTTTCCAGCTCTCCCACCGTTCAATTATGACAGGCTCGACAGGTCATAATTGTCGAGCCAGGATTTCTTTTGCTTGCACAGTTCTTGCAGGATCTTTTTCCCTTGCAACACCACAGGGCTAACAAATCCATTTGGGTCATAGACTGACATGACTGTAGAGAGGATGCCTCTTCTTGTGTTGGGTTTATCCTGTAGTGTTATCTTGAACCTGAAGCAGTCATTTTGAACATCCCATCTTGTTCCAAGTGTGCGCTCAACCGGGAGAGGTTCCAGTTCCAAGTTTATTTCGGAGACGGTAGTGGCTCTTTCTGAAGGTGGTATAGATTCCAGGACGTCTATGCTGTTCGACAGGAACTTATGGAGTCTAACTTTGCCCTTTTTGCATATTTCAGTGGCCTGGCAGATTAGCTCCTTCGCTTCACCCACGGTAGACAGGCTGCTCAAACCATCGTCCATGTAAAGGTTCCTTGTGAGGAATTTTGCTCCTTCAGGAAAGCTCTCTTTGTGCGTCTTTGCCAAGTACTTTATGCCATAGTTGGCACATCCTGGTGATGATGCGGCCCCGAATAAGTGTACAGTGAGCCTGTACTCCGCTGGTGGGAGTGTCAAGTTCCCATCGGGCCACCATAAGTATCTCAGTAGATCTCTGTACTGTGGCAGAACATCGAAGTTGTAAAACATATGTTCGATGTCACAGGTCACTGCAATTTTGTCCTGACGAAACCTCAATAGCACGCCAAGCAAGCCATTCATCAAGTCCGGACCCTTCAGCAGCATGTCGTTCAGGCACAAACCTTGGTACTTGGCCGAACCATCGAAAACCACTCTTATTTTGTCTGGTTTTTGTGGGTGGTATACACCTTGATGTGGTATGTAATTGATGACTTGATTTGGTGAAGGAGGTTCAACACGCTCTGCATAGCCCTTTTGAATCATCTGGTCCATGAAGTCGCAGTAGTGGTTTCTAAACTTGTCATCCTTGCTCAATTTCCTTTTCAGAGAATTTAGCCTAGACATGGCCATCCCGTAGTTGTTGGGCAACTTCGTGGTAGACTTGATCGGCAATGGCATGGAGATTCTTCCATTTTCATTGATTTGGATGTTTTCTTCCATGATTTGCAGAAACGCGAGATCATCCTGGGAATAGCATGTTTCATCTTTGGTGTCGCTGAAATCTTGGTCGAGAACCTTCAGGATCTCACAGGGTGGTGACACTATCAATTCTTTGGTGACAGTCCTATGGCATACACCATTGTTGCCTTGTTCATAACAAGGGCCTCCAATGATGCTCCATCCCAAGTCTGTTTTCACAGCAAAGGCTTCTTCGGGATTTCCGGAGACTATCTCCACCGGTCTGAGTGCTTGTGGGCAGGAGTATCCAATGAACAGTCCCACTTCACAGTCTTGAATAGGAGGAATGAAGGGGGCTATTCGAGCCAAATGAGGCATCATACTTGCCGCTACCTTTGAAGGAATGTGCTCCCTGTTGTGAGGGATGTGGTCTCTTGTGTAGCACGACTTGACTCGGACTTCGACAGTCGAGTCGTATCCTCTCAGTTTGATGTCTGAGAACTTCTTACAATAGACCACCGATGAAGATGTCATAGTTGTTATCTTCATTCTTGTTATTTCATGTGGCATGCACAGCTTGGCTGCCAGATCCTCTGTGATATAGGAGCTGTCGCTTTGGGAATCAATCAGTGCATAAACCAATACTTCTTGCGAGCCAGCTTGGCCTGTCTTGACCCAAACAGGTACGATCATTGAAGTATAACTTTTCATGTAATCTTGGTTGGTTTTGTTTGAAATAGATTCAAATGTGTTTTCATCTTTGTCGGCTTCTGACTCTGTAAGCTTTGTGTCTGCTTTCTTCTTGTCTAAGTGCAGCAGAGTTTGGTGTTTGCCTTTGCACGTGTTGCAGGACACTTTAACTAGACACTTCTTTGATGTGTGGCCACGTCTGAGACATTTGAAGCAAAGGGCCTTGCTTCGGATGCTTTGTATTTTGTCATCATAAGGCAACTCTTTGAAAGCATTGCACTTGTAGATGAGGTGATCTTTGTCGCAGTAGGTGCAAACTGGAGAATTTTTGGCTCCACTTTTAGGGGTTTCTTTTTCAGCACTGGTGTTGGTGTTGGTGGCATGAGTAATGCCAGGTGCTCGTTTTGTCTTTGCCCTAGACTCGTTTCCTCTATTCGTGGTTGGCAACTTGTCTTGGTTTTGAGCGACCACGCATATAGGGTTGGTAGCCACTCTGGCTTCTCTGGCTACGAAGTCGACAAATTCTTGAAACGAAGGGTAGCCCTTTCCAACATCTATGTCTTCTGTAACACGCCGTGTCCACCTAGTGTTACAATACTCGGGTAACTTGGTTGCTGTTTCCTGGATTTGGACGCAATCGTTCAAAACTTCAAGACCTTTCACGTAGGGGATAGCTTCTTTGAGGGTGCTCAGGAAATCGCTGAAATCTTGAAGACCTTTCTTATCTTTGCCTGTTACTTTGGGCCAGTCTCTCAACTTGTTTCTCAAGGAGAGTTGAATGGTGAAGGGGTGTCCGAACCGCTCTTCCAACGTGGTCCATGCACGGTTGTAGGCAGCTTCATCACTTCCGAAAAAACAACCTTCTACTGCCGCTCTGGCTTCTCCTGCAAGGTACTGCTGCAGATAATACAGCTTGTCTGATGGTGGAATTCCCTTGTTCTCAACAAGTGTCACAAAACTTTTGCGAAAGTTGATGAACTTGAGTGGGTCACCATCAAACACAGGAGGTGTGGGGACAGGCAGCCTTGATTTGCTGACGCTATCTGAGAATGTTTGGGCGATGAAGGCCAACTGTGACTCTACTTGGCTCGCGCAATCTTCAGCTCTTGGTGATCTGGCCTCAGGAGAAAAAGCAGGTGCCTCTGGATTCAGATAACCTTTACTAGGCTTGTCACTGCAACAAGAGATGTCATCTGACCTTTGGACTCTTTCCTCTTCTTCTGCTATTTCTAATTGTTCATGACAACTTTCCAAGGCCACCTTGTATTTCCTTATCTTTGCGTGAAGTTCTGCACACTTTCGCTTAGCGCTCAATTCAGCCAGCTTCCTGGCCTTTTCTGAGGCATTACTTGATCCTGTTGAAGAGCCTGTTGAAGATTCTGAAATCTGTGCACTTACAGATACCTTTGACTGAATGGAGACTTTAGACTTGGCAGAAATATCAGACTCATAGTCTAACTTGCTTCCAAAGAGAGACCTGAAATAATTCATTCCCCAAGTAGTCTTGAGAAGGCTTTTTCTCTCCTTGTCTGCCATCATTGGATTCTCTCCAATTTGTTTCAAGGTTTTCGCCATGTCTGAGCACATTTGCTTAGCGCTGTCGACTCTGCGCCGCATCTCGTTGTCTGGCGGGCACAAATCTCGACAGGCTTCATATGTAGCTGTCATTTCTTTGTCCAGGCGAATCAGGTCTTCCAAGTCATCTTCAGTTGTGTCCAAGACCTCATCTTTGTATGCATAAAAAAGAGCGAACACAGCCTTCTTTACTTTACTGTATGTTCACATAAACTTTTTGTTTGCTCTGTCTACCTGTGCTTCTTGTTCTTCCTTTTTACTGATGACAGCATCTAAAGTCACAACTTTGTCATTGAGGCTGTCGTATTCAGCAGAAATCTCTGGTGAGACAGACTTATCCTCTCCCTTTGTTTTCACTAACCGCCTGACTTCTTTCAGTCTCTTCATGCATGTCTCTCGTCTTTGCTTCAGCTCATGAAGTGGGACATGCCTGAGTTTTGTTTGTGCAGTGTTCTGGTTAGTCTTGCCAGTGGCGCCATCTTCTGGATCACTTGCATCTTCCTTCTCTTGAACTCCAGCCACCGCATTCTCTTCTTCTGGTTGCTTCTTGTCACCATTATTCTTTTCTTGTTCACTGATTGTAGCCAACTCCATTTCAAGAGTTTCTATTGCATCACGTACTGTTTCTGCATCAGTGTTGAGTTGAGCTTGCTCTTCCTCAGACAAGGTTTCAACTGCCAAGTCAGCATTTATGGCTTGTAATTGCTCTTTGGCAGCTGTGATCTGCTCTCGCAATTCTTGCTCAGTTGCATTTTTGGCAGCTGCAGCCATTTTGTTGCAGTACAGTGTTTATGGAAAATAGTGAGGAAATGGGACAAAAAATGAAATGGTAATTTATATTACCTCTTTGAATAAAGTGAGTTTCGATTGCCGGCAGTATTACATACACTGTCAACTGTGTCAGTGAGTTGGTGAACTCTTTGTGACAGCATATGCCACCCGACAGTCGTTTTGGCAATCTAATGACCGTAAAAAAAAAAAATGTTTAGTAAATCTGGATGGTCTGACAGACAATGCTAGCCAGGCTTAGTAATTGGGATTTTCACCAACCAGATTTCTTGAGTGAAAACCTGGAGATAAAAAATATTATGCAAACCTGAAACACAATGTGTTTTTTATGTTTACCTCGAAATTTCCACTCAAAATAACTGAATGGAAACTATACTTGAATTAGGGAATTCTTATCTTTGGGGTATATGATTCCCTAAATACTTTGAACTTGTACTTGATTTGATTAATTCAAAATTGAATTAAATTTGAGGAATCTTGAAATATACTTATATCATTGAATTGAAGCTCAACCAGCCCTTACCTCAGCCCTTGATCTTACTTGATCTTACTAGCCTGATTTAAATTGATGTTCAAAAATACTGATTGAAATACGCTAGCAACAGGATGTGCACAAGCAGTACATGTACAATGAAAACAGAATAATGCAAACACTTCTCTCAACATCAGCACAAAATAAACACAGCATTCAGTGACTAATAAACTTGACTTTGCACTTGAGAAACACAAACTTGACTTGACTTAAAATGTGTCCTCAAGGTTCAATCACTGGATACATGTCCTTCACTTACAGGCTGTAGCAGAAAAGTGAATGTCTCTTACTTAATTGTCATATACTAGCACTAGCACACTGGTGAGTGGTACCGACAGGATGTCACCATCACGATCTCGATGACACGGCACGACCCAACCTCTTGAATCTGCAGCGTTCTTTGCTTGCACACCCATGCTCGTCCACGATGACTTGGTACAGACGAGTATGAGGTAGTGTCTTTACTGTTCCGGCCCCGGATTATGAGCTGCATTTTGGTGTGCAATAACTGATGTTTGACACATCTTTAATGTCCTTGCTTTTGACTTTAATGCATCAAACACCGTAAAGACTGAAACATATCAAACACAAGAAACATTATTTTCAGCTGTGGACACAAAATTCTAGTATTGCAGAAAATAAATCATACTGCATACACATAAATGTAAACATTTATGATCTCAAATTGATAGATTTTTTAGGTTTACTGAGTTGTTGCAAGAAAGCTACCAGCAAAAATTATGCAGCATTTACTGTAAACAAATACAACAGATTATCAAATCCACATTTAAATTTGTATGGCTTGTGCACATCAGATTTTCATATTAGTAACACACACAAAAAGTTTCTATTCTTTGGACATGTGCATATTCAAACAACCATCATTAAACTTCAACAGAGTTAAACATTTCACTAACCACTTTGCCGGGTCGCAGCCTTCCGAGGGCAGAAATTCCTTGCAGGCGCTCACATTTTGTCTGCAATTAATAGCCCAGAATAAATACCTTGTAAATTGGTATTTCAGCTAATTTAAAGTCAAGATGTCAATTCAAAAACATAACAATAAAATTGACTAGAACTAGGCATCCAGTAAATAATGAAGGATTGCCAGATTTGCACTTCTAAAACTACCAAGGCCATGTAGGCCGGGAATTGTAGCAGTGACTGACCAGAATAATACTGCATTTACTTCAAGTCAAAAATGCATCCCTATTCACAAAATGAAGCTTCAAAAATTACTTTTTCACAACTATTACAGTTTTTTGCACATGCATGGAGACTAGGTGAAATGTTACATAGGCATGGATTACCACTGACAGTCACATGGTCCAGTCACACTTCAACAAACTTCAAAAATATCATCATCTCTCAAACAACCTACAAAATATCGGGTAGATAATTGGATATGAGGGATTATTTCATCATTATGACAGTTTCACCCTACCTGGGCTGAGGTAAGCAGCTGGATGGCTTGGATTTTGTTTTAGCTAGCCATGCTCAATCTGTCCGTTGCCATATTCTGCTGGGCAGGAAGTCTCAAATCGTCTACTTCCTGTTGTGAATAATGCTTATACCTCATGTATTTTTGATGACAAATTATTTCAATAATTTTTAAATCTCAAAGGACAAATTTCCAAACCTAGGTTTTAAAAGAAAATATGGAGGGAATAAATAAAAAAAAGGTAGGGAATTCCCAAGGGATTCCCCAGAGGTCAAAGGTCATTTCCATGTTGGGGGTTCCCCCAGACACAAAGTAAACAACTTTTGACTGGCACACAGAGCCAGGCTGTGAGTATATATACCTGCCAAAACAAATCTTTGGGAGGCATTGCTGTACAACCAAAGGTCAAATACTAGAAAGGATGTCACTGTTGACATATATAGCGGGGAAATTACAACAGTCACAAGAATTGCCATGTTTTTCACATGGATCAAACAAACACAGCTGCTGCCGTTACACACAGGCTCCCAGTTGAGTTTCATCACACCTTCCTCCGCTGACCGGCTGGCGCCTTCCAGTGGTCCCGGGGTGTCAGCAGCGAACGGCTCGGCGATTAAGACCTTTGGTGAGAGGACTCTGCTTCTGCCCCTACACTGCCGTACATTTGAGTGGACTTTCGTCATAGCTGCAGTGAATTTCAATATGTTAGGGGCTGATTTTCTGTGCTCACATGGTTTGTTGGTTGATCTTGCTAACAGGCGCCTGGTTAATGCACTCTCTTTTTATTCTATTCCCTGTACAGCTCGAGTGGCCCCGCCAACAGCACAAGCCAACGTCACAGCTGCAAGTGGTAAGTTCCACACACTGCTCACTCAGTTCCCAGCACTCACGGTCCCAACATTTTCGGCGGCTTTGGCTAAACACGGGGTGGAACATTTTATTACTACCACCGGACCGCCCGTTTTTGCAAAAGCCCTGCGCTTGGATTCAGCTAAACTGACCATAGCGCGCGAGGAGTTCGCCAACCTGGAAAAGTTGGGCATCATCAGGCGTTCGAAAAGCCCATGGGCTTCACCGCTTCACATGGTCCCGAAAGCTGATGGCTCGTGGCGACCTTGTGGAGATTTCCGCAGGTTGAACAACGCTACAGCGCACGACCGCTACCCAATCCCGCATATCCAAGATTTTTCAGTTCATTTGGCGGGGGTGCGCATTTTTTCTAAGATAGACTTGGTACGCGGTTACCGCCAGGTCCCAGTACGCACTGAGGACATACCCAAAACAGCGGTAATAACTTCGTACTGTCTATTCGAGTTTTTGCGCATGCCGTTTGGGCTTAAAGGCGCGGCACAGACGTTCCAACGCATGATGGACGCGGTGTTGCGCGATCTCCCCTTCGTGTTCGTCTACCTGGACGATATTTTGGTAGCCAGCGCGTCCGAAGACGAACACGAAAACCACCTCACGGCAGTTTTCCAGAGGTTGGGAGAGCACGGGTTAATAATCAGCCCAGCGAAGTGTCAGTTCGGGGTGACGCAGATTGATTTTTGGGGGGCATCGCATCTCTCCAGAAGGAGCGGTTCCTCTGCCTGACAAAGTGCGCGCGGTAACAAATTTTCCCCAGCCACAAACGGTCAAAGCGTTACAGGAGTTTTTGGGAATAGTGAATTTTTATAACCGTTTCCTCCCCCGCGCAGCGCAGCTCATGCAACCATTATATGCTGCACTAAAAAAACAAAAACCCACAAATAAAATCGAATGGTCTCCGGAGCGAGAGCGAGCATTCTCGGAAGTCAAAACAGCCCTGGCAAACGCTGCATTGTTAGCACATCCAGACCCAATGGTCTGCATAGCGCTCACTACTGACACATCAGATGTGGCCATAGGGGCAGTCGTGGAGCAGCATGTAGCCGGGGCTTGGCAACCGCTCGCCTTTTTCAGCAGGACCTTGCGCGATAGTGAACGAAAATACAGCGCATTCGACAGGGAGTTGTTAGCTCTCCACTTGGCCATTCGCCACTTCCAGTTCTGGCTGGAGGGGCGCTGTTTCACCGCGTTCGTTGATCACAAGCCACTGACTTTCACGATGTCCAAGGTTTCAGAACCATGGTCAGGCCGGCAGCAGAGACAGCTGGCCGCGATCTCAGAGTTTACTACCGATATCCAGCATGTGGCGGGTAAACTTAATGTAGTGGCAGACTGCCTCTCGCGTGCCGTGGCTGCTCCAGTCTGCGTGGGGGTAGATTATGCAGCCATGGCCGCGGATCAGGTTAATGACGCGGACGTGCGCGCGCTCCAGTCTGGACCAACAGGGTTAAGACTGGAGAACAGGGTGCTGCAAGACGGTATGCCCCCCCTAATCTGCGATGTCTCCACTGGGCAACCGCGTCCGGTGGTACCCGCCGCGTGGCGCTGCCGCGTTTTTGACTCGATTCATTCTCTGGTGCACCCGGGAGTGCGCGCGTCGGTCAAAATGGTGGGAGAGAAATTTGTATGGCCGAGCCTGCGCAAACAAGTTAGGGAGTGGGCAGCAGCCTGCATGGCCTGTCAACGAGCCAAGGTACACAGGCACACGAGAGCTCCTTTGGAGCTGTTTCACATCCCGGCTAAGAGGTTCGATCATGTTCACTTGGACCTCGTAGGCCCACTTCCGCCGTCACAGGGGTGCACACACCTTCTGACAATGGTAGACCGCACCACGCGCTGGCCGAAAGTGGTCCCACTGGCGTCAACCACTGCCGAGGAGGTGGCGCGCGCATTTTTAACAGCATGGGTAGCGCGTTTTGGAGTCCCGTCAGACGTTGCGTCCAACAGAGGCCCTCAATTTGTTTCAGAACTTTGGTCAACAATGGCCCGCAGCCTGGGGGTAACGATCCACACACAACCACGTACAATACGCAGGCTAACGGGTTATGCGAACGTTTTCACAGGTCATTAAAAGCAGCTCTCAGAGCGTCGCTTACGGATGCAAATTGGGTGGACAGGCTACCATGGGTTTTATTGGGGTTGCATTCTGCACCTAAAGAGGATTTAGAAGCCTCCCCGGCGGAGCTAGTTTTTGCGCAGCCACTTCGGCTTCCCGGGGAGTTTCTCCCAGATAATTCTGCGCCAGAATGTTCCCCGGCTCAGTGGTTGCAGCGTGGCACGGAATCGGGCGCGCTGCCTGGCCCCGTTCACCACAGTTTTCTGCGCGTTTTTATACCTAAGGCTTTAAAAAACGCGGAGTTTGTTTTTGTCAGACATAATGCCCATCGCCCGCCGCTACGACCACCTTATGATGGGCCATTTAGAGTGCTGGAAACAGGGGATAAACATTTTTTGCTAGATTTGGGGGGCAGGAAGGAGAAGATTGGCATTAACAGGCTCAAACCCGCCTTTGTGGTGGCGGACGACAATGTGCTGTTGGCCAGGGCTCCTCGGCGCAGCAGACCCCCTAGAGAACATCCCCCAGAACACCCACAGGGATTGACTAACAATTCTCACCCTCAGACAGCAGCCCCCCAGTAGGATGGCGCCACGGAAGTGTTGAAGCCTGCTTACAGCAGATACGGGAGGAGACTGAGGCCCAAGCAACACGTGGGCTGATGTGTAATGATTTTATCATGACAGGCTGACTGTTATTCTGTTGTTACATCTTAGATGTTTGGGGGGGGGTCATGTGGGGCACATATGTGGGTTTCATATGCACAAATGTATATCACCTTATGCTTCATATGTATATCACTGTATGCTTACTGTATCCTTCACGTCTCAGATGAACAAAGGACTGAGCCTCCTCGGAGATAACAGGAGGATGTGAAATGTGGTCTTTGGTATGCAAAGAGATGGCCGTGGGGGATTTCCTGGCTGCCAGTGACTTTGGGGTGGGGGTGATAAGATCTGAAAGGGATGCATTGTTATTTGGGATTAAATGCATTGTGACTGGAGCTTTGAAGCTCCTGGGGTATAAAAAGGGGATGAAGGTCTGGGTTTCTTTTTTCTTTCTGTATTGCTGATGTTGGAGAATGTGAATAAACCTGACTCGTGAGATAAACTCTGTCTCGTCCTTTCACATTTCCACAATATATATATTTATAGTAATATGTACATATGTATACTAGCTGCTCTTGTTTTTCTCTTGCCTTCTTGGCTGCACGGTGGCGCAGTGGTTAGCACTGCGGCAGCACAGTTTACCCTTGGCCGGGGGATTGTGGGGATTGTGGGATCGTGGGTTCGATCCCAGCCCCCGACCAACAGTGATCTGTGTGGAGTTTGCATGTTCTCCCCGTGTTGCGTGGGTTTACTCCGGGATTTCTCCGGTTTCCTCCCACATGCCAAAAACATGCATGTTAGGTTAATTGGCTGTTCTAAATTGTCCCTAGATATTTGTTTCCTATAGGCCCTTAGAATAGAGGGTTAGTATTAATGAAAGCGCTTTGAGTGGTCTTTGTGACTAGAAAAGCGCTATATAAGTGCAGGTTAGTTAGTTAGTTAGTTAGTTAGCCTTCTGATTGTTGCTCTGAGTGTTGCTATCCCTGTGCTATTGCAATCCTGGAATTTCCCCATTGTGGGACTAATAAAGGCTTATCTTATCTTATCTTATCTTATAATGTACAGTTAGCAGATCATAAAACATGCAAACTTTCATCCATCCATCCATCTTCTACCACTTTTCCAGAGGTCCGGGTCGCGGAGGCAGCAGTTCAAGCAGAGAAGCCCAGACTTCCCTCTCCCCAGCCACCTGCTCCAGCTCTTCAGAGAGGATACCAAGGCGTTCCCAGACCAGCTGGGAGACATAGTCTCTCCACCGAGTCCTGGGTCTGCCCCGGGTCTCCTCCCAGTGGGATGTGCCTGAAACACCTCAAGTGGGAGGCGTCCAGGAGGCATCCTAATCAGATGCCCATACCACCTCAACTGACTCCTTTCAATGTGGAGGAGCAGCGGTTCTACTCTGAGCCTCTCCCGGATGACTGAGCTCCTCACCCTATCTCTGAGGGTGAGTCCAGCAATCCTACAGAGAAAGCTCATTTCAGCTGCTTGTATCCACGATCTTGTTCTTTCGGTCATTACCCAAAGCTCGTGACCATAGTGAGAGTAGGATGGGGGTCCAGTGCTATTTGGATTAGGTGGCTGTCAAAGGTGGAGACCTTGGCGGACTGATCCCAAGCTTTCTAAACTGGCTTTTGCAAACTTTCAATTGAAATTAAATTGAATTGAATTGACATTAACTGAAATTCAAGCTTATGCTATGGTTGTAGAAGAGCTTGGAATAACGAGGCGATGTGACTTATAAACCAAAGTTTATTATCAGCTTCGCTCCTCTAACAAGTCTCATCTCAGTGCAGAAGCATAAGTAGAATAGAGGAAGAACACATTCAGCTCTACATACTTATACCTACACATAACAAAAGACATGCATATCCAAGCTGACATCCCGCATTATCTTAATCCCCCTCCTTTGTCTTCGTATCCCTCCACCTGGCCCTGGGAGGTCAGGGCGATCGATCTGGTCTCCACCGCAGTGCCTCGGATGCTCTTTGATCTCCGCTGACGGTTGAGACCTCTTTGTCCTGTTCTGAGGTGTGAAGTCGCTTTACATATGTAATCACCAAACATTCTCACATGCTTATACATATGTAGGTTATGGGATATATGATTAATATAGACCACAGCCCCCCCCCAAACGACTAAGAAAAGGACAATAGAAAAATTCACAGTTTAAGATAATTATTAGGACATACTAACTGCTACACCTCTTGACAAGGAAGAAACTTTCCAGCAGCTATGCTCCTGTAGAGAGTTCAGTGGTAATCATAACAGCATAGTAATATCACAAGTCAGTCTTAAACTGTTACAGCACAATTAGTGAACAACTTTTGAGTAGTTTGCATCAGTCCCTGTGCCGTCTGGTTTTAATCTTCTCCCGAATCTGCTGTGGGTCCGCTTGGGCGTCCTGGTGGGACCTTCCTGTAAGGAATCTGCAGCTTGGGGAGGAGAGTGATTATTTGTTCCCTGCAGGGGGGCTGAGTCTTTTCTCTTGGGGGGTCTACCCCGCCGAGGTGCTCTCGCCAACCGTGCAGGTTCGTCTCTCAACAAGAAGGCAGGTTTAAGTCTGTCAATGCTGACTGTTTCTCTTCTGTCCCCTAAATCAAGCACAAAATGCTTATCACCAGGTTCCAGCACTCTGAAAGGTCCATCGTATGGTGGACGGAGGGTTGGTTTTAAAGCTTCATGCCTAACAAAAACGAATTCAGCGTTTTTTAAAGCTTGGGGGACAAAAACCCGTGGAAAAGAGTGATGTGCCGGTCCGGGGAGAGTGTCAGGACCGTTGCTGCCTAAAAGCCTCGGGGCTGGAAGATGCCCTGGCTCTGGGTTCTCTGGTAAAAATTCACCTGGGAGCCTGAGAGGTTGTGCAAAAACTAATTCTGCTGGGGAGGCGTCTAGATCCTCTTTAGGCGCAGCACGCAACCCCAATAAAACCCAGGGAAGTTTATTTACCCAATTTGTATCTGTTAGTGAGGCTCTGAGGGCGGCCTTTAAAGATCTGTGAAAACGCTCGCATAACCCATTAGCCTGAGGGTGATAAGCGGTGGTGCGGTGAATTGTCGCCCCTAAGCTGCTGGCCATGGCTGACCAAAGCTCCGAGACGAATTGAGGCCCCCTATCGGACGTGATGTCCGATGGGACGCCAAAACGTGCCACCCAGTTTGTCAAAAAAACGCGAGCGACTTCCTCCGCTGTGGTTGACGCCAGAGGAACCGCCTCAGGCCAGCGTGTAGTACGGTCTATCATTGTTAACAGATGAGTGAAACCTTGGGAGGAAGGTAGTGATCCCACGAGGTCGACATGAACGTGGTCGAACCTTCTAGCTGGGATTCGAAAAGGCTCTAGAGGGGCTTTTGTGTGTTTGTGTATTTTGGCGTGCTGACAAGACATGCAAGTTTTTGCCCATTCTTTTACGTTTTTGCGCAGGCCGGGCCACACAAACTTTTCGGCGACCATTTTAACCGAGGCGCGCACACCCGGGTGCGCGAGGGCGTGAATTGAGTCGAAAATACGGCGGCGCCATGCAGCTGGGACTACCGGGCGAGGACGGCCGGTTGAGATGTCGCATATTAGGGGGGGGTACACCGTCGCGTAAACCCCTTTCCTCCAGCCTTAACCCTGTTGGTCCAGACAGGAGTGCGCGCACGTCTGCGTCACTACTTTGCTCCTCTGCCATGGCTGCGTAATCTATCCCTACGTGGATTGGGGCCGCGTATGTGTCCGCGTTGGCGAAGAGTTCTGCGGCTGAGGTAGTATAATCTGTCTCCTCGCGCTCTGGCGATGTCACAGCGCGAGAGAGGCAGTCTGCTACCACGTTAAGTTTGCCTGCCACATGTCGAATGTCTGTGGTGAACTCTGTAATTGCAGCTAGCTGTCTTTGTTGCCTGCCTGACCATGGTTCTGAAATTTTAGCCATCGCAAAGGTGAGCGGTTTGTGGTCTACAAAAGCCATGAAACGCCGCCCCTCTAACCAGAACTGGAAGTGGCGGATGGATAAATGAAGCGCTAGCAGCTCCCTGTCAAAAGTGCTGTATTTACGCTCAGTTTGGTTTAACGATTTGCTGAAAAATGCCAAAGGTTGCCAGGTTCCGCCAACGTGTTGTTCTACAACCGCCCCTAAGGCCAGGTCTGAAGCGTCTGTGGTTAGCGCAATGCGGGCCGAAGGATCAGGATGAACCAACAATGTGGCGTTAGCTAGGGCACTTTTTACTTCCGCGAAGGCGCGTTCGCGCTCCGGGGTCCATTCAACCGCGTTGGAAGGCTTTTGTTTTCTGAGCGCATCATATAGGGGCTGCATGAGTTGAGCTGCACGGGGGACGAAACGGTTGTAAAAATTAACCATTCCCAAAAATTCTTGCAGCGATTTGACCGTTTGTGGCCGTGGAAAACTTTTTACTGCGCGAACTTTGTCTGGCAGTGGGACTGCCCCCTTCGGTGAAACCCTGTGTCCCAAAAAATCAATTTGTGGCACGCCGAATTTGCATTTGGCTGGATTGATTATTAACCCGTGCTCTTCTAGTCTTTGAAAAACCATAGTGAGATGCTGTTCGTGTTCTTCCTTCGACGAGCTGGCTACCAGCATATTGTCGAGGTAGACGAACACGAAAGGGAGGTCGCGTAATACCGCGTCCATCATCCGCTGAAAGGTTTGAGCAGCGCCTTTGAGGCCAAAAGGCATCCGCAAAAATTCAAAAAGACCGAAGGGGGTTATTACAGCTGTTTTAGGAATGTCTTCCGCTCAAACGAGGACTTGATGATAGCCACGGACCAGGTCTATTTTAGAAAAAATGCGCGCACCCGTCAGATGTAGTGAAAAATCTTGGATGTGAGGAATTGGGTAGCGGTCATGCACTGTCGCATTGTTTAATCTGCGGTAATTGCCGCACGGTCTCCAAGAACCGTCGGATTTCGGGACCATGTGTAGTGGTGATGCCCAGGGGCTTTTTGAGCGTCTGATAATGCCTAGTTTTTCAAGGGTGGTAAACTCGTCCCGAGCTATGGCGAGCTTGGTCGCGTCTAAGCGCCGAGCTTTGGCGAATACGGGTGGGCCCGTTGTGGGAATAAAGTGTTCAACCCCGTGCTTAGCCACTGTAGCTGAGAATTTGGGAATTGCGAGTGCTGGAAATTGGGTGAGGAGTTGATCAAACTTACCTCCTGCTGTAGTGACGCTGGCCTGCACGGGTGGTGGAGAAACTCGAGCTGAGCAGGGAATAGAAGCAAATGCATTAACCAAGCGTCTATTTGCTAGATCGACTAATAGCCCATGTGCACACAAAAAATCCGCGCCCAACAAGTTAAAACTCACCGCCGCTACAACAAATGTCCATCTGTAGTTGCGGCCATGAATGCAGAGGGGCAGATTCCTTTCACCGTAAGTGTCGATGATGGAGCCGTTGGCTGCCATCGCTCCATTGCACCAGGGGCCCATGGCCCGGTCTGCGTGGGAGGGCATGATAAAACTCAGTTGAGCTCCAGTGTCAATTAGGAACTGTTTGCCGGTGTGTCCGTCAGTCACATAAAGAAGTTTATTTTTTTTGCCGAGAACCGCAGCCGTTAACGGTTCTCGGTTTGGGCGTTTTCCCGAACTTTTGAACTTGCAGGGGGGAACGCATTTGCACGCCACCTCGGCGAAACGGTGGTGGTAATAGCAGATGTCGTTCCGCCTGCTGCATCTTGGTCGTGTTGCCGCCATGGTGGGCGGGCTCTGCTCGGTTGTCTGTGGTTCTCCGTTGCTCTGGGCATCTGCAGATGCTGCTGTGGCCACCTGTTCCCTGCAGGCGTTGGTGAGTCGCTGCGCTTCTCGGGCCAGCGCGCGGAAGTCCTGCTGGGTGCTGCACCGCATGTTGATCAGCGTCCCTCTCATGTGTGGCGGCAGAGTGCTGAGGAAGATGTGTTGGAAGAGGAAGTTGTCGTTGTCCTCATCCTTGAGCTGCAGCATGTCCTCCATGAGGGCCTTGGGTCTGCATCCTCTGTGGCCGTAGATCGCCAGGATCTTCTCTGCTCTCTCCTCGGCTGAGGGGACGAAGTTCTCGACGATGGTCGCTTTCAGCTCTCTGTATTTGTCATAGGCGGGCGGCTGTCGGATTATGCTCCGCACGCATCTTGACGTGGCTGCGTCGAGTTTGGCGACGATGTGATAAAACTTCGTCTCGTCCGCCGTTATGCCCGCCAGTGCAAACTGAGCCTCAGCTTGCTGGAACCACGAGCTCGGGTCTTCTTGCCAGAATTCTGGCAGCTTGACGGTGACGGCGCTTGTGTGGGCCGTCCTTGATGTGTCCGCCGGGTGAGAGCGCCTTTCTTCTGCTCTCACGGCGGGGCTGGTGCTCGGTTGAGCCCTCTCTTCTGCCGTGGGGGAACGTCTTCCATCCGTTCCCCTGTCTGCATGGGCGCCGGCGTCTGCCTGGGTCGCCTCAGATGAGTCAATCGCGGGGGAACGCCTCTGGTCCATCCTCGCGTCAGGGTCACCAGTGTAGAAGAGCTTGGAATAACGAGGCGATGTGACTTATAAACCAAAGTTTATTATCAGCTTCGCTCCTCTAACAAGTCTCATCTCAGTGCAGAAGCAGAAGTAGAATAGAGGAAGAACACATTCAGCTCTACATACTTATACCTACACATAACAAAAGACATGCATATCCAAGCTGACATCCCGCATTATCTTAATCCCCCTCCTTTGTCTTCGTATCCCTCCACCTGGCCCTGGGAGGTCAAGGCGATCGATCTGGTCTCCACCGCAGCACCTCGGATGCTCTTTGATCTCCACTGACGGTTGAGATCTCTTTGTCCTGTTCTGAGGTGTGAAGTCGCTTTACATATGTAATCACCAAACATTCTCACATGCTTATACATATGTAGATTATGGGATATATGATTAATATAGACCACAATGGTGTTCATATATTTGTAAATCTGACTTTGAGTCAGTGCCTCACCACCCACAAACCTCTCCACATGTCACTGATGCACAATATTACATTTAGGATTTCTTTATTATGAATACAAATTTCTAATTGTGAGAATACACTTCCGTCTATGAGAATACGCTTCAGTATATGGATACCAATTCTCAATTGTGAAAATATGCTTTAGTGTCTTTGAAAACACCAGTGCAATGTTACAGTTACGATTTTTATATTATGT
This sequence comes from Pholidichthys leucotaenia, assembly GCA_020510985.1. NCBI lineage: Eukaryota > Metazoa > Chordata > Actinopteri > Cichliformes > Pholidichthyidae > Pholidichthys > Pholidichthys leucotaenia. The sequence goes on from CM035846.1 coordinate 295,801,794, forward strand.
TTACAGATTGCCAGCTGTCATGAAGCGGGGCACATGGGAGGAGCACTGGGCACACGCTTCAGGGTTTTCTAATTATGTTCTGTATTACTTCATCTTGGATTTTTTTGTATTGAGTATGGTTTGTTGTATTTTTGGTATCTGAGTTTGTCCTTTTGTTCTGTTCCTAGTTTCCTGTTATTGTCATGATCAGGTGAGCGTGCCTCCCCCCTCCCTTCCTGCTTCTGTTTTCCCGGCTCCGGAGCTCATCAGCGCACCTGCGTGATTACACACCTGCTGCCTCCTGATTCACCAGCTTATTTAAGGGCCAGAGTGTGAAGCGTTCTCAGCTGGATTGTTTGGTTTGTGCTGTTTCACAGCAACTGTTCTTGTTGTGTGAAAAATTAATTATTTTGTTCAGAGTTATCTCACCTTCTCTTCTCCGCCACTCAGGTTTGCTGCCGTCTCCAGTGGTGCGTCTCCAGAGCTGTGTTTGTACGCTCGCCTGAGTCATCTCTCCTTCCAGACAACGGTTTCTCCATCCCAGTTCTTCAGTCCTTCCTCTTTCTACCCTGCAGCCTCCAGACCCCTTCACCTTTGCTACACTGGGGGTCACTGCTGGGTTCTCTGCCAGTGTTGTAAGACCCATTACCTCAGTTGTCATTCTTCCGTGTGCCATTCCCATCACTAATTATTCCTCTCCTCTCTTTCCTCCTAGGCTGCATGTGGCTCCAGCGTGCAACTGTTTTCCTGTTTATAGTATGGCATCTTGGTTGTGGGTTTTATTAATTGTGGTGTGTGCATTTATTCCTTAAAGTAGCGTGTTGTGTGTAGGGTTTTGGGTTTTTCATTAAAGTGGTGTTGTGGGCCTCAGGCCTCAGGTTATTTCACACCTTAGATAGAGACAATGAATACACATGGGAGAACAGTGGGAGTGGGGGTTGAATGAAGTGTGGTGTAGATGTCCTGCTGTTATTAGGAAGTGCCTTGAATCTTGTGAAGTGTAACTTGATGTAGAGAGTCAGTCTGTTCTGTGCTCGTGAGATGTGAGTGCAATAAATCATTTGAAATGCATCTGCCTGTGATTTCACACACTCCACACTGGTGACCCAAGACGTATTATGGAACACGAGGCAAGATCCCCAGAGCCGGCCCGGTCAGGAAGCTACAGCAAGGCGGCAGCCATCCCACAGACAGCCCGGACTGGAACCTCCAGCCACGCGTGTGTGGTTGCAGTCAAGCTACCGGATTTCTGGCAGCACAACCCGCGCTCTTGGTTCCACCTCACTGAGGCCCAGTTCGCCCTCCGGGGAGTAACGCAGATGACACCAGATTCTACCATGTGGTCGCAGCGCTCGACGCCTGCACAGCTCAACAGGTAGCGAGCCTGCTCGATCAGCCAGCAACAGATACGAGGCACTCAAGGCTGCACTCATCCAGCGCTACACACTCTCGGACTGTGAGAGAGCGGAGAGGCTCCTGACGCGGACCGAGCTAGGAGATGGTTCGGCCGTAGACCTGATGGAGAAGATGCTGGCGTTAAGGGGCACGGACGACGAGCACTTTCTGTTTTCTAACCTCTTCCTCCGGAACCTTCCGACAGTAGCGAGAGCGGTTCTGGCCAATTCGCCACGGCTGGCCACGCGAGACTACCGTGCGCTAGCCCAGGAGACAGACCGGATCATCATCACCACCAAGGCGATCACAGTCAACGCGGCAGCGACGGAGCCCAGCGAGGCGACCAGAGGAGGCGAGGAGCCACAGACGGTAGCAGCAGCGGGGGCCAAGGAGCTCCAGAGAGACACGCTCTGTTCCTACCACCGCCGCTTCAGAGAGAACGCACGCAGATGTGCGCCACCGTGCCAATTCCAGCGCTCAGGAAAACGCCAAGGCCGGGGGTTGGTAGCAGCAGTGACACTCAGTGAAGAGAACAAGCTGCTCTACCTAATGGACGCACGCTCGGGGAGGCGTTTCCTCGTGGACACCGGAGCCCAGAAGAGCTTCATCCGGCCAACCTACGCTGACCAGCTGGCAGGATCTAGCGGCCCCGGGATGTTGGCAGCAAACGACTTGGATATTAAGACCTTTGGTGAGAGGACTCTGCTCTTATCTCTACACGGCCGTACATATGAGTGGACTTTTGTCATAGCAGCACTGAATTACCATATACTGGGGGCTGATTTTCTGTGTGCACATGGTTTACTGGTTGATGTTGCTAACAGGCGCCTGGTTAATGCACTGTCTTTTGACTCTCTCCCCTGTATAGCTTGAGTGACCCAGTCAACAGCTCAAGCCACTGTCACAGCTACAGGCGGTAAGTTCCACACACTGCTCACTCAGTTCCCAGCACTCACGGTCCCGACGTTTTCCTCAGCCATCGCTAAACACGGGGTGGAGCACTTTGTCACCACCACCGGGCCGCCCGTTTTTGTAAGACCTCGACGCTTGGATGCAGCTAAACTGGCCATAGCGCGCGAGGAGTTTGCCAACCTGGGAAGGTTGGGCATCATCAGGTGCTCGAACAGCCCATGGGCATCCCCGCTACACATGGTCCCTAAGGCTGAGGGATCGTGGCGACCGTGTGGTGATTTCCGCAGGTTGAACAATGCCACGGGGCACGACCGCTACCCGATTCCCCACATACAGGATTTTTCCGTTCACCTCGCTGGGGCATGCATTTTTTCCAAAATAGACCTGGTCCGCGGTTACCACCAAGTCCCAGTGCGCGCTGAGGAGGTACCCAAAACAGCGGTAATAACTCCGTTCAGTCTATTCCAGTTCCTGCGCATGCCATTCAGGTTAAAAGGAGCAGCACAGACGTTCCAGCGCATGATGGACGCAGTGCTGCGCGATCTCCCGTTCGTGTTCATCTACCTGGACGATATCCTGGTAGCCAGCGCGTCCGAAGATGAACACGAAACCCACCTCACGACGGTTTTCCGGAGGTTGGAGGAGCACGGGTTAATAATCAACCCAGCGAAATGCCAGTTCGGCGTAACGGAGATTGATTTTTTGGGGCACCGCGTCTCTCCAGAAGGAGCGATCCCGCTGCCCGACAAAGTGCGCGCCATGACGGATTTTCCCCGGCCTCAGACGGTCAGGGCGCTGCAGGAATTTTGGGGAATGGTGAACTTTTATAACCGTTTCCTTCCCCGTGCGGTGCAACTCATGCAACCATTGTACGCCGCGCTCAAGAAACAGAAACCCGCGGATAGGGTCGAATGGACCCCGGAGCAAGAGCGGGCGTTCTCGGAAGTTAAAGCAGCTCTGGCAAACGCCGCACTGCTGGCACATCCAGACCCGACGGCTCGCATAGCGCTCACCACCGACGCTTCAGACGTGGCCATAGGGGCTGTCGTGGAGCAGCGCGTCGCCGGGGCTTGGCAGCCGCTCGCCTTTTTCAGCAGAACTTTGCGCAACAGCAAACGTAAATACAACGCGTTCAACAGAGAGCTCTCCACCTGGCCATTCGCCACTTCCAGTTCTGGCTGGAAGGGCGCAGCTTCACCGCGTTCGTAGACCACAAGCCGCTAACATTCGCGATGGCCAAGGTTTCAGAACCATGGTCGGGCCGGCAGCAGAGACAGCTGGCCGCGATCTCAGAGTTTACTACCAATATTCAGCATGTGTCGGGTAAACTGAATGTAGTGGCGGACTGCCTCTCGCGCGCCGTGGTGGCCCCAGTCTGCGTGGGCATAGATTACGCAGCCATGGCCGTGGAGCAGATTAGCGATGCAGACGTGCGCGCGCTCCAGTCTGGACCAACAGGGTTAAGGCTGGAGAGCAGGGTGCTGCAAGACGGCATGCCCCCCCTAATCTGCGATGTCTCCACGGGTCGCCTGCGTTCCGTGGTCCCGGCCGCGTGGCGCCGCCGCGTGTTTGAGTCGGTTCACACTCTGGCGCACCCAGGAGTGCGCGCGTCGGTCAAAATGGTGGGAGAGAAGTTTGTGTGGCCGAGCCTACGCAAACAAGTTAAAGAGTGGGCTGCAACCTGCGTGGCGTGCCAACGAGCCAAGGTACACAGACACACGAAGGCTCCCTTGGAGCCATTTCGTATTCCGGCTAAGAGGTTCGGCCATGTTCACGTGGACCTCGTGGGCCCCCTCCTGCCATCACAGGGGTGCACGCACCTCCTGACAATGGTGGACCGCACTACGCGCTGGCCAGAAGCGGTTCCGCTGGCGGCAACCACGTCCGCAGATGTGGCGCGCGCTTTTTTAACAGCATGGGTGGCACGTTTTGGAGTCCCGTCGGACATTACGTCCGACAGGGGCCCTCAATTTGTTTCCGAACTCTGGTCCGTGATGGCCCGCAGCCTGGGTGTTACAATTCACCGCACAACCGCGTACAACCCACAGGCCAATGGGTTATGCAAGCGTTTTCATAGATCACTGAAAGCAGCACTCAGGGCTTCATTGACGAATGCAAATTGGGTAGACAAGTTACCGTGGGTTTTATTGGGGTTACACTCCGCGCCGAAAGAGGATCTGGAAGCTTCTCCGGCAGAGCTCGTTTTTGCGCAGCCACTACGGCTGCCCGGGGAATTTCTGCCAGATAATCCCGCGCCCAGCAGCTCCCCTTCTCAGCTTTTGCAGCGTAGCGCAAACACAGGCACGCTGCCGGGACCTGCCCACCACAGTTTTCCGCGTGTTTTTGTGCCTAAAACTTTGAAGAACGCAGAGTTCGTGTTTGTCAGACACGACGCCCACCGCCCTCCATTGCGCCCACCCTATGATGGACCGTTCAGAGTGCTGGAAACAGGGGATAAGCATTTTTTGCTAGACTTGGGGGGTAGGAGGGAAAAAATTGGCATAGACAGACTCAAACCCGCTTTCGTTGTAGCGGACGAGCAAGTGCTGTTGGCTAGGGCCCCTCGGCGTGGAAGACCCCCACGGAGAGCTCCCCAGGGAAACGATTCATCAGAGCAGCCACACGGGCAGAGTGAACCCCCCCCTCCCCTCTCCATGGCTCACCCGCAGTCAGACACACTTCCAGCAGCCTCCCACTGGCACAGCGGCGCCATGGAGGTGGTAAAACCCAGTTGCAGCAGATATGGGAGGAAGCTGAAGCCGAAACAGCATGTGGACTGATGTGCTATTGTTCTGTCTAAGTTTCTGGGGGGGGGGCAGTGTGGGCCTCAGGCCTCAGGTTATTTCACACCTTAGACAGAGACAATGAATACACATGGGAGAACAGTGGAAGTGGAGGTTGAATGAAGTGTGGTGTAGATGTCCTGCTGTTATTAGGAAGTGCCTTGAATCTTGTGAAGTGTAACTTGATGTAGAGAGTCAGTCTGTTCTGTGCTCGTGATGTGACGAGTCATTCTGTTCAGTGCTCGTGAGATGTGAGTGTGCAATAAATCATTTGAAATGCATCTGCCTGTGATTTCACACACTCCACAGTGTGTAACTTTTCATGTGTGTCTGAGTGTTCCTCTGAAGTGGTTGCCCAGCACTTAACCCTCATCAAAAACATTAAATCATGAGTTATTTATCCTTAATATGGTTGTTTTACATATTTCTGTATTGTATTCATCTTCCTGTTTATATTTGTCCTCATCTCAGATCTCCCTTTGTAACCTCAGTTGTCATTAGTATTGTTTTGAGTACTTCTTGCGTTTTGTATTCCTTCTTGTTTTTGTCTTGGTGGTTATTTTTCTCATGGTGTATTTTGGTCTGTTATAGTTTTTGAATTATAGTTACCTTTTTGTTATCCTGTGCTTCATAGTCATCTGTTGCTATTATTTCTCTCAGGGTGTGACAGCTGTCTCTCTACTTCTGAGCGTCAACTTCGTTCGCGGTCCACCTGTCAGTGGACTGTTCTAATTACTCATCGCTCATGTCACATGTTATGTATGTAAATACTTTTGTGCAAGGATGAGGCCAGGTGAATGGTCAAACTCAGGTTCAGGTTACTTTATTTGTTGTTCCTGTAGGTAGATTTGTTTTGCAGTCAGGTGACATCCTTTTAGACACATATTTACAAACCACAATTACATTCAACATGAACACAAACACAGGCACACATGAAGCTGACTATAAACAAGATAAAAGTACTCAAGGCTCCACCAATCAGGCCATAAGACAAAGATAAGAGGGAAAAAAACAAAGATAAGAGAGAAGGGTCATATTAAAAAAGTTAAAAACTAAGTCAGAGATTAAAAACTCAAGTCTAAAACCCAATAAAAGATTTAAAACCCAAATAAAAACCTACAAAAATAAATATAAAATAAAATTCATAAATTAAATTATGTGCAATATATTGCTACATCTTGTTCAACTCTTTGACAGCAGCAGGAACAAAAGTAAAATAGAAAGATGTCTTTACCTTCTTTACATGTTTCAACTGCACTGCAGCCTTCATCAGAAGAGTCAGCTGATTGCTGCCAGGTGACATTTATCAGCTGATTTTCGTAGGTGGGGCCAGCTCAGCAGATCTGTCAGATCCACCGAGCCGGCCCCGCCTACGAAAATCAGCTGATAAATGTCACCTGGCAGCAATCAGCTGACTCTTCTGATGAAGGCTGCAGTGCAGTTGAAACATGTAAAGAAGGTAAAGACATCTTTCTATTTTACTTTTGTCTTTCAAAGGAAAAAAAAAAAAAAAAAAAAGGATAAATAATTAAAAGAAGACAAAATGAACCTGTTTGACGTAGCAGGAACAAAGCTGTTTTTGTAGCGCTGGGTTTTACATTTTGGGACAACAAACCTCCGTCTGGAGGGAAGAAGCTGAAAGTGACAGTGCAAAGGGTGGGAGTCATCATTTAAAATGGAGGTAGCAATCCTCTGTACCTGTCTGGTGTACAGGGATGTCAGGCTCAGCTGTGACTCGCCAAGCAAACAACTGGACCATCTAACTACCTGGTCTAAGGATTTCCTCTGGTTCAGTTTTATCTGACCAAACCATGACACTAAAGAAAAGGATAAAACAGATTCAATAAAAGCCAGATGAAACATTGTCGTTATGGTTTGGTCAATTTGGAAGTGTATGAGTTTCCTTAAACAATGCAAATGTTGCTGACCCTTTTTGCACACCCTTTCACAGTTCTCTTCAAAGTTTAAATTACTATCAATAATCGTCCCAAGATATTTGAAAGAGTGCACGCATTCAATGGTCTGGCCTTTTAGTACAGTGACTTTGTGCCTGGGAGTTTTTCTCCTAAAGTCAGTCATATCTTTTGTTTTTGTCGCATTCAGCTGCAGGTAGGAATCCTCACACCAGTGAACAAAATCAACTACTGGGCCGTGGCCACTCTCACCATCCTGACGGAGATTGACAATAACTGAATCATCAGCATACTTTATAATGTGTCTGTTGTCATGTCTGCTCTGACACGTTTGTGTACAGGATGAAGATTAGGGGTGACAACATACACCCCTGAGGAGAGCCAGTAGAAGAACACTTTTGGTCAGACAAGGTACCATTGACCCTTACTTTCTGTGTCCTGCTGTTAGCTTTATTAAATATAGGACACACAGCACAGCCACCAGGCAGGGCCATCGGCACGAGACCGTAAAATAGATGCCCCCTGGTATTTATAGGGAGGTGCAGTGGCTGAAGAGGAAGTGGCCGCCACTACACCGCACTTCACAATAAAACCCAACATCACATCCCCCCCCACCCCCATAGAAAGTCAAAAAATAAATCCTCCCCAATTTAGGACTTGAATCAGCACTAACAAAACGAAAACTGAAAACACTAAATGGCCTAACACAATCACACAATAGAACCTAAAATCGGGAGGACAGGTGGACTACCGTCCTGCCCACACGGCAAAATGGCTTATTCTGCCACCAGTAAAATATATAAAGTCCATTCATAACTTACAACTTACTGCCGCGTTCCTAAACTACTAACACCCAGAACAATAACACATTTTTTACATGCACAAACATACAGTATGAACATAGAATTATTTATTAAATGTGCATTACTGTCCTTCCGGCAGAAAGGGGTAGAACCGGCTCGTGGGGGACCCAGGGCAGCCCCTTAGTAGACCCGCCCCTAGAAGCAGCATGTCCCCGGGGATGTAGCTGACCTCATAGATGAAAGCGTCTCTTCTCATCGCCACCGACTGCCTCTGTCATCCAGCCCCGCCACCAGAACACTCCTCCCAGACACGCTGCAGCTTGTTTGCGTGCCTTCTTGAGCCGTCTGACAGCTGGAAATAAGCTACACCCAGCTTAGCCACAATGCGCAGGCATCCCTGGTGTTCTGCTGGCTGTCATTTGGCCCGTATCCGCCGTGGACGTTCCTCTCCTCAAGCCCGGCCCAAGTCCATAATTCTAAGAGGGGCTCTGCTTGGCCTAAAATGGTGCTGTTTGGCACGTGGTTTCTCCGTGCCTGTCGTTCTGGCCCCAATCTCTTCTAAAGCCGCTGTGGTGGTCGCCATGGTAGCTGCAGATCTTCCAGGCCTCTGTGGCCAAGCTCCAGAGGAATCTGGAACTAGCACGTTGGCGTCATTCACCGACACAGGTGCCTCGCCGCCACACTCGATACCCTCTCATACCATTTCCCAAGCACCAGCACTGAGACCGTCCTGCGTCGAACCTGATTGAGGCTGGTTCTGCTTGACCGCCATGGTGTCTGTTGGGTCTTCGTCCCACACAGCGTCATTCTCCACCACCAGAACCAGACTGTTCCACTGGCCACAACCAGACCATTCCTCCCCAGCGTCGTCTTTGATGGCGAAACCCAATCCATAAAACAGGTCACAGCCCGTGTATGATGTTGTCGCCTCCGGGCGTGATGTGGAACGTGAAATCAGCCATCACCGGTGACTTGTACCAAACCGTTAACTCCAACGTTCCACCCGTGCATAGTCTGCCACCTCCACAACCGTAAAGTGGCGCTCAGTTACCTCTTATCCTGTAGTGGGGGAAAAACTTCCTCACTATGGCCCAATTCAGCAGTAATCCCTCCGCCTCTATGTCGAGCAGCAGTAGCACCTCCATGCCATCCAGTATTACTCTGCAAAATGTGTACCCGTTGGTACTCGGGGACACCATGTGGATAGTTGTCGGGGGCGGGCAGAGTGATTCCTTCCGTGAGCTCGCTGGCTCAGACACACAGTACATTCTGGCATAATGGTTCAAGCGTCCACACTTGCCACAATGCTTCCCTCTAACCAGGCAATCCCTAGCCTTATATTGGTGCTTCACAGCCCCACAACCCAGGCACAGGGGTTTTCCCGGGGCAGACCTTTGGCTGGTAGCATTGGCTTCTATCACGTCATCATCCATGCTATCCTCACTATCTGGGTCAGCTACTAATGCTGCGGCAGAAGGCTCCGGCTGCCGCTGTGACTGGCGCCAATTTAGCTCCAAGGTTAGCTTGTCCGCAGTCTCCATCTGGAGAGCTAGATTGACATCCCTACCTAAGGTGAAGTCACATGGCGTCTTGAGTAGGCTAGCTGGTAAAGCACCGCTGTTCGTGTGCTCCGCCAGCTGGTCACGTACCATTTCTTCCTCCAATGGCCCAAAACAACACTCGCGAGCCAGCTGCCTCAGGACGGCGATGAACTGGCGGACTGGCTCACCCGCCAGTTGGTGTTGGTGTCCAAACCTAATCCTCCGGATGGTCACGCTGTCCAGGGTGTGAAAGTGGCACACTAGCAACTCAACCACATCCTCATCCGAGTCCGCAGCCGTAAGTGTGCATAGGATAAACTGGCCCTTGATCCCTAAATTATGCACCAGGAGCGCACATGCTCTTAGCTTATCTAGCTCACCCAGGTCAAGCGCAATGATGTAATTCTGGAAGGCCATGAACCATCCCGACCAAGGCACAGGCGACTTGCCCAGGAGCTCCCAGGAGCTCCAGGAAGGGGCGAAGTGGTGCAACACGCACCTCCATAGTTTGTCCTCTTCGCCAAAAAAATATGTATGTAAATACCTTTGTGCAAGGATGAGGCCAGGTGAACGGTCACACTCAGCTTTATTAAATATAGGACACACAATACAGCCACCAGACAGGGGCATCGGCAAGAGACCGTAAAATGGATGCCCCTGGTATTTATAGGGTGGTGCAGTGGCGGAAGAGAAAGTGGCTGCCACTACACCGCACTTCAAAATAAAACCCAACATCACATCACCCACACCTGATCCTTATATACAATCATTCTTGCTTGCCTATTTAAGAGACGCTGCTTGGTTCATGCCTTGCAGCGTCCTTCTCATCCATAGACGGAGTCCCCGTCTCTCTCTCGTATTTTGCATTATGGACATCCCCCATTTCACCGGCGTTTCCCACATGTCTCAGCTTCCGAGATGCTTCTCCTTTTTGTATCCTGTTCCTGCCATTTTCTCATTAAGTTTTTGTGTTTTTGTGTATTTTTGAATTTTGTGTTTTTCATTATTTAATTGTGCAAACTCACAGCCTGCGCTAGGTGTCCTCAGTCCACCCTTGCCAGGGAAATTTATGGCAGCCAGCCATGATACAACTGTCAAAAATACATCACAGGGTCATAGGCATTAGAAATTGATTCACGATTCCACACACTGCATGTATCAGAGGACCCTGCTGTGATCAGGAAATCCATAGCTTTGAGGGCATCGCCTGTGGCTGACTTGTTTATGGATATTTCCTGTGTAATTCATTTTTCAAGAACCAGGTGTTTTTCTGTAAGAGAGAGATGATTCTGCTCCATGATGTTCAGCTGAACTGAAGCGGACTGATGAAGGTAAATATAACGGTGCTAACGTTAGCTATTTAGCATCAACACAGGAGCCGATTAACTTGTGAAACTGTGAGAATTAAAGCTTCTGTCTTCACCAAGTCACTAATATAAGTGGGAAATGTAGTTACAGCAGTTGTCTGTCTGATAAAACTAGATTGGAAGCTAATGCAGTCATTACAGTTAGTTGACAAGCATGCTATTATTGCAGCTACTTATGTATATGTCTATCAGATCCCCTCTGGCTCTCCTATAAAAAAGACTGGGCAGGAATAGTTCTCTCAAGCGCTGCTCATAAGGTTTATCTGCCAGCTCTGATATCAGTTTGGTAGCTCTGTGCTGCACACCCTCCAACAGTTTACAATCCTTTATATACACTGGGGACCAAGCTGGGTATTTATATTCCAAAAGCGGTCGAACAAGATATGTATATAATTTAACAAGGCTTACCCTGTCTAAAAGGACATAAGTGCTGTGAATAAGACCAAGGATCTTATTTGCTTTTGTGACCTGCACTTCACAGTGGGCACTAAAGTTTAGCTATCATCCAAAATCCCCAAGTCTTTTTCTTGGCTAATCTCTTGCAGCTGGATGTCCAGGTCAGAAGTGTTCTTCATGTGACATACATGGCCCTTGTTTGTATTTCCCAGATGTAATACCATACATTTTTCTGGGTTAAACTTCAGTTGCCATGACTTATTCTAGTCAGTTAACCTATTAAAATCTTCCTGCAATGTCACACATCCTTCTTAATGTCACCATCCTTCTTAATGTTCATAAAAACTTTAGTATCATCAGCAAACATCAGTATGTTGCTGTGTACTACATTAGGCATGTCACTGACAAAAACAACAAACAAAAGTGGCCCAACAACACTTCCCTGCACAATCTCACTGTGTCAGGGCGTGGGTTGAGTCTCATGTCGTCAGTTTCAGTTGTTGTTTGTATTTCTTTAAAGCACAGACTCAATCCATGTCCTCACTTTGTGTTTATGTTGTATCTTCTGTACTTATCATTGTTGGTTCCATGATTCTGTTTTCAGTTCTGATTTGTATTATTTATGATCTGGATTCAGTTCTGTCATTGTTTGTCATGGTCATGTCTCCCCTGATCCCCTGCATATGTTTTGTCTCCCTCTTTGTGTGTGCTCAGCCCCAACCCCTCCTGTTATTCCCTCTTGCCTCATGTGTCAGCTGTTAGTGACTACTGATTTCTCCACCTGTCCCATGTTTTTCTGATTGTGTTCTGTTGATTATTTAAGGCCTGTGTTCACTTTGTTCATCTTGGGTTCTTTTGTCATGTTGCCGTGATTACACGCGTCTGTTTTTTTCTGTTTACCCTGCCTGTATCCTGTGTGTTCCTCCCCGTGTTTTCCCATGGCTTTTTGGTTGCACTTCCGAGCTGCATTTATTAGTTCCTGTTTAAGCCCTCGATCAGTGTCTGTGTGACCAGTGCTCTTTAATAAAGTTATTTTTTAATTTATGTCCAGCAATTGGGTTCTGTCCTTCCACCAAACATGACAGAAAGAACCCGACAGTATGGATTCAGTGGACTGTAAGTTTTCTCTTATGGGTCTCAACCAGGAGGAAGTTTGGGCTGCTTCCTGTATCGAGGTCCTAGTCGAGGATGCCCATGACGCTGAAACACCGGCAAAAGCTCTCAGACTCCTCAGAGGTGCCATCAAGGTGATTGAGGCTTTTCCCGCGCTGCAGCGTTACCCCCAGCTCCACAGACTTGTGCATTTGGTCCCATTCCTGTACCTGTTGGTCTGTGGGCTAGCGGAGGAACAGCAGGAGGAGAAGACACAGTGAGCTGTCAGGAGACGAGCCTCACGCAGGCATCAACGAGCACAGCAGCCTGGCCCTTCTTCTCCTGCAGAGGCGCTTCAGATCTCCGCTTCCTTCTCCCTTGATGCAGCATCATACCACCACACAATGGCTCCTCGTCGGGCGAATCCTGTCAAATCCCAGGAGGGCTCGTCTGACTCTCTATCGGCGGCAGAGGAGAAACAGAGGAAAGTACCTGTTTATTATTTAATACCATTAAATGAAAGGTCTTGTCCTGTTTCTGGTGAGGGGGTTGAGAGTCAGCCACATTCCACCACTGAGCTCTCGCCACCCACTTCTGCTGTTATTTCTGCTGCCGCTTTCATCCATCCATCCTCACCTGCTTCGCCGGTTTCCTATTTTGGTTTTTTTTTTCTGAGGAACCGGCTGTGCTGGGAGGCAATCTTCTGGCCTGGGATGAGCCGGCTGCCCCTCTTGTTGCGCCTGGACTGTGTGAGGATTATCCTGTACCTGCTCCATGTCATTCCCTAGTTCCAGTGCCTTCTTCTTCTTCTTTTACATTTAATTGTCAGTTGGCAACCAGCTTACAGGTGCATTACCGCCACATACTTCACTCTATATCATCACTCTATATATCTTTGTATAAGAAGTTCTGAACAACTCCCCATGTGTGAAAAAATTATCCGTCCTTGGACTGTGGCATCATTATTTCTTCTTTTTCTTTTAGATCTGATTGGTGGTTGGCAACCAGCTTACAGGTGCATTACCGCCACTGACTTGATTATCATCACTCTGTATCTTTGTATAAGAAGTTCTGAACAACTCATGTGTGAAAAAAAATTATCCGTCCTTGGACTGTGTCCGAGGCCTGTCACTTCACTCTATAAATTCAAGAAACCTCTGTCTCCTGTGGCATCACTTCTTCTTCTTCTTTTAGATTTGATTGGCGGTTGGCAACCAGCTTACAGGTGCATTACCGCCACGTACTTCACTCTATATCATCACTCTATCTCATCAGGAGCTGTAGTCCTTGCCACCATGTACTCCACTCAGTAAACATCACTCTATATATCAAAAGTCAGAATTCTTCTCGGTTGGCAACCTCTTCTTTGTCTTCTTCACTCTACTGTATATCTTCTTCTTTTAGATTTGATTGGTGGTTGGCAACCACCCTACAGGTGCATTACCGCCACACACTTTATATATGTCTGTCTTTCTGTGTGTCTGTTTTCCTCATAACTTTGTAACTTGTTCCTCATAGCTTCGTTCCAGTGCCTGCACCACATTGCTCTCAAGTTCCTGTTCCTGCTCCAGTACCAGCTCCAGCTGCTCTCAATGTGTGCATTACAACTCCAGCCATCCCTGAGGTGCACACCAGAGCTCTAGCTGTCCTTGAGGCATGCACTACCATTCCTGCTGTCCCTGAGGCACACACAACGACCCTTGCTGTCTTTGAGGTGCACATAATGACCCCGCTGTCCCTGAGGTGCACGCCACAGCTCCAGCTATTCCTGAAGAGCATGTTCATGCTCAGCTGGAGGTGCAGGCTCCTGTCCCTGCTCAGCCTGAATCCGAGGTGCACGTTCCTGTTCCTGTTCTGCCTGAGGTGCATGGCCCTGTTCCTGCTTTGTCTGAGGTGCACGTTCCTGTTCCTGCTCAGCCTGTCTTCACCCCTGCCTCATCTGCCATCATGCCTGCTGGTTGGATTGCTGCAGCAGAGTCTCTGGGGTCTTCGTCTGAGGTGGAGCAGGCTCAGATAAGTCCTCTTCTTTGTATTTTTAACATCAGTTTTAGAGAGATCTTGCCTAGCTCTTAGTGGGGGGACCCGGTTGCAGCTGGCATTTGCTTCTGGGCCTAATCCGCCAAGCTCCACTGCTGCCTGTTGTAGTGACCTGGTTGATTTTTCCTCCCCGTCTGAGGTGGCTGTTTCAGGAATTGATCCCCAGACGTCAGGACTTGAGGATCTTCAGCTCTTATTGTTTGGTTTCACCGATGGTCGGCTCGCCTCTGTTGTCCTGGAAGCCGAAGATTCTCCGTCATGTGTTCCTGTGGCCGGAGAACCTCCATCATGTGTTCCTGAGGCTAGCACTCACTTTTCATCTGCTACAATGGCTAGCGCGCTTCAGTCATCTATGTCCATGTTATCATCTCCCAAGGTTAATTTGTCAATGTTGTCACCTCCAGAGGTTAAACTGTATATGTTATCTTTTCCAGAGGTTAAAATGTCCATGTCATCACCTTCGGAGGTTAGAGTGTCCATGTTGTCGCCTCCAGAGGTTGAAATGTCCATGTTGTTGCCTTCTGAGGTTGAAATGTCTATGTCACCATCTCCTGAGTTTGAAATATCTGTTATCTTTTCCAGTGGTTAATACAGTTAGGCCCAAAAATATTTGGACAGTGACACAAGTTTTGTTATTTTAGCTGTTTACGAAAACATATTCAGGATACAATTATATAATCAATATGGGCTTAAAGTGCAGACTCTCAGCTGTAATTTGAGAGTATTCACATCCAAATTGGAGCAAGGGTTTAGGAATTACAGCTCTTTAATACGTACAGTAGCCGCCTCTTTTTCAAGGGACCAAAAGTAATTGGACAATTGGCTCAGAAGGCTGCAAAAAAAAAATAACAAGGCTGCATGGGCTCTTCCCTCATTAACCTGTCATCAATTAAGCAGTTAAAAGGTCTGGAGTTGATTCCAGGTGTGGCGTTTGCATTTGGAAGCTGTTGCTGTGAACACACAACATGCGGTCAAAGGAGCTCTCAATGGAGGTGAAACAGACCATCCTGAGGCTGAAAAAAAGAAGAAATCCATCAGAGAGATAGCAGAAATGTTAGGAGTGGCCAGATCAACAGTTTGGTACATTCTGAGAAAAAAAGAGTGCACTGGTGAGCTTGGGAAATTCAATTCAATTCAATTCAATTCAACTTTATTTATATAGCGCCATTTCACAACAACAGTCATCTCATAGCACTATCAACTGTAGGGAGGACCCCCACAGTTGCAGAAAGACCCCAGCAATCAGGCGATCCCCTGTGAGCAAGCACTTGGCGACGGTGGAGAGGAAAAACTCCCTTTTAACAGGAAGAAACCTCCAGCAGAACCAGGCTCAGGGAGGGGCAGTCATCTGCTGCGACTGGCTGGGGGGTGAGGGGATAGAGAAGAAGAAAAGAACAGACATGTAGAGAGCAAACAGCACGATGGGGACTCAATCTATGGGAGAGAACAAACAAATGTTAATGACCAGCAAAAAAAAAATATTTCATAGAGAGTGAGGAAAGGAGTGAGGCCCAGTGCATTACTGGAGGTCCCCCGGCTGACTAAACCTATTAGCAGCATAACTAAGGGAGGGTTCAGAAAACACATGATCCCTCCCTAATTGTAGGCTATATCAAAAAGGTAGGTTTTAGCCCTATTCTTAAAAACAGAGATCGAGTCTGACTCCCGAATCCAGATTGGCAGCTGATTCCACAGGAGAGGAGCTTGATAACTGAAGGCTCTGCCTCCCATTGTACTTTTGGAGATTCTAGGTATTACAAGTAAACCTGCATTTTGGGAGCGTAGTGCTCTGTTAGGATGATACGGTAGTATCAGATCTTTTAAATAAAAAGGAGCCTGATTGTTTAGAGCTTTGTAAGTAAGAAGAAGGATTTTAAACTTAATTCTAAACTCTATGGGAAGCCAATGAAGGGAGGCCAGAACCGGAGAGATATGATCTCTCTTTCTAGTACCTGTTAAAACTCTTGCTGCAGCATTTTGGATCAGCTGAAGACTTTTTAAAGATGTTTTAGGACAACCTGATAATAAAGAATTACAATAATCTAATCTCGAGCTAACAAAAGCGTGGATCAGCTTCTCAGCATCACTCTGAGACAAGATGCTCCTAATCTTGGCAATATTACGCAAATGATAGAAGGCAGTCTTAGAAACAAATTTAATATGTGAATTGAAGGACAAATCCTGATCAAAAATAACTCCAAGGTTCCTCACAGAGCTATTAAGAGAAAGAGTAACTGCATCCAAACTGAAAGTTTGATTTGGAAAGGAATTTCTAAGGTTTTTTGGACCAACAAGAATGACTTCAGTCTTATCTTATGAAATCAAAAAGGCCTGGACGTCCACGGAAGACAACAGTGGTGGATGATCGCAGAATCCTTTCCATGGTGAAGAACAACCCCTTCACAACATCCACTCAAGTGAAGAACACTCTCCAGGAAGTAGGTGTATCAGTATCTAAGTCTACCATAAAGAGAAGACTTCATAAGAGTAAATACAAAGGATTCACCACAAGGTGCAAACCATGAATCAGCCTCAAAAATAGAAAGGCCACAATTGACTTTGCCAAAAAACACCTGAAGAAGCCAGCCCAGTTCTGGAACAGCATTCTTTGGACAGATGAGACTAAGATCAACCTGTACCAGAATGATGGGAAGAAGAAAGTTTGGAGAAGAATTGGAACAGCTCATGATCCAAAGCACACCACATCTTCTGTAAAACATGGTGGAGGCAGTGTGATGGCATGGGCATGCATGGCTTCCAATGGCACTGGGTCACTTGTGTTTATTGATGATGTGACAAAAGACAGAAGCAGCCGGATGAATTCTGAAGTGTATAGGTGACATATTATTCGGCCCAGGAAACACACACGCAGGCTCAGGCAGATTTGAAAGCTTTATTATTAACCAGTGTAACGTGTATGGATGCGTGTGTGAGGAATAAGAGATGCAGGCCAGGACAGAGCGGCACGCCGTACAGCCAGGCAACCCTACGAGCGAGAAGAGAACAGGGGTTAGCTGGGCAAACCACACGGGAGAGTGATGAGGTTATGTGCTTACTTGCAGTAACTGTGGTGGCTGGCGTTGGCAAGATCCCGAGCCTGGGAGACAGCGTCCTGCTGTGCGTCCGAGGAGGAGCGGCGAGGCGAGGAGGAGAGTGTCCGCCTCCGGGAGATCCACCTGTGCACAGGGGAAGGCTGACAGGAACAGGTGAGACAATAAATGACAGCTTACGTGTCCAGAAGACGGTCAGCAGGCCTGGAGGAAAGGAATCTGCTGAAGGTTTGAGTACGCAGGGAGACAGACGGCTCCAGGCCGAAGCTCAGGGCGAGGTGGAATAAGTAGCTGCTCGCTAACGAGGTGCAGGTGTGCACACAGCTGAGGTGGATGCCCGTGAGCGGTGAGTGGTGACAATAGGGATATACTTTCTGCTCAGATTCAGCCAAATGCAGCAAAGTTGATTGGATGGCGCTTCACAGTACAGATGGACAATGATCCAAAACATACTGCAAAAGAAACCCAGGAGTTTTTTAAAGCAAAGAAGTGGAATATTCTGCAATGGCCGAGTCAATCACCAGATCTCAACCCAATCCAGCATGCATTTCACTTGCTCAAGACAAAACTTAAGGCAGAAAGACCCACAAACAAGCAACAATTTATTTTGGAACCGCCCATCACTTATGAGGCCTGATGGCATCCAATAGACTTGGTGCACGTGTTTTAACAGACAATCTGACATGTTTCAGGACCCAAGAGACAGACACAGACACGGGCAGATACAAAATAGTTATTCTTTATTGTTAAGTGAGAGTGAGTGTAGTGCAAGTGTGAGTGCAGATATAGTGGCCTGGTCACCGGAGCTGAGCGATACAGATGGCGACCTGGCAACCCTGGAACACACAAGCAGAAACCGTTAAGGCTGTTCAGCACAAAGGGACAAGTGCAGGTGTGAAGCTTACTTGAGGTTGTCACTGATTGTATCTTGCTGTTCCCCGATGTCCGTGAGCTGTGGTAGTGCTGGTGCTTGAGGCTGTGATGGTGATAACTCCTGTAACCGTGGTGGAGATCGTGGCGAGAGCAATGATTGCACTGGCAGCTGTGACGGTGACTGTTCCTGTAGCTGTGGAGGTGATAATGACCGTAACCGTGGTGATAGTGGCTCCTGTGGCTGGGAGAGTAACAGTACCTGCAGCTGTGGTGATGAGAGTTCCTGAAGTAGCGATGGCAAGGAGGAGCTCCGGGGAGGAGAGGGTAATTCTCCGTCAGTTGGAGATACCGGTCCGCCGCCTGGGAGGTCCACCTGTGCACAGGGGTAAAGGTTTGGCGTTGAAAAGCAAATGGTTTTCTTACGTGGTGGGTCTTGTCGTAGCGTTCTTGACTTGGCTGTGAAACGAAGCTCTGGCTCATACTCGGTCGAGGTAGACAGACGACTCCGTGCCGGGCTGTCAACGACGCTGGCTTTTAATAGCCGCTGATTAACACCTGCTGGTCTGTGCGCAGCTGGAGCTGATGAGACAGATGACGGCCCAGCGGCCGTCATGACAGTACTCCCCCCTCTAGCAGTGCCTCCAGGCACCTGCCCAATCTTACCTGGATTCGCCCGATGGAAATCGCGGATCAACTGCTTATCCAAGATCAACGCTGGGCGAATCCAAGAACGATCCTCCGGTCCAAAGCCCTCCCAGTCCACCAAATACTGAAGACCACGACCCCGCCTGCAAACATCCAGGATGGCAGTCACGCCCCAGGCTGGATGGCCATCGATCATCCTCGGGGGGGCAGGCGCCGTAGGGGCCGGGCACAGAGGGTCCATGACGTACGGTTTAACCTGGGAGACATGAAAGGTGGGGCAGATGCGCATGGGAGGGGGGAGAGACAAGCGCACAGACACAGGGTTGACAATACGTGAGATGGTGTAGGGGCCAATGAAGCGCTTAGTGAGTTTGCGCTTTTTGGCCGATACACCAATATTCCGGGTGGATAACCAAACCTTCTGACCCACCTTGTAGTCCAGGGCAGGTCTCCTGTGACGGTTGGCCACCTGGATGTTGCGTTCAGTGGTCTTCAAAAGGGCTCGGCGGGCGATGGACCAAACTCGCCGACAGCGCTTAATATGGGCCTGGACAGACGGAACCGCTACCTCCTTCTCCTTCTCCGGAAATAGTGGTGGATCAAATCCAAAAGAAGCCTTGAACGGAGAGACGCCCGTGGCCATAGAGATTGTGGTATTATGGGCGTACTCTATCCAGGGAAGATGTTTGCTCCAAGAGGAGGAACAGGAGGAGATAAGGAGATAAGATAACCAGCTCCTGGTTAGCCCGTTCGCACTGGCCATTACTTTGAGGATGGTACCCAGAAGAAAGGCTAGCTGTGGCTCCCAGCGCTGCGCAGAACGCCTTCCATACCTGAGAGACAAACTGTGGTCCCCGATCTGACACTATGTCAGCGGGGATGCCATGGAGGCGAACCACATGTTGAACAAGGAGGTCCGCCGTTTCCTGAGCCGAAGGCAAGCCCCGAAGAGGCACAAAATGGCCGCCTTCGAAAAACGGTCCACAATAGTCAAGACAGTGGTGAAAGTATCAGAAGGGGGCAAACCAGTCACAAAATCCATGGCCACATGAGACCAGGGGCGGGAAGGAACGGGCAGGGGATGCAACAGACCCGCCGGGGGAGAAGATGTCGTTTTCCCTGTGGCGCACTGAGCGCAAGCCCAGATGTAGTTCACCACGTCCTTTCGTAGCCCCGGCCACCAGAAGGTCCTCTGGAGTAGGTCCACAGTCCGGCCCACTCCCGGATGACAAGCCAACTTGGAGGCGTGACCCCACTCAATCACCTGACCCCAAATAGAGCGTGGAACAAACAAGCGGCCTGCCCCCCACCCCCGGATCTGGTTCCGTCTTCAACGCTCTCCGGACTTTGGTACAGATACCCCAGGACAGCGCGCCCACAACACAGGAGGGTGGTAGGATGGGTGCATCCTGATCCTCGGTAGATGGTGCGTCAAACTGTCGTGAGAGGGCATCCGGCTTACCGTTCTTGCTTCCTGGCCGATAGGTGATGGAGAAGTTGAAGCGGCCGAAGAAGAGAGACCAACGAGCCTGACGCGCGTTCAGCCGCTTCGCTGTCCTGAGATACTCCAGGTTACGGTGGTCAGTCCAAACAACAAACGGCTGCGCGGCCCCCTCCAGCCAGTGTCTCCATTCCTCCAGGGCGAGCTTCACTGCTAACAGTTCCCTGTCTCCAATGCTGTAGTTCCTCTCCGCCGGTGACAAGCGACGGGAGAAATATGCACATGGCCGAATCTTGCCGTCCTCAGGAGAACGCTGGGAGAGTACCGCTCCCACCCCCGAATCAGAGGCATCCACTTCCACCAAGCACTGAAGATTCGGGTCCACCTGAGTGAGCACACGGGCCGAAGCAAACTCGTCCTTTAATTTCTTAAACACCCTGGCTGCCTCCTCACTCCAGCAAAACGGGGTCTTAGGGGAGGTGAGCGCAGTCAAAGGGCGAGCCAGGTTCCCAAAATTGGGCACAAAACGGCGATAAAAGTTAGCAAAGCCCAGGAACCCCTGGAGCTGTTTCCTAGAGGACGGAGTGGGCCAATCCAGTACCGCCTTAACCTTGGCAGGGTCGGGAAGCACCTGGTTCCGGGCGATGATGAACCCAAGGAAAGAGGTCTGGTTTGTGTGAAATTCACACTTCTCCGCTTTGACAAAGAGTTGATTCTCCAGGAGGTGCTGTAACACTCTGCGCACGTGCACCTGGTGCTCCTCCAGAGTGTGGGAGAAGATCAATATATCATCTAGATACACAAACACAAAGGAGTTAAGGAAATCCCGCAGCACGTCGTTTATTAGCCGCTGGAAGACGGCCGGAGCGTTGGTCAACCCAAACGGCATTACCAGGTACTCGAAGTGGCCGCTTGGGGTCCTAAACGCCGTCTTCCACTCGTCACCCTCTCTGATGCGCACCAGGTGATAGGCATTGCGGAGATCAAGCTTAGTAAACCAATTCGCCCCCTGGAGGGAGTCAAAGGCAGTATTCATCAAAGGCAGAGTGTATTTATCTTTAATAGTGATTTCATTAAGCCCCCGGAAGTCGATGCAAGGGCGTAGCGACCCGTCCTTCTTTCCAACAAAGAAGAAACCAGCCCCCACGGCCGAAGACAACGGGCGGATGATACCTGCAGCCAGGGATTCTTTAATGTAGGTATCCATGGCCTCGCGCTCCGGGGCTGACAGGCTGTACAGGCGGCTCGCAGGGAGAGGGGCCCCAGCCTTCAGATTTATTGCGCAGTCGTACGGCCGATGAGGGGGTAGAGACAACGCCCGTGACTTGCTGAACACTAATCCTAAATCGTGGTAAACCTCTGGTACCTTGGACAGCTCCTGAGTTGACGTTGAGGGGGAAGGCACCTTGACAGAGGGGGCGCATGCCGCCGATTGGAGGCAGGTGCTTAAGCAGAAGGTACTCCACGCTGTAATACTTCCTCCTTGCTAGTCGATGGTGGGGTTATGAAGGTGGAGCCAGGGGTAACCCAGGATGACAGGCGAAGAAGAGACAGGCAAGACTAAAAACCTAATCTCCTCTCTGTGATTCCCTGAGACTATCACGGACACTGGGGCTGTCTGATAGGCTACGGTGGTCAGTGATGCCTTAGATAACGTAATAAGCTTGACAGGTGGATCCAGGGGCTGACAGCTGAGGCCCATCTGGGTTGCCAGGTCCTTAGAAACAAAGTTTTGCTCAGCTCTTGAATCCACTAAGGCTAACGTGGAATGTTCTGCGTGTTTGTGGATAAGTCTAATGGGTATGCGAAAACTCGTGAGGGGTCTTTCTAGGTCCGTGTCTGTGAATCCCCCTACTGCAATCCACGGACCCTCCCTTTTAACCGACTTGGGCATTCAAAAACCCCATGTGACTCCTTTCCACAATAAAAACAAAGGCCTAAATCTCTGCAGCGCTGTCTCTCAGCCGCTGACACTTTAGATTGTCCTATTACCATAGGCTCCTGATCTGAAAGCTCCCCTGACGCCGGAAGAGCGAGCAGGGGAGAGCTGGTGGAACGAGGGCGGGGTTTTACAGGACGGGCGGTAGACCGCCGTTCTGCCGCTCGTTCCCTTAGTCTACAATCTATGCTTATGGCAAGGGCAATTAGCTCTCCTAAATTGTCAGGTTTGTCCCGTGCCGCTAACTCGTCTTTTAACTCCGCGTTGAGACTGCGGAGGAAAATACCGCACAGTGCTGGTTCCCCCCACCCAATCTCAGCGGCAAGGACCCGGAAGTCTATTGCGTAGTCAGCAGCTGATCTAGCGCCCTGCTGCAGGCTCAACAGCCATTCAGTCAACACCGCACCCCTATCCGAATGATCAAACACGGACATAAACTCCGCCAAAAACTGCTGGTAAGTCAACATAGGATAACCTGGTCTCGCCATTACTGTGTATGCCCAATCTAAGGCTCTACCCCCCAGTAGGTTAATGATATATCCTGTTTTGTTTGAGTCTATGGCTAAGTCCCCCGGGACTCGGAGAAAAACTGACTCGCATTGTAGAATAAATCCCCGAGCCTCTCCGAGTTTACCACTAAAACGAGCAGGTGTGGGAACAGGGGTGAGGCGAGATGTGAACGTGGTGTTAGCTTGACTTGGTGCTAACCCTGCAGGGGTTGAAACACTAGCGACCGGGGGAAACGCCTGTTTTCCCTCCAGGCGATCCAGCCGACCGTTAACTTGCGACAGCTGATTTAGAATAACAGTTTGCTGATGTATGAGCATGTCTACCCGGGCGCTAAGGGTGTTAAGTCCGCGCGGCTGTGTGCTGTCCGTTGGATCAACGTGACAGAGTCGTACTGACATGTTTCAGGACCCAAGAGACAGACACAGACACGGGCAGATACAAAATAGTTATTCTTTATTGTTAAGTGAGAGTGAGTGTAGTGCAAGTGTGAGTGCAGATATAGTGGCCTGGTCACCGGAGCTGAGCGATACAGATGGCGACCTGGCAACCCTGAAACACACAAGCAGAAACCGTTAAGGCTGTTCAGCACAAAGGGACAAGTGCAGGTGTGAAGCTTACTTGAGGTTGTCACTGATTGTATCTTGCTGTTCCCCGATGTCCGTGAGCTGTGGTAGTGCTGGTGCTTGAGGCTGTGATGGTGATAACTCCTGTAACCGTGGTGGAGATCGTGGCGAGAGCAATGATTGCACTGGCAGCTGTGACGGTGACTGTTCCCGTAGCTGTGGAGGTGATAATGACCGTAACCGTGGTGATAGTGGCTCCTGTGGCTGGGAGAGTAACAGTACCTGCAGCTGTGGTGATGAGAGTTCCTGAAGTAGCGATGGCAAGGAGGAGCTCCGGGGAGGAGAGGGTAATTCTCCGTCAGTTGGAGATACCGGTCCGCCGCCTGGGAGGTCCACCTGTGCACAGGGGTAAAGGTTTGGCGTTGAAAAGCAAATGGTTTTCTTACGTGGTGGGTCTTGTCGTAGCGTTCTTGACTTGGCTGTGAAACGAAGCTCTGGCTCATACTCGGTCGAGGTAGACAGACGACTCCGTGCCGGGCTGTCAACGACGCTGGCTTTTAATAGCCGCTGATTAACACCTGCTGGTCTGTGCGCAGCTGGAGCTGATGAGACAGATGACGGCCCAGTGGCCGTCTTGACACAATCTTCTCTATTTTATTCGATGTTTTCTGGTACAGTGACTGAAATTTGGTGTGTTTACTCACTCTGAAGTTTCTGGGTTTGTCAATCTGCCCTCTTTTGGTCCTGTTCCCACATATTGTATCGATCCCGTTAACTCGGGTGGTCTTTACCGTTTGTATCAGGCTTTCATTTATAATCCTTCAGAGATTGAGTCTGTCTCCCGTTGCCCTAAATATTGTAACCCAGGACTATTACAACACAACCTGAAAAACACTCGCACTCCTGCAGCTCCTCCTCATCCACCACCCTTGAACTTTGCCCCTGTCTCCTCCCTTAGAGAACCTTTTTCTGCTCCCTTTAAAGTTAATAAAAAAGTAAAAAAAAAAAAATAGAATGCATAAATTTCCCAGATTGATTAAACAAAATGCTGGGAAAATTCTAATCCAGCCTCAAGTCTCTAAAATTAATAAAATTAATAATTTGGCCTCTCTTCCCCCCCAAAGTTTAAAAATTAAATGTGGCTTATTAAACATTAGGTCTCTATCCTCTAAGTCCCGTCTGGTCCATGATCTATTAATCGATCACCAGATCGATCTACTATCCCTCACAGAGACCTGGCTCGGGCTTGATGATTATGTTGGTCTGAATGAATCAACTCCCTCTGGGTATTTAAACTGTCATAACCCCAGAGGTTCTGGTCGTGGTGGTGGAGTGGCGGCAATTTTCCATCCTAAATTGCTGGTTAATGTTAAGCACAAATTATGTTTTAATTCCTTTGAAGGTTTGGTCCTCAGTGTGGGGCCTGTTGGCAATCTTGGCTTGATCCCAATTCTCTTTGCCATAGTTTATCGTCCTCCCACGGCCTATTCAGAGTTTCTATCGGAATTTGCCAAATTTTTAGCTGAGTTGGTGCTGAAAGCCGATAGAATAATTATTGTAGGGGACTTTAATATACATGTTGATGTTGAGAGTGACTGTCTAAATAAGGCTTTCAATTCAATTTTAGACTCAATGGGGTTTTCCCAAAAAGTAAAAAATTCTACCCATTATTTCCACCATACATTGGACCTTGTTTTGACATATGGTATAGATATCGAAAATCTCCTGTACTGTCTGACCATTGTCTGTTAATTTTTGATTTCATTATCTCTGATCACTTATTTCCTAAAGAAAAATACTACTACAGCAGATGTCTTTCTGATGACGTTGTTGCTAAATTTTTGCAGATTGTCTCCTCTATGCCATGGGTCAACACAACAGAAACACCTGAAATAAGTGATGGAGAGTCTGCTCCATTTGTGATTGATAGCATGGTTGATGGTGTTACTGCCTCTCTGCATCGGACTCTAGATTTGGTAGCCCCTTTAAAAAAGAAAAAGTCTAACCAGAGATTTCTTACTCCTTGGTTTAACTCAGAAACTCATGGCTTGAAACAGAAGGCTCACCAATTGGAAAGAAAACGGCATTCAACTAATTCAGATGAATTCTACTTGGCGTGGAGAAATCATCTCTTAATCTACAAAAAATCTCTTAGAAAAGCTAGATCAAGCTATTATTCTGCATTAATAGAAGCAAACAAGAATAACCCCAGGTTTCTCTTCAACACTGTAGCCAGGCTTACAAAGAGCCATGACTCGGTCAATCCTCGCATCCCCCCTGAGCTTTCTAGTCAGGACTTTCCGAACTATTTCAATCTTAAAATTTTATCTATTAGAGATTAAATTAGTCAGATTCTTCCTACCATAAACTCTAGTACATTAACTACTGCAGCTCCCTCAATTGATATCTGCTTGGATAGATTTACTCCAATCGACCTCTTGGAGTTGGATAGGGTAGTTTCCTCTTCTAAGCCTTCATCTTGCGTTCTGGACCCTATTCCTTCCAGGTTATTTAAAATTATTTTCCCAATTATTAGTAGCCGTATTCTTCTTATCATTAATTCTTCTTTAACTCAAGGTTATGTTCCACTGGCTTTTAAAACTGCTGTAATTAAACCTTTACTTAAAAAACCGACGCTTGATCCTGGAGTTTTGGCCAATTATCAACCAATCTCCAATTTGCCTTTCATTTCAAAAACTTGGAAAGAGTTGTTGCTGTGCAATTATCTGACCATTTGCAGGGAGTTGGTTTGTTTGAGGTGTTTCAGTCTGGGTTCAGAGCTCATCACAGCACTGAAACTGCCTTAGTGAAGGTCTCTAATGACCTCCTGACTGCAGCTGATAATAGACTTGTCTCTGTTCTTGTTCTTTTAGATCTCAGTACAGCCTTTGACACTATCGATCATGCCATTCTACTTGATTGATTGGAACATTTTGCTGGACTCAGTGGAACTCCGTTGCAGTGGTTTAGATCTTATTTATCTGATAGATTTCAGTTTGTCCATGTCAATAATGGATTTTCTTCCAGCTCTAAGCTCACTCACGAAGTTCCACAGGGATCTGTGTTGGGCCCTACTCTTTTTAGTCTATATATGCTCCCGCTGGGCAATATCATCAGAAAGCACTGTATACATTTTCATTGTTATGCTGATGACACACAACTATACCTGTCAATGAAGCCTGATGATTGTGATCAGTTGGCCAAGCTAGATGCCTGTCTTAAGGACATCAAAGCTTGGATGACTTGTAATTTTTTACTATTGAACTCTGATAAGACTGAAGTCATTGTTTTTGGCCCAAAACATCTTAGAAATTCCTTTTCAGATTATGCCCTTAATTTAGATGCTGCCACTCTCACTCTGAACAGTTGTGTGAGGAACCTTGGAGTGATTTTTGACCAGGATTTGTCCTTTAATTCACATATTAAAACTGTTTCTAGGACCGCCTTATATCATTTGCGCAATATTGCTAAGATCAGGAGCATCTTGTCTCTGGCTGATGCTGAGAAACTGATTCACGCCTTTGTCAGTTCGCGATTGGATTATTGTAATTCGCTATTATCTGGTTGTCCTAGAGTATCTTTAAAAAGTCTTCAATTGATTCAAAATGCTGCTGCTAGAGTTTTAACTGGTTCTAGAAAAAGAGATCATATTTCCCCGGTTCTGTCCTCCCTCCATTGGTTACCCATTGAATTCAGAATCAAGTTTAAAATCCTTCTTCTTACTTTCAGAGCTCTTAACAATCTGGCCCCCCAATATATAAAAGATCTGATATTACCTTACCATCCTAACAGAGCATTACACTCCCAAAATGCTGGCTTACTTGTGGTGCCCAGAGTCTCCAAAAGTACGGTGGGAGGCAGAGCCTTCTGCTACCAAGCCCCTTCTCTCTGGAACCAGTTACCGCTCTGGGTCCGGGAGTCAGACTCGGTCTCTGTCTTTAAGAACAAGTTAAAATCCTTCCTTTTTAATATAGCTTTTGTTTAAGGAGGGTATTTGTGTCTTTTAACCCCACTCTTGTTCTATTGTTATCTGATCCATACTGCTGGTTGACCTCCAATATTGTACTTGGCATCTTATGGCTATGTTCTTTATGTCTGTCCTTCCATCCTCCCTATCCCCTCAACCCCAGCCAGTCGCAGCAGACGACTGCCCCTCCCTGAGCCTGGTTCTGCTAGAGGTTTCTTCCTTCCAAATGGGAGTTTTTCCTCTCCACTGTCGCCTAGTGCTTGCTCATAGGGGATCGTCTGATTGCTGGGTTTTTCTGTGACTGTGTGATTTTTTTTTTAATCTGCACTGTGGCACCACGAGACGGCTTTTGTTGTGATGTGGCGCATTATAAATAAAGCTGAATTGAATTGAATTGAACAACTGAAGACAGCTGCAGTAAAAGCCTGGCAAAGCATCACAAAGGAGGAAACCCAGCGTTTGGTGATGTCCATGGGTTCCAGACTTCAGGCAGTCATTGCCTGCAAAGGATTCTCAACAAAATATTGAAAAGTAACATTTTACTTAGGGTTATGTTTATTTGTACAATTACTTTTGAGCCCCTGAAATGAGGAGTGTTTGTATAAAAATAGCTACAATTCCTACATGTTTAATCATATATTTTTGTTCAACCCCTTGAATTAAACCTTAAAGTCTGCACTTCAATTCCGTTGTAGTTGTTTCATTTCAAATCCAATGTAGTGGCATGCAGAGCCCAAATCATGAAGATTGTGTCACTGTCCAAATATTTCTGGGCCTAACTGTATGTCCAAGTTATCATCTCCCGAGGTTAATATGTCCACGTTGTCATCTCCAGGGGGTGATATATCCATGTTATCTTCTCCAGAGGTTAAAGTGTCCATGCTGTCTTCTCCAGAAGTTGAAATGGTTATGTTACCATCTTCTGAGGTTGAACTGTCTATGTTACCATCTCCTGAGTTAAAGGTTTCTGTGTTATCATCTCCTGACTTTAAAGTTTCCGTGTCATCACCCCCTGAGTCTAAGATTTCCATGTTACCATTTGAGTTTGAAACTCTCGAGTTATGCCCTGAGTATAAAGAATCTATGTGGTCATCCCTAGGGGATAAAGATTCTTTATTTCCAGCTCCTGAGGGTAAAATTCCCATCTTATCTCCAAAGCTTTAAGGTGTCTTCTCCTGAGGTTAAAGTTTCTGGGGGAAAGCTTTTATGTTACTTTCCCCTGAGTATGATGTTCCTGTATTAGCTTCAGAGCAAAGTGCTCCTGTGTTAGCTTCAGAACACAGTGCTTCCGTGTTAGCATCAGAACACAGTGCCCCTTTGTTAGCTTCACAGCACAGTGCCCCTGTGCTAGCTTCAGAGCACAGTGCCCCTGTGCTAGCTTCAGAGCACAGTGCCCCTGTGTTAGCTTTAGAGCACAGTGTCCCTGTGTTAGCTTCAGAGCACAGTGCTCCTGTGTTAGCTTCAGAGCAAAGGGCTGCTGAGTTAGCTTCTGAGCAAGGAGCCCCTATGTTTTCAGAACCTAAAGCTCCTGTGTTACCATCTGGGGTTAGGGTGTCTATGACATCTCCAGTGTTTAAGGGTTCCACATTATCATCTCCTGAATTTAAAGTTTTCATGTTATCATCTCTTGAGTTTAAGGGTCCTTTGTTATCAGCTCTTTTGTTTAAAGTGCCCATACAGTTATCTCTGGACATGCTCTGTGCCCCGGTCTGGGTATCCAGGAACTCTGGAAGACCACCTGAACTGCCTTGCTTTCTGGTCCGGTGGCCCTGGGACTTTGGCAGACCACCCGACCCGCCCAGTCCTCTGATGTGGGGTCCAGTGGACTCAGGTAGACCCCCTGAACTAGTTTGTTCCATGGTCAGGTGGCTCTGAGACTCTGGGAGGCCACCAGATTCACCTTGTTTTTCAGTCCGGTGATCTACACCAGACCATGGACCAGCTGACCCATTTTGTGTTGGACTCTGGGGTCTTGGACAGGCGTTGTCGTGGTGAAGTTGGTTTTGGATTCTGGGGGGGCTGGGGTGTTTTGCCCACCTAGCCTTGAACCCCCACCACCCACCCTGGGAGGGTGCTTTTCTGTTTGTATGTGGTGTTGAGAGCCATCTGGGTTCCGCCCCTTAAGAGGGGGGTACTGTCAGGGCGTGGGTTGAGTCTCATGTCGTCAGTTTCAGTCATTGTTTGTATTTCTTTAAAGCATAGACTCAGTCCACATCCTCGCTTTGTGTTTATGTTGTATCTTCTCTATTTATCATTGTTTGTTGGTTCCATGATTCTGTTCTCAGTTCTGATTTGTATTATTTATGATCTGGATTCAGTTCTGTCATTGTTTGCCATGGTTGTATCTCCCCTGATCCCCTGCATATGTTTTGTTTCTCTCTGTGTGTGCTCAGCCCCGCCCCCTCCTGTCATTCCTGATTGTGTTCTGTTGATTAGTTAAGGCCTGTGTTCACTTTGTTCGTCTTGGGTTCTTCTGTCGTGTTGGCGTGATTACACACTTCTGTTTTTGTCTGTTTAGCCTGCCTGTATCCTTTGTGTTCCTCCCCATGTTTTCCCATGTTTTTTTGGTTGTGCTTCCGAGCTGCATTTATTAGTTTCTGTTTAAGCCCTCGAGCAGTGTCTGTGTGACCAGCGCTCTTATAAAATTATTTTTTAACTTACATCCAGCAATTGGTGTCTTGTCCTTCCACCAAACGTGACAGTAGGCAGTTGTCAAAGATGAGCATGAATCATCAATAATAACCTGCTGTTGGTGATGCTGGAGAAAACTTGAAATCCAATTTAAAATAGTCCTCCAAATACCATACTTTTTCAGTTTCAATAATAGCTGTTTGACACGATGTTAATACTGCCGTTAGCATGCTAACTAGCTGCAATCAGTTGTTCAGATGTACACGCTGATCAGATAACCCATTTCAGCCTGACACACTTCTACAGCTGAAAGAATAATTTTGAGCATAAATTATTCTGAGTCAAAGATCAGACGGAGTATTGGATTTAAATATATTTATTACAATGTAAGTAATAAATTAAGTATATTTATTACAATGCTCTGCACTGTGTGTCTGTGTATATATATATATATATATATATATATATATATATATATATATATAGTAATATGTACATATGTATATTAGCTGCTCTTGCTTTTTTTTTTTTTTCTTGCCTTCTGATTGTTGCTCTGAGTGTTGCTATCCCTGTGCTGTTGCAATCCTGGAATTTTCCCATTGTGGGACTAATAAAGGCTTATCTTATCTTATCTTATCTTATCTTATCTTATAACAAATAAAAGAAGAAGAGATAACCCCAATGGCCATTTGGGGGAGAGATTACAGAGTGTGGCCTTCAGCACACCCACACCGAATCTCTGAACATACATTTTCTAAGCCTGGTATTTATAGCTGTTCTTCAGGATAGATAAACAGAGGAGGAGACGTAAGAGACATCTCAGAGACAGACAGAGTGTCTATAAATCTAATCTATACGAACTTAAAGTTTTTGCACATTCCTGGTTACAGAAACTAAGCAGAGCAGGTCAAAGAGATTATCAGTGCAGCTTAGGTCATCTTTTACGCTTGTACTGACCCTCAGTCTCAGCACTTGCACGCATCCTCTGAAGGCCACAGTTAGACAATAATTGCTCACAGACATGAAAGAATAATATAAAAGAATATATGGACTTATTCTACATGGAATGCACATATAAACATCAGACATGAAATAAAAAAAGGCATGGTACAAAATAATAATAATAATAATAATAATAATAATAATAATAATAATGTGTGTCACCATGGGTTGAGATGCCGTCTCGGCACTCAGCCCATGTTTTCCCTCATCCCTGCTTCCCATTGAGCAGCGTCTCAGCTGGCCCCCAGCTGGCAGCATTATGGACGGCTGGGGCCAATTAGTCTTCATCAGCTGGGGCGCTGCCAATGAGGATAAATAGGAGCAGCCTCGATGACTCGGGGCTGCGACATAAACACATTGCTAAGCTGAAGCCCCTTCGTCTGGTGTCAGCTTATACTCCTCTTGCAGCATTCCTGTGTTTGTATCCCGCTGTGAGTATGTACGTCTTGTTACCCCCACGTCCGGCACGAGCTGCTTACCTCTGCGCTGTGCAACCTGTGAGTGTACGTCTGCATGAGTATCTGTGCTCTCCTCATCCCTTCCCCTTTTCCCTGAATAAAATATCACGACTCACTGGCTTGCCCCTGGCTCTGATTGCCCGGCTCCCTAGAGCCGGATATGACAGTATGTCGCAGCCAGAAGAGTTGCCGGCGGCCGTGAGTCGCTGTGGAAATGTACCTTTCTGTCCGAGTGTCAGCGCTGCTAGCATGCCGTTTCCCAGGAGTCACTTCCGGCGCCAGGGCGACGAGCTAAGGTCCATCTCGGAGGCTGTCGACGGGACATTCTTCACCCTGCACGACGCCTCCAACGCGAGACGCTGGCATCCGGGCCGTGCTGAGGAACTCCTGGACTGTCACCCTCACTCTCTGTACCATCTGGAGGACAGTGCCAGGATAGACGCTGCAGGTACACAGCGAGAGAAGCTCCACGGGGTGGATGGAAATCCCGGCAGGGAGTCGAAGTGGGCGACGTCTTTCCCCGCTTCGGAGTCCCGTTCCTGCCGCCATTCCAGTCCGGGAGTTCGCGCCAACCAGAGGACTTCCCCCGACCTGCGCCACATCACTCGGGATTCCCTTCTAGGAGCCGCAGCTGACAGCAGTTATGTCCGGGGTCGAGTGGCTGTCGCGAGCTCTACTGTGTTTCCTGTCACCACCTTAAGGCATGTGGCGGCGGCAGTGAGATTGATGGTGAGGACTTCAGAGCTACGAAGCTTTCCCGTGCTCGACGCCTTCCTCGTCTCGATCTCCGATCTGGAGCGGCGAATCCTGGGTTTCCCCCTCGCTTCGTCCCCTGGGAGTAGTCGTCATCACATCGCCGAGTCACCTCTGCACGAACCTCGTCCGGATCCAGTTCTGGGTCATCGTCAGGACCGTTCCTCCCACGCAGCTGTCATCCCTTCGCCTCGTCAGTGTGGAGATTCTACAGCCTCGTCCCCTGAGCCTCGTTCCCCCGCTGTCATTCCTGGACATTCGGGCTGGCTCACCCCGGCTGTTTCCCCCTCCTCCTCGACGCGCTTCCTGACCGCTGTGTGTGCCTGGAATCCCGGCCTGGTGAGCTCTCTGCTGGAGACAACGCGAGCGACCCTCAGACGAATTCCCGGGGGGTCCTTCCGTTATCGCCGGGCGGGGAGAGGAAGAAGCAGAATCCACTACAGCAGGCGATACTCAACCTCCAGGGGGCAGGCAAGTCATTGTTTTTTCACACCTGCTTAATGATTTGCTCTGTCACATCCCTGGAGGAGAAGTTCAGGGTTCGCAGCTCCCTGAACTCTCCCCACCTGCTGTAACCTGTATGCCTAATCCCGCATCCTCTGTGTCTCTCTCCGCCGAGCGGTCCCCGGCTCCGGGTCAACGTGGTGGGATATGGAGAGGGCCTGTGGTTCCGCAGCTACATTGCGGACGGAGGAGGGGGACTGACTGCTGCGTGGAGTCTACGCCGACGACTGAGCGTCCCCGGGTCTCCACGGAGGAGCGGTTCGGTCCGGCGGGACGAGATTCTTCTGGCTTCACGCCGAGTGGATCGTCGGCGGGGTTACCTGAGCTGGAGGAATCTCAAGCTGCGCTGACCATCGTGCTGGCTGCGGGGCCCGACGCGGCTAGATGGGAGCCTGACAACGACCTCCTGACGACGGATCCTGGATCTTCGCAGTCCTGGACGGCGTCAGAACCCGAGATCAGGCGAGTGCTCTCCTTTCTTTTCTCTCTTTTTATCCCCGAGCACTTCAGCCTATCTCCAGGGGAGACGAGCCGGGTGCAGCCGTCCGCTGCGTCTGAGCTCGTCTCGCCGGGTTCTGGCGCTGCCGGTGATCCTGATCCCGGTTCTGTTTTCTCTTCTGAGCCTTCTTCCAGGGTCACCGGCAAGGAGTTGCTGTTCCTCGTGATGCTGGAGGGTCCGGGTTCAACGTTGGAGGTCGGTTCTGGTGCAGTATTCACGTGGGTTCGCCCGAGACCCAGTCGGGGTCCAACATGGGTTCGCCTGAGGCCCGATCGGGGTCCGACGTGGGTGCTGCCCCAGTATTGTCCAGGTCCGGTGAGGAGGTGGCCGTTTTCCTGCGGCCTGACGCCCGCCGCCCTCGTCATCGGCTCTCCCCTGAGCCTCTTCCACCGGGATCCGCTCTGATCCTTCGCCCGTCTCAACGGTCCTGGTGGTTGAGTGATGCGGGTCGACGACCCGACCCACAGAACTTTCGGTTCGGTGATCTGGTTCCCCCCACTGGTCTGTGTTTCCCTCTGGGCAGCCTGGTTCGGCTGCCGGTGGACTGGATTCCTGGGATCTGGGTCCAGAGTTCGCCGTCCGAATACTTCTCTTTCCCTGATTCGCCAGCTGGACGATGGGCGGGGAGATCTCCGGAGCCATCTCGGCCATTTTTGGACTCTGCCTGCCATTCACCTCGGGTGTCACTTTTTCTTTTGTTATTAAGGTCACTCGGGTGTAATGTTCTGTCCTGTTGGTGGATTTGTTTTTATAGTGCTGTGTTTTCCATCGCTCATGCTCAGCATTTTACTTTTTGTGCCATGTTTTTAGCCTCGTTTTTTGTATTGTAGAGTTATGTTTTGTTTTCCGTAACACCATGCTCTGCAGTTATCCATTTATTCCAGTCACTTTCATTTCTTTAGGTGACTGGGTATTTATATATTCGTGTGTGTGGGTTTTTCGTTGCCTGCACTCAGTATTTCTTTTTTGTCCTGTTGGTTCATTATAGAGTCATGTGCCTTGTTTTCCGTAACACCATGCTCTATAATTGTCATTTGTTCCAGTCACCCTCACTTTTCTTGGTGACTGTGTATGTACTTAAATTAGCGCTGTGTATAGGTTCCCCTTTATTTAACCGTACTCAGCATTTTTTGCCCTGTACCTTTTTGGTGGTTCTTTTTTCCTTGCTCTGGGTCACGCATGGTTGGTACTCTCTGGGTAGTATGTAACCGGCGTGCTGACCCAGTTCTTCTCCCCATCTGTACCTGGGTTAATTATTCTGTTTTGTCAGTATTGTATTTGGGTTTTTCTTTCCCGCTACCCTACATTGCCCCATTGGTGTTGTCCTTCCCTTGGCTTCTTCCCCTCCGGTCCGCCTCCCTTCCTCCCACCCTAGGTGGGGGGGGGGGGGGCTGGGATGTTCCTGGTCGTTCAGGAGCCCGACCTTGAGGGAGGGGCTCTTTCACCATGGGTTGAGATGCCGTCTCGGCACTCAGCCCATGTTTTCCCTCATCCCTGCTTCCCATTGAGCAGCGTCTCAGCTGGCCCCCAGCTGGCAGCATTATGGACGGCTGGGGCCAATTAGTCTTCATCAGCTGGGGCGCTGCCAATGAGGATAAATAGGAGCAGCCTCGATGACTCGGGGCTGCGACATAAACACATTGCTAAGCTGAAGCCCCTTCGTCTGGTGTCAGCTTATACTCCTCTTGCAGCATTCCTGTGTTTGTATCCCGCTGTGAGTATGTACGTCTTGTTACCCCCACGTCCGGTACGAGCTGCTTACCTCTGCGCTGTGCAATCTGTGAGTGTACGTCTGCATGAGTATCTGTGCTCTCCTCATCCCTTCCCCTTTTCCCTGAATAAAATATCACAACTCACTGGCTTGCCCCTGGCTCTGATTGCCCGGCTCCCTAGAGCCGGATATGACAATGTGGATAATATGGAATTTTTCTATCATATTCCCCCCTTGATATTCTTGAGATTCTATCATATTCCCCCCTTGATATTCCCCCCTTGTGTATTAAACAGTCTCTTGCTGAGGGTTTCAAGTGGGGTAAAACGATAGATGCACCCAAGTGCCACGTCCTTCGTTTTCCGAGGCTGTTGACATCGCCAGGATAACCTTTGTGCTGTCCTTGCCAGGGAATTTTGGTCCAGTTTCCTTTGATGACCAGATCCCCTGGTTCGGCCAAAAGATGGGTGCACCTCTCATGGGTCCTTCGTCACATGGTCCCTCCTGGGAAGGGCAGTATGGATAATATCGCTGTCAGTTGTCATTCTTTGCATGTAATCAACCAGAAACTCTTCCTCATCACCTAAGTTAAATGGCTTCAATAGTAGGGTTTGCCATTCACAATTTCCCTATTTTCTTATTTTCTTAATCCAGCTTTCATAATCCTATTTGTGCATTATGCTAATCCTGTAGATTGTTGATGGTAAGCTAAATGGTTTCCTAGGCAAATGTTTGGTACTAATAAATTGGGTACTGTACCTCAATGTGATATGATTTGATTTGCAAAGTGTATTCCACTAAATGTATTTCATTATCTAAGTGAATCATTTCAGCTATTTTAAACCTTGATATTGTTTCGATTAAGGGTTTCAGTGTCACCATAGCAGTATTCAGATTAGTGCAGGGGAAAGCCTTTGTTTATTCAATAAGTATGTCAATAATAAGTATGTTATTATTATTATGTGAGGTCCCCTTCTCCCCACGCTGTGCCCCCAGCCAATGAGCCTGATGACCAGGTTGATGACAAACGTGTTGTTCCCCTCACCACAGCCAGCCTGCCCCACATTGACCTCCGTCCTCCTGTCTCCCACAAAGATCCAGTCACGGGGCTATCCTGTAAAAAGAAATCAGGGGAAGCCCGAGGCTACCCCCTGTCCATGCATCAGAATTCACAACAGCATGAGTGCAATTTTTGTCTCCCCATAAATGGTTCTTGCAAGTGTTTCTGTTGTAGTTATTCAGCTTCTGTCCTTTAGAGTTTTGCAAAAGCTAGCGGTACTCAAATGCTTTGCAAGCAGTTTCATGAAATGGTCAGTCAGAGAGCAACTCATACCGGCTCGGACGTCGCCCGGGTTAACAAGGTCAGGAGTTCCTGGCAGCGGAAGGCGAATTACAGAGCTGCGTGGAGGAATCTGATCAGACCTAAATGAAACAGTCATTGTCGCCCCCGACAGACTGCTATGATGATGATGATGATGATTCCACTGTTTATTATAATGTTTAATGCTAAGAAAAACAAGTGAATTATTTTTATTATTTTGTTTCATATTGTATTTGGTCACCAAGGATTTGTTAGAATTAAAGCTAATGGTGATATTGTGATTCCTATTTTTCACCTTTTTGATTTTGCATTTTTAAATCCTGGTGAAAGATGAAGATTTTGTGAATGCTTTCCTTTTCCTGTTGAAAAACGAAAACATGGGCAGGAATGGAGAATAACACAATGAGTTTAAATTACACCTAAAGCTTCCATTATTTGAATAATGTGATTTTCTAATTACAACAACTTTTTCCTAAATATTCAGTGAATCACTAAATGTTTTACCAATTTGCATGAGTCAGCATTACTTTAAGATTATTGTTTAATAAAACAGTGTCATATATTAGAAGCCATATATTAGAGGCCTCGCCGTCACAGGCCCATGGCTCTGAGAGAGATCCGTCGCTACCAGAAATCCACGGAGCTGCTCATCCGTAAGCTGCCCGTCCAGTGCCTGGTGAGGGAGATCGCTCAGGACTTCAAGACCGTCCTGCGTTTCCTGAGTTTCGCCGTCATGGCTCTGCAGGAGACCAGCGAGACCCACCTGGTGGTCTCTTCTTCGCTAAGGGGGTCACCATCATGCCCAAAGACTTCCAGCTGGCCCGCTGCATCCGCGGAGAGAGAGCTTAGACTTTCTGCTGCACATTCACCAGCCATAATGCTCTGCACTGTGTGTCTATATATATACATTTATAGTAATATGGACATATGTTTGCTAGATGTTGTTTTTTCTTGCCTTCTGATTGTTGCTCTGAGTGTTGCTATCCCTGTGCTGTTGCAATCCTGGAATTTCCCCATTGTGGGACTAATAAAGGCTTATCTTATCTTATCTTATCTTATCTTAAGACAATGCAGCATTTAAAAGAAATAAAAGACACACATATCACTTCCAAAGTTAGCAATTGTTGCTTGTAACTTAAAAGATTAAAATGTGTGGTTACACACGTGATTAACTGCAAAGTGTAGGCCTAATCTTTTTGCTGGAGTGGGAGAGATCTGTGCTGTCCTTATGGCAAAGCTTGTGAACTGTTGCTAGTTATCTGTGGAAGAGGTCATAGTGCAGCAGTCTGTGTTCAAGATTTTATCACCCAGGAAAAAAATTTACAGACTGAGCCCAAACATGGACCCAAGGCCAGAATGATTGATGCTCTAATCCCCCCCCCCCACTAAATCCTGTAATCCTTCAGAGTTTTTGCCTTCTTTGTTTTTCATGGACAGTAAAAGGATTAAAACTTTAATAAGCACATAGTCATTTATTAAAAGTGACTTTAGTATTTGGGAAAAAACAATAATATGACTGAAGCATTTAAACCTCTGTTTGATATTCAGCAGCCTCAGGTAAATCATATGCACAAACATAATCATTTTCATCTTGTTCTGTGCTTTGAATCATGTAATATAAGCTGTACGTAAAGCTTTCAGTGATTGGGCATTATTAAGTGACGGCATTATACCATAATCTTCAGTTAAATTTGTCATTGTCATGCTGGTAGCAGTGATTAACATGCATGCAATTGTACTTAACTTATTGGCTTATCCGTCATGGCTTTGTTGTCGATGGGAGGAGTGCGGTGGGCAGAGGTGAGGCAACGTTGTTTTGTTGGGCTCCAGAGGCAGGGTTCTGGAGCAGGGGGAAGGAGGAACCCTGGTGTTGTCATGTAAGACCCATAGTCCGTCGTCCTTCTTCCCTGTTTTTTTTTTTTTTTTTTTTTTTTTCTCCTCTCGGCGCCACACCAGTCGGCTGCCTTTTGCAACAGCGGCTCGATTCCGAGTTTTTTTTCCCTTCCTCTCTCTTTTGATCACTTTTTTTTTTCACCCCACTTATATCACGGACACACAGATCATCCCAAATGTCTCCTGAGCCGGTGGACGGAGCCACTGTTTATAGCAGGATACGATATAACAGGGAAGAGCTGCTAGCATTTAACCGCCACCCGGTCCCACTGGAAAAACTCGACATACCGAGAGAACTGAGGCGAAAACGCCGCGGCTGCCGGGCTGGAGTAAGGCGGAGGACAAAAAATATAAGGTACAGACCCTCCCTTCCATCTGTTGTCATGGGAAATGTACGGTCGATACTGGGAAAGTTAGATGAGCTAGCGGCTATCTCCCGTTATGATAGCACTTACCGGGAGTGCTCTCTCCTTTTGTTTACTGAGACGTGGCTAACTGAACTAGCAGCAGATGCTAACATTGAGCTGGAGGGTTTTCACACGATACGAGCTGACCGAACACCAGAGAGTGGCAAAACTAGGGGCGGTGGAGTGATCATGTATGTTAACAACAACTGGTGCAGACCGGGACATATCACTGTTAAACAACGACACTGCAGCAAAGACATTGAGTTGCTAGCTGTTAGCATGAGGCCTACATATCTCCCGAGAGAACACTCACACGTGATCTGCATTGTTGTTTATGCAAATCCGACGGCGAACGCTGGGACAGCGCGTGACGTCATCCATTCAGTAACCAGCAGGCTGCAGACAGAACACCCAGATGCTCTTCTCCTCATCTCAGGCGATTTCAACCACGTTTCACTGTCTCCCATTCTGCCCACTTTCACCCAGTATGTCACATGCCACACTAGAGACAATAAAACACTGGATTTGTTCTACGCAAACACTAAGGAGGCGTACACCTCATCACAACTCCCCCCACTTGGGAGATCGGATCACAACTTGGTTCATCTCCGACCGGTGTACAAACCCCTAGTGCACAGACAACCTCCGGCCATGCACACTGTGGAGTTATGGTCTGAGGAGACAATGGACACTCTAAAGGACTGTTTTGAAGCCACTGCCTGGAAGCAGCTCTGCGATCCACATGGTGAGGACATCGATGGCCTCATTCACACCTTCACGGGCTACCTCAGCTTCTGTGTGGACAAATCCGTTCCCACCAAGACCATACAGCGTCACTCAAACAACAAACCCTGGATCAACCCTGAGATAAAAACACTTCTGAGAGAGAAGAAGAGGATCTTCAGGTCGGGGAACAGGGAGATGCTGAAGTCCGTACAGAGGGAGCTGAGGAGAAAGATCAGAGAAGGCAAGGACAGCTTCAGGAAGAAGATGGAGGACAAGCTGCAACAGAGCGACATCAGCGGGGTCTGGAGAAATCTCAAAACCATCTCGGGGCTCCAGAATACCTCCCCCCAGGCCACGGGGGGCAGGGAGTGGGCGAACAACCTGAATCTGTTTTTCAATAGATTTGACCAACCGCCCTCCCCCCTGTCTGCACAACAACCACTGCTGCCTCTAAGAAATCAAGTCCTGCTACCCACTCCCCACTCCACCGACACCCCCCCCACTCCCAACACACAGCCCCCCATCCTGACCCTGACCAAGACCCAGGTGAGGACGGAGCTGAGGAAGATCAAGGCGAGGAAGGCGTCGGGACCGGACGGCATCAGCGCAAAGCTCCTCAAGTCCTGTGCAGACCAGCTGTGTGGGATTGTGACGTATATCTTCAACATGAGCCTGAAACTGGGGAGGGTACCACAGCTGTGGAAAACATCTTGTGTGGTACCTGTACCAAAAACTTCCCACCCCAAAGACCTGAACAGCTTCAGACCGGTGGCCTTGACGTCCCACTTGATGAAGACCCTGGAGAGACTGCTCCTTGCTCATCTCCGCCCCCTGGTGGAACCAGCGATGGATCCACTCCAGTTCGCCTACCAGCATGGCATTGGGGTGGAGGATGCGGTGATCTTCCTCCTTCACCGTTCTCTGTCCCACCTGGAGAAGCCCGGGAATATGGTGAGGATCATGTTCTTTGACTTCTCCAGTGCTTTCAACACCATCCAACCGATGATCCTGAAGGACAAGCTGCTGCGCGCAGGGGTGGACCAGCACCTGTCATCATGGATCCTGGACTACCTCACGAACCGGCCTCAGTTTGTGAGAACCCGGGACTGTGTTTCCGACACGATCATCAGTAGCACGGGGGCCCCCCAGGGAACGGTGCTGGCTCCCTTCTTGTTCACTCTTTATACTGCGGACTTCTCACACAACACAACACATTGCCATCTACAGAAGTTCTCTGATGACTCTGCGATCGTTGGTCTCATCTCCAGCGGAGATGAAGCTGAGTACAGAGGGCTTATCCAGGACTTTGTGGACTGGTGCCATCGGAACTGCCTCCAGATCAATGCGAGGAAAACTAAGGAGCTGGTGGTGGACTGCCGCAGGCATGGGCAGCCCCTCACAGCACCAGTAAATATACAGGGAACAGACATCGAGATGGTGACATCCTACAAGTACCTGGGTATTCATCTGAACAATAAACTAGACTGGTCACACAATACTGACGCACTCTACAAGAAGGGACAGCGCAGGCTGTTCCTGCTGAGGAGACTCAGGTCTTTTGGTGTACAAGGGGCGCTGCTGAAGTCATTCTATGACACGGTGGTGGCATCAGCCATCACTTTTGGAGTGGTCTGCTGGGGCAGTGGCATTACTGCAGCCGATAGGAAGAGACTGAACAAACTGATTAAGAAAGCTAGCTCTGTCCTGGGGCAACGCCTTGATCCGATGGAGGAGATAGGAGAGAGAAGGACGGTGGCTAAACTGTCATCTCTGCTGGAGTCCGAGTTCCACCCTATGCAGGACATACTGGATGCACTGAGGAGCTCATTTAGCAGCAGACTACATCATCCCAGGTGCACAACCGAGAGGTTTCGTAGGTCCTTCCTACCAACGGCTGTCAGACTGTACAACCTAAGCAGGGCTGCTTGCAGAGATAGCAAAAAGACGTAACAAACTAATAGTTTTTTTTTTTTTTTTTTTTTTTAATGCAAAAGATGCAATAGACTTACACAATGGTCCTCTCCGGCATACAACTAGGAACATACCGGTCGCTATGGAGGGTGAGAATATGTATGGGCACATAATCATACCATGTAGGATAACTAAATAGACGGTTATGCTGTTTCATCCCACCTAGCAACAATGCTCTGCACTGTGTGTGTTTATATATTTACATATTTATTCCATCTAGCTACAATGCTCTGCACTGGGTGTGTTTATATTTATATATCTATATATTTATTCCATCTAGCTACAATGCTCCGCACTGTGTTTTTATATATCTACATATTATTCCATCTAGCTACATTGCTCCGCACTGTGTGTGTTTATATACTTGCATATTTATTCCACCTAGCTGCAATGCTCCATACTGTGGGTGTTTATATATTTACATATTTATTCCATCTAGCTACAATGCTCTGCACTGTGTGTTCATATATTCATATATTTATTCCATCCAGCTACAATGCTCTGCACTGTGTGTCTGTGTGTGTGTGTGTGTGTATATATATATATTTTATAGTAATATGTACATATGTATATTAGCTGCTCTTGCTTGCTTGTTTTTTCTTGCCTTCTGATTGTTGCTCTGAGTGTTGCTATCCCTGTGCTGTTGCAATCCTGGAATTTCCCCGTTGTGGGACTAATAAAGGCTTATCTTATCTTATCTTATCTTAAAGTACACTGTTATCCCTCAGTCAGAGAGACAACGCAACTGATTTAATAAAAATCAAACTGATATGTCAAAAAATTAAATAAAAATAGCCCAATGTTGTTTATCTGCTAAGGCAGGGGTGTCAAACTCATTCCATGGAGGGCCAAGAGGCTGCATGTTTTGCTTCTACCCAGTGTCTTGAGCAGGTGTTTTCACTGATCAGCAATCAGTGGGAAGAAATTCAGTGAAATCACCTGTTGAAGACATTGGGTGGAGGTAAAACCTGCAGGGTCTTGGCCCTCCACGGAATGAGTTTGACACCTGTGTGCTAAGGGGGAAAAAAAATCTAGTAAATGAAAATGCTGG
The DNA here is from genome assembly GCA_020510985.1 of Pholidichthys leucotaenia. Classification (NCBI taxonomy): domain Eukaryota; kingdom Metazoa; phylum Chordata; class Actinopteri; order Cichliformes; family Pholidichthyidae; genus Pholidichthys; species Pholidichthys leucotaenia. The sequence continues at coordinate 295,843,927 of CM035846.1, forward strand.
CTTTAAAAAATATGTGAATATTTACCAGTTATGCAACGTTTGATTCAAAACCCACAAAATTAGATTGAAAAACCCACACTAAAAAAAAGTAAAACCCATAAGCTTTGCAAAAATACCCATATATAGATTTTTTTTCCCTCTTTTTTCTCCTCTTCCCCTTCTTCTCACTCACTCACTGTCAACCACAAGTGCCCACACATACACACACACAGCACAGTCCTGTTATCTCTCCAAGGTTACTTTTGGGCAGCTGCTCACACAGAGAAATAGGAAGATAGCCTTAAAACAAGCTTGAAATGGCAACCCAAAGCACTTGTAAAAACAAATCTGGCAACCCAACATTCTCATGTCAACTTTTTCTCTACTGCTATGAGAACACAATTCAATTTTTTACCCAAAAGTATTATTTGCAAGCTCCCACAAATAAAAGTGTTACTCTGTGAGCCAATAATCACATAACCATCCCTTTACACTCCACAAGAACCAGAAAAACAATGGACAAACACGGCTTCGACCGTTGCAGCACTTGTGCTTCCGCTTCTGCAGTCTCACCAGGACAAACTGTATAACACAGAACAACCAGACAGACAAACAAAACTGCAGTTATTTTTAAACCAGCACTGTTACAGAAAATAAAAATTACCGGTACACCCAAGTCAGCGGTCACTGTAATTCCCCACAGTATCTTGCATTGATTTTTTTTTCTTTTTTCACTGCAATATTGCTGGACAGAATCTTACCACGCAGGGCTCACTGTGCAATATTAAACAGTCTCTTGCCAAATTCAACGCTCACTGTAGCGCAACAGCAGAATCTTCCCTGAATTTATAAATTAATCGCTCACTGCAGTATTGCTGGACAGAATCTTACCCCGATTTATATCTAAGGGTTCACTGCTCAATATTAAACAGTATCTTGCATTAATTCCTGCACGCAACACATCTGAGCCTCCACCTCACCGACACGAAATTTCCCAAAACCAAAAATCCTGGGTTAAACCTGCGATTTAGTGCAAGCAGAAATTTAACCAGGCTTTCCGGTGTCAAACGCTCAGGCTTAAAAACCATATCACATCATACGCATATTTAACTCACTGGGACTCGAATCCAATGTCCATTAGCTTAACAACACATAAATGTACTTACATCCAAGCCACCCGTAGGGTTCTTAGATCCGTCACCCAGTCAGTTCCAGCACCCCGGTTCGAAATGCCTTCACTGCAGTAACACTGAGTCTTGTACCTAGCCTGGGAAGGTCTTTCGTCAGCTGTGCACTCGCTGAAATCGGGCAGAGGCGCCGGAAAGACAGAGATGTGGATCCCCTGTTTGGACGCCACATGACAGAATAATTTTGAGCATAAATTATTCTGAGTCAAAGATCAGGTGGAGTATTGGATTTAAGTATATTTATTATAACAAATAAAAGAAGAAGAGATAACCCCAATGGCCATTTGGGGGAGAGATTACAGAGTGTGGCCTTCAGCACACCCACACCGAATCTCTGAACATACATTTTCTAAGCCTGGTATTTATAGCTGTTCTTCAGGATAGATAAACAGAGGAGGAGACATAAGAGACATCTCGGAGACAGACAGCATGTCTATAAATCTAATCTATACGAACTGAAAGTTTTTGCACATTCCTGGTCACAGAAACTAAGCAGAGCAGGTCAAAGAGATTATCAGTGCAGCTTAGGTCATCTTTTACGCTTGTACTGACCCTCAGTCTCAGCACTTGCACACATCCTCTGAAGGCCACAGTTAGACAATAATTGCACACAGACATGAAAGAATAATATAAAGGAATATATGGACTTATTCTACATGGAATGCACATATAAACATCAGACATGAAATAAAAAAAGGCATGGTACAAAAATAATAATAATAATACAATAATAATAATGTGGAATTTTTCTATCAACAGCCTAACATTACATTTTATGTTTTGATAAGTGTCATAACTGTGATCATATATTCGGTATATGTGGTTGTTATATTCAGAAAATACCTTTTTGGCAGCATAAGCAAAATAATCTCGTCTATACGTATTTTATGAGTTTACTTTTCATGTCAGGTAAATTAATCTCACTATACAGAAGTAAAATCAGTGATATGTTCACTGTGTTTTATTTTGAAAATAAATGTAATCTATCATAAATGTGAAAAGCAGAATGCAGTTGGGTCAGTCACAATTAGGATGCCCAAAGGTGGTCACTGACCATCAAAATTAAATGGTTTCTTTCAGCTTCAAAAACAGTTATTTAAAGGAGTACGATCTGGTACGTACATCAATATCACAAACAACAAAGCAGGCTTATCTGCTGACTGAGCCACATGAAACTTTCTACAAAAAAGCCTTACTCAATATGTTAGTGTCCACATTTATTTTTATGACCAGAATATGACAGGATATATTTATTGGAAGAGCCTAAAATTATGTTCATAATGGAGTGTCTGTGGTGTGTGTGATATGAGTGTGTGTATAGTGCCCGCCCCCCCATGGTGGCGCGAGGTTGGCACAGCCCATCTGTATATAAACCCAGGTTGTTGTAATAAAGTTGAGAGTGTTAGCTACATGAAGACTCACCTCCTGCTTCGTCATTTTACAGACATAACATTTGGCGACGAGGAGAAGAATGGGAGCGTGCTGTCTAAATCAGCAACTATTGCCGTTTCTGGAAAACCCGGGTGAGCCGGTGATTTTGTGGCTGCAGTGGAGACGTGAGTTTGAGGAGTATATCAACTCGCTGGGTCTCCCTTGGCTTGGAGGGAGACAGTGATGGGCCCTCCAGGCCCGTAACCTCGGCACGGAGGGCTGAAGGATCCTCAACTCGCTGGGCATGAGTGAGGGCTACGAGGGGGCCATCGGGCACATGGCAGCGTACTTTGCGGAGTGGACGAAGGCCAGAGAGCTGCGGGCAAAGGAGCTGGTGGTGCTAGGGACAACAGAGCTAGTTAGCTTGGGAAAGCTAATGGCTCAGTCAAAGTCTATGGACAGGCTAGCTGACAGGCTAGTTTCACGCAAGAACAAAGCTAAGGGTGCCAAGCTTGGCCTTGAGGCAGAACCGGGGCCACGTGTGGAGGAGCCCCTGGCCACTGACAACAGCGGACACGATGTAAACATCGCGCGCCCCGAAGGGTGGTCAGGACCGCAACGGGTGGTGAAGCTGGACGGCGTGAGGGTGTCCATGTTGATAGCCACCGCCGCCACATGGTCCATCATGAGTGAGGCCTGGGTTCGGAGGCTCACACCCCGGCGCCCAGATGCGGTGGAACTGCTAGACGACGAGGACTCCGGTAATGGCAGGAGCATCACGCTGACGGTGCAGTACGGCGAGAAAACACTTACAGCGTTCCGGTTCCAGGTGGCATGCCAGGGCAAAAATGTCATGGGGTGGGACCTGTTTGAGGAGCTGGGTTTCACTCTCGAAATCGGTGGACAAACTGTCAGTGGCCAGAACCAGTTCACACAGGTTTTGTGGACGTGGGTGCAACCGAGGATCACAGTGTGGACAGTGAGAGTGAAACAGACATCGAATGGGACACAAAGAGTGACTATAGCTCGGATGGTGAAGATGAAATTTAGGATGAACAAGAACTGGAATTGCCCCCATCCCTCAAGCAGCCAGAACCGAAGCAGAGAGAGAGAGAGAGAGAGAGCCCAAGTTAGGTGGGACCATGCAGGCTGAGAGCCCCAGGGAAGAGCCACAGCCGGACACGATGATGGTGCAGCGGAGCACCGGGACCGAGAGCACTGGATGCAGCAGTGAGGAACCTGGGTCGGTGAACGGGCCTGGCGATGGTGATGATGCGTGCCCTGGAGGTCAGCAGCAGTAGGACGCTGAGGCGATGCAGCGGAACACCTGGAGCAAGGGGGCCAAGAGCAGTGACGACGTGCCCGAGTCGGGAGATGGAGCCGACAGGAGTGTCACTGAGAGCCCCGAGGGACAGCAGCTACAGCCCGACATGGATGACGGTGCAGTTCGGGACACGAACTGGTCTGGTGAGCTGGGAGGTGATAGTGACTGGAGCGACGATAACCCAGCGAGGGTTGACCCCGGTGCCAGTGGCTGCGTTGCCCTTGGTGCGGGAACCGGACAGCACCGTGGAGTCCCTGTGAGGAAGGCTGCCAAGGCTGGAGGACAGGAGAGCGGAGCAGAACAAATTGGCACGGTTCTGCAGTGTGCCAGACGCCATCGTTGGGGTGAGAGTGCGGACTGGGTCGGTGGGACAGGCTGACACAGGAAGAAGGTCTGGAGACAATGTGGTGAGCACGGGAGACCGGGTCGGGAGACCGGGTTGGGTTCCCCTGCGGGTTGGCACCGAGGTCTGGCCCAGAGAATGGAAAAAGGTCATGGCGGGTAGAGACATTTTTGTCAGGGAAGGGTGTTTCGATCCTTGGGGGAGGCAGCTGCCCTGTTTACTGATGCTGTGGGGCTGCCCAGGCCCTCCGTGGCAGTATAGAATATGGTGGCTGCAAAGAGACATTGGTATTACTTAAAATATAAGACTTTTGTGTAAATACCTGAATATACGTGATTATGTACAGTTTGTATATATATATATTTAATGCTGGTGTGCATGTGAGTGAGAATGTGTGTAATATGGGATTATTTTATGTATTCTAGAGACATGGTCCATTTTTGTTGTTTTGTGTGAATGTGATAGGTTTGTTCTAATATAATACAGTATATTATTCTTGTTCTTAGTGCATGATTCGGGTTTCTAGTTTTGGGTGGTTTTCAATTGTGTGTGTGGTTTTGCATTTTTCTAAAGGGGAGGAGAATGTGGTGTGTGTGATACAAGTGTGTATGGTAGTGCCCGCCCCCCTAGGGTGGCGTGAGGTTGGCATAGCCCATCTGTATATAAACCCAGGTTGTTGTAATAAAGTTGAGAGTGTTAGCTGCATGAAGACTCGCCTCCTGCTTGGTCATTTTACAGACATGACAGTGTCACCCCATAACACTGAAAATTAACTAGAAAAGCACTCGGGGAGCGCAGACCTCCGCCAAGGCAGCTCAGTCCCCCATGCTGTGAACTACTCAAAAATGTAATTGCTGGACTTTGAAAAGTCCTACATTTATTTTATCTGTATTTTCAGATTCCTTGACAATCAAAACATACCTTTAGCAATTGGATTCATGTTGATATCTTTATTAGTTCAGTAGTTATTGACAAAAAGCACTTTTTCGGTAATGGCGGTTTTCTTCTGGATATAGCTCCATAGCTTTTGAAGATACAACAAATCCATTGGTACGCTACTGATTCCACAGTGTCTTGGCTATATTTTGGTGTTTGTTGTATGTTTATATCTTAATTTGTTACCTTACAGTGATGAAGATTCCAAAGATCCCCTATTATTTGTTGTTCTGGATCACAGTATCCGGATTTTTTGCAGGATCAGGATCACTCTTTGATATTTCCTAGAACCTATTGGGATCTTATCCTGTATTTTTTTGGCAAGCGTCTTGACCATTTATTGTGGAGTTATATCCACATATGCTAAAAATGGCCCCATCTCACAATGATAAAGAATCCTTTTCCAGACGGTGATCCGGATCACTCCCAAAATCTAATAATTTCTTCTTTGTCCCATTTTGGACTTTTCCTGAAAATTTGGTCAAAATCCATTCTTAACTTTTTGAGTTATGTTGGTAACAGCCAGACAGACAGACAAACAGACAGACAAACCCCGGTAAAAACATAACCTCCTTGGCGGAGGTAATTATGGACCCGCTGCAGACAGATCCTACCTGCAGACCACAATAATATTCAGTTGTATGGCTAGCATAATCCTTCAAGTGTCACATTTTAATATTTTTGTACTCATGAAGGATTAACTATGTTATACATCAAAAACTGCAATATATCTTGTGTGTAACCCTGACTGTACTACCACCCGTGTGGTAAAGTTACATCCATAATACACATAATATTGAGCTTCATATCAAATACAATTTTACTTAGTAAGGTGACTGAACATAAATATTTTTGTTCAAAACACTCTGTCAGCCCTGAAACTTCCACAGTCACTAAGTCACTTTGTCTCTTTTCTCATCGTCAGACCTGTTTGACTGAGGGATTTTTGACCTCATGGCCCAGAAGAGCTCACCACCTCCATGTGGGTGATTGATCATGGGTAAGAATTCAGAAAAAAGTAATATGTAACCCAGGTTAAGGAGATGAAATGAATAAATAAATGAAAAAGAGAAACTGTATTAATAATTCTTAATATCAGCAGTTTTATGCAATATTATAGTAAGCCAGTTAGAGAACTATAGTGTCAAATTACATCCAATCAGGTGTGATTCCCATCATTCCTTGCTGCCCTGTTTAAGAGCGAATTTCATTGCATCATTTTGTCAGTGCAGCTCCACAGGTGTTTCCCCCTTCCAGGCCCAGATACCCTGTGCAGGCCACCAGCCTATATCGTTGTTGTAAATCTGTTCTGCTGTACAAACTAAATGTGTAGATGTGAAGAAAAAAAAACATTCAGTGGTCAGGTTTTTTTCTTGGAGGATGAATCTGGACCTGATTCAACATCCAGAGGAGAGCATCCAGAAAGGAGTGTCTAGAAAGGAGAACACCCATGAGAAGGACCAAGATTCCAGTTAACAGAATGGCGAGCCTGTGGCGCATATGTTGGTTACATATTCCCCACAAATGTGTCGCTGTATGTTTATTGTGTGCTTCACGTCTCATGGAACAAAAGAGGACTGAGACTCTGGGATTCAGCAGAGGAGCGTGAGATTCGGCCTTTGTTTCCGGGAGACGACCGGGGAAGATTTCCGGGCCACAGAGACTAGAGGACAATGGCGTGAGATCAAAGGGGTTACTTTGTGATTGAGATTAAGTACCATGTGACTGTATGTTTGATTAAACACCATGTGACTGCTGTTTCGTGCCCGGGGTATATAACCCCTGATGTGAGATGAAAACTTCCTCTTGATTTGCTTTGAGATTTGTTGGAGATGTGCTCTGCGAATAAAGCTGAATCTGAGGAACAAACTCAGCCTCATCCTTGAACACATTCTCCACACTGGTGACCTTACGACTCAGAATGAGCAGAAATAATTCTCCCGAGCGGGACTCGGCAGAAGCCAGCCTGATGGCTGCCTCCACACTCCGGCTGCCTGACTTCTGGCAGCATAGCCCGCACTCCTGGTTTAGTGCGGTCAAGGCGCAGTTCAACCTCCGGAGAATCTCGAAGCACGACATGAGATTCTACCATGTTGTGGCGAAGCTGGACAGCCACACAGTTCAGAGGGTGGAAGATCTGGTCAACCACCCACAGGACAGCGACAAACACGGCGCCTTGAAAGCTGCGCTTATCAGTCATTTCACCCCCTCCGTGCAACAGCGAGCAGAGGGGCTCCTGGCGTTGACGGAGTCGGAGAACGACAGACCCGTAGACCTGATAGTCAAAATGCTGAGGCTGAAAGACTCCGAGGACTGCGAATTTATCTTCGCCCACCTTTTCCTCCGGACCCTACCGCCAGCAGTGAGAGTTACCCTGGCAGATTCACCCCGGTTGGCCAAGCGAGACTACCACGGGCTGAGCAAGGAGGCGCAGCGACTCGTCGACGCCCACAAGCGGAGCGCAGTTTCGGCTGCAGCAGCGGAGCTAGGAGCGACGTCCGGAGACGGCATGGGGCCAGTGGTTGCAGCACCAGACGCGCCGACGACGGCAGCAGTCAGCACCAAGCGACACGGAGCGGGCGACGTCCTGTGCTTCTATCATTGCCGTTTTGCAGAGAGGGCACACAAGTGCCTCCCGCTGTGCCACTTCAAGCGTTCGGGAAACGCCAAGACCGAGGGTCGGTAGCGGCTGCGGCCCTCGGGGAAGAGAACAAGCTGCTTTACCTGACGGATGAACATTCGGGGAAATGATTCCTCGTGGACACAGGCTCCCAGATGAGCTTCATCATGCCTTCCTACGCGGACCAGCTGATGCCGTCCAAAGTTCCCCGGGTGTCAGTGTCAGCAGCGAACGGCTCAGCTATTAAGACCTTTGTTGAGAGGACTCTGCTTCTGTCTTTGCAGGGTCGTTCATTTGAGTGGACTTTTGTGGTAGCTGCAGTCAGTTTCAACATGTTAGGGGCTGATTTTTTGTGCTCACATGGTTTGTTGGTTGATCTTGCTAATAGACGTCTGGTTAATGTCTTTTCACTCTATTCCCTGCACAGCACGAGTGGCACCGCCAACTGCACAAGCCAACGTCACGACTGCGGGTGGTAAGTTCCACGCACTCCTCACTCAGTTCCCAGCACTAACAGTCCCAACGTTTTCGGCGACAGTGGCCAAACATGGGGTGGAGCATTATATCACTACCATCGGGCTGCCCGTTTTTGCAAAAGCTCGGCGCCTGGACTCAGTTAAGCTGACCATAGCGCACGAGGAGTTTGCCAACCTGGAAAAACTGGGCATCATCAGACATTCGAAAAGCCCCTGGGCTTCACCATTGCACATGGTCCCAAAGTCTGATGGCTCGTGGCGACCTTGCGGTGATTTCCGCAGGTTGAATAACGCCACCGCACACGACTGCTACCCGATCCCACACATTCAAGATTTTTCGGTTCATTTGGCGGGAGCGCGCATTTTTTCTAAAATAGATTTAGTGCGCAGCTACCATCAGGTTCCAGTGCGCACCCAGGACATACTCAGAACAGCGGTAATAACTCCTTTCGGGCTTTTTGAGTTTTTGTGCATGCCTTTTGGACTCAAGGGGGCCGCACAGACATTCCAACGCATGATGGACACGGTGCTGCGCGACCTCCCTTTCGTGTTCGTCTACTTGGATGACATTTTAGTAGCCAGCACGTCCGAAATCAAACACGAAAACCACCTCACGGCAGTTTTCCGGAGGCTGGCAGAGCAGGGGTTAATAATTAACCCAGCGAAGTGCCAGTTTGGGGTAGCGCAGATTGATTTTTTTGGGCATCGCTTTTCGCCAGAAGGAGCGGTCCCTCTCCCCGATAAAGTGCACGCAATAACAAATTTTCCCCAACCTCAAATGGTCAAAGCGTTACAGGAGTTTTTGGGAATGGTTAATTTTTATAACCGTTTCCTCCCAAGTGCAGCGCAGCTCATGCAACCATTGTACGCGGCACTAAAAAAACAAAAACCCACAAATAAAATCAAATGGTCTCCTGAGCGGGAGCGCGCATTCTCTCAAGTCAAAACAGCGCTGGCAAACGCGGTTTTGTTGGCACACCCAGTTCCAACAGCCCGCATGGCCCTCACCACTGACGTGTCCGATTTAGCGGTAGGGGCGGTCGTTGAACAGTGGGTAGCGGGGACCTGGCAACCGCTCGCATTTTTCAGCAAAACCTTGCGCGATAGCGAGCGAAGATACAGCGCGTTCGACAGGGAGTTGTTGGCCCTACACTTAGCCATCCGCCATTTCCAGTTCTGGCTGGAAGGGCGCCGTTTCACCGCGTTCGTGGACCACAGACCGCTGACTTTTGCGATGGCCAAGATTTCTGAACCTTGGTCGGGCCGGCAGCAAAGACAGCTGGCCGCGATATCAGAGTTCACCACTGATATCCAGCATGTCGCAGGTAAACATAATGTAGTGGCAGACTGCCTCTCGCGTGCTGTGCCGGAGCCAGACCACGTGAGGGCAGAGTCTGCAGCCATGGCCGCGGGCCAGGGTAGCGACGAGGGAGCGTGCGCGGCCCCGGTCTGCGTGGGGTTAGATTATGCAGCCATAGCCGCGGAGCAGGTTAGCGATGCGGACGTGCGCACACTCCAGTCTGGACCAACAGGGTTAAGGCTGGAGCACAGGGTGCTGCAAATGGGTATGCCTCCCCTAATCTGCGATGTCTCCACGGGACGGCCGCGCCCCGTGGTACCAGCTGTGTGGCGCCACCGTGTTTTTGACCCGATCCATTCTGTGGCGCACCCAGGGGTGCGCGCATCGGTCAAAATGGTGGGGGAGAAATTTGTATGGCCGGGGTTGCGCAGACAGGTCAAGGAATGGGCGACAGCCTGCGTAGCGTGTCAGTGAGCCAAAATACTCAAACACACTAGAGCTCCTTTGGAGCCTTTTCACATTCCTGCTAAGCGCTTTGATCATGTGCATGTCGACTTGGTAGGCCCCCTCCCGTCGTCACAGCGGCACACACATCTATTGACGATGGTGGATCACACCACGCGTTGGCCAGAAGCGGTCCCTCTGGCATCAACCACAGCGGAAGAAGTGTCACGCGCATTTTTTAACAGCTTGGGTAGCTACGCGTTTTGGAGGCCCGTCGGACATAACGTCAGACAGGGGTCCTCAATTTGTCTCCGAACTCTGGTCGTCGATGGCCCACAGCCTAGGGGTGAAGATTCACCGCACTACCGCGTACAACCCCCAGGCTAACGGTTTATGCGAGCGTTTTCATAGGTCATTGAAAGCGGCCCTCAGAGCGTCACTTACGGATACAAATTGGGTTGACAAGTTACCATGGGTCTTATTGGGGTTGCGTTCTGCACCTAAGGAGGATTTGCAAGCCTCTCCAGCGGAATTAGTTTTTGCACAGCCTCTCTGTTTGCCAGGGGAATTTCTCCCCGATAATCCTGCCCCAAATTGCCCCCCCCCGCTCAGCTGTTGCAGAGCGGCACAGGATCAAACACGCTTCCTGGCCCGGTTCATCACAGTTTCCCACGCGTTTTTGTGCCGAAGGCTTTAAAAAATGCGGAGTTTGTTTTTGTGAGACATGATGCTTTTCGCAGATGCTGTTGTACCGGTCTGTTGTGGTGAAGAGGGAGCTTAGTTCTAAGGCAAAGCTGTCGATTTACCAGTCAATCTACGTTCCTACTCTCACCTATGGTCACGAGCTTTGGGTAATGACCGAAAGAACGAGATCGCGGATACAAGCGGCTGAAATGAGCTTTCTCCATAGGATTGCTGGACTCACCCTCAGAGATAGGGTGAGGAGCTCAGTCATCCGGGAGAGGCTCAGAGTAGAACCGCTGCTCCTCCACATTGAAAGGAGTCAGTTGAGGTGGTATGGGCATCTGATTAGGATGCCTCCTGGACGCCTTCCACTTGAGGTGTTTCAGGCACGTCCCACTGGGAGGAGACCCCGGGGCAGACCCAGGACTCGGTGGAGAGACTATGTCTCCCAGCTGGTCTGGGAACGCCTTGGTATCCCCTCTGAAGAGCTGGAGCAGGTGGCTGGGGAGAGGGAAGTCTGGGCTTCTCTGCTTGAACTGCTGCCTCCGCAACCCGGACCTCCGGAAAAGCGGTAGAAGATGGATGAATGGATGGATGGATGGATGGATGATGCTTTTCGCCCCAGCCTGCGCCCGCCTTACGATGGGCCATTCAAGGTGCTAGAAACAGGAGAGAAGCATTTTTTGCTAGATTTGGGAGGCAGAAAAGAATTGATTTATATTAACAGACTCAAACCCGCTTTTGTGTTGGCGGATGAAGAGGTGCAGTTGGCGAGAGTCCACCGTCGCGGTAGACCCCCTAGAGGGCATTCTACAGGACTCCCACAGAGATCGACTAACAGTTCTAATCCACAGGTGCAGACAGCAGCAAAGCCGGCTTTCAGCAGATACGGCAGGAGACTGAGAGTTAGGCAACTGGTGGATTGATGTGTAGTGATGTTATGATGTCATGTGTCTCTGGTTATGTTTGTCCCATTTAGACGTTTGGGGGGGGGGGGTCTTGTGGCGCATATGTTGGTTACATATTCCCCACAAATGTGTTGCTGTATGTTTATTGTGTGCTTCACGTCTCATGGAACAAAGAGGACTGAGACTCTGGGATTCAGCAAAGGAGTGTGAGATTCGGCCTTTGTTTCCGGGAGACGACCGGGGAAGATTTCCGGGCCACAGAGACTAGAGGACAATGGCGTGAGATCAAAGGGGTTACTTTGTGATTGAGATTAAGTACCATGTGACTGTATGTTTGATTAAACACCATGTGACTGCTGTTTCGTGCCCGGAGTATATAACCCCTGATGTGAGATGAAAACTTCCTCTTGATTTGCTTTGAGATTTGTTGGAGATGTGCTCTGCGAATAAAGCTGAATCTGAGGAGCAAACTCAGCCTCATCCTTGAACACATTCTCCACAAGCCAACCCATGAGATTCTTGAGATAACGTGAAGTGACTCTTCTCCCAAAGTGTTACTGCCTCTATTCGTGGTGAGGTAGGACAGACAACAGACACATTCATGCCTCGATTGGGCTCCAGTGATCGATCCACCAACTGCACACACACATATACATGACTAAACTGAGACAATAATTGGCCAAGAGGTTTTATTTATTTTATTTTGTGTGTGCACTTTATTATTCTGACTGACAATTTAAAAAGGACATTGTAAATGTATGCAAAATAAGAACTTTGTTTAATACAAGCCTGTTTTAGAAATTTATTCTTGTATCTTAATATTGATGTTCACACCCTCGGGCTTCAAGGCGTTCCTAATCTTCTGATTCTACTAATCTTCTACATTCTGTTAATGTAACAAAAGTTGGTTACAAATATAGTAACTTTTATTCATTTTCATCATTTTCATTTGTTTTATTGTCATTCATTTTTATCCATTGCAGATTGGGGGGAGGATATGGAGGTAGTGGAGGACTACAAATACCTGGGTGTCATGATCAGCAACGGACTGGACTGGAAATCTAACACTGATGCTGTGAACAAGAAGGGGATGAGCAGACTACTTTCTGAGGAAGTTGAGGTCCTTCAACGTGTGCAGTAAAATTTTGGCACTGCCAGCGCCATCTTCTTTGCTGCTTTCTGTTGGGGTAGCAGTATCAAAGCCAGCGACACCAAAAGACTTGACAAAATTATCAAGAAAGCTGGCTCTGTAATTGGTCTCAGGCTGGAGACTTTTGAGAATGTGGTGGAGAGGAGGACACTGAACAAACTGTTATCCATCATGGACAATCCTGATCACCACACACTGGACAGACAGTGGAGCACTTTCTCCGCTGTCTCCATCCATCCATCCATCCATCCATCTATTCCTGTACTTACAGTATGTTTAGTTCCTGTCATTTCTGCCTGCCTCAGTTCTGTTTGTGTTCTCCTTTCTATGGTCCTTCACTGCTGTCCCTGTCTCATTCTACTGTCAGTCTTCTCATCTGTTCTCATCCCTCTGTATTTATTGTTCGACCTCTAACAATTAATTAGTGGCTAAATTTTGACCTGCCACATTATAGGAGCAGAGGGCAGTGTTGGTAGATTTATAAAAAGTTGCAGTTTCTAAAACAGAAAATGATGATCATGGATACATCTGTGAATAAGAAGCTTTCAGTGTAGTGAAGTGCCTTCACTTCCGCCCTCCAAAGAGAGCAGACGCTTTTTCTTCCAGCGTTGGCTCCTTATCTCTCTCCTCCCCTAACTGACTGGATCCCAGCTTGCTATTGTCTGTCTGCGTGTCTCTACTGCTGATGATCAAACGAAATTATGGATTTAATAAGCTGGGCTTTGAACGCAATTGACACTGTTTTTTCAACGAGAAATTCTGGCCCGGGGGAGCCGATTTGCCCCGCAGGAACAGCGGCCGCGGGTTATTTGAAGGACACAAGTAATTGGAAACTCTTGTGCCTGTGTGATCTCTCTATCGAAGATGTTGAAGATTTATACCTCTTCGTAGCTATGGTCATCGGAATTTTACTGATTGGATCTGGGATTGTTCTGGTGTACCGCAAATTGAAGAAGATGGACGGAGCCTATCAAAATGCGGACCCGGCGAGGCTTAACCATCAAATTGACCAACTGGGCAGGACTCTGACAGCGGCTAATGGAGAACTGTCTAGGATAATGGATTACATCATGATCACGCTGAGAGCCGTCCATGATAATTTCAACGTCCAGCCATGAAGGATTTAAGCACTGAATCTGTAAGAGAATATAAAGTTTTTTCTCTGAAGTCAGTGCTATTCGACCTGATTCGACCTGTTTTGACGCCCTCACAGTCACAGTCCTCCAGATTATCTTCAGTTTACTTGTTTTCATAACATGGCGGACAGCATTTGACTCTCAAGGACAGCCAGCTGTCTGGCAAACTATTCCATCTGCTGTGCCAAGGACACACGCCTTTGCCAGACGGTAGACATAACATCTGCTGCTGAAGAGACTTTGTTGTCCTTAACTGATATCAACACCCTCACTCAACACCTTCACTCACACTGACTCACTATACTGACGTGAAGATTACACATTCACTGCTCTCTTTGTGTCTTTGTATGGTTTCTATTGTCTGCTACTTGTGCATTGAGAGTTTTTTTCTTGTAATCATAATATTGATCATATATATGACCTGTATTCTGACAAACAATGCTTTTTTCTCTCTCCTATTGTGTTTATCCTTTTTCTCCCCCATTGCTTCCTGTTCCCATTCTGCTGACAGGCGCGTCACTGACGCTGCCGCGTCACTGAAAATGTCAACTATGTCATTCTCAGTGTCAAGTCAAATCCCTCATATATTTATCAGTTATTTACTGTGAATCAGTTGTGTACTGTGAAGGACATCCACCTGGATGAGGCAGCCATGGTGCAGCGCCACTCCTTTCACCATTCATACACACATTAACACCTAGGGCCACTTTAGAGTCTCCAATCAACCCAACTGGCATGTTTTTGGAATGTGGGAGGAAACCAGAGCGCCAAGGATTAACCCACACAAGCATGAGGAGAACATGCAGAGAGGCCCCACTGCCTGGTGGATTTGAACCCATGACCTTCTTACTGTGAGGCAGTAGTGCTAACAGAGGTTCCACTGTCATGAATCTGGGCATTCAAGTGTTTCATCCTTCAACATACACACAAAACCTTTCATAGGTGCTCTGCACTGTGTGTCTATATACAGTGTGGCAAAAAAGTATTTAGTCAGCCACCAATTGTGCAAGTTCTCCCACTTTAAAGATGAGAGAGGTCTCCAATTTTCATCATAGGTATACCTCAACTATGAGAGACAAAATGAGAAAAAAAAATCCAGAAAATCACATTGAAGGATTTTTAATGAATTAATTGGTAAATTCCTCAGTAAAATAAGTATTTGGTCACCTACAAACAAGCAAGATTTCTGGCTCTCACAGACCTATAACTTCTTCTTTAAGAGGCTCCTCTGTCCTCCACTCGTTACCTGTATTAATGGCACCTGTTTGAACTCGTTATCAGTATAAAAGACACCTGTCCACAACCTCAAACAGTCAGACTCCAAACTCTACTATGGCCAAGACCAAAGAGCTGTCAAAGGACACCAGAAACAAAATTGTAGACCTGCAGCAAGCTGGGAAGACTGAATCTGCAATAGGTAAGCAGCTTGGTGTGAAGAAATCAACTGTGGGAGCAATTATTAGAAAATGGAAGACATACAAGACCACTGATAATCTCCCTCGATCTGGGGCTCCACGCAAGATCTCACCCCATGGGGTCAAAATTATCACGAGAACGGTGAGCAAAAATCCCAGAACCACATGGGGGGACCCAGTGAATGACCTGCAGAGAGCTGGGACCAAAGTAACAAAGGCTGCCATCAGTAACACACTACGCCGCCAGGGATTCAAATCCTGCAGTGCCAGACGTATCCCCCTGCTTAAGCCAGTACATGTCCAGGCCCGTCTGAAGTTTGCTAGAGAGCATTTGGATGATCCAGAAGAGGATTGGGAGAATGTCGTATGGTCAGATGAAAACAAAATAGAACTTTTAGGTAAAAACTCAACTTGTCGTGTTTGGAGGAGAAAGAACACCATACCTACTGTGAAGAATGGGGGTGGAAACATCATACTTTGGGGATGTTTTTCTGTAAAGGTACCAGGACGACTGATCCGTGTAAAGGAAAGAATGAATGGGGCCATGTATCGTGAGATTTTGAGTGAAAACCTCCTTCCACCAGCAAGGGCATTGAAGATGAAACATGGCTGGATCTTTCAGCATGATAATGATTCCAAACACACTGCCCGGGCAACAAAGGAGTGGCTTTGTAAGAAGCATTTCAAGGTCCTGGAGTGGCCTAGCCAGTCTCCAGATCTCAACCCCATAGAAAATCTTTGGAGGGAGTTGAAAGTCTGTGTTGCCCAGCGACAGCCCCAAAACATCACTGCTCTAGAGGAGATCTGCATGGAGGAATGGGCCAAAATACCAGCAACACTGTGCGAAAACCTTGTGAAAACTTACAGAAAAGGTTTGACCTCTGTCATTGCCAACAAAGAGTATATAACAAAGTATTGAGATGAACTTTTGTTATTGACCAAATACTTATTTTACCGAGGAATTTACCAATTAATTCATTAAAAATCCTTCAGTCTGATTTTCTGGATTTTTTTTTTCTCATTTTGCCTCTCATAGTTGAGGTATACCTATGATGAAAATTGGAGACCTCTCTCATCTTTTAAGTGGGAGAACTTGCACAATTGGTGGCTGACTAAATACTTTTTTACCCCACTGTATATGTATATATTTATAGTAATATGTACTGTTCTTGTTTTTTTCTTGCCTTCTGATTGTTGCTCTGAGTGTTGCTATCCCTGTGCTGTTGCAATCCTGGAATTTCCCCATTGTGGGACTAATAAAGGCTTATCTTATCTTATCTTATCTTATCTTATTCCACCAGTGAATGAGTTCATTTATATATATATATACAGTATATATATATATATATATATATATATATATATATATATATATATATATATATATATATATATATATATATATATATATATATATACATACACACACACACACACACACACTAGTGCATACCTGTGCATGCCCATAGAAACTAAGTATAAGTAAGTAAGTCTGCATGCCCGTAGAAAGCAGGTGTAAGCAAGCACGTCAGCACTCATTCAGTGATGCTGGCTTTTGATCTTTGATGGTGTCATAGCGAGTCCTATGCTCTTTGATGATGTCGTAGTGAGTCCTATGATCATGAGTGATGACTGCCTTTGAGCTTTGATGATGGCATAGCGAGTCCTATGATGCCTGCATTAGCAAGTCCATGATGCCTGCATTTGATCTTTGAGATGTCATAGCGAGTCCTATGATCGTAACTGCCTTTGATCTTTGATGTCCTATGATTGTGAGCTTGAGTAATGCCTGCATTTGGTCTTTGATGTCATAGCAAGTCCTATGATCATGAGTGATGCCTGCCTTTGATCTTTGATGTCCTATTATCGTGAGTGATGCCTGCCTTTGATCACAGACACACACACAGATTTTCTTGAGCCTACTATGGCTTGCGTCTATATGATGTCATACACACGTCATGTAGAGATCATAGACACATCATAGGCGATTGTATGATCTTTTAGCGAGTCCTATGGTCATGACAGGAGTCACATCGTCACAGCTTTGATGATGTCATAGTGAGTCCTATGATCTTTGATGGCATAGCAAGTCCTATGATGCCTGCATTTGATCTTTGATGATGTCATATGATGCCTGTGTTTGATCTTTGATGATGTCATAGTGAGTCCTATGATTGTGAGTGATGCCTGCCTTTGATGTTTGATGTCCTATGATTGTGAGTGAGCGTGAGTGATGCCAGCTGTTGATCTTTAATGACATCATAGCGAGTCCTATGATCGTGAGTGATGCCTGCCTTCGATATTTGATGTCCTATGAATGTTGCCTACCTTTGATCACACAAAGACACACACAGAGATTTTCTTGAATCAGTCTATACTATGGTTTTTATATGACCTCATATAGACATCAATGTGCACATCATAGGCGATCCTATGATCTTTTAGCGAGTCCTATGGTCGTGACACACAGACAGACACATACACACACTATATATACTGTATACAGTATATACTGTATATATACACAGTATATACTGTATATATATATATGGATGATGATGATATATATACTGTATATATACTGTATATATATACGTATATATACTGTATATATCGTCGTCGGCCTCCGTCGGTCTATGATGACCATGGAAGAGAATCCTAAACGTCTACTCTGCTGGAACAGCACCACCTGTGGCTGAACAGGCCGATGCGCAAATGGCAGTCCCTGTCACACAGGTCGCACTTGTGGGTGGTCTCTGTGCTGCTTGGTCTTGTGGCGGTTCTTCCTGCGGGTCCTTTTTTCATCTGCTGCAGCAGTCAGTCTCTCTTCATCCACCTTGAGCTGTCTGGTCAGGGTGCCTCTCCATTTGGAGCGGTCCATTGCAAGGTCCTCCCAGCGCTCTGTGTTGATCTCCAGGGCCTTCACGTCTCTCTTGCAGACGTCTCTAAAGCGCAGCTGTGGGCGGCCAACGTCTCTCCTGCCAGTCGCCAGTTCTCCGTAGAGGACGTCTTTGGGGATTCTGCCATCCTCCATACGGTGAACGTGGCCTAGCCAACGGAGCCTGCGCTGCCTGAGTAGAGTGAACATGGAGGGAAGGCCGGCGCGGGACAGAACTTCTGTGTTGGGCACTTTGTCCTGCCAGGATATGTCCAGGAAGTGGCAAATGCAGCGCAAGTGGAAGGAGTTCAGTCTCTTTTCCTGCCGGGCGTATGTTGTCCACGTCTCACTCCCATAGAGCAGTGTGCTGATGACGCAGGCGTTGTACACTGCCATCTTCGTCTTGACAGAGAGTTTGGGATTCTCCCACACTCGTGTGGTGAGGCGAGCGAGTGTGAAGGCTGATTTTCCAATCCTCTTGTCGATCTCTGTATCAAGGGAGAGGTTGTTGCTGATTGTGGACCCCAGGTACGTGAACTGATTCGCGACCTCCAGCTCGTAGTCGTCGATGGTGATGGTTGGTGGTGCCTCCGTGCCTTGCGCCAAGACGTTAGTCTTCTTCAGGCTGATGGTAAGCCTGAAGTCCTTGCATGCCTGGGAGAAGTGGTCCATCAGGGTCTGAAGCTCCTGCTGTGTGTGGGTTGTGACTACAGCGTCGTCTGCGAACAGCATGTCTCTGATTAGAGACTCGCGTACTTTGGTTCTGCCTTTCAGGCGGGCGAGGTTGAAAAGCCTGCCGTCAGATCTTGTGTGCAGGTAGATTCCCTCTGTTGCTGTGCTGAAGGCATGCCTCAGGAGCATAGCAAAGAAAATCCCAAAGAGGGTTGGCGCAAGTACACAGCCCTGTTTCACTCCGCTGCGTATGTTGAATGGCTCTGAGACGTTGCCGTCATGCTGCACTATCCCCTGCATGTTGGTGTGAAACGATTCAATGAGGCTTTGCAACTTTGGTGGGCATCCTATCTTTGGCAGGATCTTGAAAAGGCCCTATCTGCTGACCAGATTGAACGCTTTGGTGAGGTCGATGAAGGCGACGTACAGGGGCATGTTCTATTCTCTGCATTTCTCCTGGAGTTGGCGGATGGAGAATATCATGTCTACCGTCGATCGCTCAGCGCGGAAGCCACACTGAGACTCGGGGTAGACACGTTCGGCAAGCTTCTGTAGACGAACGAGAACAACTCGTGCGTAGACTTTGCCAACAACGCTGAGGAGGGAGATGCCCCTGTAGTTGTTGCAGTCACTTCTCTCCCCTTTGTTTTTGTAGAGGGTGATAATCTTGGTGTCCCTCATGTCCTGTGGTACGGCACCTTCCTTCCAGCACTGGCAGAGGAGTCATGCAATGGCAGCAGTAGGGCGGTCTTGCAGTGCTTGATCAGGTCGGGGGGTATGCCGTCGTCGCCGGGTGCCTTGCCAGCAGCCAAGCTATCAATGGCCTTGCTGAGTTCATCGATGGTTGGCTCAGCGTCAAGTTCGTCCATGGATGGCAGGCAGTCAATGGCATCAAGGGCTGACGGTGTCACAGTGTTCTGTCTGGAGTAGAGGTCGGAGTAGTGTTCCACCTATCTCTCCATCTGCTTGTTTTTTTTTGTGATCATCTCCCCAGTGGAGGATTTGAGGGGGGCCATCTTGCTCTGAGCCAGACCAAGTGCTTTCTTGATGCCATCGTACATACCACGGATGTTCCCTGTTATGGCAGTGGTTTGAATGTCTTGGCTGAGCTGAGTCCAGTACTCGTTTGCACAGCGCCGAGCAGTCTGCTGAACTTTGCTTCTTGCAGCCCTGAGAATCTGGAGATTCTTCTCATTTGGGTACTTCTTGTACTCAGCAAGTGCTGAGCGCTTGGCTTCAATGACGGGGGTCATCTCAGTCAACTTGGCATCAAACCAGTCCTGTGACTTCGAGGTCTTCCTCCCAAAGGTAGCCAGGGCTGTGCAGTGAATGGTGTTTCGCAGCTCTTCCCACTTCTGCTTTGCAGATTCTCCTTCTTGTGGTACACCAAGTTCCTTCTCAAAGGTGGAGGAAAACTGCCCAACAAGTTCCGGTTGGGCCATCTTGCTGGTGTCAATCCGTGCCTTTCCAGGCTATCTAGCACGATGGAATTTCTTCAGCTGCAGCTTGACCTTGCAACACACCAATGAATGGTCTGTGTCGCAATCTGCACTCTGGAACGAGCAGGTGATTAGCACATTCTTCAGTGAGGTGCGCCTGGTCAGGATCAAGTCCAGCTGGTGCCAGTGCTTTGAGCGCGGATGTCGCCAGGAAACCTTGTGTTGGGGCTTGGTCTTGAAGAACGAGTTTGTGATGCACAGATCATGATATGTGCAGAACTCGAGCAGCCGCTGTCCGTTGTCGTTCATTCTGCCCACGCCAAATGGTCCAAGACAGGAGGGCCAGGAGTCGTGGTCAGCACCCACTCTGGCATTGAAGTCTTCAAGGAGAATGAGTTGTTCAGAGTTGGGGATGATCCTGACAGTTGTTGCGAGATTCTCGTAGAATTCGTCTTTTGCCTCTGGTGTGGCTGTCAGTGTTGGGGCATACACACTGACGAGGGTGACTGGGCCTTGAGTGGTGTTTAGGCGGAGGGTGAGGAGTCGTGCAGAGCCATTGCTGCCCGGTTCCACCATCTTCAGCAAGGTGTTCTTCACTGCAAAGCCCACTCCGTGTTCCCTGTGTTCGTCACTGCCCTTTCCCTGCCAGTAGAACGTGTAGTCCTTCTCTCTCAGTGTACCTGCGTCAGCCAACCGTGTTTCCTGGAGGGTGGCGATATCCACTCCCAGTCTCTTCAGCTCATTATTGATGATGGCAGTCTTCCTGGTGTCGTTGATGTCCTTGAGGTTAGCAGCGAGTCCTGTCATCATAGTGCGGACGTTCCAAGTTCCCAGTTTTAGAGTTGGTCTCTTTTGTTTTTTTGTCTTGCCTGGTGTGAAGGTTCTCAGCCTGCTGTTCGGACTTCTCCTCATTCCCATGCACCCAATGAGGAAAGCAAGCTGTGGCGGGACAACACCTTATTGGCTGGGGGCTGCCCAGCTTGAGGTGGGCGGTAGCTGTCCAGTGAGATCCGATGATCCCTCCCACCATCGGGAACAACCCCTGGCGCCGCGCTCTACGCCAATTGAGCGGTGGCTTATAACCGGTAACTGTCATTCCCCATGTTTTGTCTACGCCAAAGGCGAAGCTGGAGTGTCCTCTCCAGTGATCCAGTGTTCTACCTTCCAGCGTTGGGCGTTGGTAGGATTCAAGCCTGGGCAGGAAGCTGTGGAGGACAAGATGTTGCCCATGCAGCATGTCCCCCCTCTCCACGTCACTGATGAATCCAAAGGAACAGCAGGGCTGCTACAGTTTGGCACCAGCGCCGTCGCAGGAGCTGCCAGAACGATGTTGAGCACAACAGAGAACTGCCTTAGGGGCTCCAACTCCGGATTTTTCCTCAGGGTTGACTCCCAAAGCCTTTCCTGTGACCGGGTGTGCCGCAAGGCAGCGGAGGTTTGAAATCAGGGTTTACCTTCCCCTAGATGGGCTACCTTCCCAGGTTGACGAGCCACCATCTACCCAAAGCATCTGGTTTTAAGGCGCCAGAGATCCGCCCTCGCCCCTTCTCCTATTAGTAAAAGCAGTTCCGCCGGGCTTAGAGACTAAACCACACGGGCAGGCTAGGAGTTGGACTTAGTTGTCAGAGGCTTTTCGAGACGCACGCCATAAGGAGCATTTTATGAGCACTGGGAGCTTAACCCCAGTGCTGCTCCTGGCTATGACAACCTTGGAACCATATATATATATATATATATATATATATATATATATAAATATATATATATATATATATATATACTGTATATACACTACCATTCAAAAGTTTGGGGTCACTTAGAAATTTCCTTATTTTTGAAAGAAAAGCACTTTTTTTCAATGAAGATAACTTTAAACTAATCACAAATACACTCTATACATTGCTAATGTGGTAAATGACTATTCTAGCTGCAAATGTCTGGTTTTTGGTGCAATATCTACATAGGTGTATAGAGGCCCATTTCCAACAACTATCACTCCAGTGTTCTAATGGTACAGTGTGTTTGCTCATTGTGTCAGAAGGCTAATGGATGATTAGAAAACCCTTGTGCAATCATGTTAGGTCTGCAATGCTGTAATTGCTGCAAATGGAGGATTCCTTGACGAAAGCAAAGTTTGAAGGAAAAAATTATTATTTCAAATACATATCATTATTTCTAACCTTGTCAATGTCTTGACTATATTTTCTATTCATTTTACAACTCATGGTGGTAAATAAAAGTGTGACTTTTCATGGAAAACACAAAATTGTCTGAGGTGACCCCAAACTTTTGAACGGTAGTGTATATACAGTATATATGCCAACAATCAAATATAAAAGAAGAAGAAGAAGTGTCTCACAACAGGGCGCTGAAGACACAGGCGACGAGAGGCTCCCAGTCCAGGACACAGTCCAGGAACAGCTGATTTTTTTCGCACATGGGGAGTTGTTCGGAGCTCCTTGTGCAGGGATGTGGAGTGGTGATGGTTAAGTCGGTGGCGGTAATGCACTCCTTATAAGAACTCCTTATACAAAGATATAGAGTGAAGAAGACGAAGAAGAGGTTGCCAATCGAGAAGAATTCTGACTTTTGATACATAGATGCTTACTGAGTGAAGTATGTGGCAGTAAGGACTACAGCTCCTGACCAGCTAGAGTGATGATATAGAGTGAAGTACGTGGTGGTAATGCACCTGTAAGCTGGTTGCCAACCGCCAATCAAATCTAAGAGAAAAGGAAGAAGAGAAAGGGTCTGGAGAGACAGACACACACACAGTTCAAGACAGACCGCACCTTGGACACAGTCCAAGGACGCATAATTTTTTCACACATAAGGAGTTGTTCAGAACTTCTTATCAAAGATATAGAGCGATGATAATCAAGTCAGTGGTGGTAATGCACCTGTAAGCTGGTTGCCAACTGCCAATCAAATCTAAAGAAGAAGAAGACACGCAGACAGAGATTTCTTGAATTATATATGGAGTGAAGAAGAAGGAGGAGAGAGGGCTTTGATTTCTTTTTTTATGGAGGACTTATCTTGGCAACTGCCACGGCCAAAATGTGTAGAGTGATGATATAGAGTGAAGTATGTGGCGGTAATTCACCTGTAAGCTGGTTGCCAACCACCAATCAAATCTAAGAGAAGAAGAAGTATCTCACAAAAGTGAGTACACAGACAGAGATTTCTTGAATTATATATAGAGTGATGATAACGCATCGGGATGCTTTTGGGTGGACTTGCTCAATACCACACCTCACCTGAATTTTTTCACACGAGTTGTTCAGAACTCCTTATACGGGGATGTAGAGTGATGATAACCAAGTCAGTGGTGGTAATGCACCTGTAAGCTGGTTGCCAACCGCCAATCAAATCTAAAAGAAGAAGAAGAAGAAAGTGAGTACTCTAAAAGTGGCCCTAAGAGTGAATGTGAATGGTGAAGGGACTGGCGCCACACTGTGGCTGCCTCATCCATCCAGGTGGATGCCCTGAATTTCCCACTGGGATTAATAAAGTATTCAAAATACAAAAAAAAAAAAAAATACCACCACTTACTGACATGGAAAAACCACTATAGGCGCCCATGCATAACAATGGCAAACTATCTGCAGTTTTTTGGACCAATTAAGAAGTGAAATTAGACAATTTCCTGAGGACCCATTAATGTTCTGTCAATGACCCCCTGGGGTCCTGGGACCCTTGGTTGAAAAAACAAGTCTGTAGGAAGCTACATGGTGAAAGCAGGACACAGTTGGAATTATTCAGGTGGGTCCTGTATATTATTGGTTAACTCTAAACATTTTTCAATCACGTGATTAACCACAGCAAGACACTGAAACAGACACCATCTAATGGGTTGTGCCACTTTCCAAATTGAATTCCACACAGCTGAGCTGAGGAAAAAAATCAGGGAGTCTACTTAAAAGCCTAAGCTGTGTTCCGATCACCCAATAGTGTACTCCGAAGTGGACAGCACAGGATATTCCGCCCTATTAAGTGAGATTCCAAACCAAAGAGAGTGAACGGTCTTCAGCTCAAAGGGAACTGAGAACCGAGCAGGGAAGAAGTGAACAACCGGACATCACTTCACTGGAAGTTGACAGGAAGATTACCCATAAGCCATTGTGCCTCAAATAAGAGTAAAACAAGCTATTGTTGCTAACGTTATTAACAAGCTAAACTGATGTTGGTTATTGTTTATATCAACTGATAGTAATAAAATATATTTGAATTAATATTTTATTTAAGAAATATAAATTATCCTCCATAGTATCAGTATGTGTCCATGGCTACCATGGTAACGCACAGAGGAGGGAGCCGACGGTTACAGGGTATTTCAAATGGAGAAATTTTGTGAAGGGCAGTTAACTTAACTGATATTCCCTGAAAACGAAGCAGGGAGTAGAGAATACAGTTGAAGTACACTGTAGATTTATTTTTTATTTATTTAGCGAATGCAAAGTCCTTAAGCCAAGCAGTTGCCTCCTGGTTTGCTGTATGGAGGGTGTGTAATCCTCCTTCCAGTCTTTGGAGCGGGCAAGCCTCTATGATGTGTTCCATAGTTTGCTCCTCTCCACATGCGCACAGTGGGCTAGGGCTACTGCCCCATCTGTGAAGGCTGGCCAAGCAGGGGCCATGTCCAGTCCTGAAGCGATTGAGTGTAGACCACTGTCTCCTTGGGAGGTTGGTGCCCGGGACCTGTTGGTTGGGGTCTGGATCTACGTTCTGTAGATCAGAACGTAGCTCTAATGCAGGTTGCTCTAATGCAATCATGTGCCATGGTGGGCCAAGACCGTGCGGGCTTTACCTCCAACCAGTGTCTTCAACAGCAGATTTCACTGAATTTCTTCCCACTGATTGCTGATAAGTGAAAACACTTGCTGAAGAGACTGGGTAGAAGAGAAAACCAGCAGGGTCTTGGCCCTCCATGGCACATGATTGGACACCCCTGGCCTAGTGTATCTACTCTGCAATACAGAATATAACCCTTGGCATTGAAATTAAAAGACACCTGGCACTGTGCAGACTTAAAATGGCCATTATTTTGTAAATTATTAAACTGAATCCTGACCAGCTCACACCGTGGAACCAAATAAAGTGACAAGTCTCTGTTATATCAACTCATGTTCTGTTGTGATTACTTGTGATTTATTTATTTAGTTAGTTATTTATTTTAAGCACTGGCTGCTAGTCAGTTCGTTGCTTTAATCTCCGTCTCCTGTCCCACCTTTCTATCACCTTGACAACTAGCAATTACTCTGAATCCATGTGATCCAATTTAGGCTTTTATATTGCCTTTCTGCTGTGCATTGTGTGTGTGTGTGTGTGTGCGCGCGTGTGTATTAGAGCAGTCTGTAAAGCTCATCGTCACATTGTTGTCAATGCAAACTGACAGGCTGTCAACAACACTATCCTTTCTCTTACTCCATCCCTCCTATTTTATCTCTCTAGAGTGCAGTGATCAAAGGTTTGAGTCTGTCTCACTGTAAATACATAATAACAAACAGTGGACCATGGAAATTTTGGGAAATAAACATTTGCTGAAAATTTGTAGCTTTAAATTAACTTTCTATCCTAACCTAGGGTCCAGGAAGTCCATAATATTTTAGTGGTTAGTCTTTTGGTTGTCTAAGGCAGGGAATTGTGGAATGTTTTAAAATGCCAATGACGTATGGCTCATTATGAAACAGAGAATAAATCTGTGCTGCCCCTCACATTCAGCTTTCACCCCGCAACTCTCCTGGAAAATTGTGAGGAACTCTTCTGTGGTTAAACGTGATTATTTTTTAGAGCCAGAAGCTCCTTATTCTCTGCAGTGGTAAAAATATGACTTTTGATATGACAAAAAAGTAACTGCAGCTCTCTTTTTTTCTTGTGAATGTATACATTTTTCCCAGTGTTGTAGTCGAGTCACCACATTCCAGTCCAAGACTGAGCCCAAGTCATTGCATTCTGAGGCCAAGTCCAAGCCACCACATTATTTCAGAGGCCAACTTCAAAGTGCTTTGCAAAATTTGCATTTCGCCCTGTTTCCTTCTCCCTTTCTCCTCATACTCCTCATGATCAGTGAATCCAAACTGAATGATTCGTGATTTGGAAGACATGACTGACTTGTCAACGTACAGCTTTTTTTCTCGATAGGAAGCAGCATCGCAATAACTCGTGCAAGAGATGTCAAAAATCAGATGTGTACTGCACAACACAGTACTACTTGCAGAGGTCATGTATGCATGCACTAAACGCAGCCAACATAGCAGCAAAGTATTGCATAATGTTTTCACACTATGCACCATGTACTGTACCGCAGGCACGTTTGCATAGTGAGCGGATACATGTACTAGTGCAGGTACTGCCTAAACTTGCTAGTCTGTACATGTACCAGTACTGAACATGTACATGTATAGTGAATCGACAAGCACAAAGATTAAGCCGTCATGTACATGTACTAGTACATGAATGGTACTACACTGTACATGTACATGCACTAGTACTTGCGGGGGTCATGCATGCATGTGCTACATGTGTAAATGCTAAGCACAACCAGAGTAGCAGCAAAGTAGTGCAGTGCATTATACTACTGTGTACTATTACCGCATGCACATTTACAATGTGAACAAATCAACAAGCAAAAAGATTAATCCGCCTCAGTCAAATCTTATAAGTGCACACGATACCAGTCTATGGAAATGATAGAAAAGTTTCACATCTGTAATTTGTTTTGTCTCGGAGTCTGTGTGAAAGTGCTAAAGATGCTGATGCAGCTGTACTTTGTTATCGCTTGTTTTAGTTCGCATGTACTATTCTGGTGTGACTGGTGCTGAAAGAGTGTGATGTTCCTGAGAAAGAGATAATCTGTACACCAAGTTTTGACCAGATGTACTGAACCAATCACCATGGACATTTTCTCCTCCACCTCTCAGATAACAGAGAGCTTAAAGGACTGAGCGATGTGTATTTGAGTCAGAATGATGCGCGAATAGGCTCTGAGACTGTTTTTGTATTGTTCTCCACTGGCCAGTATAACCCAATGACTTCCACAGGCGCTCCATTGCACCATAAGCCCCTAGTGGTCAAGATTTTTTTCAAGACAATATTCAGTTCAGATGTCAGAGATTTCCAAGGCTATAACTTGAAAGTGGTAAGAGATAATGGCTTACTGTCAATTAGAAAGATGTAGAATATGATCCAAAGTTTGAGATAGGAGTAAATTTAAGCATCTAATTTGCATAATGCCACAGCAGCCATATCGCATTAAATAACTTTCAGTCAAAAGTGGACTTTGGACATATTTACACAAAAAATGGTTTTGTTTTTTGTCACCATTTTTTGTTTTGGGCATTTTGTTATCTTATCTTCAAAGTATATGAACCAGAAAATCAGTTACACTGTAAACGAACAAACAAATTTGTCACTTACTGCTAGCCAGACAGCTCTCACTTCCATCCTGGTCATTATTTTGCCTTCTGTCAGTCATTTTCGCTTTCTCTCCCACATCCAGAAACTGTTATGATTATTCCACCTCAATTTTGCTTTAATTCCGCCACTATTTATCATATATGGCGACACGGAACCGGCGCGATTGTTCTACCCAGTCACATGGCGATGGCATCGATAGCAGGTGAACATCAACCAGCTTCGCACACCCTCTGTTACAACAAAATGTAGATATTTACCTTCATAAGCTAAATAATCTCTTTTTAGAATCATAGTTGGCAAATTCGGGAGCAAATGCTTCCTCAGTCTTGCAATCGAGTAAGATCTAGATTTGTTTACAAACTCTTCTTCTCTGGTGAGGTTTCAGGATGGTTCTATGTCCACCATAAGTCCTCCAAGGCAAGAGCAGTAAGTTATACATGTGCATCCTTTGTACAACTTAAATCAGCTAGGCAGTTTTTGGCAATGTCATATAAACATCACATGACAGGCACAGCGCTGCACCTGTGGCAGTGGGGGTGTTATCTGTCCATGAAATCTTGCCACAATAAGGTGTTATCTGTCCAGAATCAGAATCAGAATCAGAACCAGAATCAGAATCAGATTTATTGCCATTGTTCATGTAGTACACAAACTAGGAATTTGTCTCAGTGCAATGCTGCAACCATGAAATGTCCATGAAATCTTGCCACAGTAAGGTGTTAACCTTTCCTGCTTCAGCCTCCAGACCGTGGTCAAGAAGCACAGGGGAGATGATCCTCCAGGGCCGAAGCTAGTGTTAGCTCCGGGGTTAGCTCCCTTCTTTTTACTCACAACAGCAGTGGGAAAGCAGAAAATAGGACACGGTGGCTTGCCTGAGGAGCTTTAGCATTTATTACTTCACCAAGGCAGCATACACTGTATATTTACTGCTTACTCTTGCTCCAAACGCCAGCTCTATACTCTTTTCAGTCTCAACATGGCCTAACCGCCAACATTCTCTCAAGCAACAAGCCGCCAACAAGCGCCAACAAGCACCAACCGCCAACAAGTGCTGCTCTCTCACCAACACTCTAGCTCGACCACGCGTGCAGAGCTCACCCCCTTAAAGGGAAACACACACCGATCCTGCAACACTACCCCCACTCTGGATGGCAATAATGGAATTAATTCCACTCCAGCACACTAGCAGACATAAACCAATATTCATACCATACAGATATGGATTCTTGTTTGGATTCAGTCCATAAAGAATACTGTGTACCCATTTTCACGGTCCATCCTTGGGCAGTAGTGTGGAATTCAGTTCATCAGTGAAGTGAGATCATCTGAGAGCACACATTAGACAAACAACATAAAATCTGAAAAGGCATTAGCAACACCTCCTGTTCAGAATACTTGAATACAGTTAACCCCTACCTAGGCGTTCAAGAGCTTATGAAGCTACACTTCTATGTTTACAACACAGAATACAAGGAACAGTGTGAATAGCACGACAACTGTTATTCAGGCTTTTTTTTTTTTTAGCATGAACATACAAGATTGGAACAATTTTTTTTTTTTTTTAAGCTCAATGTGGAACTATTACTGAGAAGAGCTCCAGAACATTAAATGTCTGAACTTTAGCAATTGTCCATTACATTCAAAATTAATGCATCACCCACTCCCCATACCTGACCGGTGCCCTTCTCCGACATCTTGCCCTTGGAGAACGCTGGTTCTGATGGTATGATGTTCTCATACTTCCTGCCTGGCACAGAGGTCGTTCAGCAGCCAAGGCATATGGAGGAGGAGGGGTAGAAGGGAGTAGGGCAGCAGTCACAGTAGTGTCCTCCGTGACACGGGATGAATGGGTGCTGCAGATCACCTACTACTCAGATCCACGGAATAGCTGGAACAGAACCAACTCAGAGTCTGCAGAACCCTGGTCTAAAGCGGGTGGTGCAACTTCTTCTGGTGTCCAGCCCAGCGCTTGCTCCAGGGCCCAGGTGTTGTCGAGAGGTTCACGACAGCAGTAGGGTTTGAGCTGATTGTGGTGAACCACTTTCACCTTGGTCCGAGGCCCCTTTTGGATGCGGTACACCAAGTCATCCAGCTGACCCAGGACGAAGTCTGGTCCTTCATAAGATGGCAGGAACTTCTTGACTTTATTTTTGACTTTATAGGTGCCTTTGACAAGGTACCACACAGCATCTCCGACCTTATACTGTGTACTACAGTAGTTTTTGTCATACTGTCTCTTAGCCCACCTCACTGACTCCCCGAGAATGTCTCTGGCGATTTGGTGAGCCATCTCCAAGCACTCATGCATCTGTCGAACAAACCTGGGCACTGAGGTAGGTAGATCAGAATCTGGGGAAGACCAGCTACCAGGTCAATTGGTTCGCTCACTTCACGGCCAAACATCATGAAGTTAGGGCTGAAAGCAGTCGCACTATGTTTTGTTGTTCTATAGGCCATGAGGGCATAAGGAATCATGAGGTCCCAGTCCCAGTGACAACGCTCAGTGCTTGTGGCCAGGATCTTTTGCAAGGTGGCATTAAACCTTTCAACTTGGCAATCAAATTGAGGTTGGAAGGGTGTGGTGTGCGTCTTCTCTATGCCAGACTGTGCACACATTCCCTGGAACACTTCAGACTCAAAGTTCTGGCCTTGATCGCTGTGCAGCATATGGGGAACTCCGTAACAACACACCCACTATGATGCAAACACTTCAGCCACCATTTCAGCTTTAACATCGGGCAAAGGAAAAGCTTCAACCCACTTTGTGAAATATTCTTGTATGGTCAGAATGTAACGGTTCTTGCGCTCTGTTTCATTCAAGGGCCCCATGGTGTCCAAAGCCACTCGCTCCATCGGGCCTCCTACTCTGACAGTTTCCATGGGTGCTTGGGGTGTTTTCAGGGGTCTAGTTTTGGACTGACAGCTTGTACATGTATGGCACCAGAGTGACACGTCTTCTCTCATGTGGTACCAATAATATCGAGTCTGCAGCCGGGCTACTATGCGTTCTACACCAAAATGTGCACCGACTGGCCCTTCATGAATCTGTCTCATTACACCAGACCGGAGCGCATGTGGCAACAAAACTTGCGGGTAAAATTGAGTGTCATCCAAACAGTAGAACTGCCAGAGCAGTACTCAATCTCTGACGTAGAGCCTTTTCCACTGGCTCCAATATGCTTTGGTGGCTAGACTATGCGAAGATATGGTTACCCAAGAGGGGCGTTCACCACCATTCTCCACCCAGGCTTTGATGGGGGCGATGTCTGGGTCGGCCTCCTGTGCCTGACAGAGCTCCTCCAGGGACCAGCCAGAAAACAATTTATTTTCATTTGTTTTAGTCAGGCAGATTTTCTCACGTGTTTAATGCCTCTGTCTCAGTGGGACTATTTTCACCTACTCCTCTAGACTTACAGCTGTAAAATCAGGACTTCCCTCTACTCCCACTGGGCTCAGTGGCTCTTGGCCAGCAGCTGAATCCAACTCACACTGGGAGAGGGGTCTGGAAGTTTGCAGGGACAGGATTGGTGGCAGGGCCTCCTGGACAGGCTATTGGCATTGCTATGTAGCCTGCCAGGGTGGTGGACAATCTCAAAATTGTATTCACCAAGTCTCTCAAACCACCTAGCAAGTTGACCCTCAGGTTCCTTCATCTTAGTCAGCCAGCACAGACTGCTGTGGTCAGTGCGTACAATGAAAGGTCGGCCCAGCAGATACTGATGGAAGTGGGATGTGTATTCCACCACAGCTAACAATTCACGCCGCATAGTGCAATAGTTCTGCTCAGTTAATAAGAGTTTATGGTTCCCATACGCCAGCACAAGCTCTCTGCCCTGCTGAACTTGTGACAGTACGACGCCGATGCCAGTGTCACTTGCGTCAGTGTCCAATATCATGTCACCTTGATCTAGTGGATAACCAAGGACTGGTGCGATGGTCAGCAGGTGCTTTAGCTCATGGAATGCGAATTGGCATTTCTCAGTCCACTGGAACCGAGCATTTTCAGTGGATATGCATCTTTAAATGTGCACTCATTTAATGCTCTGTAGTCTATGCAAAGTCGATAATTACAATCTTTTTTACGAACCATGACAATGGGTGAAGCCCAGCCACTATGACTGTGGCGGGCCAGGCCAGTTTCGAGACTCTGTTGTATTTGTTTATCAGCATTTTGTTGTTTATCCAACACCATTCGGCATGGTGGCTGTTTCACTGGAGGACCTGATCTGGTGATGATGTCGTACTGCACTAGGCTTGTACAGCCTAGGTCACTGGACCCTGTGGAGAAAACATTGCTGTAAGTGCAGAGCAGCTGTGCCAGCTGAAGCTGCTCGTCTCTATTAAGTTCACTGCAGCTCTGAGAGTAAAGTTCTTGCAGATGCTGAGGGACAGTGGGGCACACGGTGGTTAACTGTTCAGGTGGGGATGAGGTATCACTGGGCTGCATGGTGTTGGCAGGCTGGAGAAGCCTTGCAATGGCTCCCTGTTTAACTGTGACAGCTGTGTTACCAGGGTTGAAAAGGCGAACTGGGACAACTTTATTAGGCTGGGCTTTCACTAGGACTCGAGCCACCAGCAATTTGTGCTTTTCAACAAAACCTTTAGTGGGGCTTAACATCATATCCCCTTTGACTGGACCTCTAAAGTGTACTTCACCTCGCACCAAGTACTCCTGTCCTGCTTCCAGCACCACAGTCCGAGCTATTTTAACTGCATGGGTCTTTGATTTCTTTGAAGGGTGGAAATATGGAACCTCTTCACCAAACAGCACAATACGTTGATTCCCGAAGTCAAGGCGGGCTTGAGCCTGAGTCAAGAATGGGTGTCCCAGGAGGACCTCATCGCCTGCAATGTCTGTGACCAGGAAATTCACACTCACCTGTCTGTTGTTAATGTGAACCAGAATGTGAGCCTCGCCAAGCACAGGAACATCGCCATGCCCGACGCCTTGTACCGTCTTTACAGCTGACTGTTGGAGGGGAGGCTGGACATCGGGGTGTATAGCATTGTAATGACGCAGGGGCAGCACACTCTTTCCTGCACCAGTGTCCAAAACAGCACGCACTTCCAGTTCATGCAGCCGCATGTGAATGCTCATTTCTCGTTGTGGAGTCTTAATATGAAGCACATCGGGCTCAGGGGATTTAGCGCGTATTGTCGCATCCTGGGCTCTTATTTTCTTCTGTGAGGGGCACTCTCTTTTCAAATAACCCAGCCCAGAGCAATTATGACAGCGAACGTCATCCCACTTTATATCGGCTTCATGACTTATTCTGAATGGGTTACGTTTGGGTCGGGCAGATCTAGGTGATCAGTTACCAACAAGACGTGCTGCATCTGTCTCCCACTCCTCTTTGACTCCTTCTCTCACTACAGCAGCATGATTCCTATGTTCAGCCATGTCGCGGACCCCTGCCTGCGTGAGGTTTGTGACATAGGATGCTGCATGCTTAATGGTTTCATGGTTGTGGACAATGTCATAAGCTTGGGCTAATGTACTAGGCTGCTGCTCTAGCAGTTTTTGCACAATTTCTCTATCCCCCCAAAGCTTTAGTGAAAACCTCAACTGCAATAGTATCTTATTCAGTCTCTGTTCTGTTGCTATATGCAGCTGCAACTTTGCCATATATGCCATCCCTCAAAACATGAAGAGCCTCACCAGGTTTGCGAATGCACTGTCTCAGCTCAATAGCCACAGCTGCTGCATGCTGTGATGAGGGGCCATACGCATTTTCCATCTCCTCCACTAGGCGGCTGTAGTCCCACTTGTCATTGTCCTTTCTGACCAGTTATTTGCTTCAGCACAGTTCTCAAACCTGTGTAAAAACTCTCTCCAGGGGGTGGTGCCATCATATTGCCCAGGGTGTAAAGTGGGGACTCTCTCTCTCTGGTCATAGTCATTCTCACTATCAGAAGAGGGCTGGCAGTCAATGGTGGAATAATTTGTGCGCTGCCTACACTGCTTATATTTTGCGGAAATGTCCTTTAATAGCACAGTCTGATCACATTTTTGTTGCAGTGTTTGTCCATGGTGGGGGTCTTTAAATGGGGTGCAACAATGTGTATGTGGCTCTGAGCAGGTGGGATAGGAAGTGCTGCAGGGGACAGGAGTACTCTGGATGAAATCTTGGGGATGAGCAGGCAGGAATGGATTTGTATGGGGGGTGGCAACAGTGGTGAATGAAGATATGGTGGATGATTGTGGCTTTATTGACTGAGGACAGATCTGGTGATGATATACACTGTAATGTGGGTCTTGGCCCCGAGTACTGCATTGAAAGTCTCCATAATGATCTTTTTCACTCCTAGTGATGATAAAGGGGTTCGTGCTTGACACCATTGGCTGGGGAAAAACACATGACGTCTGAGCTATTTCTGCTCTCAGGGCCACCAGCTGTGCATCATTCAAAAAGGGTTTGGAATGTCCATGACTCTTATTAGTTTCACTCAAGGGCTGCTCTTAGAGCAACATTATTTTCTTCAACCATAGTTAGTTCCATAAAAGGGTTAGAGCGGTTGGTCACTTGCCCAAACACACATGCATAATGAGGCGAGGCCTGCTCATTAGTTGTAGCCATCTTAGCTTAGCTCAATCGCTCAGAGGGGGATATTATAAGAGTCTTGGCTTATTTCACCCTTTAACTGCTCACCAAAACTGCTGCAGTATGTCTGAAAGTGTCCCTTCGTGGTTGCCAGTGTTAACCTTTCCTGCTTCAGCCTCCAGACAGTGGTCAAAAGCATAGGGGAAATGATCCTCCAGGGCCGAAGCTAGCGTTAGCTCCGGGGTTAGCTCCCTTCTTTTTACTCACAACAGCAGTGGGAAAGCAGAGAACAGGACATGGTGGCTCGCCTGAGGAGCTGTAGCATTTATTACTGTACCAAGGCAGCATACACAGTATATTTACTGCTTACTCTTGCTCCGAACACCAGCTCTATATTCTTTTTAGTCTCAACATGGCCTAACCGCCAACATTCTCTCATAAGCGCTGCTCTCTCACCAACACTCTAGCTCAACCACGCATGCAGAGCTCACCCCCTTAAAGGGACACACACACCAATCCTGCAACAAAGGGTTAAATTTGCAGAAACTTTGATCCTGCCTGATTCTTGACTGAAGGCTAACCCTTTGAATGTGAGAATTTGCGTGCCCCTAGTGGCAGAGCATGGCACTGCTCCTGTCATCTCACTCTGATATTGCCAGATGCATTGGGGATTTGTACTGATCTGCCAGTCTCAGAAGGTGGAACACATGCGTTGGAGGACTCAATGGATGACACGTAATACACCAAAGAAGAACTCCTCATTTCCTTTTCCTGTATTCCCTTCTTTTAAGTCAGAAATCAGAATCAGAATCAGAATCAGCTTTATTGGCCAAGTATGCACAACACATACAAGGAATTTGACTTTGGCTAAAAACTTGCTCTCGTTGTTCAGGTGAAGGATTTAAATAAGGATTCAATGACAACCAGAGTATGTACAGTAAATTACAGTCTGTCCACGTTTCTATAAAAGGATGCAAATATATACAGGAATATATGCAGTTATTTACTCGGACTAACCACACTTTGCAGAAATATATGAAAAAATATACAATCACACAGTATTTCAATGTGGACTCAGATTCAGTGATATAATGTGAATGAAGTAAAAAGCAGTGTGAGAGTTATGTGCAATGTAATAATGGATGAAAAGTCATGAGTACAGCAACAGGTAGGACTAGGTGAATGTTAGGAGTTCATCAGAGTGATGGCTTGAGGAAAGAAACTGTTCCTGTGACGGGTGGTTTTGACCTTCAGTGATCTGTAACGACGACCAGAAGATAGAAGTTCAAACAGTTTGTGGCCGGGGTGTGATGGGTCAGCACAGATGTTTCCCGCCCGTTTCCTGGTTATGGACCGATATAAGTTCTCAATGGAGGGTAGGTCGGTACCAATGATCCTCTCCGCAGACTTAATGATCCGCTGCAGTCTGGTCTTGTCCTGTTTAGTGGCAGATCCAAACCAGACAGTGATGGAAAAGCAGAGGACAGATTGGATGATGGCGGTGTAGAAGACAACCAGCAGCTCCTGAGGCAAATCAAACTTCTTGAGCTGACGCAGAAAAAACAACCTCTGCTGGGCCTTTTTCCGGACAGTGTCAATATGGGAGGACCACTTCAGGTTCCGGGAGATTGTGGTACCCAGAAACTTGAAGGAGTCCACAGTGGACACTGTGCTGTTGAGGATGGTGAGTGGGGGGAATGAAGGGGGGTGTCGCCTGAAATCCACAGTCATCTCCACCGTTTTGGCTGGGTTAAGTTCAAGATGGTTCTGGCTGCACCAGAGGATCAGCTGCTCCACCTCCCGCCTGTATGCAGACTCATCATCATCCCGGATCAAACCGATGACTGTGGTGTCGTCCGCAAACTTCAGGAGCTTCACCGAAGGGTCCTCTGAGGTGCAGTCGTTGGAGTAGAGGGAGAAGAGCAGTGGGGAAAGGACACATCCTTGGGGGGCGCCAGTACTAATTTTTCGGGAGCTGGATGTAAATCTCCCTAGCTTCACCTGTTGCCACCTGTCAGTCAGAAAGCTGGAGATCCACTGGCAGGTGGAGGGGGGCACCTTGAGCTGGAGGAGTTTCTGATGAAGAATGCCTGGGATGATGGTGTTGAACGCTGAGCTGAAGTCGACAAACAGGATCCTGGCGTACGTCCCTGGGGAGTCGAGGTGTTGCAGGATGTAATGTAGTCCCATATTCACTGCATCATCCACTGACCTGTTTGACCGGTAGGCAAACTGCAGTGGGTCCATCAGGGGGCCTGTGATGACCTTCAGGTGGCTCAGCACCAATCTCTCCAAGGATTTCATGACCACAGAGGTCAGGGCAACAGGTCTGTAGTCATTTAATCCTGTAATAGAGGGTTTCTTGGGAACTGGAATGATGATGGAGCGTTTGAAGCAGGAAGGCACTTCACGCAGCTCCAGTGATCTGTTAAAGATCCGGGTGAAGATGGGGGCCAACTCGTTGGAGCAGACTCTCAGGCAGGACGGAGACACACCATCAGGTCCTGCAGCCTTCTTGATCTTTTGTCTCTGAAAGACCCGGCGCACCTCCTCTTCACAGATCATTAGTGCTGGTGGGAGATCAGAGTGGAGGAGGGATGGAGTTCCTGGGGCTGCAGATAATCCTTTTGTGTGGGTGGGAGGTGAGAACTGTAGGTTCTTTTCAAACCTGCAGTAAAAGCTGTTTAGGTCATTAGCCAGCTGGAGGTTTTCCGCAGGGTGGGGGGATGGTCTCCTGTAGTTGGTGATATTCCGTAGGCCTCTCCAGACAGAAGCAGAGTTGTTAGCTGAGAAGTTTTTTTGTAACTTCACACTGTAGCTCCTCTTAGCAAGCCTGGTCTCCTTCGTCAGCATGTTTCTGGCCCGCTTGTACAGAGTCCAGTCACCAGTCCTGTAGGCCTCCTCCTTGGTCTGACGTAGCTGCTTCAGTTTAGGAATGAACCAGGGTTTATTGTTGTTGTATATAAGATAAGATAAGATAAGACAAGATAAGCCTTTATTTGTCCCACAACGGGGAAATTCCAGGATTGCAACAGCACAGGGATAGCAACACTCAGAGCAACAATCAGAAGGCAAGAAAAAACAAGCAAGCAAGAGCAGCTAATATACATATGTACATATTACTATAAAATATATATATACACACACACACACACAGACACACAGTGCAGAGCATTGTAGCTGGATGGAATAAATATATGAATATATGAACACACAGTGCAGAGCATTGCAGCTAGGTGGAATAAATATGCAAGTATATAAACACACACAGTGCGGAGCAATGTAGCTAGATGGAATAATATGTAGATATATAAAAACACAGTGCGGAGCATTGTAGCTAGATGGAATAAATATATAGATATATAAATATAAACACACCCAGTGCAGAGCATTGTAGCTAGATGGAATAAATATGTAAATATATAAACACACACAGTGCAGAGCATTGTTGCTAGGTGGGATGAAACAGCATAACCGTCTATTTAGTTATCCTACATGGTATGATTATGTGCCCATACATATTCTCACCCTCCATAGCGACCGGTATGTTCCTAGTTGTATGCCGGAGAGGACCATTGTGTAAGTCTATTGCATCTTTTGCATTCAAAAAAAAAAAAAAAAAAAAAAAAGCAGAAGGTCTTGGTCTGCACACACATGTCCTCGCAGAAACAGGTGTATGATGTCACAGTGTCAGTGAGTTCATTTAAGTTAATGGCTGCAGCTTCAAAAACACTCCAATCTGTGCAGTCAAAGCAGGCTTGTAACTCCAGCTTTGATTCCTCAGTCCATTTCTTCACAGTCCTTACAACAGGCTTGGAAGTTTTTAGTTTCTGTCTGTATGTTGGAATAAGATGGAGCAGGCAGTGGTCAGAAAAACCCAGAGCTGCACGGGGGACGGCATGATAGGCATTCCTTAAAACTGTGTAACAGTGGTCAAGTGTATTTGTGTCCCTGGTGGGACATTTAATATGCTGTCTGTATTTGGGAAGCTCATTTGTGAGATTAGCTCTATTGAAATCACCCAGAATGATAAGCAGAGAGTCTGGATGTTTTTCCTCCACCTCTGCTATCTGGTCAGCGAGGAGCTGCAGTGCCTCCGTTGTACAAGCAGCAGGCGAGATATAAATTCCGACCAGAATAAATGAGGAGAACTCTCGCGGTGAATAAAAGGGTTTACAGTTTATGAACAGTGACTCTAGGTTAGGGCTACAAAACTTCTTCAACACTGTGACATCAGTACACCAACCTCCGTTTATGTAGAAGCAGATTCCACCACCCTTAGTCTTTCCAGAAAATTCTCGGCTGCGATCAGCGCGAAACAGTTGAAATCCGTCCAGGCGGACCGCGCTGTCCGGGATGTGTTCACTCAGCCAGGACTCCGTGAAACAAAGGGCGCCAGATCTGCTAAAATCCCGGTTTTTGTGAGTCAGGAGCAGCAGTTCATCCATTTTGTTCGTCAAACTGCGGATATTTGCCAGATGGATCGATGGGAGCGGCGTGCGAAATCCTCGTTTCTTCAGCCTGACTAACGCACCGGCACGTTTACCACGCCGCCTTCGTTTCCGGCCAGCGCCAATAGCCGCTGCTCCCACAGCTAAGATGGACTGAAAAAACTTCAGATCAGCAGCAGTAACTGGCGGAGAAGTTGCATTGGGAGGTAGTCTGAGTGAAAGTACTTCCTCCCTTGAATAGGTGATTCGGACAGAAGAGCAGAAGTCCAAAAAAACACACAAAATTATCAAAAACATCAGAGAGCAGAAGCCAGTGGCTGCCATCCGCGGCGCCATCTTGGATTTTTTTTTTTTTTTAAATATTAAAAATTAAAATTAATTAAAAATGATTAAATTAAATTAAAAATTAAAAATATTAGAAAGCTAATATGGCCGCGATCGGTCTACGTCACTGTCACTTAGACGGCTTTGTACATGGAAAGAAGCCACAGGATACAAGCGAAATTTATGTGGGATAATCATAAGACATTGTAGATGCGGTAGAGAGCGTAAATGACCGACAGAATGCAAAATAACGACTACGATGGGTGAAAATGCAGCGACCACAGCATCGAGTGAGTCCCGTTAGCCACTGGTAAATGATTTATTTCTGTGAAGTTTTTTTTTAATATTGTACTGATTTCTTGTTCATATACTTTGAAGATAAGATGATGAGGTACCTCTGTACAAAAAACGGTGTCAAAAGACTGAACCATTCTTTGTGTAAATATGTCCAAAGTCCAGTTTTGACTGAGTTATGGAATTTAAAGAACTGCCGCGACATTATTCAAATTAGATGTGTAAATTTATTCCTATCTGAAATGTTGGATCATATTTTAGATCTTTCTAATTGACAGTAAGCCACTATCTCTTACTACTTTAAAATTATAGCCTTAGAAATCTGAACTATTTTATTGACAAAAAATATTTACCACTCTTGACCCCTAGGGGTTATGTCGCAATTCGGTGACAGACACACTCAAACGGTTAAGAAGAATTTTTCTAACATACTTGGCACCCAAACCACAGGGACTCCAGCTCTCTCTCCTGCTGCTTCTGGCTTTTGGGACCAAGACAGCCAGTGCACAGTTGCACAAAAGCCCTCTCCCACCGGCCCCAGTAGGTCGACTTTGTGGAAGTGAGGCATGGTCCGGAGACACTGGGAGCAGAACCGGAGAGTGCCGGAGCCAACCTACAGGCGGATTGAAGTGAGTAACTTTAATTCTTAATGATTTAAAAGTACTTCATCCCGGTTAGAGTCCGCAGTCGGTCTAAAAATACACAAAGAGTTGAGAATTGAGAGATAAGCGTTACTTACCTTAAGGTCCAGATTGGCCCTGGTCCAGTTTGGCAAAGCTTGAGTGTGTCCTATTAGAGTCCGTCAAAAGAAGTGCATTTCTACTGCGTAAGTGGACACATATAGCATGCGGGAGGTATCGCGGCAGGACACCCCAGAAAAAATACAGCGACTGGTTACCACAGAGTGATACAAAAAATAATAAAAGACAAAAAATAGAGACGATAAAGATTATAATAACAAATAACCTGAAGGCTATATGGTTGGGAGTTCCTGGCAGCAGAGGGCGGGGGATGGAGCTGCGTAGAGGAATCTGATCAGACCTAAATGAAATAGTCATTGTCGCCTGCGACAGACTGCTATGATGATGATGAACCTTAAGGCAGAAAGACACAGAGAGGAAAGACAAAATACAAAAGGCAAAAAATAGAGATGACAAAGGTTATAATAACCTTCAAATAGAAAGAGGGAGACAGAGAGAGAGAGAGAGAGAGAGAGAGAGAGAAAAATTACAAAAGCAAAAAATAGAGAATAAAGGTTATAACGAGAGATAGCCTTAAAATAAAGAGAAATGGCACGAATAAGGATTAACTTCAATATGATAATAGCAACCAAAATATGCTAAAGATATAACTTAAAATAAGTATATAGTAAAACAAAAATAACCTCTAAAACATAAAATAACCTCTAACTATAATAAAATAAAATAAATACATTAAATAAATAACTGCAGTTTGTTTGTCCGGTTGTTCGTGTGCTTGTTTGTGTGTGTTTTTAATATTTTTACAGTTTACTCTGGTGAAGAATAGGTTACTGTTGTAGTAGAGGGACAGACCGCGAGAACATGGAAATCAGGCAGTGTAGCAGAAGGCAAAATTGTTTTTCTTGTTGTTGTGAAGCGCAAGACGATATTAATGACATTTTTGTGTTGTCAGGTGACACCAAAAATATGCACGGGAGAGATGAAGCTGGTGATCGGTAAGTGGGAAAGATGGCAAAAAATGAATGTGTTTCAAGGCGGCAGAAAGTGATTGATGGTTGCCTG
Organism: Pholidichthys leucotaenia; assembly: GCA_020510985.1. Taxonomy (NCBI): domain Eukaryota; kingdom Metazoa; phylum Chordata; class Actinopteri; order Cichliformes; family Pholidichthyidae; genus Pholidichthys; species Pholidichthys leucotaenia. The sequence continues at coordinate 295,884,976 of CM035846.1, forward strand.
ATCTGCTTATTATAAGCGGCTTTGGGATTGTTTACTAACATGTGCGTGCTTATCTGGGGATTGCTATGTGGGTGTATGTGTGTGAAAGGACTAACTTGTGTTTGTGCTGAAGGCAGTAATAAGGTCACATTGAATTGGGGATTTCGGTAAGATGAAATGTATAAGACGCTTGTTTTTATCTCAAGATAGTTTTTGACAGTAATTTTTTTGTTGTGCAGTTTTCTGTGAGATTTTTGCTTGCTTTATGATAATCTACTTGTGTTAAACAATTTAATCTTACTTTGTTGGCAGACTTTTTTTTTTTTAATTTTAGCTAACATTATATATTGCCAGAATTTTTTGCTTATTTTAAGTAAAATTATCTGCTAGCAGAGCAAGAAAATTTGACTTTTCTTTTGTTTGGGATGCCTGAAGGCAGGTAAACAGCATTAGTTTATTTCATTTGACTTATATTTCTATTATCTAGCTCACAGTTGCATTATCTCTCCAACTGAGGGGCAACACTGGCTTGAGATGGAAAAAAATGACAGGCTGACTTGGACCTTGTGATGGTAAAATTTAAATCTGATGATAAATCTGAAAAATTTACTATGAAAAAAAAAAGGATTCAACTAATATGTGTTCTGTCTCTTCTATGCTGCATGACGAGTCTGGCGTGGGGGCAGGGAGCCGTGTTTCTGCTCCTCCTCCTCCATGTTCCCCCACTGTTGAGTCCATCTACCCTGATCTCACAGAACTCCAGATTGGAGAAGCTGCGGCTGACATCACCTCGCCTCCACCTGTCTCCTCCTCCTTAACCCTTTGACGTCAGGCCCAAGGTCAAGTGCAACAAGGACTGGGGTACCTGGGAGCAGCCACACAGAGGCGCCCAAGAGTTAAATAGATATGCATGTTACGACCCGAGCGCTGGGCCAGGTCCAACTCGCTGCCGGCCTTGACAGCTGCGGGCTGTATTCTGGCCTCACCGGGCTCTTATTGTGAAGGTGCTCGGTGGGGCTTCCGCCTGTCAAGGCTGGCCAGCTGTATGTCATTGCCGTTCGTTAGTGCTTCGCCTTTATAAACCCGGCACTAGCGACGGTATGACGCAGGAGTATCGTCTGATCTTGTCAGGAGTACCGTCGGACCTTCCTTGTCAGGAGTATACTGTCATGTGGTGATCCTCGCGGATCACCAAGAGACGCCAAAGAGTCCACCAGTGAGTTTGGCAATGATGTTAATTTATTTACACACGTGACAAAACAAGACTATGAACCCCGCAGGGCAAAACACACATTTAACAAGACTTGGGCTCGTAGGGCTAACCCCAGCCACTACAAGCTAAACAATGACATGAGCTAGGATAACGAACCTGACATGAAGGTTTGACACAGCGTTGACAGCGTCTGGCAAGGAAGGTTAGACACTAATCCTGACAAAGGAGATCAGACGATACTCCTGACAAGGAAGGTCCGACGGTACTCCTGACAAGATCAGACGATACTCCTGCATCATACCGTCGCTAGTGCCGGGTTTATAAAGGCGAAGCACTAACGAACGGCAATGACATACAGCTGGCCGGCCTTGACAGGCGGAAGCCCCACCGAGCACCTTCACAATAAGAGCCCGGTGAGGCCAGAATACAGCCCGCAGCTGTCAAGGCCGGCAGCGAGTTGGACCTGGCCCGAGCGCTCGGGTCATAACAATGCACACATATCCACTCCACACTCACCATCAATATGATCAATAAAACTGAAGATTATGAAACATGTTGTCACTGAACAATATCCTATGATTAAACTTTCAAATACAGCTTATATGGGATGATCCAAACCACAAAACAAGGTAAAGGTGAAGGTGTTGAAGCTTATAGAACCAGGTTACAAGAGGTTTTTGATAGCCATTCTGGTTTAACTAAGGCCGATAATGATTCAGATGTAGAACCTTATTGGCAGCATTTGAAAAGTGTCTCTTTGCAAAACATGCACCCACACCTGGCTGATTATGTCCACAAATATTTGGTCACATACTGCACCTGTGCATTTGGTGATGTACATGCAGCGACAATAGAGGAGGAAAGGAAAGAGAAGGAGAACAAAAAACTGAAAGAAAAACCAATTCCTGTTTATATGATTGCTGACACGAGGGGGGGGGGGGTCCCCTGATTCTATTTTTCAGGGTGGCACCGGAGCTGGACCTCAGCGATGGAGGGGAGACGGTAGGAGGCGTGGGGTGCGTTGGTCGCTGCAAGGGGAACATGACGTTTATCATCAACGTGGACAAAAAGGGGCCATTGGTGGAGGCAATGTCCTGGACGCCAGCAGCGGCGGGGAGGGGATGGAGGACCCCACGGCTCAACTACCTGACTGACCGCACCGAAGATAAGTGCAACTGTTGATGCTAACAGTGACATAACAGACATCCATTTACCTGACTTTGATCTGATGTTGACATTGCAGTGTTTATCTGAAGTAATGTTGCAGGTTCAGGACATTCCAATAAAGTTTCCCAACGGAGAACGGTATGAGAGCATCACATTTTCTACATGTGGCAGGAATAAATGTAATGCAGGATTTCAATGTACCAAGGTACTGCTACTCACTGTGTTTGGTTTTGCCCGGACCACACTTAGTGACATCAGACCTGCACACAAAAGCTATGCAATAGTTTGAGTCCATCATCCCTATTACACATCGCACCACACAGCAATATCGTTGCAGTATGTATGACAGACATTTGAGTGGCCCAGACCCAAATTATGAAAAAAACATTCCTTGCAAATCCATCCTCCAGACTGGTCATTAAAAATCTCTATTGACCACCAAGGGGCTATGTGGGGGCATCTGTTGTGTTGTATGATGAGGATAGCAGACATTTTAAACACTGGGAGGCTCCCCACATCCCATTGGTCAAACCCAAACACATGGACTGGAAGGATGTAGGTTGGTTTGTAACCACAGCAGAGGAATGTGCTCAATCTTGGAAACAAACTCCTGATCCAAAGGTTCAATATTCCTCAAAACTTGACACCTACCTACTGCCTTTGAACTGGGTGACCACAGTGCAGAAAGAAGTCCACATTGATGTTCCCAGCTCACCCATGTGATCACTTTTTACATTAACACAAAAAGAGGAACACACACTCTCACAAATCCCAAATTCTCTGTGGTCAACAGGAAAGCTCGAGATTAGATTATTGTAATTCTTTATTATCAGGCTGTCCTAAAACATCTTTAAAAAGTCTTCAGCTGATCCAAAATGCTGCAGCAAGAGTTTTAACAGGTACTAGAAAGAGAGATCATATCTCTCCGGTTCTGGCCTCTCTTCATTGGCTTCCCATAGAGTTTAGAATTAAGTTTAAAATCCTTCTTCTTACTTACAAAGCTCTAAACAATCAGGCTCCTTTTTATTTAAAAGATCTGATACTACCGTATCATCCTAACAGAGCACTACGCTCCCAAAATGCAGGTTTACTTGTAATACCTAGAATCTCCAAAAGTACAATGGGAGGCAGAGCCTTTAGTTATCAAGCTCCTCTCCTGTGGAATCAGCTGCCAATCTGGATTCGGGAGTCAGACTCGATCTCTGTTTTTAAGAATAGGGCTAAAACCTACCTTTTTGATATAGCCTACAATTAGGGAGGGATCATGTGTTTCTGAACCCTCCCTTAGTTATGCTGCTAATAGGTTTAGTCAGCCGGGGGACCTTCAGTAATGCACTGGGCCTCACTCCTTTCCTCACTCTCTATGAAATATTTTTTTTTTTTTGCTGGTCATTAACATTTGTTTGTTCTCTCCCATAGATTGAGTCCCCATCGTGCTGTTTGCTCTCTACATGTCTGTTCTTTTCTTCTTCTCTGTCCCCTCACCCCCCAGCCAGTCGCAGCAGATGACTGCCCCTCCCTGAGCCTGGTTCTGCTGGAGGTTTCTTCCTGTTAAAAGGGAGTTTTTCCTCTCCACCGTCGCCAAGTGCTTGCTCACAGGGGATCGCCTGATTGCTGGGGTCTTTCTGCAACTGTGGGGGTCCTCCCTACAGTTGATAGTGCTATGAGATGACTGTTGTTGTGAAATGGCGCTATATAAATAAAGTTGAATTGAATTGAATTGAATTGAATTGAATTGAAAGGCAGATGTAGGGTTAATAAATAAAAAAAAAAATGCAGAGTTGGTCAAAGTAAATGCAAAATCACATTATAGACCATACCAAAGACAGTATCCTCTACGTCCTGAAGTCCAAGAAGGCATTAAACTGGTCATAGAGGAACTGAAAGCAGCAGTTGTCATTGTACCATGCCCAAATTCTCCATGTAACACACCTTTGTTTCCTGTAAAGAAGGCTGGACCATACTTTTCGCCTGCAGAATGGTCCAACACCTTCAGGCGGTAAACAAAGCAGTCATCTCAAGAGCTGTTTCCATCCCAGACCCACACACTTTGTTAAATGACCTACAACCACACATGCAATATTTCACAGTGATAGATATCAGCAATGCTTTTTTCAGCATCCCAATACTGTACATCCAGATCATCAGTTTTGGTTTGCATTCACATTTGAAAGCAAAAGGTACACATTCACCAGATTACCACAAGGTTACTGTGAATCACCAACTATTTTTTCACAGGCAGTGTCAGCAAATTTGGCACAATTCATTCCTCCTAATGGGAGCCAGTTGCTCCTTTATGTTGACAACATTTTGCTGACATCACCTGATGAAGAAACATGCAAACAAGACACCATTGCCTTACTGCAATTTTTAGTAGAACAAGGTCACTAAGTCAACAAGGAAAAATTACAGTTGTGGAATAAAAAGAGGTCAAATATTTAAGCCACATTGTGTCAGCAGCAGGCAGACATGTTGGTCCAGCTCGAAAACAAGCTATTTTGTCAGAACCAAAACCCATCACAAAAAGAGACATGATGTCATTTTTGGGTACTCTAAATTATTGTCGCTCTTGGATTGCAAACTATTCATTTGAGGTACAGCCCTTATCTGATTTCACTTACAAAACACCAATGGCTCAGGTGGACAAAATTGAGTGGACCCCTGAGGCAGAATAGGCATTTGTTAAAATGAAAAAAACTTTTGGTCAGCACTGACATCCCAGCACTCCCCAATTACAAAAAACCATTTGTGCAAATAGTTGATTGTAGAGAAGGGCACATGACGTCAGTCCTTCTTCAGCCAAGTGGCACAAAATTGCGTCCGGTAGCATATCATTCCATACGACTTGACCCTGTGACGAGGGCAATGCTGCCATGTGTGCAGGCTGTCATAGCTGCCTCTATGGCGGTGCAGGCCTCAGCAGGGCTCGTCCTTTTTCATCCCTTGACCCTAAAGGTCACACATGCAATATCAGTCATCTTGTCACAATGTAAAATATCAGTCCTCTCACCATCCAGACACCTTACATGCATGACAGTGTTATTATCTCAGCCTCATCTAACCACTGAACATTGCACGGTAACAAATCTAGCAAGCTTTTCGCCAATCTCAACACAAGGCGAACCTCATGACTGTTTGGCAGAAATTGAGAGTGAAACATTGTCACGCCCTGATTTGCAGGACACACCTTTGGAGAACTCTGATCTCACATTTTTTGTTGACGGCTCCTCCAAACGTGGTTCCACAGTGGTCACCCGTGACACCATTTTATGGGCACAAAAACTCCCATCACATTATTCTGCACAAGCAGCTGAATTAGTTGCGCTAACTGAAGCTTCTAAATTAGGCTAGGGAAAAGCACTCACAGTGTATACAGACAGCCAATATGCCTTCTCTACCATCCATCATTTTGCACAACAGTGGAAAAAAAGAGGTATGATTACATCAACAGGAAAGACAATCCAACACAAACACCTCATCTTGCAGGTGTTAGTGTAAAACTTCCCTCTAAATTAGCCATATGCAAATGCGCTGCACACACCAATGGCACAGATCCAGTTTCCAAGGGCAACAAATTTTGCAGATCAAACAGCCAAAGCTGCTGCACTCGGTCATACAGGAAAGGACACATCACGAGGTCTTTTTTCAACACTAACAGAAAACTTATCACATGACATTCTCACTGAGGCCCAGAAAACAGCACTACAAGCCAAAATTTATAGATGGATCCAAAAGGGAGCGCTCTTTGACAACACCTCCAACATTTACAAATGCAGCAACAATAAACCCATTTTACGATGTAAACTGTTTCAGTAGGCCTCCACTCTGTTACATGGGGTTTCCCATGTATCAGCGGGGGGTATGATCTCTATGCTAAATAGATCCTTTACTGCTTATGGGTTTAGCCAATTTGCTACTCAATTTTGTAAAAAAAAAAGTGCCTAATCTGTGCAGAAAACAATGCTCAAGGGAACTTAAGGCCTGAAAAAGGCACTGTTAGAATAATTTTGAGCTTAAATTATTCAAAGTCAAATAATCAGGCAGAAAGTTGAATTTATGTACATTTATTACAAAATCACCCCATTGGCCACCTTGGGGGAGAGGTTACAAGGCATGACATTCAGACACACCTAGAATCTCTAAAGGATCCATTCTTCTAAGTCTGATATATATAGGTAGGAGAAAGGAGAGGGAGGATGAGGGTAAGGGCAGGGACAGAATGGGACAGTCCTGATAACTGAGTTTATCCAGGTGAACGTCAGACACTCTGGAGACATAGGTCATGAAGACATGAGATCCATAAAACTAACAGAATGTCCATGAAACACTAATCTATAAGATGAGGAGTTCCTGTGTATTCCTGTGACCCAAAACAGGACATGTCAAAGAGATTATAATAAATGGCTTTGATCATTCCTTACGCATGTACTGATTCTCAGTCTGAACTTGCTGAAATTGCTCACAGAAACAGGCCAAGAATATATAAACTTATGAGATTGAGATTCAACTTTATTGTCATTACACATGTATGAATACAAGGTAACGAAACGTGACTTGGCATTTGGGCACGCTCTGCAGAGCGCATCCAAGGCCGGGGCAGCCGCTAGGCGCCAGTCATATCCTATATCTTTATCCTATATGGAATGCACATATAAACATTAAACATGGCATATGAAACGCATGATACTTCTCAAATATAATAATACATTATTAATATCAATAGTATAGATAATATGGAATTTTTCTGAGGCACCTTCCCTGCATCAACTTATCCATTTCAAAACATCTGCATGGACTTCACTGAATTACATAAATGTGAAGGCAAACAATATTGTTTGGTTATTTGTGACATGTTTACCAAATGGGCAGAAGCCTTCCCTTGCACTCATCCAAATGCTGCTACAGTGGCAAAAAACCCTCCAAAAAAACTGTTAGCAGAAATTGTGCCCAGATTTGGAATACCTGAAAAGATTTACTCAGATAATGGAACACATTTTGCAAATCAGATTTTTCACACGTAGGCACAGCACTCAACATTAACTTGAAAAACCACTCCGCTTACCAGCCACAATCTGCAGGATTGGTGGAACGCACAAACAGGACCATTAAAGAAAGACAAAATTGTATATATTGCCTACTCTTAGTTCTGTTTTACATGAGAATAGTTCCCACCAAAGGGGGGTTATCCTCATTTAAAATAATGTATGGCAAACCTTACCTACTCCCACCATCAAGGCCATTCAGTTCAGGTGATGAGGAGGTGTGCTTAGCTGATTACATGTGAGGAATGTTGACTGATAGAGATGTTGTTAAGATAAGATAAGATAAGATAAGCCTTTATTAGTCCCACAATGGGGAAATTCCAGGATTGCAACAGCACAGGGATAGCAACACTCAGAGCAATAATTAAGAAGATACGAAAAATATAAATAAGAGCAGTGGATATACATACGTACACATAAATATATAAATATATATACAAAGTGCGGAGCATCGTAGCAAGATGGAATAAACAGCATAACCGTCTACTTAGTTATCCTACATAGTATGAATATGTACCCATACATATTGTCACCCTCCGTAGCGACTGATATTGTCCTAGTTGTATACTGGAGGGGACCATTTGTGTAAGTCTGTTGCGTCTTTTTCTTTCAATACTACTAGGTTGTCACGTTTTTTTTGCTATCTCTGCGAGCAGCCCTGCTTAGGTTATACAGTCTGACAGCCGTAGGTAGGAAGGACCTGCAAAACCTCTCGGTTGTGCGCCTAGGATGATGTAGTCTACTGCTAAATGAGCTCCTCAGTGCATTCAATATGTCCTGCATAGGGTGGGACTCGGACTCCAGCAGAGATGACAGTTTAGCCACCATCCTTCTCTCTCCTATCTCCTCCACTGGGTCAAGGCGTTGCCCCAGGACAGAGCTAGCTTTCTTGATCAGTTTGTTTAGTCTCTTCCTATCGGCTGCTGTAATGCCGTTGCCCCAGCAGACCACTCCAAAAGTGATGGCTGATGCCACCACTGTGTCGTAGAATGTCTTCAGCAGTGCCCCTTGTACACCAAAAGACCTGAGCCTCCTCAGTAGGAACAGCCTGCACTGTCCCTTCTTGTAGAGTGCGTCGGTATTGTGTGACCAGTCTAGTTTATTGTTCAGATGAACACCAAGGTACTTGTAGGATGTCACCATCTCAATGTCTGTTCCCTGTATGTTTACTGGTGCTGTGAGGGGTTGTCCTTGCCTGCGGCAGTCCACCACCAGCTCCTTAGTTTTCCTCGCGTTGATCTGGAGGCAGTTCCGATGGCACCAGTCCACGAAGTCCTGGATAAGTCCTCTGTACTCAGCTTCATCTCCGTTGGAGATGAGGTCGACGATCGCAGAGTCCTCAGAGAACTTCTGTAGATGGCAGTATGTTGTGTTGTGTGAGAAGTCCGCAGTATAAAGGGTGAAGGGTCCCGTGCTATCGATGATCATGTCAGACACACAATCTCGGGTTCTCACAAACTGTGGCCGGTTAATGAGGTAGTCCAGGATCCATGATGACAGGTGCTGGTCCACCCCTGCACACAGCAGCTTGTCCTTCAGGATCATTGGTTGAATGGTGTTGAAAGCACTGGAGAAGTCAAAGAACATGATCCTCAAAGCATTCCCGGGCTTTTCCAGGTGGGACAGAGAACGGTGAAGGAGGAAGATCATTGCAACCTCCACCCCAATGCCATGCTGGTAGGCGAACTGGAGTGGATCCATCGCTGGTCCCACCAGGGGGCGGAGGTGAGCAAGAAGCAGTCTCTCCAGGGTCTTCATCATGTGAGACGTCAGGGCCACTGGTCTGTAGTTGTTCAGATCTTTGGGGTGGGAAGTCTTTGGTACAGGTACCATACAAGATGTTTTCCACAACTGTGGTACCCTCCCCAGCTTCAGGCTCAGGTTGAAGATGTGCTCCACAATCCCACACAGCTGGTCTTGAGGAGCTTCGCGCTGATGCCGTCCAGTCCCGCGGCCTTCCTCGCCTTGATCTTCCTCAGCTCCGTCCTCACGTGAGTCTTAGTGAGGGTCAGGTTGGGGGGCTGTGTGCTGGGAGTGGGGGGGGTGTTGGTGGAGTGGGGTGTGGACAGCAGGTCTCGATGACTTTAGAGGCAGCAGTGATTGTTGTGCAGTCAGGGGGGGAGGGCGACTGGTCAAACCTATTAAAAAACAGGTTCAGATTGTTCGCCCACTCCCTGCCCCCCGTGGCCTGGGGGGAGGTACTCTGGAGCCCAGAGACGGTTTTAAAGTTTCTCCAGACCCCACCGATGTCGCTCTGTTGCAGCTTGTCCTCCATCTTCTTCCTGAAGCTGTCCTTGCCTTCTCTGATCTTCCTCCTCAGTTCCCTCTGAACGGACTTCAGCATCTCCCTGTTCCCCGACCTGAAGATCCTCTTCTTCTCTCTCAGAAGTGTTTTTATCTCAGGGTTGATCCAGGGTTTGTTGTTCGAGCAACACCGTATGGTCTTGGTGGGTACGATGTTGTCCACACAGAAGCCGATGTAGTCCGTGATGGTGTGAGTGAGGCCATCGATGTCCTCACCATGTGGATCGCAGAGCTGCTCCCAGGCAGTGATTTCAAAACAGTCCTTTAGAGCATCCATTGCCTCCTCAGACCATAACTTCACCGTGTGCATGACCGGAGGTTGTCTGTGTACTAAGGGTTTGTACACCGGCAGAAGATGAACCAAGTTGTGATCCGATCTCCCGAGTGGGGGGAATGGTGATGAGGTGTACGCCTCCTTAGTATTTGCATGGCTTTATATAGCTTTAGGATACCCTGTGGATTGCCACCCTATTGTTGTGGAGGGGTTTGTGCGCTTTAATGATCCCAGGAGCTATGTTGTTGGAGGCAACTCGCACTTGGTAGGGTCTCCCAAGGCAAACTCAAGGGCCTGGGTGAAAGGCCAGACTCAGAGTGGCCCAGTGGATCCCTGTGAAAGTTAAAAACAATGATCCAGTGTACCCTGCCCAGACATTACCAGTGCCCGCCCTAGAGCCAGATTGGAGGAAGGGCTCAACAGTAACTGCCAAGTAGGACACTTTTAAGGTGATACAGCAGGGTGTGATTTAACCCGAGAGCTGATCGAGTTGGACTGTTTGAAGAAGAAGAAGACAGTTGGGACCGCATTTACATCTGTGTTTGGCTGGCAGTAGGATTGATTTGTTTGCGGCAGATAGAAAAAACTGTATGCTGTCTGTAACATTATGGCATCTAGCTCTGACGGGAACGATAAAGATGAGGTGGGCTGGGCACTTTCCAGGCCTGGGGAAAAGAGCAGCTAGAGGGGCAACAAGACCTAGAAGCGGGTCAGATGAGAGTGATGCGGGAGGAAGTAACAATGCGAAGAAAACACAGAACTAGCCATACTACTGTTCATACTACTCTTCCCAGGAGGGACCACGGTGAAGCACCCATCTTGGCCAAAACGGGGGATCTGGTTCTTATCAAAGTCATCAAAAAGAAAAACTGGGCCGACGCTCCCCGGCAAGGACCACACAAAGTCATCCTGGCAACGCCAACAGCAGTGAAAGTCGAAGGAAGTGACTCTTGGGTGCATTTGATACATTGCAAACTTTACCCCACTCAAAACCCTCAGCAAGAGATTGTTTAATCCACATTGCAAACTATATCCCACTAAAAATTTGTGATTCTCACAAGTACGGCACGTATATGGTGACAAGGGGTTGGTGGCTGTGTGGCCATCATGCCTGCTCACACTGCCCATGAATTGAGGAGGGGTGTGTGCCCTCATAGTGGTGACTGACCATACCATCATAGTGTCGGCAGGACAGGCGGGCAGGGTGAAGAGAGATGTCTCTTTTGCGCCACATGATCCCATCTGGGGCACAGATGTGCCGAAAGAATTCAAGTTAGAAATTACTGGGCAGAAGGTACTTCATTCCGAGCTGCACGGTGGCGCAGTGGTTAGCACTGCGGCAGCACAGTTTACCCTTGGCCGGGGGATCATGGGGATCGTGGGATCATGGGTTCGATCCCAGCCCCCAACCAACAGTGATCTGTGTGGAGTTTGCATGTTCTCCCCGTGTATGCGTGGGTTTACCCCGGGATTTCTCCGGTTTCCTCCCACATGCCAAAAACGTGCACGTTAGGTTAATTGGAGACTCTAAAGTGGCCCTTGATGTGAATGTGTGTGTGAATGGTTAAAGGGATGGCGCCGTATTGTGGCTGCTTCATCCATCCAGGTGGTGGATGACCCTTAATTTCTGTAAAGCGTCTTTGAGTGTCTATGATAAAGCGCTATATAAATCTAATGCATTGATTGATTGATTGATTCCCTGTTGCCTTGGGTGGGAGTGGCTAAGAACATCTTGTGGATTGAAACAACAAATTATAGGTTACAATCGTTTGTGAATTTTTCTGTCTGCTTTTTCTGGTATAGTTAACAGCTCTTAGACTTATGTTGACCCAAAATAGAATGGTTCTTGATCAAATAACTGCCGCCTGAGGATGTGTGTGTGCAGCTGTGGGTGATTATTGTTGTACTTTTTTCCCTGAAAATGATGCAGATGGTCACATGATTGCCTCAGCCACACAGAACCTGACCGCTTTGCAGGCTGCCATGGCTAAGGGCAATGTTACTGATGAACATACAGTACAGTTAGGCCCAAAAATATTTGGACAGTGACACAAGTTTTGTTATTTTAGCTGTTTACGAAAACATATTCAGGATACAATTATATAATCAATATGAGCTTAAAGTGCAGACTCTCAGCTGTAATTTGAGAGTATTCACATCCAAATTGGAGCAAGGGTTTAGGAATTACAGCTCTTTAATACGTACAGTAGCAGCCTCTTTTTCAAGGGACCACAAGTAATTGGACAATTGACTCAGAAAGCTGCAAAAAAAAATAACAAGGCTGCATGGGCTCTTCCCTCGTTAACCTGTCATCAATTAAGCAGTTAAAAGGTCTGGAGTTGATTCCAGGTGTGGCGTTTGCATTTGGAAGCTGTTGCTGTGAACACACAACATGCAGTCAAAGGAGCTCTCAATGGAGGTGAAACAGAGCATCCTGAGGCTGAAAAAAATAAAGAAGAAATCCATCAGAGAAATAGCAGAAATGTTAGGAGTGGCCAAATCAACAGTTTGGTACATTCTGAGAAAAAAAGAGTGCACTGGTGAGCTTGGGAACTCAAAAAGGCCTGGACATCCACGGAAGACAACAGTGGTGGATGATCGCAGAATCCTTTCCATGGTGAAGAACAACCCCTTCACAACATCCACTCAAGTGAAGAACACTCTCCAGGAAGTAGGTGTATCAGTATCTAAGTCTACCATAAAGAGAAGACTTCATGAGAGTAAATACAAAGGATTCACCACAAGGTGCAAACCATTAATCAGCCTCAAAAATAGAAAGGCCACAATTGATTTTGCCAAAAAACACCTGAAGAAGCCAGCCCAGTTCTGGAACAGCATTCTTTGGACAGATGAGACTAAGATCAACCTGTACCAGAATGATGGGAAGAAGAAAGTTTGGAGAAGAATTGGAACAGCTCATGATCCAAAGCACACCACATCTTCTGTAAAACATGGTGGAGGCAGTGTGATGGCATGGGCACGCATGGCTTCCAATGGCACTGGGTCACTTGTGTTTATTCATGATGTGACAAAAGACAGAAGCAGCCGGATGAATTCTGAAGTGTATTGGGATATACTTTCTGGGATATACTTTCTGCTCAGATTCAGCCAAATGCAGCAAAGTTGATTGGACGGCGCTTCACAGTACAGATGGACAATGATCCAAAACATACTGCAAAAGAAACCCAGGAGTTTTTTAAAGCAAAGAAGTGGAATATTCTGCAATGGCCGAGTCAATCACCAGATCTCAACCCAATCGAGCATGCATTTCACTTGCTCAAGACAAAACTTAAGGCAGAAAGACCCACAAACAAGCAACAACTGAAGACAGCTGCAGTAAAGGCCTGGCAAAGCATCACAAAGGAGGAAACCCAGCGTTTGGTGATGTCCATGGGTTCCAGACTTCAGGCAGTCATTGCCTGCAAAGGATTCTCAACAAAATATTGAAAAGTATGTTTATTTGTCCAACTACTTTTGAGCCCCTGAAATGAGGAGCGTTTGTATAAAAATAGCTAAAATTCCTACATGTTTAATCATATATTTTTGTTCAACCCCTTGAATTAAACCTTAAAGTCTGCACTTCAGTTCCGTTGTAGTTGTTTCATTTCAAATCCAATGTGGTGGCATGCAGAGCCCAAATCATGAAGACTGTGTCACTGTCCAAATATTTCTGGGCCTAACTGTATCTGGCCAAGTTGATTACTCTCTTTATAGAGAAGTCTCATCATGAGCCTATTAATGATTTTTGTGGTACTATTTTTGGCCTTTCTGTGTGTCATTCCCTGCATCCATAGTATGATGATGAGACTTGTGCATGTTAATTTAGTGATGTACCATGGAGCAGTTGCCCAGGATGATGGGGCTGATGAACAAACGGTGTGACTTCAAGGTGTCTCTCCATGACCCAAGTACAGAGGGAAAGTATGACTGACATGCAGAAAACCAAAAGGAGTTGCATGATATTATACATACTACTGCACCTATGGACATTATATATATTATTTCTATATTATAGTTCTGGTCAGTTTTTCAAGTATGTCTCAGGGATGTGTGAATGGATGTGGTGGGGTGAGGGGTGAGGATATGTGTGAGTGTGTCTTAAATCATGTTCTTCTACTTATATGGATGCCGAGAGAAACGCAATTTCATCTTGCCTGCACTACAGTTGTATGTACAGCAATATGACAATAAAGGTTGATTTGAGTTGATTTGATGATCATGATGTGAAATTGAAATGTTCTGCCTGTAAATACATTTATGAAGTTTGAAACATTATTTTTACTTTTATTTTGTTTTTGTTACTCTCATTTCTGTTTTTTACATTTTATTATTACATTTTATTATTGTTGTTTTGTTTTAGCTTTTATGTTTGTTTTTATACAAGCTGCAATAACGCATGTAGCTATGACACACATATCCTTATTATATCTTTACCATTATTTTACTATTATTATTTTGATTTACAATAACTGTTTTTACCATTAATTACTTTCATCATTAATTAATGAGTTTTATTGTTCCATTTCTCCTCCTAAAGGACTAAAACGTTAGCCCGGGGCCTGGGGCAGCCTGGGGCAGCAGAGCCGATGGCAGACTTTCCCTGTCAATAGCTAGTTAGGATCTGTTGCACACAAATGCAGTGGAGCTTAGCACAATTGCCAGATGGGGTTTTAGATGCCATAAATTGTTCTTTAATGATGCCTCCCATGGCATCAAAGGGGGGAAAATGATAGAAAAGTTTTATATTTGTAATTTGTTTTGTCTCAGAGTCTGTGTGAAAGTGCTAAAGATGCTGATGCAGCTGTACTTTGTTATCGCTTGTTTTAGTTTGCATGTACTGTTCTGGTGTGACTGGTGCTGAGAGTGTGATGGTTCCTGAGAAAGAGATAATCTGTACACCAAGTTTTGACCAGACGTACTGAACCAATCACCATGGACATTTTCTCCTTCACCTCTCGGATAACAGAAAGCTTAAATGTCATGATTTGCTGCCCTTCTGGGCCAACAGAGATGAGAACCCACACGCAGGATAGTGTTGTGTGCAATTTATTGAACATGAAAAGTAATAACAAAAGTTCCAATGAGCGAACAGAGCATAGACAGAAAATAAACACTAACACTCAGCAGTTTATTGGAGAATAGAGTAATAGGAATGAGACCCAAGGCGTTCGCACACATAACTGCAAAGTGAGGGGGGATAGTAGAGAAAAACCCAGGCATTCCCAGACGAGACAGGAACAGTGGGAAACAGTACATACAGAGAACTCGACAGAGCAGTCAGTGCTCTGGAGTGGGAAGACAATCCAATGAACCGGCGAGATGCAAGTGAACCAATAGAGTTTAAATAATGCAAGACAATCAACTAAGGGAACACAGGTGTGAGAGTGTGTGAGTGAGAGAGAGAGAGAGAGAGAGAGAGAGAGAGAGAGAGAGAGAAATTTTGATTTTTAAAAGATCTTTAATAAACACACTTGTCCATCATTCAATACAATTTCTATGTCATGCTATATTACACAGAAAATTATTCCCCCAAAAAACGCCCCCAAAAAAGCTGTCCATCACGAACTAAACAGAGGACATTCTCCAGGGACCAGAGGGTCCTGAAACCTTCCACATCCCCATTCCCCATAAAAAACTGAAAGTCCAGCCTGATTCTGGCTTTAAGTAGCCTCACAAATAAAATTTTGACATCAACATCATTCTCAACATTCTCAAGTTTTCTTCTCCGGCTTACATAGATAGCCAACTTTGCCTGCCCTAAAACAAAGTTCAGTAGTTGACACTTCTGCTTAAAACGACGATTGTACATAAAACCACAAATGAAAACCTGCTTAGAGAAAGCTTCCTTAAAAATGTGAAAAAGTTCTGTGAGAAGTTCAAAGAGACTAGTCAGGCGCTGACATTCAGTAAAACAATGAAAAACTGTCTCCCTAGAGGAACAAAAAACACACTGATCACTGACACTGCTGTTAATCACAGAAACAAAAGCATCTACAGCTATAATACCATGCAGGACCCTCCACTGTAAGTCTCCATGCCTCTTAGGGAGAGGGGCTTTATAAAGAGCCCTCCAGGCAGGCCGATGCCCTTTTCCTAGTCTAAAATAGGCTCTCCAAGGAGTGTCCACACAGGTGTTCAATCTGTCCTTGTTGAGTGCCATCACCACCAGTCTGTAGAGTGCCTTACCACTGGCTCCTCCAAAGTCCACACCAGTGGGAGCACAGAATGCCAGTAAGGAGCAAGGAGCAACGTCAAAGTCCATATAGAGCGTGAGAGAGGGAAAAGGGTCCGTGCTTTCTGGCTGCAGCGTGCCATTGCTAAAGTCCAAGAGTAGGGAGTGCTCAAGTCCATGAAGCTCCTGTTTCCAGTGTGCAAGAAGACCATCGATGAAACGATTTGACCTGACACCAAGATGAGCTGCTAAAGCTGAGGCGTTGTTGAGGCCAGGACCAGCCAGTTCCACCACTTGCTTCAGAGTGAGAACATTCCTGGAACACAGCCTATCAAGGAAGGTCCTTCCAACTCCCGGCAGGACACCAAGGCGACCACCAAAAACCAGCGGCTCCCTCAACAACCAGTGGAGGGAATCGCATGGCCCTCTTTGTTTTTTAAAAAGAGTCCATACTGACTTCCGGTTATGGCGGCCACCTAGAAGGACACGTATCACTCTGCTCTGCTCCTAGAGATAAAAATTCGGCAAATAACTCTCATTTGGAACAGAATTTTTCCCAGCGTTTGGGCGAGGATATGCCGGTGAAGCCTAAGGCTGGGAAATCAGGTGGGGGAAAAATTGAACCGCCGAAGCAGTCCAAATTAACGGACTTTCACGTCTGTGGCGCAGCAGGAAAAGCTGCGGATATGGCGGATGAAACTAGCGGTGGTGGGTAACTGCTGATGATGGCGGCACAGGTGCAGTGCTGGCTGCCATTAGTTCAATGAGAGCAGACTTTTCCGCTAAACTTGATGGGATTATGGCAGCGTTGGATGCAATGAGAAAGGAATTGGGTGACTGCGTGGAGCAAGTGACGCAGGTGGAGCTTCGTGTTTCCAGTGTGGAGGATGACGTCGGCGGACTTCAATTAAAGGTGCGCACTTTGGAAAAAAAAATAAATGTCTGGAAGATAATGTCCTGGACTTGGAGTCCCAGTCGAGACGGAACAACCTGAGGCTGGTGGGTCTACCGGAGGGAGCCGAAGGTCGTGATTCATGCTCCTTTTTGGAGGGGTGGATCCCGGAGGCGCTGAACAACGCGGAGCTAAATTCATCAGTCGTCTTGGAAAGCGCCCACCGAATTGGCCCACCGAGACATAACAAGGCAGCACCGAGGACGCTAATTATGAAGTTCCTCAGCTACAGAGACAGGATGACGATCTCCAACGCGGTGCGGGCCAAAGGAGAAATTAAATACCAAGATCAACAGGTGCAGTTCTACCCAGATTTGGCCTCAGGAATCCAACAATTAAGGAAGCAGTTTGACCCCATCCGTAAAGAACTGCGCAACCTTGGGATTCGTCATGGAGTGATTTACCCTGCAAGACTTCTGGTCACATATGAGGGCAGAACACACATCTTCAAGACCCCTGAGGAGGCGCAGGAGCTCATCAAGAAGATCCAGGAAGAGACTGGTGGGAGCTAAGCATGAACAGAATATAGGGTAGAATATTTGAGCATTTACATAGGCATTTAACTGATTTGAAGCATATAGCAAGATTACAAAATATAGATTGTATTACATATTAAAAAAAACAAAAAACTAAGATGTACAAAATTGCTATAAAATTTTGGAGTTAAATTGGAAAATTACAGAAGAGAGTTAATGTTACGTTATTAAAAGCAGTAGAGTTAGGGTGATTGGGAGGATGAAGAAGGAGTGGCTTTGGCTGATCCTCGTGGGTGTGGAGCGGTCGATGGCTATAGCGGGAGACGGAATTTTTTTTTTGATTTTGGGGGGTTTACCACGAAGGTGGGAAGGGGAAATTTGTTTGTGTGTAGTTTGTAGGATGAATGTTCAACCACTCATGTTTTTGCTTCTCTGTATGAGCATGTTTATATTGCGAGGTAATCCTAAACCCCCTATTGATCATAGACCAAAGCGTTAATTTTAATTTAACTTCATGGAATTGCAGAGGTCTACAAAATTTAAAAAAACTTAAACAAGTTATGAATAAAATAAAAGACATAGGTTCAAAAGTTGTGTTTTTACAAGAAACCCATCTAATAGAGGAGGATGTAAAAAGAATTAGGAGAAGATGGCAAGGAAGTGTGTTCACCTCATCATTTTCATCCCGAGCCAGGGGAGTTATGACTCTCATTCATAAATCAGTTCCATTTCAAGTGAAAAATGTAATTGGAGACAAATTTGGAAGATATCTAATTATTCAAGGATCTTTGCTATTAGAAAACATAAATCTGGTGAACTTATACGGTCCCAACATAGATGATCAAAAGTTCTTTGCTAATTTATTTCTTATCTTATCATCACTTTCAGGGCAACATATAATAGCAGGGGATAACCCTACTAGTGTCACACTTTTTCAGTGCTGAGACAAAGTCACTGATTTTGCCATTAAAAGTGGCTGGCCTGCAGCGATCGGCGCTCGTGGCGAACACGCACGGGCTGAATTGCCACCTCCGCTGGATTGCCCTTTAATCGCCTTTCTCCAGCGACTTCCTGCGCCTTCCTGAAGCGATTGCTAAGCTAACACTAGTTAGCTTAATGCTACCTGAAGCGATTGCTAAGCTAACACTAGTTAGCTTAATGCTGGCGCCAGTCTCTAAATAACTAACCTACAGCGATCGGATATACCTCCGGTGGATTACCCCTTTGATCGCTTTTATCCGGCCACTGTGAGTAAACTGACCAGCGATTCCAGCGCTTCCTTGTGATTCACTGATGTGCCCTACCTGAAGCGATTGCTAAGCTAACGCTAGTTAGCTTAATGCTGGCGCCAGCCATTCCACCTAACACCAGCCTGAATCAAAGCCCAGCTGCGAGGCCCAGCGGAGATACTACCAGGCAGGCGGCTATTTGTTGACGGGGCTCAGCAGAGATTTCACCCAGGCAGACGGCGGTAGGCGGCGGTGCCCAGCGGAGGACTTACCGTGACTGCAGCGGCGGTGTGCGACGAGACTACCCGAAGCGATTGCTAAGCTAACGCTAGTTAGCTTAATGCTGGCGCCAGTCATTCCACCTTACACCAGCCTGAATCGAAGCCCAGCTGCGAGGCCCAGCGGAGATACTACCAGGCAAGCAGCTATTTGTTGACGGGGCTCAGCAGAGATTTCACCCAGGCAGACGACGGTAGGTGGCGGTGCCTAGCGGAGGACTTACCGTGACCTCAGCGGAGCTCGGTGGCAGCGGCGGTGTGTGACGAGACTCGGTTGGAGGAGCGGGACGGGAGACCAGTTACGGCGACTATGAGCAACGAGACCAGCAACGGAAGGGGCTAGTTGGCTAGCTGAGGCCCAGCTGGATTCGAGGACGATCGGATCAGATTCTGGCGATATAAGCAGAATTTATTTTACTATCCACAGATTTTCTTTTTCCTTCTTTCCAAGAAAGACTGAAGATGGCTGCCACCGGATTAAAAAGTGGGCTGATGGGCACCACTAATAAGCCTTCTCTACTTCTCTACTTCCTCTTCGTTTTGTCTTTGTGTGTCTGGACCTGCAACAAGAAGGATTTTCCGACAAACTCAACCAAAGGTGAAGTTAAAAAGTTTTATCTGTATGGATTTGGGCTTGGACATCTCACCCTACACTCTATGTGGTCTTTAAAAGCCCTGAGCAAAAACTTCCAAATTAAGGCAAACATGGCTGTTAAGCAAAAATCACAATATGGCAGAGGATATACAGTTAAAGTTCTGTTATTTCTGCTACTTCTGGCAGGAGATATTCACCTTAACCCTGGACCTGCCACTATTAAACAGCAGACCACTGGGTTAGCACAAAACCGAGCTGTACAAAAGCAAAAACAACATTTATTTTTCCAAACTGTTAATCATGCACGAGTTCTTTGGGACACCAAGGCTAAACCAAAGGGGATCCTCGGCGGTCATTTAAACATACGGAGCATAATCCCCAAAAGAGATGAGATTTCGGTGTTGCTGTTGGACTCAAATCTGGACTACCTTTGTCTCTCAGAAAGCTGGCTACACAGGAACATAGACACTAATATGATCGATATTGTGGGCTACCAGTGTTTTAGAAAAGACAGGCAGGTAGGGAGGGGAGGAGGTGTTTTAATTTACATCAAAGAGAAATATAAATGTCAACTGGTTGATTTGAATACTTCACTTGAATGTTTAGCTGTTAATGTATGTCTCTCTCCGGTAATGAATTTCAACATTGCAGTAGTGTACAACCCACCGTCACACAACTCTTCCTTTTATAATGAATTAAGTGATCTGGTTAAACAACTTGAGAAGAACAGAGAAACGATAATTCATGGTGACTTTAATATCAACTGGTCTGATAAAAAAGACAAACAAAAACTGAAAAGCCTCATGACTAAATTTAATTACCAGCAAATCATCAAAGGACCCACCAGGATAACCAAACAATCCAGAACACTTATTGACATGGTATTTACTAATAAACCAGAACGAATAACCAGAACCTATAATCTTGTAACTGGTCTCTCAGATCATAACATGGTTCTTGCTGTCAGGAAACTTACTAAAAAGCAACTACAGTATTTTGGGGGAGTCGATATTGACAAATCAAATTTTATTATCCCCAAATCAAAAAATGAGGAGTTTGAACATTACTTAGAGAATCAAAATTGGGAGCAGCTCATGTCAACAGGTGAAGTAGATGATTGTTGTAATTTTATAACTGCAACAATCACAAAGTCTATAGAAAAATTTTCAAAGCAAATTAAAAGTAGACAACAGAAGATTAGCCTACCATGGTTAAATAATGAAATAAGAAAACTTATGAAGAGGCGAGACTATGCACTGAAAACATCACTAACCTCCAAACTACAAAATGATCACCTTGTGTACAAAAGTTTAAGAAATAAAGTGGTACATGAGCTGCGAAAATCAAAAATATCTTATTACAATAAACTGATAGATCATGCAAAGGGTAACAACAGTTCCCTATGGAGGCATTTAAATAACTTAACTAATAAAAAAAACGATCAGAAGGGGGTAAAGGAACTTAGAATCAATGGCAAGACCGTCAGTGACAAGGCTACTTTGGCAAATGAATTTAATTCACACTTTGTGGGCTCTGTGGAAGACTTAACAAAAAATTTTGTGCTGCCAAATGTGCTCAACAACACAAATTCCATACTTCCAACAGATACTTTTCACATCGATGAGGTAAATGAGAAGTTAATTGCTGGTATTGTTAAAACACTGTCAAACTCAAAAACTAATGATATCTACAATATGAGCACCTCCTTTCTCAAAATGCACAGCAAAATATTAATCAAACCACTGACTCATCTCATTAATCTCTCCATTAGGTCTAGTACATTTCCATCTGGCTGGAAAAAAGCTGTCGTCATACCAGTTCATAAATCAGGCAGTAAAGACGATATATGCAATTACCGCCCAATCTCTATTTTACCAGTCCTATCTAAGGTTCTTGAAAAAGTTGTAGCTACACAGCTGATAGACTACTTACAAGACAGTCAACTTCTTCATCCACATCAATTTGGTTTTAGACCAGGATACTCAACAGAAACAGCAAATTGTTGCCTTATTGAAAACATCAAACAGTCCTTGGACAGGGGTAATGTGGTAGGAGCTGTTTTTCTAGATCTCAAAAAGGCTTTCGATACTGTAAACCACAGTTTGCTTTTATCCAAAATGGTATCTTTTAACTTCTCCCCAAATACATTAGAATGGTTTGCATCTTATCTCCAGAATAGAGAACAGTGTGTAAAAGTTCACCAGGATAAATCCTCATTTTTAAACAACCGCATGGGTATCCCACAAGGGTCCATTCTTGGTCCTTTACTTTTCAGCATTTTTATTAATGACTTGCCGTTACACTGCTCAGCTGCAACATGCCAACTTTATGCAGATGATGCAGTTATTTACACAGCTGCCAAGACTCCAGCACAGGCTGCAGATGTACTGTCTACAAGTATGGTTGATGTCCAAGAGTGGCTCCTCAAGAACCATCTATTGCTGAACCTTCAGAAAACAGTCTCAATGTGCTTTTCAATCAAAAAATGTAACCTGCAACATTTTAAAGTTAATATACATGATCATGACATCAGTTTAGCTACAGAATTCAAATACCTTGGCATTGTACTAGATCCTCAACTCAAATTTAATCTTCATATAAAGAAAATTTCAAAAACAGTAAAAAAAAAATCTGAACTGCTTTAAATTAATTAGATATTACATACCTTACGAAGCAGCTGCACTGTATATGCATTCTATGGTTTTTTCTCTTATATCATACTGTTTGACAGTCTGGGCTCAAGCAGCCCCTTCCACAATAAGACATATAGGTTCATTATATAATCAAACCCTAAAAATCTTGGACAAAAAGCCCATTAGGTGGCATCACTGTAATGTTTTAAAAAAATACAACCTATTGAGTTTTGAGAGCTTCATTGACCTCTGTCTTCTGAAATTAACGTTCAAATGTTTCCATAAATCAGCACCCGAGCCACTTGCTGGTTTCGTCCAAAGACAGGACAGCAGCAGAGCCACCAGGAGTTCTGTTAACAATAACTGTAAAATATTCCACCGCAGAACCACATTTGGACAAACAGCTTTCTCTATAAAGGGCAGTCACATCTGGAACACAATGCCAAATGAAATTAAAATAATAACGGACTTTAAAACATTCACTAAAAATGTTAAAAACTGGCTGAAAAATAAACAAGAATGTACTCATGTATGAATTAATTGTCTGCAAAGTGAGAGTGAATGAAGGGAAGGAATAAATGTGTTTGTTTATAGTGAGTGACGGAGGGAGGAAGGCCTGAAATAGGCAAATGTGAGTTATGTTATATGTGTTAAATGTGAGTCAGGCTGTTATATTTGTGTATTTATAATATTTATAATATTTATGTTAAATGTGAGTCAGGCTGTTATATTTGTGTATTTATAATATTTATAATATTTATAATTGTGTATTTATAATTTTTCTGCATTGATGTATGTGGTTATTGTGTTTATTTTTTATCTTGATTCTTTTTTCTAAAGCCCATCCAGGGACAAGAGTTGCAAATTAGCTAATAGCTATACACTCTATGTGCAACACATCAGATTGATTGTCTTTGATTAATTGTCTATGTTTATTGCACTGTCCCTGTCAAATAAACTAATCTACTACTACTACTACTATTTTAATTGTACATTGAATCCCGGTATAGACAGATCAACAGGACTGGACTGTACACACAATGGATGCAGGATGATCATAAAGCATTCTATGAAAGAATTGAGATTGCTGGATATATGGAGAGAAATGAAACCACAAGTTAAAGCCTACTCTTGTTATTCTAATACCTACAAGTCATTCTCACGTATTGACTATTTTTTGATCTCCACAGAATTAAGGTCCAAGATTCAAAACTGCTTTTATGATAACATTGTGATCTCTGATCATGCACTCTGTTGTCTCATATATGTAGATAAGAAATTGACAAAGGAGCCAGGTAGGTGGCAATTTCAGCATAAATGGCTTCAGGATGAGGAATTTGTTAAGTACATAGAAAAACAGATAGATGAGTTCTTCGATATTAATACTTCACAAACATCAGCATGTATAAAGTGGGAGGCTTTTAAAGCTTTTATTAGGGGACATATTATTAGTTATACTGGTTCAAAATCTAAGAAGACTCGAGAGGAGAGAGTCCAACTGGAACACAAATTAAAAATTCTTCAAGAAAAAGTCTATGCAGGAAGTGACCCAAAGTTAGAGAACGAATTAATAATTCTGAGAGCTGAAT
This sequence comes from Pholidichthys leucotaenia, assembly GCA_020510985.1. Classification (NCBI taxonomy): domain Eukaryota; kingdom Metazoa; phylum Chordata; class Actinopteri; order Cichliformes; family Pholidichthyidae; genus Pholidichthys; species Pholidichthys leucotaenia. The sequence continues at coordinate 295,908,879 of CM035846.1, forward strand.
ATGACAAAAAATCAGCGAATAGAGCTGCCTCGAGTCTTCTAAGATTGAAGCAATCTTTTTATGAACAAGGTGAAAAATCAGGAAAATTATTGGCATGGCAGATTAAATAATTAGAATCTAAAACACCAATAACCAGTATTATAAGTAACGGACAGGTAGTTGTAGATCCTTTAGAAATTAATAGAGCCTTTAGAGATTACTATGAAAAATTGTATGATACAAAAAATGAAACTGACTTAACAAAACTAAATGGGTTTTTGGACGGACTATCTATACCGTGTATTCCAAATGAAAACAGGGAGATACTGGAGTCTAAAATTAGTCAAGAAGAAGTTGGGCTAGCCATTGATAATATGAAATCAGGAAAAAGTGCAGGACCAGATGGTCTTCCAGTTGACCTCTATAAAAAATTTAAGAATAAATTAATAAAACCTTTTTTGGAAATGGTTTTAGAAGCATTTCAAAATAGTAATTTACCATCATACATGAATAATGCCTTAATTATACTGTTGCCAAAACCAGGTAAACCCTCTAATAAATGTGAAAATATGAGACCAATAAGCCTATTAAATGCTGACCTTAAGATAATCTGTAAAATTTTAGCCAGACGAATACAAGAAATATTACCAAATATTATTAACCGAGATCAGAATGGCTTTATAAAGGGAAGACAAGGCTTCCATAATGTAAGAAGATTATTCAATATTATTTACTCTAATAAAGAAGCACCGGATACAGCTCTCCTATCATTGGACGCCGAAAAGGCCTTTGATAGGGTCGAATGGCCCTTTCTTTTTGAAGTCTTACAAAGGTTTGGATTTGGAAATAATTTCATAAAATGGGTTCAGATAATATATAATAATGCTACAGCAGAAATTCTAACAAACAGCAATATCTCAAAATCAATAAAAATCAATAGAGGATGTCAAAAAGGCTGTCCACTTTCACCTTTACTGTTTACTATGGCAATTGAACCTTTAGCGATGGCAGTACGTTTACATCCGCAAATATATGGAATTAAGGTTGGACCAACAGAACATAAAATCTCCCTGTATGCCGATGACATAATTTTGTTTATGTCGAATCTTAAAAAATCAATTCCGACCTTGTTGAATTTAATAAAGAATTTTGGGGAAATATCAGGATATAAAATAAATAAAACTAAATCTTCAATATTAATGCTAAATGAGTCCCAGAGAAAGCACCCAGCTTCTGAGGTAAATCAATTCAATGTTGTAAATCAGTTTAAATATTTAGGAACTCAAATTGTGCCTAAGCTAGAATCAGTCGCCAGTGCCAACTACGAAGCCTTAATGACAGACATTAATGAGTTAATTCAGAGATGGATGTCACTACCAATGTCGATGATTGGGAGAATTAATATACTTAAAAGTAATATCTTACCCAAAATACTTTATTTATTTCAATACATTCCTTTACCACCACCTTTAGATCTATTCTCAAGAATTAAAAAAAAGTTAGTGGAGTTTATATGGAACAATAGGAAGGCTAGATTACGTCTGCCCTTACTATATTTACCATTTGATCGTGGAGGTCTGAAATGTCCAAACTTTATGTTGTATTACTGGTCAGCACAACTGAGGTCTATGACATATTATTTTTCATCAAATGATCTCCCTCACTGGACTGAAATGGAATCATACAATTTACCTTTACCTCTTCCCATATTCATATACTCAGACTCGGCAAAAAAATTACAGAAACAAGTTAAAAATCCATTTGTAAAACATATGATCAAAATATGGTGTGAAACTAAAAAATATTTAAAAGAACCACACTTACTGTCACAATTTAGTCCAATATGGGGTAATCAATATTTTAAACCAGGGAGAGCGGGTGCTGTATTTAAAGTATGGAATTTAAAAGGGATCCAAAAAATTCAAGATTTATATTTGTCATGTTCAGATAACATAATGTCTTTTGAAGAGCTGAGGATCAAATTTAATCTTAATAGAACACATTTTTTTAAATATCTTCAGATTAGGAACTTTATTTGATCAAATCAAAACAATGCTCTCACTCGACCTATTTATTCATCCTTGGAAAAAATCTTGACGAAAGATAGTAAGAGAAAGGGTATTATTTCAGAGTTTTATAACTCATTGACATTATCTTCAAGTGAAAACTCACAGAAAAGACTGAATTATTGGAAAGAAGACCTGCAAACTGAAATCTCAGAGGAACAATGGGAATTGGCTTGTACAGAAGCTCAAACCAAATCAATAAATGTACGTCTAAAATTGATACATTTTAAATGGTTAATGCGGATGTATGTTACACCGGTGGAATTAAATAGATATAAGAAAAACATACCAGATACATGCACAAAATGTATGGAAAGTAAAGGAACCTTATTTCATTGTTTATGGGAATGTAGGAAAATTAGAATGTTTTGGGAAGAGGTGAGGGGAACAATTGAAAAAATAATTTCAAAACAAATCATATTGAATCCTAAATTGTTTTTGTTGGGTCTGCATCCAGAAAAGCACAACTTTAATAAAAGTGAAAGAGCATTCATAGACCTCAGTTTGCTTAACGCCAAAAAATGTATTGCACTATTGTGGAAAAAGACTCATAGACCAGATGTGACTCAGTGGTTAAGACAGATGTTAACAAACCTTCCACTAGAAAGAATAACATACATACTGAAATCAAAGGAAACTGTGTTTGAGAATATATGGAGACCTTTTATTGATTATGTAAAGAATTTAAACATAACTTTTGAAGAAGAAGGTGAATGATGTGTGTGGACCTTATAAATTCCAAACTGGTGAATGTATAATATGTATACTTATGGATTGCCTAGACTAAACAGAGGAGCATTGTTGAAGACCTGTTCCTGTTAGTGGTTGTTGGTGTGTTTTAGTACATTTTTTTTTATTACTTTAGTGTTCGTGTTTGATTGTTTGTGTTATGTTTGTAAAAAAGGTTCAATAAAAATATTGTGGAAAAAAAAAAAAAAGAGTCCATACTGAAAAAAGACTGCGGTAAAAACTGGGCAAAGACAGTGCACTAGAGTTCTTAAAATCCATTAAAAACACAGGGAGATCTAGCCCAAGCCCAAGGACTCTCTGTAAAATAACACAGGCCAAAGGCCTCCATACCAGGTCCTGGGGGCCCGTCAGCAGTCTCTGTATGAAAGTCAGTCTAAAAGCAGCACCTCTACTAGCTAACTGAACCACTCCTTGCCCCCCTTCCTCTTTGGGAAGAAATAACAGGGCTTGAGGGACCCAGTGGAGTCCACCCCCCCCAAAAAAGTCCACCATAACAGACTGGATTTTTGACAACAAACCAGCAGGGGGGTCCATGCACATGAGGCGGTGCCACAGGAACGAGGAAACAAGATTATTTAAAATGAGCACTCTTCCTCTAAAAGATATTCTTGGCATTAGCCACTTCCACTTGTTTAGTCTCCCGTTGATTTTCTCTATGACCCCATCCCAATTTTTTTGCTCAAATTGTTGATTTCCAATAAAGACACCAAGATACTTAAACCCTCCTTTTTTCCAAATCAGCCCACCAGGCAGCGTAAGCTGATTTTCTAGGTTCTCCCCCACCATCAGAGCCTCGCTTTTTCCCCAGTTTATTTTTGCAGAGGAAAGTTGGCCAAAAAGATTGACACTCCTAACCAAAACGTCAATGTCACTCTGCTTGTTTAGCAGAATGACTACATCATCTGCATAGGCCGACAGCTTGAACGTGGTGTCACAGCCAGGAAAAGTAACTCCTGATAGATCCCTTCTCAAGCAGTGAAGCAAAGGCTCTATGGCGAGGGAGTACAGCATCCCTGAGAGAGGGCAGCCCTGCCGAACCCCCCTCTGGACTTTTAAAGGGGCAGACAGGCCCCCATTTATCTTCAGCACACTCTCAATGTCACTGTACAAGACCCGTATCCTGGCTATGAAGCCTGGGCTGAACCCAAAAGCAGCTAAAACTGTCCATAAATATTGGTGTTCAACCCGGTCAAACGCCTTTTCCTGGTCAATTGAAATCAAACCAGTTTCTACCGCCAATGAACCAGAGACCTCCAAAACATCCCGAATTAAAGTGACGTTGTCACTAATCAGCCTGCCAGGCACACAGTAAGTCCGGTCTACATGAATGAGCTCGCTCATCACCTTTCTCAGTCTTCGGGCCAGAGCTTTTGAAAGAATCTTATAGTCTGTGCAGAGCAGAGAGACTGGCCTCCAGTTCTTTAGGCTCTGGAGGTCCCCTTTTTTCGGCAACAGTGTGATGATGGCCCTCCTGCAGGTCGTGGGTAGGGTCCCCCTTTTCAAGCTATCTTGGAGAACCTCCAGCAGGTCTGGACCAAGCAGGGGCCAGAATTCCTTAAAAAAGTCCACAGAGAGACCATCTATGCCTGGTGATTTTCCATTCTGGAGGCTCATTAGCGCCGTATGCAGCTCAGACAGAGACAGTGGAGCATCCAAGCCGGCAACAAGGTCCTCTGAGAGCACTGGAAGACCATCAAGGAAAACCTGGCCCAGTGACGTGTCCTCCCTCCACTCTGCTCTAAACAATTCACTGTAAAAGCTAGCAGCGTATTTCCTGATCTCTGCTGCTGTGGAGATTGTTCTCCCGTCATCGTCCAACAAGGAGTGAATGAGTTTTCTCTGTCCATTTTTCCCCTCCAGTCCAAAAAAGTACTGGGAGGGCGAGTCCATCAGAGCTACATCCATGTAGAGTGAGCGGACCAGAGCACCCTGTGCGGTGACCCCTAGCAAGCTAGCCAAGGCTGACCTTTTTGACTTGAGAGCCTCTAAGTGCTCTTGTTTTCCTGTAGAACTGAGCAACTCCTCTAGCTCTACCACCTCAGTCTCCAGAACTTTCAAGGATTGGGTCAAGCTACGAGTGACATTTTGAGTGTACTGTTGACAGAGTTGTTTTATCTGTGCCTTACCAAAATCCCACAACATTTGGAGAGAACTAAAAGAGGGTTTTTGTTCCCTGTGTGACTTCCATACATCATGAAAAACCCCTTTAAAAAACACATCATTTAAAAGTGTATTATTAAAATGCCAAAAAGCACTCTTACACTTTACATTTTCAATAAACACAGAACAAAACAGCAGGCAGTGATCAGTGAAACCAACAGGACAGATACAACTATTTTTAAAAACACTCATTTGATGTTTAAAACCATAAAAACGGTCTAACCTAGCCATAGATAAAAGGTTATCTTTAACATGGCTCCAGGTGTACTGCCTCTGGTCCCCATGATGTGATCTCCACACATCAGCCATTTCATGTATCTTCACCAGTTCCCTCAGCCTATTGGCAGAAGCAGGGTGAGGCTCCTGATGGTTCCTGTCTAGTCTGTGATTTAATGTACAGTTAAAATCACCCCCCAGAAATAAAAAACTATTTGGATTACAGGACGTAACCGTATCCGATAGCACGTCAAAGACCCTGATCCTCTCTGCTCTCTGTGTTGGCACATAGACGTTTATAAAAACGAAGTTCACGTTTTCAAACTGTACCTTTAATAAGAGGAAATGACCTTTCACCACCTCTTCTACCTCATAAGAGACAGGCACACAACCCCTAGAGAAAAGTACAGCCACCCCCCCCCCACTGCTATTGGATTTGTGGCTAAAAAAAATGCAGCCATCCCACTCTTTTCTCCAATGGCTCTCAATGTCTACAGTGCTGTGAGTGTCCTGGAGCATCAGCACGTCAAGTTTCTTTAAATTAAAAAGCTTGTATAAAGAGGCCCTTTTTACATCATCCCTGGCCCCATTAATATTGAGAGTGCCAATTCTAAGGTGGGGCATTAAAAAGGATAAAAATAGGGTACAGTAAAAAAAACACACACATAGCATAAAAGGGAAGAAACAAACTAAGAGTCAACATGACTGTTAGTAATTTGCGATTTCAGTTTAACAACCAGTTTCTTTAAACGATATATTTCCTGATCAGTGAAAGTCTCATTCCCATCATTCAGTTTCATAAATTTGCGAGCTGATGCCACAAATAACTCCAGATCTGGAAAGTAATTTTCCACTTTCACAGCTTTGCTCCCCTTAGTCACCTGGAGAAATTTCCTAATCTTGGTAAAACAATAGGAGCTTTGCTCCTCCTGCGTCTGCATCAGTTCAGACTCAGCTCCACTTTCGTCAGAAGCGCTCTCATCCAGTATTTCTAAATTCCCAACCCTACTAGATTTAGCAGAGCTCTGCAAGTTTTCAGCACTTTTTCTTTTTTGTGCAGCTTTAAAAGGATCCTCTTCAACAAAACTACATTCCTGCATTTCTTCGTGAAAAGCAATGTTTGTCATGCAGTGTTTACTCTGTGTGTCCGCTACAGCCTCAATCTGCTCCTCCCCCGCCTGCAAAGTCTGTTCATTCACGTTCCTTCGTTTAACTGCACTCATTTCGCCCTTCACCTCTTTACTCCGGGTGACAGGCTCGTCACAATGATCAGAGCTGCCGCCAGACAGAAACTCCCCACCATCACTGTTTGAAGGGGCAACTACCGTGCCCGCAGCGGCCGCCCCAGCAGAAGCGGACGCGGCCACGGCCGCGAACGCCCCAGCAGAAGCGGACGCCGCAGCGGCATCCGCCGCACCACATGTAGCGCTACCCTCCGGACCACCAGAAACAGCGGCGTCACCTTTCTTACTGCCAGTGTTCTTTGTGTTCGCCTTTTCAGGACATGATCTAATGAGATGGCCTTCTGCACCACACGCAAAACACTTCATGGTTTCAGATGTTGCAAACACCAAGTAGCTAAAGCCGTCAATCCTGAAGTTAAAAGACGTGTTCAGTTCAGCAGAGCTGTCTTTTAACACCATGAAACACTGCCTCCTGTGACACACGACATGCTTCAGCAGGGGTGATTTACTACCCAGAGAGACCATTCTGATGGGGGAAACAACTTGGCCAAAACGGGACAACTCTCTGATCAGCTGATCATTTTTAATGAAAGGAGGAGCGTTTGAGATGGTGATCCTCCTAGAAGGGTTAACCAGTGGTAGAACAGGAGTAAAAGTGTCATTTATGACCACTCCCTGTTCCACCACCTGATCAGCTTTTTCAGTTGAATCCAGAAAGATGACAATTGCGCTGTTCATCCTCGATGCTGATTTTATGCTGTCATGCCCAACCACCTGTCCTACAGTGAGGCCAGCCTCTTCCACAGAACAGGGAACTGTCGGCAGGATTCTCACACCATGCCGCCGGGTCAAGCGCTCAAACTCCACACCACCGTCAAACACCAGCATGATGCCAGCCGGGAAAAACGGGCAGCAGAAGCTACCGTTCCCCGACACACTCACTCCAACACTCACACCCCAGCACACACACACTCAAACCACTATATACTAAACACACACACCTCAAACACACACGATAGAGAAAAGTTAGAAAAAAACAAAGTTTAGAGTACTCACTCAACGCCACTCCACACCCCTGCTCCCACAAACGCTCACGCATGTGCACGAGAGAGAAAGAGAGAGAGAGAGAGACTTTTACTTTGAAAAAGCCTTTATTGCACACTTCAAAAAAATGTAAGCACACCAACATCATTCCTCCAAGTGTGTCACATTGGAAAAAGTGCAAACTGAAATGTTCCCCCCACACACAACACAGAGCAGTCCCTGCAGTCCACCTATTCAAAGATCCAGTTCTGTGACAGTCAATTACAGTCAATTAAATGTCATATACCAGTCTGTTCAAACAATATCCCAAAAATGGGTAAAACAGGCAGAGGAACGACCGCTGCACGGTGGCGCAGTGGTTTAGCACCGTGGCAGCACAGTTTTACCCTCGGCCGGGGGACCGCGGGGATCATGAGATCGTGGGTTCAATCCCAGCCCCCGACCAACAGTGAGCTGTGTGGAGTTTGCATGTTCTCCCCGTGTTGCGCGGATTTACTCCGGGATTTCTCCGGTTTCCTCCCGCACACCAAAAACATGTAGGTTTAGGGCGCTCGCGCACGCAGCGACCAGCAGCCGGTGGCTTGTCACCAGACTGCAAACCAAGTCTACCTACGGGTACAAATAAGTAACAAAAAAAAAAAAAAAAAATTCATTCATTCCATTCATTCCTCCTGTCGGGCGCGCTTGACCGGCGTTCCCCCTGCTGCTTTACGCAGGGCTGTCAGGTGTTTCTTGAGGCGATAACGTTTCCTTTCATCCAGGAGGTCAAGACCAACCTGTCTTCTTAGCACATCCACAGACTTAATGAATTTATCAGTGTCACCGAAGTAGTCGGCGACCCTAATGGCTTTGTTATAGGTTGCGTCCAGGAATGCATTTATTTCTTCCAGCGAATACAAACTCGTGTTTGTACTGCATTTTGCCTCAATAGACTCAGTATTAGACACAGTGTCGTTCTCAGATTCCATTTCCTCGGCAGCACAACTCAGCTGACTGCTTGGTTCTCCCGGGCCAGTGGATTCATCATGGGCCACATTTTCCTGGACGCCACCCTCAGCAGCTGACTGTCGCTGTTCCATCCCCCGCTGTGTAATGGTAGCAGCCTCCGGAAGCACAGCCGCTGATGTCACACAGCGAGATTGTAACGCACCATCAGGTCGGTGCTCCGTCCCCTCCTCCGAAGCGGCAGCAGCTGGCGGAGGCACAGCCGCTGACGTCACACAGCGAGATGATTGTGATGCACCATCAGGTCGGTGCTCCGTCCCCTCCTCCGAAGCGGTAGCGGCTGCCGGCGGCTCAGCTGTTGACGTCACACAGCGAGATGATTGTGACGCACAATCAGTGACCTTTTTGGCGACATCGCCATCCACGCTCCCGACCGCAAGCTGGGCCGCTGCCGGGCCGTCCACAGACACAGCAGCAGGCTCCGTAGCAGGTGCATTTGCAAATATTTTATAAAGCTTTACACAAAATACTTAAAGGCTGTAAAACTGGGGCCTAAGCCCCTGTTGTGTTTTTTTTTTATGTTAAACATGTAAAAATTGAGAAAAATGTCAAATTAAAATTAGACTCATGCTCCTGTAGGCTAGTCAATACCATTTTAAGAACCAGAGCAATATACTGTATATAAAAACAGTAAAATATTTCCTTTTCAATAATAATAATAATAATAATGGATTAGATTTTAATGGATTAGATTTATCATCACTCTATATATCTTTGTATAAGGAGTTCTGAACAATTCCCCATGTGTGAAAAAATTATCCGTCCTTAGACTGTGTCCTCGGCGGCGAAGTAGCCTATCACTCTATGCCACAGGTGTCAAACTCATTCCATGGAGGGCCAAGACCCTGCAGGTTTTACCTCCACCCAGTGTCTTCAACAGGTGATTTCACTGAATTTCTTCCCACTGATTGCTGATCAGTGAAAACACCTGCTGAAGACACTGGGTGGAGGTAAAACCTGCAGGGTCTTGGCCCTCCATGGAATGAGTTTGACACCCCTGCTCTATGCCAACAGCCTCTCTGACTACTACCGACTACTGAACATTTATACACACTTATCATGCACATTTATATACACTTATCCTGCATGTTTATCCATATATCATCCCATAAATTATTCTCAGAGCCCTCAACTTAATTTCTCCTGTTTGTTTTTCTCTGTTTTTGTTCTCAGTTTTTTTGATATGTGTTTTAATTTGAATTATCATTAGCTAAAGGTTAGCTTCAGCACACTCACCTGTCCAGGTGCTTTCAGCTGAAGACAGACATCGTTGTCTTGGCGTTGAATCATTATCTTCATTGTTAACAATAAGCAGCTGATTTGTAGACTCCCAGGTACTTGTAATAATCCTCAAAGCCAAAAACTAATTAGTGTTCTGACATTTTGGCATCAGAACAGCAAACCTTGGGTGACTACGCCATCATTTTCTGTCTTGCCTGTGTGGATAGCTGATGGTACAGACTGCAATCAAAGGCAAAAATATGGCAAGGAGGATTAAACAGTGATTTGGATCTTCAAAATATCCTGTAGCTTGAAAGTGTTACACTAAAGTTGGCTCTGACAGTTCAACAGGTCCCGTTACACGAACATGTGTGTTTAGCTCTCTGCGAGTGTGCTGCAGGCAGCAGCTGAGCTCATCAGGACAGAGAGCAGGTGAGTCTGTGAAAATCTCCACAGAGCATCACAGACTCTTCAACTATATTATTAGTCAATGTTATATGGGAACAGATCTACACATGCACACCACTGAAGGCTAGGCCATGCTCTGCTTTACTTCCTTATGCCACACACACTCACAACACACGCACACTTGGGGTTGCCACCCATCCTCTAAAATACAGTATTGTCCTGTTTTTTACACTAAAATAATGTGTGCTGTATTGAATGAATACAGGATGCGATTTGTCCTGTATTTACTAGGTGCCTTTAACGCAGTATCATCTCATCCGTATTCTGCATGTTGCCCACCTACTCCTATTTGTTGGTTGATTTGTTTACTTTTACACACTGCATGTGAAATCCTCGCTCAACAGTGATTGGGCAAGAGATAGCCGGGTGGGCTCAGCGGCAGCCGCAGCACCTTGCCAGCTTCTCAGACCAACATGTCTATGGCTGCACAATGTTCCGATAGTCCGCCCTGTGCATCAGTTAAACGTAAACATTTGCAAAAGTACCAATGTGAATGGGAAGAACTTAGTGATTGGCTTGACAGCATAAAAGACAAGAAACAGCAAAGTATGCCAGCGGATGTTCTCCGTGGCATATGGTGGCTTGGGAAATATGCGGCAGCATGCTGCAGGAGAGCAGAAAACCCCAAATTGCAGTCTCTCAGTTCTTCATCCCCCAAGCATTTCTTGAGGCTGATGTGGTTACAGCAGCTGAGTTAACCCAGGTATACAGTAATCTTTACACATGATGATGATGATGATGATGATGATGATGATGATGATGATAAGAAGGGCAGTATTGCAATCAAATGTATTTAAAGTAATATCAGCTGGTCTACAATCAGGGTTTGGTACACATTTTACAAGGTCAAATTCACAGCACTTTTTCAGGGTCATTTTCAATTATTTTCAACACCTTATAGCTGGGGCAAATTACATATTTTCAGGAATACATACATTATTCAGTCTATTCAGTCATAACTATTCAGTCTGATCCCAATTTGGTGAAAGAAAGATTTATAATTTCAAGCATTTTCAACCATTTAAACGAAAATTCATCCATCCATCTTCTACCGCTTAATCTTTTTCAGCCCACGGGGGGGGGGGGGGGGGGGTTGGAGCCTATCCCAGCATCTTTGGGCAAGAGGCAGGATACACCCTGATCGCCAATCCATTGCAGAGTCAACACAGAGAGACAGAAAATTCTTCACTCTCACAGTCATACCCAAGTACAATTTAGAATCCCCAGTTGATGCCAATTAACCTAACCTGCATGTCTTTGGCCTGTGGGAGGAAACCGGAGTACCTGCTGTAAACTCATGCATACATGGGGAGAACATGCAAACTCCACACAGAAGGGTCACTGATGGTTAGGTGGTAGGATTAAACCCACGGTGGTCAAGGGTGGAATCAATCCCATGGCCTTCTTGCTGTGCTGCCACAGTGCTAACCACTGCGCCACCGAGCGGTCCATTTATTGCCCATTTTAGCTACTAAAATTCCATCCATCTATCCATCTTCTACCACTTTTCTGGAGGTCCGGGTCATGGAGGCAGCACTTCAAACAGAGAAGCCCAGTCTTCCCTCCCCCAGTCACCTACTCCAGCTCTTCAGAGAGGATACCAAGGCATTTCCAGAGTAGCTGGGGGACATAGTCTCTCCAGCGAGTCCTGGGTCTGCCTCGGGGTCTCCTCTCAGTGGGATGTGCCCGAAATACCTCAAGTGGGAGGCATCCAGTAGGCATCCTGATCAGATGCCCAAACCACCTCAACTGGCTCCTTTCAATGTGGTGGAGTGTCACATGGGATGAGACGCCGGGTCTCGGCACTCAGCCCATGTCCCTTCTGATCCCTGCCTCTCATTGGGCAGCGTCTCAGCTGGCTCCCAGCTGTCAGTGTTACGGGACGGCTGGGGCCAATTAATCTTCATCAGCTGGGGCGCTGCTAATGAGGATAAAGAGGAGCAGCCTCGATCACTCGGGGCGGCGACTTACAGCACTGTTAGACTGAAGCTCCTACGTCTGGTGTCAGTCTTCTACTCCTCTTGCAGCATTCCTATGAGTGTTACCCGCTGTGAGTATTTATGCTTTGTACCCCTTCGCCCGGTGCTGGCGCCCTACTCCTGTGTCGTATAACTCGAGAGTGTTCCTCTGTATGAGTATCTGTGCTGTCCTTGTCCCTCACCCTTTGCCTTTAATAAACGTCACAACTCACTGGCTCGCCCTTGGCTCTCATTGTGTGGCTCCCCAGAGCCACACGTAACAGTAAGTCGCCGCCAGACGAGTTGCCGGCGGCCGTGAGTTGGGGTGGAATTGTACCTTCCTGTCCGGGTGTCAGCGCTGTTAACATGCCGTTTCCCAGGAGTCACGTCCGACGCCAGAACGACGAGCTGAGGTCCATCCCGGGGGCTGTCGACAGGACACTCTTCACCCTGCACGACACCCCCAACGCGAGACGCTGGCATCTGGACCGTGCTGAGGTCCTCCTGGACAGTTTTCCTTGTCACTCTTACCATCCTGAGGCCTGTGCCAGGAGAGGCACCATAGCTGCACTGCGAGAGGAGCTCCGCGGGTTGGAAGGAAATCCCGGCAGGAAGCCGAAGTGGATGACGTTGCCCCCCGCTTCGGGATCCCGTTCCTGCTTCCATTCCAGCCCGGGAGTTCGCGCCACCCAGAGGGCTTCCCCCGTTCTGCACTACGTCACTCAGGATTCCCCTGAAGGAGCCGCAGCTGACAGCAGTTACGTCCTGGACCGAGTGGCTGTCGCGAGCTCCGCTGTGCATCCATTTACCATCTTCAGGCCTGTGGCGGCGGCGGTGAGATTGGTGGAGAGGACTCCAGGGCTATGGAGCTTTCCCGAGTTCAACGCCCTCCTTGCCTCGGTCTTTGCTCAGGAGCGGCGTTTCCTGGGTTCCCCCCTCGCTTCGTCCCCTGGGAATAGCCGTCATCACCTCGCCAAGTCACCTCCGCACGAACCCCGTCCGGATCCAGTTCTGGGCTGCCGCCAGGACCTTTCCCCCCACGCAGCTGTCACCTCTTTGTTTTGTCAGCGTGGAGATTTCACAGCCTCGTTCCCTGAGCCTCGTTCCCCCGCTGTCACTCCAAGGCATTCGGGCTGGCTCATCTCAGCTGTCACCCCCTCCTCCTCGACGAGCTTCCCGACTGCTGTGTGTGCCTGGAATTCTGACCTGGTGAGCCCTCTCCTGGAGACAACGCGAGCGGTCCCCAGACGACTTCTTAGGGGGTCCTCTGTTATCGCCCGGCGGGGAGAGGAAGAAGCAATCTCCACCACAGCAGGCACCATCCAACCTCCAGGAGGCAGGCAAGTCCCAGTTTTTTCACATCAGTTTTGTGATTTGCTCTGTCATACCCCTGGAGGTGGAGTTCGGGGTTCGCAGCTCCCTGAACACCCACCACCTGCTGTAACCTGTGATCTCAATCCTGCATCCTCTGTGTCTCTCTCCGCCGAGCGGTCCCCGGTTCCGGGTCAACGTCGTGGGACGAGGAGGGGGCCTGCGGTTCTGGTTCCGCAGCTACATTGTGGACGGAGGAGGAGGACTGACTGCTGCGTGGAGTCTGCGCCGACGACTAAGCGTCCCCGGGTCTCCACGGAGGAGCAGTTCGGTCCAGTGGGACGAGGTTCTCCTGCCATCACGCCGTGTGGACCGTCGGCATGGTTATCAGTGCTGGAGGAACCTCAAGCTGCGCTGACCATCGTGCCGGCTGCGGGGCCCGACGCAGCTGAGTGGGAGCCTGACAACGACCTCCTGACGATGGATCCTGGATCTTCACAGTCCTGGACGGCGTCAGAACCCGAGATCAGGCGAGTGCTCTCCTTTCTATCCTCTCTTTTTATCTGTGAGCACTTTAGCCTGTCTCTAGGGGAGATGAGCCGGGTGCAGCCGCCCGCTGCATCTGAGCTCGTCTCGCCGGGTTCTGGCGCTGCCGGTGATCCTGATCCCGGTTCTGTTTTCTCTTCTGAGCCTTCTTCCAGGGTCGCCGGCGAGGAGTTGCCGTTCCTCGTGGTGCTGAAGGGTCCAGGTTCAATGTTGGAGGTCGGTTCTGTTGCGGTGCCAACCCAGTCGGGGTCCGTCGTGGGTGCTGCTCCAGCGGTGTTCGACGTGGATTCACCCGAGACCCAATCGGGGTCCGACGTGGGTGCTGCTCCAGCGGCGTTCGACGTGGGTTCGCCTAAGGCCCAATCGGGGCCCGACGTGGATGCGGCCCTAGTGTTGTTCAGGTCCGGTGAGGAGGTGGCTGTTTCCCGGCAGCCTGACGCTTGTCTACCTCGTCATCGGCTCTCCCCTGAGCCTCTTCCACCAGGGTCCGCTTTGACCTTTCGCCCGTCTCAACGGTCCTGGTGGTTGAGTGATGCGGGTCGGTGGCTCGACCTGCAAGACTTCCGGTTCGGCGATCTGGTCCAACCCCCCGACGAGCTGTGTTTGCTTCTGGGTGGCCTGGCACGGCTACCGGTGGACTGGTTTCTTGGGACCTGGATCTAGAGTTGGCCGTCCGAACATTTCCCTTTCCCCGGTTCGCCAACTGGACAATGGGCGGGGAGACCTCCGGAGCCATCTCGGCCATTTTGGACTCTGCCTGCCATATTCCTCGGGTGTCGCCTACCCTTTTGTTATTATTAAGGTCACTCGGGGGTAATCTTTTTGTCTTTTTGGTGAATGTATATATTTATAGTGCTGTGTATTGTGTTTTTATTGTCCGTACTCAGCATTTTTCTCCATTTTTTTTGCCTTGATCTTAGCCTTGTCCGTGCGTTATGGAGTTATGTGTTTTGTTCTTCTCCCAACCGTACTCCGTAATTGCCCATTTGTTCCTGTCGCCTTCACCCCTCTAGGCGACTCTGTGTATATACACTACCGTTCAAAAGTTTGGGGTCACCCAGACAATTATTTTGTGTTTTCCATGAAAAGTCACACTTATTTACCACCAAGAGTTGTAAAATGAATAGAAAATATAGTCAAGACATTGACAAGGTTAGAAATAATGATTTGTATTTGAAATAATATTTTTTTCCTTCAAACTTTGCTTTCGTCAAAGAATCCTCCATTTGCAGCAATTACCGCATTGCAGACCTAACATGATTGCACAAGGGTTTTCTAATCATCCATTAGCCTTCTGACGCAATGAGCAAACACATTGTACCATTAGAACACTGGAGTGATAGTTGCTGGAAATGGGCCTCTATACACCTATGTAGATATTGCACCAAAAACCAGACATTTGCAGCTAGAATAGTCATTTACCACATTAGCAATGTATAGAGTGTATTTCTGATTAGTTTAAAGTTATCGTCATTGAAAAAAAGTGCTTTTCTTTCAAAAATAAGGAAATTTCTAAGTGACCCCAAACTTTTTGAACAGTAGTGTGTGTGTGTATATATATATATATATATATATATATATATATATATATATATATATATATATATAAAACGCTGTGTATTTTGTTACTTTTTTCTTTCTATTATCTGTACTCAGCGTTTTTCATCATTCTTGTCCTGTTCTTAGTTTTGTCTGTGCATTATGGAGTAGTGTGTGTTCTCTTTTATCCATACTCTGTAACTGCTTTATTCGTTCCTGTCATTTTTTTTTGGTGGGTTTTGTTTCTCTCCCTTTGCCCTGATCTGCTCGTTATTTGTGTGTTCTTGAGTTATGGGTTTTTATCTGTTCCCGTAATCAGTTTTCTCCCCATCTGTGTCCTGGGTTAATTATTCCCTGTGTAATATAGAGTACTGTATTTGTGTTTTCTCTCTCTGGTACTCTGTATTCACTCATGGTTTTTTTTTGTTTTGTTTTTTTTTCTCTTTTCTTTTTCTCCGCTTCTCTCCCTCCGGTCCTGCCTCCCTTCCGCCCACCCTAGGTGTGTGTGTGTGTGGGGGGGGCTGGGATGTTCCTGGTCGTTCGGAGCCCGACCGTGAGGGGGAGGCTCTGTCACATGGGATGAGACACCGGGTCTCGGCGCTCAGCCCATGTCCCTTCTCATCCCTGCCTCTCATTGGGCAGCGTCTCAGCTGGCTCCCAGCTGTCAGTGTTACGGGACGGCTGGGGCCAATTAATCCTCATCAGCTGGGGCGCTGCTAATGAGGATAAAAAGGAGCAGCCTCGATCACTCTGGGCGGCGACTTACAGCACTGTTAGGCTGAAGCTCCTACATCTGGTGTCAGTCTTCTACTCCTCTGGCAGCATTCCTATGAGTGTTACCCGCTGTGAGTATTTATGCTTTGTACCCCTTCGCCCGGTGCTGGCGCCCTACTCCTGTGTCATATAATTCGAGAGTGTTCCTCTGTATGAGTATCTGTGCTGTCCTTGTCCCTCACCCTTTGCCTTTAATAAACATCACAACTCACTGGCTCGCCCTAGGCTCTCATTGTGTGGCTCCCCAGAGCCACACGTAACATGGAGCAGTGGTTCTACTCTGAGCCTCTACCGGATGACTGAGCTCCTCACCCTATCGCTAAGGGTGAGTCCAGCAATCCTACGGAAAAAAGCACATTTCAGCTGCTTGTATCCGTGATCTCATGCTTTCGGTCATTACCCAAAGCTCATGACCGTAGGTGAGGGTAGGAATGTAGATTGACCAGTAAATCAACAGCTTTGCCTTAGAGCTCAGCTCCCTCTTCACCACAACAGACTCGTACAACATCTGCATCATTGCAGATGCTGCTCCAATCCATCTATTAATCTCTTGCTCCATTCTCCCCTCACTCGTGAATGAGACCCCGAGATAATTAAACTCCTCCAGTTGGGACAGGAGCTTGTCCCCAAACCGGAGAGGACAATCCACCTTTTTCCGGCCAACAACCATGGACTCGGATTTGGAAGTGCTGATTCTCATCCAAGCCGCTTCCCACTCAGCAGCAAACCATCCCAGAAAGACTTGTAGGTCATTGCTGGATGAATCCAACAGGACAACATCATGTGCAAACAGCAAAGATGGGATCCTGTGGTCACCAAGCATGACACCCTCCCTTCCCTTGCTGCATCAAGAAATCCTGTCATTAAAAATTATGAACATGATCAGTGACAAAGGGCAGCCCTGGCGGAGCCCAACTCTCAATGGGAATGAGTCCAACCGAGTGTTGGCAATACGAACCAAACTCTCACAATGGCCGTATAGAGACCACATAGTTCGTAACAACAAGCCTGATACCCCATACTCCTGAAGCACCCCCCATAAATAAAACATGAGGGACATGGTCGAATGCCTTCTTTAAGTCCACAAAACACATGTAAACTGGTTGGGCAAACTTCCACGAACCATCAAGAATTCTCGAGAGGGTAAAGAGCTGGTCCGATGTGCCACAGCCAGGCCGAAAACCACATTGCTCCTCCTGAATCCGAGGTCTGACCAATGGCCGAACTCTCCTCTCCAGTACCTTGGCATATACCTTCCCAGGGAGGCTGAGGAGTGTGATCCCTCTAAAGTTGAAACACACCCTCCGGTCCCCCTTCTTGAAGACAGGAACCACCACCCCAGTTTGCCATGCCAAAGGCACTGTCCCCGGCCTCCACACAATGTTGCAGGGGTGTGTCAACTATGACAGCCCTACAACATCCAGGGCCTTGAGGTACTCAGGGCAAATCTCATCCACCCCCAGGGCCCGGCCACCAAAAGAGTTTTTTAACTACCTTGGCGACCTCAGCCCCTGTGATGGGCGAGTTGTCCCTCTCGTCCACAAGCCCTGCTTCTTCTGTGGAAGGCGTGCCAGTGGGATTGAGGAGCTCCTCAAAGTATTCCTTCCACTGCCCAACGATATCCCCAGTCAAAGTCAGCAGTGCCTCATCTGCACCATACACAGTATGGAAAGGGAGCTGCTTCCCCCTCCTGAGTCACCAAACAGTTTGTCACAATCTTTTCAAGGCCGACTGAAAGTCTTGTTCCATGGTAGGGCTGTTGAGGTAGAGGAATTTCCCCTGCGGTGATGGTGGACAGCGCAACACCGTGGTATGCAGTATTATTGCAAATGTTTTTAGGACCCTGTGGATTTGTAATTTTAACAGGGTTTATAACTTATGTTGCAAATGAGGGATGCTGTGAGAGGCTCGCTGCAGTTCTGCTCTCAACTTTATGGACGTGTAACACAACTGTGCGGCGCTGCGGTCTTTCTACAGGCATGGCCTTCTGATTCTGTTTACAAAAAAAAAAAGATCATTTTCATAAAGCCGTGGCAGTAACTATGGGGTGTGTGGACTGGAGACTGTAGCAACATTCAGTTTATAAGCAGGACAGTCTCTGTACAGGACCCTGCGTGGCTCTTGTCTCTGTGATTTTTGCCGCTGTCCAAAAAATGATGTTCAAACAAGCTGCTCTCAGAGCTCATACACAGACCATACACAGTCAGGATCATACACACTCCACTCAGAAGGAAATAACATGCTTTGTGCCCTTTCAGTGCTCACTGTTACGGCTGTATTTAACAAGGAGTCCAAATGCTTTAACCACTAACTGCCTGCTGGAGTCCGTCTGGAGAGAGTGCCCCAAACAGCAGTAGAACCATGTGCTGTGGAAGCTTCTAGAGTACCTGGGGCAAACATGCTGTTGGCAATAAAAATACACTTCATTTAGCAATTTATTTAATAATCAGTAGGGGCACATAAATGAACAACAAGATATAGCCACACACACACACACACACACACACACACACACACACACACACACAAAGTGAACACCACGGTTGTTGCAGTTGGTCCTTTTCCTTTGTGGTAGGCATGTCCATAGCACGGTATTATATAATTGTGGTTATCGCAACAGCCCTATTCCATGGCCTCAATAAACTCCTCCTACACCCAAGTTTTTGCTTCAGCAACCACCCGAGCTGCATTCTCCTTGACCTAGCAGCACACCTCAGCTGCTTCGGGAGTCCCACAAACCAACCAAGCTTGATAGGACTCCTTCAGCTTGATGGCCCCTCTCACCGCTGGTGTCTACCACTTGGTTCGGGGGTTGCCATCACGAGATGCACCAATGACCTTGCGGCCGCAGCTCTGGGCAGCCGCTCCAACAATGGAGGTGGAGAACATGGTCCATTCAGACTCCATGTCTTCAGACTCCCTTGGAATGTGTGGACCATATGTCTTGGACACTTGGGTAAAGAGAGATGCAAATCTGTCAACTGATTACCACCTGGTGGTGAGTTGGATCCGATGGCAGAGGAGGATGCCATTCAGACCTGGTAGACCCAAATGTATAGTGAGGGTGTGCTGGGAACGTCTGGCCGAGGCCCCTGTCCGGGAGGTCTTCAACTCCCATTTCCGGAAGAACTTCGACCACAATCTGAGGGAGTCTTTACTACAATTCATATGTAATTATTATGTATATACTGTATGTATGTAATAACATGTATTTATATACTGCTCAAAAAAATAAAGGGAGCACTTTGAAAACACATCAGATTTTAATTGGAAAAAATAAGCTGGATATCGAAATTGTGGCAGGCTAGTCCAGTTTACTGGCAGGCTAGTCCAGTTTACTCAGATTAAAGGAACACTTTTTAATCTGAGTAAGCTGGACTAGCCTGCCACAATTTCGATATCCAGCTTATTTTTTTCCCATTAAAATCTGATGTGTTTTCAAAGTGTTCCCTTTATTTTTTTTGAGCAGTATATTTTCAAATTACAAGTTACTGTTCTTAATTACTGTAGGCTAGCTAAATTACACAATTTTTTCAGGAAGGCTATTAGTGCCCATTTCTGCAGGTATGCCACAACCTCAGCTATAACAGCACTGACTGTGGTCACAAACTCAGTCAAAAGATATTGCATGATACTAAAATTGGAAAGACGTCTCTAGGGAGAACAAAGGCAGAAGCATTGGTAAAAGATTTCCTCAGCCCAAAGGCATGGTGGTGGTGGGGTCCTTTGTTTTTCTGCATTGAAGGTGGCAACCCTACACACGCTTGCGTCACATAACCATGCCTCTGAAAGGCAAAACTAGACACAACACCCCCCCCCCCAAAAAAAAGAAAAGAAGCATGGCAATGAATATGTAAATAACGCAACTAACTGAAGGAATAGCAGCGTGACAACACTCCCCAAAAACCATGTCCACAGAACTGTCAACAGCCCCCCACCCCAGCCTAAGTATGATACTCTGTGGTGTATACCTGTAGGGCCAAAGGCCGTGTTCTGACCTGCACTGGCCTAGGGTTCAACACCAACTCCTGACGGTGTGGTACGTCTGGCCAATCCGGTCAGGGTCAGTGCCTAGGTTGGAAGGAGACAGTGACTGAGCTGGCGCTGCCGCTACATGGTCCAGGGAGAAAGGTGATGGTACCTTCCTCAATCTGCAGGCAGCCATCACGAGCCACCATCAAGCAGGAAAGTTGCAGGTCCAAGAATGCGAATGACCTGCCTGGGCTGAGACCAGAATGAAGTCATTTTGTTGTGACGTTGTGGACGTCGAACCCTGACCCAGTCTGAGACCTGAATTAAGAGAGGTCGTGCCCTGAGCTGTTTGTCCACCTTTTCCTTCATCTCCTGCTGCCGTGCGACCACGGTCTTCTGAGTCTGAGTGAGTGAGAGCTTGTTGGGTGCCTCAATGGGTACTCAGTGGGGTCCGTTATCAGTTGTCACTGCCCTCGGCAAACCCCAGCATGCAAATAGACTGTCCAATATCCAGATTATGACCTGCAACATCACCGTTCCCACTGGTACCACCTTGGGCCACTTCGAGTGGAGATCGTAAACAACCACAAGAAAACATTGGTGATGAGGAACACACCAGCCATGAATTTCACCACAGATGTCAAGCTGTATATAGTCCCAGGGGCGAGAGGCCACGGAAGTGGCTGTAGAGGTGCACAGGGTGGTGGCCCAGTTTTCCTGCTGAGGAGACATGCTGGGCAGTCCTGGACCAGGTGTTCAATATCCCCATCGATGGCTGGCCACCATACTAGTCCATGGCACCGCTGCTTGACTTTAACAACCCCTAGGTACCCCTTGTGTGCCACTGCCAGCACGCAGGCACGTAGGGTGCTTGGGATGATTGTGCAGAGGCCCTTTGAGCTACTGGGGTCTGCCCAGTGGGACAGCGCGTTTCTCACCTTGGCAAACAATTCCAAATCTTCTGGAATTTTGGATGGCCAGTCATTCCTGATGTACTTCAAGTGTGATAACAGGCTGCAGAGGTCTATAGAGAGCCTAAGTCTCGCCCCCTCTACCGCCACATGTGGGACCTTAAATCGAAAAAAATTTTCCATAGAAATTAATGGCAAGAACAAAATTATCTTTTGATCCCAATCAAATTTTGCCACAAGTTACATATATGATGTTTGTCAGTTTAAAAGGTAATTTTCCACATACTGTAATTAAAGTTGTCGGCTGTCGTACAATAACAGAGTAATATTTAGTTTTTGTTTAAACGATAAGCGGCATCCACCCATGATCTGCTGTGGCAACCCTGAATAGGGAACAGCCGAAAGGTGTGTGCATAAGATAAGATAAGATAAGCCTTTATTAGTCCCACAATGGGGAAATTCCAGGATTGCAGCAGCACAGGGATAGCAACACTCAGAGCAATAATTAAGAAGATAAGAAAAATAAGAGCAGTGAATATACATACGTACACATAAATATATAAATATATATACACAGTGCAGAGCATTGTAGCTAGATGGAATAAACAGCATAGCCGTCTACTTAGTTATCCTACATAGTATGAATATGTACCCATACATATTGTCACCCTCCGTAGCGACTGATATTGTCCTAGTTGTATACTGGAGGGGACCATTTGTGTAAGTCTGTTGCGTCTTTTGCATTCAATACTATTAGGTCGTCACGTTTTTTTGCTGTCTCTGCGAGCAGCCCTGCTTAGGTTATACAGTCTGACAGCCGTAGGTAGGAAGGACCTGCGAAACCTCTCGGTTGCGCACCTAGGATGACGTAGTCTACTGCTAAATGAACTCCTCAGTGCGTGCATGCGTGTGTGCATGTATCTTTATTTTTTCAGAATGTCCTATTGACATCAAGATTTCTTTTTCAAGAGAGACCCAGCCAAGGTAATACACTAGTACTTGATTAGGATTTGGAAAAGTTGAGGGTTTGGGTCAAAACTTGCACCATGATTGCATAACCCTGCTCACAGCACATGGCATCTCTATAAAAATGCTTGCAGATGAATGTTCAGAATATACAAGCATAGATCTGGTATCAGAAATTTTATGATCGTAAATGGCGTTCACTTATATAACGCTTTTTCTCATCTCTAGATGGCCAATGTGCTTTACATATCCTATCTACCCATTCACACACTGATGGCGGCAGAGTTGCCATACACAGGCGCTGGCCTGACCCATCAGGAGCAACTGGGGGTTCAGTGTCTTGCTCAAGGACACTTTCACATGCAGACTGCGGACAGAGCGGGAACCAAACCCCTGACCCTCCGATCGGTAGTCGGCCACACTACACCTGCACCACAGCCACCCCATGATTTCCAGTTGCAGTCCACTTGTGGTCACAGCTCAATTTGACCAAGCCCAGTTGAGCAATTAATGTTACCATCACTTAAAACTATAATAAAGGATTGGAACAACTTCACTGGAACAACTTCATTGGACATTCAGTGGAAGTGTCTATACATTATACTGCATGTTTATTCTATCTGTACCATCTATGATATAATCAATACAGTCATCAAATACATAATACTATAATATTATCAAAAATAATAAAATGCATTTACATAGCACTTTTCATAACATATATGCAGCTCAAGGTGCTTTATATGAAAAAAATAATATTCCATCTCTATGAGCTTACTGGGGTGGTGGCCTAGTTGACAGAGCATCTGCCCCACAACTGGAAGGTTGGGGGTTCAAGTCCCGGCCGGGTCATACCAAAGACCTTATAAAATGGTACTTCTTGCCTTCTAGCTTGGTGCTCAGCATAATAGAACGAAGGAAGGAGAAGTTGTTTGTGGCGGCACCTTGTATGGCAGCGACCCCTCTGATTCTACATGTGATTAACATTGTAGATAGGAGAAACGTAATTTCATTCTACTGTACATGATTGGCTGTATGGACTGAATGACAATAGAGATGTCTTCTTCTGTATGAGATCAAGACATTATTTCCAGGTAAAGAAGTAACTATTGCTTTAAGTTCCACTGATCATTTTTACAAACCTTCATGTTTAACATATAAACAAGTTTTGAAAGAAGCACAGAAGACTGTATAACCTTTAGTGTGGAACTGATTTTCACTTGATTTGAATTCTACTCATGCTGCCGTATTCACATCTAATTTGTATTCATAAAGTGTACACGAAGCTGTGGATCTTGCAGTTTGCTTGTAGTTTAACCACCTAGTCATCAATACTGACTACACATTTGTTGACTGCTTCAGTACTGTGGCTCACTTTGAATTACTGACATTAAATCACTCTAATTTGGGCCCATATTCTGATTTGTGTGTGTGTGTGTGTGTGTGTGTGTGTGTGTGTGTGTGTCTCCGTCCTGTACAGTAGCATAATAAATGGTTCCCTATGAAATAATGATGAGACTGGGTGTAAAACAGTGACTGCAGGGAAAAATAGGCCTGAATGATGCATCAACCCTCAGCTAAAAATGTGCAAATGTATTCAGCGGACTTGACATTCATCAAATACGATCAGAGGAGGGAAAAAAAGGGGCTGTCCAGGTATTAATCATATCATGCAGCCTTACATCTGTTTACTTTGTCACTTTATAGGGACAAAAGAAAATCCCTCAATTAAAAATATTCAGTTTTTTTAATTGAGAACATGTGTTAAGCTTATGGGAAGGTTGTTGTACAAACTCATTTCCACTGAAGTTGCGATGTTGTATAAAATGTAAATAGGTATATATGGGTATAAAAGGAGCATTCCCTAAAGGCTCAGTAGTTCACAAGCAAGGATGGGGTGAAGTTCACCACTTTGTGAACAACTATGTGGCAAATAGTCCAACAGCTTAAGAACGTTTCTTAATGTACAATTGTAAGGAATTTGGTAATTTCATCATCCACAGTAATATCATCAAAAGATTGAGAGAATCTAGAGAAATTTCTGCAAGTAAGCAAAAAGGCCAAAAACCAACATTGAATGCCTGTGACCTTTGATCCCTCAGGGGCAGCACTGCACTAAAAACATAATTCTGTAATGGATATTACCATGTGGACTCATTAAAACTTTGGAAACCATTATCCATTAACACAGTTAGTCACTACATTTACAAGTGCATGTTAAACCTCTACCATGCAAAGCAAAAGCCATATATCAGCAACGCCCAGAAATGCCACTATTAGTCTGGGTCCGAGCTCATCTGAGATGGACTGACCAAAGTGGGAAAGTGTGCTGTGGTCAGACGAGGTCACATTTCAAATTGTTTTTAGAAATCAAGGATGTTGTGTCCTCCGGGCTAAAGAGGAAACTGACCATCTAGATTATTATCAACACAAAGTTCAAAAGCCAGCATCTGTGATGGTATGGGGGAGTGTTAGTGCCCATGGCATGGATAACTTGCACATCTGTGAAGACGCCATTAAAACTGAGTGGTGCATACAGGGTTTGGAGCAACATATGCTGCCATTCAAGCAACATCTTTTTAAGGGATACCCCCGCTTTTTTTTCAGCGAGACAATGCCAAGCCACAATCAGTACGTGTTATAACAGCGTGGCTTCATGATAAAAGAGTGCGGGTACTAGACTGGCCTGCCTGCAGTCCAGACGTGTCTCCACTAAGAATGTGTGGAGCATTATGAAGCGTATATCATATGCCAGTGGAGACCCCCGACTGCTGACTAACTGAAGTTGTACAACAAGATGGGGAAAGAATTCCACCTACAAAGCGCCAACAATTAGTGTCCTCATAAACTCTTATTGAGTGTTGTTAAAAGGAACGGTGATGTAACACAGTGGTAAACATGACCCTGTCCCAGCTTTTTTGGAACGTGTTGCAGGTATTAAATTCAAAAAGAGTGAATATTTGAAAAAATAAATAAAGTTTTTCAGTTTGAACATTGGTTAAAAGCTATTTGCAAATCATTGCATTTTGTTTTTATTTATGTTTTACACAACATCTCAACTTCATTGGAACTGGGGTTTGTGTCTGATTGCCAGGTTTAGCCAAATCCTTAATTATTCACAACTTGCCAGGTCTGTTGGTGTGACAAGGGTGACTTATATAAATGGGATAGATAACATGAATGAGATAAGTTGGTTTGCCTACAGACTGTAAAAGGTAATAAATAGCCTTTTGTCAATACCAAATGTGCTTCTCCTTTTTTGTTCCTGATGAAAATCTTCCTACTTTCCTTCTTTTCCTTTTCAAAAAAGATGAGTACAATTCTGCATTCTTTAATTAATATATTTGACAGACTAAACTTTGGGTCCAGAGTCAGAGGCAGCCCTTAAAAATGAGTAAAGCTTTGGAATTCAAGATTCAAAGGCTTTACTATCATGTGCACAGTTAAGAAATGCTACATTTCCTGAGCAATGAAATTCTTTGCGCTCCGAACGAATGCCAAGGTAAAGGTATAGAAGCAACAATTCTAAAGGTGCGTTCACACCAAAAGCGAACTGTGATATCCTACCGTGTAGCAATGATCACACTTGAGTTATTTCTTTGGCTAACTCTGCCATTTATTCTGCAACACACACGACAATGACTGAACATGGATTCTGCGCGGGGTTTTCACACTCTTATTCTAATGTGTCCCCTTAATAGTAGTGCTGAACAATACAGGTAGTTCCCCCTAGAGGCATGTGCCAGTAATGTTTTATTTTAGACTTGCAGTCTACCACATCCCTCCCCTCTAGATTAAACTACTCTTAATTACACTAGCCAATTACTAGACATCCTGGAACTCCCATTTAACCCTAAACTATCACAGTTACTTTTTAACTTCTTAAACACATGTGTCATACACATAATTTCTTTCTCTTTTTTTTTTCTTCACATGTATAACTCACATAACAGTCTAACTGGGGATTTGGTTTGACTACCGCATCCGAGTGAGGTTCCAGGACGCATTCTTGTCCTGTGGCTGGGGAACTCACTACTGACTAAGTATACTCCTTCAAGTAGTCTGGAGCTTTCCTAGCTCGCTGAGATCTTCTCACGGCTGGTGAGCCAACTGCAGGTGAAGACTCAGACTGCTCCACTGTTTCGGCTGCTGCAGTGCTGCCCGTAGAATCTGCAGAGACGGGTACCTCAGGTTTCACCTGAAGTGGTGGTTCGTTGATGCTCTCCTCAGAATGGGTGTCAGACAACACCTCTGGTGCCATTGGCAGGGGAATGGAGCTCCTACCACGAACTTGGTCGATGTGTCGCCTCACCACTTGTCCATGGCCTAATGTCACCTTGAATGACACAGGGCCTGTCTTTTCTGTTATTTCTCCTGGTACCCAGGCTGGTCCTGAGCCAAAGTTGCGGGTGTAGACCACGTCTCCTTCTCTCAGTATTCTCTCTCTAGCATGCATGTCATGATAACCTTTTTGTTTCTCTTGTTTGTCATGCACTTTGTTTCTGAAGTCTGGATGTATTAAGTCAAATGTTGACCTCAACTTCCTTCCACACAACAGCTCAGCTGGTGACTTGCCAGTTGTAGATTGGGGTGTTATTCGATAGCTGAACAGAGCTCTCGACATTCGGGTTTCAATAGAGTCTCCTGCCATCTTTTTCATGAGTGACTTGAACGTACGGCCCTCTCGGCTAAGCCGTTAGAAGAAGGATGGTATGGCGCAGTCGTGATGTGACGTATGCCATTCTTTTCAGAAAACTCTTGGAACTGTTCACTCGTAAAACATGTACCGTTATCTGATACTATGATTTCAGGTAGCCCATGTTGGCTGAAACTCTTTCTAAGACATTCAATGGTAACAGTAGAAGTAGAGCTACTCACAGAATATGCATCGATCCACTTTGAGTATGCGTCAACTATGATCAGGAACATTCTTCCCATCCATGGACCTGCGTAGTCAATGTGAATTCTTCTCCATGGTTTATCTGGAACTTCCCAGGGATGTAGTGGGGCTGCTGGAGGACTGTTCCTGTTCTCCTGGCATGCCGCACATGACTTCACAAGCGCCTCCACCTCTGCATCCATGTTGGGCCACCACATGTAGCTCCTCGCCAACGCTTTCATGCGAGTGATGCCAGGGTGTGCTTGGTGTAGTTGTTGCAGTAAGGCATTCCGACCAGGTGGTGGAACAACCACGCGTCCTCCCCACAGGATACAACCTTCCTGGGTGCTGAGCTCATCCTGTCGTCGGGCATAGGGAATGAACTCAGGACTGTTCATCTTCGGCCATCCTCGCAAGATGTATTCTCGCACTCTTGCTAGAACAGGGTCTTTGTCTGTCCACTTCTTTATTTGTTGTGCGTTCACCAGGGGCACGCCGATATCTTCAAACAATAGCACTCTCTCCTCCTCCTCAGGCGTGCTGTCTCTTCCTCCATCCAAGGGTAGCCTACTCATCGCGTCAGCATTCGTATGGTCCCGTCCGGCTTTGTAAACGATGGTGTACTCATACGCTGCTAATGTAACGGCCCATCTCTGAATTCTCTAAGATGTCATCTGGGGTATGGCTCTCATTTCACTGAACAGTGAAATTAGTGGCTTGTGGTCAGTCACTATAGCGAACTGTCTCCCGTACAGGTATTTGTGGAACTTTTTTACACCAAATACTACTGCAAGGCCCTCCTTGTCTAGCTGGGAGTAGTTTTTCTCAGCTGCATTAAGAGTTCTTGAGACGAACCCTATGGGTCTCTCTGAGCCATCCTCCATACGATGAGAGAGTACAGCACCCACACCGTAGGGTGATGCGTCACACGCCAGGATGAGTGGTTTGTTTGAATCATAGTGCACTAGCACACTACAGGACTGAAGTAGCACTTTGGACTCTTCAAACGCCTTCTGCTGCTTGACCCCCCATGACCATTTTTCTTCCTTCTTAAGTAAGGTATGCAGTGGTGCCAGCAGCGTGGAGAGCTTTGGGAGGAACCTATGGTAATAGTTCAACAAGCCCAGGTAGGCTTTTAACTCAGTAATATTTTGTGGCTCAGGCGCCTCCGCAATGGCTTCCACCTTGTCTGTTAGAGGGTGTAGACCACTGGCGTTGATCTTGTGGCCTAGGAACACCACCTCTTTTCCCATGAACTCACACTTGCTTCTTTTCAACCTCAGACCGCTTTTCTCCAACCGTTGAAGCACTTCCTCCAGCGTTTTCAGATGTTCTTGTTCATTTGGTCCTGTACAAAGGATGTCATCCAAATAAATGGCAACATTCGGAATTCCACCTAGGATGCCCTCCATAGTTCTCTGGAATATAGCAGGACTGGAAGCTACTCCAAATGGTAAGCGTGTGTAGGTATATAAGCCTTTGTGTGTATTAATGGTTACATACTTTCTTGATTCTTCTTCCAAGACTACTTGTTGGTAAGCGTGACTCATGTCTAATTTCGTGAAGTGTCAGCCGCCGTTCAGCTGTGCGAAGAGGTCCTCCACTTTAGGAATTGGATACTGATCCACCCGTGATGCTCGATTGACAGTGAGTTTGTAATCTCCACATATTCTAATGGAGCCATCCGGCTTTCTCACTGGGACTATGGGCGCCGCCCATTTTGCAACCTGCACTGGCTCAATGATCTTGTCATCCAGCAGCCTCTGTAGCTCGCTTTCGACCAGTGGCTTGACTGCATAGGGTACCGGTCGGGGTTTGCAGAATCGTGGTTGGGCCTCCTTGTCCACATTAATCTTTGCAGTGACACCTTTTAGCTGTCCCACGCCTTCTTTGAACACCTCAGCGTGTCTTTCGAGGATCTCCTCCAGCTGCAATTTGGGCTGAGATTCCACCTTATTCACTAACTGATCAATCATGGCCAGTTCTTGTAGCCAACTTCGCCCTAGTAGATTTGGTCCTTCGCTCCCAACTACTACTACAGGTAAGTCCTTTTCTTTGTTTTCGTGTTGCACCTTCACTTGTGCCATGCCTAGCACATCTAGCTTCTCTCCTGTATATGTTTTTAATTTTAATGAACAGGGATTTAATTCTGCTGTGTCTGTTTTCTTCCACAGTTGTGTATATTGCTGTTTACTTAATATGGTTACTCCACAGCCTGTATCAACTTCAAATGTTACTTTCATTCCATTAACATTCATGGTACGCGTGATGGGCGCTACCTTGGTCAGCTCCTCTGACGTGTTGTAAATTGTGTGAAAACCCATGTCTTCTGTATCACTTTCTCCCTCCCCTCTAAGTTGATTCGCTCGCTGTTCCTTTCCTGGGCCCTTGTTTTCATTCTTTTGCCCTTTAACTGTTGCCTTCTGCACCTGTGCATTGCCCACCTTTGTTCTACATGCTTTCTTAATGTGCCCTCGCTTGCCACAATTATGACACAGCTCAGTGGCAAATTTGCACTCGGCGGCTTGTGCTGGCCTTTGCAGCGATAACAACTGGGGAATTTGCGCTGAGTTTTGTCAGTCGACACTTTGTGGACACCTACTTGGGTCTTAGGCACACGAACATGCGTTGCTGTGTCCTCTGTTAGCTTCCCTTGCATTTCTCTCACATCTTTAGATGCTGTTTCCATCGCTTGGCATAATTCCAAAGCCTTTGCAAAAGTGAGTTTTGTTTCAGATAAAAGTCGCCGTTGCATTCGGTCATCATTCACTCCACACACAAGTCTGTCTCTTAACATTTCTTCCAATGAGTCTTTGTAATCACAGTGCAGTGCTAATTTCCTCACTTCTGCCACATACTCTGCTATGGACTCAGTGTTCCTCCTTATGCGTGAATTAAATTTGAATCGTTGCACGATTTCACTCGGTTTGGGGCTGAAGTGCTTCTGAAGCTCAGCAGTAAGCTGGTCGTACGTTTTATCTTTCGGTAATGCAGGGCTTATTAAATTTCTCAACAAACTGTAAGTAGTTGCACCAACTCCACTCAACAGTACAGCCTTCCTTTTGTCTGGCTCCTCAATCTCATTAGCTTCGAAGAAAAAGTCCAACATTTCACTATATTCTTCCCATGACTGAGTCGAGTTATCAAAAGGGGTTACCGTTCCGATTACAGCCGCCATTGCTCGTCGTGGTGGGGAAACCTCGTTTTCCTCCTCTGAACTTGCACTCGAACTACTGGAGTCACTTGAGTTCGCCACACTTGCAATGTTCTCTGTTTCTCGCCGCTGATTTTTTTCTTTTAATCCTCGTCGCCAATTGTGTGATATCCTACCGTGTAGCAATGATCACACTGGAGTTATTTCTTTGGCTAACTCTGCCATTTATTCTGCAACACACACGACAATGACTGAACATGGATTCTGCGCGGGGTTTTCACACTCTTATTCTAATGTGTCCCCTTAATAGTAGTGCTGAACAATACAGGTAGTTCCCCCTAGAGGCATGTGCCAGTAATGTTTTATTTTAGACTTGCAGTCTACCACACGAACAGGCGAATTTTTCGCGCAGCATGATTACATTATAACTCAATGTAAACACGCCAACAGACATGAAAGTGAGATGCAGACTAGGCGAAGTTGTCTTTAAAACTCCTGCAGCTGTGTTCAACCTGCTGTGGAAATTCCCAAAATAACGTCATGCTTATGTTTACATTATCCGACCGGGGGCTCACCTGAAAATGATGTCTCAAGCCTCCAACACTTTACAGATGATCCTGTGTTTACACTGCTAGCTAGCTTGCTACGACATCCGTGGCTGGAAACCGTGGGTAAATAACTCCAAAAACCTGATTCAGCTGAAGAGTTCCCGGCCCTCCTGTCTCCCGGTGAGTGAGTTTCATTTTCTAACTAGTTTACTCTGCAATGGTGATAATTTTACTACATCCACTAGCTATAGCCAGCTAGTGGACACGAACGCGCGACAGCGAAAATTCACGTGTACTTGCGTCTTCCCATTGATTTGCTATGATTTGTGCCGCCCATTCACATTTGGTGTGAAAGCAGCTTTACAGGTCATGACACACTAACACAGTAACTCAATCCTAATACTAATGGATGCTAACAATACACACACCAACACACAGACAGGATTCCTTAAGCGTACCTTGATACTAAATATTAAAACTAAAGAGTACTAATAACACACTCGGCTGTTTGGGCAGTTAAAGCAGTCAGATAAGAGGAATGAAATTGAAAATTCACTGGATGACTAAAGTGACAGTGGTACAGTTAGGCCCAAAAATATTTGGACAGTGACACAAGTTTTGGTATTTTAGCTGTTTCCGAAAACATATTCAGGATACAATTATATAATCAATATGGGCTTAAAGAGCAGACTCTCAGCTGTAATTTGAGAGTATTCACATCCAAATTAGAGTAAGGGTTTAGGAATTACAGCTCTTTAATACGTAGCCGCCTCTTTTTCAAGGGACCAAAATTAATTGGACAATTGACTCAGAAGGCTGCAAAAAAATAACAAGGCTGCATGGGCTCTTCCCTCATTAACCTGTCATCAATTAAGCAGTTAAAAGGTCTGGAGTTGATTCCAGGTGTGGCGTTTGCATTTGGAAGCTGTTGCTGTGAACACACAACATGCGGTCAAAGGAGCTCTCAATGGAGGTGAAACAAACCATCCTGAGGCTGAAAAAAAAGAAGAAATCCATCAGAGAGATAGCAGAAATGTTAGGAGTGGCCAAATCAACAGTTTGGTACATTCTGAGAAAAAAAGAGTGCACTGGTGAGCTTGGGAACTCAAAAAGGCCTGGACGTCCACGGAAGACAACAGTGGTGGATGATCACAGAATCCTTTCCATGGTGAAGAACAACCCCTTCACAACATCCACTCATGTGAAGAACACTCTCCAGGAAGTAGGTGTATCAGTATCTAAGTCTACTGTAACGGAGTCAAAAATGTGCTTTAGGTATTTCTTTTCCTCAGTTATGTTTTTCTTTATATTGTTGTGAATTTTATTTTACTTGAGTGTTTTATTTTGGCAGTGCACTTCTCACATCCGCTCTTTCTGAACCTCTGAGGCTCCGGTAGTCAGTCTTTCCCCACAGTATCGCGTTGCTTTGTTGTGGGTAAGTTGTGTCCAAAACGCTGCTGGCACCATATCATTGTATTGTTCGTAAGTCTTATCATTTAAACTGTAACCTTGGTTTGTAATTGTTCGTTATTAATTTGACATGTCACTGTAATGTATTTTTTTTTATTTGTGTTATAAATAAGTGTGTTATAGACATTTCGGCGCACATTAGGAGTCCGATAGGCGCCATTTTAGGGTTTGGCGCCAATATAGGCTCTATGGTGACTCCAGCAGCTTATATCATTGTGTAACCCATATTTTTTGTAAATGTAGGAGCCTGTGTGGGATCGAGGTACAGACGGAACGTGATGTAGTTTTGTTTTATTTCTCTAACAGGTATGTTTGTTTCTGAAAAATTTTATTATTTGAAATGTAATTTATTTTTGTATTGTGAAGTTATTTTGGAGCTCCTTTCCACACAGTATCGCGTTGCTTTGCTGTGGGAGCCTGTGTGGGATCGAGGTACAGACGGAACGTGGTGTAGTTTTGTTTTATTTCTCTAACAGAAATAAATTGTGGAAACAGCAGTCTGGTGTCATCGTGGTCCCTATGCTGCACACACTTGTTTTGATGCTCCCGATCACGGCCGCTTAAGGGTGCCCCAGAAAGAAGATCCGTTACGCTTGTGACGAGATCCGTTACACTGGTGACGTGATCCATTACACTACCATAAAGAGAAGACTTCATGAGAGTAAATACAAAGGATTCACCACAAGGTGCAAACCATGAATCAGCCTCAAAAATAGAAGGCCACAATTGACTTTGCCAAAAAACACCTGAAGAAGCCAGCCCAGTTCTGGAACAGCATTCTTTGGACAGATGAGACTAAGATCAACCTGTACCAGAATGATGGGAAGACGAAAGTTTGGAGAAGAATTGGAACAGCTCATGATCCAAAGCACTACATCTTCTGTAAAACATGGTGGAGGCAGTGTGATGGCATGGGCATGCATGGCTTCCAATGGCACTGGGTCACTTGTGTTTATTGATGATGTGACAAAAGACAGAAGCAGCCAGATGAATTCTGAAGTGTATAGGGATATACTTTTTGCTCAGATTCAGCCAAATGAAGCAAAGTTGATCGGACGGCACTTCACCAATGATCCAAAACATACTGCAAAAGCAACCCAGGAGTTTTTTAAAGCAACGAAGTGGAATATTCTGCAATGGCCGAGTCAATCACCAAATCTCAACCCAATCGAGCATGAATTTCACTTGCTCAAGACAAAACTTAAGGCAGAAAGACCCACAAACAAGCAACAACTGAAGATGGCTACAGTAAAGGCCTGGCAAAGCATCACAAAGGAGGAAACCCAGCGTTTGGTGATGTCCATGGGTTCCAGACTTCAGGCAGTCATTGCCTGCAAAGGATTCTCAACAAAATATTGAAAAGTAACATTTTACTTAGGGTTATGTTTATTTGTCCAATTACTTTTGAGCCCCTGAAATGAGGAGTGTTTGTATAAAAAAATAGCTACAATTCCTAAATGTTTAATCATATATTTTTGTTCAACCCCTTGAATTAAACCTTAAAGTCTGCACTTCAATTCCGTTGTAGTTGTTTCATTTCAAATCTAATGTGGTGGCATGCAGAGCCCAAATCATGAAGATTGTGTCACTGTCCAAATATTTCTGGGCCTAACTGTATATTGATATCAGAGATGATGTGAACCTGAGATGGCATGAACCTATGTACAGTGTGCAAATGAGCATTGTGCAACGAGCGGTGTATAATTACAAATTAGTACCCAGTGCTAATTTCTGTAACAGTAGTACCAGTAGACTGTGCATGATAAGTAGCAGCAGAGATGATATGGACATCTGACGGGTGAGACTATATCTACTGTACAGGTGAGCAGTGTGCAAATTTAGCAGTCGGTGTGTGAGTTCCTATATGCGAAGCTGTGTTATGGAGTTTGGGAGTTGTTGTCTGTTCAGGAGTCTGATGGCAGTGGGAAAGAAGGAGTTATTCAGTCTGGATGTCCTGCATTTCACACTTCTGTACCTCTGGCCTGAGGGTAGAGTGTGACCATTCTGTGCTGGGGGTGGGTGGGGTCCCGGAGGATGGCATCAGCTCTCCTTTGGACTCTGCGGTGGTAGGTGCTCTGCAGAGAGGGAAGTGGAGTTCTGGTGATCTTCTCCGCTGTTGAATGAGTTTATGTTGTGGCTACTAGAAGCTGTCTTATAACAGCATATGAGGGGTGAGCTTTATGACACTGTTTAAGGCCCTCGTGGTAATTCTATTATATGTTCTGATTGATTTATCTAAAGAATCTCCACTAACTTAAAGGAAAATCTGAATGCTCATTCCCATAAGTGAGGATACCTGACTATGTTATGTTCTTGTGTTGTTCAGACTTCTTTCAGGTTCAGGTTCAGGTTCAGGTTACTTTATTTGTACCCGTAGATAGATTTGTTTTGCAGTCTGGTGACATCCATATTTACAAGCCACAATTAAATTCAACATGAACACAAACACAGGCACACATGTAGCTGACTATAAACATGATGAAAGTACTCAAGGCTCCACCAATCAGGACATAGGACAAAGAGATAAGAGAAAAAAAAAAAACAACAACAACAAGGAGATAAGAGAGAAGGGTCATATTAAAAAGTTAAAGACTAGTCAAAGAGATTAAAAACTAAAAGATTTAGAACCCAAATAAAAAACCTACAAAAATAAGTAAATATAAAATCAAATTAATAAATAGGTAACTAAATTATGTGCAATATATTGTTACATCTTGTTCAACTCCTTAACAGCAGCAGGAACAAAGCTGTTTTTGTAGCGCTGGGTTTTACTTTTTGGGACAGCAAACCTCCGTCTGGAGGGAAGAAGCTGAAAGTGACAGTGCAAAGGGTGGGAGTCATCATTTAAAATGGAGGTAGCAATCCTCTGTACCTGTCTGGTGTACAGGGATGTCAGGCTCAGCTGTGACTCACCAAGCAAACGACTGGACCATCTAACTACCTGATCCAAGGATTTCCTCTGTTTCAGTTTTATCTGACCAAACCATGACACTAAAGAAAAGGATAAAACAGATTCAATAAAAGCCCGATAAAACATTGTCATTATGGTTCGGTCAATTTGGAAGCGTGCAAGTTTCCTTAAACAATGCAAATGTTGCTGAACCTTTTTGCACACCCTTTCACAGTTCTCTTCAAAGTTTAAATTACTATCAATAATCGTCCCAAGATATTTGTAGGATTGTACACATTCAGTGGTCTGGCCTTTTAGTACAGTGACTTTGTGCCTGGGAGTTTTCCTTCTAAAGTCAATAATCATATCTTTAGTTTTTGTCGTATTCAGCTGCAGGTAGGAATCCTCACACCAGTGAACAAAATCATCAACTACTGGGCCGTGGCCACTCTCACCATCCTGGAAGAGACTGACAACAACTGAATCATCAGCATACTTTATAATGTGTCTGTTGTCATGTCTGCTCCGACACATGTTTGTGTACAGGATGAAGAGTAGTGGTGACAACACACACCCCTGAGGAGAGCCAGTAGAAGAACACTTTTGGTCAGACAATGTACCATTGACCCTTACTCTCTGTGTCCTCCATCCATCCATCCATCTTCTACTGCTTTTCCGGAGGTCCGGGTCGCGGAGGCAGCAGTTCAAGCAGAGAAGCCCAGACTTCCCTCTCCCCAGCCACCTGCTCCAGCTCTTCAGAGGGGATACCAAGGTGTTCCCAGACCAGCTGGGAGACATAGTCTCTCCACCGAATCCTGGGTCTGCCCCGGGGTCTCTTCCCAGTGGGACGTGCCTGAAACACCTCAAGTCAATCTCTGTGTCCTGTTGGTTAAAAAATCCAGAATCCAACCCACCAGATTATTACTTAACTCAAATTGTTGCAGGAGCCTTTCAACTAAAATATGAGGTTGGATTGTATACCTTATGGGAGAGTCTCTTTCATATACCCTCCATCCAGTTCATCACTATAAAGATGGTGTGAATTACACATAGCCTACATGGTCATCAAACCTCAATGTCATTAAACACCTATCGGAGTTTTAACAGGAAACTGTCGGAAACAGTTGGCCTCTCTGTCCTCTGCTGGTTAAAGTTGGAATATGGGGCTTCTGGGAAATATTCCTTTTTTAAACAAATTATTTAATGAAAATCTTATAATACTGTCATCCTCTTTTGAATAAGGAAAAGTAGTGTTGCACTATACCTCTTTTAAATCATCTTAACTGCTAGAATCAGAGCAAGTGTGACTCTATAAAAAGGTTAAAAGGAAAAAGAGCACAATCTTCTGAACATTCTTATGCTGAATTCCATGACATGTCATATACCTGGAATGCCCCCTTTAAAATTTCCTGGAGCTGGATTATGATCCACTTCACCACAAATATCTAATGGATTATTCCTTGTACCACTGCCCACAACCTAAATCTGTTTATTTTTTTCTTCTGCTAACAGAAGAAATTATAATCTCCTCAGTAGAAATACTGAATTACTGGGAACTGTTTTTTATCTAAATAATCCATGTTTTGTTATGTTATGAAACTATGTGTAACTTGTGTACCAAAAAAATAAGGACACATGCCTATATGAAAATCAGTGAGTAACTTTACCAGGTCAGTACATGAATGCATGACTGTCTGTGCAAATTAGGGTGTTGTACAGACTTAATGCAAATTTGATGCCAAATTTGTTTCTTAAATCAGAACTTTAAGGCCGACTGTCGCCAGTATTATTTGCAAGAGATCAGATCAGATTTGTGTATCGGGTACGCACTATCCCAAACTGGTGCACAAAGTACTGCTCAGTGTTGCCATCACTCAAAACTATTACATGCCAGACTTTACAGATTGTTGTTTTACAGCTGCTGGCAGGAATGACTTTCTTTAAAGGTACTTACTAACGGAATTAGAGGAGCATCATCATTCAAGCACTCTACTGTCTGATTCAATGTATTGGATGTGATGTTTTCTTCATTAATGCATTATTCATTATTCAATATAAAGCAGGATATGCCACCGTGACTGGCTTATATTCTGAGGGCACAAAATGTTTAGACAGTAAAATACTTAAGGTCATGCAACATGTTGTTTGTAATGGACAAAAACTGTGAGTCCAGCCTGTCCAGTCCTGGAAGTTTCTAGTTCTGTGATTCATGAAATGACAGAAACAATATTTCATAAAGTCTTTATATTCTAAAATCTATTATTTTATTTTGTCACTTATTCATTTCATTCAGGATCTTCCTCCTACACCGTTCCCTGTCCCACCTGGAGAAGCCTGGGAGCACGGTGAGGATCATGTTCTTTGATTTTTCCAGTGCTTTCAACACCATCCAACCGGCGATTCTGAAGGACAAGCTACTGTGTGCAGGGGGTGGACCAGCATCTGTCATCATGGATCCTGGACTACCTCACAAACCGGCCACAGTTTGTGAGAGCCCAGGATTGTGTGTCCGACACTATCATCTGCAATACAGGGGCCCCCCCAGGGAACAGTTCTGGCTCCCTTCCTGTTCACCCTTTATACTGCAGACTTTTCACACAACACACCTCACTGCCATCTTCAGAAGTTCTCTGATGACTCTGCGATCGTCGGCCTCATCTCTGATGGAGATGATGCAGAGTACAGAGGACTTATCCAGGATTTCGTGGACTGGTGCCATCGGAACTGCCTCCAGATCAATGCAAGGAAAACTAAGGAACTGGTAGTGGACTGCCGCAGGCGAGGACAACCCCTCACAGCACCAGTAAACATCCAGGGAACAGACATAGAGATGGTGACATCCTACAAGCACCTGGGTGTTCATTTGAACAATAAACTGGACTGGTCACACAATACCAATGCGCCCTACAAGAAGGGACAGCGCAGGCTGTTCCTCCTGAGGAGACTCAGGTCTTTTGGTGTACAAGGGGTGCTCCTGAAGACCTTCTACGATTCGGTGGTGGCATCAGCCATCACATTTGGAGTGGACTGCTGGGGCAACAGCATCACAGCAGCTGACAGGAAGAGACTGAATACACTAATCAAAAACGCTAGCCCTGTCCTGGGGCAGCACCCAGTGGAGGAGATAGGAGAGAGGAAATGGTAGCTAAGCTGTCATCTCTGCTGGAGTCCAAGTCCCATCCCGTGCAGGACACGCTGAACGCACTGAGGAGCTCATTTAGCAGTAGGCTGTATCACCCTAGGTGCGCAACCGAGAGGTTTGGCAGGTCCTTCCTACCCACGGCTGTCAGACTTTATAACCTAAATAGGGCTGCTTGTAGAGGCCGTATTGAATGCACAAAATATAACAAACTTGCACAATAATGGTCCCCTCCATTATACAACTAGTTCAGGTTCAGGTTACTTTATTTGTACCCGTAGGTAGATTTGTTTTGCAGTCAGGTGATATCCATATTTACAAACCACAATTACATTCAACATAAAAACAAACACAGGCACACATGAAGCTGACTATAAACATGATAAAAGTACTCAAGGCTCCACCAACCAGGACATAAGACAAAGAGATAAGAGAAAAAACAGAGATAAGAGAGAAGGGTCATATTAAAAAGTTAAAGACTAGTCAAAGAGGTTAAAAACTCAAAAGTCTAAAACCCAATAAAAGATTTAGAACCCAAATGAAAAACCTACAAAAATAAGTAAATATAAAATCAAATTAATAAATAGGTAACTAAATTATGTGCAATATATTGTTACAACTTCTTCAACTCTTTGACAGCAGCAGGAACAAAGCTGTTTTTGTAGCGCTGGGTTTTACTTTTTGGGACAGCAAACCTCCGTCTGGAGGGAAGAAGCTGAAAGTGGCAGTGCAAAGGGTGGGAGTCATCATTTATAAAATGGAGGTAGCAATCCTCTGTACCTGTACTGGACCATCTAACTACCTGATCCAAGGATTTCCACTGTTTCAGTTTTATCTGACCAAACCATGACACTAAAGAAAAGGATAAAACAGATTCAATAAAAGCCCGATAACACATTGTCATTATGGTTCGGTCAATTTGGAAGCGTGCAAGTTTCCTTAAACAATGCAAATGTTGCTGACTCTTTTTGCACACCCTTTCACAGTTCTCTTCAAAGTTTAAATTACTATCAATAATCATCCTAAGATATTTGTAGGATTGTACACATTCAGTGGTCTGGCCTTTTAGTACAGTGACTTCGTGCCTGGGAGTTTTCCTCCTAAAGTCAATAATCATATCTTTAGTTTTTGTCATATTCAGCTGCAGGTAGGAATCCTCACACCAGTGAACAAAATCATCAACTACTGGGCCGTGGCCACTCTCACCATCCTGGAAGAGACTGACAACAACTGAATCATCAGCATACTTTATAATGTGTCTGTTGTCATGTCTGCTCCGACACATGTTTGTGTACAGGATGAAGAGTAGTGGTGACAACACACACTCCTGAGGAGAGCCAGTAGAAGAGCACTTTTGGTCAGACAATGTACCATTGACCCTTACTCTCTGTGTCCTGTTGGTTAAAAAATCCAGAATCCAACCCACCAGATTATTACTCAAATCAAATTGTTGCAGGAGCCTTTCAACTAAAATATGAGGTTGGATTGTATTAAAGGCGGAAGAAAAGTCCACAAATAAAAGCCTGGTGTGTGTCCCATTAAAATCCAGCTGTTCAAAAAGCATGTTAAACAGAGTGACAGTGGCATCCTCCACTCCTCTGTGAGGCCTATAGGCAAACTGCAGAGGATCCAATGCATGCTCAGTCTGCTTTAGGACCTCAAATCTGACCAGTTTTTCAAACATTTTCATTAAAATTGAAGTCAAAGCAACTGGTCTAAAGTCGTTTACCGTTTTAGGACAGCTGGATTTTGGAACGGGGACAACCACGGCATCTTTCCAGATCTTAGGCACATGTTGTGTCTGTAAGGACTTACTGAAAATGTAGTGAAATACAGGACTCAGTTCATGTGCACAGGACTTTACCAATCGCCCACATATATTATCAGGGCCCTGACTTTTGTTCACTTTTACAGCACAGAACACCCTTTTAATATCCTGCACCTCAATAATAAAGTGCTGAGTGTCTTTGAGTTTCTGTTTCAAATCTTGGGTTTCTGTGCTAAAATCAAAGGAATCAAAACGACCATAAAAACAATTAAGAGCATTGGCCAGCTCTGTGTCTGAATTAAAACCATCTAAAAACACGATTACTGCGCTCTGTGCTCTGAAGGACTGCAATAGTTTTCATACTAGCCCAGGCTGAACCAAGTTTCTTTGTTGCCATCTTGCTTTCCGACTCTGATTTATAATTCTGTTTTGCTCTTAAAATTTCGGCCTTCAGCTCTTTTGTGGCAACCTGCAGCTCAGAAACAACCCCCTGTTTAAAGGCAAGTGCTTTCCTCTGTAAGCAGGATTTAACTGATTTTGTAACCCATGGCTTGTTGTTGGGATATATTTTGACACGT
The DNA here is from genome assembly GCA_020510985.1 of Pholidichthys leucotaenia. Taxonomy (NCBI): domain Eukaryota; kingdom Metazoa; phylum Chordata; class Actinopteri; order Cichliformes; family Pholidichthyidae; genus Pholidichthys; species Pholidichthys leucotaenia. Next base: position 295,949,375 of record CM035846.1, read on the forward strand.
TTACGTGGAACGATCATATCTCTACAGAAAGCCATGTAACAGCATGTGACGTCCACCAAACAGTCCAAATCATCCCCGCAGGACAGTGTGAAAACCTCCCAGTCCGTACAGTTAAAGCATTCCTGGAGGCAGTGCACTGAATCCTCTGTCCACACGTCTATGTCTCTGGTCTTCGCCTTGCCTCTTCTGAGAGCAGTTTTATATGTGAGCAGCAAATGTACACAGTTGTGATCTGAGGATCCTAAAGGAGGAAGGGGAAGTGATTTATAGGCCCTCTCAATGGAGCCGTAGCACAGGTCCAATGTCTTTTTTCGCCTGGTTGGGCAGGAGACATACTGATAAAAGTTTTTAAGTGTCTTCTTTAAAGAAACATGGTTAAACTCCACAAGAATAAAATTTGGAGCCTCTGGGGAAATCGACTGCAACTGCTGTACCACATCAAAGATTGTGCTGGAGGCGGAGTCAGCATCCGCTCTCGGGTGAATGTACACAGTTGTTATGAAAAGTTGGGGGAACTCACAGGGCAGATAAAAGGGGCGTAGCGATTCGGACAGAAGCTCCACATCTGGTGTACAGATGCGCTCTCTGACCGTGACAGATGTACAGTACTGTTTATTGATATATAAACATACAACCCCCCCCCCCCCCGACGTTTCCCCGTTACCTCTTCCTGCCGATCCGAGCGAAGTGGGGCTCCAAAGCCGTCAATACACAGGTCCGCATCCCGGTCATGCGCCGTAAGCCACATCTCCGTGTAAGCCATGACACAGCAGTTCTTGAAATCCTTCTGAGGATTTCAAGGACAACATCAATCGCTACAGTGGGTGACAACTAGGCTGTTTCAAATACGTAATATACTGTATGGGTACATATTCATACTAGGTGGGTAATAGAATAGACCATTATGCTGTTTATTCCATCCAGCTACAGTGCTCCGCACTGTGTATATTTCTGTGTACATATGTATATTCACAGCTCTTACTTATTATCTTATCTTCTGAATTATTGCTCTGAGTGTTGCTATCCCTGTGCTGTTGCAATCCTGGAATTTCCCCATTGTGGGACTAATAAAGGCTTATCTTATCTTATCTTATCTAAAATAGAGGTTTAACTTGATGTTATCTTATTTCCTCTTATCTAAATGTACTGTACGCTCATTTGCAGTTTTATACTGATGAATGTTGATCAAATACAGTAGCAGTTAAAAACAGCACTTTGTCCTTAAACTCAGACACACCCTGTAGATCAAATTTCTTCTCAGTTCATTGTTTACTGTAAGCAAAAGCAAGTACACTGTAAGTAAGATTGACTAACTGACTATATGCTTCACACATACAGTATGTAAGGGTTTGGATATGGGCTGTGCTCATGTCCTCGTTTTGTGTTTATATTTGTATTTTTTGTGATTATCGGGACATGAGTTCAGCCCATGTCCTCGCCTTGAGTTATTATTATGTTTCTCTGTTTTCTTTTAGCGATGCTTAATATTATTATTCCTGCCTCAGCCTAGTTCTATTTTAGTTATCATGCTTATTATTATTATTATTATGGTCAGTCACGTTCATCGTCTTTGTCATCGTGGTCCTTGTCTCAGCCTTAGTCCCTGTCATAGTCTTGTCCCCCCGGTCCCTTGTTCATGTCTCATGTTAATCTTTTTGTCTCAGCCCCTCATGTTTCTTGTATCTGTATCTGCTTCCCTGCTGTCTCCATTTGCCTTGATTGTTCCCACCTGTCCCGTGTTCTGCTGATTACCTTGGTGTCTATATATGTCTGTGTCAGCCTTTGTTAGTTGCTGCGTCCTTGTCAGTGTTCATGTGATTACACCCCCCCGTCCTGCCTACGTTTTCTGCCAAGCCTGTTTTGTACCTTTTGTCTGGCTTTATTGTGTTTTTCAGCACACGAGCTGAGTGTTATTTTGAGTTTCAATAAATCCGCAAACTATAGTTCCTCCATTTGGGTTTTGAATTCTGCCCCGCAGGGTCCAAACTCAGATAGAATGATGCAACCAGTTGGACCCAGCAGACTGAGTTTGTACAGGCATGGGGGTCTGGTGCCTGGAGCAGCTGTGGGCTGCAAGGAAACTGTGGGACCTGGTCACTGGGGCTCGCAACTGCATGGATGTTGAAGAGGAGTTCGACCTCTGGGGAGCAGCGATGCAGTTGCTAGAGTGCACGCCGGGCCTGCAGGTGCTCCCTTGGGTACAAGAACTGCCCATTTTTCTCTCCTCCTCTGTTGCCTTCTCCCGGTGGCCAGCCACCTCTCCATCTCGGGCCATTGAGGAGAGGCAGAGGGAGCGGCAGAGGGAGCCATGGAGGGACCGACATCAACGTCGCCAGCACCCACAGCCCCCTGCCAGACAATCTCCGCAGCCCCCCCAGAAGGAGTCAACTGGCGCTTCAGTGGCAGCAGAGCTAAGGACAAGACAAGAACCTCTTTATTTTTTAATACCTAGTAATGAAAGGGCTTGCTTTGTTCCCAGTGGGAAGACTTGGCAGCAGCCACCCACCACTGCTGAGTCTTAACCTCCCGCCTCTGCTATAAGATCTGCTGCCGCTTCCACTCCATCTCCCTAACCTGCCTCCTTTTTTCCCTCTCTCCCGAGCACCACATCCAGGGTTCCTCCAGCTCCTGTCTCTACACTCGAGAACACTGCCCGCCGCGAGGAGCTGCAGGTCATCATCAAGGAGCTGGGGGAATGCTTCAAGCTTTGCCATTGGAGGGATAAGTGGCAGGATTTGGCATGGAGGAGGGTTCATTGGATCGCAGCAGCCAAGCCCCATCTTTGGGAAGATATTCCGCCCCTCTTCAGAGAATTTGTGCTCTCCGACAAGTTCTCCTCCATGCTAGAGGTGGACGGACCATCTGCTCCTGGCTCTACGGAGATAAAGGCCTCCTCTTAAGCCAGGGATCTCCACCTCTCTTCCATGCTGTCGGCACCAGCTCCATCTGTCGTCATGCCGGCTGCACTGCTGGGTTCTGCTACTATGGGTAGTAGTGGCTCGGCTAATGAGTCTTCCTCCCTGTCAGAGGTGACTGTTGGAGATGGACCCCCCAGCATCCAGGCTCGAGGATCTTCAGCCTTTGCCGCTTGGGTTCACCGCGGATCTGCATGCTTCATCTAGGTTTGCTGTGGATCAGCCTGTTTTGTCTGGATTTACCACTGATTGGTCGACATTGTCCACTCCAGAGTTCAGCGCACCCCAATCATCCGTTCCTGAGGCTAGTGCACTCCAGCCATCGGTTCCTGAGGTCAGTGCACTTGAGCCATCAGCTCCTGGGGCCGGTGTGCCTCAAGTATCATTTCCCGAGGCTGGTGTGCCTTCGCCGTCTGTTCCTGTGGCTGATGCACCTTCGCCATCTGATCTTGAGGCCAGTGCGCCTTCGCCATCTGTTCCTGAGGCCGGCGCACCTTTGCCATCTGTTCCTGAGGCCGGCATGCCTCGACTATTTGTTTTCGAGGCTGGTGTGCCTCCATCGTCTGCTGCTGAGGTTGGTGCACCTCTGTCATCTGCTGCTGAGGCCGGGGCATTTCCGTCATCTGCTGTTGAGGCTAGGGTGCCTCTGCTGTCGGTTCCGGAGGCTGATACACCTCCACCTGCTGTTCCTGAGACCAGTGCACCTCCACCTGCTGTTCCTGAGGCCGGGGCGCCTCCACCTGCTGTTCCTGAGGCCAGTGTGCCTCAGTCATCGCATCCAGGGGTCAGCACGCCTCAGTCATCACATCCAGGAGCTGGCGCACCTCCGCCATCGCATCCAGGGGCTGGGGAACCTCCGCCATCTGCTGCTGAGGTCGATGCACCTTCATTGTCTGCTGCTGAGATCAGTGCACCTTTGTCGCCAGCTCCCGGGACCGGTGTGCCTCCGTCGCCTGCCCCTGAGGTTGGTGTGCCTCCACCATCGGGTCTGGGGGTCGTTGCGCCACTGTCGTCTGTTCCTGTGGTTGGCGCACCTCAGCCATTGTCCCTTGAGCTCAACACACCCTGCTGTCAGGTCTGGGGGCCTGCGGACTTTGGCCGACCACCAATCCAATTGGTGCTCTGGTCTGGGGGCCCATGAACTTTGGTAGGCCCCCTGACCCACCTGGCTCTGTGATCTGGTGGCCTAGGGTTTTTGGCAGGCCACCCAATCCACCCTTTACTCCAGTGTGGGGGCCCATGGACCTGAGTAGGCCCCCCGACCTGCCTTATTCTCTGGTCCGGTGGTCATCGGACTTGGGTAGACCACCCGACCTGCTTTGTTTTGGGGCCTTGGATTTTGTTTGGCCCCACAAATTGTGGTTTTGCTTTGGACTTTGTGGTGGTGGTGGTGGTGGTGGTGGGGGGGGGGGGGGGGTTTAGTGCTACAGCAGTGTGCAAGGCAGGATAGAAAAATATGTATGTATGCCAGAAAAAAAATAAAAAGTTTAGAAACCATTTTTTAAAATTAGTAACTCTGTATTTTGTTGTCTTCTTACAGTACAACCAGTTGTAGGCTGAATAGGTCTCAAACACCACTCCAAGTTCTTCACTAACCATCTATTCTCAGGGCCTATTAGACACAGACACCTAGGGACAATTTAGAGTCACCAATTAACATATGTCTTTGTATTGTGGGAGGAAATCCACACAAGCATGGGGAAAACATGCAACCTCCACACAGATAGGCCCTGCTGGCTGGTGGACTTGAACCCATGACCTTCTTACTGTGAGGCAATAGTGCAAACCACCACGCTGCCCTTTATACTATGGTAACAAGAAGATAACAGGAATGAAAACAAAACAATAAAAAAAACCTACTAAATCAAGCCAAAACAATTGGAAAGAAAAGTTTTTGTTATGATTTGCGCCCCTTCCTGGAGCACAAACTGGATTAACTGGACCCAGTTGCTGGAGCTGAGGTTTGCAGTGGTTTAATTTAAACTGTGGGGAACCTAGACGTTACATTCGCCACTCAGACTGAATGGCACAGGAGGAGAGAAGCCGGTGGGGGGTTGAGAAGGGACAGCAGGCGTGGAGACGCTAAAAGGCTGTTAGGTGGATATGCAGGGCAGACTGTGGCTTCTCCACCGAGCTGCATGATAATGCGCCTTCTCCACCGGACTGAATGATAACGCGCCTTCTCTGCCGGACTGCGTGATAATGCGCCAACAGGCTTGGTGACAACGTAGATTGTAATTGTGTATATTGTGGTGTGAACCCCCCCAGGTCGCTAGGCGAGGATGTAAGATATAAAAGAGAGACGCCCAGCGACCTGGGTTAAGCTTCTTGTTGACTTATGGATAGAGAGAGAATAAAGTCCACTCTGATCCAGCTCACTGCCTCACCTGCTCATTTCTCTCTCTACAAAACCAAGAATAAACCAGACCGTGACATAACTTGACTTGACATGGCATGATGTGACAAAGTAAGCAGTAGCACAGCAGACTGCCGCACTAAGGGCAAAGTGCGGCATGTCTATACAGACCAGTAAATCAAAACTACCCGTGAACAATCAGTAATCAGAAAATCAAAAACAGCCGTGAATAATAAACGAAGCAAAAGCCCATAACGTAAAACCGGAAGTACAAAAGATGCTGTCAAAACAAAAGCCCAAACTCAAAGCATGACAGGAATGAACATAACCACGAGAATAAAAATCAACAAAATCAAGCATAGTCATGACTGTCACAATAAAACCCAAACAAAACCAAAAACATGAAAATACAACAAAGAGAATCCAAACATGAACTTAAAGTGAGGACATAGCCTGATGGAATCCTAATAATAGATAGATAAAACCAAACATAACTGTGTCAATGATAAACGTAGAACTGATAAACAGGGCTATGAAAAACTAAACTCAGGTTAGGATAAGGGAAGTGACAAGACAAAACTGAGAAGATAATCATAACAGGCAGAAATAAACTGCAAATTCAAGAGAACATAATTAGGGACATGATCATGAACATAAATACAAAAACCAAACTAAGTTGAAGTGGGGAAAATACAGAAAATAACCAAAATAAATATGGTTCCCCGACCATGCTCAGCATCCTGACAGTTCTGAGTGACAAAAAGGAGGGTGCTGTTATGTCGGAATTACCTTAGTAATGACGAGGCCAGGTGCACAGTTGAACTTCACTTTATTAAAGGGTGATCACACACGATACAGCCACCAGGAAGGGGCACCAGCAAAGAAGCCGAAAAAGATGCCCGTTGGTATTTATAGGGTGGTGCAGTGGGAGAAGAGGAAGTGGCCGCCACTACACCGCACTTCATAATAAAACACAATACCACCCCACCCCCCGCAGAAAGTCCAAAACCACGCATACAACTGAGACCCTCCCAAATTTAGGACCCGAATCACGCACTAAAACTAGAATTGAAATCACTAAAAGGGCCTATCACATTCACACAACAAACCTAAACTAGAGGGGATGGGTGGACTACCGTCCCACCCCACACAACAAGGTGGTTTATTCTGCCACCTGTAAGCTGGTCCAAAAGTCCATTTGTAACTAAGAACATTGTCGTGCTCCTTAAAATAAAAATATAAATATAAATACACCCAGAACAATAACATTTTAGTCATTTTGTCAATTTTTTCCCTAGTCAAACAAAGCAAAATTAGCAACTAAAACCACACTGAGAGAATCATGAAAAACCAGAAACATGTACTACACATATAGGGTTTGTCTTCTCGTACAGTATTAGCATGCAATAAGGACCTGCAAATGCTCCTTAATACAGCCAATTTGGCATTTTTTTGTGTGTGTGTGTGTGTGTGTGTGTGTGTGTTCCTCATCTTAATGTTTGTAACCACACCAGATGACATTTTCTCAAACATCTAGGACAAAACAATTCCAAAATGAGCTGCTTCTTATCTGTTTTTTTAAACACATGCAAACATATGAACATTGGAACTCTCTTTTATTTCTCTTTTTTTCCCAAAAACTCACACTACTCCCCTCCCCTCTCTGCAGAGCACCTACCACCGCAGAGTCCAAAGGAGAGCTGACGCTATCCTCCAGGACCCCACCCACCCCCAGCACAGAATGTTCACACTTCTACCCTCAGGCCGGAGGTACAGAAGTGTGAAATGCAGGACAACCAGACTGAAGAACTCATTCTTTCCTACTGCCATCACACTACTGAAAAGACAACAACTTCCAAAATCAGTAACACAGCTTCGCATATAGGAACTCACACACCGACTGCTAAATTTGCACACTGCTCACCTGTACAGTAAATATAGTTTCACCCGTCTGATGTCCATATCATCTCTGCTGCTAATTATCATCTCTGCTGCTACTTATCATGCACAGTCTACTGGTACTAAATTAGCACCGGGTACTAATTTGTAATTTGTAATTATACACTGCTCATTGCACAATGCTCATTTGCACACTGTACATAGTGTTATTAGTACACATAAGTTTTAGTATTTAGTATCAAGGTGGGCTTAAGGCAGTCCTTCTCAAATAGTGGGGCACGCGATGCAATGCCGGGGGGGGGGGGGCGTGTGTGACCCTGGGGAACAGGCTTTGCTTTTGTCGTGTAAAGTGTAATTGCACATCCACGGCAGCAGGTGGTGCAGTGGCGCTCTCATTGTCAAAGTCTGTGCGGGAGTTTAAAACTTTTTAAATTGCTGTCAACAAACCCCTCGAGAGACACCATGGAGAAATATTTAACAGTAACGAAAAGAAAGGCGGAGAGAGACAGAGGTAAAGAGACAAACGAAAGTCTCCCAAAAGCTAAGACGAGGAAATATGACGAAGCTTATCTAGCGCTTGGCTTCACTCTGACTACGGTGGGAGACGAGGAGACCGGTGTGTTCACTGTGTCTGAAAGTGCTGGCAGCGGACAGCATGAAGCCAAATAAATTAAGACGTCACCTACAGACATTACATCCTCAACACGTTGATAAGCGGCTTGATTTCTTTCAGCGAAAACGTGCGGAGTACGGCCAACAATCATCCCACTTTGTGAACGCTACATCAGTAAACCAGCGAGCACTTTCAGCATCATTTAAAGTGGCGTACCAAATTGCGCAGTGCAAAAACCCCACACAATTGCAGAGGAGTTGATACTGCCTTTTTCTACCTTTTTCTTCAGACTAAAATGTTAAATATATTGGTACTCCTGTGTTAATGTTCCAGATCAATTTACATTTAATATTGTAGCGAACTCAATATGAGCACCCTACTTGGCTTGCCAAGTGAGTTGATCCTATTGGCGACACAGGTAGAGTGCGGGACTCCGAAGCGGGAGGCGTGAGTTCAAATCTTCCGGTGGGACATTGCCATGTTGAGCAGCACGTTACAATATTATTTACTGATTGAATTATTTTTCTCAGCATCAAGTGGTTCAGTTGGTCAAAAATGTTTCTAGTTTAAATAAGGATTGACATATTTTTTATTTCAGGCACTTTGATGCACTTTAAGTTTTTTTTTTTCTGTTTTAGACTATAACAGGGTTTCTGTGTGGCAAAATAAAGTTAATATTTGTTGAAAGTTGATTTATATTGCTTTTTTCTTTTGTTAATGTTAAAAAGGATACAATTTTAGGTATACTTATACAATTTTTATAGATAATGATCTTATTTATAGTCACTGCAGCGAGTTGGGGGGGCGCGAAATATTTTCTCTTTCCTAGGGGGAGCTTTGCAAAAAATAATTGAGAAGCACTGGCTTAAGGAGTCCTAACTGCCTAACTGTGTGTTGGTGTGTGTGTGTGTTATTAGCATCCATTAGAATTAGGATTGAGTTACTGTGTTTGTGTGTCATGACCTTATTAGAATTGTTGTTTCTGTACCTATTACCTTGGTATTCGTTCGGAGAGCAAAGTAAGAATTTCATTGCTCAGGAAATGTAGCATTTCTTAACTGTGCACATGATAATAAAGCCTTTGAATCTTGAATTTTGAATCTTGAATCTACTGTCCTTCTGGTGGAAAAGGGGGCAAAACTGGCTTGTGGAGGCCCAGGGCAGCCCCTCAGTGGACCCGCCCCTGGAAGCAGCATGCCACCAGGATCGTAGCTGGCCTCATAGACAAGAGTGCGTCTTCTCCTCACTTCTCTTGTTCAGACCCACCATCCAAATCCTTCTCCTGGGCACACCACAGCTCGTTGGTGTGCCTCCATGAGCTGTCTGACAGCTGGAAGTAGGCTGCGTCCCGCTTAGCCACGATGCGCAGCCACTCCTGGTATTCCTCTAGCTGTCATTTAGCCCACATCCATCATGAACGTCCCTCCCCTTGAGCCTGGACCAAGTCCGTAAGTCTCAGAGGAGCTCTGCTCGGCCTATAGTGTTGCTGATCGGCACGCGGTCCCTCCGTGCCTGTCGGTCTGACCCCAACTCCTTGTAAAGCTGCTGCAGTGGTCGCTGTTGTAGCTCCAGATCCTCCAGCCCACTGTGGCCAAGCTCCAGAGGAAACTGAGGCTCACTCGTCGGTGTCACCCACCAACACAGGCGCCTCACTGCAACGCTCAGTACCCTCTTCCACGGTACCCCGAGTGCCAGCACTGAGACTTTCCTGCGTCGAACCTGAGTGAGGCTAGTCCTGCTTGACCGCCATAGTGCCCAGGAAATCTTCGTCCCACACAGCGTCGTCCTCCACCACCGAAACCAGATGGTTCCGCTGGCCACAACCAGTCCACTCTTTCCCAGTGTTGTCTTTAATGGTGAACCCCAGTCCATAAAACAGGTCACAGCCCACGATGTTGTTGCCTTGGGCCGTCACATGAAACGTGAAGTCAGCTATCACCGCCTGTCATGAACTTGGGGTGGTGGTCCCAAACCCAGTTCTGATGCATGACCTTTTGGCCGTCTCCCTATTTATTTTACATCAGGCACATCAGGGAGCCCTTTGGGTCCTTTGCTCCCTGACAGCTTGGGCACGCCCCCTCCTCCTGTCAGTGCCATCAGCTGTGTCTCGTTAATGGGTGTTTCACACACGTACACGCACACACTTCATTCATTCTCATTCACATGCGCATACACTCACTCATGCACACATGCTTTCAATTATGTTAAGCCTACGCATCCACACACTGCATCCCACACTACGCATCCCAGCTAGTCTGGGAACGCCTTGGTATCCCCTCTGAAGAGCTGGAGCAGGTGGCTGGGGAGAGGGAAGTCTGGGCTTCTCTGCTTGAACTGCTGCCTCCGCGACCCGGACCTCCGGAAAAGCGGTAGAAGATGGATGGATGGATGGATGGATCCACACACTGGCGGTCTCTTCCTTCGTTATTATTATTATTATTATTTAAACGCTGTGTTAATAGGAAGAGACCGTTGGAGCATTGAGATTCATACACAGCAGCGTGTCCCTCCGTATATGCTTGTATCCACTCCCTACGGATGATCTACAGCCTGTTTTTCCCTCATCCACCGGACTGCACGGACAGCCCCTGATTGCTCCTGCACCGTAAGTTAATGTCAGCCTTTCTCCCCTGTGGCACTAGGCTTTCCCTCTCAGGGGCAGTTGACCATCCAGGAGGTGTCCATGTATGTCTAGTGGCCTCTGTTGTCATTACTGCATCTGCTCAACTCACTGTTCTGTGTGTTTATTTGCTGGACTTGTTATTTTTGGGGTTTATGTTTAATAAAGTGCATGTTCTACTTCCACAATTGGGTTTTTCATTCCTTCCTTAATGGCGCATGGGGAATCATAACAACGCCGACTTTTACCAAGCCATTAACTCCAGTGTTCCAACAGTGCCCAGCCTTCCACCTCCATAACCGTAGAGCAGCGCTGGGTTACCTCTTATTTTGAAGTGGGGAAAAAATTTCCTCACCGTGGCCCTATTCAATAATGATCCCTCCGCCCCCGTGTCGACCAGCAGCGGTACCTCCTCACCATCCAGCATCACCTTGCAGAACGTGAAACGCTGCATGGACAGCCGTCGGGGCGGGTGAAGTTATTTTTCTCCGTCGGCTCTCCGACTTAGACATACGACACACCCTGGCATAATGGTTCAAGCGTCCACACCTGCTACAGTGCTTCCCTCTAGCCGGGCATTCCCTAGCCTTGTATCGGTGCTTTGCGGACCCACAACCCATACACAAGGGTTTTTTCGGGGCAGACCTTTGGCTGACAGTGTTGGTTTCCGCGTTGTCATCGATTGCGCTATCCTCGCTGTCTGGGTCCGTTACTAATGCTGCGGCAGAAGGTCCCAGCTGCCGTTGTGATTGACGCCACTTTAGCTCCGAAGCTAGCTTGTCTGCAGTCTCCACTTGGAGAGCTAGCTCGACAGCCTCGGAAAACATCAGGTCACTTGGCGCCAAGAGTAGCCTAGCTCGTAAAGCATTACTGGTTGTGTGCTCCGCCAGCTGGTCACATACCATTCCCTCCTCCAATGGCCCGAAACAACACTTGCTACCCAGCTGCCGCAGGTCGGCGACAAAGTGGCGGACAGGCTCACCCACTCGCTAGTGTTGCTGTCGGAACCGAATCCTCCGGACGGTGATGTTGTCTGAGGTGTGGAAATGGCACGCTATCAACTCTACCACATCCTCATATGAGTCGGTAGCTCTGAGCGTACGCAGGATATGCTGGCCCTCAATCCCCAAATTATGCACCAGAAGCACACATGCCCTCAGTCTATCTAGCTTACCCAGGTCGAGCGCTACGATGTAGCCCTGAAAGGTGAGAAACCATCTTGGCCAGGGCACAGGTGGTTCACCCGGGAGCTCCAGGAAGGGCCAAAGCGGTGAAACACACACCTCCCTGTTTATTCTCGTCACCAAAATATTATGTTGGAATTACCTTAGTAATGACGAGGCCAGGTGCACAGTTGAACTTCACTTTATTAAACGGTGATCACACACAATACAGCCACCAGGCAGGGGCATTGGCAAAGAGGCCGAATAAAGATGCCCACTGGTATTTATAGGGTTGTGCAGTGGCGGAAGAGGAAGTGGCTTCCACTACACCACACTTCATAATAAAACACAATACCACAGGTGCAATTTTGGCTTTACTCAGAAAATGATACAGTGAGTGTCAAGTTGTTTCTAAAATTGAAATTTCAAAGATGGGAGCTCATAAGAACAAGATCAAGGAGCAAACACTGGGGACAACAAAGCTACAGCATGGCTGGGATGACTACAAATTCATTTGAATATCATTAACAGCTATAGGATCACACAGAGTGACCTACGTAAAGGATGGCAAAAGCTGAGATGACGTGACAATGGAGGAAAATCAAGGGAACCTGAACAGTCAACACAAGCCAGAATACCTTGAGCAACTGATTTTGTGGTAAACTTGCCAGTGTTGGTTATGCAAAAGTAGAAATCTCACTCTGTTCTTTAATATTTGAATAGATTTTCTACCCGTCAGTTGCTTTAATAAAACTTTGTACGTTTTGCGATTTTTTTTTATTGTATGATCTCTTTCATACTAGAAAGCTATAATAGGTACAGGGCAGGATGTTTTCACTCTGGAGTGGATTGCTGTGCCATGAATCTATAATGTAATCCGGAGACATGAAGAGAGACCCATCATTCAAATGCTACAGCGCATTACAATTCCAAACCCAGATATGCTGGAAAGTTCATGCATGCATGGGAATCTGAGGACTGTATGAGGTAGTGAGAATGTGTGCCCCTGTATATATGTGTGTGCGTGTGTGTTAAATGCATTAGCATACATACAGCAGCACAAGCATATTGTGTATAGGTTTGCAGTTGTGTGCTTACATTTTGTTCATCTCTCTCTCGCTTTCTCTTGCGCTGTGTGTGTGTGTGTGTGTGTGTGTGTGTGTGTGTGTGTGTGTGTGTGTGTGTGTGTGTGTGTGTGTGTGTGTGCGCGCGTGCATATGTGGCATATGAGTTTGTGTTTGGTTCTGTGTGCATGTGGCTCAGGCTGCACATGCAATGTGTATATGTGGAGTTTTATAGAGAGGAACTGTGTGGGGGAGGAGAATGTGGAAGTGAATTATGCCTTTCTTTCTGAGGGGAGGGGTGCATATATGTATTTGTGTATGTGGGGGATGGGCAGCTCATACACTGTATGTTCACTAAGTATGTGTGGGCTGGTTTGTGGTATGTGTGTGTGTGTGTGTGTGTGTGTGTGTGTGTGTGTGCATAAGAGAGTGTGAGGGAATGCATGAAAAGGAGAAACTGTGTTTTATGATCCCTATTTGTGTGTGACAGTGTGTATGTGTGTGCATTTTTATGTATGGCTGTGTGTATGGATTCCTTCCCTAAATGTGTGTATGTGTGGACAGTATGCATGTGTATAGCTATATGCGTTTCCATATAGGATATAATTATGCATCTGCAAGTACTTTGTTTGTGAGAGAGGATTTGATAGGCATGTGTGGCCATCTGTTTAAGTTTGTGTAGGGTATGTGTCTAAAGTGGTGAAATGGGCATGCTTGTCTCTGTGTGTGTAGGGGCATCTTTTTCTATCTACATCATACATGTACATATGTATTTGCAAATAATGTATAAAAGATCAACATGCAGTGGTTTGTATTCTGTTCTCATTGTGGTACATCGGGGTTTTTTTTCTTTTGAATTGTGCAGCTATCCATGTACAGTACAAACCCCAATTCCAATGAAGTTGGAATGTGTAAAACGTAAATAAAAACAGAGTACAATGATATGCACTGTTCTCTGTCCCACCTGGAGAAGCCCAGGAATGCGGTGAGGATCATGTTCTTTGACTTCTCCAGTGCTTTCAACACCATCCACCCGATGATCCTGAAGGACAAGCTGCTGTGCGCAGGGGTGGACCAGCACCTGTCATCATGGATCCTGGACTACCTCACTAACCGGCCAGAGTTTGTGAGAACCTGAGATTGTGTGTCCGACATGATCATCGGTAGCACGGGAGCCCCCCAGGGAACGGTTTTGGCTCCCTTCCTGTTCACCCTTTATACTGCGGACTTCTCACACAACACAACACAGCACACTGCCATCTACAGAAGTTCTCTGACGACTCTGCGATTGTCGGCCTCATCTCCAACGGAGATGAAGCTGAGTACAGAGGACTTACTGTATCCAGGACTTCATGGACTGGTACCATCGGAACTGCCTCCAGATCAACGCAGGGAAAACTAAGGAGCTGGTGGTGGACTGCCGCAGGCAAGGACAACCCCTCACAGCACCAGTAAATATACAGGGAACAGACATTGAGATGGTGACATCCTACAAGTACCTTGGTGTTCATCTGAACAATAAACTAGACTGGTCACACAATACTGACGCACTCTACAAGAAGGGACAGCGCAGGCTGTTCCTACTGAGGAGGCTCAGGTCTTTTGGTGTACAAGGGGCGCTGCTGAAGACATTCTACAACAGTGGTGGCATCAGCCATCACTTTTGGAGTGGTCTGCTGGGGCAACAGCATTACAGCAGCTGATAGGAAGAGACTGAACAAACTGATCAAGAAAGCTAGCTCTGTCCTGGGGCAGCACCTTGACCCAGTGGAGGAGATAGGAGACAGAAGGATGGTGGCTAAACTGTCATCTCTGCTGGAGTCCGAGTCCCACCCTATGCAGGACATACTGAACGCACTGAGGAGCTCATTTAGCAGTAGACTACATCATTCTAGGTGTGCAACCGAGAGGTTTCGCAGGTCCTTCCTACCTACGGCTGTCAGACTGTATAACCTAAGCAGGGATGCTCGCAGAGATAGCAAAAAACGTGACGACCTAATAGTATTGAATGCAAAAGACGCAACAGACTTACACAAATGGTCCCCTCCAGTATACAACTAGGACAATATCAGTCGCTACGGAGGGTGACAATATGTATGGGTACATATTCATACTATGTAGGATAACTAAGTAGACAGTTATGCTGTTTATTCCATCTTGCTACAATGCTCCGCACTTTGTATATATATATTTATATATTTATGTGTACGTATGTATATTAACTGCTCTTATTTATATTTTTCGTATCTTCTTAATTATTGCTCTGAGTGTTGCTATCCCTGTGCTGTTGCAATCCTGGAATTTCCCCGTTGTGGGACTAATAAAGGCTTATCTTATCTTATCTTATAGTCCTTTTCTTCTTTAGCCCAGAGGACACATGTGTCATGAGTCTGAGCCCAGAGCTCAGACTCTCTATATATTTTTTGAGTATCTTATGTTTGTTATTATTTTCTTGCCAGTTTTCTGTTATTTTGGTTGTGTGACACGAGCCTCCTTCCTCATCTCCCAGACACACCCACCATTTACTCACAGTCTGTTTTCCAGTTCCCAGCCATGAGTGATTGTGTATTAGGACCCTTGCTACTCTCCCACTCACTGCTCTCAGTCTGCTGTCCTATCAGCTGGGAGCAGTTACGCAATTAGTCCACCTGCCAGCTCAGCTCTCACACCTGCTGCTCATTACGGTCCATGTATTTAAACACTGCCTGTCCACTCTGTATTTGTGGCAGTCATATATCGATGTACACTGGATTATCTACTCGTTTTCTTCCTACCAACACTCGGGGGCCGATGTCACCTCCAGAGTGTTTTTTCCTGTATGTTTTCCTCATCTGGATTTTTGTTCATCATGCACTGTTTGGATTCTTGTTTGTCTTTTTGTTGAATAAATGTCACACTGCAGTCCAATGCGCGAACCTGTCTTTCTGCCCTGGAGGGGCCCATTCATGACAGCATGTCCATGATTTCGAAAAACAATTTGAAATGTGAGTTTGTCAGACTGCAGCACACTTTTCCACTTTATGTCAGTCCATCTCAGATAAGCTTGGGCCCAGAACAACCGGTGTTATTGATATATGGCTTTCACTTTGCATGGTAGTTTGTTTTCTGTTTTCATTTACATTTTACACAATGTCCCAACTTCATTGGAATTGGGGTTTGTATCTTCTATGAATTGAAATCCTGTAAAATAAATTATTATACACTTTAAGTGAGCAGGGGCGGCAGCAACAATGCACTATATCAGGGGCTGGTATCCTTTACAATGGAAAGAGCCTTTTAATGAAAGCTTTCAGTTGTACCAGTGCATCTCAAAAAGTGTAGTATTGTAAAAAAAAAAAGTTAATTTTGATAATTCAAACAATTAAACCTCTATTTTAGATAAGATAAGATAAGATAAGATAAGATAAGCCTTTATTAGTCCCACAATGGGGAAATTCCGGGATTGCAGCAGCACAGGGATAGCAACACTCAGAGCAACAATCAAGAAGATAAGAAAAATAAGAGCAGTGAATATACTGTACATATGTACATATAAATATATAAACACACAGTGCGGAGCATTGTAGCTAGATGGAATAAATATATAAATATATATACACACAGTGCAGAGCATTGTAGCTAGATGGAATAAACAGCATAACCGTCTGCTTAGTTATCCTACATAGTATGATTATGTACCCATACATATTGTCACCCTCCATAGCGACTGATATTGTCCTAGTTGTATACTGGAGGGGACCATTGTGTAAGTCTATTGCGTCTTTTGCATTCAATACGATTAGGTCGTCATGGTTTTTTTTGCTATCTTTGCGTGCAGCCCTGCTTAGGTTATACAATATAGAAGGACAGAAACTGAGGAACTCAAACAGCTGAGCAGAAGTCACGAACTGACTGTAGGGGTAAAAAGACAGGCTCTCAAAGAGTTTCCAAAAACACACCCACCCACCCACATGCATGTGCGCACGCACACACACATGCACATACAAATACACACGCACATAGATAGATAGATAGATAGATAGATAGATAGATAGATAGATAGATAGATATACTGCGTATTATGCAAATAGGATTTTAGTGTCATCATCATTCAATTTTTTGTTTTTCAATTAAACTCATGGATGGTATTGTGTCTCAGGGCTCTTTGGATCACTGATGTCAACCTCAGACACCTGTCAAAATTAGTCTGCCAGGTGAGCCCAATTAAAGGAAAACTACTTTTTTTTTTCAAAACTTTTTTATTTGCAAACACAGAACAGAACATGCAGAAATTAACCAATAAACAATAATTGTAACAAACTTAAGAAAGATAAAACGAACAAGCACATCAACACCCATTAACAAGAATAGGATAAAATACAAAAAACAAACAAACAAAAAACATGTATAGCTGTGGACAAAATTGTTGGTACCCCTCTGTTAATGAAAGAAAAACCCACAATGGCCACAGAAATAACTTGAATCTGACAAAAGTGGTAATAAATAAAAATTCTATGAAAATTAACCAATGAAAATCAGACAATGCTTTTGAATTGTGGTTCAACAGAATTACTTTAAAAAATAAACTCATGAAACAGGCCTGCACAAAAATGATGGTACCCCTAGAAAAGATTGAAAATAATGTGACCATAGGGACATGTTCAACCAAGATGTGTCCTCTAATTAACATCACAGGTGTCTACAAACTTGTAATCAGTCAGTCGGCCTATTTAAAGGGTGACAAGTAGTCACTGTGCTGTTTGGTGACATGGTGTGTACCATACTAAACATGGACCAGAGGAAGCAAAGGAGAGAGTTGTCTCAGGAGATTAGAAAGAAAATTATAGACAAGCATGTTAAAGGTAAAGGCTATAAGACCATCTCCAAGCAGCTTGATGTTCCTGTGACTACAGTTGCACAAATTATTCAGAAATTTAAGATCCACGGGACTGTAGCCAACCTCCCTGGACATGGCTGCAGGAGGAGACGGATAATATGAATGGTAACAAAAGAGCCCAGAACAACCTCTAAACACATTCATGGTGAACTCCAAGGTCAAGGTACATCAGTGTCAGATCGCACCATCCGTCATTGTTTGAGCCAAAGTGGACTTCATGGGAGACGACCAAGGAGGACACCACTGTTGAAAACAAATCATAAAAAAGCCAGACTGGAATTTGCCAAACTGCATGTTGACAAGCCACAAAGCTTCTGGGAGAATGTCCTATGGACAGACAAAACAAAACTGCAACTTTTTGGCAAGGAACATCAGCTCTATGTTCACAGACGCAAAAATGAAGCATACCAAGAAAAGAACACTGTCGCTACTGTGAAACATGGAGGAAGTTCTGTTATGTTCTGGGGCTGCTTTGCTGCATCTGGCACAGGGTGTCTTGAATCTGTGCAGGGTACAAAGAAATCTCAAGACTATCAAGGTATTCTAGAGAGAAATGTGCTGTCCAGTGTCAGACAGCTTGGTCTCAGTCGCAGGTCATGGGTCTTGCAACAGGATAATGACCCAAAACACACAGCTAAAAACACCCAAGAGTGGCTGAGAGCGAAACACTGGACTATTCTAAAGTGGCCTTCTATGAGCCCTGCTCGAAATCCTATTGAACATCTGTGGAAGGAGCTGAAACAGGCCGTCTGGAGAAGGCACCCTTCAAACCTGAGACAACTGGAGCAGTTTGCTCATGAGGAGTGGGCCAAAATACCTGCTGAGAGGTGCAGAAGTCTCATTGACAGTTACAGAAATCGTTTGATTGCAGTGATTGCCTCAAAAGGTTGTGCAACAAAATATTAAGTTAAGGGTACCATCATTTTTGTCCAGGCCTGTTTAATGAGTTTTTTAAAATAATTCTGTTGAACCACAATTCAAAAGCATTGTCTGATTTTCATTGGTTAATTTTCATAGAATTTAGCGTGGCAAAGATATGTTACAGCAATCAGATGCTTCAAAATTCAGAATTGTAATGTCTCCTCGTCGTCGGCCTCCGTCGGTCTATGATGACCATGGAAGAGAATCCTAAACGTCTACTCTGCTGGAACAGCACCGCTTGTGGCTGAACAAGCCGATGCGCGCCGGTGTTCTACCTTCCAGCGTTGGGCGTTGATAGGATTCAAGCCTGTAATGTCTAATAACAGCATAAATCAGTAATACCTGCAAAGTTATATGGGGTAGTTAGAAATGTGTTCATAAGACTAAAGTGATGAATGTCCCCCCCACTCCAAACCCAAATGGCATACATACACACACCCACACACAAATACACATACCTATAATTGTTGCTGCTGCTGCCAACCACAACAACCATTATCATCAGTAACACCACCACCATCAACAACAACAACAATTACCATTATTATTAATAATATTAATAACTAGAAAAGCACTCGGAGAGCGCAGACCTCCACCAAGCGCCACAGTTCCCCCCATACAGTGTTTGTGTGTACGTTTTCAGATTCCTTGACCATGAAAACATATGACTAGCAATTTGATTGACAATGATATGATTAGTGGTTCAGTAGTTATTCACGAAAATGACATTTTCCGTAATGGCGGCCACAGTTCCCCCCATACAGTGTTTGTGTGTACATTTTCAGATTCCTTGACCATGAAAACATATGACTAGCAATTTGATTGACAATGATATGATTAGTGGTTCAGTAGTTATTCACGAAAATGACATTTTCCGTAATGGCGGCCACAATTCCCCCCATACAGTGTTTGTGTGTACGTTTTCAGATTCCTTGACCACAAAAACATATGACTAGCAATTGGATTGACAATGATAGGATTAGTGGTTCAGTAGTTATTCAGGAAAATGGCATTTTCCGTAATGGCGGCCACAGTTCCCCCCATACAGTGTTTGTGTGTACGTTTTCAGATTCCTTGACCATGAAAACATATGACTAGCAATTGGATTGACAATGATAGTGTAACGTCGGGGCCATTTTAAGGGGGCCAGGGATTTCCCAGCATGCTTTGCCAGCAGAGAACGTTATTGTATGTGTGTATTAAGTGTTATTACTGAGTTATACTGCTGTGTCATTATAACTGTGTTATAATGACCCAGCAGTGTTTAGCAGGATTAGGGCAAGATGTATCATGTGTGTGTAACCATGATCGAAACGGAGGTCTGGGAGAATGACCTCCCCTCCTGTCTATGCTCAGAGTGTGGGTGTTGGGGTGTGTGTAAAATAAAACCCGTTGATCACAACCATCTTGCTCCATTTTCTTTGTGTGAACCCTGCATACGTCACACAGGTGTCAGGAGTGGGATATGGAGCAAGATGATAGCCAGGACCCTGGCGGAGGTCCAGCGGACGGGGCGGTTCATAGCTCGGCTGGGGACGGAGCGTAGAGCTGAGACGCCGGCCCCCGGAGAGGTTCGCCACGATGGACGGAGCAGCGGACCCGATGGGCCGAGAAGAGCAAACCAGCCCCGTTTCCCGCCCTTTTCAGGGCAGGAGGGGCTGGCGATTCCAGGGCGATCAGGAGCGGTGATCGACCGGGACGTGACCGTCCCATTCATCCGGCAGCGGGCCAAGATTCCCCGCTACAACGGCGAGAACCTGTTTGATGACCACCTGTCCCAGGTCGAGCTGGCCGCCGCGCTGAAAGCGAGCGGGAGAAGGAGCCACGGCAGCGCGTGCACGAGGGAGACTACAGTGGCAGAAGCAGAGCGGGTGGAGCCGCTGATGAATCGCACCATTGAAGCGTCAACGCCGAGACCAAGAACTTTCCAGGCCACGGCTGACAGTGAGGGGGAGGAGGAGGAGTTATGGCAGACCACGGCGGCGTGTCCACGGAGGAGACGGCTGCGGCGCGAGGAAGGGTGCTTCCGCTACGGAGAGCCGGGGCACATCGCACGGTACTGCCCCGCGCCACCCCATGGGAAACTGGCCCCTCGCCAACGTTAAATTAGAGCGAGGTGGCATGGACAGGAAAAAGCCGCCTCCTGCAGATGCTTCCCCCGGCGGTGACATCACAGAGGCCTTTGGAGCGCAGCAGCAGCGGAGCGAGCAGGACAGATCCGGTCTTTTCCCGGGCTCGGCAGGGGCTGGACGCATGGACGCGGGCCAGCGGCCGTCTGGGAGATCCTGGCAGCGGTGGGAGTCATGGGACTCCCGCTGCCAGAGGAGGAACTGTGCGTGTCCTACCGCCACCCGATGCTTTTCCTTTCGGTGACGTCACGGAGGCCCTCGGCGCAGGAGCAACGCAGCGGAGCGAGCAGGACAAAGATGCGGCCATTTCCCAGGCGCAGCAAGGGATGGACGCGGGCCAGCAGCCGCCTGGGAGACCTGGCAGCGGTGGGAGTCAGCCGGAGCGGGCTTGGGACTCCCGCTGCCAGGGAAGGGACTGTGCGTGGTCCTACAGAGGCTGTCAGATGTGTCCATCGGCCCGCTGGTGGCCAAACCGGAACCCTACCCCAACCAGATACTCCGACCGAGACTCAGATGGCCTGTGCATGCCGCCCCGGCACCGGGCTGACTCGCGTTGGATTTCTGAAAGTGGACTTTGAATTTTCTGGGGACAGAAACCAGTCCGGGGAGGGCAGTGTAATGTCGGGGCCATTTTAAGGGGGCCAGGGATTTCCCAGCATGCTTTGCCAGCAGAGAACGTTATTGTATGTGTGTATTAAGTGTTATTACTGAGTTATACTGCTGTGTCATTATAACTGCGTTATAATGACCCAGCAGTGTTTAGCAGGATTAGGGCAAGATGTATCATGTGTGTGTAACCATGATCGAAACGGAGGTCTGGGAGAATGACCTCCCCTCCTGTCTATGCTCAGAGTGTGGGTGTTGGGGTGTGTGTAAAATAAAACCCGTTGATCACAACCATCTTGCTCCATTTTCTTTGTGTGAACCCTGCATACGTCACAACAGGATTAGTGTTTCAGTAGTTATTCAGGAAAATGGCATTTTCTGTAATGGCGGCCACAGTTCCCCCCATACAGTGTTTGTGTGTACGTTTTCAGATTCCTTGACCATGAAAACATATGACTAGCAATTGGATTGACAATGATAGGATTAGTGGTTCAGTAGTTATTCACGAAAATGGCATTTTCCATAATGGCGGTTTTCTTCTGGACAGTGATCCGGATCACCACCAAAATTTAATCAGTTCTTCCTTGTACTATTTCCAACAATGCCTGAAAGTTTCATCGAAATCCGTCCAAAACTTTTTGAGTTATCTTGCTAACCAACAGACAGATAGACAGACAGACAGACAAACAGACAAACCCCGGCAAAAACATTACCTCCTTGGCAGAGGTAATAACAACAACTATAACATAGGGGAGAGGACAGAGACAGGCACTTCAGCTGAGGATAGATGAGTGGTGGTGTCACTTAAACTGGATGATGTAGGCGTGCTGGGCAAAGGAACCTCAATTTAACTTTACTTGTATAGCACCCAACCACAACAAAACTCATGTCAAGGTGCTAGACACATCAGCACAAATACAAATCTTAAGTAATTCAGAGGGAGAAAAAACCCAACAACAATCAAACGATCCCCTATGAGCAAGCACTAGGCGACAGTGGGAAGGGAAAACTCCATGAAAGGATGAAACCTCCATCAGAACCAGGCTCAGGGAGGGGCAGGCATCTGTAGCGACTGGTTGTGGGGGGGAAGGTAAGAGGCAAAACAGAGAAAAAAAAAAAGAGACACATACTATTCATGCAGATAACGATAACATACAAGTAGAACAAGGTTTATTCAGCTACAACATGCAATGCCTTAAAGCCAGGTTAATTTAGAATTATAGCATTTTTACAGACTTTTCCTGGCTTTAAATGCAAGTTAACACATCTCATAGGTAGCAAGTAAGTGTCATGATCCTGAGCACAGTGGGGACTGTGCACAGTTTCAGTCTTAAGTTTAGTCCTTTTTTGTTCATTTGTTTCTCTGTTTCTTATGATTGTTTGCATCTGGGTTCTGTTGAATGAATGAATGAATGAATGAATCTTTATTTCGGATAGATTAAAAGTAAAGATTAAAAAGAAACAGAATAATATACCAAAGAGGAAAAAATCCAACAAGGTCAAATTAAACAATAACTCCTCTGATTATACAGTTCAAAGTAAGTTATCCGAAATGGGTCATGGCTGAAGCCGCAGCTTATATTGCCCACCCATATTCCATCCAAGAATTCAAAAGAAAAACAAAACAAGAGTGATTACAATTCGGAACAAAGCTAAGACAAAATGTGACAAAAAAAAAACTAAGCAACAACACAACACAGACTGGATATGACAATCCTTATGTGATTTTACATGTCATCTTGTATATATGTTTGGAGTATGTCTTCCTTTAGTTTTTGTTTAAACTGTCCAAGCGTTGTACATGATTTTAAATTCAGGTCCAAAATCGTTCCATAATCTGACCCCTTGCACTGAAACACAGTGTTGCTTGGTGGTAGTTCTTACTGAAGGTTTTTGAAATATACATGTTCTTCTGAAATGATATTGTTTCTCCCTTATTTGGAACAACTTTTGGATATTTGCGGGCAGTGATAGATTCTTCACTTTAAACATTATTACTGCAGTTTTAAAGTCAACCAGATCTTTCAACTTGAGAGCTTTTAATTTAAGAAAAAGTGGGTTTGTTGGTTCCCTGTAAGCAGCTTTGTTTATTATTCTAATAGCTCTCTTCTGAAGCATAAAGACTGGATATATGTTAGTTTTATATGTATTTCCCCATACTTCAGTACAATATGTCATGTATGGGAGTATTAATGAATGATACAAAGTATATAATGTGGGTTGATTCAGCAAATATTTCACTCTGTGTAGTATTGCGATTGATTTAGATATTTTACCTTTAATATAATTAATATGTGACTTCCAACACAGTTTATTATCAATTATTACTCCAAGAAATTTAGTTTCAGATACCCTTTCAATCTCTACACCATTTACACTGAGTTTAGATACTAAGTTGTTGTGATGGTTGTTAAAAACTATAAATTTTGTCTTACTTAAATTGAGCGTTAATTTGTTTGAATCAAACCACAGTTTAAGCTTTCCTAATTCCTTTCCGAGTGTATCCAAAAGTTGTTCCAAATTGCTTCCACTTCATAATAGATTAGTGTCATCGGCAAACAATATTAAATCCATTTTTTCCAAGACTTTACATATATCATTTATATACATATTGAATAACAATGGCCCCAAAACTGAACCCTGTGGGACTCCACAAGTAACCTTCAGTAACTGTGAGTTTTTGTTACCAACACATACATACTGATATCTATTCTTTAAGTAACTACTTAACCAGGACAGTGCTACCCCCCTAATACCACAATTTTGTAGTTTCTTTAATAATAAATTATGATCCACTGTATCAAATGCTTTTTTAAGATCCAGGAATACCCCAACTGAATACTCTTTATTTTCAATGGCAGTTGATATTTTTTTCTATAAATTCCATTAGAGCAAATGCATTTGTCCTCTTGTGTCTGAACCCATATTGCTGCTCACACAATAAATTATTCTTTATTATGAAGTTGTGGAGAATGGGGAAAGATGAGGCTGAGTTTATTTCTCAAATCAGATTTTTTTTTTTCCACAATATCTTTATTGAACCTTTTTTTTTTTTTTTTAACAAACATGATACAAACAATCAAACACTAACACTAAAGTACTAAAAAAAAAAAATGCACTAAAAACACCAACAACCACCAACAAAATCAAATCTTCAACAATGCTCCTCTGTTTAGTCTAGACAATCCAATACATAAGTATACATATTATGTTCACCAGTTTGGAATTTACAAGGTCCACACACATCATTCACCTTCTTCTTCAAGAGTTATGTTTAAATTTTTTACATAATCAATAAAAGGTCTCCATATATTCTCAAACACAATTTCCTTTGATTTCAGTATATATGTTATTCTTTCTAATGGAAGGTTTGTTAACATCTGTCTTAACCACTGAGTCACATCTGGTCTATGAGTCTTTTTCCATAATAGTGCAATACATTTTTTGGCATTAAGCAAACTGAGGTCTATGAATGTTCTTTCACTTTTATTAAAATTATGCTTTTCTGGGTACAGACCCAACAAAAACAGTTTAGGATTCAATATGATTTGTTTTGAGATTATTTTTTCAATTGTTACCCTCACCTCTTCCCAAAACATTCTTATTAATCTACATTCCCATAAACAATGAAATAGGGTTCCTTTACTTTCCATGCATTTTGTGCATGTATCTGGTATATTTTTGTTATATCTATTTAACTCCTCCGGTGTAACATACATCCGCATTAACCATTTGAAATGTATCAATTTAAGGCGTACATTTATTGATTTGGTTTGAGCTTCTGTACAAGCCAATTCCCATTGTTCCTCTGAAATTTCAGTTTGCAGATCTTCTTTCCAGTAGTTTAATCTTTTCAGTGAATTTTCACTTGAAGATAGTGTCAATGAGTTATAAAACTCTGAAATAATACCCTTTCTTTTACTATCTTTCATCATCATTTTTTCCAAGGATGAATAAATAGGTCGAGTGAGAGCTTTATTTTGATTTGATCGAATAAAGTTTCTAAGTTGAAGATATTTAAAAAAATGTGTTCTATTGAGATTAAATTTGATCCTCAGCTCTTCAAAAGACATTATGTTATCTGCACATGGCAAATATAAATCCTGAATCTTTTGTATCCCTTTTAAATTCCATACTTTAAATACAGCGTCCGCTCTCCCTGGTTTAAAATATTGATTACCCCATATTGGACTAAATTGTGACAATAACTGTGGTTCTTTTAAATAGTTTTTAGCTTCACACCATATTTTGATCATATGCTTTACAAATGGATTTTTAACTTATTTTTGTAATTTTTTTGCCGAATCTGAGTATATGAATATGGGAAGAGGTAAAGGTAAATTGTATGATTCCATTTCAGTCCAGTGAGGGAGATCATTTGATGAAAAATAATATGTCATAGACCTCAGTTGTGCCGACCAATAATACAACATAAAATTTGGACATTTCAGACCTCCACGATCAAATGGTAAATATAATAAAGACAGACGTAATCTAGCCCTCCTGTTGTTCCATATAAATTCCACTAACTTTTTTTTTATTCTTGAGAATAAATCTAAAGGTGGTGATAAGGGAATGTATTGAAATAAATAAAGTATTTTAGGTAAAATATTACTTTTAAGTATATTGATTCTCCCGATCATCGACATTGGTAGTGACATCCATCTCTGAGTTAACTCATTGATATCTGACATTAAGGCTTCATAGTTGACACTGGCGACTGATTCTAGCTTAGGCACAATTTGGATTCCCAAATATTTAAACTGATTTACAACATTGAATTGATTTACCTCAGGGGCTGGGTAATTTCTCTGGGTCTCATTTAGCATTAATATTGAAGATTTAGTTTTATTTATTTTATATCCTGATATTTCCCCAAAATTCTTTATTAAATTCAACAAGGTTGGAATTGATTTTTTTAGATTCGACATAAACAAAATTATGTCATCGGCGTACAGGGAGATTTTATGTTCTGTTGGTCCAACTTTAATTCCATATATTTGTGAATGTAAACGTATCGCTATCGCTAAAGGTTCAATTGCCATAGTAAACAGTAAAGGTGAAAGTGGACAGCCTTGTCGACATCCTCTATTGATTTTTATTGGTTTTGAAATATTGTTATTTGTTAGGATTTCTGCTGTAGCATTATTGTATATTATTTGAACCCATTTTATGAAATTATTTCCAAGTCCAAACCTTTGTAGGACTTCAAAAAGAAAGGGCCATTCAACTCTATCAAAGGCCTTTTCGGCGTCCAGTGATAGGAGAGCTGTATCCGGTGCTTCTTTATTAAAATAAATAATATTAAATAGTCTTCTTACATTATGGAAGCCTTGTCTACCCTTTATAAAGCCATTATGATCTCGATTAATAATATTTGGTAAAATTTCTTGTATTCGTCTTGCTAAAATTTTACAGATTATCTTAAGGTCGGCGTTTAATAGGCTTATTGGTCTCATATTTTCACATTTATTAGAGGGCTTACCTGGTTTTGGCAGCAGTATAATTAAGGCATTATTTATGTATGATGGTAAATTATTATTTTGAAATGCTTCTAAAACCATTTCCAAAAAAGGTTTTATTAATTTATTCTTAAATTTTTTATAAAGGTCAACTGGAAGACCATCTGGTCCTGCACTTTTTCCTGATTTCATATTATCAATGGCTAGCCCAACTTCTTCTTGACTAATTTTAGACTCCAATATCTCCCTGTTTTCATTTGGAATACACGGTATAGATAGTTCATTCAAAAACCCATTTAGTTTTGTTAAATCAGATTCATTTTTGGTATCATATAATTTTTCATAGTAATCTCTAAAGGCTCTGTTAATTTCTAAAGGATCTATAACTACCTGTCCATTACTTATAATACTGGTAATTGGTGTTTTAATTTCTAATTGTTTAATCTGCCATGCTAATAATTTTCCTGATTTTTCACCTTGTTCATAAAAAGATTGTTTCAATCTTAGAAGACTCGAGGCAGCTCTATTCACTGATTTTTTGTCGTATTCAGCTCTCAAAATCAGTAATTCATTCTCCAACCTTGGGTCACTTCTTGCATACACTTTTTCCTGAAGACTTTTTATTTTATGTTCCAATTTAGCTCTCTCCTCTCGAGTCTTCTTAGATTTTGATCCTGTATAACTAATAATATGTCCCCTAATAAAAGCTTTGAAAGCCTCCCACTTTACACATGCTGATGTTTGTGTAGTATTGATGTCAAAGAACTCGTCTATCTGTTTTTCTATATACTTGACAAATTCCTCATCCTGAAGCCATTTATGCTGAAATTGCCATCTACCTGATTCCTTTGTCAATTTTTTATCTACATATATTAGACAACAGGGTGCATGATCAGAGATCACGATGTTATCATAAAAGCAGTTTTGAATCTTGGACCTTAATTCTGTGGAAATCAAAAAATAATCAATACATGAGAATGTCTTGTAGGTACTGGAATAACAAGAATAGGCTTTAACTTGTGGTTTCATTTCTCTCCATATATCTAACAATCTCAATTCTTTCATAAAATGATTAATAGTCATCCTACATCCATTGTGCGTACAATCCAGTCCTGTTGATCTATCTATACCTGGATTCAATGTACAATTAAAATCCCCTGCTATTATATGTTGCCCTGTAAGTGATGATAAGATAAGAAATAAATTAGCAAAGAACTTTTGATCATCTATATTGGGACCATATAAGTTCACAAGATTTATATTTTCTAATAGCAAAGAACCTTGAATGATTACATATCTTCCAAATTTGTCTCCAATTACATTTTTCACTTGAAAAGGAACTGATTTATGTATGAGAGTCATAACTCCCCTGGCCCGGGATGAGAACGATGAGGTGAAGACACTTCCTTGCCATCTACTCCTAATTCTTTTTATATCCTCCTCTATTAAATGAGTTTCTTGTAAAAACACAATTTTTGAACCCATGTCTTTTATTTTATTCATAACTTGTTTAAGTTTTTTTAAATTTTGTAGACCTCTGCAATTCCATGAAGTTAAATTAAGATTAACACTTTGGTTTATGATCAATAGAGAGTTTGGGAATACCTTGCAGTGTAAACATGCTCATACAGAGAAGCAAAAACATGAGTGGTTGAACATTCATCCTGCAAACTACACACAAACAAATTTCCCCTTCCCACACTTGTGGCAAACCCCCCAAAATCAAAAGAAAAATTCCGTCTCCCGATATAGCCATCGACCGCTCCACACCCACGGGGAACAGCCTAAGCCACTCCTTCTTCATCCTCCCAATCACCCTAACTCTACTGCTTTTAATGACGTAACATTAACTCTCCTCTGTAGTTTTCCAACTTAACTCCAAAATTTTTAACAACTTTGTACATCATAGGTTTTTTTTGTTTGTTTTGTTTTTGTTTTTTTTAATATATAATACAATCTATATTTTGTAAACTTACTATTTACTTCAAGTCAGTCAGATGCCTGTGCAAATGCTTAATTATTCTACCTTATATTTTGTTCATGCCTAGCTCCCACCAGTCTCTTCTTCTTCTTTGATCTTCTTGATGAACTCCTGCGCCTCCTCTGGGGTCTTGAAGATGTGGGTTCTGCCCTCATACGTGGTCAGCAGTCTCGCAGGATAGATTACACCATGACGAATCCCAAGGTTGCGCAGCTCCTTACGTATGGGATCAAACTGCTTCCTCAATTGTTGGATTCCTGTGGCCAAATCTGGGTAGAACCGCACCTGCTGGTCCTGGTGTTTAATCTCTCCTTTAGCTCGTGCAGCGTTGAAGATCTTCATCCTGTCTCTGTTGCTAAGAAACTTCATAATTAAGGTCCTCGGCGGTCCCTTATCTCTCCGTGGGCCAATACGATGTGCATTTTCCAGAACCACTGCTGATTGCAACTCCTCGCTGCCCAGCACCTCCGGAATCCACTTTTCCAGAAAGGAACATACGTCCCGACCTTCTGATTCCTCTGGAAGACCCACCAGCCTCAAGTTATTCTGTCTCGACCGAGATTCCAAATCCAAAATATTATCTTCCAGACATTTATTTTTTTTTTCCAAAGTGCGCACCTTTAATTGAAGACGGGTGACATCATCTTCAGCACTAGCGAGACGGAGCTCCATCTGCGCCGTTCGTTCTACACAGTCACCCAATTCCTTTCTTATTCCTTCCAACGCTGTCATAATCCCATCAAATCTAGAGGAAAAGTCCGCTCTCATTGAACTCAAGGCAGCCATCAGCGCATCTGCGCCATTCCCCGCAGACATTGCACCGTTGCCAGCCTCCTCCGCCATATATGGAGTTTTATTTGCTGCGTCACAGACCTGAAAGTCCGTTAATTTGGACTGTTTCGGCGGCTCGCTTTTTCCTTTACCTGGTTTTCCAGCCTTAGGCTTCGCCGACATATCCTCGCCCAAACGCTGGGATACGTTCTGTCCCAAATGAGAGAGTTATTTGCCGATTTTTTTTCTCCAGGAGCAGAGCAGAGTGAGACACGTCCGTCTTATGTGGCAGCCATAACCGGAACCCTCAAATCAGATTTATTCACATTCTCCAACATCATCCAAACACAGAAAGAGGAAAAGAGAATGAATCTTCCAACATCTGTCCCTTTTATACCCAGGACATCAAACATACAGTCACATGGTACTTAATCCCAGTCACAATGTAACTTCCCCCCGATCTTAACACGCTCCACCTCTCAGTCTCTGGCCGCTGGGCGAAACCCCCCAAGGCTATCTCTTTGCATGCCAAAGACTAAACTTCACACCCTTGTGTTATCTCCAGAGCGGCTCAGTCCTTTGTTCCATCTCAGACGTGAAGCCTAAGGTGGTATACGTATGAATCATGCAGTCATATACATATGTGCATATATGTGCCCCACAAAGTTGTCAATTCTCTCACAGAATATTTGCGGCAATAGTGAAATTGGTCTATAGTTTGAAAGTTCCCCTCTGTCACCGGTCTTGTATATCGGAATTACTTAGCTATTTTCATTGCATTGGGAAATATACCTGTTTGGAGAGACAGGTTACAAATATATGTCAGTGGTTTCACTAAGCATTCAATAATAGTTTTGACTAAGAGCATGTCAATACCATCACAGTCCGTAGATGTTTTACTTTTAAACAATTTAACAATTTCAATGACCTCTCTCTCGTCTGTGTTCTTTATGAAAATGGAGTCTTTTATAGCAGTGTTTTTGCTTATTGTATCACCCGTAGGTGCCGTAATGGGTATTTCTCAAACCAAATTAGGACCAATGTTAACAAAAAAGTTATTAAATTCATCTGCAGGTGAAACTGCATTCACACTCTGAGTCGTTGTATTATTTTTTTGAAAAATTGGTTGGGTAGCTTGTATTTCTGTTTTTATTTCCAAGAATATTGTTAAGTATTGTCCACGTATTTTTAGTATTGTCTCTGTTTTTCTCCAGTTCTTTACTGTAATAGTCTCTTTTACTATATCTCATTATATATGTTAACTTATTTTTGTATGTTTTATACCGCTGCTCTGCTTCTTTTGTCCTTTTCTTTAGGAAAGGTTTATATAATAAATTTTTCTTTTTACACGCCTTTTGTAATCCTTTGGTTAACCATGGCTTATCGGCAAATTCATGTTTAAGCTTTTTCTTTACTAATGGACTTTTTTTTCATAAAGAGTGGTTACAAATGTTCATAAATGTGTCATAGGCTTCATTTACATCTGATACATAGACTTTTGTCCAGTCTTGCTTCAGCAAGTCTTCTTTAAAAGAACTGATTGCATTTTATGATTTGTATCTGAATGATTTTAAAACTTTTTCTGTATTGGCCTCCGTGTGGCCATGGATAAGTGCAAAGGTTGGCAAATGGTCACTTATATCATTTATCAATAATCCACTTTCTATTTTCTTATCAGTAATATTAACAAACAGGTTGTCAATAAGTGTAGCAGTATGAACTGTGATTCTACTGGGATGTGTTACTGTGGGATATAGACTCATACTGTACATAGAATTCATGAACTCTGTAATTACATTTTAAAAAAGGAGAAGTCCTTCTCTCTCACAGATCCTGACCCTGCAAGCCTGGTCTCTTGGAGAGCGACAATGTCCATCTGCAGTCTGCTCAGTTCCATGTTGATGACTGCTGTCTTGCAAGCATCGCTGATTTCCTGAAGATCGTCAGAGAAACCTGGTGTCATTGTTCTGACGTTCCATGTGCCCATCTTTAGGGAAGATGTTTTCTTCTTTCTGTTCTTGTTGCGAGGTTATCGAACCGCTTGTCGGTTTTCACCCTAGACCCCACGCACCCAGTGAGGTTAACGGTCCGTGGCGAGGCAGCACCTTATTGGCTGGGGGCTGCCCAGCTTAAGGCGGGTGGTAGCTGCCCAGTGGAGCACAATGGCCCCTTCCACCGTCGGAAGCAGCCCCTGGCGTCAAGCTCTACGCCAATCGAGTGAAGACTTATAACCGGTAGACTGCTGCTTCCCGTGTTGTATCGACACTGCATAGCGAAGCTGGAGTGTCCTCTCCATTGCGCAAAGCCTGGGTAAGTTGACATGGAGGAGAAGCTGTTACCCATGCAGCAGGTCCCCCCTCTCCACGTCGCTGAAAAGATCCAATGGAAAGGCAAAAGCCAGTACACATGGTTCCAGCGCCGTCGCAGCAGCTGCCAGAGCGACGTTGTAGACAACGTCGAACTGCCTTAGGGGCTCCGACTCCGGATTTTTTCTCAG
Source organism: Pholidichthys leucotaenia (assembly GCA_020510985.1). Lineage (NCBI taxonomy): Eukaryota > Metazoa > Chordata > Actinopteri > Cichliformes > Pholidichthyidae > Pholidichthys > Pholidichthys leucotaenia. Next base: position 295,981,248 of record CM035846.1, read on the forward strand.
GGTTGACTCTCGAAGCCTTTCCTGTGAACAGGTATACCGCAAGGCAGCGGAGGTTTGAAATCAGGGTTTTCCTTCCCCTAGGTGAGCTGCCTTCCCGGCTATCGAGCCCCACCTACCCGAAGCAATCTGGTTTTAAGGCGCCAGAAACCCGCTTTCACCCCTTCTCCTGCCAGTAGAAGCAGTCCCGCGACAAGCACACCAGGAGCTAGACTTAGTTGTCAGAGGCTGTAAGAGACGCATGCCATATGGGAGCACTTTATAGGTAGTGGGAGCTTATCCCCACTTCCATCCCCGGCTATGACAACCTTGGGACCAAGGTAGAGGGATAAGTGCAAAGGTTGGCAAATGGTCACATATCATTTATCAATAATCCACTTTCTATTTTCTTATCAATAATATTAACAAACAGGTTGTCAATAAGTGTAGCAGTGTGAACTGTGATTCTACTGGGATGTGTTATTGTGGGATATAGACTCATGCTGTACATAGAATTCATGAACTCTGTAATTACATTTTGTTGATATGGATTTAGTAAATCAATATTGAAATCTCCACAAATTACTACCATTTTCTTACTAGTAATATTATTGTACAGTTCGACTAATTTATCTCTGAATGTCTCAATGCAAGTTCCCGGTGTTCTATATATGCAGCTTATAATTAGATTTTTTGTTTTATCTTGGTCAATCTCAACAGTAACACATTCCAAAATCCCTGGTAGTGCAAAGGACATTCCATTTACAAGTTTACACCTATACAGGTCATCAATATACAGTGCAACGCCACCACCCTTTTTTTGAGATCTGTTAATATGAAACATCTGATATCCCTCTATTGCCATCAGGGGAGCCTGCTCTTCATTAAGCCAAGTTTCAGAGACTGCGATAGCTGTAAATTTTCTGTCTAGCTGTTTTAAATAGTCCTGAATCTGGGGAAAGTTTTTGTTAAGACTTCTGCTGTTGAAGTGTATTATTGATAGTTTACCATCTAGTTGCACTTGACTTTTGAATTGCTTTTCAGTGTAATATTCACAATGATTATGAATATTATTGAAAAAGTGGTTATCAGGATCAATCAATCATTTTCCATCTCTTGTAGTTTATGTTCAGCATAATGGCATATTTTCAGAGTTTGAATTTCCTCACTCTGTGTCAAATGACTTCCTCCAACTGGGGATAATTGATGTCTACTCAAGTCAGTCATAAGTTTTTTTGTTTGTTTTGTTTAGTTTTTTTTTTAAAGTACATTGACATGGTATGTCAAAAGAACTATTCTTGCCGTGTGTGTGGATATGGATAGTCTATTTTCTTAATCAGTGTTCATCTATATTTATTTAAGTCAGTAATCTCTCTGATTATTATACTCTTTGCTTCCTCAGGTGTTCCATTTAGTTTGATCCAGCCTCTACAATTTCTTGTCCATGTTGCCTGTATCTTATTTTGTCTTTTCAACATCCGTGCTTGCCGTGCTATTTCAGCATTAGTTTTTGTTAGATGTTCATTTAGGTAAACTTCTGTTCCCCGTAGCTTTCTGGCCTGCCTCAGTATGTCATTCTTTACCCTTCTGTTCACAAAGCGCATCACAGTTGATTTCTTTGTTTTATTATCCTTTCTGGGTAAAGCATGACATGCTGAAATTGCATTTGCTTTGACCTTCATATTTCTACTATCAAGGAACTGAAGCACCTGGTTTTCCAGGGAGACTGATTCGCCCAGGGAGCCTCCTCGCCTCTCATTCCTGTTGTAGCATGAGCATATGATTGATATTTAATGTCTAGTCCACTTATAATTAGATCATCCATAGGAGAATATTGTTCAAGATCCTCGACGCGTCGCTCCAAGTCTGCAATTTTTTTGTCTTTTTCCTTAATTGTTAATTTTAATTCTCGGGCTTCTTCCATTAGCCCTAATATTTTACCCTGCTGACTAGCCACTTTGGTCAGTTCTTCTGACAAGAAGTTCAGAGATTTTTTGATCTCTTCCATTTCCTCCTTCTTTGGTGGCATTTTTACTGACCTGTGGATAGTAAAACAATTTCTGCTGGTGTCGCCGGTATCCGATCCGACCGACCTCGAATCCAGCTGGGCCTCAGCTAGCCCCCTCCGCTGCTAGTCCCACTGCTTACCGCCACCGTAACTGAGCTCCTGTCTAGCCGGCTCCTGTTCATTGATGAGTTGTTGTATTTTAGGTGTGTTCTTACAGCCTTGTCTAGTTATGGTTTTGTTTATATCTTTTGGGGTTGGGTTATCTTATTTTGTATTATTTAGTTCTGGTCTGTCCTTTTATTTTGACAATGCTGTGCAGCTTCCAGCTGTCAAACTGTTTCGCGGGCTGCACAGCTGTCACTTGTTGTCTTGATTACATTCCCATTCATGTACCCACACTTGATGGTGATCTGGTATTGTTCTATTTAAGCAGACCAGTGTAATGCATTCCTTGCAGTGGTCTTACATCCCCAGGCATTGTTTTCATGTCCTGTGTTCCCAAGACAGTGTCTTCATCTATATCATTTCCTTCAGGTGTTCTCCAGCATTTCCCGTAAGTGTGCGCATTTGTGTATTTTGTTTTGTAAATCATTCTGCTAATAAATGTGCAAAAACTCACTGCCAGCGATTGGTGTCATTAAATTCTTCCCTTTGAGGGGGCAATGACAATGAGGGGGGTAATGGCAATAAACTGCTGCCCGAGTGGCTGCAGAGGCAGTGACTTTTTCAGGTTTTTTTTCTTTTCCTGCCCGTATTTTTTCCCGTTTAATCTGTTTTTTTGCTGGCATGGCAGCACTCCTGGTCTATGGTCAGTGTGGGCTCAACGGAGGTGGAGTGTTGGACTGTAAATGTGCTGCAGAACATCTTATCGGCGGCTCATGTTTCTCGCACTCCCAAGGCAGCTCGGGAGTATCTGGTTGGAGCCGCACAAGTGCTTGAGGCATGCCCCAGCCTGTGGAGCCATCCAGAACTCGCAAAAACTTCTCTCCATTGCTAATCCATCGTCCATGCTCCACGGGCTGGGGGAAGCCTCCTCCACATCCATGCCTGCGCCAACAAGGAAGCGGCCCTGGGCGCAGAAGTCCCAAGCCTCTTGCCGCTCTCCAGTAGCAGCATCAGCCCCGCCTACCCCTCCCGAATGGTGGCCTGCAGCATAGGCGGAGGAGCAGGAGGAACGCCAACAGGTTTTGACGGCAGAGTTGGAGCTACTTCTTGACTAAAAGCCGTGGCTCCTTCCTGAACTCGCAGTCCAAGTTGAGGGAGGATGTCCAACTCCATCCGTCATCATGCCTGCAGGGTCGGATCAGCTAGGATCTGTGTTGGTGTCCTCAGCCCCTGCAGCCAGTAGGGAGGAATCTTCTGGGCCATCTGTAGCAGCCACCATCACACCTAGGGAGCACAGGCAAGTATCTTTTCATTCTTTAACATCTGAAAATGAATTGTCTTGCCTTGTTTCCAGTGTGTGGGGGGGGGGGGCTCAGCAGCAGTCACCCACTCTGGCTGAGCCTTCCCTGCCTGTTGCTGCAGCCTTCTCCTCATCTTCACCCATGTCCTCCCCTGTTTCCTTTGTCTGTCCACCAGTCCTGGAAGGGAGCCGCCAGACGAAGAGGAGGTCAGTGGTTCTGGAGGGTCCAGATTCAGCAGGGCAGCTATACCCCGGATGGGAGAGGAGTGGCCCCCGTGGCCTGAAACCTGAGCCAACTACGAATCCCCTGGTTTCGGCATCGCGGGACCCGGTACCATCAGTGAGGTGAGTCCTGGCTCCGTCACACCACGCTGGAGTTCCCCCTGCTTCAGTCATCACGTCGGAGGGTCCGCCAGCATTAGCCACCATGCCTGGAGGTCCACCAGTGCCCGTCGCCTCATCCAGGGTCCCGCCAGTGGTTTTCACCATGCCTGGAGAGTCGTCAGCTTTTTCTGCCACCATGCCTGCTGCCTGGGCCGCCGCTGCAGAGTCGCCAGAGTCCTGGATGGCGGTGGAGCTCGAGACCAGGCAAGTGCTCTGTTCTGGTTTAACATCTTCAGATTCAGAGAATTCTTGTCTGGCTCAGGGTGGGGGGAATCAGTTGCGTACGTCCTCTGCTCCTGAGCTCTCCTCACTGGGCTCCACTGCTGCTGGTGATTCTTCTCTGGTGTTTTTCTTTTCTCCTTCTCCTGAGGTGGTTGTGTTGGGAGAGGTTGCCCAGACAGTGAAGGCCGAGACGTCTCAGCGGGAGTCGCTGGGGTCCTGGACGGTGGTGGAGCTCAAGCTCAGGCAAGTTCCCTCTTTTGTCCTGGAGAAATCTTGTCTTGGCTCATGGTGGGGGGAACCAAGTGCAGCCATCAGCCGCACTTGAACTCCCCTTGCCAGGCTCCACTGCTGCCAGTGACTCTGACTTTGTCTGTCTTCTATCTGAGTCTTCTCCTGAGGATACCATGGGTCCCTTACCTCTGCCAGAGGTCTCCGTGGGTCCTTCCTCTCTGCCAGGGGTCTCCATGGGTCTTTCCTCCCTGCTGGAAGTTTCCGTGGGTCCTCACTCTTCACCCGAGGTCTCCGTGGGTCCTTCTCCCTCGCCTGAGATCTCCGTGGGTCCTGCTTCTCCACCCGGGGTCTCCGTGGGTCCTGCACCTCTGTCCGAAGCTGTCACGGGTATGTTGCCTCTGTCTGAGGCCACCACAGGTGCTACGCTTCAGTCCGGGGTCTCTTTGGGTGCTACGCCTCAGTCTGGGGCCTCTGTGGGTGATGCGCCTCAGTCCGGGGCCTCTGTGGGTGCTGTGCCTCAGTTCAGGACCGCCGTGGGTGCTGTGCCCCAGTCCGTGGCATCTGTGGGTGCTGTGCCTCAGTCCAGGCCTCCGTGGGTGCTGCACCTCGGTCTGGGGCCTCTGTGGGTGCTGCGCCTCGGTCTGGGGCCGCCATGGGTGCTGTGCCTCAGTCCGGGGCCTCCGTGGGTGCTGCACCCCAGTCTGGGGGGGCAAACCAGTCCACATGTCTTTTGTGGACTTGGAGAAAGCATTCAACCATGTCCCTCGTGGTCTCTTGTGGGGGGGAGGGGTTGCTGCGGGAGAATGGGGTATCAGGCTCGTTGTTATCAGCTATCTGGTCCCTATACAACCGTTGCAAGAGATTGGTTTGTATTGCCAACATCAAGTCAAACTCATTTCCAGTGAGAGCTGGACTCCACCAGGGCTGCCCTTTGTCACCAATCCTGTTCATAATTTTTATGGACAGGATTTCTAGATGCAGCCAAGAACTGCAGGGTGTCATGCTCGATGACCACAGGATTTCATTTCTGCTGTTTGCGGATGATGTTATCCTGTTGGCTTCATCCAGCAATGACCTGCAGGCCTTGCTCCAACGATTTGCTACTGAGTGTGAAGTTGCTGGGATGAGAATCAGCACCTCCAAGTCTGAGTCCATGGTCCTCAGCCAGAAAAAGATGGATTGTCCTCACCGGGTTGGAGACAAGCTCCTGCCCCAAGTGGAGGAGTTTAAGTGTCTTGGGGTCTCATTCATGAGTGAGGGGAGAATGGAGCAAGAGATTGACAGATGGATCGGAGCAGCCTCTGCAGTGATGCAAACGTTGTACCAGTCTGTTGTGGTGAAGAGGGAGCTGAGTTCTAAAGCAAAGCTGTCAATTGACCGGTCAATCTACGTTCCTACCCTCACCTATGGTCATGAGCTTTGGATAATTACCAAAAGAGCTTTCTCCATAGGATTGCTGGACTCACCCTTAGCGATAGAGTGAGGAGCTCAGTCATCTAGGAGAGGCTCACAGTAGAACCGCTGCTCCTCTGTATTGAAAGGAGCCAGTTGAGGTGGTTTGAATATCTGATCAGGATGCTTCCTGGACGCCTCCCACTTGAGGTGTTTTGGGCACGTCTAACTGGGAGGAGACCTGGGGCAGACCCAGGACACACTGGAGAGACTACGTCTCCCAGCTGGCCTGGGAATGTCTTGGTATCCTCTCTGAAGAGCTGGAGCAGGTGGCCGGGGAGAATTTTGGGCTTCTCTGCTTGAGCTGCTGTCTCTGCGACCCGGACCTCCGGAAAAGAGGTAGAATATGGATGGATGGATGGATGGATGGGTAATCCAAGCAGTTGTTTTGCATTTGCTAACTATCAGGTTATGTTTAAGTTGCTGCTGTTGGTTTTCACATTGTGGCAACATTGAAAATTCCTCTTCTGTTTCTCTGTTACAAATTGAACTATCTTCCTTCTACGGTTCTCTTTTTGCAGCCCTTGAGCTGTACGTATTTGTTTGTTTAATAAATGTGAACTGGAGTTTGCCGCCAAACAAAGACCCAGCAGGTGGTGGAGATTGTGGAGAGCTGCTTCAGGCTCTCAACCGGGTGATAAGCTTCATGACTCCTTTCCTAGACCTCCCTAACCCCCAAGAGGGACTACCAAAGGATACAATAGTGGACAACATTCTGAACCGTCACCTGGAGCTGCTATTATTTCCATCTGCAGCAAGACTACACCACTCCCTTGTTCAGCTCTCAGACGCATCCTCTGCCGGTCACTGCATCTGCTCCCTCCCCTGCTCCAGGTAAAGGCCTGATCAGAATCCCTGGAAGATGAAAATGTATATTTCATGTTCAGGGGGTGGCTGTGGTGCAGGTGTAGTGTGGCCGACTACTGATCGGAGGGCCAGGAATTCGATTCCCACTCTGTCTGCAGTCTGTATGTCAAAGTGTCCTTGAGCAAGACACTGAACCCCCAGTTGCTCCTGGTGGGTCAGGCCAGTGCCAGTGCACGGCAACTCCACCGCCATCAGTGTGTGAATGTGTGTGTGAATGGGTGGATATCAGGATCTGTAAAGCGCTTTGGTCATCTAGGGATGAGAAAAAGTGTTATATAAGTGAACGCCATTTACCAGTTACCATATGTTCTGCAGACTGCATTTGCATACACAGTATTCAGAGTGTTTTTTGAAGCACTGCAGTTGCCATTCAGCAACTATGTTTCACGCAGAAACATTGAATATAATCTGCAGTTCACATGCCTGTACTGTCGGTAGCAGCCAAGAGCCACCAAACTGATTCGAACAGCTGCAATCCAAACACAAAAGAAGCACACAGTGGCGCACATTTTAAATGGTGGGAGCAAGTGAGGTACATAATGATGATGATCAAGATGAACAGGAGCTTTTGCTGTTAGTGGCAGAGGAAGAAAACAGACAGGCAAAAAGACAAACATACTGCATGTTCTCCAAGTGCTCAACACTTCCCCCTGGCAGGAGTTTCCTGGCACATGCGTAGTTCACTGCAACCACTTTCATACTTGTACATACGTTAAATTTTTGGGGGCTGCATGCGCTCAGTCAGCGCTCATTCTCTGTGTAAGGTTTGCACACAAATGTGTCCATTGCACTCACTCATGTACCAAAGCATTTTTGCCACCATGAATTGGGCTTAAGCCACAGTCTGCTTCACCAGGCAGTCCATCGCTGGCTGCCGTTGTATCTATGCTGCCTGCCAGCTCCACTCCATCAGCAGTTTCCATGAAGCAAGAGGGGCGGAGGGAGGACCAACCAGCTTCAGGGGAACCAGCGAGGAAGCCAGCCCCAAGGAAACGCCGCTCCACATGCCATGCAGGACCTTTACCGAAGGTAGTCTCAACAGTGTTGGAGCTAGAGCTGAAGAAGGACCCATTTCTAAATTTTTAACATCAATGGATAATGAGTCGTCCCTTACCACTGGTGAGGGGTTTCAGTTATAGCTACCATCTGTTTCTGACCCCTCGCCACCTGCTCCTGCTGCCATATTTGTTGTGCCTGCATCACCAACCTCCTCCTTTGCTTCTACCTCTGGGGTTGATGTCTGTCTCTCTGTTGCTCCCACGTCTGAGGTAGGTATCTGTCACTCCCATGTCTGAGGCTCCCTGTGTCGGAGGTGGATGTCTCTGTCTCTTCCACGCCGGAGGAGGTCATGCCAGGGTTATTGCTTGTGGTCTCACCAGGTGGCTCGTTGGAACTTTTAGTGGCAGTGGAGCAGGAGGAGTTCAGGAAAGTACCTCTTTTCTACTCATTAACATTTTGGGGTGGAGGGTCTTGCCTGACTCCTGGCAAGGAGCCTCAGTTGCAGCCGCTCACTGCTTGCTGCTGAGCCCGCGCCACCTGCTTCTGCTGCCATTATTATCGGTTCACCGTCACTGACCTATTCCACTGTTTCAACTCCTGAGGTTGTCATCTCTGGGGTTTCATTGGAGATCGACTTCTCAGCTCCTTCACCAAAGGTCGTCTCTTCAGCTCCTTCATGGGAGGGTGAGGTCTCTTCCTCTTCTCCCTCGTATACTGGTCAGCTGGTCACTGACTGCGCTGTGGCTGATCGGTGGGCCTCTGCAGCTGTGCTGATGGTTTCTGCAACAGTACAGCCTGGTGTTCCATCTGCAGGGTTGCCGGACACAGCTCCTGAGCAGCAATCTCCATCAGCTCCACTGGGGTCCCTAGAGCAGAGCCCCCCATCCATAAGCCCAGACAGTCTCTAAGTTCTGTTGGGTCAGCTCTGGATACTAGCCGGCCTCCTGAAAGGCCTCACTCACTTGCTGGGCCAGTCATGGACTCTGGCTGAGCTCCTGAGAGGTCTTACTCCCCTGTTCAGCAAGCCTGGGATTTTGGCTGGTGTTCTGACAGGCTTCACTCTCTTGTTTGGCTGGTCTTGAACTTTGGCTGGCTTCCTGAGAGGATTTCCCCCTCTTACCCATGGACTCTGTTTTTCCCCCATGTGAGGAAAAAAAAAAAAAGAAAAGGCGAAGGCAGTGTACCTCTTGTAGAAAGAAAACTGTATCTTTTGTAATCGAAAGAAGGCTGAACTGATTTGTGTCCCTTGTTTGGGTTTGGGCCACCTTGTAGCCCTCCTCCTAGACCCCCCCCCCCCCCCAGTTCAAATGGCTGTGTCTTGGTTCAAGGGCGTCTGGCATCCGGGATGGGATTTTTTTCTTATCTAACTAACTAACTAACTAACCTGCACTTATATAGCGCTTTTCTAGTCACAAAGACCACTCAAAGCGCTTTCATTAATACTAACCCTCTATTCTAAGGGCCTATAGGAAACGGATATCTAGGGACAATTTAGAACAGCCAATTAACCTAGCATGCATGTTTTTGGCATGTGGGAGGAAACCGGAGAAATCCCGGAGTAAACCCACGCAACACGGGGAGAACATGCAAACTCCACACAGATCACTGTTGGTCGGGGGCTGGGATCGAACCCACGATCCCACGATCCCCACAATCCCCCGGCCAAGGGTAAACTGTGCTGCCGCAGTGCTAACCACTGCGCCACCGTGCAGCCCACGGTGCATCCATTATTATCCATTATTATTATTATTATCTTGCTTGTTCTTTAGTTACTTTAGTAGTGTTTCATGTGTTAAACCTTGTTTAGTCAGTTTTGTGTTGCGGCTCTTATTTTGAAGTAAAAAAATTGCAGACTTGGAGCGACGCGTCGAGGATCTTGAACAATATTCTCGTATGGACAATCTAATTATAAGTGGACTAGACATTAAATATCAATCATATGCTCATGCTACAGCAGGATTGAGAGGTGAGGATGCTCCCCTGAGTGAATCAGTCTCCCTGGAAAACCAGGTGCTTCAGTTACTTGATAGTAGAAATATAAAGGTCAAAGCAAATGCAATTTCAGCCTGTCATGCTTTACCCAGAAAGGATAATAAAACAAAGAAATCAATTGTGATGCGCTTTGTGAACAGAAGGGTAAAGAATGACATACTGAGGCAGGCCAGAAAGCTACGGGGAACAGAAGTTTACCTAAACGAACATCTAACAAAAACTAATGCTGAAATAGCACGGCAAGCACGGATGCTGAAAAGACAAAATAAGATACAGGCAACATGGACAAGAAACTGTAGAGTTTGGATCAAACTAAATGGAACACCTGAGGAAGCAAAGAGTATAATTATCAGAGATGTTACTGACTTAAATAAATACAGATGAACACTGATTAAGAAAATTAAGAGACTATATAAGTGCAAATCCACACACACGGCAAGAATAGTTCTTTTGACATACCATGTCAATGTACTTTAAACAACAACAACAAAAAAAAAACTAAACAAAACAAACAAAAAAACTTATGACTGACTTGAGTAGACATCAATTATCCCCAGTTGGAGGAAGTCATTTGACACAGAGTGAGGAAATTCAAACTCTGAAAATATGCCATTATGCTGAACATAAACTACAAGAAATGGAAAATGACTGACTGATCCTGATAACCACTTTTTCAATAATATTCATAATCATTGTGAATATTACACTGAAAAGCAATTCAAAAGTCAAGTGCAACTAGATGGTAAACTATCAATAATACACTTCAACAGCAGAAGTCTTAACAAAAACTTTCCCCAGATTCAGGACTATTTAAAACAGCTAGACAGAATATTTACAGCTATCGCAGTCTCTGAAACTTGGCTTAATGAAGAGCAGGCTCCCCTGATGGCAATAGAGGGATATCAGATGTTTCATATTAACAGATCTCAAAAAAAGGGTGGTGGCGTTGCACTGTATATTGATGACCTGTATAGGTGTAAACTTGTAAATGGAATGTCCTTTGCACTACCAGGGATTTTGGAATGTGTTACTGTTGAGACTGACCAAGATAAAACAAAAAATCTAATTATAAGCTGTATATATAGAACGCCGGGAACTTGCATTGAGACATTCAGAGATAAATTAGTCGAACTGTACAATAATATTACTAGTAAGAAAATGGTAGTAATTTGTGGAGATTTCAATATTGATTTACTAAATCCATATCAACAAAATGTAATTACAGAGTTCATGAATTCTATGTACAGCATGAGTCTATATCCCACAATAACACATCCCAGTAGAATCACAGTTCACACTGCTACACTTATTGACAACCTGTTTGTTAATATTATTGATAAGAAAATAGAAAGTGGATTATTGATAAATGATATAAGTGACCATTTGCCAACCTTTGCACTTATCCCTCTACCTTGGTCCCAAGGTTGTCATAGCCGGGGATGGAAGTGGGGATAAGCTCCCACTATCTATAAAGTGCTCCCATATGGCGTGCGTCTCTTACAGCCTCTGACAACTAAGTCTAGCTCCTGGTGTGCTTGTCGCGGGACTGCTTCTACTGGCAGGAGAAGGGGTGAAAGCGGGTTTCTGGCGCCTTAAAACCAGATTGCTTCGGGTAGGTGGGGCTCGATAGCCGGGAAGGCAGCTCACCTAGGGGAAGGAAAACCCTGATTTCAAACCTCCGCTGCCTTGCGGTATACCTGTTCACAGGAAAGGCTTTGAGAGTCAACCCTGAGAAAAAATCCGGAGTCGGAGCCCCTAAGGCAGTTCGTCGTTGTCTACAACGTCGCTCTGGCAGCTACTGCGACGGCGCTGGAACCATGTGTACTGGCTTTTGCCTTTCCATTGGATCTTTTCAGCGACGTGGAGAGGGGGGACCTGCTGCATGGGTAACAGCTTCTCCTCCATGTCAACTTACCCAGGCTTTGCGCAATGGAGAGGACACTCCAGCTTCGCTATGCAGTGTCGATACAACATGGGAAGCAGCAGTCTACCGGTTATAAGTCTTCACTCGATTGGCGTAGAGCTCGACGCCAGGGGCTGCTTCCGACGGTGGAAGGGGCCATCGTGCTCCACTGGGCAGCTACCACCCGCCTTAAGCTGGGCAGCCCCCAGCCAATAAGGTGCTGCCTCGCCACGGACCGTTAACCTCACTGGGTGCGTGGGGTCTAGGGTGAAAAACGACAAGCGGTTCAATAACCTCGCAACAAGAACAGAAAGAAGAACACACCTTCCCTAAAGATGGGCACATGGAACGTCAGAACAATGACACCAGGTTTCTCTGACGATCTTCAGGAAATCAGCGATGCTCGCAAGACAGCAGTCATCAACATGGAACTGAGCAGACTGCAGATGGACATTGTCGCTCTCCAAGAGACCAGGCTTGCAGGGTCAGGATCTGTGAGAGAGAAGGACTTCTCCTTTTTCTGGCAGGGGAAACCACCTGACGAGACCAGGGAACATGGAGTTGGATTTGCGGTTAGGAACACCCTCCTGGGATCCATTATTCCACCCACAGAGGGAAGCGAACGCATTCTGTCCCTTCAGCTTCACTCCTCAGAGGGGACAGTCAGTTTAATCAGTGCCTATGCACCAACACTGACGTCTACAGCGGAAGCTAAAGACAAATTCTACGACGCCCTCAGTACCACCATAGAGAAAATCCCAAAACAGGAACCATTGTTCATTCTCGGCGACTTTAACGCTAGAGTTGGTGCCGACTACAACTCTTGGCCTACTTGTTTGGGCCAGTTTGGCATAGGAAGGATGAACGAAAATGGACAACGCCTACTGGAACTCTGTTGCCATCATGGTCTCTGCATCACAAATACATTCTTTAACACGAAGCCCCAACACAGAGTCTCCTGGAGACATCCAAGATCCAAGCACTGGCACCAGCTTGATTTGATTCTCACCAGACGCAGCTGTCTACCCAGCGTCCAGATCACACGAAGCTACCAGAGCACTGACTGTGATACAGATCACTCCCTAGTATGTAGCAAGGTCAAACTGCGAACCAAGAAAGTGCACCGCATTGATACAAGTAAGACGCACGACCAGGAGAAAGTGGCGGAATTTGCACACGTGCTTGAAGAATTTCTCCCAGGCCGTTCCGGCGCTAGTGCCCAAGAAAGGTGGCAGCACTTCAGAAATGCCATGAACAAGGCTGCCATGACCACCTTTGGCAAGAAAACCAGCAGGTCAGCAGACTGGTTCAAGGGTCACTTCGATGAAATGATCCCAGTAATCGTGGAGAAGCGGAACGCCTTGGTAGCTTATAAAGCCTGCCCCAACGAACGCAACCTGCAAGTCCTCCGGGCCGCCCATAGCAAAGTCCAGCAGCGTGCCAGGCGATGCGCCAACGACTACTGGCTTCAGCTCTGCTCCCAGATACAGCTGGCTGCAGACACGGGCAACATCAAGGGTATGTATGATGGAATCAAGCTGGCCTTGGGCCCTACACAGAAGAAAATTGCTCCCTTAAAGTCTGCCACAGGGGAGGTAATCCAGGATCGGGCACAACAGATGGAGCGCTGGGTAGACCACTACCCTGAGATGTATGCCAGGGAGAACATAGTCACTGATGATGCCCTGAATGCCATCGAGTGTATGCCTGTACTGGGGGAGTTTGATGGAGAACCGACCATCTATGAACTGAGCGAGGCCCTTGACTCCCTTGCCACCGGCAAAGCCCCTGGGAAGGACGGCATCCCTGCCGAGGTTCTGAAGTGCTGCAAAGGGTCACTGATCATGGAGCTGCATGAAATCCTCTGTCTGTGCTGGAGAGAAGGCGAAGTGCCGCAGGACATGAGGGACGCCAACATCATCACACTATATAAGAACAAAGGTGACAGGAGCGACTGCAATAACTACCGTGGCATCTCTCTCCTCAACATCGTTGGGAAGCTGTTCGCTCGTTTTATCCTCAAGAGGCTTCAAGTCCAGGCAGAGAGAGTCTACCCCGAATCGCAGTGCGGGTTCCAAGCCAACAGGTCTACAATCGACATAGTATTCTCTCTCAGACAGCTGCAGGAGAAATGCAGGGAACAGAGGCAGCCACTCTTCGTAGCCTTCATTGACCTGACGAAGGCTTTCGACCTTATTAGTAGGGATGGCCTCTTCAAAATCCTCTCCAGGATCGGATGTCCACCCAAGCTGCTCAGCATCATCCGATCATTTCACGATGACATGAAGGGCACAGTCGTCTTTGATGGCTTAACTTCATCTGCCTTCGATATTAGAAGCGGAGTGAAACAGGGATGCGTTTTCGCACTAACTCTGTTCGGAATCTTCTTTGCCGTCATGCTGAAACACGCCTTTGGTTCTGCCAAAGAGGGCATCTACCTTAGAACCAGATCGGATGGAAAGCTCTTCAACCTCTCCAGACTAAGAGTAAAGTCCAAGGTCCAGCTAAAATGTCTGCATGACTTCCTCTTCGCCGATGATGCAGCAATCACCGCCCACTCAGCCGAGGACCTTCAGCAGCTCATGACTCGTTTTAGCGAGGCTTGTCGCGACTTCAGACTCACCATCAGCCTGAAGAAAACACAGGTCATGGGACAAGGCGTGGATTCTCTACCCAGCATCAGTATCTTCGATCATGAACTAGATGTTGTCCATGACTTCGTCTACCTGGGATCCACTATCAATGACTCCCTCTCTCTCGACACAGAGGTCAATAAGCGCATCGGCAAAGCTGCTACGACCATGTCCAGACTGACAAAGAGAGCGTGGACCAATGGCAAGCTGACAGAGCATACCAAAATCCAGGTCTACAGAGCTTGCATCCTCAGCACCCTCCTGTATGGCAGCGAGCCCTGGACCCTGCAAGCCCGACAGGAAAAGAAGCTCAACACATTTCACATGCGCTGTCTCCGTCGCATCCTACACATCACTTGGCAGGACAAAGTCATAAACAACAGCGTCCTGGAGAGAGCTGGAATCCCCAGCATGTACATGCTGCTGAAGCAGAGACGCATGCACTGGCTGGGGCATGTGATACGCATGGACGATGGCAGGATCCCCAAGGATCTCCTCTACGGTGTCCTAGCTCAAGGCAAACGTCCGTCAGGCAGACCCCAACTGCGTTACAAGGATGTCTGCAAAACGGACTTGATGGCCATGGATGTCGACCTCACCACGTGGGAAACTATAGCCTCAGACCGGACGGCCTGGAGGCAGATTGTGCAGAAAGGCCTGTCCAGCTTTGAACAGTCACTTATACAGCAAGCTGAGGCGAAGCAACAGAGGAGAAAGCCCCGTGGCCAGGCAGACCGATCAGCAACGGACTTCACCTGTGTCCAGTGCAGCAAGGATTGCCACTCCTGCATCGTACTTTTCAGTCACACCCGACACCGACGCTGCATCAAAACCACCCAGAGCGCAACTCCATAGTCTCCCGAGACTGACGGATGCCAGAGCACTTATCCATGGCCACACGGCGGCCAATACAGAAAAAATTTTAAAATCGTTCAGATACAAATCACAAAATGCAATCAGTTCTTTTAAAGAAGACTTGCTGAAGCAAGACTGGACAAAAGTCTATGTGTCAGATGTAAATGAAGCCTATGACACATTTATAAACATTGTAACCACTCTTTATGAAAAAAAATTGTCCATTAGTAAAGAAAAAGCTTAAACATAAATTTGCCGATAAGCCATGGTTAACCAAAGGATTACAAAAGGCGTGTAAAAAGAAAAATTTATTATATAAAGCTTTCCTAAAGAAAAGGACAAAAGAAGCAGAGCAGCGGAATAAAACATACAAAAATAAGTTAACATATATAATAAGATGTAGTAAAAGAGACTATTACAGTAAAGAACTGGAGAAAAACAGAGACAATATCAAAAATACATGGACAATACTTAACAATATTCTTGGAAATAAAAACAGAAATACAAGCTACCCAACCAATTTTTCAAAAAATAATAAAATGACTCAGAGTGTGAATGCAGTTTCACCTGCAGATGAATTTAATAACTTTTTTGTTAACATTGGTCGTAATTTGGCTTGAGAAATACCCATTACGGCACCCACAGGTGATACAATAAGCAAAAACACTGGTATAAAAGACTCCATTTTCATAAAGAACACAGACGAGAGAGAGGTCATTGAAATTGTTAATTCGTTTAAAAGTAAAACATCTATGGACTGTGATGGTATTGACATGCTCTTAGTCAAAACTATTATTGAATGCTTATTGAAACCACTGACGTATATCTGTAACCTGTCTCTCCAAACAGGTATATTTCCCAATGCAATGAAAATAGCTAAAGTAATTCCGATATACAAGACGGGTGACAGAGGGGAACTTTCAGACTACAGACCAATTTCACTGTTGCTGCAATTTTCCAAGATACTTGAAAAAATATTCTATGAGAGAAGTGACAACTTCATACTGAAGAATAATTTATTGTGTAAGCAGCAATATGGGTTCAGACACAAGAGGACAATTGCATTTGCTCTAATGGAATTTATAGAAAAAATATCAACTGCCATTGAAAATAAAGAGTATTCAGTTGGGGTATTCCTGGATCTTAAAAAAATCATTTGATACAGTGGATCATAATTTATTATTAAAGAAACTACAAAATTGTGGTATTGGGGGGTAGCACTGTCCTGGCTAAATAGTTACTAAAAGAATAGATATCAGTATGTATGTGTTGGTAACAAAAACTCACAGTTACTGAAGGTTACTTGTGGAGTCCCACAGGGTTCAGTTTTGGGGCCATTGTTATTCAATATGTATATTTAAATGATATAGGTAAAGTTTCAGAAAAAATGGATTTAATATTGTTTGCTGATGACACTATTTTATTATGCAGTGGAAGCAATTTGGAACAACTTTTGGATACACTCGGAAAGGAATTAGGAAAGCTTAAACTGTGGTTTGATTCAAACAAATTAACACTCAATTTAAGTAAGACAAAATTTATAGTTTTTAACAACCATCACAACAACTTAGTATCTAAACTCAGTGTAAATGGTGTAGAGATTGAAAGGGTATCCGAAACTAAATTTCTTGGTGTAATAATTGATAATAAACTGTGTTGGAAGTCACATATTAATTATATTAAAGGTAAAATATCCAAATCAATTGCAATACTACACAGAGTGAAATATTTGCTGAATCAACCCACACTATATACCTTGTATCATTCATTAATACTCCCATACATGACATATTGTACTGAAGTATGGGGAAATACATATAAAACAAACATATATCCAGTCTTTATGCTCCAGAAGAGAGCTATTAGAATAATAAACAAAGCTGCTTACAGGGAACCAACAAACCCACTTTTTCTTAAATTAAAAGCTCTCAAGTTGAAAGATCTGGTTGACTTTAAAACTGCAGTAATAATGTTTAAGTGAAGAATCTATCACTGCCCGTAAATATCCAAAAGTTGTTCCAAATAAGGGAGAAACAATATCATTTCAGAGGAACGTGTATTTCAAAAACCTTCAGTGAGAACTACCACCAAGCAACACTGTGTTTCAGTGCAAGGAGTCAGATTATGGAACGATTTTGGACCTGAATTAAAATCATGTACAACGCTTGGACAATTTAAACAAAAACTAAAGGAAGAAATACTCCAAACATATATACAAGATGACATGTAAAATCACATAAGGATTGTCATATCCAGTCTGCGTTGTTTTGTTCCCAATTTTTTTTTTGTCACATTTTGTCTTAGCTTTGTTCCGAATTGTATGTTAAACTGTATAATCAGAGGAGTTATTGTCTAATTTGACCTTGTTGGATTTTCTTCCCCCTTTGTTATATTATTCTGTTTCTTTTAATCTGTACTTTTAATCTATCCGAAATAAAGATTGATTGATTGATTGATTGATTGATTGATTGAAGTGCTTCCAGTTTTGTTCCTATCTAGTTTTATTGTTGTTGTTTTCCTATTTTTATGCATATTCGCTATTGATTTTTTTCTGTTATGTAATACGGGCTGCTGTTCTGCATTTCCTAAGTATCAGGTTATGTTTAAGTTGCTACAGTTTTCACACTGCAGCAACACTGACAATTCCTCTTCTGTTTTTCTGTCACGAATCAGACTGTTACCAAACGTGTAAGGTAAGTTTATTCAGCCTTCTATGACTGTCTTTATTTTGGTAGCCCTTGAACTGTATTTTTTTGTTTAATAAATGTCATGAACTGGAGTGCCTGCATTTGGGCCTGTTTGTATGCCAGCCAAGGGGAAATATAACAAGTGGTCCCCTACCATATGCCATAGAGGGCCAAGACCCTGCAGCTTTTACCTCCAACCAGTGTCTTCAGCAAGTGATTTCACTGAATGTCTTTCCACTGTTTGCTGATCAGTGAAAACGCTAAAGAAACCCTGAAAAGACCTGCAGGGTCTTGGCCCTCCATGGCACTTTTTTTTTTTTTTCAAATTTAACCCCTATATAACAGTTTGTGAGAACCCGGAACTGTGTGTCCGACACGATCATCAGTAGCACGGGGGCCCCCCAGGGAACAGTTTTGGCTCCCTTCCTGTTCACCCTTTATACTGCGGACTTCTCACACAACACAACACACTGCCATCTACAGAAGTTCTCTGACGACTCTGCAATTGTCGGCCTCATCTCTAATGGAGCTGAAGCTGAGTACAGAGGAAACTAAGGAGCTGGTGGTGGACTGCCGCAGGCAAGGACAACCCCTCACAGCACCAGTAAACATATGGTGACATCCTACAAGTACCTGGGTGTTCATCTGAACAATAAACTAGACTGATCACACAATACTGACGCACTCTACATGAAGGGACAGCGCAGGCTGTTCCTACTGAGGAGACTTAGGTCTTTTGGTGTACAAGGGGCACTGCTGAAGACATTCTACGACACGGTGGTGGCATCAGCCATCACTTTTGGAGTGGTCTGCTGGGGCAGTGGCATTACAGCAGCCGATAGGAAGAGACTGAACAAACTGATCAAGAAAGCTAGCTCTGTCCTGGGGCAGCGCCTTGACCCAGTGGAGGAGATAGGAGAGAGAAGGATGGTGGCTAAACTGTCATCTCTGCTGGAGTCCGAGTCCCACCCTATGCAAGACATACTGAACGCACTGAGGAGCTCATTTAGCAGTAGACTGCATCATCCTAGGTGCGCAACCGAGAGGTTTCGCAGGTCCTTCCTACCTACTAAACTGTATAACCTAAGCAGGGCTGCTCGCAGAGATAGCAAAAAAACGTGACGACCTAATAGTATTGAATGCAAAAGACGCAATAGACTTACACAATGGTCCCCTCCAGTATACAACTAGGACAATATCGGTCGCTACGGAGGGTGACAATATGTATGGGTACATATTCATACTATGTAGGATAACTAAGTAGACGGTTATGCTGTTTATTCCATCTAGCTACAATGCTCCGCACTGTGTGTATATATATTTATATATTTATTCCATCTAGCTACAATGCTCCGCACTGTGTGTTTATATATTTATATATTTATATGTACATATGTATATTCACTGCTCTTGTTTTTCTTGTCTTCTTGATTGTTGCTCTGAGTGTTGCTATCCCTGTGCTGTTGCAATCCTGGAATTTCCCCATTGTGGGACTAATAAAGGCTTATCTTATCTTATCTTATCTTATCTTATTTAACCCCTATTTATACAGGAAAGACTCATTTACTGTTTTTATC
This sequence comes from Pholidichthys leucotaenia, assembly GCA_020510985.1. Taxonomy (NCBI): domain Eukaryota; kingdom Metazoa; phylum Chordata; class Actinopteri; order Cichliformes; family Pholidichthyidae; genus Pholidichthys; species Pholidichthys leucotaenia. The sequence continues at coordinate 296,000,439 of CM035846.1, forward strand.
TACTGTACACTTTGCACAGCATCCAATGTTTGAAAAGTGCTATACAAATAAAGTTTGTTTGATTGATTGATTGATTGATTGATTGATTGATTGATTGATTGATTGATTGATTGATTGATTGATTGATTTAGGCAGCCTCTCTTTTTCAAGGACGCCCTGTTCACATTCACACAGTTGCAGAGTTACACCTGGAGGTAGCCCAGCACAACTACAGACTGACCTGGGGCCACTGAGCAGCTCCAGGGCCTTGCTGAAGGGCACCACAGTAAGGTTAATGAGGGTGGGGGAAACACTAGCCATGTTTACATGGGCAGAAGTAACTGGATTAAAAGCCTGATCGGAATAAAAATGCTTCATGTAAGCACGCCAATCTAAAGATTCTGACCCAATCACACTCCTTTGGATCAAAATTTCCTTCCGATTGAGACGGGTGGGGAATACCAATTGTTAATCTGACTGGTGTGCATATAAACACTTATTCCAAAGTTTGGGTAAAAAATATGTTTACTGCGCATGTCTGTACATCAGCCCAATCCGGTCTCAGTAAAAAACGTATCTAATAAACGTTTTCCCACCCCTCTAAAATTGTACATTTACACGTTAAATCAAAAAATAACGTGCCTCGGCACGTATTTACAAGCTCGCTCACTGCTCATGTGCAAAATACTCTAAACAGTCCTCACTGTGCATGCACAGAACAATGCAACACTCATTCGGTTGGTGGGAGGGGGATGGCGGATGATTAACTACACGGACGTTCAAGCAACAGACACAAAAACACGAGAGTTTGACTCCCACTCTCATCTGCGATTGACCTTTTTGTTCCTTTTTTTCCTTAGTTTGTTTTTCAATCCACTGATGAAAGGTTCCTGTGAGGTTAGGGTTAGGGATTAAACTGTGGGGCAGTTGCTCAACGGTGAAAGACAATAAAAGTGACAGGAACACAAACTGCCAAATGTTAAGCTGCCGTTAGACACTTTCTTAAAGCTGTAAATGCCATGTATCCACTGCATGTGAAAAATCTTTTTTACGTGTCTGTGTACATTTTCTCTGAGTGACAAAATGTGCAATTTCACGTTTTTTAGGTGAGACTGGGCTGGTCAGCCACATGTCAACATGACATACAGTATTTCTGCCTTTACAGCAGCTAGTGGAAGACATGGCGGAAGTAAAGCAGAACTGGTCTGTATCTGCTGTCTCCCTCTGTTCGTCATATGTAGAAGTATGTACTGCTGGGCTTGTAGCTTCATTACGGAGATCAGCAGAAGCAAAAGTACAGTCTGAATAACACAATACAGGTCCATTTCAAAAAGAGAAAGACACGAAGCGGGTCAGCGGTTACATCGGAAGTTGCTTCTTCTTCTACTATTTCCGGAATGTCAGACAATTCTGCGCATGTCAAAATGATTTAGTCCGTTCAACCGTGTGACACATGTAAACGCATAATAGTGTAATAATAACCAAGATCAACTTTTTTCAGGGTCCATGTAAACAGTAAAGTTCTGATCTGTAATCAGATTGAAGAAATTTTGTGCATGTCTACTGGGACGTCATCTGTCCCACCCAGATCTGATCCTGACAGTCCAGGGACTGAACCAGCAACCCTCCAGTCATCAGTTCACATCCCTCACCATTAGGCCACCACTGCCCATAAATGGTTGGGGACCACTGGTATAGGACATGCACACCTTTGGCAGGGTGCCTGTTGACATCAGTGGGACTCCTCCCCAATCCAAATAACCCTCTTGGAGAGAACAGTATACATAATCTTACATTTTTATTAGTAAATGCGTTGTTTTTTTTCCTAAAGTAGTTGTAATCTACCGTGTATATATACTGTATATACAGTATATATATACTGTATATATATGTATGTATGTGTGTGTGTATATATATATATATATATATATATATATATATATATATATATATATATATATATATATATATATATATATATATATATATATATATATACACAGTACATATATATGGGATTCTGCCGTGTATGTACAGTATGTATGTATGCAGGGCTTGACATTAACTTTTTTGCTCACCGGTAACTTTGGCTAGTGATTTTCCAAAGTTACTAGCCACTCAGCCTTTCCGTCAGGGGAGGATGGGGGCCACACCATGAGTTTCTCTCCTTTTATGTCCATAGCAGCCAATGACACAGAGGTATTCTTTGTAGCATGAGATGGTGCATTGTCATGCAGGAAGATAATTTTGCTACTGAAGGCACGGTTCTTCTTTTTGTACCATAGAAGAAAGTGGTCAGTCAGAAAATTTATATACTTTTTCAAGGTCATTTTCACACCTTCAAGGATCCTAAAGGGGCCTACCAGCTCTCTCCCCATGAGTCCAGCCCAAAACATGACTCCGCCACCTCCTTGCTGACCTCGCAGCCTTGTTGGGACAAGGTGGCCATCCACCAACCATCCACTACTCCATCCACCTGGACCATCCAGGGTTGCACGGCACTCATCAAGACTTGTTTGGAAATTAGTCTTTATCTATTTCTGGGCCCACTGCAACCGTTTCTGCTTGTGAGCATTGGTTAAGGGTGGCCGAATAGTAGGTGGAACTCCAGTGGCACCAGCAGCTTTAAATACCTGTTTGCTGCTTTGTAATGGCATTTTAGCAGCTGCTGTCTTAATTCGATGAATTTGTCTGGCAGAAACTTTCCTCATTATGCCTTTATTTGTAAAACCCCATCTGTGCTCTGAATTAGTCAAATTTCTTCACAGTATGATGATCACACTTAAGTTTTTGTGAAATATCTAATGTTTTCATACCTTGTCCAAGGCATTGCACTATTTGACGGTTTTCAGCAGCAGAGAGATCCTTTTTCTTTCCCATATTGCTTGAAACCTGCGGCATGCTTAATAATGTGGAACATCCTTCTTAAGTAGTTTTCCTTTAATTGGGCTCACCTAGCAGACTAGTTATGACAGGTGTCTAGAGATTGATATCAGTGATCCAAAGAACCCTGAGACACAATGTCATCCATGAGTTTAATTGAGAAACAAAAAATTGAATGTTTATGACACTAAAATTCTATTTGCATAAAAATTTGGAACACTGTGTATATAATTATTCGTGTTAGGACGAGGCATACAAATGGTCTGTGTTTGCTAACTTCCTCAATATTCTTTTGAATTTGGACTGTTGTTTATCCCACTTGCTTTGTAAGTGCGGGAAATATTAACAGCAAACTGATAGAAAGTGTGAATTATAGTGGATTAAAAATGTTTGTAAAAACACCCTGGAAAATTTCTTTTTTTTTTTTCAATATCCATCCATCACCAAAACCTTAAAATGGACCAAAAAAGAAAGAAAGAAAAAAAAACTTCTTTTCTAACAAAAACATTAAAAAATAAAATTGGATCATTGTCCACATCTGCAGAAAACAATAAATCATTACATAGAACAAAAATTTAACCAGCATCCCTATGAACACTGTAAATTTACATAAAAAAGTAGCAGGAAAAAGGAAAAAATCTTTATAAGGAAAAAATCGGTAAGTTTGACAAAGTTTTTAATTTACAAGAAAAAAAGCTAATTGGAGGAAAAAACTGCAAGTTTATGAGAGAAGTTTCAACTCTATAAGTAAAGTTGCAAATTTACAAGAAAAGGTCAAATTTGAGGAAAAAATGTTGCACATTTTTGACAGACACAAATGTAAATGGGAAAGTCAAATTTTTGCAGCAAATTTACAAGAAAGAAAGGAAATTTCAGAAAAGAAATTAATTTCACTAAAGTGACAAAGTAGTAAAAATTGAAGGACATACAAGAGCAAAATACTATATTATGAATGAAGAATAAAGTGATGCATTACGTAAATGAGGTAAATAAATGTAAATTATGCCTACATGCTATTACCATCCCGTGGTGCATTTTACTTTGTGCAATAAAAACTAATGAAAAAATTAATACTTTTTTAATGCTTTATATACCTCTGACAATATAGGAATGCTGGAGCAATAAATCTCCCTGAATGCTACAAAAAAACAACGCATTACTAACGTTTGGAAACATCAGCTTTTTAAATCACGCTGATGCATGACATTATGCAATGCCGATATTGTCACATGTAGGGTGCTGTCTGGGAAAGGGACTAATTGTATAGAAGGCCATCTCATTCAGAACGTTGCTACAATGTGTAGTTACATTTCTGGAGAGACATCGGGTCAACACAAGCTAACAACTGTCATGATGCCGAGTACGGGTCTATGTCATGTTTGGGTCTTTTTGGTTTCTACTCATTTTCTGTATATGTACTTGTTCTTGTTTTTTTTCCGTTTTGGTTTGTGCTTTTATTATGACAGCGCAGTCTTGTGATTTCCTCCTGTCAAACCTTTTCACGGGTTGTCACAGCTGTTTAGTTATCTTTGTTGCAAGTCCGGACAACATTCCGGGACGTGTGCTCCGAGACTGCGCGAGCAAGTTGGCGGATGTCCTGACTGACATTTATAACATCTCCCTGAGTCAGGCCATCGTTCCCAGATGCTTCAAGACCTCTATCATTGTACCGGTGGCAAAGAAACCAGTTGTGTCCTGTTTGAATGACTATCGTCCTGTTGCACTGACACCAATTGTGATGAAGTGTTTTGAATGGCTTGTCAAACCACACATTACAGCCTGCCTCCCTGCATCACACGACCCGCTCCAGTTTGCATATCGTTCAAACCGCTCCACGGAGGATGCTATAGTCACCACCCTACACTCTGTCATCACCCACCTGGACCAGAAAGACACCTACGCCAGACTCCTGTACATTGATTTCAGTTCAGCATTCAACACCATTATTCCCCAGAGACTGATGGAGAAATTACTCCTTCTCGGTCTGAACACCACCACATGTCTCTGGATCCTGGATTTCCTGACTGAGAGACCTCAGTCTGTCCGGGTTGGAAACAACATCTCCAACTCTGTCACGCTGAGCACTGGATCCCCTCAAGGCTGTGTACTCAGTCCACTGTTGTTTACACTTCTAACACATGACTGTGTATCCAGACACGAGGGGAACCAGATTATTAAGTTTGCAGACGACACCATGGTGGTGGGACTTATTCAGAGGGATGAGGAATCAATGTACAGGGAAGAAGTGAGAGACCTGGAGGGCTGGTGCAGGGAGAACAATCTGGTGCTCAACGTGGACAAAACGAAGGAGATGATTATCGACTTCCGGCGGTCACAGCCTGAGCACGTCCCCCTCAGCATCGGCGGCTGTTTAGTGGAGAGAGTAGAGAACATAAAGTTCCTCGGAGTGCAGATCTCGCAGGACCTGACCTGGAGCAAGAATTCCTTGGAGATCAGGAAGCGGGCTCAGCAGAGACTGCACTTCTTGAGGAAACTCAAACAGGCCTCTCTCCCCATCTGCATCCTCAGGACCTTCTACAGAGGTGTGGTGGAGAGTGTTCTGACGTACTGCATTGCTACATGGTACTCCAGTTGCAGTATGTCAGACAAAAAAGCCCTGCAGAGGATAGTCAAGGGGGCTGAGAGGGTAATTGGAGTCTCCCTCCCCTCTGTCCAAGAACTTTTTCAGAACCGTTGTAGGAGCAGGACACTGAACATTGTCAAGGACCGTTCTCACCCTCTGCATAAACACTTTGAACTTCTTCCATCTGGTAAACGATTCCGGAGCATCAGAGGCAGAACCACCAGACTGATCAACAGCTTCCTTCCACAAGCTGTCAGGATGCTGAACAGTTGACCCGGAATCTCTCATACACACTACTGCACCTACGGACATTTTGTATATTATTTGTATATTATAGTTAGTTAGGTTTTTTTGGGGGGGGGGTTTCTCCCCAAGTATGTCTCAGGGATGTGTGAATGGATGGGGGGGGGGTGGGGGTGGGGGGGTGGAGCTATGTGGGAGTGTGTCTTAAATCATGCTGCTTCTATTTATATGGATGCTGAGAGAAACGCCATTTCATCTTGCCTGCACTACAGTTGTATGTACAGCAATATGACAATAAAGTTTGATTTGATTTGATTACTTTCTCACTCATGCATCCACACCTGATTCTCATTTTGTTTTTCCCCCCCATTATTATTTAAGCTTGCTCGCGGGGTTCATTCCTCGTGGCAACCTCGCATTGTGAAGACAGGAATCCCCCCGTCTGATTCCTGTTCTAATTCTCTGCTTTGTACTCAGCCTAGTCAGTATAATTGTAAGTAACCCTTCATGGTTTTCCGTTGTTGTATTTTTCTGTATCACTCTTCGTGGTCTCCGTTAATTGCCTTTTGTAAGTCGCTCTTCATGGCCGTTATTTGTGTTCCCCTTAATAAACACACAAACTCACAGCAGGTGATTGGTGCCTTATTATTATGACAGTAGGTCACTGCCCGTAGGTGCCAGCGGCTGTGTGTTTGCCTTTTTCTTTCTTGTTTTTCTCTTACCTTTTTCGTGGCTGGAGGGAGAGCTGTCAGTATGTCCCCAGCACGCCAAGACTTAGCTTCCCGAAGGAGGTTGGCAGCCGGGGGCCCCAGCGTGGATGAACAGTGGGCAGCTGAATTCATCTGGAGCTATGTTGCGGAAGCCCTCGCCTCCCACGGCCCGAAGAAGGTTCTGGAGAACGTGGTGGCAGCGGTCGGGATTGTGGAGGCGCATCCCAGTCTAGGAAATTATCCTGAGTTCACGGAACTGCTGTCTAACGTCTCCGCTCTCCAGCAACGATTTCCGGGGTTGGTGATAGGCTCGTCACCAGCCCGTAAATGCCGCCTCCTGGTGCAGACCTCCACTCCTCCCCGTGACACGGCTGTACCGAAGCGGATGGAGGAGAGTCACCGGGTCCAGTCGCTGCAAGTCTCCCACCATTACCCACCCACAGGCTGCCGAAGGAAATCCTCCATCTCTCAGCCAGCTGCGTTCTCATCGCCATGTCAAGAAGGAACTACAACAGCGTCTGCCTCTACGCTATCCTCGCTGGCTGTCTCCTCAGAATTCTCGTCCTCGGCCATCACTGTTCCCTTCCCCACCACGGCGTCTCCTCCCACTGCTGAGATTCTGGTCGTCATCTCCCCGCCTCTGCCCGCCACCATGCCTGCAGAGGCGGCTCCTCAACATTCCTCTGAGGGGCCCACTACAACTGTAGTCACAGAGAGGGCTGATTCCAGACTGGCTGCAGCAGAAGACATCAGGCCCCGGGAACACAGGCAAGTGTTTTTTCATTCTACAACATTACCACATGAATTATCTTGCCTGAATCCCGGGGGTGAGGTTCAGTTATTGCAGTCCACTGAGTCCTCACTGCCTGCTGTAGCCATAAAGACTTCGGCTGCTCTCGCTGTGTCTCTTCCAATGCCTCCTGAGTGTCCGCCCGTTCCGGGATTAAGCCGCCAGACAGAGGAGGAGCCTGCGGCCCTGGAAAACCTGGTTCCAGCCCTGCAGCCATGCTCTGGATGGCGGGAGAGGGCTGCCTGCAATCTGGAGCCTGCGCCGATGAGGAAGCGTCCCCGGGCTTCAACTGTGCAGAATTCAGCACCAACAGGGAGTGGATCTCCTGTCGCCATGCTGGGCAAGCCACCTGCATGGGTCACGTCGCCGGGGGGTTCCGGGACTGCATTGTCCATCATGCCTGCTGCTGGGGCCACCACAGGGCTGGGCCCGAGACATTGTCATCTGGATCGACGGAGTCCTGGACGGCAGTGGAGCTTGAGCTCAGGCAAGTACTCTCCTTTGTTTTCGTTGTTTCTGTATTGGAGAGATCTTGCCTGGATCTTGGTGGGGAGAGCTGGGTGCAGCCATCCGCTGCGCCTGAGCTTGCCTCGCCGGGTTCCACTGCCACTGGTGACCCTGACCCTATTCCGTTTCCTGTTCTATCTGAGCTTTCCCCCAGGGTCACTGAGAATCATCCAGCTACGCCAGAGGTCTCCGTGGGTTCAGGTCTGCCACTTGAGGTCTTCGTGGGTCCAGTTCCTCCAGCCGAGGTCGTCATGGAGACTCTGTCCCAGCCTGGGACCTCCGTGGGTGCTGCTTCCCCTCCTGCTGAGGTCGTCATGGGGGCTCTGTCCCAGCCCGGGACCTTCGAGGGTGCAGCTCCTTCTCAGTCCGGGTCTCCGTGGGTGCTATGTCCCAGTCGGGGACCGTCGTGGGTGCTGCATCCCAGCTTGAGTCCAACATAGGTGCTGCGTCCCAGTGTGGGTCCACTGTGGGCGTTACGCTCCAGCCCACCAACAAAATGTACAGGTGATGACTTTCCTGCTTGGCTTCATAGCCTGCCACACCTCCTCCAGTGCCCTTCAGGTCAGCTGCATGGTCATCAGCTGGAGCCACCGATCACTGATATTTTGCCCCCTATCCAGTACATCTTCCGGTGGGGGGCCATGGTCAAATGGGGACATCCCCCCGCCACTCCCTGCAGCTGACCCTATTGGAGTGCCTTACCTGACATGCTATCACTCCTCCGAAGCCACAACCAGTGACTTGCCTTCTCAGCCTCTTTTGCCAGTTCTTTGATGGCCTTCTGTAACCTTTCCCCTGAGAGACCAACTTTCCGCAGGAGACAAATCATTGGCCTTCCCACAAAGTCCCTACATCCAACTTCCACTGGGTGGATTGTTGCAGCCCAGCCTACTTTCCTACACTCTGCTGCTAGCTCTGTGTATTTGAGTCGCTTACTCTCATTAGCTGCTGGTATCCCCTCCTCCCAAGGGACAGTGAGTTCAATGATAGCAACCTTGCGTATAGCTGAGAACCACATGACACAGTTTGATCTGAGTGTAGTCTCAATAATCTCTGATGGAAAAACCAGCTGTCTGCCCAGGTCAACCTTCATCTCCCATGCCTTTCCAGGGGTGAACAATGATGTTCCTCTTTTTCCTGGCTTCTGATGGACCTCCCCTGCTCTTACAAAGTGCACAAGCTTTTGCTGGGCTGGTATGGCATTTGGAGTAACCCAGCTCTTCTCCAGGAACTCCGCTAGCTCCGACAGCACCTGGTTGTGTCTCCATCTGTAGCACTCCTGTGTCAGCGTCACCTTACACCCTGACAGGATGTTTTGGAGTCCTGTGCCGATGACACTGCACAAGGGGCACTTGTCTTCATTTCCGTACAAGCAGGAGAGGTTGCAGGGGCATGGTAAAGTGTCATAAGCTGCTCTTATCATGAAGCTCTGCTGTGCCTGAGGAGTTCACCGATGTCTGCCCAGCTGATGGCTGTTGCAGCTATGGCCTCCCACCTTGTCCATGCCCCTTGATGGCCTTGAGCCACCGCCTTACTGTAAAGGCACCTTTGTTCTGCCTGCGTCACCTCCTCCACCACCATTTGTTTCCTCTGCCCCCTTGTAGCTTTTGACCAGAACAGTGTCATCTCTCCCCACCCCAAGTCTGCCCAGTTGCTTTGTGCCCTGTCGAGGCTCTCCTTCTGCTGCAACCTGCTTGTGGCTTGGTCCACCTCTGTCTCTGCTCTCCACCTTCATGCTGTGCGTACCTTTGCCCCTGCTCCTCTCACCAGCCTGTCCCTTGACTCCCGCAACTCCAGTACTTGTCTTCTTCTGTCTGTACCCAAGGCTGATGGACTTTAGTGGAATCTGCAATATATTGTTGCTAAAGAGGCCAGTGTCTGAGAAGCAGCAAGGGAGCCCCAGCCACTTCCTGATGAAAGAGTTGGAAAATGCAGTCTATCCTACTGGCTGCTGCTGATGGTATTTCACACACTGAGCGGCCACATTATCTGCTGGTAGTGAGTGAACTGGTAGCACCACATCTTGTATTTCCCTGGCAGTTGACTGCTGTCTATCCTTGTCAGTCCTTCCATCAGCTGTTTCTGTGCCAGTCTTCCCATTTGTTTGTCTGAGAGCTCTGCCGTCTACTCTTTCCCCAGACTCTGGATTGGTTTGTCTGCCAGCTGTGGAATCTCTTCCCATCCTGCCACAAACACTGCACTGTCGTTCCTCACTCCTTTCCGGAGAGACAGACTCTGGGACTTTGAGGGCTTGATCTTTAGCCTTGCCTATGCTACCAACTCATCAAACCATTTCAGTAGCCTTGATGAACAAGGGGCAGTCTGCAAGATGATGGTTATGTCATCCATGTAGCTTCTCAGAGGGGGGAGTTGTTCTCCATTTGGTAACTTCCGACATCTTGCTGCTTGTCTTGCTCCAATGAGGATGACCTTGAATGTGATGACAAACAACACCAGTGAGATGGAGCAACCCATTACAATGCCAGCTTCTAGCTGTTTACATCCCACTGTGAAGCCTTTAGTTGCAAAGCACAGATGGAATTTACTGAAGTACTTTGAAATGATGTTGATAATGCATGATGGGATGTGAAAGAACTCCAGGGCAAACGTGATCAGCCTATGGGGCACAGACCCATAGGCATTTGCCAGGTCAAGCCACACCACATGCAGGTCATAGTATATATACAGTATATCCATTAAAAGGCTGTGTGATGTATCTAGTGCGTTATAGAAGTGTACACTTCTGTCCCGCCACTAGCTAGCCTGCTGTTTACAGCAAGCGAAAAGGGAGCTGAGTGCATAAGTCTCTTCTGCTAGTACGTAGCCTCTCCACAGCAAGCCCCATGCATACCTCCTCGTGGTAATGGATAGATACTGGGTACTGTGAGGCCCCAGGCTAAAATGCAGGGACTCAGAGGAGGTTTGGCCCCCAGACTTGCGGTACTCACGGCCCACCGGCGTGTGGACATGCCCTGATACCCATGAACCAAATCCCCAGCTATGGGTTAAATAGTATACGGACTACATAGTCCGTTAGGAAAGTCCCCAACGGCGAGTAGTCTACTACTTCGGCGGATGAGGGCAGTGCCTGGCGGGCAGGTGCTAGAGAGGCGGGCCTTGATAAACAAAGCACCCGGCAGCCCATTGCAGCCAACTTCATGAAAATCGCACGTTTCAGCCTGCTGAACCACGTTGGACATGCTGATGGCCAAGAGCGTGAGCGTGGCCCTCGCGCAGCCACGACCACCCTAAACAAATTCACAAGCGATTGGCCTTCATCTTCAACTCAGACGATCCCTTCAAGCCCAATGGCAATGGAACTGCGAGTAGCGGGGGCAGGTTTGGTACGACTGGAAGCCTCTAGCTCGCAACCACACATTGGTGGCGAATCTAAGATGATCGCCTTCCAATGATCTCTGCGGTGACATTGGATTTTGGTAGCTGGATCCGCGACTGGGCTGGCCTATTTAGGACTCCCACAGCCCACCCCATATGGGGAGGCCCCTAGAAAAGGTGGGGCAAACATCGGACACTGCAGACTTATCTGGCTAGCATGCCACAGCTGGCAGATTACCCATCACAGCGGCCGACCTACATATCAAAACCATACATATCAAAACCATAAAAACTCAAACTCAACCACTCTCGACCACTGCCTGGATTCTCAACCACCGATTGGATCTCTCATTACAAAACCCTTCATCCTGGGTGCTTGGAACATCCGCACACTGCAGGACACGAGCAGCAGCGAGCACCCAGAACATCGTACAGCTCTGGTATATAAAGAACTTGCACGCTTTAACATCGACATAGCAGTTCTAAGTGAGACTAGACTTACTGAGGAAGGCAACATCAAGGAAACTGGATCAAACTACACCATTTTCTGGAAGGGAAAGGATACAGAAGATCCACGTATCCATGGTGTAGGCTTTGCCATCCGATCCCAGCTTGTGGACCAACACAACCTTGTCCCAACTGCAATCAATGAGAGAATAATGACCATCCGAATCCCGCTCACCCAAAAACGTTTCCTCACTCTGATCTCAGTGTATGCATCTACACTTACATCTGAAGATGAAAGCAAGACCTCCTTCTATGAACAGCTCACACATACCATTCTGACAGTCCCAGAATCCGGCAAGCTTGTTATTCTGGGTGACTTCAATGCCAGAGTTGGCAGTGACCACCAGCTGTGGAAAGGCATCATAGGCCACCATGGTATGAGAAAATGCAATGCAAATGGAGAACTTTTACTGGGTCTTTGTGCCGAACACAATCTTATTGTAACAAACACCCTTTTCCAACTCCCCCATCGCCAGAAGACGACCTGGAAACACCCTCACTCCAAAAAGTGGCACACCCTCGACTATGTCCTCACAAAAACAAGAGACCGAAATGATGTCCGCATCACGTGATCCATGCCTGGAGCAGATGACTGCTGGACAGATCACCGCCTCCTGATCTCCCGACTCAATATTATGATCCGGCGACCACCAAAGCACATTTTGGCAAACATTCCTCACCGTCGCTTTGACTGTGACAAGCTCCACGATCCTCAAATGTTGCAGTCCTTTAGAGAGGCCATTGGTAGAAACATGAATGAACTGAGCCTTCCAGACAATGCTTCAGTTGAAGACCGATGGACCACTCTCCGTGATGCATTGACTGCTGCCGCCAAAGAAACGATTGGTCACAAACACAAGAAAAACCAAGACTGGTTCAACGAGAATGATAAAACAATCACTGACCTCATAGAGGCTAAACACCATGCACGTCTTGCGTTTGAAAATGATCCGTCTGCAAAGAATCAACAGAAACACCAGCAAGCAAAAGCGGCATGCCAGAGAGGGATTCGTAAAGCCCAAAACACTTGGTGGCAGCAAAAAGCAGAAGATTTGCAAAAATATGCCAACCAACGGGATATGCGCCGTTTTTATGCTGCAACGAAGGAGATCTTTGGCCCCACCAGATCATCTGTGGGCAGCCTAAAAGATGCAAATGGCTCCACCGTTATCATAGACACCAAGGGGATCCTTGACCGTTTGAAATCCCACTTTGAGAGTCTGTTAAATAGTCACTTTTGCACCCCTAGTGATCTCCTCTGCAAGACCTCGCAACACCCCACTCGCGAATGGATGTCTACACCACCTTCACTACACGAGCTAAATAAAGCTATAAAGCACATGAAGACAGGCAAAGCATCAGGACCAGATAACATCCTGCTGGAGTTCTATCTTCATGGAGGTCCTGAGGTGAAAAACTATTTAAGGCAGCTTCTACTTAAAATATGGGAAACCAAGACATTACCAAGTGACTTTAAAAATGCAAATATAGTCACCATTTTCAAGAAGGGAGATAGAGAGAACTGCAGTAACTACTGCGGCATCTCACTACTGAGCAATGCAAGCAAGATCTATGCTCGTATCCTTCTCAACTGTCTTCTTGTAGTAGCCGAGGATGTACTTCCTGAGTCCCAATGTGGCTTTAGACCCTCTCGTGGTACAGTAGATATGATATTCTGTGCTCGACAACTCCAGGAAAAGAGCCAGGAACAACAACAACCACTCATGTTTATCTTCTAGGACCTCAAGAAGGCCTTTCATTGAGTTCCTCGCCCTGCTATGTGGGCTGTTCTTGCTCGTTTTGGATGTCCAGATGATTTATCACTCTCGTTCGTGCTCTCCACGATGGCATGGTTGGTAGGGTTTGCCACCAAAATACCCTCTCAGACACTTTTCCTATCACTAGTGGTCTCAAGCAAGGATGTGTCCTTGCTCCAACTTGCTTTTCATTGTATATGGCTGCAATGCTAAATGAAATACCACCAACAACCCCTGGTATCAATCTGTGATACCGCTTGGATGGAGGGCTTTTTAATTTTGCTCGCTTTCACGCAAAATCCAAAACCTCAGTCACCAGTGTTCATGAATTGCAGTTTGCAGAAGATAATGCCACACCAGCTCAGACTGTTGATGACCTCCAGAGGATAGCTACCATTTATAATGACTCTTACTATGAGTATTTTGGAATGGAAGTTAACACTGACAAAACCAAAATCCTCAACCAACCAGCACCTGGTCAAACTTCCTCAAGGACCAGCCTTAAGATTAACGGAAATCCTGTCAATGAAGTGGAGCATTTCCCTTACCTTGGTAGCATCCTCTCAAAAATACCAACTTGTGCAAAGGACATCGAAAACTGCATAAAAGCTGCACACTCTGCATATGGACGCCTTTGTCATCGAGTCTTCAATAATCATGCGATAACCATCTGCACCAAAACCATGGTTTTTCGGGCCGTTTTTCTTTCCACCCTTCTTTACGCCTGTGAAGCCTGGACCTTGTATCGTTGCAATATCAAGCGCCTTGAGAACTTCCAACAGAGAAAGCTCAGACAAATACTTGGCATTCGTTGGGAGGATCGACTTTCAAACAATGAGATTCTCAAGCGTGCTCTGCTGCCTAGTGTGGAAGCTACCATCTTGCAGCACCACCTTCGATGGACAGGACATGTCATATGGATGGACCCCACCAGACTACCATGAATCATGCTCCAGGGGGAGCTTGAGACAGGAAAAAGACCACATGGTAGGCCAAAACTGCACTACAAGGACCAGCTAAAATGTTCCCTGAAGCAAGCCAACATAGGCAAAAGATCTTGGGAACGACTTGCCACCAACAGAGCAGCCTGGAGAAGAAGAACTTGGGAAGGCACAGACTCATTTGAGAGGCTCAGAAAACAACAGGATGATGATAAACACAAACGAAGACAAGAAAAACAAAACCAACCATGTCCCCCACCCACAATAAAATGTGACTTCTGCCCACGACAGTTCTATCATAGACTGGGCCTTCAGAGCCACATCCGCCATCGACATTGATCACAGATGGCAACGTCCTGAAAACTAAGATGAAACCAATGCTCGGACACGAGGTGGAGCCACCGCCGCCGCCGCCGATATACGTATATATACATATACACATGTGGACAAAATTGTTGGTACCCCTCTGTTAATGAAAGAAAAACCCACAATGGTTACAGAAATAACTTGAATCTGACAAAAGTGGTAATAAATAAAAATTCTATGAAAATTAACCAATGAATCCATGTTTTTGCTTCTCTGTAAGAGTATGTTCATATTGCAAGGTAATCTCAAACTCCTTATTGATCATAGATCAAACCGTTAATCTTAATTTAACTTCATGGAATTGCAGAGGTCTACAAAATCTTAAAAAACTTAAACAAGTTATGAATAAAATAAAAGACATAGATTCAAAAATTGTATTTTTACAAGAAACTCATCTATTAGAGGAGGATGTAAAAAGAATTAGGAGAAGATGGCAAGGTAACGTGTTCACCTCATCATTTTCATCCCGAGCTAGGGGAGTTATGATTCTCATACACTACCGTTCAAAAGTTTGGGGTCACTTAGAAATTTCCTTATTTTTGAAAGAAAAGCACTTTTTTTCAATGAAGATAACTTTAAACTAATCAGAAATACACTCTATACATTGCTAATGTGGTAAATGACTATTCTAGCTGCAAATGTCTGATTTTTGGTGCAATATCTACATAGGTGTATAGAGGCCCATTTCCAGCAACTATCACTCCAGTGTTCTAATGGTACAATGTGTTTGCTCATTGCGTCAGAAGGCTAATGGATGATTAGAAAACCCTTGTGCAATCATGTTAGGTCTGCAATGCTGTAATTGCTGCAAATGGAGGATTCTTTGACGAAAGCAAAGTTTGAAGGAAAAAATTATTATTTCAAATACAAATCATTATTTCTAACCTTGTCAATGTCTTGACTATATTTTCTATTCATTTTACAACTCATGGTGGTAAATAAGTGTGACTTTTCATGGAAAACACAAAATAATTGTCTGGGTGACCCCAAACTTTTGAACGGTAGTGTATGTTATTCTTTCTAGTGGAAGGTTTGTTAACATCTGTCTTAACCACTGAGTCACATCTGGTCTATGAGTCTTTTTCCACAGTAATGCAATACATTTTTTGGCATTAAGCAAACTTAGGTCTATGAATACTCTTTCACTCTTAGTAAAGTTATGTTTTTCTGGATACAGACCCAACAAAAACAGTTTAGGGTTCAATGTGATTTGTTTTGAACTTATTTTTTCAATTGTTACCCTCACCTCTTCCCAAAACATTCTGATTTTTCTACATTCCCATAAACAGTGAAATAGGGTTCCTTTACTTTCCATACATTTTGTGCATGAATCTGGTATGTGTTTGTTATATCTATTTAATTCCACTGGTGTAACATACATCCGCATTAACCATTTAAAATGTATCAGTTTAAGACGTACATTTCTTGATTTGGTTTGAGCTCCTGCACAAGCCATTTCCCATTGTTCCTCTGAAATTTCAACTTGCAGGTCTTCTTTCCAGTAATTCAGTCTTTTCTGTGAGTTTTCACTTGAGAATAGTGTCAATGAGTTATGAAACTCTGAAATAATACCAATAATTTTAAATTATTTTAAATTATTTTGAACTGTTTATACACTGCCTGTTAATAAATACACACAACTTACTCCTGCACTTGGATTTTAATTCTTTCCTCCATGCGCTGTGTAAAAGCGCATGGGGAATCATAACAGAAACAAAGTAATTGAGATCTATCAGTCTGGAAAAGGTCATAAAATTATAAAGGTATAAAGGTATCATTATACACAATGACTCCATTTCTGCTTGTCACACCATCACACAGAAGAATAGGAAGTCCAAACCTCTGATTATACTGAGATTTTCCAGTCAAAAACACAAAAAAGAGTTGTTAAGAAAAGCAAAACAGCTGAAAGGAACAAATGTCTATTTAAATGATCATTTAACCAAAAACAAATGCTGATCTTGCTGGGCAACCGAGACAATTAAGGAAGCTTAATTTATTTTTATTTTTATTTTTTTTTTTGCTACATAGGTATGGAACTACAAAATTTGGGTAAAAGAAAAAGAAGGGTCAAACGCTATACAAATAAGAAACATAAAAGAACTGGATACATAGAAATGACTTATGTAAAGGGCTATGATTAGCTACTGCTTTTCTTATTTTGTAATGATCAACATGGCATATATCAGTTAATTTACTGTGTTTATGATTCATTTTTTTAGTTAGTTTTTTTTTTTCTTTTCTTTGATGGATAATTTCATCAACACATTTGAACAGCTGAAAGAAGAATTTAAACTAAGAAATACAGACTTTTTCCGCTGTCTCTGCCTAAGGAGTTTTTTGATGAAACATAAAGAATGGAAAAAAGTTTCAGAACCAAATCCAGCTGAAGAGTACTTATTGGAAATATATACAGGGAAAGGAGGCAAGAAATTTTTAAGTCATCTACAGTTAGGCCCAAAGATATTTGGACAGTGACACAAGTTTTGTTATTTTAGCTGTTTATGAAAACATATTCAGGATACAATTATATAATCAATATGGGCTTAAAGTGCAGACTCTCAGCTGTAATTTGAGAGCATTCACATCCAAATTGGTGCAAGGGTTTAGGAATTACAGCTCTTTAATACGTAGCCACCTCTTTTTCAAGGCACCAAAAGTAATTGGACAATTGACTCAGAAGGCTGCAAAAAAAAAAATAACAAGGCTGCATGGGCTCTTCCCTCGTTAACCTGTCATCAATTAAGCAGTTAAAAGGTCTGGAGTTGATTCCAGGTGTGGCGTTTGCATTTGCATTTGGAAGTTGTTGCTGTGAACACACAACGTGGTCAAAGGAGCTCTCAATGGAGGTGAAACAGAGCATCCTGAGGCTGAAAAAAAAGAAGAAATCCATCAGAGAGATAGCAGAAATGTTAGGAGTGGCCAAATCAACAGTTTGGTACATTCTGAGAAAAAAAGAGTGCACTGGTGAGCTTGGGAACTCAAAAAGGCCTGGACGTCCACGGAAGACGACAGTGGTGGATGATCACAGAATCCTTTCCATGGTGAAGAACAACCCTTCACAATATCCACTCAAGTGAAGAACACTCTCCAGGAAGTAGGTGTATCAGTATCTAAGTCTACCATAAAGAGAAGACTTCATGAGAGTAAATACAAAGGATTCACCACAAGGTGCAAACCATGAATCAGCCTCAAAAATAGAAAGGCCAGAATTGACTTTGCCAAAAAACACCTGAAGAAGCCAGCCCAGTTCTGGAACAGCATTCTTTGGACAGATGAGACTAAGATCAACCTGTACCAGAATGATGGGAAGAAGAAAGTTTGGAGAAGAACTGGAACAGCTCATGATCCAAAGCACTACATCTTCTGTAAAACATGGTGGAGGCAGTGTGATGGCATGGGCATGCATGGTTTGCAATGGCACTGGGTCACTTGCGTTTATTGTTGATGTGACAAAAGACAGAAGCAGCCGGATGAATTCTGAAGTGTATAGGGATATACTTTCTGCTCAGATTCAGCCAAATGCAGCAAAGTTGATTGGACGGCGCTTCACCAATGATCCAAAACATACTGCAAAAGCAACCCAGGAGTTTTTTAAAGCAACGAAGTGGAATATTCTGCAATGGACGAGTCAATCACCAGATCTCAACCCAATCGAGCATGCATTTCACTTGCTCAAGACAAAACTTTAGGCAGAAAGACCCACAAACAAGCAACAACTGAAGACAGCTGCAGTAAAAGCCTGGCAAAGCATCACAAAGGAGGAAACCCAGCGTTTGGTGATGTCCATGGGTTCCAGACTTCAGGCAGTCATTGCCTGCAAAGGATTCTCAACAAAATATTGAAAACTAACATTTTATTTAGGGTTATGTTTATTTGTCCAATTACTTTTGAGCCCCTGAAATGAGGAGCGTTTGTATAAAAATAGCTACAATTCCTACATGTTTAATCATATTTTTGTTCAACCCCTTGAAGTAAACCTTAAAGTCTGCACTTCAGTTCCATTGTAGTTGTTTCATTTCAAATCCAATGTGGTGGCATGCAGAGCCCAAATCATGAAGACTGTGTCACTGTCCAGATATTTCTGGGCCTAACTGTATTTGCTTGCTGAATCAAGACTGGACAAAAGTCTATGTATCAGATGTAAATGAAGCCTATGACACATTTATAAACATTGTAACCACTCTTTATGGAAAAAATTGTCCATTAGTAAAGAAAAAGCTTAAACATAAATTTGCCGATAAGCCATGGTTAACCAAAGGATTACAAAAGGCGTGTAAAAAGAAAAAATTATTATATAAAGCTTTCCTAAAGAAAAGGACAAAAGAAGCAGAGCAGCGGTATAAAACATACAAAAATAAGTTAACATATATAATAAGATGTAGTAAAAGAGACTATTACAGTAAAGAACTGGAGAAAAACAAAGACAATATTAAAAATACATGGACAATACTTAACAATATTCTTGGAAATAAAAACAGAAATACAAGCTACCCAACCAATTTTTCAAAAAATAATAAAACGACTCAGAGTGTGACTGCAGCTTCACCTGCAGATGAATTTAATAACTTTTTTGTTAACATTGGTCCTAATTTGGCTCGAGAAATACCCATTACGGCGCCTACAGGTGATACAATAAGCAAAAACACTGCTATAAAAGACTCCATTTTCATAAAGAACACAGACGAGAAAGAGGTCATTAAAATTGTTAAATTGTTTAAAAGTAAAACATCTACTGAGTGTGATGGTATTGACATACTCTTAGTCAAAACTATTATTGAATGCTTAGTGAAACCACTGACGTATATCTGTAACCTGTCTCTCCAAACAGGTATATTTCCCAATGCAATGAAAATAGTTAAAGTAATTCCGATATACAAGACGGGTGACAGAGGGGAACTTTCAGACTACAGACCAATTTCACTATTGCCGCAATTTTCCAAGATACTTGAAAAAATATTCTATGAGAGAACTGACAACTTCATAATAAAGAATAATTTATTGTGTGAGCAGCAATATGGGTTCAGACACAAGAGGACAACTGCATTTGCTCTAATGGAATTTATAGAAAAAATATCAACTGCCATTGAAAATAAAGAGTATTCAGTTGGGGTATTCCTGGATCTTAAAAAAGCATTTGATAGAGTGGATCATAACTTATTATTAAAGAAACTACAAAATTGTGGTATTAGAGGGGTTGCACTGTCCTGGTTATGTAGTTACTTAAAGAATAGATATCAGTATGTATGTGTTGGTAACAAAAACTCACAGTTACTGAAGGTTACTTGTGGAGTCCCACAGGGTTCAGTTTTGGGGCCATTGTTATTCAATATGTATATAAATGATATATGTAAAGTTTCAGAAAAAATGGATTTAATATTGTTTGCCAATGACACTAATCTATTATGCAGTGGAAGCAATTTGGAACAACTTTTGGATACACTCGGAAAGGAATTAGGAAAGCTTAAACTGTGGTTTGATTCAAACAAATTAACGCTCAATTTAAGTAAGACAAAATTTATAGTTTTTAACAACCATCACAACAACTTAGTATCTAAACTCAGTGTAAATGGTGTAGAGATTGAAAGGGTATCCGAAACTAAATTTCTTGAGTAATAATTGATAATAAACTGTGTTGGAAGTCACATATTAATTATATTAAAGGTAAAATATCCAAATCAATTGCAATACTACACAGAGTGAAATATTTGCTGAATCAACCCACACTATATACCTTGTATCATTCATTAATACTCCCATACCTGACATATTGTACTGAAGTATGGGGAAATACATATAAAACAAACATATATCCAGTCTTTATGCTTCAGAAGAGAGCTATTAGAATAATAAACAAAGCTGCTTACAAGGAACCAACAAACCCACTTTTTCTTAAATT
This sequence comes from Pholidichthys leucotaenia, assembly GCA_020510985.1. Lineage (NCBI taxonomy): Eukaryota > Metazoa > Chordata > Actinopteri > Cichliformes > Pholidichthyidae > Pholidichthys > Pholidichthys leucotaenia. The sequence goes on from CM035846.1 coordinate 296,020,941, forward strand.
AAAAGCTCTCAAGTTGAAAGATCTGGTTGACTTTAAAACTGCAGTAATAATGTTTAAAGTGAAGAATCTATCACTGCCCACAAGTATCCAAAAGTTGTTCCAAATAAGTGAGAAACAATATCATTTCAGAGGAACATGTAAAGTATATTTCAAAAACCTTCAGTGAGAACTACCACCAAGCAACACTGTGTTTCAGTGCAAGGAGTCAGATTATGGAACGATTTTGGACCTGAATTAAAATCATGTACAACGCTTGGACAATTTAAACAAAAACTAAAGGAAGAAATACTCCAAACATATATACAAGATGACATGTAAAATCGCATAAGGATTGTCATATCCAGTCTGCGTTGTGTTGTAGCTTAGTTTTTTGTCACATTTTGTCTTAGCTTTGTTCTGAATTGTAATCGCTCTTGTTTTGTTTTTCTCTTGAATTCTTGGATGGAATATGGGTGGGCAATATAAGCTGCGGCTTCAGCCATCACCCATTTCGGATAACTTATGTTGAACTGTATAATCAGAGGAGTTATTGTCTAATTACCATACATATTTATTATGTATGGTATAATAAATATGCCATACATATTTATTCCAAACAACAAAATGAATAAATGAATAAACAATAAATATGTATGGTATATGCTATACCATACATATTTATTCCATCTAGCTACAATGCTCAGCACTGGGTGTGTTTATATTTATATATCTATATATTTATTCCATCTAGCTACAATGCTCCGCACTGTGTTTTTATATATCTACATATTATTCCATCTAGCTACATTGCTCCGCACTGTGTGTTTATATACTTGCATATTTATTCCACCTAGCTGCAATGCTCTGCACTGTGTGTTCATATACTCATATATTTATTCCATCCAGCTACAATGCTCTGCACTGTGTGTCTGTGTGTGTGTGTGTATATATTTATTTTATAGTAATATGTACATATGTATATTAGCTGCTCTTGCTTGCTTGTTTTTTTCTTGCCTTCTGATTGTTGCTCTGAGTGTTGCTATCCCTGTGCTGTTGCAATCCTGGAATTTCCCCGTTGTGGGACTAATAAAAGCTTATCTTATCTTATCTTATCTTATCTTAATTTGATCTTGTTGGATTTTCTTTCCCCCTTTGTTATATTATTCAGTTTCTTTTAATCTGTACTTTTAATCTATCCGAAATAAAGATTCATTCATTCATTCATTCATTCATTCAAAATATCTTTTATTTACAAATGACAATAGTGTGGCGGAAGAATAATAAAGCAAACTGAGAGTTTAAAAGGAAGTTTATTATCATTCATCCCGCCATCATAGAACTCACCCCAGCCCTGTGCAGGCGGGCTGGAGCGGGTCCTCAGGCTCTCGTGAGGAGACACAGAATGCGTGTGTCAGCAGCAGTAGTCAGAGAGAGAATGAACATGAATTTCAGTCAGCTTATATACCCAGTTACAGACAATACATGAAAGGCATGGGACATTTGCATCACAGTGAGAGCAGGAAGCATGAATGTTTGCATTTGAGTCATACATATCAACAGCGGAACTGGCGGAAGAAGCTAGACAAAGAGCGGCTGCCTATTGATCTCAATACACATCTCATTGTTCTGCTAATTGCCCCAGCTGAGCGCTCTGCTTGTCCGTGGCTGTGGGGGTTACCCCACAATAGTACAATAAACATAAAAAGGAAATGGGAAAACGAAATGTGTACAGAAGTTCCACTGGACAGATGAGAAGAGATATGCAGTACTGCACATACGGTTACAAGGTCAAATTCATGGAGGGTATTCAAATGGAGGGTAATAAATAGATTCTTTAGAACACCAGATATAATGGCAAAAATTTGTCCAAGATATCAAAATGTCTGTTGGAGAAAATGTGGTCCATATATCAGGAACCATACCAATATATTTTGGTCATGCCCAAAATTAGGTACATTCTAGAATGATGTCTTTGATGCCCTCCAGAAGATTTTTAACCATTGTCATGGTCTGAGCGCTGATTCTGTCCACGCTCGGGCTGTCCGGTATTTTCTCCGTTCTGTGTTGTTATGTGGCCTTCCAAGGCTTTTATTGTAACAGCGTCACGGCGGGACTTCCGGCTGTCAGAGCCGAGCTGTGCAGTGACAGCTGAATTACATTCCATTGATTACATTCTCATTTCCTGATTAATCGAAGTGCCTTATTTAAGGGAGTAGCTGAGGTTACTCCGGGCTGCGACCTCGCTTAACGTTGGTTCAACACAACGTTCGGCTGGAGTCCCTAACCCCGGGTCCAGTCACTCTCTTGATCGTTTGTGTTCTCAGTAAGTGTTTTTCCTCGGAGTCTGTGTCCAGTATCTATAGTCTTAGCCATAGTCATTGTTCGTGTTTTTGCCTTATGTGGCTGTTCTTTTGTCTTCTGTATCTTTTGTTAATAAATATGCAAATTCATCGGCTGCCTATAGCATCTCATTAATGGCCCGCGAGGGCCATCCATGACAGTAGGTCGCAGCCAAAGCGAGACGCCGGTCACTGTAAGTTTGTTTTTTTGGCTTGAGTTTTTCCCTTCTCTGGGTGCCAGTATTTTTTGGTGAACTATGTCAGCATTCCAGCGTGGGTTTTGCCCCGAGTGGTTGTGGGAAGTGGATGATCACCTGTCCAACGCCTGTCTCCTTATGCCCACCCACTCTGCATATTGGTACCTGGATCTCGCGCAGAGGACTCTATTAAGCTATCATCTGACCTCCTTTCTAGAGGGAAGGGAGAGAGTGACTTTGACAGTGGCGCTATGGGAACAAATAGAGAGGGCGGCAGAGAAGCCTCCACTTCCTCTCCGGGACACAGTCGTCCCGACGAGGGAGAAGTCTCCGGTGCGGGCCGCTCTTCCACGAGCTTCCCATCCGCAGCGGAGGAGGAGGACAGCCGGGACCCCCCATGAAGAGATGCAGTGGGTAGCTGAGCTCATCAAGGGCCGCTTGGCTGAAGCTCACTCTTCCTCCAATCCCAGTGATATCCTGAAGCATGTGGTGACGGCAGCTAGACTGGTAAGGATCAATCCTGAACTCAATGATTTTCCCGAGTATGCCGAGCTGCTAGCCTCCATCTCTGCACAGCAGCGGCGTTTTCCAGACCTGACCTTAGCCTCGCCCTCTGCTGGTAAACGTCGTCACCCTGCTCATACTCATCCTTAGCGAGATCCCCGTCTGGATCCAGTTCCGGGCCTCCGTGAGAACTCTGCCTCCCAGCCAGCTGTTTCCCCTGCGTCACTACGGAAGGGACAGACAGCAGCCTCTGCCTCCGGGTCTTCTGTTCCCGCTGTTCCATCAGCTCCTCGTCCCCGGACTGCCTCAGCTGCTCCTCCCTCCTCCTCGACATTCTCTCCAGCTGCTGTGAGCTCCCCGAGTCCTGTCGTGCTACAATGTCTGGTGGAAGTGGACGCCTCTGACTCCAGCGTGGGAGCAGTGTTGTCCCAACGTTCTCCTGCTGTTGACAAGATCCACCCTTGCATGTTCTTCTCCCACCGTCTATCCCCTGCAGAGAGGAATTACGACATCATGGACAGGGAGCTGCTGGCGGTCAAGTTGGCCCTGAAGGAGTGGCGCCACTGGCTGGAGGGGGGCCTCCCAGCCTTTTGTTGTTTGGATGGACCATAAGAATCTGGAGTGCCTCAGGGCGGCCAAACAACTCAATCGGCAAGCCCACCAGTCCCTGTTTTTCGGCAGGTTTAACTTCACCGTCACCTACTGCCCGGGGTCCAAAAACATCAAGCCAGACGCCCTCTCCAGGCAATTCTGCTCGGATGCTGCTGAGGTGCCACCATCTCCCGTTGTGTGTCCTTCATGTATTGTTGGCACCCTCTCGTGGGGCATCAAGGAAAAGGTCAGGAGAGCTCAGGAGATCGAGGCTGACCCAGGCGGGGTCCAGCAGGAAGGATGTATGTGCCCTCTGCGGTGCGAGGGGGAGGTCATTAATTGGGCACACTCTTTCAAACTGCTGTGCCACCCTGGGATGGCACATATGGTGGCCCAACTCCAGAGAACTTTCTGGTGGCTGTCGCTACAGAGGGACATCGGGGAGTACATCCGAGCCTGCCCCCAGTGTGCCACTTGCAAGACATCCTCCTCTCCACCGGCAGGCCTGCTTCACCCCTTCCCCATCCCCAGCAGACCCTGGTCCCATGTGGCTCTTGATTTTGTGACCAGTCTTCCCCCCTCTGCAGGCAACACCGTCGTTCTCACCTTAGTGAACAGATTCTCCAAGGCTCACTTCATTCCCCTACAGGGGGTCCCTACGGCCAAGGAGACAGCGGACCTGCTCACCCTACATGTGGTTCGGCTCCATGGCATCCCGATGGACATCGTGTCAGACCGTGGGCCCCAGTTCGTCTCGCAGGTGTGGTGAGCCTTCTGCAAGGCCATCGGGGCCACGGTAAGTCTGTCCTCGGGGTATCACCCCTAGAGTAACGGTCAGTGTAAGCGCACCAACCAGAAGCTGGAGGAGGCACTGTGGTGCGTTACTGCCACCAACCCGGCATCCTGGAGCTCCCACCTGCCTTGGGTCGAATCTGCACATAATACTATGGTCTCCTCTGCTACAGGTCTTTCTCCATATGAGGCCTCCCTTGGGTACAACCCCCCACTGTTCCTGGAGGAGGAGGGAGACATCGCTGTGCCTTCCGTGCAGGCCCACATGAAGCGCTGTCGCCGGCTGTGGAAGGCTACCCGGGCTGTGCTTCGGCGCACAGCAGACCGCAACTCGGACATCGCCAACCGCCGCAACACCGGCTCTGTCCTACCAGGTTGGGCAGCAGGTATGGTTGTCCACAAAGAACATTAATTTTAAGACTGAGTCCAAGAAACTATCCCAGCGCTTTATTGGTCCTTTCTCCATCACCCACATTGTGAATCCTGTCGCTGTACGCCTGGCTCTCACCCCCCTCCCTCCGCATCTGTCCCACCTTCGTCTCTCAGGTTAAGCCATCCGTTTCCAGCCCTCTGTGCCCCCCTCCCAAGTCACCACCTCCACCGGTGATGATTGATGGTGACCCCGCTTGGAAGGTCAACTCCATCCTGGACGTCCGATGCAGGGGTCGTGGCCTTCAGTACCTGTTGGACTGGGAGGGTTACGGTCCAGAATGGAGATCCTGGGTGCGTCCCTTCTTCATGATGGATCCTCAGCTCATCAGGGACTTCCACTGGATGCACCCAGGTAGGTTGGATCGGCCGCCAAGAGGCGTCCCATGGGGGTGAGTACTGTGGTGACCTGCTCTGCGTGCCTGCTGCCTTAATTGCCTCCACAGCTGCACGCACACCTGTTCACCTCATTAGACAGCCTTCTTAAGCCGTGCTGCCCTGTGGTCTGCACGGAGACGTCAACGTTCCTCTGGTCTGGAGGGACCTCCTCGACTACTCTGTCATCCTGCTCCGGAGAATCCTCTTCTTCGCCAGTCCTGCTCCGTCAGGTCTTCTGAGGGCCAAGCCTTTCCAGCGACAAGTAAGCCTTTGGGATTCCATCCCTTCCACGCCTCACCTTTCTCCCCTGTGTAGAGGTGGAAGCCTCCTGGCAGCGGACCTCCTCCTCCTGGCGGCGGACCTGTGCTTCTTCCTGCACATTGCATTGCACCGTGTACTCACCTGCTAATCCTCACCTCACTTCTCGGTGACAACACAGACACAGAATGGATTGCAGCTGGTTCGGAGTCTCTGGGAGATCTTTAGTGCCTCAGCCTTTCATCCATTCCGTAAGACTGTACATTCACCTGCTTATTCACCCTGGTCTCAGTAAACTCATCAGACTGTTTGTCCTCTCTCCTAGGGTTGCCAGTTCATTTGCACTCTGCTCGCCCAGCTGCCCACTTCTCCACACACGCACTCATTCACATTCACTCACACTGCAAATAAAAGATAATTGTATTTATTCCGAGTCTGAGTCTGCTTCTGGGTTTTACCAAACATGTTATTTTTTTTCTCTTAATAATAAACACCTTCATTTAAAAACTGCATTTTGTGTTTACTTGTGTTATCTTTGTCTAATATTTAAATTTGTTTGATGATCTGAAACATTTAAGTGTGATGGACATACAAAAAAAGAGAAATCAGGAAGGGGGCAAACACTTTTTCACACCACTGTATGTAGGTACATTAATTATTTAATGATGGGACAGGACAGGATAAGCTTTGGTCTTCAATCCTGTTCCTTTTCAAACTGCATTTAAATTTTTGTTTTATTCTTGTTTTTATGTTGTCTTATTTGAAATAAACGGAATCAATCAATCAATTGCTGTAAAATTTCAGCTTTTCCTCATCAACTTGCAACTTTTTTGTTGTAAATTTGGACATTTTTCTCGTAGTAGTTTATTTTTGCTAATTTGTTATAACTTTGTTTTTGTTATGCATGTTTGATTTTTTTTTAAACAAAGCCATATGAGCTGGGATGAAGGTTTCACACCTCTTCTGGAGATGGAGCGCGTGCTGCCTTTGTCAACAAAAGCCCAATGTAAAGTTGGCTGCTTCCAACATAAAGTCACTTTCTGTTGTGCCTACTTTCTTAAACAATGTTATGCCTGTATACAGTCTATTTTAATTATGCCAACCACTGAAACGTGTACATCTCATTAGGAAAGTTGCACATTCGCGATCCTCTAAATAAGGTCTCGTTTTTTAATCCAGAACTCCTCGGCTTTTATTTTGTAAATAAATCCATTTCCCGGTTGGTAGTCGCGTGGCTCTTTTGTACCACTGGTCCGCGCGAGGCAGCGCAGCACAACAGCACGCGCTTGGTAGCTGCGGGAGGTGTCGGACCATTCAAAGACAGTGAAGTCCCGGGCAGGGACAGACAGGATCCACATACCGTCTCCTGTCCTACACACACGCACGGACAGCTACCGGCTTTTTTAAAAAGTGCGCCTTTTTCCCGGTTTAACGAGAGAACAACAGGAACTTTGCTCCCCGGAGAGACAGCAGCCGGTGCACCAAGAGCATCAACTGAAACTTCACCGACTCTCGCCTCTTCGTTTCGGGGCGCTGAACTCGCTCAGACCGATATTTTCCCGTTTAAACTGGGCCCAGTTTATCCTCACATCTACTTAAAAAAACACCGAAGCTTCTTTTCGAGGCTGCAGAAGACAGAAGGACAGACTGAGAAGTGGATGTATACCCAGCCATGGATGTAACCGTTTACCCGCCGCCTCCTCAGCCGCTGCCCGCCTCAGACCACACCAGGCTGGGGCAGCTGCCTTACCCCGACCCGGTCTTTGGAAACAGCAAGGTAAGGGTGTGGGGGGGGGGGGGTGGTGGAAAGGAGATATAACCGCTGCATATATGCACCAGATTCTGCGTTTCCACATGACATCAAAAAGGCAGATTTTCTTGTCTCCACTGGTATTTTTTTCCTCGTTTGTCTCTCCCCTCTCCCGCTTCAAGTTTGTAGCGCTTAATTGGCTATTAAACGGTAATTAAATACCTCGTTAAGCTCGAATTAATTAACACAGCATTCCAAAGGTAACTACGTTTTAAGCTCCACTCACCGGCTGCCTTACGTTTCTCTGCTGTTGGAAGTGATGCACTGATGGCCAAACCTGGGGTGCCAGTCTGGCCTTAAATCTGGATTTCAGATGTTTTTGAATACCTCCAATATGATGAACACAATAGCTGTTTTCTGGTGAAATCCTTGTTTTTAAGCTAGTTTTTGCATCATAAAGGAAAGTGAAATAAGCTGAACAAGGAGCAGTAGTTTATCAGAAATTTGCATTTGATCTTTTTTTTTTAATCTTCATTGTAAATTTGTGACTTTTTGTTTCCAAATTTGTGACGTTTTTCTTGTACATGCGAGTTGGTTCACACAAACTTACATTTTTTTTTCTTGTCAATTTGCATTTTTTCTCAATTCAATATGCGACATTTAGTTAGTTTTGGGTATTTCATCTATCTTCGAATATCTTGTACCAACATCTGTTCTGAGTTGGTGCAAGTTTCATGTGAGCTGGTCTGATGACCAAAATTTCCAGTAATTTCAGTTCCAAGTAAATAAGTGGGTAATATGGTCATTTTTTTTTTCAAATGTAAGGCTTTAATTTGGTCAAGTGGCCTTAAAAAGGTCTTTAAAAACCTTAAATTTAACTTCCTTATAGCTATAGACGCCCTGCAAACACCACCAACAACAGAAATGCCACGATGAAATGAGCCCCGCAGTTCAAGTCCAAATGGAGGACGTGGTTAGAATGAAATGGATATAAATAGAATAAAGACTTTAATCTGTTGGCACACTTGAATGAAAAATACTGTATGATCAAGCTGGAAGCGCAGTTGTCTATTCTTCATCCAGAGTGAGGCCAAAGGTGAGAGTCAGATTCACATCAGAAACCTGGAACCTGTAGGGATCCACTGTCTGGCTGCAAGGTGCCTCTATTATATGGATAAATCACGGTCTTATTTTTGAAGTTTTATAAATCCGTCCACATACAGTACAGAGGAATATTTGTAAGCGTAAAGCATGTGCACGAATACAACAGAGACCATGCTGCTTTGACACTGACGAATTGCTTAATTATTTAATTAGGTTTAGCTGATGAGTGCATCCAGCAGAGTTTAACAGCAGATTATTAACCTCACCTGCAATTTCGCGCAATAAAACTGCACACCATCAATTTACTGTTGGGTAGTTTTTAATAGACAAATGAAGACCAGACACAACGCAAATGCACTATTTTACATTACAGTCAATTCACATTTTGTTTTCAGTGATGAAATTCATAAAATGTTTGCTATTTCAGCAATATTACATGTGGTATCAATGAATATAGTAACTGCGGTGATTTGTTGTAGGACGAAGACATCAGCGCAATTACTATATTCATGATACTGCACGACCTTGAGTGTAATAATGCGTTTATACAACAGTTCCACAAGTGCAGTTTAATAAATGACAGCAATACAGGACAAAATATTGATTATATTGACTATATGATTTGTTTGTTTAACCAGTTATTTTATGCCACCAAGGGAAAAAAGTCCCTTCTAAATGTAGCCAGTTAACTGTTGCTAAGCACCTCAGTCAGCATAATACAGAATAGGGCTGAAACAATTAGTCAACGTTGCCGATAATGTCGATCATAAAAATTTGTTGACACAGACTTTTATTGTCTACAAATCGATTAATTTTAAAGTTTATATGCATGCTTTGGGAATGTTCAGTTTGACTGTTCCAGTGAAGAAGAAGAATAGCGCATCATGGTGACATGGAGAGAAAATCACGGAGAAGGCCAGAAGTTTCCAAAGTATGGGAGGACAATAAAAATCTGCGTTGACACATTTTTATGATCGACAATGTCAACTAATCGTTTCAGCCCCAGTTAGCTGGAAGCTGGTGATTCTGGCCACTGTTGAGTCACTGGCATTTTTACAGGTCTTTTAATCTTGTCACCCCGTGTCAAACTCAGCGCAGATCAATGGTGGAATACATCAATCTGTATAGGTCAGTGGTTGCTGCTCTTTGTCCTCCATTACAATGAAGAGGATTGCAAAATGCACCCGACATTTTTTCTTATTGGCACTGCACTGTGTGTTTGTGTGCGGTGGCTGCACTTTTGTTTGTGTGTCGCACTTAGCACCACACAAATTGGGATGTTTTATTTTGGAGGGGACTGTCATGGAAAAATAGAGGAGCAGAGGATAAGTTAATGCAAGGTTCAGGTGAACCTCCGACCTGCGTTGGAGACCGTCCATGGCTTCTCTTATGCTGGGCTCACAGCAGACCCCAACTCCATTCACAGTGCATTCATTTTGTGGCTCGTCTCTGTAGGAGGAGTGTGAGTAAAAGGAAGCTCCATGGAGCGATGAACAGAGAGACAGGCAACCGGCAGCAACTCAGACTCCGGCTCTCAGCTGCACGCAGTTGGACTAGTGAGAGTTTTCTTACGACAGAGAAAAAATGACGTCACTTTGATTAGTTATATATTCCTGTGAAGAACAAATGAAGCTTCTTCTGAGGTTAACTAAACCCCAAATACGTAGACTATTTTTACAGTCTAGTCCAGAGGTGTCAAACATATGGCCCTTTAGTTTGTATGGTGTAGTGAGTCTGTTCTGGTGTTAGGGTTGATTAAGACTGATGGCTGATCAGAATCAGAATCAGAATCAGCTTTATTGGCCAAGTATGCACAACACATACAAGGAATTTGACTTTGGCTAAAAACTTGCTCTCGTTGTTCTCATTGATGTGGAAATGTATATCAATTTAAAATAATTTCTAGATCTTGACAAGTTGTTTTTGTCATAAAGTGAAATGCTATATTATTAATAATTAAACTGCACTACTTGGCAGTCAGTTTTAGAGAACTAACAGATGTTTTTGTCATGCTACAAATTTTTCTCTTGTGCTACATGACTATGAACCTCTGTAGCACCAGTGCTATGAGCAAAAAATAAAGTTAACGTACAGACCTTGATTGTGACATTTTTTGGCCAATACTGGTTCGTTTTTGTTTTCGTCTTCATCAGCAGGGAGACAAAGAAATATGCATTCTAAAAATAACTGAATGGAAATATCTTAAAATGGTTCCTGAATTTGCAGCTGTTGTCTAATGATGTCCATTTTAGGGCAAAATCAACTCCACACAACACTGGCCACTGTCAAAATTTTATTTGCCGATAGGCCGATGTCAGTCAACAAGGTAAATATATTGGCTGATATCAATTTGTCAGCCAATATATCTGTGCATCCCTACGGTTTTATAATTATTTTATCATTATTCAAATACTACTTGGAAAAAATAAACAGTGAATTACAGGGATGACCATTTACAATTGTATTAACATCAGTCCTGTTTATTGGCAGAGGTAATGTACATCATATTTTTAAATGATGTCCGTAACCAGGGGTGTCCAGTCATGTGCCATGGAGGGCCAAGACCCTGTAGGTTTTCTCTCCAGTGAAAGCAAGTATTTTCACTGTTTAGTGGGAAGGAATTCAGTGAAATCACCTGTTGGGGCTGGCTGGAAAGAAAACCTGGGGGGTCTTGGCTGTCCGTGGTGCATGATTGGACACCTCTGTCCTTAAACATACAGTCAGAAATATTGTGAAGATTTTTCAAGCTATACTTGGCTTTTAAAATACATTTTATACTCTTGATTAAGATATCTGGAGTGAAGACCCTCAGTTGTGTTACAAATGTAGGGCAGGGATGTATAGTGGGGGTGTCATTGACCAATTGTCCCTTAAACTTTGGGGCTCTCATCTATGCCCAGATTTGATAACAGCCTTCTTTTTGACCAGAAATACACAAATGTGAAGGTGGCGCCTAACTGCATCCCTATTGCACCCTATTTCCCGGCATCTCTTATTGTGCTTTTTTGTCTGATTATGCCTCGGTGAAAACGGAGGCAATCACTCAGTGCGTCTGTGTGTAGGTTGTTTTGTGTGTGTGTATATATATGTATCCGTCTGTCCGCCTGTCTGTTTCAGCTCGCCCAGTCAAAATTAAGTGCAACTGAAGACTTGTATCATTGCATTGCCATATTTTCTCAACTTTTAATTTGCCAGAATTCCGGAATAAAGCTTTGTTTTCGAAATAAACACACATTTAACTCACCTTTACTGTCAATGGAGCCAGGAAAAAATGTATTGTAATAACTATGCCGGGCCACTAGAGGTGGCAGTGCAGCATTTTTATAGCACAACAGCATGTTTTTATGCCTCAGTGAAATGGAGAGGCATATGGTCATCGCTCAATGCGTCTGTGTGTGTGTGGTTGGTTATATCTGTCTGTCTGTCTGTTTCAGCTCGCCCGGTCAAAATTAAGGGGAACTGAAGGCTTGTATCATTGTATATTTTCATTCATTCATTCATTCATCTTCTTCCGCTTCATCCTTTTCGGGTTGTGGGGGGGCTGGAGCCTATCCCAGCATCCTTGGGCGAGAGGCAGGGTACACCCTGGACAGATCGCCAGTCCATCGCAGGGCCAACACAGAGAGACAGACAACCATTCACTCTCACAGTCATACCTAAGGACAATTTAGAATCCCCAGTTTTGATGCCAATTAACCTAACTTGCATGTTTTTGGCATGTGGGAGGAAACCGGAGAAATCCCAGAGTAAACCCATGCAGACATGGGGAGAACATGCAAACTCCACACAGATCACTGTTGGTCGGGGGCTGGGATCGAACCCAGGATCCCCCGGCCAAGGGTGAGTTACTGTGCTGCCGCAGTGCTAACCACTCCGCCACCGCGCCGCCTCGACTTTTAATTTACCAGAATTCTGAGAAAAGGCTTTGTTTTCGAAATAAACACAAATTTAACTTACATTTACGCCAATGGAACGGTATTGTAATGACTATGCCGGGCCACTAGACACAGCAGTACAAGTCCCAACATTCCTCGGCCACAAATGGTTGCAGCGAACTGTGCATGTGCCCGGAAACTTATGCCAGAGGGAAGTACTGAGCAGTGCGCCAATACTGGGTGAACAAATGCCCGTGTTTTTGCCTGTCTGTTTTCTTCCTCTACCACTAAACAGCAGAAGTTCCTGTTCGTCTTGATTGCCATTGTATTCACGTACCTTCATCGCCTCCGCCACTTAAAATGTCTGCCACTGTGTTCTTCTTTTGTGTTTGGATTACAGCTGTTCAAATCAGGTTGGTGGTTCTTGGCTGCCACCGACAGTACGGGCATGTGAACTGCAGATTATTTTCACTGTGCATGCGTTTACTTCAAAACTACGGGATGGATTTGGATGAAATTTTTACCAGAGGTGGTCCTTGGGTGAGAGAGAAACCCATAAGATTTTGTTAATGATTCCAGAACGCATACCTTCACCAAGGCTCTTATCTTCTCACAGTGTGTTAGCAAGAATACTCCAAAACTACTGGATGGATTTGGATGAAATTTTTACCAGAGGTGGTCCTTGGGCTAGAGAGGAACCCATAATATTTTGGTGATAATCTGAGAATGCATACCTCCGCCAAGGCTCTGGCACCGAGGCATGAGCACCTTGGTGCTTTCATTTTCACGTTTGTTAAAATATAATTACATAACTACATTATAAATTAATCAATATAACTAGTTAGTCAGAATAAGGGCAAATCTTTGCACATTCTGGATGTTGTTGAAGCCCCAGGGCACTTTGGATAACACAATGCATGAACAGGGCAATGACCAGAATGATTCTGGTAGAGAGGTGGTAGGATTCTGATACAGAGTTAAAGCTGATTCAAAGCATTAAACTTAGTTTCTTCCTTTGTGTCTCCAGATACACAAAGTCTTCAAATTTTCCACCTGATATCAAACATCTAAAAGGTGTTAAAATGTAGGCTCGATGGATCTTTCCTACACGATGTCACTAGTTTTGCCCTCTGTACAGATTTAGGTCACACACTTTCATTTCTGAGTCCAACTTTATAGTTCAAAGTAATTCTTTCATACTATTTCTATATTTCTAAAAGCTGTTAAGATACAGTAGCTTACATAACAGCCATAGCCCAAACCTAAAAAAAACCCCAACAATATATGGCAGTCCCCTAAGGAGTCACTTTCATATGTTGAAGGTCATGATAAAAAAAGACCTTAGTACCTTGCTTATCTGCTAAATTGAAATATGCAAGTTTAATGCAGTTTTTCAACATGAAATTGGGTGTTTGCGGTGAAAGTGAAGCAAGGACAGGAACTAGGGTGTCTATGCTAAAATACATGAACATTTACTTTATAAGATTAGATATTAAATAATCATGTAGGTCATTTGTTGTAACGATCAGCTGCTGTAATTAACTGGTTCAGAATTGTTTGGGTTTTTTTTTCAATCCCATTGAAGCATGTCACTGTATTGAACTTTATGTGGTTATAGTTAAGTTTTGCCCTGCCATCTTAATGAACCTGTTTGCATAACGACTGTCCTCAGTGGTAGAGTTGGAATATGTTCTGCTTTTGGTCAAGAGACAGAAGAGAAAGCAGAGTGGCATTGAAAACTGGTGCAGTAGTGATATGTCTAGCCTGATATTTGAGGAAAATGCCTAACTGGATGGACCAAAGCACGCTAGTTACTGAACTTCTGAAGTAAGAGCTAGCTACAAAAAAATGGTAGAATATTTTGATTGAGTACACAAACACAGGTCGTTGAACTCTTCCAAATACTCTTCTGTAGTGCTGGGCGGTATGACCAAAAATATATATCATGGGTTTGTTTTTTTTTTTGATTGTGACGGTTTTCACAGTATATCACTTTTTTTAAAACCATGACAGGGCCTTTCATTAGGAATATGCTATATACAAGCATTTAATCATTTACAGTATATTACATGATGGCTTTGATTTGCTTTGCAACACAAGCTGACATAAAATACGAAGGAATCAATATGAGTGAAATAGTTGAATGATCTTAATTGTGCAAGCTGCAACATAATAAAAACATATTGGGGAAAAATAGAATTAAAATATTTCAGTATTATTCTTCAAAAACTATCCACCTTATTCCTAGGCCCCATGATACCTTGCGTGAATTATGGTGGTAACTTCCGGTACTAGTTTAGAATGCATGGTTGTCACTGAAACGGGACACTTTTCCTTTTTAAAAAACAATGACTTCGGCATCAGAAATGCGGGAACACGGCCTTTTGCACCTCAAAAACAGTAATGTAATCATACCACTTCCCAAGACTATCTAGGGATAGGAAGATGACTTTAAAAAGTGGCCTGGAAGACAGTAGTTCTGTTTGTTAGCACTGCTGCTAATATGCTAACGCTGTAAACAAATAAAAGCTCTGAGATATATCAATGTCTCCACCGCAATGAAGTTGGCTGTATTTTGATAAAATATGTTGGACATAATCAAATTTACCTTAGAGTAGACGTAGAATCTAGTCAGAACCACAAAGAACCACAACACCGTGTTTGGGTGTTTTAATGTCGGGATAAATACAGACAGCTGCAGCTGTTTGTTCTACCCCGAAATTAAAATGCTCATGCTGCTGTCATGCCATGAATGCTTGTTATTTAACTGAACATGTACAGACATTTTCTGACAACTGTTCAGAATTTTATTGACCTATATTTTGTGATAATTTAAAAATTAATGCATGCTGAAGTCCATATCGTTCCAAGGCAGTACAACGAATGCAAAAAACTCCCCCAAAAAACTATTTGATATCTTTCTTAAATCGTTAAGTCTTAGGAAGCAAACTGTTACTAGTTTTTATTTATTATTTTACTTCATGCAGCCTTCATTCTGGTGACATATATAACACATAAACATCAAATCTGTGACATTCATACAAGTGAAAACATACTTGCTGTGCTCTTGTCTGTCCTGTGTCTGTACCACCGATCACACCAACAGTCCTTTTCCATTTTCAGTGCATCATCTACGCATTGCCAGTGAGAAGCCTCCATTTATACAGTCTATGGCACAAACACGAACACCAGCAACAAGTACCAGAACTATGCCAAAACATACAAAAAATACAAAAACTACAAGTGCTGAAATTAGCTGCCACTTGAGTGTAAAACATGTATGTGGACAATACATTAAAAAGAATTTGAAAAACTTTAAAAACGCTATTTTAAATCCCCTGCTACTCTACTCTTGCTGACTGATTTAACACTACTTCAGCCGAAACCGGAGGTCCCGGCCATAATCGTTCCTATAGCGGCACCCCCAGGAATAAGGTGGATAAATCTAAATCTAGATTTATCTAAATCTATATGTTGTCTTGTATCTGTCCACAACGGGTCCCTCTTGCAAATGAGACCGTGTGTGTCAATAGGATTACCTGTATAAATAAAGGTTAAATGAAAAAAACAAAATATAAACTCCAAGAGATATTTCTCTCTATTGGACAACACAGAAATAAGCTTATTATCTCAGATTATGCATTTATTTATGAAGGGCCCACTCTGAATGGGGCCAGTCAGTCTGTGCTGTTCTGAAGGAGATTGTTCCCTCACCTCTGCCACTGTCCTCAACTCACTCTGTCTACAGTGGAGTGCATCTGTTTAACTATATGCCTTCATACGATGCAACAATACTTCTGTCATTAAGAGATGGATGATCAAATCAACTGTATTAAAATCACACGGGCATGCACCCCGAGCATTTACGTTAATTCCATTCTTAGTGATACTGGGGGGCCACAGAGACACCGGCACTTCTGCCCGCTAGGTTGCACTCTTCCTTAACAGGGAAGGAGACTTGGCTGGTTACTGCATCTGGCGGTCACAACAGATCCATGGTAATATCCACGGCTGGACCACACACACATGCACGCACGCACGTACGCACACACACAGAGTCTCACATGCAACCCGTAAGAGTTCTTAATCTCATCTGCACAATCACCTTCTACTTCTTTTTTTTAATTGTTGTTGTTGCTTGTTTTGTGGCAAATGAATGAAAAGAAAAAGGAAACGTGACCTACCAAATTTAGTCTCTGATCCCTGATTTCCACTGACAGAAGTTAGGTTCTGTTAAGACTATGATGCGCTTGCCGAATCAGATATCTATAATAATATAATTAGATTTATATGGCGGTGTACATGTCAAGTGACATCTCAAAGCGCTTACAGTGAGTCCATTATTCATTTACTCCAGACAGACACTGATAGTGGTAAGCTACCTCTGTAGCCACAGCTGCCCTGGGGCAGACTGACGGAAGCATGGCTGCCGTGCCAACGGCCTCTCCGACCACTTATACACATTCGTACCCAGTGCCATGAACACTGGAGGCAAGGTGGGTAAAGTGTCTTGCCCAGGGACACAATGGCAGGATGGCAGGGGAGAGTGGGATTTGAACCACTAACCCTCTGGTTATTGGACAACCCACTCTACCTCCTGAACCACTGCCGCCCCAATAGATAGTTCCCATTCTAGTCAGTGGTAGTCTTTCCACCAGATATGGTGCGTTGCCCCACAGATCCAGATCTCCACAATGGATTGCTAAAAATTTGCAACAGATGTATTCTTGATGGCTGCTGCCAGCAGGCAAGGATGTGCTGTGGTGTCTACTGTATCTAATGACTCCTCTTTAAAAAAAATATTTAAGGACCTGCTTTTAAATATTGACTGTTATTTTCTGAGGTCTACACTTCCACCACTATATTCAAGACCACAAATGTGTGTAGTGACTTTGATCTAATATAAAGCCACTCTGAGGCTAAGCTGGGTTCCACTAATGATGTATCAATGAGTCCCGCAAGTCCACCTGGTATTTGTTTTAACTCATTTATTGAAACAAAAATAATAATCAGCTACTCCTTGGTACAGATTGATTAAATTAATTCCAAAAAGTAACTGACAACAGTGGTTAAAAGAAAGTAAAGGGCGTTACTCAACCCTATTGTGTGCCAAGAAAAACCACCACTGCAGTGCATTGGTGAATATATCGGTCAAAGGATGTTGAAGATGGAGCTGCCATGCAGGAGGAAAAGAGGAAGACCACAGAGAAGATTCATGGATGTAATGAAGGAGAACATGGAGAAGGTTGGTGTTACAGTGGAAGATTCAAGGGATCGGGTGAGATGGAGGCGGATGATCCTTGACCCCTAAAGGGAGCAGTCAAAAGAGGGAGAATCCTTGTTCATCTACCAAGACTTGACCATCTAAGTCATTCTTTGACGTTATTTTAGCTTATTTTACTCTGACCAGAAATGAAGGCAGCTTGTGGCTGTTAGCAGTTTAGCCATTCACTTATTCAGAGTTGTTTCTATGCCTATTGTACTCCAGGGACTGGTCATATCCTATCGGAACACTGAGACCACACACACCTGTCCACCACTGATGTTTTATTTCATTCATTCTTTCAGACAAGTTTACATTAGTTGGCTCAGACTGTGTTTGCTACTAGAGCTGGGAGCTAGCCAGCTAACATTGTCCAGTGACATTAGCAACATCCTAAGTAACATAAGAAGGGAGGGTGGGGCTAACTGGGGCACATGAACATTTATAGAGATGTACTAAGCATGTCGTTCTGAGGGAGGCTGCAAAAGATGATTCACAATGGTGATGTAAATAGTTGACCATTTGATTTCATTAAGACCTGTGGGATCTGTCAATGTGGAAAAAGTGCGATAAATGGTACCATTAAGAGTTCAGTACTCATAATGCACACTGATTTGGAGCAGACACAAAATGATCAGGAATATATTCTTAAATTATGATTTGTGATTATTTTTTTCTTTAAACGCTGTAGGATGTTTCATGACTCAACTCACTGTTCAGTAGTCAAGCGTCATGTGTGGAACGGCTGCACATAGTTTCACATTATGTTGTTGCCAACAAATGTATTTGAGAAAGAGGAGAGATTAAAGATAGAGGCTGTGGATGTGGAAAGAGAGAGGAGTGTGTAGTTGAGGGGGTAGGGCAGAAACAGAGTTGTTGGGGGTAGGGATGTTGTAGATGAGAAAGAGAGCGTATGTAGTGGGGGTGGGGCCACTAAGGTTTCTACTATATTTCTGTGTCTTTTGATTCATGGCTCTGTGGGCCTGATAGACGAGATCATATTACTGCATGCAGGAGCAGAGCAAAAAGGCAGGAAGTAGGAAGCAGAAAAGGAATAAAAGGAGAAAATTAAAAAAAAGACAACAGTGTCGGAAAGAGAGATGTGCGCATTTTCAAACTAAGGGTGGTGGGATACATATTTCTCCTTAAATTTTCCCATTTTGTCATATTTTTGATACTTGTGATATTATTTTGGAGCCATATATGAGCTGCATGGATGTGTGCGTATACACCCTAATCCAACGCTGTTACGTCCTAAGCTACGAAGTCCTTCATCCTTCATGCGCTGTCTAAACATAGTCAGTTGCATTGCTTGTTACCGGCTAAGACAGCAAGGCTTGGGTTGTTTTTACCTTGTCCCTTATGTGTCATGATAGAATGTGGTCTTAAAGACACCTGCTGCAGTGGGAGCTTTCGCACAGGTGGCTTTGAGCGCGAAGAGCAGGTGTTTAAATGTCTGTCAGAATATAGTTGCACAATTTTAGAGATGAATTCTAGTTGAGCTCAAAGGCAGACTAGTTTGACTGATGTTTAAAGGGCATCACATTACACCCCCAGTATGACATTCTTCTCCTTTTTAATATATTTGTTGTTCTTAATAGTTGACAGCTGATGTGAATTTGACTGCAGCTACAAGCGATTATGAAAACAATATAATTGAGATGGAAAAATTATCACTGTTTCGCATTGACTTTTGCCATAAAGCTCATTTCTTACATTGTTATGAATAAAGTGGTGCACCATAGGCCAGTTGGTTAGACTTTGGGGGTGATCCTGATCACCAAATAAGAGAGGAAATTAGGTCCCTTTTTGGAGGCTGCACTCCGAGTGCATTCTAGATTATATTTCTTATGTCTTCCAAGGTAAACCATTTGCTAAGAGGATCATTAAAGTGTGGCCCCATTGTCGCATATTTCACTTAATGCCCTGCAATACAAATATCATTTCCCATTTTATGGCTCCATTTTTGTACACTTTGGTTGCGGTAACAAATTCAGTTTTGGTAGTAAATCATGGCCTGTAGCATAACACAGTATGCCTTTACTCAAAAATAGTTATGTGGTTCAAGACTCAAGATGTGCTCTGCTTGCTAGTGATGAAGCCGTCATAGTCTTCATCAACCCTACAGTTCCCTTAAATTTGAGATACGTGCCATACAAAAATAAAATGTGTAAATATGCAAATTATTCTGAGTGAAATAATGTAGTGTCAAGTGTAAAATAAAAGAATTAAAATGGGGGGGGGGGAAATCATGATTGCATGAATAAAGGAAAGTAGGAAAGGAAGGAAAGGGGGCACTGAGAGAGCGAGGGGGTCTAATGTAAACACCATGATTGTGAAAGCTGGGTGAGGTATTTCTAAAACAAATACAGAAGAAGAGGGAACATGGAGGAAGGAAGAGGGCATGGAAGACTTTGAATGGGACAAAAATGGTAGATTTAGGAATGTGAGTAAAAGGAGTCAAGAGAAAAAATATATGTATGGTAGGGCTGCAACTAACAGTTATCTTGGTAGTTGACTAATCTAACATCTATTTTTTCAGTTAGTCAACTAATGGCGATTATTTCTGTCATGTCTGCTAGCTCAGCTTCTTGCTGGCACAGCTCGTGTTCGGGGCTCCAGGTCATGTTTTACCTCACCTGTTTGAGCCTGCACATCTGTGAATATCACTTAGTCGTCAGTCTCTGCCTTAATATAATATAGCCTATTATAAAAAGTTGCCATAGCTAAATAAAATAACGACCCATCAAACAAGAGCTGGAAACTTGAACTTGACAATTTAATCAGAAGTGTTTGTAGTAACACAATTAAATAATAGATGTTAAAAGGGTAAAAACTCAAATAGCAGCTCTACTGCTCCGTAAAGGCTGTTGTAGCTGCGTGTTAAAAACAAACTAGAGTAATATTCAACTCCATTAAAGTAAAAAAAGAAAATAAGCTAGTTCTGAGGCCCCACCCCCTCTCTCACATGCACAGAACTGAGGACCTTTTAATTATCACTATAACTCACCTGACTTTGCGCTCCTCACTCTCATGTATATCAACCCATCTGTGAAATCACTACTGTACATGTTTTTTTTTTTAGATTCCTGTATTAGTCCCACAATGGGGAAATTACAGGGCATCCACATGAGTGGATGAGGCAGCCGCTGGTGCAGCGCCCAACCCTTTCACCATTCACACACACATTCACACACATTCACACCTGGGGCCACTTTAGAGTCTCCAGTTAACCTAACTTGCATGTTTTTGGCATGTGGGAGGAAACCGGAGAAATCCCGGAGTAAACCCACGCAGACACGGGGAGAACATGCAAACTCCACACTGATCACTGTTGGTCGGGGGCTGGGATTGAACCCAGGATCCCCCGGCCAAGGGTGAGTTGCTGTGCTGCTGCAGTGCTAACCACTCTGCCACCGTGCTGCCCATATGTGACCCGTGCTGGCAAAATGAGTCGGAATGCGCACCGTGTCATTACGAGCTGCAGGCAGAAGTCATAAATCATGACTTTTTTTTTTGTTTGCTAGCGGCAAGTCCCGAGAAAACCCCCATGAGTGCCTGGTATCATTGTAAAGCTTAGAAATCGTTCTTTCTAAAAATACATGTTTTGGCAGAAGACGTAACTCTTGACCGATTGAACGTGAGTTTTAAACCTAGCCAAAATGTAAACAAATCATCCTTTTCCGGTGTCCATTTTTGCGTACTTCCTACAAATTAAATATCATTTTGAAGGTCTTTCAATACAGAATATGGAAAAAAAACATTACCTCAGTTTTGATAATTTCCTCAAAGTGACTCATTTTGCCAGCGCGGGTCACATATCTTCCATAATCCTTGGGCCATTTTACTCCATTATGTGTTCTGCACTCTGCACTCCTATGTATGTAGTTCCACCCGTAAAGCCACTACTGTACCTGTGTATATACCTATAGGCTAGTTGTTATTTTTACTTTTACCTTTACTTCAGTTGTATGGTTAATCGTGTGTTCTGTAACTGTTTTAATTTCAAATTCTTCTCAGTTACTTTATTGTGCAATAGCCTGGTGGAGCACCCACAATTTTGTTGTGCTGTAGAACTGCACAGTGACAATAAAGCCTGTTCTATTCTATTCTATTCTATTCTATTCTATTCTGTTCTATTCTATTCTATTCCAGGGTTTCCTCTGGTAACATTTCTTGGTGGCGGGCCACCTTGCCAGAAAGTTTACTGCCACGCCAAGATGGAGATATGAATTTAAGAAAAATATATGAAGCAATGACTTTCCACAAGCCCGCACACGAACAACGCGCGTGGCCATCATCCACACGAAGTTTAGAAGCGCCCCGCCCACTCAAGCTTTCCAGTCAGTCAGCAGGCAGTGTCTTGCTAGCGGCAGCAGCATCTTTGTGGAAAAGGAGTGAAAACCGGAAAGTCAAACAGCAGAAATGGACCCTATTGAAGAGAAACTTCGTGAAGAAGTCCACCGTTTCTTCGTTGGTGAAAATCCTGGTGCGTCAGCGCCTTGGCGCTACCTATCGGGCGGGAGTGAAACTACAAATGATGGTTGTGTGCATGTGTCAACCGCTTGGCCTGGGTAGATGAAAAAAGTGAGCATGGACAGCGCCACATGCGTGCCGGGCTCGTCCAAAGCCTACTCGAACCAAGGCGGACTAGAGGGGAAATGCAGCATAATAAGGCTTGACTGTCCGACAGAAACATGAGTTTGTTAAAGTACTTTAAACGCGGAAAAAAAAATCATAAGAGATATGTAAACACTGGAGTCATTTATCATGGTTTTAACCCGGTGGAAACGGGAGCAATAATGGAAGAGTCGCTTGGCTAAGAGATGTGGTTAGAATTCATATGCAGCCAGCTTCATATGGAGGGAAAGGCAAGGGGGGCTGATGAATTGCTGAGGAGATATTTCACCAGCCACTACAATATTAAGTTATGTTCCCAATTATGTACTTGGCAAGTTAAGATGACCGAAATTCACGAAGTCAGTGGCTTTAATCCGTCAGCAGCCTTCAGACAAACTAAACGTGTCAACATTTGGATTTCAAAATAAGGGAGGTTTTTCTTGGCAGTGAGGAGATTTCTAAAAAAAAACAACCTATAAATATATAGAAATATTATAACAGAAATAACGGCATCCTTGGTCATTTAAGTTAATTTAAATCATTAAATACAATTTTATTAATATTTTTTTCTTTGTGATGAGAGTTAAATTGTTGTTCTGTTCTGACTGCAAAATTATGGTCAAAAATATAAATTGTTATAAAGAAAAAGTAAAAAAAAAATACCACAGTCTTTTAAATTTATTTAAAAAGCAGTAATTTTATTTTTAAAAACAGACAAAAATAAGCCATAAAATAATCCACAAATTTATAATAAAGTCTCAAATGTACAAGAAAAGTCAATTTTACAAGAGGAAATTACAAATTTGAGGAAAATGGTTTCAAATTTAGATAAATTTACAGAGAAAAGTAGAAAACTATAATAAAATTGTTATAAATTTTTGAGAAAAACCTCAAACCTTCAAGATTGAAATCATTACTCAAGTTTTAAGTGGCTGCTCTTTGTACTCTTAACTAGAAATTTTTGGTTGTCTCCTTTAATTTACATGGGACTTGATATTTTCTAACCTGTTTGTATACTGCCATAGACAGAGAGAGAACCTGAATTAGACAGAGTTCAGAGAGGGCAAGATGAGACAGAAGAGAGGAGCCAAGGAGAGGGAAGTGTTCAGGCAGAGCATCCATGAGAGGTGAGAGCAGAGGGAGGAGAGAAGGATGACACCAGTAAAAGTCCAAACACAGGACGTCTGGGTGGGACCCCAAATGGCCCAATATTCCAACATTCAAGCCTTGGTTGTACAAGACTTCAAATCGTAAGTTCCATATGCACGGCAGTGACTCAGGAGGTAGAGCAGGTCGTCCAGTAACCGGATGGTTGGTGGTTCGAATCCCGCTCTCCTCAGATATCCTGCCGTTGTGTCCCTGGGCAAGACACTATACCCACCTTGCCTCCAGTGTCCATAACACTGGGTATGAATGTGTATAAATGTTCGGTGGTGGCCGGAGAGGCTGTTGGCGCGGATTGTCAGCCTGCCCCAGGGCAGCTGTGGCTACAGTAGTAGCTTGCTACTACCATTGTCTGTCAGGAGTGAATGAATTATGTATCTGTGAAAAGCATCTTTGAGTGTCTATGGTAAAGTGCTATATAAATCTGATGCATTATTATATGCAATTTAAAAAGAAATAAACAGTATAAAATTAACATATTCATACAAATGTGTTTTCTGCCCCCCCCCCCCCCCCCCACCGGAAAAAAATGTTGCCACCGTGCCAAGGTCTTTAAGCCAGAAGAAACACTGAATTCTATTCTATTCTATTCTGTTCTATTCTATTCTAGTCCATCCTGTTTGAAACCTTGCTGGGTCTAGGAGTTTAGAAGTTTAATTAGGCTTCAGATGAAAATTAAAATAACTTCTTCCTGTCCAAAATAATAAATATACTTTAAATATCAGTGCAGGAATATGAGCCTCCACTACACATAGAGTGAAATATTTAAGCTGTTTTAAATTTATTTTTGATGATTATGATTATCTTTTTTTTAATTAAATTACAAATCATGCTATTCTGATTTACTGAGATGTACTAATATTCAGAATGAAGGCTGATATTACGGTGACAATAATAGAGAATATAAAAAAAGAGTAAGTTGCTCATATAATTCACCCATTTACTGCAGTTAACACATTAGCTAGCGTAACGGAAGCAGCTCAGCTGTCAGCAACCATCATGAGAGAGATTATTGTCCAACAGCAGGTAAACTATTTAAACGCCACATACCAATAGTGTGGTCAGTTTTCTAAAGCTGAGAGAGCTGCTCATTGAAAACAAGAAGTGCTAACATTACTTGCTAACCTTATCAGTGCAGTCCACTGACAGGTGGCCGGAGATGGAGGAACGGAGAGGAGGAGGGAATGGATGCATCGCTGTACTGCAGCTGTGATATGACGAACTGCTTTAGTCTCTATATTTAACTTGCTTAATTTATTTATAATTTATTTATTTTCGGTAAAGTCCTCCCATACTTTGGAAACTTTTAGCCTTCTCTGTGATTTTCGCTCCATGTCACAATGATGCATTCCTCTTCTTGTTCGCTTGAACAGTTAAACTGAACATTCCTATGGCATACACATAAACTTTAAAATTAAACAATTTGTCGACAAAAAAAGCTGCATCAACAAATTTTTATGATCGACGTTATCGACAACGTCAAATAATTGTTTCAGCCCTAATGTATGGTCGATGAATATTTCAGAATTTGGTTAGAGTAACATTTTATTTTTCACACGTCCAAAGTCATGAAATGTTTTACTTAGGGATGTTAATGATTAATTGACTTTTGATTAATTGTTGATAAGAATTTAGTTGACTAAATTAAATTAATTGTCAATTAACTGATAACTCTTTAGTCTTTTTCAATGGGAGCTTATTATTAATGTAGTGGTGTCACTGTCCAGATGGGGGCGCACACAGTCACCCACTACTGCATTTCAACCAAAAAAAGCAGAAGAAGACGCCAAGTCCCCAGCATGCATGTGCTGTGCAGAATGAAAAAATTCACCCTTTCAGGTTACGTTGGACAGCCACAAGAAGTTCCAGTGTCACGTTCCAATGCCCACCCGCCTGCTTCAAATCAGCAGGGCGGAGAAACAGACCGCAGTAAGGAAAAAGACTACATGAGTGCAAAAACCCATCCCCGCTGCCTTCAACCTGTCACTAGACGAAAAGCAGACTGGATTCAAGTTACCACTAAGATAACAGACAACAGAGGGAGCCCAGCTCGTTCTGGGTTTTCCTGGATTGCCAAGGTACTGAGATAGTGTTTAACATGCAACAGATGAAGCAGCTCACAATTTATTTTCCTGTTAAAACAGTCTACTAGTGCATCTCAGTAAAGTTAGAATGTGAAAGTTATTTTTTTCCTAATATAACTTAAAAAAGATAAATTTTATGATATTGGTAATAGTGTTAAAAATAAATAAACTAGAAAAGCACTCGGAGAGCGCAGACCTCCGCCAAGCGCCACAGTTCCCCCCATACAGTGTTTTACATCATAAATATTAATCCTACATTTATTTTGTCTAACTTTATAGATTCCTTGACCATGAAAAAAATGCCATTGGCAAGTGGCATATATTAGCTATACTGTGATGCTTGTTTTGTTTGTTTGTTTTTTTTCCAAGTGTTCTGACGGATCACCATCAAAATCTAATCATCTGTAGGATACCCCATTTGTGACAATCTCTGTAAATTTCATGAAAATCCGTCCATAACTTTTTGAGTTATCTTCCTAACAAACAAACAGACAGACAAACCAACGCTGATGAAAACATAACCTCCTTGGCGGAGGTAAAAAAAACCCAGGACATTTGTAATTTACTGAGATGTACTGAGATGAGACATACCAGCACACAGTACACACTACAACCTTGCATTTCACCCTGCGTGTTATAACTCTCCTTGGTACAGTCAGTACTATCCATAGACTCATAAGGATCATCATCTATTTAACCTAGTAGTAGTCTATGTAGTATATAAAGTTATGTAAGCATTTTTTTTACTTCCCTGGGTAACTCCTTTTTCTATTATGCTGTGTGCATTTCTGTTGGTTTTGGGGTGTCTACTGTGTCATGCTGCTGTAACACTATAATTTCCCAGTTTGGGATCAATAAAGTCTAATTCTCTCTCTCTCTCTCTCTCTCTCTCTCTAGGTCTTTTTGCATTTTTGGAATGTACAATAAAGCCTTTTTTAAAAGTCAAAGTCTCTCTCTCGCTCTCTCTCTCTCAAATTAGTTAAACTACAAAAAAATGCCATTGTCTGTAGTAAAAAAATGCAAATGGTGCAATAAATCATTAAGGAATAGGATGTTCACGTTTTCAGTATATCAGAAACAGTAATTAATTTTTTATATGTTAAAGATGAACTGTATTGTACTGAGGGAAATTCATATTTTCAGGAAAATTGCCACTTATCAATTAATTGTTAATCAGTCAATAAGGTGAATCAACTAATGATTAATGAATTAATTGATAACTTGCATCCTTAGTTTTACTATTAACCTAAAATAGTATGCTATGACCAGTTATGCCTTTAGTGTAACATCATCATTTCAATTTTTTTTTAATAAAATAATACAACAGCCATCTTAATTTTCTCTGTAATGCTGAGTGTTGAGGGGGAGCTAGTGTTGCCGTGCTGCTTCATGACAAAAAGAGAAATCTTTTTAATACAGTCTTGAAAAACTGAAAATAAATATTCAAAGTAGGGCTGGGCGATATGAAAAAATTCCAGTCATGATAATTTTTTTCCACATTGGTATATAGTATAATTGCAGTATGAATCAAATCACTATTTCTGTCAAGCTTAAAGGGTCCTTTTTACTCCTGAGATCTGAAGCTATAACAAGATTAATTTTAAATATTTATTTTCTGTCAGAAGTTGAACTTGACAAATGTAGTGTAGAACATTATACAACTGTATTTCAAATGATTTTAAAACAAAAGTAATTATAAAACATAAAATATAAATATTTTATAATCCTCTGCTCATCAACTTACCCATAGCTGAGTGAAGTACATGCCCAAAGCACTGGAGCCTTTGTCCCACTGTCTGTCATGATGCAGACTTGTTTGTCTTCACTCAGTCTCCAGGATGCGAGTGCTTCGGTCAGTCCTAAATGACTTCACCTGTATGGTCTTCAGGAAGGTTTGAAGACATTTGCTTTTCAAATTTCAATCTTGAGCAATGAAGTGGGCAGTGAGGCTCATAAATGGTTCAGATGTGCCACTTGACCACAAATCTGACGTAGTAGCGAAGTGTGGCAGACTTTGCAGCTCCTTTTCAACCGTTTCTCTACATTCTGTGTACAGCTGGGAAAGTGCTGTCTGGGAGAAATGTTTACGACCAGGGAGTTGGTAACGAGGGTCACTTACTTTAATCAGTTGCTTAAATCCAACATTCTCTCCGCACTACTGAATTCCTCGGACCCTTCTTTTTAACAATCTCCTTGTCTGTTGAGCATTGGGTGGCGCCCGTTTCGGTGTCTTCTTTGGGGCTGCACGGTGGCGCAGTGGGGCTGCACGGTGGCGCAGTGGTTAGCACTGCGGCAGCACAGTTTACCCTTGGCCGGGGGATCGTGGGATCGTGGGTTCGATCCCAGCCCCCGACCAACAGTGATCTGTGCGGAGTTTGCATGTTCTCCCCGTGTTGCGTGGGTTTACTCCGGGATTTCTCCGGTTTCCTCCCACATGCCAAAAACATGCATGTTAGGTTAATTGGCTGTTCTAAATTGTCTCTAGATATTTGTTTCCTATAGGCCCTTAGAATAGAGGGTTAGTATTAATGAAAGCGCTTTGAGTGGTCTTTGTGACTAGAAAAGCGCTATATAAGTGCAGTTTAGTTAGTTAGTTAGTAGTTAGTAACACTGTCACTGGACTTTTCATTAATGTTTTCTATCATTTTCTTTTTGACCACACTCCAACTTCTACATGGCTGCGCTAGCCCAAACATTAGCAGTTGTGCTAAGCCCCGACTATTGGTCCTACGTGCCTACGCATGCTGTTGGTGTGTTTGTTTATTGGTAATTTATTAGGATCTCTATTAGCTGCAGCTAATAACTGCCGCTATTCTTCCTAGGGTCCGAAATTCAGGTCATAACCAATACATACGTATAGTATAACACATATACACGCAGCGACCGGCAGCTGGTGGCTTGTCACCAGACTGCAAAACAAATCTACCTACGGGTACAAAATAAGTACAAAAAAAAAAAAAAAGCACTGGCATTTATCATGGTTTTACCCCGCTGGAAACGGGACCCATAATGGAAGAGGTGCTTAGCTAAGAGATGTGGTTAGAATTCAAATGCAGCCGGCTTCATATGAAGGGAAAGGCAAGGGGGACTGATGAATTGCTGAGGATATATTTCACCAGCCACCACAATATTAAGTTATGAGACTGGCAATTTCTCTCTTTTCTCACACGAGCAGGCGTGCCATTTTTATTCTCCAGCGGCAGTGACAGAGCAACAGCTAAAAACGCTAGCTCTAAACTGAGGTCCTTCAGCAGCTGCCTAGAGAGGTGCCTGATGAGAAAGCCTGAGCGCACAACTGTAACGGCCGTTGCTAAACGACCGGCCATTTATGTCTGCACTAAGTGGCCAGGAGCCACTTATGCCTGTTTTCCACTAGCCCAGCACACCTCAGTACCTTGCTGGTATCTTTTAACTTCTCCCCAAATACATTAGAATGGTTTGCATCTTATCTCCAGAATAGAGAACAGTGTGTAAAAGTTCACCAGGATAAATCCTCATTTTTAAACAACCGCATGGGTATCCCACAAGGGTCCATTCTTGGTCCTTTACTTTTCAGCATTTTTATTAATGACCTGCCGTTACACTGCTCAGCTGCAACATGCCAACTTTATGCAGATGATGCAGTTATTTACACAGCTGCCAAGACTCCAGCACAGGCTGCAGATGTACTGTCTACAAGTATGGTTGATGTCCAAGAGTGGCTCCTCAAGAACCATCTATTGCTGAACCTTCAGAAAACAGTCTCAATGTGCTTTTCAATCAAAAAATGTAACCTGCAACATTTTAAAGTTAATATACATGATCATGACATCAGTTTAGCTACAGAATTCAAATACCTTGGCATTGTACTAGATCCTCAACTCAAATTTAATCTTCATATAAAGAAAATTTCAAAAACAGTAAAAAAAAATCTGAACTGCTTTAAATTAATTAGATATTACATACCTTACGAAGCAGCTGCACTGTATATGCATTCTATGGTTTTTTCTCATATATCATACTGTTTGACAGTCTGGGCTCAAGCAGCCCCTTCCACAATAAGACATATAGGTTCATTATATAATCAAACCCTAAAAATCTTGGACAAAAAGCCCATTAGGTGGCATCACTGTAATGTTTTAAAAAAATACAACCTATTGAGTTTTGAGAGCTTCATTGACCTCTGTCTTCTGAAATTAACGTTCAAATGTTTCCATAAATCAGCACCCGAGCCACTTGCTGGTTTTGTCCAAAGACAGGACAGCAGCAGAGCCACCAGGAGTTCTGTTAACAATAACTGTAAAATATTCCACCGCAGAACCACATTTGGACAAACAGCTTTCTCTATAAAGGGCAGTCACATCTGGAACACAATGCCAAATGAAATTAAAATAATAACGGACTTTAAAACATTCACTAAAAATGTTAAAAACTGGCTGAAAAATAAACAAGAATGTACTCATGTATGAATTAATTGTCTGCAAAGTGAGAGTGAATGAAGGGAAGGAATAAATGTGTTTGTTTATAGTGAGTGACGGAGGGAGGAAGGCCTGAAATAGGCAAATGTGAGTTATGTTATATGTGTTAAATGTGAGTCAGGCTGTTATATTTGTGTATTTATAATATTTATAATATTTATGTTAAATGTGAGTCAGGCTGTTATATTTGTGTATTTATAATATTTATAATATTTATAATTGTGTATTTATAATTTTTCTGCATTGATGTATGTGGTTATTGTGTATATTTTTTATCTTGATTCTTTTTTCTAAAGCCCATCCAGGGACAAGAGTTGCAAATTAGCTAATAGCTATACACTCTATGTGCAACACATCAGATTGATTGTCTTTGATTAATTGTCTATGTTTATTGCACTGTCCCTGTCAAATAAACTAATCTACTACTACTACTACGGCTCGGTTCACTTCAGTACGGCTCGGAATGCTTCTGTCTCCATTGGTGTTGTGCTTGTGCTGTGATGGTTTGTTAGGAGGTTTTAGAAGCGGGGCAGCAGCAGATTCTGAGCGAGGCGGGGCCACACTCCCGTGACGTTACGCACCCACTGAGTCCTTATTTACACGAGACAAAAAGGATTCAAGGATTATTGCCTTGCTCCCTCTGTGGATTTATCTCACAATTAATTTTATCTCATAATTAAGCTGCAGCAACACAAGTCACTTTTGTTTTGAATTAACTGCCAAATGACCTAGAAATAAAGAGCTGAAACTTGTTTTTATTCGTATTAAATAATGAGACTGTGGCACACTGGCCTACACCAAATTATTATTTTTTACATCCTAGGGCATTTTGGATGTACTGAATTAAAAAAAATTCATGTTTTCCACCTTCAGGTCAACGTTTGGAACAACAGTATTATTATTTTCCGTTTAGATGATGCTACACTCCTTCTAAAGTATTGTAATTCTCTGAATTTGGAATGCCGATAGAACATTCAATTTACATATACTTACTTTTTTACATTGACTTGTAAGCTTGATCAGTCTCTCCTGCTGCATTTTAAAGTCCAACTGTGCAACTTCTTAAAGTTAACATAAAAAATGTACCCAAAGTTTAGAACTGGATCATGTGGGGCTAATTTTTTATGATATTTCAATAAAAAGAACAGAAAGCTTACAAAAACATTTGTTTTTTGGTCTAGTTAAGAATTACATTACCTTTACAATGGTTGACCCTGACAGGAAGATCAGTATCATTTTGATCAGATTAGGCAATGGAATTTCTATGAAATTATACTGTTTTATAATTCAGTGTTATAACAGACAAACCACACTTTCCAAAACAATTCCATTTTATTATATACAAAATATTAAAAGAAAAAAAAAACTTTGCAACACAACATGAAGGTTAATCGACATTTTATACACGCCGACCACTGAGTGTCTACACCAGCTTCCCAAACTGGGTCACGACTCGGCTGAATGAAGCGTCTCTGCCAGCTGTGGGTCAGGAAGGCTCGGTTGAATAATCCGGACGGGCTGTCGCGGCGGACGCGTGGGATGATTCTACAAGGAAAATGCACACAATAAAATACAGCACAATAGTTTTTTTTTTTTTCCACAATATCTTTATTGAACCTTTTTTTTTTTTTTTAACAAACATGATACAAACAATCAAACACTAACACTAAAGTACTACAAAAAAAAAAAATACCCTAAAAACACCAACAACCACCAACAAAATCAAGTCTTCAACAATGCTCCTCTGTTTAGTCTAGACAATCCAATACATTAGTATACATATTATGTTCACCAGTTTGGAATTTACAAGGTCCACACACATCATTCACCTTCTTCTTCAAGAGTTATGTTTAAATTTTTTACATAATCAATAAAAGGTCTCCATATATTCTCAAACACAATTTCCTTTGATTTCAGTATATATGTTATTCTTTCTAATGGAAGGTTTGTTAACATCTGTCTTAACCACTGAGTCACATCTGGTCTATGAGTCTTTTTCCATAATAGTGCAATACATTTTTTGGCATTAAGCAAACTGAGGTCTATGAATGTTCTTTCACTTTTATTGAAATTATGCTTTTCTGGGTACAGACCCAACAAAAACAGTTTAGGATTCAATATGATTTGTTTTGAGATTATTTTTTCAATTGTTACCCTCACCTCCTCCCAAAACATTCTTATTAATCTACATTCCCATAAACAATGAAATAGGGTTCCTTTACTTTCCATGCATTTTGTGCATGTATCTGGTATATTCTTGTTATATCTATTTAACTCCTCCGGTGTAACATACATCCGCATTAACCATTTGAAATGTATCAATTTAAGGCGTGCATTTATTGATTTGGTTTGAGCTTCTGTACAAGCCAATTCCCATTGTTCCTCTGAAATTTCAATTTGCAGATCTTCTTTCCAGTAGTTTAATCTTTTCAGTGAATTTTCACTTGAAGATAGTGTCAATGAGTTATAAAACTCTGAAATAATACCCTTTCTTTTACTATCTTTCATCATCATTTTTTCCAAGGATGAATAAATAGGTCGAGTGAGAGCTTTATTTTGATTTGATCGAATAAAGTTTCTAAGTTGAAGATATTTAAAAAAATGTGTTCTATTGAGATTAAATTTGATCCTCAGCTCTTCAAAAGACATTATGTTGTCTGCACATGGCAAATATAAATCCTGAATCTTTTGTATCCCTTTTAAATTCCATACTTTAAATACAGCGTCCGCTCTCCCTGGTTTAAAATATTGATTACCCCATATTGGACTAAATTGTGACAATAACTGTGGTTCTTTTAAATAGTTTTTAGCTTCACACCATATTTTGATCATATGCTTTACAAATGGATTTTTAACTTGTTTTTGTAATTTTTTTGCCGAATCTGAGTATATGAATATGGGAAGAGGTAAAGGTAAATTGTATGATTCCATTTCAGTCCAGTGAGGGAGATCATTTGATGAAAAATAATATGTCATAGACCTCAGTTGTGCCGACCAATAATACAACATAAAATTTGGACATTTCAGACCTCCACGATCAAATGGTAAATATAATAAGGACAAACGTAATCTAGCCCTCCTGTTGTTCCATATAAATTCCACTAACTTTTTTTTAATTCTTGAGAATAGATCTAAAGGTGGTGATAAGGGAATGTATTGAAATAAATAAAGTATTTTAGGTAAAATATTACTTTTAAGTATATTGATTCTCCCGATCATCGACATTGGTAGTGACATCCATCTCTGAGTTAACTCATTGATATCTGACATTAAGGCTTCATAGTTGACACTGGCGACTGATTCTAGCTTAGGCATAATTTGGATTCCTAAATATTTAAACTGATTTACAACATTGAATTGATTTACCTCAGGGGCTGGGTAATTTCTCTGGGTCTCATTTAGCATTAATATTGAAGATTTAGTTTTATTTATTTTATATCCTGATATTTCCCCAAAATTCTTTATTAAATTCAACAAGGTTGGAATTGATTTTTTTAGATTCGACATAAACAAAATTATATCATCGGCGTACAGGGAGATTTTATGTTCTGTTGGTCCAACTTTAATTCCATATATTTGTGAATGTAAACGTATCGCTATCGCTAAAGGTTCAATTGCCATAGTAAACAGTAAAGGTGAAAGTGGACAGCCTTGTCGACATCCTCTATTGATTTTTATTGGTTTTGAAATATTGTTATTTGTTAGGATTTCTGCTGTAGCATTATTGTATATTATTTGAACCCATTTTATGAAATTATTTCCAAGTCCAAACCTTTGTAGGACTTCAAAAAGAAAGGGCCATTCAACTCTATCAAAGGCCTTTTCGGCGTCCAATGATAGGAGAGCTGTATCCGGTGCTTCTTTATTAAAATAAATAATATTAAATAGTCTTCTTACATTATGGAAGCCTTGTCTACCCTTTATAAAGCCATTCTGATCTCGATTAATAATATTTGGTAAAATTTCTTGTATTCGTCTTGCTAAAATTTTACAGATTATCTGAAGGTCGGCGTTTAATAGGCTTATTGGTCTCATATTTTCACATTTATTAGAGGGCTTACCTGGTTTTGGCAACAGTATAATTAAGGCATTATTTATGTATGATGGTAAATTATTATTTTGAAATGCTTCTAAAACCATTTCCAAAAAAGGTTTTATTAATTTATTCTTAAATTTTTTATAAAGGTCAACTGGAAGACCATCTGGTCCTGCACTTTTTCCTGATTTCATATTATCAATGGCTAGCCCAACTTCTTCTTGACTAATTTTAGACTCCAATATCTCCCTGTTTTCATTTGGAATACACGGTATAGATAGTTCGTTCAAAAACCCATTTAGTTTTGTTAAATCAGGTTTATTTTTGGTATAGCACAATAGTTTTTAACAAGAATACATAAGCTTATTTCAGCGTATTGTTCACATGAATAATTAAAATAAAAGCTTGAGTCCGCAGTGTGCTGCAATAAAGCAGCGATCATCATCCACAAATGAACAGCTTTTTTATTGCATAAATAAACTGAGCGTCTTACCGAATATATTTGCGAAAAAACGCACAATAAAAAAAAATTAAAACTCACCGTTAAAGGACTCCGATGTCGAGACCTCCCGGTATATTTTTTCATTCCGGGCGGCTCCGTCTAACTCGCGCTGCATACGTTCGTCTGACAATGCAGTGAACAGACACTGCAGCTCCTTACTGGTCCATGGAACACCCTTATTACGCGAAGCCATTTTTGATAGAAAATAAATGAAAATAGCACAGCAATACACTGAAAGGAACCGCCAACAGTGGTTGCGTGCTGAGTAAAGGCGGTCGTGAAGATTCTTTTTTTTTTTTTTTTTTTCAAAAACTTTATTGAGAAGGTCGTGAAGATTTGGTAGATGAGGAGGAGGAGAGGGGCGGTTACAACCTGACCAATCAGCGCCGGTTACGACCTGACCAATCAGCGGCAACCAGTCTGTTAACGTCACAACACGGCACAGCTCAGCACTGCTGTACCCTGCCCTTCAGCGGGGCTGAGAATTGCGGCTGTTAAACCGTGTTGGGGCTTGTGGAAAAGCGTACAAAGCGTGCTGAGCCGTCCCGTGTCGCGCTAAAGCGTGCTAGTGGAAAAGGCCCTTTAGTGAATGAAAAACCGACGTGGAGTGGTTTTGTGTGTTGTATTGAACAAAACGCCAAAACGTGTTAATGGGAATGAATGAAGTGTGGATGTGTATGTGTGTGTGAAACACCCGAGCTGCCGAGTGCCCGAGCTGTCAGGGAGCGAAGGACCCAAAGGGCTCCCTGACGCACCTGATGGAAAATAAATAAATATGTGCATTTTTTAAAAAAAATATTTTTTTAACCAAATAGCCAAATTAGGAGGTATTTACTTTTATTATTAGCATATTTGTAATTTGTGTGTATTTTCTACTACTGAATAAAAAAAAAAAGAATCAAACTGTAGGCGCTTCCTGGCCAGATATTGTGATACTAGTAGACCGGCTCCCGGCCGTGTAGTCACTTTGCAACTATAACTGCCTAAACAGATCATTCTGTACATGAACACATATTGTGGTGAATTATGTCTTTAGAGTCCGCTACAGTTCCCTATTACGTACCTGGCACGTTAAGATGACCGAAATTCACGAAGTCAATGACTTTATAATCCGTCAGCAGCCTTCAGACAAACTAAACGTGCCAACATTTGATTTCAGAATAAGGGAGGTTATTCCTGCTGTCTGGGTGGTGAGGAGATTTCTAAAAAAAACCCCAAACAAACAAACTATAAATATAAAGAAATATAACAGAAATAACAGCATCCTTGGTCATTTAAGTTAATTTATTTCATTAAATACAATTTTATTAATATTTTTTCTTTGTAATCAGTTAAATTATTGTTAGATAGATAGATAGATAGTTTATTTCGAACACAAAAAATATAACAAAAAACAAGCAAATAGCAAATGCAATAAAGTTACAGTATACACTGTTCGAAAGGGAGAAGGAAGAAGTGAACACTTATTAATTCCAACTCCTCTTTTCCATCGATACACCCATGTGAATTTTATACAAATTACGACCTTTAATACCCCAAGTAAACAATTTACTGTATTTTTTACAGATCAACATTAACACCTGTCCATTCTAACATACAATGAAGTTTA
This sequence comes from Pholidichthys leucotaenia, assembly GCA_020510985.1. NCBI lineage: Eukaryota > Metazoa > Chordata > Actinopteri > Cichliformes > Pholidichthyidae > Pholidichthys > Pholidichthys leucotaenia. The sequence continues at coordinate 296,056,872 of CM035846.1, forward strand.
TATTTCAAAACCAGTCTCAAACGACACAGATACACACAGTGCTGTCCCACCCACCATTCCATAGTGTCCCATAATGTCCCAGAGTGAACATAATGAATCGTACATATACTGTAAATTCTACCCTTCTAACATATATCCTTTCAACAAATGGTGCTTATACCTCTTTTTAAATTGATTTCTGTTTGTACATAGTTTCAGTTCCGGCTCCAGACTGTTCCACAAATCCACCCCACAGACAGATATGCACATACTTTTCTTGGTTGTACGTATCTTGGGTTTTGTGAAGTTTAAGTCTCTTCTGACTGCAAAATTATGGTCAAAAATGTAAATTGTTATAAGAAAAAAGTAAAAAAAAATTACCACAGTCTGTTTCAAATTTATTTAAAAAGAAACCCAGTAATTTTATTTTACAAAACAGACAAAAATTAGTCATAAAATAATCCACAAATTTATAATAAAGTTTCAAATGTACAAGAAAAGTCAATTTTACATGAGGAAATTACAAATTTGAGGAACATGGTTTCAACTTTTAGATTTACAGAGAAAAGTAGAAAACTATAAGAGAATTGCTATAAATGTTTGAAAAAAACCTCAAACCTTGAAGACTGAAGTCATTACTCAAGTTGTTAAGTGGGTGCTCTTTGTACCCTTAACTCAAGTAGAAATTTTTGGTTGTCTACTTTTAATTATTAATTTCAAAGCACTGCTTTTACATGAGTAGAATTTCTGGTTACTATACCCACCTGATCATATAATTTAAGTATGCATGAGTACATTGCTATTATGAATGTTTCTTTCCCTTCCCTACTCTCTCAATGGAAAAAAAGAAACACTAGACTAAAAATACAAAAAATACACATATTTTTGTCATTTATGTAAACCATGACAAAAAATTCCTGCAGGACAAAACATGACACTTGATATTTTCTAACCTGTTTGTATACCACCATAGACAGAGAGAGAAGCTGAATTAGACAGAGCTCAGAGAGGGCAAGATGAGACAGAAGAGAGGAGCCAAGCAGAGGGAAGTGTTCAGGCATAGGAAGGAGAGAAGAATAACACCACTAAAAAGTCTAAACACAGGATGTCTGGGTGGGACCCCAACTGGCCCAATATTCAAGCTTCGGTTGTACAATACTTCAAATGGTAAGTTTGATATGCAACGTTACTGTGTAAAATTTTAAAAAGAAATAAATAGTGTAAAATTAACATATTTTGGTATGTTTACCCCCCCTCCCCCGGGGAAAAATATGTTGCCACCGTGCCAAGGTCTTTAAGCCAGAGGAAACACTGCAGCACCATATCCAGAGGTTGTCTTTTAAAAATAGACGTATGAGTGGTGCCAGCATTGCTGCAGAGGTTGAAGGGGTGGGGGTGGGGGGTCAGCCTGTCAGTGCTCAGACCATACGCTGCACACCACATCAAATTGGTCTGCATGGCTGTCGTCCCAGAAGGAAGCCCCTTTTAAAGATGATGCACAAGAAAGCCCACAAACTGTTTGCTGAAGACAAGCAGATTAAGGACATGGATTACTGGAACCATGTCCTGTGGTCTGATGACCAAGATAAACTTATTTGGTTCAGATGGTGTCAAGCGTGTGTGGCGGTAACCAAGTGAGGAGTACAAAGACAAGTGTGTCTTGCCTACAGTCAAGCATTATAGTGGGAGACCTAAACCCTATTGAGCATCTGTGGGGCATCCTCAAATGCAGGGGTGTCCAATCATGTGCCATTGAGGGCCGAGACCCTGCAGGCTTTACCTCCAACCAGTGTCTTCAACAGCAGATTCCACCCAAACTTCTTCCCACTGATTGCTGATAAGTGAAAACACCTGCTGAAGAGACTGAGTAGAACAGAAAACCTGCAGGGTCTTGGCCCTCCATGGCACATGATTGGACACCCCTGCTCAAATGGAAGGTGGAGGAGCGCAAAGTCTCTCTTAACATCCACCAGCTCCACAATGTCATCATGGAGGAGTGGAAGAGGATTCCAGTGGCAACCTGTGAAGCTCTAGTGAACTCCATGCCCAAGAGAGTTAAGGCAGTGCTAGAAAATAATGGTGGCCACACAAAATATTGACACTTTGGGCACAATTTGGACATTTTCACTAGGGGTGTACTCACTTTTGTTGCCAGCGGTTTAGACATTAATGGCTGTGTGTTGAGTTATTTTGAGGGGACAGCAAATTTAAGATAAGATAAGATAAGCCTTTATTAGTCCCACAATGGGGAAATTCCAGGATTGCAACAGCACAGGGATAGCAACACTCAGAGCAACAATCAGAAGGCAAGAGAAAAAAACAAGAGCAGCAAGTATACATATGTACATATAAATATATATATATATATATATAGACACACAGTGCGGAGCATTGTAGTATTTACACTGTTATACAAGCTTTACACTGACTACTTTACATTGTATCAAAGTGTCATATCTTCAGTGTTGTCCCATGAAAAGATATAATAAAATATTTACAAAAATGTGAGGGGTGTACTCACTTTTGTGAGATACTGTGAATTAACTGTTAGTTTAAATCAATGAAAATTTAAGTGTAGACCTGCAGACTGCCATTCTGGCCTGATTTAACCCGTTTGCTTGTTAGTAAAAGTATTTCAGATTGGTCGTGATCTGAAAATCAAAGACACAAAAGGTAATGTAATAAAATACATGTGATGATTTTAACTTTATTCATTATCACTACTTGACTAATTAAAATGATTTGAAATCAAATAAATTACATTAAGAGCCAACTTGCTCCTTTGACCCATTTTAATGTATTTATTATTTATTTTGCATGTATGTGCCACCATCATGCACTTTTGCAGCTTTAATAAATTTTTTTCAGACAGAACTAAGAAACTTGGCAGTAATTTAAACAAAAAAATTGTTGGTCTGCTACAGTTTTCAGTTAGCACAACTTAGCATTGCCATTTACATTTTATAATTAGACATGGTGTTCACATTACTTACCTCCCATTAAAACGAGGTTAGTGAACTATCCTCTCTGATGCAGCACAGTGAAAAGCAGTCCCACATCCCTGGCAAACAGGAGTAGCGGCTATCTGAACCAGTAGCTTGGAGTTAGCATTAGCATCCACCGGACTGAAGCTTAGCCACCCATGACACACCTGTTCCGCTGTGCGCACTGCAGAGGAGAGATGGGGCGCTGACAAGTAGTGGTGAGGAGCTTTACTGAATAAATGGGAGTATGTGGATTTTAAATAACGAAATAAGCGATAGAGTATTCTATGAAACTATAGACGTTTTTATATCGACATCCGATATATTTCGTCATATCGCATAGCCCTAGTCTCCTCCAGAGGGGGTGGCAACATATTGTGATCACCCCTCCTCTCTGTCAGCGTATGTGTGTATGTTTCTGTGTACTGTAAAATGTACAAAATGTATGCATTAGGAATGCAGGATCTAGCTTTTTTCTTTTTGGTACTGAGATGACCCAATACCAGTGTTTTATTGTTTTAGTCATAGCTAGAAGTAAGGGTCAGAAGTTATGAAAAAATAAGTGCCTTTACAATTTGTATTGTGTAGATTTATTGAGAAACCAATGTGATACGTACTATAAAACAAACATTACTGGCAAAAGCAATAGCTGAATCTGATACTTTCCAAGAAAGGATAAGTAGGTCTAAATATAAAAAAAGAAGAAAAAGTTAAATGCACATCTGGCTGTGACCAAAACAATAAACTGAAAACACTAACTAACTAAATCAGATCCATTATCTAACTAACTAACTAACTAACCTGCACTTATATAGCGCTTTTCTAGTCACAAAGACCACTCAAAGCGCTTTCACTAGTACTAACCCTCTATTCTAAGGGCCTATAGGAAACAGATATCTAGGGACAATTTAGAACAGCCAGTTAACCTAACATGCATGTCTTTGGATTGTGGGAGGAAACCGGAGCCCCCGGAGTAAACCCACGCAGCACAGGGAGAACATGCAAACTTCACACAGAAAGGTTGCTTTCTGTGTGAAGTTTGCATGTTCTCCCTGTGCTCCCATTTTGCCTCAGTTCAGATTTTATTTTCAGTGCCAAAACCATGTAATTCTTATTTCTGGTTGTTCTGTTTTCGTTTCAGAAATGAAATATTGAAAGAACGAAGAGTACATGTATTAAGTTTGTGGGTTTGATCCCATCCCTGTACAGCAGTAACCTTTCTGTGTGGAGTTTGCATATATCAATACATTCTACTATGCGCGATACATAAAATGTCTTTATTGCAGATACCGAGTATTGTTGTGGTAGTGTAAGCTGTCAGCCTCTCTCTCCTCTCACACAGCTGCACTCAGGTGCCCCCGCCTCCTCGTGTTGTGTTTTATTTCAGGGTTGTTGCCAGGTCTGTTTTTTTCCTGCAGTTTTTTTCTTTAGAAACTGCTTCTTTTGAGCCTGTTTTCATGGAGGAGAGATGCTTGTTTTTATGCACAATGTGGCAACACTGACAGAGCGTGGGGAAAGGGGAAAAAAATTGAAGCCCCCCCCCCCACACACACACACACACTGGCTACATATAGTAACACGGGTGACAACAGTGACAACACTGACAGAGCGTGGGGAAAGGGGAAAAAAAATTGAAGCCACACACACACACACACACACACACACTGGCTACATATAGTAACACGGGTGTGAGACGTATCACACCCGCAGTTACTATATTCATTGATGCCGTACTCCCTCTCATGTAATATTGCTTAAGTAGTAATTACCAAAGTGTAGAGAATGGATACAGTACGAAAGAAATGCTGTGTTCAATGTTGAGATCATTGTCACATAAATAATGTGCTTGAATCTATGGGAGACCATCATCATCCTGATTCTCCTCAAGCTTAGCGTGTACCTGCAGGGAACACTTTTTGTGTTCATGTAATAATAAGTCTGCTCCACATGAGCTGGCTGACTTAGCCAGTATATATTGTAATTGCTGGCAAGTCGCCATGGCATAAACAGGACAATCCTCCTGACTATGAAAATTAATGCGCTTCTAAACCAAACCCTAACAGCAGTATTAGCATTTTTTAAAGAACAATTGTTGTCACTCAGGATTACAGATATGAATTAATATGGATTTGCCAGTGAACTTGAAATGACATGTCATGTATCAGCAGTATGTAAATGACTGGGTCTAATTGGTGTTTTTTTTAAGGGGAACTGTAGCATCCCTCATAACACAAAAGCAAAACTCAAATGTTTCCTGGACTATATAAGTGGCATTTTGATACTTAAGTCTCAGCCATTTAAAAAGTTGTACAATACATCTTCAGTTAACTTATGGCCGTCTTCCAGCTCTGTTTTGTGGATCGCATACTTCCATTGTTCCCTCCTCGAGTTTTCTAACCAGCCAAAGTGTCGGCATTTCATCTAATTATCTATCAGAACACAACCAGTCAATCTGTCTGCCCGTCTGTCCATGTTGGCCATCTTTCTTACTACAGAACAGCTCGCCAAACACCCCTCCCCAATCCGAGTGTTCTCCGATGATTGGGTGACTTTAAGCCCCGTAGCTTGTGTGTCGGCGAGTCTAAAAGTGTTTCAGTTGGTTGAATCGCGGGGACAGGCCGATGAGGGACCCCCAGTTGGTGCCAAATGGAACAGACGGGTGGAGACGGAGCATTGCCAGGAGAGACTAATTATCAGGATTTGCTTTCCAAAACAAACATATTGCAATCAAGTCATATACTGCAATCATTTCTGCATTGTTCTGTGTGTTTGTGTGTGTGTGTGTTTGTGTGTGTGTGTGTGTGTGTGTGTGTGTGTGTACTGTATTCGTGACAATGACTGGGATCAATTGTGGTGAAAGAGATTGGATGAGTTCCCGAGGCATTATTCAAGAGCGATTGCGGCCTGCTTTTCTTTAGCGCTCGGCTTTTGTTCATGATCATACGCTCATAACTGTTTCAATGAAGTGCTAATTACTGTTGATAGATTGAAATAACTTTATCACATTTGAAATTTGTAAACTTGTGCCTGCTTTGACCTTGTTTCCTTCTGTTCATATAAGCTATTTGTGACTTCAGACAAACTTCTCTGTGATTGATCTGTGGCTCCTGTTCAGAGCATACAGTGGGAAATGTCCGATCTGGAACTCCTTCCTTATTCTGCTGATAATAAAAGAAAAAAAAGGTAATGCTTCTCATTTTAAGCTAATTCTGGCAAAGCTGAAAGGAGCTAATGTTATGATGCTGCATTTGATGTCCAGTTTTTCACATTTCAGGAATCTTTCCTCCTCTTACCCACGATTTACACTGACTCTGGATGCAGTCTGCTGCAAATGTAGTGCGGATGTTCCTTTGCATTCATCCCTACCAGCTCCGTTTGTGTTTTGCAGCGGCATGGATAAGAACAAGGTTTGAAATACAAGATCGCATGAGAAGTACACAATATAACGCAAGATCTCGAGAAAGACCCGAGAGTAACAGAGGTGAACCGATCGTGATCACGTGATAACAAGGAAGTGTGATATAGCGGCTCTCCACCTGGGTTATTGGGCTGTAAATAAAACGCAAGTACCGTTAATTTTAATTCTATGAAGTGTTTGTATGTTAAGTCAAGTTTTTACCTTCTCTGACACAGTAGTGGAGGAGGAGACCTCAGAAAATAATGAATGATCCTTAAATCGTTTTTAATGATCAAACGCGATTAAATACCGTGAGATACCGTGGCATTTCCTTGCGGATTGGATCCGGAAGCTGTCAAAAATAGACTTGTTGCGTTTCATTGGTGAACCGAATTTGACCAGCCGGATTCGTTCCACAGTGGTCTGGACCAGGTGGGGATTAGAAAACTGACGAGAATGGGAACTATTTGCTGCGGAGGCTGGATCGCAGCAGTAACGTATTGCATCCGGAGTCAGTGTAAATCCAGGGTTAGGCAACTGCTCCCATGCTCAACACGCATGCATGCATGAACGTGTGCATGTGCGCGCGCACACGTACGCACGCGCGTGCGCGCGCGCGCACACACACACACACACACCCTCAGGTGGGTCTACATCCAAGTGTTGCTCAAGGTCAGGGTCAAAGGTCAGGAGACCTGGCTGCTTATTTGATTTCATGAAAGTCATTACTGATCTTAGGCAATTTCCCCAGTTCTCACTAAATTCATGCACAATGATCCTCCAATGGGTCTGCCTCCAGGTTGTGCTCAAGGCCAAACATCAAGAGATCTGAGTGCTCTCTGGGTGGTTTCATGAGCTACTTTGTCATTCCACCATTTAACCTTTTTGGCTTGTGCTCCAGAGTAGTTACTTTACAGGACAGTGGAAACTTTGTGTGATGTAACTTTATACAACAGTGAATTTGGACCAAGCAGTTTGATTGGATAATAGGGATTCCAGGAGTTACTATATTATCTGATAACCGGAATTGGACCTTTCACTGGATATGTATCACTCTACTTCAGCTGTGTTATAATTAATTACTTGGTGGCTTCATATATTATGTAAAGATTGTATTGTTTTCTGTACTTTGAGTTATTGTTGGAAAAGAGACTGACTTCATGACCTGGAAATTGTTTTATGTTCATGCTAATAGTTAGCTTGGTTTGCTGTTTTACTTTTAAAATTAATTGTCCCAAAGATTAGATTAAAACTTCAGTGCACAGTTTTTTATTGACGTCTCACAATGTAATGCTTGCTTTTGACTCTTCATCTAAAGATGTCAGTAATACTTGGGCTGCTTGGGTCATGATACTTGGGCCGAAATGCAGTATAATCACAATCTTGTGATATGTTGAGTATTGCAATATAATATATTGTGATTTCTCATCCTGATCTTTGTCTTGACCAATTCTTGACTAGATTTCAAAGTCACTTCTTAGCTGTGCTGACCTAACAGGGCAGTGAACATTTACAGACGTGGACAAAATTGTTGGTACCCCTCTGTTAATGAAAGAAAAACCCACAATGGTCACAGAAATAACTTGAATCTGACAAAAGTGGTGATAAATGAAAATTCTATGAAAATTAACCAATGAAAATCAGACAATGCTTTTGAATTGTGGTTCAACAGAATTATTTTAAAAAACAAACTCATGAAACAGGCCTGGACAAAAATGATGGTACCCCAAGAAAAGATTGAAAATAATGTGACTATAGGGACATGTTCAACCAAGATGTCTCCTCTAATTAACATCACAGGTTGTCATGGTCTGAGCGCCGATCTCGTCTGCGCTCGGGTCATGCAGTATTTTCCTCCCATTCTGTATTTAGTCCTGGTGGGCTCTCAGAGCTCTTATTCTGACAGCATCTCTGCGGGGCTTCCGGCTGTCAGAGCCAAGCAGTACAGCTGGTTTTGATTTAGCTGATGACACCCTCATCAGCTGATTAATTATCTTGCCCTATTTAAAGGAGCAGCTCCTGTCACTCAGGGCAGCGACCTCGCCTTATCCAGACTGGGTTCCCTACGACCGAAGCCAGTTCCTTTTGGCGTTAGGTTCCGCCCTCGCTTTTGGTCTGTAAGTGTTGTATCCTTGTCTCCCATCAGTCTTCCTAGTTCTCAGTTTATCGTCAGTGTCTAGTGAAGCCTTTATTTGTGTTTTGCCCCACGAGGCTCATTATTTTGTAGTGTATGTCTTCCTTTAATAAATGTGAAAACTCTACAGCTGCTCATAGCGTCTCATTAGCGGTCTGCGAGGACCGCACCATGACACAGGTGTCTACAAACTTGTAATCAGTCAGTCGGCCTATTTAAAGGGTGACAAGTAGTCACTGTGCTGTTTGTAGACATGGTGTGTACCACACTAAACATGGACCAGAGGAAGCAAAGGAGAGAGTTATTTCAGGAGATTAGAAAGAAAATTATAGACAAGCATGTTAAAGGTAAAGGCTATAAGACCATCTCCAAGCAGCTTGATGTTCTTGTGACTACAGTTGCACATATTATTCAGAAATTTAAGATCCACGGGACTGTAGCCAACCTCCCTGGACGTGGCCACAGGAGGAGACGGATAATATGAATGGTAACAAAAGAGCCCAGAACAACCTCTAAACACATTCAAGGTGAACTCCAAGGTCAAGGTACATCAGTGTCAGATCGCACCATCCGTCATTGTTTGAGCCAAAGCGGACTTCATGGGGGACGACCAAGGAGGACACCACTGTTGAAAACAAATCATAAAAAAGCCACACTGGAATTTGCCAAACTTCCTGTTGACAAGCCACAAAGCTTCTGGGAGAATGTCCTATGGACAGACGAGACAAAACTGGAACTTTTTGGCAAGGCACATCAGCTCTATGTTCACAGACACAAAAATGAAGAATCAGAATCAGATTTATTGCCATTGTTCATGTAGTACACAAACTAGGAATTTGTCTCGGTGCAATGCTGCAACATTAAACATGATAAAATAAAATAAATAAACTATACATGCAGTAAAGTGTAGAATAAGTGAGTAATACTAGTCAGCAGTTTAAATATATTAGCGAGCAGCAGATAATGTGGAGAACCATATAGTGCAGTCGGTAATGCAGGAAGAAAACAGTGATGATTGACATGAGTCTGGTTGAGCTGCTGTACATAGTGCACGAGAGTCAATAAGTCACTTAGTGTTCAGCAGTCTGATGGCAGAGGGGAAGAAGCTGTTCATGTGACGGGAGGTTTTAGTCTGGATGGACCGAAGTCTTCTATCTGAGGGGAGAGGGGCAAACAGTACGTGACCAGGGTGTGAGGGATCGGCTATGATCCGGCCAGCACGCCTCCGGGTCCTGGAGATGTACAGATCCTGGAGAGATGGGAGCTTGCAGCCGATCACCTTCTCAGCAGTGCGCACGACACGCTGCAGCCTTAGTCTGTCCCTGGCAGTGGCTCCTGCGTACCACACAGTTATGGAGGTGGTGAGGATGGACTCGATGATGGCTGTGTAGAACTGCACTAACATCTTGGTGGGTAGCTTGAGCTTCCTCAGCTGCCGCAGGAAGAACATCCTCTGCTGGGCCTTTTTGATGAGGGAGCTGATGGCCGGCTCCCACTTGAGGAAGCATACTAAGAAAAGAACACCTACTGTGAAACATGGAGGAGGTTCTGTTATGTTCTGGGGCTGCTTTGCTGTATCTGGCACAGGGTGTGTTGAATCTGTGCAGGGTACAATGAAATCTCAAGACTATCAAGGTAGTCTAGAGAGAAATGTGCTGCCCAGTGTCAGACAGCTTGGTCTCAGTTGCAGGTCATGACACAGCTAAAAAACACCCAAGAATGGCTGAGAGCGAAACACTGGACTATTCTAAAGTGGCCTTCTATGAGTCCTGCTCTAAATCCTATTGAACATCTGTGGAAGGAGCTGAAACATGCCGTCTGGAGAAGGCACCCTTCAAACCTGAGACAACTGGAGCAGTTTGCTCATGAGGAGTGGGCCACAATACCTGCTGAGAGGTGCAGAAGTTTCATTGACAGTTACAGAAATCATTTGATTGCAGTGATTGCCTCAAAAGGTTGTGCAACAAAATATTAAGTTAAGGGTACCATCATTTTTGTCCAGGCCTGTTTCATGAGTTTGTTTTTTAAAATAATTCTGTTGAACCACAATTCAAAAGCATTGTCTGATTTTCATTGGTTAATTTTCATAGAATTTTTATTTATTACCACTTTTGTCAGATTCAAGTTATTTCTGTGACCATTGTGGGTTTTTCTTTCATTAACAGAGGGGTACCAACAATTTTGTCCACGTGTGTAGCCCTACCCAGGGGAATGAAAAGTCAATTGTTTTTTATACACCCTTCTCTAAAGATGGGACGTATTATTATAATAGCTTTGGTACTTAAATTGGTAAGTTTGTATTTGCAACATTTATTTATAATTTATCATAAATTATTACATTAGTGATGACTCTGAATTGATACAGTATTGCCCCCACAAGTATCACAATGTTATACTGTATAAGTCCCCCCACCTTCCCCCTCCAGCCCCTACAGAGTACCAGTCGGGAACTACCTTTTTTTTTATATACTAGTCAAACAGCATTGTTCTTTGACTACAACAAGCATATTGAAACATCAGCTATGCATACAGCAGTTGGCTATAAAAAGAGATAAAATGAACAAAAACATACTGAGAGGGATGTTCAGAGTTTAAATTGATATACAATGAAAGGGAGAAAAAACTACATTTCTACTCATGAAGATACGTTTGCTTATTTTTTTCCATCTACAACTGGGTATCAAAACACAGCAAGACAGTATAGTAAAAAAAAAAATCTGAAACACGATTAGAATAAAGTAAATTGCCTCATAAACAGTGTATTAACACTTTATTTTATTTATGCATTTATTTAACAGGGACAATACAGTGAAACATAGTAGTAATAATAATGGATTAGATTTATATGGCGCTTTACGTGTCAAGTGACATCTCAGAGCGCTTACAGTGAGTCCATTATTCATTCACTCCAGACAGACAATGATAGCGGTAAGCTACTGCTGTAGCCACAGCTGCCCTGAGACAGACTGACGGAAACATGGCTGCCAATCTGCGCCAATGGCCTCTCCGACCACTACAGAACATTTATACACATTCATACCCAGTGTCATGGACACTGGAGGCAAGGTGGGTAAAATATCTTGCCCAGGGACACAATAGCAAGATGGCTGGGAAGAGTGGGATTTGAACCACCAACCCTCTGGTTATTGGATGACCTGCTCTACCTCCTGAGCCACTGTCACCCATGGCAGTGGTCATATAGAACATCTGATGTTATGCTCAAAGAGAATGTAGCATTAAGCTAGTTTACAACTCCTGTCCCTGGTTGGACTTTTCAAGAAGAAATACAAGTAAAAAGTAAAAATACAAGTAAAAAGCAACAACAAATAAAGACAGTATAAATAAGCAGCATAAGAACCTGATACATATCCACCCAACAACACAAACAAACATTGAATAACACATTAAAAGTCTGACCTTGCTAACATCACATGTCTTAGGTGTGGGTACATTCTTGTTTTGCCTTCAGCCAGTTCTTAACTTTTACTGTGAATGTTTTGAAATCTGTCATTAGTTTAATTTTATTTGGCATTGTATTCCAGATGTGACTGCCATTTATAGAGAAAGCTGTCTGTCCACATGTAGTTCTGTGGTGGGATATTTTACAGTTATTGCTGTTAGAACTCCTGGTGACGCTGCTGCTGTCCTGTCTTTGGCTGAAACCACAGAGTGGCTCTGGTGCTGATTTATTCATACATTTGAAGATTAATTTCAGAAAGTAGAGATCGGTGAAGCTTTCAAAACTCAATAAATTATTTTTTTTAAGTGTAGGACAATGATGCCAGTGAATTGGCTTTTTATCCATGATTTTCAAGGCTTGATTATATTATGAACCTATGTGTTTTATTGTAGAGGGAGCTGCCTAAGCTCAAACTGTCAGACAGTATGAAATATGGGAGAAGATCATTGCATGCATGTACAGTGGGGCTGCCTGTTTTGATATGTAATTTCTGATTAATTTAAAGCAGTTCAGACTTTTTTTTTGATGGTTTTTTAAATTTTCTTTATGTAGTGATTGAATTTCAGTTGTGAGTCTAGTACATTTTAAAGAGATTTGAATTTTGTCACTGAACTGATTTCTTGATTATACTTGATTCTGAAATATTGTTATTCTTCATTGTTCAGAATTTGACAGAATATCATCATCATATCATCGGCCTCCGTCGGTCTATGATGACCATGGAAGAGAATCCTAGATGTCTACTCTGCTGGAACAGCACCGCCTGTGGCTGAACAGGCCGATGCGCGAATGGCAGTCCCTGTCACACAGGTCGCACTTGTGGATGGTCTCCGTGCTGCTGGGTCTGTGGCAATTCTTCCTGCGGGTCCTTTTTTCATCTGCTGCAGCAGTCAATTTCTCTTCACCCGCCTTGAGCTGTCTGGTCAGGGTGCCTCTCCATTTGGAGCGGTCCATTGCGAGGTCCTCCCAGCGCTCTGTGTTGATCTCCAGGGCCTTCATATTTCTCTTGCAGACGTCTCTGAAGCGCAGCTGTGGGCGGCCAGCGTCTCTCCTGCCAGTCGCCAGTTCTTCGTAGAGGACGCCTTTGGGGATTCTGTCGTCCTCCATATGGTGAACATGGCCTAGCCAGCGGAGCCTGCACTGCCTGAGTAGAGTGAACATGGAGGGAAGGCCGGCGCGGGGCAGGACTTCTGTGTTGGGCACTTTGTCCTGCCAGGATATGTCCAGGATGCGGCAAATGCAGCGCAAGTGGAAGGAATTCAGTCTCTTTTCCTGCCGGGCGTATGTTGTCCACGTCTCACTCCCATAGAGCAGTGTGCTGATGATGCAGGCGTTGTACACTGCCATCTTTGTCTTGACAGAGAGTTTGGGATTCTCCTACACTCGCGTGGTGAGGCGAGCGAGTGTGGAGGCTGATTTTCCAATCCTCTTGTTGATCTCTGTATCAAGGGAGAGGTTGCTGCTGATTGTGGACCCCAGGTACGTGAACTGATTCACAACCTCCAGCTCATAGTCGTCGATGGTGATGGTTGGTGGTGTTTCCGTGCCTTGCGCCAAGACGTTAGTCTTCTTCAGGCTGATGGTAAGCCCAAAGTCCATGCATGACTGGGAGAAGTGGTCCATCAGGGTCTGAAGCTCCTACTGTGTGTGGGTCTCGACTGCAGCGTCGTCTGCGAACAGCATATCTCTGATTAGAGCCTCATGTACTTTGGTTCTGGCTTTCAGGCGGGTGAGGTTGAAAAGCCTGCCGTCAGATCTTGTATGCAGGTAGATTCCCTCTGTTGCTGTGCTGAAGGCATGCCTCAGGAGCATAGCAAAGAAAATCCCAAAGAAGGTTGGCACAAGTACACAGCCCTGTTTCACTCCGCTGTGTATATTGAATGGCTCTGAGACGTTGCCATCGTACTGCACCATCCCCTGCATGTTGGTGTGAAACGATTCGATGAGGCTTTGCAACTTTGGTGGGCATCCTGTCTTTGGCAGGATCTTGAAAAGCCCCTCTCTGCTGACCAGATCGAACGCTTTGGTGAGGTCGATGAAGGCGACGTACAGGGGCATGTTCTGTTCTCTGCACTTCTCCTGGAGTTGGCGGATGGAGAATATCATGTCCACCGTCGTTCGCCCAGCGCGGAAGCCACATTGAGACTCGGGGTAGACACGTTCGGCAAGCTTCTGTAGACGAATGAGGACAACTTGTGCATAGACTTTACCAACAATGCTGAGGAGGGAGATGCCCCTGTAGTTGTGGCAGTCGCTTCTCTCCCCTTTGTTTTTGTAGAGGGTGATGATCTTGGCGTCCGTCATGTCCTGTGGTACGGTACCTTCCTTCCAGCACTGGCAGAGGACGACATGCAATGGCAGCAGTAGGGCGGTCTTGCAGTGCTTGATCAGGTCGGGGGGTATGCCGTCGTTGCCGGGTGCCTTGCCAGCGGCCAAGCTGTCAATAGCCTTGCTGAGTTCGTCGATGGTTGGCTCGGCGTCAAGTTCGTCCATGGATGGCAGGCAATCGATGGCGTCAAGGGCTGACGGTGTCACGGTGTTCTGTCTGGAGTAGAGGTCGGAGTAGTGCTCCACCCATCTCTCCATCTGCTTGTTCTTTTCTGTGATCATCTCCCCAGTGGAGGATTTGAGGGGGGCTGTCTTGCTCTGAGCCAGACCAAGTGCTTTCTTGATGCCGTCGTACATACCACGGATGTTCCCTGTTATGGCAGCGGTTTGAACATCTTGGCTGAGCTGAGTCCAGTACTCGTTGGTGCAGCGCTGAGCAGTCTGCTGAACTTTGCTTCTCGCAGCCCTGAGAATCTGGAGATTCTTCTCGTTTGGGTACTTCTTGTACTCAGCAAGTGCTGAGCGTTTGGCTTCAATGACGGGGGTCATCACGGTCAACTTGGCATCAAACCAGTCCTGTGACTTCGAGGTCTTCCTCCCAAAGGCAGCCAAGGCTGTGTGGTGGATGATGTTTTGCAGCTCTTCCCACTTCTGCTTTGCAGACTCTCCTTCTTGTGGTTCACCAAGTTCCTTCACAAAGGTGGAGGCAAACTTCTCAATAAGTTCTGGTTGGGCCATCTTGCCGGTGTCAATCCATGCCTTTCCAGGCTGTCTGGCGCAGTGGAATTTCTACAGCTGCAGCTTGAGCTTGCAACACACCAATGAATGGTCTGTGTCGCAGTCTGCACTCTGGAACGAGCGGGTGATTAGCACGTTCTTCAGTGAGGTGCGCCTGGTCAGGATCAAGTCCAACTGGTGCCAGTGCTTTGAGTGCGGATGTCGCCAGGAAACCTTGTCTTGGGCTTGGTCTTGAAGAACGAGTTTGTGATACACAGATCATGATGTGTGCAGAACTCAAGCAGCCGCTGTCCGTTGTCGTTCATTCTGCCCACGCCAAAAGGTCCAAGACAGGAGGGCCAGGAGTTGTGGTCACCGCACACGAACAATGCGCGTGGCCGTCATCCGTGTGGAGTTTAGAAGCACCCCGCCCACGTGAGTTCTTGACTCAGTCAGCAGGCAGTGTCTCGCTAAGCGTGACTGTCAACAAAAACATGAGTTTGTTCAAGTACTTTAAACGTGGAAAAAACCAGAAGAGAAACCAGAAACCAGAAAATTTTTTTTTTAGAACTCTCCTCACCACCGAGACAGCAGGAAAAACCTCCCTTATTTTGAAATCCAGATGTTGGCACGTTTAGTTTGTTTGAAGGCTGTTGACTGATTAAAGTCATTGACTTCATGAATTTCGGTCATCTTAACTTGCCAGGTACAGTTAATATTGTAGTGGCTGGTGAAATCAACCCTCAGCAGGTTATCAGTCACTCTTTCCTTTCCCTGCATATGAAGTCTAACCACACCTGTTTCCTAAGCAGCTCTTCATTATTGTTCCCCATTACCAGCGGGTTCAAACCAGTGTTGGGAGTAACGCATTACAAAGTAACGCCACTATAACACCACTACTTTTGCAGTAACGTGCTGTGTAACGAAATTACTGTTTAAAAATTCAGTAATGTGTTACAGTTGCTGAAATTTGATTAGATGTGTTACTCACATTACTCGTTTTATTCATATGGATAGATATTTTTAGCACAAATAAAGATAAACTGATTCTATGTAGCTGGCGCAGCCGTTAGTCTCTACGGCGGGTCAGTTTGCTGTCCTGCTCACACCGCAACCTGGTGGGAATAAATGCCGTGGCGGTAGCGACATCTCATATCGAGCCCTTATCACCTGTTGTCCGAGCGGTGAGTAGCCCCCAACAACATCTACCTCTGTTGTTAAACATGAGTATTTTTAAAGCAAGAAGCTTGCATTTAGTGTCCGCAGTTGTGTAAATGTGTAAGTTGTGTAAGTAAATTGTGTAGGGTTTTTTTTTAACGCAAAGAGAAAAAGTGACTGTGATTTGTTGCAGTAAGGCTGGCTATCCACCAAATGCATTTTTTCCGCTCTGGGTGACTGCTGAGTGCCCTTGGCGCTGAAACGCTTTGAGCGGTGGCCATTTTTTGTTGCGGTGCTCGGGGCGCTCAGCGTTGAAAAAAGTTCAACTTTTCAGACTGCAGCTGAGCTCGTCAGTGAGTGTCAGACCTTTCTAAGCAGCCAATCAGAATAAGGAAGGGCAGGACATGGGACGCCAGTACTAGTCTGTACTCAGACTCCTGCTTTCTGTGTCATCATATTTTGCATCCAGAGTTGCTAGAATACGTTTCTTGTCCACTATTATTTAGAGACTGCTATTAGAAAATCAGTAGAAAGTCTGACCATAGGAAAAGTGGAAGTGCTGAGCTGAGAGTGACAAGCTGTTGCTGGGATATGGAGCACAGACTTTTTTTTTTCCAGAGCGCAGCACACAAACGCTGAAAAAAAAATGCTCAGGGCAGTCGGGCGACAAAAAACGCGTTTGGTGGACACGCAGCCTAAACAACAGCTTCTAAGGTGAACTTTCATTTATCTGTGGTGTCTGTTTTATTTTATCTCATTCATTTACATGCTGTTAAGTAAATCCTCTAAATATGCATTTTTAATGGGCTGGTCCAGGGGTGTCAAACAAATGGCTCGTGGGCAAAAAACGCCCCACCAAGGGGTCCAAAATGTTCTCTGTGAATTTACAGCTTTATTTCTAATAAATTTCTGGCTTTCTACTGATTACAATGGTTTGTGTAAATCTGAGACATTTTTTTCTCTGTAAGATGAGACTTTTTTCCCATTAGTTTTCTTTTTCTTCTTTTCTCTGATGAGAGCAAGGGGCCCTTGATCTTGGTATGTGTGCAAGATGATTTAAGTATGCATTTAAAAGTAACTTGAAAGTTACTTTTCCAAGTAACTAGTTACTTTAATCATGCAGTAACTGGTAAGTAACTCAGTTACTTTTGAAAAGTAACTTTTCATTTGCACTGCCGACTGCACTATGTGGAACTCCACAATATCTGCTGCTTGTTAATATATTTTAAATTGCATAGATTAGTATTACTCATTCATATTCTACATTTTATTGCATGCATAGTTTTTTATTTTTATCTTTAGTGCTACTCCATGTTTAATGTTGCAACATTGCACCGAGACAAATTCCTAGTTTGTGTACTACATGAACAATGGCAATAAATCTGATTCTGATTCTGATTCTGATTCTAACTGTAACTAGTTACTATTTTTTAGTAGCTTGCCCTACACTGGTTAAAGCCACGATCAATGCCTCCACTGCTTACATATAGCTTCTGTTTTGTTTTTTCTCCCCATTTAAAGTACTTAAATAAGCTTAAGCTTCTCTCAGACAGCGATGCTAGAGAGACGCTGCCCGCCGACTGGAACAGTCATGCAAGTGGCATGCTTCCAAACTCTGACACGCGGATGCCTGTCACACGCGTTGTTCATTTGCGTGCTTGCAGAGTGTCATTCCTTAAATTATTATTCCTTAGCTTGGCAGTATAGTTTCAGGGGTGGCGGCCCGCTACATGGAAATATTACCGGCAGAAACCCTGAGAATTATGCAAAGACTCTCAGTGGGGAATTGGTTCAACACTGCAGCTGGAACTACTCACCAGTTCACTGCTGAACTGGGCAGGGATCTGTCTCAGCACACAGTGTCTCTCCATTTAAGACAGTTTGGACTCAAAGCTCACTCTGCAGTGACCGAACCTCTCATCAGCAGAAAGAATAAAAAGGCTAGACTTGCATTTACTGAGGAGCATGTTGTGGACAGAAGAGAACTTGTCCAGAGTGCACTTCAGTGATGAGAGAAAGTTTAGTTTATTTGGGTCTGATGGGAAATTATATGTTTGATGTCAAACTGGGAAAAGACTGAACCCAAATTGTGTAAAGAAGTCAGTCAAATTTGGAGGAGGAAGTGTCATAGATTGGGAGATGTTTCCTGCAGTAGGAGTTGGGCCTCTTGTACAACTACATGGCAGGATGAATGCAGATGTTTATGTGAACCTCCTTTGGCAACATGCAATTCCTTCACTGCAATTGTCTCCCAGTCAGCCTGCAATTTTCATGCAAGACAGTACCCCCTGTCACACTGCAAAATGGGTTAAACAGTTCCTTGAATCTAACAGTATTGAAACAATGAAATGGCCAGCCCAGAGTCCAGATCAAAACCCCATAGAGAGTCTTTGGAAAATCATTGGTGACAAAGTAATGGCTAAGGAACCAACTACAGTTACTGAGCTGTGGGAGAGACTGCAAGAAGAATAGACCATGATTAAACCAGAGCAGTGTGAGAAACTAGTGATGTGCTATGGTCCTGTAATGTCCTCTGCTGAAATCATTCAAAGCAAGGGCCTCTACACATCCTATTATTTTTTTAATCCTATACCCTAAAAAAAAAACCCCAAAAAGTTTAAATCTTCTCTTCTGACACAGTCATCACTGTTCTCTAATTTTGCTCACTGTTTTTGTCATGAGCCGAGAGCTGGAGGTTTCTGCCAGGCTCGATCTCATGGCTTTTTCTGTATATTTACATATTTGTTGTATTTTATGCCTTCTGGGTTTCTGTATTCATGTTCTGTTTGCCATTTTCCTGTTTGTGTTCTAGTTTTGTTACACTTTTATTTTGTATTTTTTTATATTTATATTTTAGTCTGCTTGAATTAATATTTTATTCTTTATTTCTTCATTGTTGTTCTTTTGCTGGTTGACAGCTGTCAGTGGCATGGAGCTCTGTGTGGGCGTTGCCCTTTCAGCTGTCAGCTTTGGTTTGCACCTCTCTCACTGCCCCAGCTGGTCCTAATTATGTACCATTGCTTTCTCCTGCCCGTTCAGATAACCCACACCTGTCATTTATTATGTTAATGGTTTTTGATCCTATTTAAGGGCTTTATTATCATTTTCTCATTGCCGCTATCTTGGTTGTATTTTCCTCGTCTCCACCAGAGCCCTGCCCTGCTCTGGTGCACTCAATCTGTAAGTTTTGTCCTTCGTTTGTATTTTGTGTTAAGAGCACCGTGTTGAACTCTATGTTTGTTGTTTCTTTTGATAAATTGCCCAAACTCACAGTTCAGCGTGTGGGTCTCATCTTTCTGCCCCAAAGGGCAATTCATGAGTTTTATTTATTTATTTATTTATTTTATTTTTTTTTTATAAAATCAATGTTTGCATTAAAGTGCCTTGGTTATTTTTAAAAAAACAAAACAAAAACATGCCAGTTAGGGATGTTAATGATTAATTGACTTTCGATTATTGTCTAAGAATTTAGTTGACTAAATTAAATGAAAGCACCACAGGTGCTGATGCCTGGGTACTTGTGGCATAGTAGCATGGGTATTGTCATGCCATCCATGCACGGATTTGAAATGTTGATATTTGTTTCTGCAGGTATGACTGATGTCGCTGTCACAATACACACAAGATGTATGTCATCCCAGGGCTGTATGCTGGCATTTTTGTCAAGGAGCTCATGAAAGAAAAAATATAGAAGCACAAGAATAAAATTAGGAGCAGAAAGAATAATGCTGGATATTACATGTACATGCATGCAACATTTACACTACAGCATGTAATGGCAGGTAAACATATCAAAACTTCAAAAACTGTCACCATAATCATCAACATTAAATCAGAATGGGTTGAAAGGATTCACTCTGTGTGTAATGAGTATTGAGAGGTTCTTGATTTATCTTGTAAAAAAAAATTATTGAAATGCAGTTTTTCTATAAAGAGAACATGCAGTATTATTATGTAGCTTCCAGCCTGTTCTCTTCACAGCTGCTCTGACTGCTCACCCTCAGGTTCACCACTGTGGACCTCCGAGAGCGAAATGAGAAAGGGGGAAAAAAAAAATAATTAAGAAAATGTGATTATTATTACAGGTGTGGTAAAACATTTTTAAAGTCAGCGTCATCAAATAAATTCTATTACAGATGTCATGTTCCTACTCAACTTAAGAAACTGGTTTTCTATAAAAATAACCTCAAGTAGTTTTTATATTTGACACCTCACGTCAGCTTTAATTACCTCCGCCAAGGTTGTTATGTTTTTACTGGGGTTTGTTTGTCTGTTTGTTTGTCTGTCTGTCTGTTACCAACATAACTCAAAAAGTTACTAACGGATTTTGACGAAATTTTCAGGAAAAGTCCGAAATGGGACAAGGAAGAAATGATTAGGTTTTGGGAGTGATCCGGATCACTGTCTGGATCCAGGGATTTTTTTTTTTTTTTTATCTAAGTTTTTGTAAAGGGTATACAGGTCGTTACAGCAATGCATTGTTTACATTTTCATCACATGTTCCCTTATTTTCTGATATCTGAACACATTGGAAGATTAATTCTTACAACACCCCCTTTTTTTTTTTTTTAAAGTGAAAGAAAAAGTGAAATTAAAGAGAAAAAAAAACAAAAAACAAATAACAAAAAAAACAAACAAACCAGTAAAAAACAAACAAAAAGAAAAAGTAAGTAAATAAAGATAAGAGCATCTGAGTAGTGTTGGAACAAAGAGCGGAACCATTATTGAAATGGTATTTGTCAAAGATTAGATCTAATGGAAGACACATATGCGGTCCAGGGTTGCCAAAAGTTCATGAACCCATCCATGTCCTGTCTCAGTGCGAATGTCAACTTTTCCATCGAGTAAATGTCTTGGATCACGTTAGTCCAATCTTCAGGTGTAGGACAGTCCTTCAACATCCATTTTTTAGTTAGAGCTTTTTTGCTTGCCAATATTAAAACATTGAATAAGTATTTTTCTCCTCGTCTTTCCAGTGAGTCCGGTAGTAAACCCAAATACAAAGTTACAAAAGAAAAGGGAACTGTAATTTTGAATATTTTCCCCAATATTGTCTGTACATTGGTCCAATATTGGTGGATAACTGGGCATGACCAAAACACATGAAAATGATTTGCAGTCTTTTCACCACACAAGCGCCAACAGTTCAATCCCTTATGGGTAAATTTGTTTTGTGCAGGCGTTCTGAAAAATCTTGCCAAGTTTTTCCATCCAAATTCTCTCCACTGCAGGGATGAGGTACTTTTCCATTGCTGTTTATTTAGCTTTTCCCATATTTCCAGTTGTAAAGTGAAATTCCCCTCTTTTTCCCATCTCTCTTTTATGTAAGATGTGTTGTCTCCTTTTAAGTCTTGAAGACCTTGGTATATTTTAGAAATGTATCTGATCCCTGGGATCCCTTTATATGCCATTAAGAAGACCTTCAGAACACCTGACTGGGCCCTTTCCAAATCCTCCTTTTTAAGTATATTGTTTATGTGGTGTCTAAGCTGGAAGAACCTGTAAAGGTCTTGATTTATTAGGCCTTGTTTTTTCAAATCTTCAAAACTTCTTAAGATTTGCCCTTTAAAAAAATCGTAATATTTTATCAGCCCTTTCTCCTTCCACTTTTTAAATCTGGTGTCTGTTTTATTAGGAGTAAAGTCCTGATCATAGGCAATCCATTGCAGAAGTCGATAGGGCTCTTTAGTTTGATTCTCTCTGACTATCTTAAACCAAATTTTTAGCGGGGTCTCTATCCACGGGTTAGTGTTATTCAAAAGCTTAGGTAAGGCATTGTTCCCTATTATCGCCTGTAGGGGGATGTCACTTGTTATTTGGCATTCGATCTCCTTCCATTGTGCAGTGTAGACTGGGTTACATATCTCTACTAAAGTTTTAATTTGTGCGGCTTTAAAGTAGTCCCTGATATTTGGCAGCGCGAGCCCACCTTTGTCTTTGTTTAGCTGTAGGGTTCTATATCTGATTCTAGGTCTCTTGCCCTGCCATATGAATCTTGAGATCCTTCTGTCCAGCTCCTGCCATGTTTTTTTGGGAGGTTCTACCGGTATTGTTTGGAAAAGGTATAGAAGACGTGGAAGTATATTCATTTTGACTGCTTCAATTCTTTGTGCAGTACCCAAGAATGGTATCATATTCCATCTTGCTAGGTCAGATTTTATTTTTGTCACCAGTGGATCATAGTTTAGTGATATAATTTTGTTGAGTTGTTTCGGGATATTGACCCCCAGATATTTCATAGATTCCGACTCCCAGTTAGTTTTGAGTTTGCTTAGTGAATAATGATTTGGGTCATAGTTGAATGTTAAAACTTGGGTTTTATGCATGTTTAATTTGTACCCTGATAAATCTCCATACTCTGAAAAAACTGAGGTTAGTTCTGGTAAAGAAGTGTTCGGCTGCCCTAGGTATATTAAAATGTCATCAGCAAAGAGTGCTATTTTATGTTCCTTCTGACCAAGTGTAATACCTTGAATTTTTTGATTTTGTTTTATCCATTGGCTCAGAGGTTCTATGAAGATTGCAAAGAGCAGTGGAGACAGGGGGCAGCCCTGACGACATCCTCTTTCCAGTTCAAAAGAAGATGATAAAATACCGTTAATCCTTATTTTAGCGGTTGGTTTTTTATATAATGCCTGTATAGTTCTAATGAAGTTGTTATGAAAATTGAAACTGGATAAGATTCTATATAGAAAAGACCAGTCAACCGAATCGAATGCTTTTTCAGCATCTAATCCCAATATGACTGCATTTAAGTTATATTTTTTTATATGATGAATTATGTGTAAAGTGCGTCGAATGTTGTCTTGTGTCTGTCTTTGTCTTATAAAACCTGTTTGGTCTAAATGAATTAGGTCTGTCAGTATATTTTCTAACCTTTTGGCAAGGATAATGGTAAAAAGCTTATAGTCCTGATTTAGTACACTGATTGGTCTGTAGTTGGAGCACTCTAGTTTATCCTTTTCAGGTTTAGGTATAACTGCAATGACCCCTTCTCTCCAGGAGGGGGGGATTTCCCCTGTGTGGAGGACATAATTAAATGTTTTCAGGAGGAGAGGAGATAGTTGCTGTTTAAAGGTTTTGTACCACTCTGCTGTATAGCCATCAGCTCCTGGGGATTTGTTAGCTTTAAGTTTCATAATTGCTTTTTCCAATTCTTTAGGATGTATTTCTGACAGTAGTGTTTTATTTTGTGACTCCGTAAGTTGGGGAAGGTTTAATGTGTTTAGGAATGCCTCGGATGCGTTTTTATGTTTTTTGTGGGAGTATAAGTTCTTATAGTAATTCTCGAAGTTTTTAAGAATATCCTGAATTCTGAATTTTATTTCCTTTGATACTGGGTCTCTGATTTTGTAGATTGCTCTTTCTGTTTGATGTTTCCTCAATTTATAGGCTAGCAATTTTGCCGATTTACTGCCTGCTTCATAGTATTTTTGTTTCAGAAATGTAAGTTTCTTCTGGATTTCTATTGTGTAGATCTCATTTATTTGGTTTTTAATTTCCTTAATCTTGAGCGAGTCAGTAGAATGAGTGTTGCCTTTGTGTTCTTTTTCTAGGTTCCTAAGTTCTGACTCTAATGTGGATAGTTTTTCTTGTCTTAGTTTCTTTTGGGTTGCCAGTTTTGCAATAATCTTTCCTCTTATTACAGCTTTGCATGCATCCCACAGTATTAAAGGGGATACTTCTCCATTATCGTTATCTTCCAAATATCTGAGAATATCTGATTCCAATTCATCTTTCAATGGTCCTTTCAGGACATTTGAATTTAACCTCCAAGAAAATGTATTATTTGTGTATTTTTTGATATTTAAGTCCATGTAGATCGGACTGTGGTCGGAGAGATCCATCAGTCCTATTTTACATGTTTTTACTCTTCCAATGTCTCTATTAAACATAAAAAAATAGTCAATCCTTGAGTAAGATGAATGTGGAGTTGAGTAAAATGTATAGTCTTTTACACTGGGGTTGAGTTCCCTCCACACGTCACAGATTCCCAATTCTTTTAGTAGCATCCGAGTCTTCCTGTTTTGGGTGTTATTTTGATGTGGGGAATTACCAGAAGCATCCCAGTATGGATTCAGTCTAAGATTGAAGTCCCCACCACATATCACTAAACCTTGAGCTTTAGTTATCATTAGGTCGAATACATTTTTATAAAATTTCCAGTTAGCCCCTGGGGGAGCATACACATTCAGCAGGGTGATATCTTCTCCCTCTAGCCGCCCAGTTACCAAACTGTATCTCCCTTCTTTATCTTTGTGTTCTGATTTTTTTTCAAATGTAATTTTGGTTGATATCAATGTCGCTACTCCCCTCCTCCTCCCTGATTTATATGAAGATGAAGAGATCATTTTAAACCCTTGTCTACTGAGTTTATTGTGTTCCACATCTGTTAGGTGGGTTTCTTGTAAAAATATTATTCCTGCTTTGTCTTTTTTCATTTTGCCTAGAATCTTGGATCTTTTAACTGGATTCAGGATTCCTTTTACATTATATGAAATTATTTTGGTTACACCCTGTTTCTCCATTGTGTTGTTTTGTTTAGTATATCTGTGTGGTGGCCCTCTTTTGTGCTACTCAGAAACTGAAAGAACATTAAAAACAAGAAAAACATTAAGAACATAGTGTAAAAAACTTTAAAACAAAAAGCTGTCATAAGAACTTCCTGAGCTGAGGTCTTTTTAAAGACCCTGTAAGAGCCTTGATGGAGTGAAGGCTCTGAGGGAAATTCCTCAAACTCTGTTACGTGTTGAGGGCCCTCTCTTTCCACTGAAAGTAGTCCCATGCTTTTAACGTGAGTTTCAGAACCCAATCCAAACTTGTAATGATTTTTTTTTTTCCTTTTATGCCTAAACCCTGTGAAATTGTGTGCACCCTCCCACCCCCATCACATCAAACATTCACGCAAAAACAGTATTTGTTAGTATGAGGAGAACATGTGGATTATTGTCACATTTCTATTTTAACAAGTTTTTTTTTTTTTTATTACAAAGACTTATTTGTTTCAAATAATATGATTGTTCCATGAAATGTTTTACCACATGCTGAATATGCATCTCCTTTAAAGTTTGTTACCTTGTATGAGGGGGGGTTGGATGTGCGGATTGATTCAAGAGAAAAGAAAAGAAAATTAAAAAAAAAAAAAAAAAAAGGTCGTTATTCCAACCTGAAAACGGATAGTTTATCCGCGACGCTCTGGTGCTGGGTTTCCCGCTGCTGGTCCGTGGATTTTGAGGGTCTTTGTGTTGTCCATGTTTGCGCTTTGATCTTCTCACTCGGGTCTGCTGCGGGTTTAAATACCGTTACCGGGAGCCCTCTTTTCGCCATGTCAGCTGTTGCTTCTTCCGCCGAATTATAGAGACACGTTTCATCGCCGTAGAAGACCCTTAACTTCGCAGGAAATGGAGTCTGAAAGCGCAATTTCTTCTCTCTTAACACCTTTTTCGCGTCATTGTATTCCCTGCGCTTTTTAAGGACCTCCGGGGCGTAATCGTGTTCCACGTAGACTTTTCTCTCCTGGTGCATAAATCCTTTTTTCTGCCAGGCCAGTCTTACAACCTCTTGTTTTATTTTGAAATTGGAAAATCTTACCAACACCGAACGTGGGGGCGCTTCCGCCGCCGGCCTAGCGGCTAATGAACGATGTGCCTTTTCTATCTTCAAGTCGGTGGTTTGTGGAATATCCAATTTCTCTCTTAGTAAGGATTCCACACATTCTGCCATTGAGTTAAAACCATTTTCGGTTCCTTCTATCAGACCATGAATTCTTATGTTGTCTCTTCTTTGTTTTCCTTCTTGGTCGGTTAGCTTAGCCTCTATAGCTGCTTGTCTTTTGCGTAGGTCTAGCACAGAATCTTCGAGCACTTTTATTCGATCCTCTGTTTCCAAGATTCGGTTCTCGGCCTGGTCCACTCTGCTGTTTGTCCTTTTCAATTCTTCTCTGAATTCCCGAAATTCGGCCGTAACTTCTCGGCGAAATCGTCGTAGCTCCTCAAATAGTGATTTCAGGCTAACCCTTTTGTTAGCTATCACCAGTTCCTCGTCTTCTGAACGGAGATCTTCCAGTTCAGATTCTCCGGCCGATACGTGTCCTGGCCTGGAGAATTTCAGTTTCTTCTGTTTTCCTTTAGACATGATGATTTTGTCTTTTGATTTTCACTCCTCCAAAAATCCGTTAAGTTTGATTTTCAAGGTGTTATCCTGGATTGGGTCTGAGAGCTTCAGTGTTAAGCTGCAGTCGCCATGGCGTCCGGACCGGAAGTCCAGGATCCAGGGATTTTTTAAAGGATTATCATTGCGAGAGAGGGCCATTTTTAGCATATGTGTATATAACTCCACAATAAATGATCAGGACGCTTGCCAAAGAAATACAGGATAAGATCCCAATAGGTTCTAGGAAATATCAAAGACTGATCCGCATCCTGCAAAAAATCCGGATACTGTGATCCAGAACAGGAAATAATAGGGGATCTTTGGAATTTTCATCACTGTAAGGTAACAAATTAAGATATAAACATACAACAAACACCAAAATATAGCCAAGACACTGAGGAATCAGTAGTGTGCCAATGGATTTGTTGTATCTTCAAAAGCTATGGAGCTATATCCAGAAGAAAACCGCCATTACCTAAAAAGTGATTTTTGTCAATAACTACTGAAAAGATATCAGTGAGAATCTAATTGCTAAAGGTATGTTTGGATGGTCAAGGAATCTAAAAATATAGATAAAATAAATGTAGGACTATTATATTTGGGGAAAATTCCAATATTAGGGGGAACTGAGGTACTTGGCGGAGGTCTGCGCTCTCCGAGCGCTTTTCTAGTTGAGTAAATAAATTAATAAAGAAATGACGGGACTGTAAAAGTTATTTTAAAGGAAATGATTCAATGACGTCTCACCGTGTTTTTATATTACTGACATTAGTATTAAGAGTTGAAAAAATTGTCTGAACTTTAGAGAAACCAATTTAACATTAATAAGTTATTAACATATTGTAGCGAACTCAATATGAGCACCCTACTTGGCTTGCCAAGTGGGTTGACCCTATTGGCAACACAGGTAGGGTGCGGGACTCCGGAGCGGGAGGCGTGAGTTCGAATCTCCCGGTGGGACGTCGCCATGTCGAGCAGCACGTTACACTGGTGTCAGAAGTGGGATCTCCTGTCCAAAGCAGTAATGGGGCGCTGACATCGGGACGATGTCGAGAACCAGAGGGGAGTAGTGTAGCGAACTCAATATGAGCACCCTACTTGGCTTGCCAAGTGGGTTGACCCTATTGGCAACACAGGTAGGGTGCGGGACTCCGGAGCGGGAGGCGTGAGTTCGAATCTCCCGGTGGGACGTCGCCATGTCGAGCAGCACGTTACAATATGAATCACGTAACCGCAGAGCCACCAGTAGCAGAGCACATCGGAAAATATAATGTGACAAAACACAAGCTTTAAGAATCAAATGTTGCTGTGTTAGGAGGTGTTAATGTGTTAACAATGAAACTGCTGCATAATTTAAGGGCAAAACTTACTTGTAAAACTTTTTTCTCCTGCTCTTCTATTCTGATGTTGTCTGCCAGTTTCTTTGACTTTAGAGGAAGCTCTGCTGTGATTGGTGTGTTGCACTTGAACAATATGGGAATTGTAGTTTTTACAGATGAGCTGCAGGCTACAGGAAGACTATTCATTGTCCTTTATCTTCAAAAGTAAACAGCAAAACGTGTCTGAAAAGAAACAATGTGTTGAATAAGTGGCGTAGTTCCTGAATATGTGTTTAGTTTGCAGAAACAACTATTTTATAAGTTCAGCACAAGTTCGATTGTTGACAGGAAGTGCTCAGTGGGGCTGTAATAAAGGTGCACTGCCACCTCTACTGGGCCGGCATAGGTATTACAATGACATTTCAGCTCTATTGTTGGTAAAAGTGAGCTGCTTTTGTGTTTATTTCGAAGACAAAGCGTTATTACACAATTTTGGCAAATTAAGTCTAGAAAATATGGCGGTACAATGATACAAGCCTTTAGTTGCACTTAATTTTGGCCAGGCTAGCTGAAACAGATAGGCGGACAGACAGACAGACAGATACACCCACAGACGCATTGAGTGATTACCGTATGCCTCTCCGTTTCACAGAGGCATAATTGGTTGTCAGTTACTTGATAACTCAGCAGTCCTTTTTAGTGGGAGTTTATTCTATGAAATGTAGTGGTGTCACCGTCCAGGCGGGGGCGTACGTGGTCACCCACTGTCGCATTTCAACCTGAAAAGCAGAAGATGCTAAGCTCCCAGAGCGCATGCGCTGTGCAGGGTGAAAAAAATTTGACCTTTCAGGTTACGTTGGAGAATCACACCGATAAGTGGAGAATCACAACAAGTTCCAATATCCACTCACCTACTTCAAATCAACAGGGCAGACAAACGGACTGCAGTGAGGAAAAAGACTGTGTCTGCTGCCAGCAGACAGGACTCAAATTCCCACTGAGGTAACAGACAACGGAAGGAGCCCAGATCGTACTGGGCTTACCTGGATTGCCTACTGTGATAATGTTTAACATGCAACAGATGAAGCAGCTCACAATTTATTTTCCTGTTAAAACAGTCTACCAGTGCATCTGAGTAAGTTAGAATGTGAGGTTTTTTTTTATATAACTAAAAAAGATAAATTTTATGATATTGGTAATAGTTTGTAAAATAAATAAAAAATCATGACATTTGTAATTTACTGAGATGCATCATCAGCACCTTGTACACACTATACAGTGCAAAATTTGTTAAACTTCAAAAAATGCCATTGTCTGGAGTAAAAAATGCAAATGGAACAATAAATCATCCCCAAAATAACGTCATGCTTAGGTTTACATTATCCGACAGGGAGCTCACCTGAAAAAGTTGTCCCTGTTTCCAAAACTTTACAAGATGATGGTTGTTTCCGCTGCTAGCTTGCTGGCCTTGCTAGCACGTCCATGGCAGGAATCCGTGGGTAAATAACTCCCGACATCCCGATTCAGCTGAAGAGCTCCCGGTACTTCTGTCTCCAGGCAGTCTCATTTTCAGACGAGCTTACTCTCCAATGTTAACGCTTTAACTCTGGTGACGGCAGAATCTCAAAGCTAGTGTTATCCCTCAGACGTGAACACGGGAATGTGTGATTTTGGTTGTGCTCGCCTCTTTCCACTGTCGTCGTCGTCGGCCTCCATCGGTCTATGATGACCATGGAAGAGAATCCTAAACGTCTACTCTGCTGGAACAGCACCGCCTGTGGCTGAACAGGCCGATGCGCACCGGTGTTCTACCTTCCAGCGTTGGGCGTTGGTAGAATTCAAGCCTGAGCAGGAAGATATGGAGGACAAGATGTTACTAACTAACTAACTAACTAACCTGCACTTATATAGCGCTTTTCTAGTCACAAAGACCACTCAAAGCGCTTTCATTAATACTAACCCTCTATTCTAAGGGCCTATAGGAAACAGATATCTAGGGACAATTTAGAACAGCCAATTAACCTAACATGCATGTTTTTGGCATGTGGGAAGAAACCGGAGAAATCCCGGAGTAAACCCACGCAACACGGGGAGAACATGCAAACTCCACACAGATCACTGTTGGTCGGGGGCTGGGGTCGAACCCACGATCCCACGTTACCCATGCAGCATGTCCCCCCTCTCCACGTCACTGATGAAGGATAGCAGGGCTGCTATAGTTTGGCACCAGTGCCGTCGCAGGAGCTGCCAGAACGATGTTGAGCACAACAGAGAACTGCCTTAGGGGCTCCGACTCTGGATTTTTCCTCAGGGTTGACTCCCGAAGCCTTTCCCATGACCGGGTGTGCTGCAAGGCAGCGGAGGTTTGAAATCAGGGTTTACCTTCCCCTAGATGGGCTACCTTCCCAGGTTGACGACCCACCATCTACCCGAAGCATCTAGTTTTAAGGCGCCAGAGATCCGCCTTCGCCCCTTCTCCTATTAGTAAAAGCAGTTCCGCCGGGCTTAGAGACTAAACCACACGGGCAGGCTAGGAGTTGGACTTAGTTGTCAGAGGCTTTTCGAGACGCACGCCGTAAGGAGCATTTTATGAGCGCTGGGAGCTTAACCCCAGTGTCGCTCCTGGCTATGACAACCTTGGAACCTCTTTCCACTGACTTTGTATGCATTAGTGCCGCTTGTTCGCATTTAGTGTGAAGGCGCTTTTATCCATCCATACATGTTGCACTGCTTTTTTGGGGTTCCATGTCATGGGGGCAGCAGTCTGAGCAGACTAAGACTTCCCTCTCCCCATCAACCTCCTCTAGCTCTTAAGGGAGGATCACAAGGCATTCCCAGGCCATCTGGAAGACGTAGGCTGCATTCAGACCAGGATAGTCCAGGGGTCTTGATTCGACTGGGCGGGGAATGCCGAGAATTTTTGCACCTTCATTTGGTTTGGTTTGCATTCACACTGCAGTGGACCAAATTTCTTGGACAACATCATGCAGCTCGTTTGGGGTGCTGTAGCCAAAACCATCACTGACCAGGAAGAAAAAATCTCTGCGAAGAAGAAAAATCCAGCTCTTCGATTGGCCAGGACCAAAAACGGAAATCCATTCCCTTCAGCCGGGTTGTTTGTCCACTAAAAATGAGACATTTTTTAACTTTTCTCCTTGGCTTTCTCCAGTAAAAGGATTTCTTGGATTTGCGCGGTTGTCTTTATTGTTATTTCCATCCATCCATCCATCCATCCATCTTCTGCCGCTTAATCCTTTTTGGGTCACGGGGGGGGGGGGGCTGGAGCCTATCCCATCATCTTTGGGCGAGAGGCAGGGTACACCCTGGACAGATTGCCAGTCCATCGCAGGGCCAACACAGAGAGAGACAGACAACCATTCATTCTCACATTCATACCTAAGGACAATTTAAAATCCCCAGTTTGATGCCAATTAAACTCGGTAAACTTGCGGTAAACTCCACTTCCTCTTCTCAGACTACGTGTTGCTATGGTTACACAAACACCGAGGGGCACTTCTGCCCTTTGTCCGCTGGATAGTCTGTTTGGATTCACACTGCAAGCGATGCGCACCAGACTTTGTTTGCAAGAGAACCGAGACCCCCCGGTTTTCAGGGGGACCAGACTTTGTTTGTTTGGTGCGCACCAGAGTTCGAACGCGCATTCAGACTACACCAAATGAACTGAACTATCCACAGAAGTGGAGCAGAGTTCCTTTGATCCAGACCAAACAGTGGCCATCTGAATGCGTCCTTAGTCTCTCTAGTGTGTCCTGGGTCTGCCCTGGGGTCCAAAACACCTCACATGGGAGGTGTCCAGAAGACATCGTGATCAGATGGCCAAACCATTTTTGCTGGCTCTTTTTGATGATGATGATGATGATGATGAGGAGCAGCTCAACTCTGAGCTGCTGCTGGATAACTGAGCTCCTCACCCTCTCTAAGGATGGCATCGATGATACAAATTGGCAACCAGTTTTTACATTGTTTTCTTTCTTGCCAAAAATAAAGACCTTAATATTGTGTAATCCTCTGAAGCTCCCCTTTTGACATTCGCTTCAGAGTCTGAAAATGCCTGAAGATTCGTGGAGACTTATGAATACATCAGACTTGAAGATAGTGAAAACCCCATCAGTCTTTGCTGGATGTATAAAGAGGATTATTTTTTTTAACAAAAGAAAGAATACTGTGCATACACAGAAAATCTTGATTAAACTGCGGAACAGGCACACACACAGAAATACAGAAGAGAAACCCCATCAGCCTGTACACAGAATCTAGATTTACAGTCAGGGTGGATACATTTAGCTAATAAAATGTGGTTTACATTGTTGCCAGGGTGACGGAGATAAGACAGATAAACAATTGCTCAGGTGAACTGCCACAGCTGTGTGAACGCACCACATAAAATAAGTCTTCTTGTCTTTCTTCATCTCGTCATCTCTCGCGGTAGAGACCTCTATGTTGATTTATATTCCCTGATGGATTTAAGACTCAACTGAAATCCTTTCACTTGAGTCCAGTCAAGTGGTTTCACATGCCACTCAAATCCAGACGGGATAGATATGGCCTGTGTGTGCGTGCGTGCATGTGTGCATGCTTGTGTGTTTTAGCACATTTATTCCAAAATGTCCCAGCAACCTGGAAACGTGTCACATTTCTAGGTATGAGCTTCATCAGAAGAGGAAGTTGAATCCAACGCTGCAAACGTACACACCACAAAGCCTTATTTCAGCACATTTATCTGTAGTGCAAATGCTCTTTATCTCCTTTAAGTTTAATTTCTACTTTTAAGCTTTCAGACATGTTTCTTTTTTTCCACTTGATGGAATGATTCCAATTTGAACTAAGTTACGGGACTGCTGTGTGAATAATTTAAAGGCCTGAATGAATTTGGATAAAAGAAGAAGCAGAGCAAAAAAATCTCATAGGGAAATGTAGTAAAATCTCTCTACTCCGTTGTTTTTTTTTTTAATCTCCCTGATCTCACTCTGGTCCCCCCACTCCATCAACCTACCTCACTCTCTCCACATCCTCCATCTCTTTCACTGTACATTTCATTTTTCAACCTTTCTCTCGTTTTCTCCCTCACTGTGCTCTTTTCCTTGATACACTGTATTCCTCTCCTTTCCTTTGTCCTTGTCTGTCATCCTAATAGTCTCTCTCCCCCCCCTTCTCCCCCTTCCTCCGACCCTGACCCACTTAGCTGGCTGCTTGTTATTCAAACCTTTGCTTTACCCACACAAATACAGACTCACACACAGAAATAAAGACAGGGAGCAGCAGAGATGAGAGAGTGAGAGATGGAGGCATGAGAGGGGGATTTGGTTTGACGACAAACCTCAACACTCTTCACTCCTCCTCTCACTAAAAGGTCTGAGATGCAACCTGATACAGATTCTTATTTTCTGTTTAACTGTAAAATCCTTCAAACAGTGTGAGATAAAAATCCAACAATTTGAGAATTGTCTTACGTGTTCAGATAAAAGCCACGTCATGTAAATGACACTATGACTGGTCAGTTTCAAAGCACCCATTTGACATATTGTAGGAAAATAGTGGTTCTGTTTTATTTCAGCCTAAACTATTACAAAATGAGTAGTAACACTTGAATTTCATTTTATTACAAAATGCCTGTAAAATTCACCTATTAAGACATTGACTATGATCCATTATTTTTCGATTCTAATGTGCCTTTTTTAAGACTTTTTGATGGTATTACTTATGTGGTAATGCTGTAGCAGTTTTAATTAAGAAGATGCACAGAAGATTAAATTATAGGAACAGGATCGTATATCACAAAGCAAAGCTAGTCCAATTTTTAGTTAGTTTGATGTTACAATACTGTCAAAATCTTGAACCACCCCTCATTTCTTTATTTAACTTCCACAGAGTAAGACTTTGATGTAACTTTTTAAAAGTGGTCTTGAGCAATAGTTCTCCAGACTTTCTGAAGATTTTTAATTTTTTTTTATGTGGACATGGACTGCTTTTTCACCTGTTTTAGTCTAGGCTTGTACCTGACCATTGGGAAATTAGACCAGTGATGGACCAAAGAATTGACAGGCTTAAAAAGATGAATGGAATTTGAAAGTGACATCCTTAAAAAATAGGAAATAAATCCAGCAAAGAGCAGATATGGGAGCTGAGAAGTACATCTGGCCCTTCAGTTGATCCTGCTACTGTTTACCTAAGCCTTGTCAGAAATGGTCTCAGTGGAAAGGTGGCTGTGAAGCAGCCATTCCTTAGGAAGGGAAACTGAGAAAAAGGTCTGAGGTATACTAAATTACACATACACACAAAAAGAAAAATTAATGAATTCAGATTTGTCAGAAAAAAGAACTAAAGACGGCCAACATCCAAAGAAGAGTGTTTGGGATGTCCTGCAGTAACTGGAGAGTTCTTCTTGAACAACCTTAAAGAAATTACAAGATTCCTAAAAGGGTTAAAGGTGCCTTCACACCAAACGCAAACGGGTGAATTTTTTGTGCAGCGCGATTACACTCAATGTAAACACATGAATAGACATGAATTCACCGTCTGGGTGAGATGCAGACAGGCAAAGTTGCCTTTATAACTTCTGCAGCAGTGAAATCCCCAAAATAACTTAATGCTTAGGTTTACATTATCCGACAGGGGGCTCACCTGAAAAAGTTGTCCCTGCCTCAAAAACTTGATGGGTGTTTCTGTTGCTAGCTTGCTAGCCTTGTTAGCACGTCCGTGGCAGGAATCAATGGGTAAATAACTCCTACATCCCGATTCAGCTGAAGAGCTCCCAGTCCTTTTGTCTCCAGGTGAGTGGCAGTCTCATTTTCAAACTAGTTTACTTTCCAATGTTGATACTTTTACTCAGATAATGGCGCTATCCCTCGGGCATGAATGTGCAATTTCGCTTGTGCTCGCCTCTTTCCATTGACTTTGTATGGATTTGCGCTGCCCGTTTGCGTTTGGTGTGAAGGCACCTTAAGAATAAAGGTGGTTATACCAAATATTAACTTTCAAGCTTGTTAGAATTGTTCAAACTGTGTTTTTGCTTTGTATACTGTATTTCCATTTATGTCTGCACATTTCAATAAATTGCTGAACCCATTTCCTATTTTCTTAGCAAAATATAAAGAAATGAGGGGTGGCTCAAATTAGCTGTAATTATGTTAAGTCTGTAGAATAGTGGGTTAATGTAGTTTGTAGTTAAGAGCTTTGAGCTTGTGATTAGGAAAACATATTATATAAATACAATGAGATTTATTTATGAAGCACTGTTGAGATATAAGGCAGTTCACTGCATTACAGAGGCATATAAATTACAAATGAATATGAAATAACATTGAAATAGAAAGTTACTGAATTTGTTTTTACAGAAATGCAAGCAAAAAAAGTGATGCAAAAATTAAAAATTTACTCAAAATGAAAGGCACATGTGGTCTTATTGGTAAGATACTTCAAACAGAAACATTTTAAATCCTGATTTAAATTGTAGTTTTAGCTCAACTCAGGTGTTTGGGAGGCTTGTTCCACAGATCCAGGAAGTAAAATGTTTTATTTGATTTTGCGATCACAGACTGAGACAGTTCCTGGTGTTCTGAGGGTTCTGCAAGTGTTGCAAGGTACAAAACTGTTTAGTGCTTTGTAGGTTAGTTGACTGATGTTAAAATGTAACCTGTGACTCTCAGAAAGCAAATATAGAGCTCTAACCAGAACCTGTGGCTGGTGGATGTGCCAGAACTATAGTTTCAGCCACTTCAACTCAGTAGATTTGGAGGTAGTGGAGGGTTACATGATGCAATTTCATGATGCACTATTTCTTTTTGAACGTGTGCTTCTTTTTCATGCACAAAAGTCATCATCTCCTAGTTTCTGCTGCTGCACTTCAGGTGAATAATGTGCTTGTGCATTGACGCTTAGTATATATTGTCATAGACAATTGGCAAATATATATGTATGCACTGTCATGGTCAAGTTCTGCAGTTGGCAGAGATATCTTCTGCATTTATGCTAGTGGCCATGAGTAGAAATAACAAAATTATCCATCCATGAGTGGTCTTAGTCAGTCATCTTTTGTTCAGACACTCATTGCTCTGAAATAAAAAGACATAACTAAGAGACCAGTCGACATTTGAGAACAACATTTTCTAGAGTTTTGGTTCAAATGGCATTATTTCAACAGAAATGTTGAGTGAACAAGCATGAATTTAAGCCCCTGACAGTCACTGAGATCCCTCTCTTCACTCTCTGTCCTTCTGAGTTAATGAAGAGCCTAATGGGTTCCACTCTGCTTCTCAGGGTGAGCTCCTGCTGAAATGGAATCATGACTAGTTCTCTCCTCTTTCTTCCCCCTTTCTGCCCTCATTCTTTCTCATCTCCTCTCCTCTGATGGAACTTGCTGTAGGTTGAGAACAGTATTTGTCATTTGGATAGCAGGAACACATTAACCACTTAGCTAGCTAGAATCTGAAGACCACTGAAATTTTTTTAAATGTAATTTTGAATATTTTATTTCTTTTTTATGATTTTGAAATGGCTTGGTAAGACATAAGGCTGAGATTAGATCCCAGATCAAAGCAAGTGGGGCAGACACTAACTAGTTTTGGCTGTTGTGAGTTTTGTTTTAAAACAGTATGGTAAAAAAATACTTAAACTGAAGCGTGCAAAAGTAAATTTGAATCACCTCATATTAAAACAATTGAGAACAGCAAAGCAGATATCAGAATGCTGCTCTAGAAGTCTCATAATGTGTTATAAAATATACATATTAAACTGTTAAGGGGGCCATCACACTGAGGTAGTTCTCAGTATGTTCTGGAAAATTTGACAGAATGAGGTAAAACTCAGTGGGAAATGAATGGATGTTGTAGACGCATTATGATCTGAGTAAGAACCCCATGGACGGGAAGGGTGCTCCAGAATGTTGAGCATGTTCAAAATATTCTCCCGTCCTTTCCATCCCCCCAAAAAAGACTGAGGATGTACAGCAAGCGTGATTGATAGTGCAAACAAAATTGCCTTACTTCCAGTGTGATAGAAACATGTCACAAAAAATTAGAAGTACGTTTGAACCAGAAGTTTTGCTTGAATTTATTGCTGTCCATCAAGATGATGGATGGGGTTGTAGATATTTGGTCATGAACTATTATAATCCATCATAATGAAAATTTCACAGAAACTGCTTGTATATACCACTGAATAGGTGTGGGCAATATGGCCTTAAAATGATGTGATATTTCTGTGAATTTTCATGATAACGATATTTTTCACAATGTTGCAGAAAACATTTTTTTTTTAAATTTTTCTTTTAAATTTATGTGAAAAGGACAATTTCATATTGGGGAGGGGGGGGTTTCAAAAGATTGATTCAACGATCCGAATCGATCCATGTTTGACTGAGCCGATTTGTGGATTGATCTTTTAATATGATGCTTTTATGTCTGTGAACGTTTGCGGTCCTTACACAAGAGTTCCCTTTGGCACACGCTCACGTCTTTACTTCCGTGTTTACATGAGTGGAGTTGTCAACGTACGTGTCTCTCAATTTGTCAACAAATCACCGTAAAGACTGTCCTCAACATTTTCCGAATAATTTTCATAAAGTGGGGATAAACGGTTTTGTACTACGTGCAGTGTTGTTTTGGAACATAAAGTTGATGATTAATAAATACTTCAAACGGAAAACGCACAGAGACTAGCTGAAGCCCGTGAACAGACCCAGACAGAGAGGGAGACTGTTGGAGGAGCTGCTGAGATTGTAAGTAAAATATCGTTTGTTTTAACATTTGTCATAATTCAACCAGCATGATGATGTTTCCTTTTACAAACTATGGATGTCATGATTAGCTGACAGCTCACGTGCACGATGCTAGCACAAGACGGAAGCTCACGGGGGGGTGACGTTCAATAGTTTATTAAATGTAGAAAACAGCACTACGCTAGAAAAACAGCCACTCACCAGAAGATTCAATCCACCTGTGGAGAGAAAAGCGAGAGCTTTCAGTGGAGAAGCAGAGAAGGGGAATATGGGCGAGCCAAATTGCCACTTACTCGGGACTCCGAGGGAGGACCGACAGGACTCCAGCGGGGAATAAACGAACCAGTAGGGAAGGGGGAATGATCTTGAAGTGCCTGATCTGTTGCTGGGAAGGAAGGTGATGAGGTGGCAGGAGAGCCCACGCAGTCCCGAGACACACACGCACGATGGCAGCAACCTGTAACAATAGGAGAGAGAACAGTTAGACAGTGTGTCTAAGCTAAGTTCATACGACCTGCTTGCCTGAATCAGGGCAGTATACCCAGACGAGCCAGCGTTGACTGCGCGGAGGAGGCCTTCTAAAGTACACTGGCTAATGAGCGGGTGCAGGTGTGTCCTCTGCCTCAGGTACAGTGATGAATTGGCGAACGTGCGGCAGGAGGGGAAGGTCGCACTCTCGCTGCCTATGACAGGGCCCCCCTTTCTAGGAGCGCCTCCTGGCGGTCCAGAGGGCTTCTCCGGGTGGGTTCAGTGGAAGACCCAGAGCATCTCCTTGTCCAGAACCCGTGATGATGGGGTCCAGGATCGTTCCTCCCGGTCGTAGCCCTCCCAGTCCACCAGGTGCTGCAGTCCCTGGCCCCGACGGCGAACATCCAGAATCCGGCGGACCGTGTAGGCGGGGTGGCCGTCGATGATTCGGGGAGGAGGAGGCGGCTTGGGGGGGGGGCAGAGAGGACTGACCAAGAGGGGCTTAATGTGGGACACGTGAAAAGTGGGGTTCATCTGTAGCATAGGAGGGAGCTTCAGCTGAACCGACTCGTCATTAATAACCCGGGCGATGGGATACAGGCCCAGAAAGCGGGGAGACAGCTTCTTCGATTTCTCCTTCAGCGGGACTTGATTCGCCGCCAACCAGATTTGCTGTCCCACGCTGTATTTGGGAGCCAGGACCCGTTTCCTGTCTGCGGTGGCCCGGGTGCGTTCCGTGGAGCGCGTCAGGGCAGCCCAGGTAGACCTTCAGACGCGTCGGCAGCGGCAAGCATGGGCCTCCACAGATGGAACCGCCACCTCCCTCTCGGTCATGGGAAGAAGGGGCGGCGTGTAGCCCAGGGATGCCTCGAATGGAGTGAGTCCTGTGGCTGCCAAAATGGCTGAGTTGAGAGAATACTCCACCCAGGTCAGGTGTGAGCTCCATGAAGCCGGGTTCTCGGCTGCTACGCACCGCAGGGTGGCCTCCAGGGACTGATTGGTGCGCTCTGCCTGCCCGTTACTCCTGGATGAGAGACTCACAGTGGTGCCCAGTGTCTGACAAAAGGCCCTCCAGACCTGGGACGTAAATTGTGGACCCCGGTCAGACACGATGTCGATGGGGATGACATGGACCTTGATCACGTGGTCAGTTAATAGGACCGCCGTCTCCAAGGCTGAGGGAGCTTTGGGAGGGCCACCAAATGCACCGCCTTGGAGAAGTGATCCACAGTTGTCAGGATAACAGTCTTCCCACAGGAGGGGGGGAGTCCACGGCGATATGAGACCAGGGACGGCCCGGGGTGGGAAGGAGGTGAAGGAGTCCCGAGGGGGGAGAGGAGTCCGATTTCCCCCGTACGCAGGTCTGACAGGCCCTGACGTAGTCCCGTGCGTCCCGCCGCACCGTAGGCCACCAGAATGCCCGCCAGACAAAGTCCACAGTGCGGGCGATGCCAGGATGGCAGGTGAAGCGGCTGGTATGGGCCCACCGGAGAACGTCACTGCGGAGGGCGGCCGAGACGTAGAGGTGATTCCGGGGGCACCCTACTGGCACGGGCTCCCAGGACTGGGCCTGACGGACAATCCGCTCAATGTCCCAAGTAAGGGCACCAAAGACACACGAAGGCGGGATGATGGTTTTTCGGTGGTGGTGGTGGGGGTCCTACCTCCCTGGAATTAAACTGGTGCGATAGCGCGTCTGGTTTGACATTCTGGGCGCTAGGCCGGTAAGTGATGGTAAAATTGAACTGCTGGAAAAATAAGGACCAGCGGGCCTGCCTGGCGTTTAATTGGCGGGCCGACCGCAAGTATTCCAGATTCTTGTGGTCGGTCCACACGATAATGGGGTGAATGGCACCCTCCAACCAATGTCTCCACTCCTCCAGTGCCAACTTAATGGCCAGCAGCTCTCTGTCCCCCATGTCATAATTTCTCTCAGCCGGCGTAAGCCGATGAGAGAAAAAAATGCATGGGTGGAGCTTCTGATTCGAGGATGTGCGCTGCGACAGCACAGCGCCAACCCCCAAATCAGACGCGTCCACCTCAAGGACAAACTGGAGCTGCGTGTCGACCTGTGCCAAGATGGGTGTGTCCATGAACAGGCATTTTAATTTGCTAAATGCCTGCTCCGCTGCCTCGGTCCAATGAAAGGGGACCTTAACGGAGGTCAGCTGAGGTAAAGGCAGTGCCACCCCACTATAGTTCCTTATGAACCGGCGATAAAAGTTCGCAAACCTGAGGAAGCGTTGGAGCTCCTTATGGGAGTGGGGAGTTGGCCAATCCAGCACTGCCTTCACTTTGGCCGGGTCGGCAATCAGTCTCCCCTCGGCTACTATGAAACCCAGGAAGGTGGTGGATGGAGTTGAAAACTCACACTTCTCGGCTTTGACGTAGAGCCGGTTCTCCAAGAGCCGTTGCAGACCGGCCCTTACTTGGGCTTCATGTTCTTCTGGCGAGCGGGAGAAGATTAAGATGTCATCAAGATCAACAAACACGAATTGATACAGCATATCGCGGAGGACGTCGTTAATTAACCGCTGAAAGACGGCGGGGGCGTTAGTGAGCCCAAAGGGCATCACCAGGTACTCGAACTGCTCCTGGTGCGTTTTAAATGCCGTCTCCCACTCATCGCCCTTGTGAATGTGGACCAAATAATACGCATTCCTAAGATCCAATTTGGTGAATACCCGTGAGCGCTGAAGGAGTTCGAATGCTGAATTGATTAAGGGTAGAGGGTACTTGTCCTTATAATTGCATTAAGCTCCCGTACTCAATGCACGGGCGCAACGAGTCATCCTTCTTTCTGACGAAGAAGAGCCCGGCTCTGAGAGGAGCCAAAGATGGCCAAATTAGGCCAGCGTTCAGGGACTCCTTTATATACCTCTCCATTGCCTCCCTCTCCGGTCCAGAAATGCTGTATAGCCTACTGGATGGCAGCCTCGCCCCCGGGATGAGGTCTATGACACAGTCATAAGAGCAGTGAGGCAGCAGCGACATTGCTGTAGGCTTACTAAAGACCTCTCCAAGATCGTGATAAGCCCGGGGAACGAGGCTGAGGTCTGGTGGCACGACCGGAGGGAGGGAGATGGATAGAGAGGGGGAGCACTCCGCTGAGTGCATACAATGGGCCAAACAAAAGGGGCTCCAGGAGGAGATGGTGTTTTGAACCCAGTTTATCATAGTGTTGTGCCTCCGGAGCCATGGATACCCAAGGACCACCGGGGAAGATAAAATAGGGAGAACTAAGAAAGTTAGTTCCTCCCAGTGGTTCCCGGAAAGGAGGATGGAGATTGGCACGTGTGACTTCCGCGATTATAGATAGATAGATTACTTTGATTACAAAGAAAAAAATTAATAAAATTGTACTTAATGAAATAAATTAACTTAAATGACCAAGGATGCCGTTATTTCTGTTATAATATTTCTTTATATTTATAGTTTTTTTTGTTTTGTTTTTTTTATTAGAAATCTCACCACCCAGACAGCAGGAAAAACGTCCCTTATTTTGAAATCAGATGTTGGCACATTTAGTTTGTCTGAAGGCTGCTGATGGATTAAAGTCATTGACTTCATGAATTTCGGTCATCTTAACCTGCCAGGTACATAATAGGGAACTGTAGTGGACTTGAGACATAATTGACCACAATATGTGTTCATGTACAGAATGATCTGTTTAGGCAGTTACAGTTGTGCTCTCAGGCTTTCTCATCAGGCA
Organism: Pholidichthys leucotaenia; assembly: GCA_020510985.1. Lineage (NCBI taxonomy): Eukaryota > Metazoa > Chordata > Actinopteri > Cichliformes > Pholidichthyidae > Pholidichthys > Pholidichthys leucotaenia. Next base: position 296,098,416 of record CM035846.1, read on the forward strand.
CCTCTCTAGGTAGCCGCTGAAGGACCTCACTTTAGAGTGAAAATAGTATACCCCTGCCTGCTGCAGGAACAACCAGATGTCTGGCCACGACCAAGATGGATAATTTTTTCACACATAAGGAGTTGTAACTCCTTCTACAAAGATATAGAGTGATGATAATCAAGTCAGTGGCGGTAGTGCACCTGTAAGCTGGTTGCCAACCGCCAATCAAATCTAAAAGAAGAAGAAGAAGAGAGCTAGCGTTTTTAGCTGTTGCTTTTTGTCACTGCCACTGGAGAATAAAAACGGCACGCCTGCTTGTGTGAGAAAAGAGAGAAATTACCAGTCTCTTCATTCCTGCAATTCCTACAGAACATAACTTAATATTGTAGTGTCTGGTGAAATATATCCTCAGCGATTCATCAGTCCGCCTTGCCTTTCCCTTCATATGAAGCCGGCTGCATATGAATTCTAACCACATCTCTTAGCTAAGCGACTCTTCCATTATTGCTCCCGTTAACAGCTGGTTAAAACAATGATAAATGCCTCCAGTGCTTATACCTCTTATGATTTTTTTCTGCATTTAAAAAACTTAAATAAACTCATGTCTCTGTCGGATAGTCGCGCTTAGGGAGACGCTGTTTGCTGACTGACTGGAAAACTCACGTGGGCGGGGCGCTTCTAAACTCCGCGCGGATGACGGCCACGAGCATTGTTCATGTGCGCGCTTGCATAACGTCATTGTTTCATATATTTTTCTTAATAAATTCATATCTCCTTGCCGCGGCGGTAAAATTTCTGGCGAGGCGGCCCGCCACCGAGAAATGTTACCAGAGGAAACCCTGGTCGTTGACTTCGTGAATTTCGGTCATCTTAACTTGCCAGGTACATAGTAATAAACATAAATTGTTGTAATAGTTGGTGAAGTAAATCCTCAGCAATTCAGTCACTATTGCCTCTTTTCCTGCATATGAAGTGTAAACACACCTGTTTGCTCAGCGACTCTTATTGTTCCTGTTACCAGTGGGTTAAAACCACCATAAATGCTTCCACTGCTTGCATACCTCTTCTGATTTTTTCTGCGTTTAAAGTACTTTAATAAGCTCATGCTTCTTTCAGACAATGATGCTAGCGAGATGTTTTGCCTGGAAGGTTTTCTCTGCCTCTGACTGGAACAATCACGCGGGCAGAGCGCTTCTGAGCTCTGCGTGGATGACGGTTACGCACATTGTGCACGCTTGCAGACCGTGATTCCTTCATATTTTTTCTTAAATTTATATTTCCTTGGCGTGGCCTGGGCCCGCGGGCAACTCGGAGGTTGCTTCTGGGCTGCATGTGCACGTTGTTTTCGCCAGAATTTGTGAGAAAATATTGAATTATCCTGTTGTTCTTTTCCTTCTTGTGTAGCTTCCATGGTGTGATTTTTCTCATGAGTTTGTTAAAATGCGTAGGATTAATAAACCCTCATGACAGTATTGTTTGACGAGTTAGCTGATTAATTAGCAGTGTTTCCCCTAGGTTTACAGCCTTGGAGGGGTGGGGGCAGCATGAAGGTCAACAACAAACTCTTTAAGAAATCATGGTGTTCTGGTGCTGTATAGAAAAATAGAAAAATTACAGAATACCTAATTATTGAAAACGAATGGGAGATCCAATATTAGCAACTGTGAGTCCTCCGTGCCTGCTACCTTGTGAACTGGCATGATCAGTACAAATCCTCAGTACAGCTGGGGAGTGTTTGGCACGTTATTATGAGTTGACAGGCGCAGCGCTGCGCTCTGCCACTAGGGGCACACAAAATCACACAGCTTAAGGGTTAAGATATGTGACAATGCATTTCTGTGGATCATCTCTTGATTAACAATCATTTTGACAATTTTCAATCACTTGAGCATTTGAGCTACTGAATGTCATAAAATAGTAAATAACTCAATTTGCAGGGTAGATATTTTGGTTGTTATTGGAGTTTGCATGTTCACCTCATGTCTGCACAAGTTTTTAGCTCATTCCGGCAAAGCCAAAAGTTGTGGTGACATGATGTCCATCTGTTTGTCCGTCTGTCTGTCCACATTTCATTGGAATCACTACTCCTATATATTTGCCCCGATCGAGGCAATTCATTGGGGATTCTAAATTGCTGTAGGTATAAATGTGAGAGTGAATGACTCTCTCTCTGTGCATGCCCTGTGATGGACTGGTGAACCGTCCTAGGGGGTGCACTGCCTCTCGGCTGCAGAAGTTGGGATCAACTCCAGCCACTGTGACCCCTAAAGGATTAATTGATTAAGCGAATGAATGAATGGTCACCGCTGCTTTGATGACCTGAGCTGATATCAAACACAGTTTAATAACAAAGAAAAAAACATGCTTATGATTGTTGTCATCCTGTTTGAACACACATTTTTGGCAAGTAGACAAATCTATTTTTATTATTCAGTGAAGTTAATACTTTATATCAGTTATGGTACATGTGTTACACCTGAAAATATAAAGAGATGTATAAAATTGTTTTGCATCTCTTTCAACTATGTAATACCTTTTATTTACATATTAATTGTATGACAGTTGGGTGTTGTTTAACAGGATAATTGTTTCACCATCATTACACCCTCGAAGATTAACAGTGTTAATCCTTTCATCATACATGACACCCTCCAGTAGAACAGCAACAGGCCAAAAGGATCAAATGCAGCAACTAACCTGTTATTGGTGAGAATTAGGATTCTCACCGTTATCAGAGATATCCAGGCTGAAGATGTTCGGGATCTCGGCGATGCAACCTTCAAGGATCTTAGAGCCTCCAGACCACAGCTGGAAAGGGAATGGCGGCGGCCCCGGCCGGATCAGAACTCAACTACAGCGGCGGAGCTGACAGCGAGGAGCTACTGAGGCCCCAGCTGGATCGGCGCTCAACTACAACAGTGGAGCTGATAGCGGAGGAGCTACTGAGGCTCCGGCTGTATCGGAGCTCAACTACAGCGGTGGAGCCCAGTGGAGGAGCTAACTGAGGCCCCAGCCGGATCTGAGGTCAGCTGGACCAGATGCCGGCAGCACCAGCAGAAATTATTCTGCTATCATCAGATACCCGCTGCTAGGCTACGACCCAAGCTAATGGTCTCCATTAGCCACCGGGAGAGCTTCGGATTCATCACCAGAAAGGACGACGCTAGCTAGATGCCTCCACTAGCTACCAAGGGAGCCTTGGCTTTCTCTGCTTCACTGGCAGATCCAGCTACCAGATGACGACGCCATTTAGCGACCTTCACTAGCCATCGGGAGAGCTTCGGCCTCATCACCAGATAACAGCTATAATTAGATAACAAAGCCAGCTGACGGCCTCCACTAGCCATCGGTCGTACTTCGGCTCCTGTACTAGCCAACAGGTGAGCCGCTCCTTTGATCCCAATCAGGCTAGTCATTATGCTTCCGAAAAAGAATCAGACAAATGGAGAGGAGTTGGAGGAGATCAAACTCTCACTAAATTTTATGTCTGAAGAAATCTAAGATAGCAAAACAACAAACTGTGCTTATAGGCCTTATGGATCAAGTGCTTTAATTAAAGACTGAAATTATGGAAAAAGATAAGAAAATTAATTTCTTAGAAAGACGTGTGGGTGAATTAGAACAATATACAAGAATGGATGATGTCATTGTGAGCGGTCTTAGCACCAGACACCGCTCCTATGCACATGTGACAGCTGGAGTTGATAACCAGTATGGGGAGGATGAGACATTGGGAGAATCACACACTCTAGAGCAGCAGGTGTTAAATTTTTTCAACTCTAAAAACATTGTTGTGGACAATAAGACCATTTTGGCTTGCCACACGTTACCTAGAAAAGACAGTAAAGGAAAACCAGTGATGATCATCTGATTTGTCAACAAGAAAGCAAAAACTGGTCTTCTGTGACAAGCAAGAAATCTGAGAGGAACAGCTGTCTGTGTAAACGAACATTTAACAAAGAAGAACTCTGAAATAGCTAGACAAGCCAGGGCTCTCAGAAAACAGGGAAAAATACAATCAGCATGGACAAACAACTGTAAGGTGTGGATAAAACTGCTTGGCACTCTAGAAGAAGCTAAAGTGATAATGATTAGAGAAATGGAGGAATTAGTCAAACCTTAGCTCTTATGCACGAATAACAGTGCTGTAAGATTATGAGTGGAAATTTTTTTTTTCTCTTTTTTCTTTTGGTGTACATTGTTGACACAACTTATGATCAGCACTTTAACAAATCATCCTTCCTCATTTAATAATGGAAGTGTATTAGGTCAAATTGAAGCTGAAACCCTTGTAAATACTGAACAGCAACCACAAGATATTTTAGGTGATATTGACCCAGATAACTACTTTAATCATATTAACAATAAGTGTACTTATTGTGATGAACAACAGTTAAATGGAATTATGAACTCGGATCAGCCATTGACAATAATATATATTAATAGTAGGAGTCTCTATGTCAACTTTGATAGTATTAAGGAGTTTTTAAATCAATTTAACACCCCGTTTAGGATTACAGCAATAAGTGAAACATGGATTAATGAAGAAAAATATGTAAATTTTGAACTACATGGATATGAGATGTATAGCCAAAATAGGAAATGTAAAAGTGGTGGTGGGGTAGCCCTGCATGTTGATAGAAATTTAAAAAAGTAAAAAAGTGGACAGCATGACATCAACAGTGAATGAAATTATGGAATATTTAACAATTGAAATTACGATGGAAAATAGAAAAAAACATAATAGTAAGTTGTATATATAGAGCACCGGGATCTGATCTGGAAAAATTTAGAAATGGTATGGAAAAGATGTATACAAAAATAAGACAAAAAGATATCTTTATTTGTGTTGACTTTAATATAGATTTGATGAAAATAAAACAACATAAACGGGCAGCACGGTGGTGGAGTGGTTAGCACTGCGGCAGCACAGCAACTCACCCTTGGCCGGGGGATCCTGGGTTTGATCCCAGCCCCCGACCAACAGTGATCTGTGTGGAGTTTGCATGTTCTCCCCGTGTCTGCATGGGTTTACTCTGGGATTTTTCCGGTTTCCTCCCACATGCCAAAAACATGCAAGTTAGGTTAATTGGCATCAAACTGGGGATTCTAAATTGTCCTTAGGTATGACTGTGAGAGTGAATGGTTGTCTGTCTCTCTATGTTGGCCCTGCGATGGACTGGCGATCTGTCCAGGGTGTACCCTGCCTCTCGCCCAAAGATGCTGGGATAGGCTCCAGCCCCCCCGTGACCCGAAAAGGATTAAGCGGAAGAAGATGGATGGATGGAAAACATAAACCAACTGAAGATTTCTTAGATACAATGTATAGCTTGACCTTATTTCCAAAGATTACAAAACCTATGAGAATAACGACACACTGTGCTACCCTGATAGACAACATTTTTACCAATGCTATTGAATATAATATGATGAGTGGTATACTAATAAATGACATTAGTGACCACTTGCCTGTATTTGTTTCTTTAGATGTTAATTATGGGGTTAATGAGAGTACGAATAATGAACCACGTAAAAAGATTATTTATAAAAGAATATGAACAGAAGATACAATCAGTGCTTTAAAAGATGACTTAATGTTACAGAATTGGGATGTTGTCTATAGAGAGAAAGAAGTGGACTTGGCATATGATAAATTTATTAATATATTTAAATCATTATATGATAAAAACTGTCCAATTAAAGAAATTAATAACATAAATACAAAAATTGCCCATGGTTAACCAGGGGGCTACAAAATGCTTGTAAAAGGAAAAATTATCTCTATTGTGGAGAGCGTGAAATGAAGAGGCTGAATTTATTTCTCAATTCAGGTTTATTAATCATATCACATCTCCAACGTCCTCTCAAACAGAAAAGAGAACCAACATCTCCAATCCCCTCCTTTTATACCCAGGACATCAAAGTACAGAAACACATTGTCATTCAACCCCCCATAGACCATACATCTCCCCCAGGTCTCTTCTTCCTCCACCTGACCCCTGGAGGTCAGGAAGTCCTTTCAGAGTCATTCCTAAAGGCACCTCCACCTCCTGCTGTTATCCCCAGGAGGTCCAGACTTATTGTTCCTTCTAAGACGTGAGGTCACAATATACATATGCAGTCTAAGCATCTCAAATATGCGTGCCATATAACCCCCCCCCCAAACGTCGAAGAATGAAACAATACAACATAGTCCACACAACATGATAAAACCACAACATCAGTCCATATGCTGTCTGGGCTTCAACCGCCTTCCAAACTTGCTGTAAGCGGGCTTCGTCGCTCCTGCAGCGCCATCTTGCAGTGGATCTGCTATCTGAGGATGAGAACTGTTAGTTGATCCCTGCGGGGGCTCTGGGGCATGCTCCCTGGGGGGTCTGCCGCGTCGAGGAGCCCTCGCCACTCGCACAGTCTCGTCAGCCATCACAAAAGCAGGTTTCAGTCTGTCTATACTAATTGTTTCCCTCCTGTCCCCCAAATCTAGCAAAAAATGCTTATCACCTGTTTCCAGCACTCTATATGGGCCATTGTAGGGTGGATGCAGGGTTGGGCGCTGAGCATCGTGCCTGACAAAAACAAACTCGGCATTTTTTAAAGATTTGGGCACAAAAACACGCGGAAAAGTGTGATGAACGGGGCCCGGAAGCATGTCCGCTCCCGTGTCGTTCAGTGACCGCTGAGCAGGGGAACGCCCTGGCGCCGGATTATCTGGAAGAAACTCTCCTGGCAGCCGGAGTGGCTGCGCGAAAACCAACTCAGCTGGGGAGGCATTTAAGTCCTCTTTAGGTGCAGAACGCAACCCCAATAAAACCCATGGTAGTCTGCTCACCCAATTTGCATCCGTAAGCGACGCTCTGAGGGCTGCTTTCAATGATCTGTGAAAATGCTCGCATAAACCATTAGCCTGGGGGTGGTAAGCGGTAGAGCGGTGAATTGTCACACCTAAGCTGTGGGCCATCGCTGACCAAAGCTCGGACACAAATTGAGGTCCCCTGTCGGACGTAATATCCGACGGGACCCCAAAATGCGCTACCCAAGCCGTTAAAAATGCGCGGGCCACCTCTGCAGCTGTGGTTGATGCCAGTGGGACCACTTCCGGCCAACGCGTGGTTCGGTCCACCATTGTCAAAAGATGTGTGTACCCTTGCGACGACGGTAGGGGGCCTACGAGGTCGACATGCACATTATCAAACCTCTTGGCCGGGATGGGAAACGGCTCTAAGGGGGCTTTTGTGTGCTTGTGTATTTTGGCCCGCTGGCAAGCCATACAGGTTCTTGCCCAATCCTTAACGTGCTTGCGCAGGCTCGGCCAAACAAACTTTTCTGCTACCATTTTTACCGACGCGCGCACCCCTGGGTGCGCCAGGGAGTGAATCGAGTCAAAAACGCGGCGGCGCCATGCGGCCGGCACTATTGGACGCGGTCGTCCAGTAGAGACATCGCAGATTAGGGGGGGCATACCATTTTGCAGCCTTCTGCTCTCCAGCCTTAACCCTGTTGGTCCCGACTGGAGCGCGCACACGTCCGCATCGCTACCCTGATCCGCTGCCATGGCTGCATAATCTATCCCCGCGTGGACTGGGGCCGCGTGCGCTTCCGCGCTGTTATTTTGCTCTGTGGCTGCGGTAGTATAATCTACCTCTGCGCGGACTGGTGCGGTAACCGCGCGAGAGAGGCAGTCTGCTACTACATTGAGCTTACCCACTACATGTTGAATATCAGTAGTAAACTCTGAAATTGCGGCCAGCTGCCTCTGCTGCCGGCCCGACCATGGTTCCGAAATTTTGGCCATTGCAAAAGTGAGCGGTTTGTGGTCGACAAACGCGGTGAAACGCTGACCTTCTAGCCAGAATTGGAAGTGGCGAATGGCTAAATGGAGCGCTAACAGCTCCCTGTCAAACGCGCTGTATTTTCGCTCGGCCTTGCGCAAGGATCTGCTGAAAAAGGCCAGCGGCTGCCAAACCCCGGCAACGTGCTGCTCCACTACCGCCCCTATGGCCAAATCTGACGCATCAGTGGTGAGCGCTATGTGGGCCGTTGGGTCTGGATGAGCTAACAAAGCAGCGTCTGCAAGGGCTTTTTTATACCTCCGCGAATGCGCGCTCCCGCTCCGGGGACCATTCGATTGTGTTGGAAGGTTTTTGCTTTTTAAGCGTGGCATATAATGGTTGCATGAGCTGCGCTGCGTGGGGGAGGAAACGGTTATAAAAATTCACCATTCCTAAAAACTCCTGTAGTGCTTTGACCATTTGTGGCCGGGGAAAATCTGCCACTGTGCGCACTTTGTCCAATAGCGGAACTGCCCCTTCTGGGGAGACGCGGTGCCCCAAAAAATCGATCTGCGCCACCTTGAACTGGCACTTAGCTGGATTCATTATTAACCCGTGCTCTCCCAACCTCCGGAAAACTGCCGTGAGGAGTTTTTCGTGTTCCTCTTTGGACGCGCTGGCTACCAAAATGTCGTCCAGGTAGACGAACACAAAAGGGAGATCGCGTAACACGGCATCCATCATGCGCTGGAAGGTTTGCGCGGCGCCTTTAAGCCCAAACGGCATGCGTAAAAACTCAAAAAGTCCAAACGGGGTTATCACCGCTGTTTTGGGAATGTCCTCAGCGCGCACTGGGACTTGATGATAGCCGCGAACCAGGTCTATTTTAGAAAAAATGCGTGCCCCCGCCAGATGCACCGAATAATCCTGAATATGTGGGATTGGGTAGCGGTCATGCGCTGTGGCGTTGTTCAACCTGCGGAAATCACCGCAAGGTCTCCACGAGCCGTCAGCTTTAGGGACCATGTGCAGTGGGGAAGCCCATGGGCTGTTCGAACGACGGATGATGCCCAACCTTTCCAGGTTGGCGAACTCCTCGCGCGCTATGGACAGTTTAGCTGCATCCAAGCACCGAGCTTTTGCAAAGACGGGGGGGCCAGCGGTAGTGATAAAGTGCTCCACCCCGTGTTTCGCAACTGTTGCCGAAAAAGTGGGAACTGTGAGTGCTGGAAACTGAGTGAGGAGTGTGTGAAACTTACCGCCTGCTGTGGCGACGTTGGCCTGTGCTGGTGGCGGGGACACTCGAGCTGCACAAGGAATGGAGTAAAAGGAGAGTGCATTAACGAGGCGTCTATTGGGAAGATCAACTAACAACCCATGTGAGCACAGAAAATCAGCACCTAACATGTTGAAACTCACCGCCGCTATAATAAAAGTCCACTCATATGTGCGGCCGTGCAGGGACAGAAGTAGAGTCCTTTCACCGAAGGTCTTAATGCTCGAGCCGTTCGCCGCTGTTGCTCCGTCACCCCCGGGGCCTGCCAGCCGGTCAGCGTAGGTTGGGGTGATGAAACTCACTTGGGAGCCCGTGTCCACAAGGAAGTGTCCCCCAGAGCGCGCATCCGTCAGGTAGAGCAGCTTGTTCTGTTCGCCGAGGGCCGCTGCTGCTAACGACTCCCGGTCCTGGCGTTTCCCGAGCTCTTGAACTGGCACGGCGGTACACATTTGCGTGCCCTCTCTGCGAAACGACGATGGTAAAAACAGAGGTCGTCTCCTCCACGGTGTCGGGGCTTCGCTGCCGCCGTTGTTGGTGGGACCGCCTCCGTCGCCTCTGGCCCACTGCTGCTCCCGGTCGCTGCGCCGAGGTCTGCCGCTGCTGCGGTGGCCGTGTGTTCTTCGCTGGCGTTGAGGATCCACTGCGCCTCCTGGGCCAGCGCGCGGAAGTCCTGCTGGGTCACAAAGTGGGTGCCCGCCAGGGTCGCCCTCTTCTGCGATGGAAGGGTTCTCAGGAAGATGTGCGTGAAGAGGAAATCGTCGTTGTCTGAGCCTCTCAGCTTCAGCATGTCTTCCATCAGGTCGACAGGTGTGCTTCCTCCCAAGTCGTGCAGAGCCAGGAGCCTCCTAGCTCTCTCCTGGGCTGAGGGAGTGAAACGCTGGATGAGGGCAGCTTTCAACCCGCTGTATTTGTCGCCAGCGGGCGAGTGCTGCACCAGACTCTGCACATGTCGAGCTGTGCGGCTGTCGAGTTTGGCGATGACGTGGTAGAATTTCTTGTCATCTGCTGTTATTCCCCCGAGCGCAAACTGGGCTTCGGCCAGGAGGAACCACGAGTCTGGGTTGTCCTGCCAGAATTCTGGTAGCTTGACTGAGACCGCGCTTGCTCGGCTGGTCCCTGGCGAGTCTGGTCCGGGGGAATTGTCTCTGGTCATTGTACGTCTTCAGGTCACCAATGTGGAGAGCGTGAAATGAAGAGGCTGAATTTATTTCTCAATTCAGGTTTATTAGTCATATCACATCTCCAACGTCCTCTCAAACAGAAAAGAGAACCAACATCTCCAATCCCCTCCTTTTATACCCGGGACATCAAAGTACAGAAACACATTGTCATTTCAACCCCCCATAGACAATACATCTCCCCCAGGTCTCTTCTTCCTCCACCTGACCCCTGGAGGTCAGGAAGTGTTATCCCCAGGAGGTCCAGACTTATTGTTCCTTCTAAGACGTGAGGTCACAATATACATATGCAGTCTAAGCATCTCAAATATGCGTGCCATACTATAAAAATTTCATTAAATTAAGAATTAAAGAATCTGAAAAAAGATATAAAAGATATAAAAATAAATTAACTGAAATAATACGAAATAGTAAAAAATTATACTATAGGAAAATGTTAAATGAAAATAATAATATAAAAGGAGTCTGGGACATATTAAATAAATGAAGGAAAAATGGAACTAAGAAAACGATATATCCAGAGTAGTTCACTGATAATTGTGGTGATAATTGTGATAAGAACATGGTAGTAAATAGAATGAATAATTTTTTTGTAAATATTGGACCAGAGTTGGCAGCAAAAATTACAAACCAAGGAAGAGACACCGTGAGTGAAACATTGATTGGAAACAACCCTGGGCCAATCTTTCTCTCAGCGGTGGATGAACTAGAGGTAAAATCTGTTGTTGAAAAGTGTAAAAATAAATTATCTACTGATTGTGATGGTATTGATATGGAACTAGTAAAAAGAACTGTTGATGGCATAACCCTTTGAGTGTGAGAATTTGCATGCCCCTAGTGGCAGAGTGCAGCGCTGTGCCTGTCATCTCACTCTGACATTGCCGGCTGCATTGGGGATTTGTACTGATTTGTACTGAGCTGCCAGTTTCAGAAGGTGGCAGACATGCGTTGGAGGACTCAAAGGATGGCACATAATACACCAAAGAAGAAGAACTCCTCATTTCATTTTCCTGTATTCCCTTCTTTTAGCTCAGAAAGCTAATATGGCCGCGATCGGTCATCGCCACCATCACTTAGCTTTGTACACAGAAAACAGACGCGGGATACAAGTGAAATTTATGTGGGATAATCATAAGACTTTGTAGATGTGATAGAGAGCGTAAATGGCCGACAGAACGCAAAACAACAACCACGATGGGTGAAAACGCAGCAACCACAGCAGCGAGTGAGTCCCGTTGGCCGCCGGTAAGTGACTTATTTCTGTTTTTTTTAATATTGCACTGATTTTTTGTTCATATACTTTGAACATATGATGTCCAAACATCCATATATTTAAATCAACATATAAAGAAATGATTTTTGAACAATATAAAAATAAAGGACAGTAATATTAGAATGTGTCTTCAATAAAGAAAGGTTGTTATTGTTGAATATATATGCTGAGTACCATTATTATTGATATCATTATTACTAGAATATTACAACAGTGTTATAGTATTATGATTGTTATTAGGATGGAATTATTTGAAGTACTATATTGGACAGGTGGTATTATTATTGTTGTTATTGTAACTACTATATGGCTACCTATTATTATGATTATTATATGGTTACTTATTGCACTTAGGTATTGTAAGCCATGTGGGGGTATACGGTGGTATATACAGTGGAGCAAAAAAGTATTTAGTCAGCCACCAATTGTGCAAGTTCTCCCACTTAAAAGATGAGAGAGGTCTCCAATTTTCATCATAGGTATACCTCAACTATGAGAGACAAAATGAGAAAAAAAAAAATCCAGAAAATCACATTGAAGGATTTTTAATGAATTAATTGGTAAATTCCTCGGTAAAATAAGTATCTGGTCAATAACAAAAGTTTATCTCAATACTTTGTTATATACCCTTCGCTGGCAATGACAGAGGTCAAACGTTTTCTGTAAGTCTTCACAAGGTTTTCACACACTGTTGCTGGTATTTTGGCCCATTCCTCCATGCAGATCTCCTCTAGAGCAGTGATGTTTTGGGGCTGTCGCTGGGCAACACGGACTTTCAACTCCCTCCAAAGATCTTCTATGGGGTTGAGATCTGGAGACTGGCTAGGCCATTCCAGGACCTTGAAATGCTTCTTACGAAGCCACTCCTTCATTGCCCGGGTGGTGTGTTTGGGATCATTGTTATGCTGAAAGATCCAGCCATGTTTCATCTTCAATGCCCTTGCTGATGGAAGGAGGTTTTCACTCAAAATCTCACAATACATGGCCCCATTCATTCTTTCCTTTACATGGATCAGTCGTCCTGGTCCCTTTGCAGAAAAACAGCCCCAAAGCATAATGTTTCCACCCCCATGCTTCCCAGTAGGTATGGTGTTCTTTCTCCTCCAAACACGACAAGTTGAGTTTTTACCAAAAAGCTCTACTTTGGTTTCATCTGACCATATGACATTCTCCCAGTCCTCTTCTGGATCATCCAAATGCTCTCTAGCAAACTTCAGACGGGCCTGGACATGTACTGGCTTAAGCAGGGGGACACGTCTGGCACTGCAGGATTTGAGTCCCTGGCGGCATAGTGTGTTACTGATGTAGCCTTTGTTACCTTGGTCCCAGCTCTCTGCAGGTCATTCACTAGGTCCCCCCGTGTGGTTCTGGGATTTTTGCTCACTGTTCTTGTGATCATTTTGACCCCGCAGGGTGAGATCTTGTGTGGAGCCCCAGATCGAGGGAGATTACCAGTGGTCTTGTATGTCTTCTATTTTCTAATAATTGCTCCCACAGTTGATTTCTTCACACCAAGCTGCTTACCTATTGCAGATTCAGTCTTCCCAGCCTGGTGCAGGTCTACAATTTTGTTTCTGGTGTCCTTTGACAGCTCTTTGGTCTTGGCCATAGTGGAGTTTGGAGTCTGACTGTTTGAGGTTGTGGACAGGTGTCTTTTATACTGATAATGAGTTCAAACAGGTGCCATTAATACAGGTAATGGGTGGAGGACAGAGGAGCCTCTTAAAGAAGAAGTTACAGGTCTGTGAGAGCCAGAAATCTTGCTTGTTTGTAGGTGACCAAATACTTATTTTACAGAGGAATTTACCAATTAATTCATTAAAAATCCTTCGATGTGATTTTCTGGATTTTTTTTTCTCATTTTGTCTCTGATAGTTGAGGTATACCTATGATGAAAATTGGAGACCTCTCTCATCTTTTAAGTGGGAGAACTTGCACAATTGGTGGCTGACTAAATACTTTTTTGCCCCACTGCATGGTGATTATGATGATGATTATATTGTCTGTAATTATATTAAACATACCAGAAGTATTTATTTATTATTCGTTGTCGGCCTCCGTTGGTCTATGATGACCATGGAAGAGAATCCTAAACGTCTACTCTGCTGGAACAGCACCGCCTGTGGCTGAACAGGCCGATGCACACCGGTGTTCTACCTTCCAGCGTTGGGCGTTGGTAGGATTCAAGCCTGGGCAGGAAGATATGGAGGACAAGATGTTACCCATGCAGCATGTCCCCCCTCTCCACGTCACTGATGAATCCAAAGGAACAGCAGGGCTGCTACAGTTTGGCACCAGCGCCGTCGCAGGAGCTGCCAGAATGATGTTGAGCACAACAGAGAACTGCCTTAGGGGCTCCGACTCCGGATTTTTCCTCAGGGTTGACTCCCGAAGCCCTTCCTGTGACCGGGTGTGCCGCAAGGCAGCGGGGGTTTGAAATCAGGGTTTACCTTCCCCTAGATGGGCTACCTTCCCAGGCTGACGAGCCACCATCTACCCGAAGCATCTGGTTTTAAGGCGCCAGAGATCCGCCCTCGCCCCTTCTCCTATTAGTAAAAGCAGTTCCGCCGGGCTTAGAGGCTAAACCACACGGGCAGGCTAGGAGTTGGACTTAGTTGTCAGAGGCTTTTCGAGACACACGCCGTAAGGAGCATTTTATGAGCACTGGGAGCTTAACCCCATTGCCGCTCCTAGCTATGATAAATTTATTATTACTACAATTATTGTTAGATTTTGGTATTATTGTCACTATAAACTATCATTGTTGTATCATTTCTATTGCATAATTTTATTATAAGATGTATTATATATTATGGTATTATATAATGAATGTAATTGTGGGATGAAAATGACTGGAATGATATTATAATTTATTGGGTATGGAGAAGGGGTGGGACTATATAAGCGTTGGCTTCTTCCCACTCCTTTTGAACAAGGCATTTTTTTTAATTTAATTTTTTTGGTTTTGATTTTTTTCAAATTTTTTGTCTTGATGTTCAAATAAAATCAATCAATCAATCCATGCACACTTTATTTGTGATAAAATTAGTCATTCTCACCTTGTGACCACTTTCTTTATCAGTGTTTCACATGGAACGGACCAGCCAAAAATAATTTAAATTATTTGAAAAATTAAAAAACAATAATTTGATATATACATAGTCTCTATTAGCACTTCCCACCCAGTCAAAAGATAATCTAAAGGAAATAGTAGTTAAGAATAATTATGATTCAAAAATGTCTTTGTTTGAAACATATAGTTACTGCCTTTTGAAAAAATAAAAAAGGTGACTGTCCTGAACCAGTTGTTGGTTGTCAGTGTTTAGGAAATACTACTTTAAACTTATTGCATGAAACAGAGGCTCTGCTTAAAATGAATACTGTAACAATATATGTATGCACTGCAGAAAATCAGAAAAAGAATACACCCATTTTAGTAATTGATATTAAAGGAGGGAAGTGCGTTGTTTAACTTAAAGCCTTTGTTATATAAAACGCAAGTTGCTGTGGAGCATCTTTTTTGTGTTTGTTCATCTGTGTGGGACATGGGGAGGTATCAGACGTCAAAAGGAAATGGAAGAAGGTGGTGCAACAGTGGGGTCAGAAGGCTCACTCTTATTTTCCTCTCCTTTGGTTTGTCTGAAAAACGGAGGGAGAAGGAAATCCTGCCTCTCCAGTTACTGCAGTTATTTTTGGTCAAGTGGAACTGCTTAAAAATGAACGGGTAACTCTACAAATCGACAACTGTCTTTGGCTTCCTGTTGACTCTGTAAACCTGCACCCACATTTGCATAATACTCAACAGCTGGCAAATGGATAGGGCAGGTACACCTGTCTGTCCACCTGTCTTGTGTGTGTGTGTGTGCGCATGCATGTACGCACATGTGTATATAAGGCATTGCTTTGTTTTTACCCACCTGTTCAAATCTTCTTGTATTTGTCAACCATGATAATGATTATGTACCTAAGGATACCATGAAATATTTGAATATACAATAGTTTTTGAGTTTAAATACAGATTTGTTTTACTGCTGTTGGAAATTTAGACCAATTATTTGTTAGTAGCAACTTCATAGTGATTCTTGAAATGAAAATAAATTATTGGGGCAAATTATCCAGAGAAAATTAAAAAGAAGGAATTTGAATTGAAATTGTAAGCTGTAGCCTTACCAGAGTGGTGGCCTAGAGGTAGAGCATCTGCCCCACGACCGGGAGGCCGGGGTTCAAATCCCAGCCGGGTCGTGCCAAAGACCATGTAAAAGTGGAACTTTCCTGCCGTTCAACTTGGTGCTCAGCAAAAATGGAACGGAGGAGGGAAAACGGTTACCCAGCCACAGGGGGTGCACAAGCCAGTGTACTACCTGCGCTGGTCCCAAGCCCAGATAAAATGGGCAGGGTTGCATCAGGAAGTACATCTGGCATAAAAACTCAGCTTCAAATGTAAAAACTCCAACCTACGTTACGTAGAAAAAGGGAGGATAAACAACCAAATAAAAAAAGCCTATGGCTGTACAATATATCTCGAGAATGATATACACTACCGTTCAAAAGTTTGGGGTCACCCAGACAATTATTTTGTGTTTTCCATGAAAAGTCACACTTATTTACCACCATGAGTTGTAAAATGAATAGAAAATATTGTCAAGACATTGACAATGTTAGAAATAATGATTTGTATTTGAAATAATAATTTTTTCCAGATACTCATCCTGCTCAAAGGAAGGTCAGTTTTATAGCTTCTCTAACCAGCTAAACTGTTTTCAGCTGTGCTAACATGATTGCTCAAGGGTTTTCTAATCATCCATTAGCCTTCTGACGCAATGAGCAAACACATTCTGACGCAATGAGCAAACACATTGTACCATTAGAATACTGGAGTGATAGTTGCTGGAAATGGGCCTCTATACACCTATGTAGATATTGCACCAAAAACCAGACATTTGCAGCTAGAATGGTCATTTACCACATTAGCAATGTATAGAGTGTATTTCTGATTAGTTTAAAGTTATCTTCATTGAAAAAACAGTGCTTTTCTTTCAAAAATAAGGAAATTTCTAAGTGACCCCAAACTTTTGAACGGTAGTGTATATATATCTCAATATTTTTTTTTTTTTATTTAACCTTTTAACTGCCCCAGGTGCTGTATGGCGACAGGAACGGTAAAAGGGTGGTCAAGGCCCCTAGTGGTCAAGAGCGGTAAAAAAAAATTTGTCAATAAAATAGGTCAGATTTCCAAGGCTATAACTTGAAAGATACAAGAGATAATGGCTTACTGTCAATTAGAAAGATGTAGAATATGATCCAAAGTTTCATATAGGAATAAATGTACACATCTAATTTGCATAATGTTGTGGCAGCTATATAAGTTACATAACTCAGTCAAAATTGGACTTTGGACATATTTATACAAAGAATGGTCCAGTTTTTTTGACGCCGATTTGTCTACAGGGGTATGTTTTTATCTAATCTTCAAAGTATATGAACCAGAAAATCAATAAAATGTGAAAAAAACATATTTCTGTCTTATGTGTTGCCGGGAGGGGGAGGCTCGTTCGTCCATGTGACCGGTCCGTTTTTGTCCATCGTGGTCAATGTTTTGCATTTGCTCGGTCATTTACACTCACCGCCACATGTACAAACTCTTATGATTATCCCACATGAATTTCATTTGTATTACGTGGCTATTTTTTCTGTTTGGTACATTTTTCCTGTGAGAATGCATGACGATTGTGGGCGCTGCCATCTTGGGACTGGTAGCTCAGTTTTTCACCCGTCGTGGTTGATGTTTCGCGTTTGGTCAGTCATTTACAATGTGAACCACATGTACAAACTCATGATTATCCCACGTGAATTTCGTTTGTATTACGTGGCTATTTTTCCCGCATCATGCAGTTTCAGTCACAATCGCGGCGGCAATGACCGAACATGGCGGAGTCCACATTGGTGTTGTTAGCTCAAAGCGGAAAAAGGGAGAAGAATAATGAGGATTTCTTCTTCTTTGCTGTATTCCATGTCAGCCATGATTCCTGCGGCACGTGTCTGCCACCTTCTGAACTGTCAGATCAATACAGATCAGTACAAATTCTCAGTATAGCTGGGGGACGTCAATAAGTTGACCGGTGCAGTTGCTGCGCTGTGCCACTGGGGGCATGTGACCCGTGCATAAAATGTGGACAGTTAAAGGGTTAACCTTTATTTATACAGGGAAGGGCCATTGAGAGGGAACCTCTCTTTTTCAAGGATGCCCTGTTCGTACTTGCGCAGATACACACTCACACCTGGAAGCTGCTCACTACAGCCACAGACTGACCTGTGGTCACTGGGCAGCTCCACAGGAACCGTTGGGGTTCAGAGCCTTACTCAAGAGCACTGCAGTGGGGTTAAGGAGAGTGCTATGTTATCTGTCCCACCCTGATCTGAGCCTTTTGGTCTGGGGATGGAACTGGCAACTCTACAGTCCCCAGTCCACATCTCTAACCATTGCACCACTGTCCCATATACATTTTTTGTAAATTCTATAGTTTAGATATAACCACAAAAAGGACTCTTTTAACATTTTAAATTACATACTGGAAAAAAAAAACAATTCTACAAATTCATTTGCCATTAGTGTTTTTCCTTTTATTTAAAGATGTAATAATATCCAATTAATATTCCTCTAATGTTTCTCCTTCTGTCATCTTAATGTTGGGTTGGAAAACTTTGAATATCATAACAAGGTTTCCTCTGACTGCACACCAACATTTTGCTACTTGACTAATTATTAAAATTATTAGAAATCAAGTAAGTGACATTAAGAGGCAGTTTGCTCCTCCAACATGTCTTAATTTATTTTTTATTTTGTATGTATGTGCCGCTATCATGCATTTTTGCAGGTTTTAATATAATTTTCAGACAAAGCTAGCAAATAATGTTCTGATACACTAATAATGTTTCCTGTTAGCAACAACTTAGCATTGTCATTTAGCATTTGCTGTTTTACAATGATAAGACTGAGATGGTGTCAACGTTACTTACCTAGAATTAAAACAAGGTTAAAGGATTGTCCTCTGTGACACAGCATGGTGGAAAACAGTCCCACATCCCTGGCAAACAGAAGTAGCAGCTATTTGACCAAACCATTCGGTTGGTGTTAGCTGCTATACTAACCGCTGACGTTAAGCCTGGCGACCCACACACGTGACAAGTGTGTGAGGAGCTTTGCTGAAGAAATGGGGTGTATGTGCATTTTGCGATATCCCAGTGTAAATGAGAGTTTTTATCTCATCATCCAGTATATATCGTCATATCGCACAGCCCAACTGTAGCCTTGATATTATGGCACCGTTTCCTTGTGACAGTTACTAAGATTTTACATATTCATTTCAGCTTTATTTGTATAGCGCCTAGTCACAACACAAGTCATCTCAAGGTGCTAGATACATAAGCACAAATCATAAATAATTCAGAGAAAAGTCCCAATGATTCCCTATGAGCAAGCACTAGGTGACAGTGGGAAGGAAAAACTCCCTTATAGGAAGAAACCTCCAGCAGGGCCAGGCTCAGGGAGGGGCAGTTTTCTGCCATGACTTTTTTTTTTGGGGGGGGGGGGGGTGGTGAGGAGAGAAAGGAAGAAAAGGAAGAAAGAAAAGACATACTATTCATAACAACAACATGCAGGTAGAACAACGTTGGTACAGATATGACGTGTAAATTCTGTCAAAGCTAATTTGACCTAAAATTACAGCCACTTTATAGGCTTTTTTCAGGATTATTTAGCTAACTAAAGAATCTCATAATAAGCACTGCAGACAGACACATGCGTTGCTGGACCTAGTGGTGTAATGCCCATACACTATGTACATAAATAGCAGTTTTTATTTATTTACACAGTGCAGCAATGTGGATGATCTGCCTGCATTTTTTCCCGTACGTCAACAACACCACTGGAATGGTGTTAACGTAGGAAAATGTTCCGCTCAAAGTTTGTATTTTCATTCTGATTTGGCAACTTCACCTTTATTTTATTAAACTATTTGAAGGGGGGGGGCATCCATTCACAGGGCTTAAAGTTTTCCGGCACCGTGCCGGATTTCCGGCGTGTACTGTTTGGCTGCAGGGAAAAATGATACTGCTATAACGGTGGCCGTCAATAGGCGGCCCGCAAACTCCCTATTTGTGGCCCCTGATCTGCGATTCCTTCACTACGTGTTTTGGTTAGGTCAGTACCTGTAAACGTGGACTGTTAGCTCCATGCCAATGATGCACTGACAGCCTGTCAGCGTGCGAGCGGCTGCAGTCGAATGGCACTTTTCTACTTTCACTTTCGGACCGGTTCGCTTATTGATACTAAGCCAGCAGTGGAAGCCTAGGTTGAATGAAAATGGCATGTTCCAAGTTTGCTGCTAAAGGAAAAGTGGACAGTGAATATCGGCAATTCAGAGACGAATGGACTGAGCAATTTGCATTTGTTCTCTCCTGCCAGCACAAGACCAATGTGCTTAATATGCCAGGAGACCACAGCTATGATAAAGATTAACAATTTCAAATGGCATTATGAGAGCAAGCATAGGAATTTTGAAGAGACATTTCCTCCAAATTCAGAGGTAAGAACAACAAAAATAAATGTACTGAAATTGTCATATCAAGCTGCAAACAGTCTTCTTGTTACAACTATGACACAACAACAGAAAGCATCAGAGTTGTGAAAGTCTGTTCTGAAAGTCGCTGGCTGCCTTCAGCAGCTCCTCCCACAGCAGAACAGCCTGGTGACAAATGGGCATCAATCAAGGGAGTCCAGGGGGGACAGTTTATTTTCCTTTAAAATTCACAGCTTTTCTCATAAATGTGTAACTTTTTCCTCATTAATTTACTACATTTATTTGCAAATGTAAAACTTTTTTGTTGTAAATTTGCCACTTTTCACTCATAAATCTGCTGTTTTTGCATCTTAAATCTGTAATTTTTTTCCTGTAAATTTTTTTCATGTAAATATACATATTTTTTCTCACTAAATTTGCAACTTTTTTGAGTAAACGTGACTTTTTGTAACTGCAGTTGTTTCTTTTAAATTTGCAGTTTTCTTTCTCAGAAATTTCCTGTCATGTACGTGCGCCCTTACACGGCGCACGGAGGAAAAAGACAATCTAATCGCTGTAAGGTGAGGTTGTGAATTTATTGATGCACAAAACACAAGTGCAAGAGAAAAACATGACGAACAAACGAGTAACACTTACAATGAGGCTCACCAGAGCAGAAGGCTCTGGCGGGAAGAAGGGAAACAGTCCTTACAACACAGAGCAACTGACGTTTAGCCGGTGACAAAGAATATGGCGAGTGAACTACTATATAAAGGGGAATAGCTGATTAATGATGAGGGGCAGATGTGGGTAACCTGAGCAAGGAAGACAGACAATGACACACAGCTGGGAATAATGAGGAAGAGCGGCTGCTGGCAGACAGGTGAGGGAGGGGCAGTGGGCAGTCTGACAAGCGGCCGGGCACGCCCACACAAACCGACAGCTCCGACCGCTGTCAAAGGGGAAACAAAACATAACGACAACCTAGAGAACACACTCCAGAGAAATGGCAAATAGATTTACATACAGGAAACAAATATAAATCATATCAGGCAAGGAGCACATGAACATAACAGCATGGAAGACAAAATAACATAATAGACAAATATGAATGAACAGGGGAGTCATGGAGCCAAGTTTGGGAACCCCCCAACTCGGCACATGACATTTATAACTTTTTTCTTGTAAATTTGCAGCGTTTTCCCCATAAGTGTACATTTGTACTTTCTTTCTCATAAATTTGTGACTGACAACAATAATACTTAGTGTCCCCTCAATAGTTACTCTGGAGAAAATGTTCTGTTTATTGTCCCTCCCAACATAAAAATGAAATATCTGCCCATGCAGCATGCATTCACTGCTCTGGACCTCTGGTCCACTGGAAAAAACAAATGCGGACCCCTGACAAAAACATTTGAGGACCCCTGTCCTATAAAAACAAAAGATTTACGTCCTATTCCTATACGCAGAACTACTTTTTGTCCAAGCGTTGTTGCCATATGTAACGTGATTGGAGGCGCAAGTGCAGGACTGGAGTGGCCTATACCCCAGTGGACCATTTCACTGATGGGCTGGTGTTCTAGTTGGAAGTAAAATTAATTAACATCAAGATAATCTGATCATCTGCGGCAGTCATGTTGTTAGCACTATTCCGATGTTTAATAGCCCTAATCTGCCTGACTGAACTACACAGCAGAGCATCCCTCAGAATTTGGTGCCGGTAATGATTGGTCTGACTGAAAGACAGACTGACAGCGTTCAACAGGGTGCGGGACTCCAGAAGGTGTGTTCACATTTTGGGGGTTAACAAATGGCAGAAATTGATAGAAGAGGTGATTTTCTCAAAGAAAAATGAGTCAAATGGCACAGGTGAGGGGAGAGGAGGCTGCAGACGAGTGTGTTCTTTCTACAGCAGATTTTCAGCACCTCAGAACACATTCTGTAGCATTTAGCTGCCATCAAATAGTTCACAATTTTCTGACTCCGACATATTTTTTCTCATAAACTGAAAAACTAATTAATTCCTCATTACAAAGATTTTTAAATAAAGTTCTAAATTTCATTCATTCATCTTCTACTGCTTAATCCTTTTCGGGTCGTGGGGGGGCCGGAGCCTATCCCAGCATCTTTGGGCGAGAGGCAGGGTCCACCCTGGACAGATCGCCAGTCCATCGCAGGGCCAACACAGAGAGACAGACAACCATTCACTCTCACAGTCACACCTAAGGACAATTTAGAATCCCCAGTTTGATGCTAATTAACCTAACTTGCATGTTCCAAGAAAAATTAGCTACATGAACCTACAGTATATGTTAATATGAAAATTTATAAACAAAAGCTTATAAATGGTTATGGTTAAAAAGGAAAAAAATACATTCAGAAAATTCTAAAACTAAAGAAAAGAATATGATTTTTTTTTAACGCGAAGAAAATTACATCACCCTTCATCAAAGAAATCTGTGTGTCTGTCTGTCTGTGTGTCACGATCATAGGACATCATAGGACAGCCTATGATGCTCCTATAATGTCCCTATGCCTTGATGTCTTTACAATGTCATAGGACTCACGATGCCGTCATATAGACAGTGGGACACAGCACTTTAAAGCACACCCATTCAAAGCAGTAAATCTGGAAATCTTACAAATTATCACTCTATAATTCCAAGAAATCTCTGTCAGTTTCAGTGTAAATGTGGAAATCTTACTCATCACCCGATTAACAATAGGACACACTACTTTAAACCACACCCATTCGAAGCAGTACATCATGTCTGTGTGTCACGATAAGAGCACATCATAGGACGGCCTATGATGGCTGCCTGATGTCCTATGATGACCTATGATATCAGGCAACACAGGACTTGCGATGCCGTCATATACACAATAGGACTGGCTAGCTATGATGTAAGCATGAGGTCCTATGATGTCTGCCTTGACGTCTTTATGATGTCATACAGACCATCACTCACGATGCCTGCCTTCATGTTTTTATGATGTCATATACACCATCACTCACCAAAGAAGAGATACTCATCACCCGATTACCAATAGGACACAGCACTTGAAACCGAATGAGAGTTGCCAGAAACAGGAAAGAACAGATATCACCCGATTAAGAATAGGACACAGTAATTTAAACCAGGATCAAATGCAGGCATCATAGGACTCGTTATGCCATCATCAAAAATCATAGGACATAGGACAACTTCCAAGATCAAATGCAGGCATGACTCACGATCATATGACTCCCTATGACATCATCACAGATCATAGGACTCACTATAACACAATCAAAAATCAAAGGCAGGCATCATTGAATGCGTGCTGACGTGCTTGCTTACACCCTTGCTTACACCTACTTTCTACGGGCATGCAGAAATACTTGCTTATACTTGGTTTCTACTGGCATGCACGGGTATGTACTAGTTTATAGAAAAAGCTGTATATTTATGATAGCCTAAACATTCCTAGTAGTTACGGCCGTTATCTTGATTTTAAGATCAAATGCTCCATGCAGATTTTTGTGGACACGGTTTGGTGAAAAAGCCTCTTTCCACAACAGATGTTGCTGAGTGAAGGAAAAAAAAAAAACACCTTGCTTGTTCTCAGGTGATTTATTATTTTTTTAACAAGGGGGATGGTCGTGGTGGACTCAACAAATTTAGTGTAAGATAAAGCCTATAAATGTAAATTAAGTATAAATTTGCAAGAATAAAGCTGTGAAATGTGACAAAGGAGGGCAATTTACAAGTAAAATAGAAAATTTGTGAGAAAAAAGTTACAATTTTGTATGAAAAACAATACAGGGGAGAAATGGCACATTTCTACAAAAAAATAATTATAAATTCACACGAATGAAGTCAAAAATTTAAAGAACAAAAGCTGCAGATTAGTATAAATGTTTTAGTTTTTCCCATTTTCTACGCCTCCCACTTGAGGTGTTTCAGGCACGTCCCACTGGGAGGAGACCCCGGGGCAGACCCAGGACTCGGTGGAGAGACTATGTCTCCCAGCTAGTCTGGGAACGCCTTGGTATCCCCTCTGAAGAGCTGGAGCAGGTGGCTGGGGAGAGGGAAGTCTGGGCTTCTCTGCTTGAACTGCTGCCTCCGTGACCCGGACCTCCGGAAAAGCGGTAGAAGATGGATGGATGGATGGATAGTGAGGTTTTTCTTGTAAACATTCTTGGACCTTTTTAACTTATTTTCTGGTAAATTTGTGACACAGACATGCATATATTAGAGCAGGACAAAAAAATCTATATGGGGGAATTACACAATGATATGATATCATTACTGACACTGAACTGACATGACACTGTATACAGTATATTACTGTTACATACTAGGTTAAAGTTGTTTTATGAGTAGTTATTTTGTTTCTGTAGAATTTTTATGCCACTGAACTGAATTGATGTTCCCCTTTTGAATTTATCTTTCAGTTTATCATTTATATGTCAGCTGGTTTACTGAGGTGAGCTAAGTTCTATATTCTTGTCAAAACATGTCTGCAATAAAAACTGTTGGATAGAAATAGAACTTTTCCTCCAGTTTCCTCCACTTGGCAAAAAGTGGGCTGGTCTTAGGCATGAAACTCCCAGGCTGAAAATTGGTCCCACTCCGGCCCTGTGTGAGTGTTTCATCCTTCAACGTACACAAAACCTTTCATACATTCCGTAGGATAGAGTAAGTTTTTGAAGTTTAGGGATTATTTCTTTTGAACAAAACAGTTATGGAAATAATGCAGTTTGGAGTATTATATAAAGTTCACTGTTGCTGTTCTCTCTCTCTCACACACACACACACACACACACACACACACACACACACACACACACACACACACACACACACACACACACACACACGCGCACACAAATATTAAGAGTTCTTTTGCAAAAACTGATAAGTCCAGCTGAGTTCAAAATGAGTTAAACCACTTTTTCATCTGTAGGTTTATAGGTGTTAGTATTTCCAAATCAGCTTCTAAGACATGGTCACTTGAAATACGTGAGTATCTCAGACATAATAAAGCAAAAAACAAACATCAACTCATTGTTACTTTTTGGCAATTTATTAGTACCTTTTTTTGCAAAAACAGATAAGTCCCCAAGCCATTTTTTTTTTTTTTTGCAAAAACAGCTAAATCCCGAAAGCCATGCTATTTTGTCTGGAACATACTTGAATGTCTATAAGCATCAATGTAGTATGATTAACACACTGATTTAGGCATATCCACTCAGTAAAATGGTATAATATAGCTATAATAAAGCTATAATTCAAGATTCAAAGATTTTAATGTCAATACTACTATACGTACAGGACAGACAGGAGAATTGAAATGGCGTTTCTCTCTCTTCATTGGTGTGCACGGTATAAAAAGAAAAGGAATAAGGCTGGAAAAAAGAAACTCCTTCCCTATAAAGTAAATGCGCAGCCAACAGAGCAGTGAGCGAAGAGCTTCACATCACAACATAAACTACTTTAAGGTATTTATATTTAATAATTCAGCAAAAACGATTTGATTTAATACATATTTACTACAAATTACATGCAGGTATTCATTTTTTTTTTTTTTTTTTACCACCGTTAGTCTGTTACATTTTACTCTCACATGATGACGTCGTTAACCATGCCGCGAAAACAAGCCCAGTAGTGTCCGAAAGCGGTTAATTCTTGTTTATTTTGGTTAGTTTAATGTTATATTGAGTTTACTGTATAGTCCACTATAGCTAAATTCACTATATAGCGAGTAGGGAGTGAGTGAGTGAGTGAGTGAGTGAGTGAGTGAGTGAGTGAGTGAGTGAGTGAACATTCCGAACACAGCCAGGGAAATCAGTCAGAGCGACCCGGAAGGCAGCCAAGATGAGTCACGTGACCCAAATACCAAGCGCTGATTTGCCCTGTGGAGTTATCTGCTTTTGTAATAAAACGCTCCTGGCGTTTATCGGCTTTTGAAAAAAAAAACAACAACACTGAATTTGTAGTGTCTATAACATAGGACATATCGGCTTTTGAGACAAAACGATTTGAACTTCTACAAGTAGGTAATGTTAACAGCTGTTTGATATAAAGAGTGAAATTTTCATGGAAGTGGTGTTTATCGGTTTTTGCAAACAAACTCTTCATAAACACACACACATAATGTGTGTGTGTCCACCCCAATGACCCTGTCCCCGGAAAAAAGTTCAGGCTCAGGAAATTTTTTTGCTTCAACCCCTGCGTTCAGTGCGACTACAGCCAAAAAGCCCCAGCAGAGGTCTGTGCAATGAGAGTTACAATGCAGGTAAAGGGATTTAGCATAAAATCCAACATCTGTGTGCACTTAAGCTGTAACAGTTTAGATTATTTTCTTATAATATTTGATACAGAACAAAAAATATTTAAGCTAAAACTGAGTGCTGTTTATAAATGGAAGAAATAAGAGTTTTTCTTTTGTTTTTCCTGAAAATGTCGAAGGTAAATAATGCTGGCCTGTGAAACTGTCCTTTTCGCATGAATTTACTCTGCGACACAGCGAAAAATATCGCTATCGTAAAAATTCAGAGAAATATCGTGATATCATTTTTAAGCAATATTGCCCACCTCTACGCCCATCTCTAAAGAAGGGACGTATTATGGTATGATGATCTCTGTCCATTTGACTTGTCCTTTGAGCTCCTCCCTCAGTTTTCAAGCTATGATTTTTTTCATACAGTGTTTTATTTCATTTTAGTGAACCTGTATCCATGTGACTATGATCCTCAGGACAGGAGCATTATACCAAATTAATCACACCTGTGGATGCACACCTTATATATACCCCTTGCATCTACCCATTCTTCCTCTTTCTATCCTCCTGGTCGGTAAGAGCTTATACCAGTCTGTTTAACATTGTGTTTTTTGTGCTGTTTGGGCTGCCTTACTCTGGGTACCCCATCGCTGTGCCATAAAATCGTTGTTTTCCACTACTGCCTCTTCTGCCAGCTTTCCTTGCAAAGGTGAGGCTACTGTCTGTTCAAGTAATTTTGATGGGCCCGAACTGGCCACAAAGACATGGATGGCAGAGATCCACGAGATGTTGGGGGGCCATCCTTGGCCTCTCCCAATCAGACGGGATGTGCTCTCACAGGCACAGGGCAGGATTTGGCATATGAATCCCCAGCTCCTGAGGCTTCATGTATGGCCCCTGAATGGGAACAATTGTGTAAACTTGGCTTAGAGAAGGAGGTTATAGATGGCGTGCAGGCTTCATGGGTCCATCTACCCAGCTGCAATGCAGTGTGAAGTGGAGATTGTTTTGAACTGGTGTCGGACCAAGGCTGAGAATCCCTTGACATGTCATATCTCTGTCATCTTGTTTTTTCCTCCAGCACCTCTTCGCCAAGGTTGGGGGAGTCAGATTTCAGGGGCTACCTGGCAGCAGTGTCAACTGCCCATGAGAAATGTGATGGCTTGTCACCTGGGGCACATTCCTTGGTTAAGCAATATTTGAGGGGCGTGAGACAGAGTTGCCCATCCTGGTGTCCTTGCTGCCCACTTGGGATCTCCAGGCAATTCTCGGGGCTCTATGCTTGCCCCCTTTTGAGCCACTCAACCGTTGTTGACCTTTGTCTGATCTCTGGGAAGACTGCTTTCTCTTGGCATTTGTCTCAACTAAGAGGGTCAGTGAATTGAGTGCGGTTGCTGTGGACGTAGCATGTCTTTGGTTTGATGGTGATGGGGTGGCCCACCTGCAGCCCGACCCAGCTTTTCAACATAAAGTGCTACTAGTGGGGTTGTTTTCCCGCCCTCTCATGCGTCAAGCCTTCTATCCTCCCCCACACACTTCTTCGGAGGCTGAGAGGCTCCTTAGTTGTGCCGGTAGGGCCTTTTAGGTTATGTTGACCGTACGAGATCTGTCCGCTCTTCAGACAAGCTTTTTGTTTTCAATGGGGAGTCCACAATGGGCAGGCCTGCCTCTAAGCAGCACCTGTCCCACTGGATAGTCGACCAGATTGACTTTGCGTATGTGCAGGTAGGAGTGGAACCATCAGTTGGGCTGGTGGTGGCTCACTCGACATGGGGATTGGCCACTGTGTGGGCATTGCTTAGGGGTGCACCCCTGGAAAATGTATGCGCAGCTGCTGGCTGGGCTTCTTCCTCAACGTGTTCCCATTTCTACAGGCTTAACCTGGCCTCATCAGTTGCCCCCTCATCTGTTCTGGGGGTTGCAGCAGGTTCTTAAGTTGCATTTTAGTTTTCCCTCCTGTAAGCCGGCATGCGTGCCTTGTGCTCAAAAGGTTTTTTTTTTTTTTATCAGCTCTAGTTATGTGTAGGAACCTGCTTAACTTGTGCACACTCAGTTAAGTACAGTAAAGAAGCCAAACTCATCTGATTGTGTTTGTGCTTAATGGCGCGATTGGGGCATTGTGCCCCTTCGGCCTGTGTGTGATGCCACCTCCATTCTCCTCAGGACTCATTTGGTATACGGTTGTCACGTGGTTACAGGTTCACTGAAATGAAATAAAACAGACGTTTACAGATGTATACACGGTTTTATGAATGAAAGTGAACCTGAAACTATTCATTGTCCTTTGTCGGTGGAGGCAGGCTCCTCCCAGTTGTTAGAAAGAGGAAGAATGGGTGGATGCAAGGGGTATACTTCCGGTTCCGGCGCCACACGAGTTGGCTGCCTTTTGCAACAGCGGCTCAATTCTGAGTCTTTTTATCTTCCTTCTTTAAACATAAAAGCCTCTAAATTGAATGATTTGGCCTCTGTTCCTCCTCATAATTTAAAAATTAAATGTGGTTTACTAAATATTAGGTCTCTAACTCCCAAGTCTCTGTTAGTCCATGATCTGTTAATTGATCATCAGATTGATTTAATTTCCCTTACAGAGACTTGGCTAGGGCAAGAGGATTATGTTGGTTTAAATGAATCAACTCCCTCTGGTTATTTAAACTGTCAAAATCCCAGAAGTTCTGGTCGTGGAGGAGGAGTAGCAACAATTTACCATTCCAAATTACTAGTTAATGTAAAGCAAAAAACATGTTATAATTCCTTTGAGGGCCTGGTCCTCAGTATTGGGCACTTTAGCAATTTTAGGTTAAACCCAATTTTATTTGCCATAGTTTATCGTCCCCCATCAACCTACTCAGAATTTTTATCCGAATTTGCTGATTTCTTAGCTGATTTAGTGCTGAAATCTGATAGAATAATTATAGTAGGGGACTTTAATATACATGTGGATGTAGATAGTGACTGCCTTAATGTGGCATTTAATTCAATATTAGACTCGATTGGGTTTTCTCAGAAAGTAGGAAATTCTACTCATTACCTCCACCATACATTGGACCTTGTTCTGACATATGGCATAGAAATAGAAAATCTTGTAGTGTCTCCTCATAACCCTGTACTGTCAGACCATTGTCTGTTAACCTTTGATTTTACCATTTCTGACTATTTGGCTCCTAAAGAAAAATATTATTACAGTAGATGCCTCTCAGATGATGCTGTTTCCAAATTTATGCAGATTGTTTCCTCTATGCCATGTGTCAACACAACGGAAATAAGCTATAGACAGCTTGCTCCTTCTGTAATTGATAACATGGTGGATAGTGTTTCAGCTTCTCTGCATCAGGCTCTAGACTTGGTGGCCCCCTTAAAAAAGAAAAAGTCTAATCAGAGATTTCTAACTCCTTGGTTCAACAGAGAAACTCGTAGCTTAAAACAGAAGACTCGTCAATTAGAAAGAAAATGGCGCTCTACTAATTTAGATGAAATCTATTTAGCTTGGAGAAATCATCTTTTAATTTATAAAAAATCTCTTCGAAAAGCTAGAACAAGTTATTACTCTGCATTAATAGAAGAGAACAAGAATAATCCCAGGTTTCTTTTCAGTACTGTAGCCAGGTTGACAAAGAGTCAGGACTCTGTCAATCCTAGCATTCCCTTAGAGCTTACTAGTCAGGACTTTATGAACTTTTTCAATAATAAAATTTCATCCATCAGAGATAAAATCAATCAGATTCTTCCCACAGTTAACTTAAATACTGTAACTACTACAACTCCTTCTTTTGATGTCTGTCTTGATGAGTTTACTCCAATCGACCTTTGTGAGTTAGACAAAATAGTTTCCTCATCCAAACCTTCAACTTGTCTTTTAGACCCTATTCCTACTAGGTTATTTAAAGAAGTCTTCCCACTTATTGGTAGCTTTATTCTTCATATAATCAATTCTTCATTAACTTTAGGCCATGTACCGCAGGCTTTTAAAACAGCTGTAATTAAACCCTTACTCAAAAAGCCAACGCTAGATCCAGGAGCTTTAGCTAACTATAGACCAATCTCTAATCTCCCTTTCATTTCAAAAATCTTAGAAAGAGTTGTTGCTACGCAATTATTCGACCACCTGCAGGGAAATGGTTTACTTGAAGAGTTTCAATCTGGGTTTAGAATCCATCATAGTACTGAAACAGCCTTAGCGAAGGTCACTAACGACCTCCTCATTGCATCTGATAATGGACTAGTTTCTGTACTTGTCCTTTTAGACCTTAGTGCAGCTTTTGATACTATCGATCATAATATTCTACTTGATAGATTAGAACACTATGTTGGACTTAATGGAACTTCGTTGCAGTGGTTTAGATCTTATTTATCTGATAGGTTCCAGTTTGTTCATGTAAATAATGAGTTTTCTTTCAACTCAAAGCTTAGTCATGGAGTTCCACAGGGATCTGTGCTAGGCCCTACTCTTTTTAGTTTATATATGCTTCCGTTAGGCAACATTATTAGAAAGCACTGTATACATTTTCATTGTTATGCAGATGACACACAATTATACCTGTCAATGAAGCCAGATGATAGTAATCAATTAGCCAAGTTAGAAGCCTGTCTTAAGGAAATCAAAGCTTGGATGACTTGTAATTTTCTGCTATTAAATTCAGATAAGACTGAAGTCATTCTTGTTGGTCCAAAAAACCTTAGAAATTCCTTTCCAAATCAAACTTTCAGTTTGGATGCAGTTACTCTTTCTCTTAATAGCTCTGTGAGGAACCTTGGAGTTATTTTTGATCAGGATTTGTCCTTCAATTCACATATTAAATTTGTTTCTAAGACTGCCTTCTATCATTTGCGTAATATTGCCAAGATTAGGAGCATCTTGTCTCAGAGTGATGCTGAGAAACTGATCCACGCTTTTGTTAGCTCGAGATTAGATTATTGTAATTCTTTATTATCAGGTTGTCCTAAAACATCTTTAAAAAGTCTTCAGCTGATCCAAAATGCTGCAGCAAGAGTTTTAACAGGTACTAGAAAGAGAGATCATATCTCTCCGGTTCTGGCCTCCCTTCATTGGCTTCCCATAGAGTTTAGAATTAAGTTTAAAATCCTTCTTCTTACTTACAAAGCTCTAAACAATCAGGCTCCTTTTTATTTAAAAGATCTGATACTACCGTATTATCCTAACAGAGCACTACGCTCCCAAAATGCAGGACTACTTGTAATACCTAGAATCTCCAAAAGTACAATGGGAGGCAGAGCCTTCAGTTATCAAGCTCCTCTCCTGTGGAATCAGCTGCCAATCTGGATTCGGGAGTCAGACTCGATCTCTGTTTTTAAGAATAGGGTTAAAACCTACCTTTTTGATATAGCCTACAATTAGGGAGGGATCATGTGTTTCTGAACCCTCCCTTAGTTATGCTGCTAATAGGTTTAGTCAGCCGGGGGACCTCCAGTAATGCACTGGGCCTCACTCCTTTCCTCACTCTCTATGAAATATTTTTTTTTGCTGGTCATTAACATTTGTTTGTTCTCTCCCATAGATTGAGTCCCCATCGTGCTGTTTGCTCTCTACATGTCTGTTCTTTTCATCTTCTCTGTCCCCTCACCCCCCAGCCAGTCGCAGCAGATGACTGCCCCTCCCTGAGCCTGGTTCTGCTGGAGGTTTCTTCCTGTTAAAAGGGAGTTTTTCCTCTCCACCGTCGCCAAGTGCTTGCTCACAGGGGATCACCTGATTGCTGGGGTCTTTCTGCAACTGTGGGGGTTCCCCCCTACAGTTGATAGTGCTATGAGATGACTGTTGTTGTGAAATGGCGCTATATAAATAAAGTTGAATTGAATTGAATTGAATTCTTCTTTCTGATCCGGTGATAACTTTCTGATCCGGCACACCTTTCACTCTATATATATCACGGACACACAGATCGCCCCAAAGGTCTCCCGAGTCGGCGGACGGAGCCTCTGTTTACAGCAGGAGACGATACAGCAGGGAAGAGCTAGCTAGCACTCAACCACCACCCGGTGCTAACGGAGAAACTCGACATACCGGGGAACTGAAGCGAAAACGACATGGGTGCCGGGCTGGAGTTTAGGCGGCGTGCAAGAAATATAAGACAGAATAATAAAGAGCGATGGCAAGAACCAAGCAGACCACCCATAAATCTACTGGAGGAAAAGCCCCCCAGGAAGCAGCTGGCCACCAAGGCTGCTCGAAAAAGCGCTCCGGCCACCGGCGGAGTGAAGAAGCCTCACCGTTACAGGCCCGGTACTGTGGCTCTGAGAGAGATCCGTCGCTACCAGAAATCCACGGAGCTGCTCATCCGTAAGCTGCCCTTCCAGCGCCTGGTGAGGGAGATCGCTCAGGACTTCAAGACCGACCTGCGCTTCCAGAGCTCCGCCGTCATGGCTCTGCAGGAGGCCAGCGAGGCCTACCTGGTGGGTCTCTTCGAGGACACCAACCTGTGCACCATCCACGCCAAGAGGGTCACCATCGTGCCCAAAGACATCCATCTGGCCCGCCGCATCCGCGGAGAGAGAGCTTAGACTTTCTGCTGCACATCCACCCACCACAATGCTCCGCACTGTGTATATATATATGTATGTGTGTGTGTGTGTATATATATATATATATATACTGTGTATATACTGTGTATATACTGTGTATATATATATATATATATATATATATATATATATATATATATATATATATATATATATATATATATATATATATATATATTAATATGTACATATGTATACTAGCTGCTCTTGTTTTTTCTTGCCTTCTGATTGTTGCTCTGAGTGTTGCTATCCCTGTGCTGTTGCAATCCTGGAATTTCCCCATTGTGGGACTAATAAAGGCTTATCTTATATATAAGGTGTGCATCCACAGGTGTGATTAGTTTGGTATAATGCTCCTGTCCCGAGTATCATAGTTACGTGGTTACAGGTTCACTTTCATTTATAAAGCCACGTTTACATCCGTAAACGTACGTTTGTACACGTATGATATGTGCATGTTACAAGGACTTTGATTTTAGATAATTTTTATGAAAATTACAGGTTTTACAACTTTGTAATTTCTTGAATGCAATTTTAGTACAAGATACATGGTTTGTCTAACTCCTCCCACAGTTTTCATACTAGGCATTTCACAGTATTTATACTGTACATGTATTGAAGATATGCATATTGTAGGGGGTTAAATACTTTTCTGATATTTTCTCAAAAATTGTTCCACTTTGAATTGTAGATGGTTTGTTTTGCTTAAAAGTCTTTGTGATTACATGGGTATTAGTTTTATTACAGAGCTACACTATATTGAATCGTGAATTTGTAATAGATTTTCCAGTTGTTGGTGTGCTAGCTATGCACTATCGATAATGGCTACAGATGGGCATATAATGTACTATGTGCAGTGCTCTTGTTGTATTTTGCATTTGTGTTACCATGAGTCATTTTTTTGTTAAAAGTTTAATTCACACCAACCAACAAGTTTGAATTCTTATTGTGTTAGGGATGCAGGGAAAAACTGATGTAGCATAATATCGCAGTACTTTGTAGTGGTGACACCGTATTCACTCAGACACACTAGTACTTAATTAAAAATTATTAATAAATGTTGCAAATACAGACTTACCTATTTAGGTACCACAGTAATAAAAAAACAGTTGGCTTTTCAGTCCACTACATGGTACTAAATGTTCACTGTTTGGTTAGGTCAGCACAGCAAAAGTGTGACTCCTGAGAACTAGTCAGGAGTTGGACAAGACAAAATCAGGATGTGGAAAACCTGGCATTTACTTTATGTGGGTAGACTTTTATCGTACTTTATGTACTTCTGTAGCTTTAAAGTGCCTTATGAGGATATACTGCTTTTCTTTTGCATAGTTGGGTTAATCTCTGTAGGCTTTGTGAAATTATAGGTTTTAATTTTTTTTATTAGAGCCTTGAAAAGATCACATATTTGCATTTGAATGTGGCTTAAATTTACTTGATAAATAAAATGCAAATTTACATATTCACATATTTTTGTTCAGTGCTGAAGGTCATATTAGCATTTTTATTATCTCTCACAAGAAATCCATTGCTTTATTATTGTTGGTCAATCTGTATTTGTTTCTCTGGCAAAGAAAAAAAAGCCATTCTTATTGTTTAACACTACTTTTCACATCTCAGAGTGATGTCTTGCACGACAGATTATGCAAGTGGCATTTTGGTATTACTTTCACAATGGGATGTGTTTCCTACAACATCTGTACCATATCCAGCCCCACACAATTGTCTGGCCCAGACACACTTCTTCTTCTTCCAGCTACTCCGTTTAGGGGTCACGATAGCAGATCATCAGCCCCTCCATCTCACCCTATCCCTTGCATCTTCCTCTGTAACACCATCCCTTTCCATGTCCTCCTTCACTACATCTATGAATCTTCTCTGTGGTCTTCCTCTTTTCCTCCTGCCTGGCAGCTCCATCTTCAACATCCTTTGTCCAGTATATCCACTATCCCTCCTCTGCACATGTCCAGACCATCTCAGCTTTGCCTCCCTTATTTTGTCTCCAAACCGCTCAACCTGAGCTGTCACTCTGATATACTCATTTCTGATCCTGTCCCTCCTAGTCACTCCCAATGAAATTCTTAGCATCTTCAACTCTGTCACCTCTAAAGACTGACACTGATACCTCTTTTCCACCAACATGGCCAGAGTAGTGATGCCTGAGCTGATGCTCAGCTGGTTCTCAGCTCAGGTCCTGAAAATACCAACTTGTTTTTCCACCATTGGAGCAGAACTTGTAACAATATGATGACATCAATTTTTAAGACTTTAGAGTGCTCTGTGAAAAGTGGGCATCATGCCTCCTGGCCCATAATGTCACTGGTGCTGCAAACCAAAACCAGCTTTGTACTAGAGCTGAAAAAAACGACACCAACATCAGGCTGATCATCAGGTTTTTGGTCTTTTTTTTTTTTTGGTAGAAAAACAAAGTGATGTTCAGCTTGGTCCTGGCACCAGCACGGGCCCCTGTGGAACAGGGGCATCCGTGAAAGCCCAGCCTGACACCACCATATATTAGTGACATAAGCCTGTTGTATTTCAGTGCTATCTAATTTCAAAAATGGTGGACTGTGCACTTCACGATCTAGTTTAATCAATGTACACCATTATCTACAGAAAGCATTTTGTCAGAAATACATTTTATTTCGGGTGGGGTTTTTTTTTAGATGATAAAAACTTGGCTTATTGGGCAGATGAGAAATGAAAGAAGAGAGGGAAAACTGTTTATTATTCCATGGATCCTATAATGGTCTTTTTAAAACAGCGCCCATTTAGATTTCACAGGATAAAAGGGTGTTTTTTGAAGCACGTGTTTTTTATTCCATCGAAAGATCAACAGAATACATTCAGAACTGAAAATGTTTTATGTTTGCAGCGGGCAGCTCGGTGGCACAGTGGTTAAGCCCTGTGGCAGCACAGTAAGAAGGTCATGGGATCGATTCCACCCCTGACCATCATGCGTTCGATCCCACCCCCTGACCCTCAGTGACCCTTCTGTGTGGAGGTTGCATGTTCTCTCCGAGTCTTTACTCCGGTTTCCTCCCACAGGCCAAAAACATGCAAGTTAGGTTAATTGGAGACTCTAAAGTGGCCCTAGGTGTGAATGTGTGTGTGAATGGTGAAGGGATGGCGCCATACTGTGGCTACTTCATCCATCTAGGTGGATGCCCCGAATTTCCCTTCTGGGGATCAATAAAGTACACAAAATAAATAAATACAAGAGCACTTCTCCTTTGGCAGGACAATTCATCCACATGACAGGTGTCACAGACCAAGTTGCATATTAAACCATATGATTGTTGCATGGGTGTGCCTGAGTTGACCTTGTACGGTGGAGGCTGCATGAAATGTTTCCAAGCTCTCCAACATACAAAATGTTTTTTCAGCAGTGGTAAAAGATAGACTTCCCATTTCAGCTGGAAATTTTATACCTTTAAGATCACCGTTTTTGGAAAGTATCATCATACTTGAGATTTGCTGATGTAGCTTTTTGTTAAACCCAATTTCTACTGACTGCAGTTACGATCCTTTATGGCTGTGATGCGATGGCCGCGGCAAATAGTTCCCATTCTAGTCAATGTTCTCCTCTCTACCAGATACGGTGCGTTGAGGCAGAGATCTGGCTCACCACAGTGGATCACTAAAAATATGCTTTAAGTCCATTTTTGAGGCATGCCACATCCAGCATGCAAAGAAATGCAGTGGTATTTACTGTATTTTATAACTGTTGATTAAAAAAAAACTATTTAAGGAACGTCCATTATTTTCTGAGGTCTACTCTTCCACCACTGTGTCAAAGAAGATCAAAACTTTGAGATAGCATACAAACTCTTCACAGAATTAACTCTTCACAGAACTTAACTTGCACATTATTAAATCACAAGAATCCAGATTGACAGTGGTACATTTTGCTTCCTTGTTATTTTCTGATCTCGGTCGGTCTCTTTCGGTCTTTCTCAGTCTCTCAAGGTCTTGCGGGTTTTTTTTTCACTCTTCATTGAGTTTTTCTTTTCAGAACAGAACAATACATGAACAGCTTGTCAATTGTGTAAAGCAATAGTAGCTTAATCAAAATATTAAGCCGTCTTATCAATAATAGAGACACATGAAATCATGTGATTAATGCATTGGTTTAATAAACAAAAAAAGGAGGGGAAGTATATCCTCTCCTTCCTCAATGTTTCCCGTTTTAAGTGTCTATCCCTTTAAATCTATTTATTAAAATAGTCCACGAAAGGTTGCCATGCTTTATAAAACTTTTCTTCATGATTTTTTTAGAGTGAATCTATTTTTTTTTTCCAAATTTAGGTGCTTCATCACTTCATGCATAAGATTTGGGAGGGTTGGCAGGGTCTTCTGTTTCCAATTGAGTAAGATCAATCTGCGTGCTAGAAGATTAACAAATGCCACCATGTATTGTTCAGAGCTGTTTTTAGTTGTGACAGATTCGGTTACACCTAAAATCGCCACCTGGAGATCTAAATCAATAGGTCTGGCTAGGACTCCAGATAGAGAAATGCTGGACCACAAAGGTGATACTTCAGGACAGTTGCAAAACATATGACCTAAAGAGACTGGAGTCTGTCCATAACAATCACACACAGGATGTATGTTTGCAAATATTTTACTTAGCTTTTGTTTGGACCAATGTAGATGATGTATTATTTTGAATTGTAAAAGGCTTTTACAATTCAAAATTGTAAACCTCAATCTGTCTTGCGCAGATTGAGGTTTTATGGATTTGTTCTAAAGCTGTCTCCTATTCTCCATCATGAATCTAAAGACCCAGGTCATCCTGCCATGCTAGTTTTAGATGAATTTTAGAAGAATTAGTAAACTCCTTATAAAATTTAGAAATACTTCCTTTTTTGTGGGGATCTTGTAATAGTAAAATCTCCATAGGGTGTTAGTTTAGGAAATGAAGGATTGTTTTGCCTGACAAAGGTTTGCACCTGTCAGTACTTAAAAAATTGTGATCTAGGCCTGTTAAATTTATTTGGAAGTTGTTTCCAAGAGGGAAATTCCTTATCAATAAATAAGTCTAAGAGATTATTGATTCCTTTTCCAATCCAATCATCAAAATTTGTATTCTCAAAAGAGGGAGCAAAAAATGGTTCTTTGTTAGAGGGCTTCAAAGAGAGCAGGTTTGCCAGCCATAAACTTTTTGTATCTGAGACCAAATTTTTAATGTATGAACTACAACAGGATTATCAGGAAAGGATGAAAATAAGAAAGCTGAGAGGGAGGGCGGGGAGCAATGAGCTTTCTCCATATCCAGCCACACTGGAGCTTGTTCTTTTAGCCAAAAGGCCATCATTTTAACCCTTTAACTGCCCAGATTAAATGGACGGGTCCATTTAATCACTGTGCCACTGCGCCCCCAGTGACACAGTGCAGCAACTGCATGTGTCAATTTATTGACGTCCCCCAGCTATGTGAATATGAAAATATATGTTTTTTTTGACATTTTATTGATTTTCTGGTTCATATACTTTGAAGATTTGAAAAAAAAAAATACCCCTGTAGACAAATCGGTGTAAAAAAATGTGTCCAAAGTCCACTTTTGGCTGAGTTATGTAATTTGTGTAGCTGCTGTGACATTATGCAAATTACATGCGTAAATTTATTCCTATCAGAAACTTTGGTTCATATTCTACATCTTTCTAATTGACAGTAAGCCATTATCTCTTGTAACGTTCAAGTTATAGCCTTGGAAATCTGACCTATTTTATTGACAATTTTTTTACCACTCTTGACCACTAGGGGGGGGGCCTTGACCACCCTTTAACAGTCCCTGTCGCCATATAGTGCCTGGGGCAGTTAAAGGGTTCATGCCCAGTAAAACATTTGAAAATTTGGAAGACCCATGCCTCCTTCTGATTTGGGTCTTTGTAAATATTCCTTTTTAATTCTAGCTGTTTTATTATTCCAAATGAATTCTGAAATAGTTTTATCCATCCTGCGAAAAAAAAAGCACTTGCTATATATACAGTGAATATACAGTGGTGTGAAAAAGTGTTTGGCCCCATCCTGATTTCTCAATTTTTTTGTATGTTTGTCACACTTAAATGTTTCAGATCATCAAACAAATTTAAGTATTAGGCAAAGATAACACAAGTAAACACAAAATGCAGTTTTTAAATGGTGTTTATTATTAAGGGAAAAAAAATATCCAAACCTACATGACCCTGTGCGAAAAAGTGATTGCCCCTTAAACCTAATAACTGGTTGGGCCACCCTTAGCAGCAACAACTGCAATCAAGTGTATGCGATCAGGGGCGGACTTAGTCCATTTGGGGCCTAAGGCAAAGACAGGAATAGGGCCCTACTTTTTCTTTGTTCTACACTTTCTTTTCACTTTTTTGGGTATAACTTAAATTTTTATGTTATTGATTTTAAAATGGTAACAGGGTAGGCACTATATTAGCACTAGCTTCAGCCTACACCCTTTCGGTTGTTCTTATGTGTCCTACATATTTTTAATTGTTTTGATTGGGTGAAGTAAACATAAGAGATGCTTTGCTACAAGCAGAAACTGCAGAAGCAAAGTAGATGAAACGTTGGTTTCTCCTCTTAATAGTTCTGGTGGCCAAGTGGTCAGAGCTTCGTTAGAGGATCTCTTCTGCATCATCAGCAGGTGCCTCAGGGTCACAGATGTTTCACCCCTGAACCTGTACGCCTCGCCTGAGTGGGGCAGTGAAGATTAATCTTCACTTGCAGAAGGGTTCCAACTACGGTCTCTTGTGAGTCACAACCACCTTGAGCTAGCCTCGGCCACTGAGGCTATGTCCCCAATGGCTTTCCGTAGATGTTTAGGTTCCAAACCTACCTTGTGTAGAAAGCAGTGCAAAGATGTGGCTGGGAACCTATGACAACCAACTTCAACCAACTTTGATGGGGAATAAAGTAGTGTGCCACCCTTTGATACAAGCCTCGTCAACTAGGTTGTGGTATTTTCCTTTCTTGAGCTCGGGAAATATGGCCAGCCTCTCCTCCCAAGCCACAGCTATTACAATGGATTTTGCACTCCGAGAGAAGAGAATCATGTCCGGGCGGAGTATGGTTGTTGCTACTTATTCTGGGAAGACAAGGTTCTTTTTTAAGTCAGCGTGCATCTCCCAGTGTGATGCTTTATGCAAAATAGAGAAGCAAGTTCTGGCAGTTGTTTTTGCCTTTGGAGACTTATTTCCTGGCCTTTGAAAGCTGATGACCCTAGATGGTGGTGCCTGATGGTTATTGGCTCTAATCCTTTGGAATTCTGCCCATTTTGCAATTTCTGTAAGGACTTTATCGTGTCTCCACAGGTAACACCCCTCTCCAAGTGCCATCGAGCACCCAGACTGTGATAGTCTGTCGGCAATGTTAAAATTTGATGAAATAAGACTGCCAAGTAAGGTGTATATTGGCTACATGAGCTATGAAGTCAGACTTTACGTTCGTCCTCCACTCAGATGTTTCAAATGTCAAAAGTTTGGTCATGTAGCAGCGATATGCAAAGGTTGACAATGATGTGCCAGATCACAGGTGTCAAACTCATTCCATGGAGGGCCAAGACCCTGCAGGTTTTACCTCCACCCAGTGTCTTCAACAGGTGATTTCACTGAATTTCTTCCCACTGATTGCTGATCAGTGAAAACACCTGCTGATGACACTGGGTAGAAGCAAAACATGCAGGGTCTTGGCCCTCCATGGAATGAGTTTGACACCCCTGTGCCAGATGCTCTGGTGAACATGAATATGGCAAGTGTGAAAGAGGAGCCAAATTAAAGTGCTGTAACTGCGGTGATGAACATAGCTCTGCATATCGAGGTCGTGAAGCCAGCAAAAGAGCAGTAGAAATTCAGCAGATAAGTCTTCCAGGGACTAACATATGCAGAAGCTGTGAAAAAGGTGCCAGCTAAAAAAGTGGGAGTGGACTCTAACAGGGAAAGTGTGCAGGCTTGCAGTGCATGCAGTAGAATTAAGGGAAGATTCTCTGGTTATGAAGGAAAATAATTTTGTCTTATTTGTGGTAGATGTGATAAACTGCACAGCACAGACTTCCAAATAAACAGAAAAAATCAAAATCATTGTGAAAGCAGCAGAAAAATATCTTGGCATTAAGGGGCTACATTGGGAAGCAGTTGAGGACTTGTTAAGTGGGGGATCTTTAAGTTCACAGACATCATGAGCTGGTGGATCAGCCGCCGGTCAAATCTAAAATAATAATAATAATAATAATGAGATGAGACGCAGATGCGGACTGCAGCTCCTGACCAGATGGAGTGATGATGTGGAGTGGGGTGCGTGGTGGTGATGCACCCATGGGCTGGTTCCCGGCCGCCAATCGAGTCTAAAAGAAGAAGAAGAAGACTGTTCAGAACTCATAAGAACTCCTTATACAAAGATATTGAGTGATGATAATCAAGTCAGTGGCAGTGATGCGCCTGTGGACTTGTTGCCAACCACCGATCAAGTCTGGATCTAAAGTCTGGATCAAATCTAAAAGAAGAAGAAGAAGAAGAAGAAACCAAGTATAAGCATTTCTGCATGCCCATAGAAAGCAGGTGTAGGCAAGAACGTCACCACTCGTTCAGTGATGCCTTCCTTTGATCTTTGATGATGTCACAGCAAGTCCTATGATTGTGAGATGCCTGCCTTTGATCTTTGATGATGTCATAGCAAGTCCTTTGATCTTTGATGATGTCACAGCGAGTCCTATGATCGTGAGTGATGCCTGCTTTTGATCTATGTTGATGTCATAGCGAGCCCTATGATCTTTGATGATGTCATAGCGAGTCCTGTGATCGTGAGTGATGACTGCCTTTGATCTTTGATGATGGCATAGCGAGTCCTATGATGCCTGCATTTGATCTTTGATGTCATAACGAGTCCTATGATCTTTGATGATGTCATAGCGAGTCCTACGATTGTGACTGATGCCTGTGTTTGATCTTTGATGATGTATTCATAGTGAGTCCTGTGATCGTGAGTGATGCCTATATAGACATCATGTAGAAATCATAGGAACATCAGTCCTATGGTCTATATGACGTCATATAGACATCATGTAGAGATCATAGGAACATCACAGGCGATCATGTAGCAATCATAGGAACATCATAGATGTCCTATGATCTTTTAGCGAGTCCTATGGTCATGACACAGACACACAAATTTCTTGAATTATACTAGTGCATGCCCGTAGAAACCAAATATAAGCAAGTATTTCTGCATGCCCGTAGAAAGCAGGTGTAAGCAAGCATTTCTGCTTGGCCATCGAAAGTTTAACCACGGTGATGCCTGCCTTTGATCTTTGACATGGTTAAGCAAGTATTTGTGCATGCCCGTCGAAAGCAAGTTTAAGCAAGCAGTTCTGCATGCCCGTAGAAAGTGTTCTGACTTCACAGTGTGCCTATGACATCATAGGAGGAGTTGTTTAGAACTCCTTCTATGGTCATGTGAAATCATAGGAACACAGTGTGCACATGTGACACAGACACACAGGCAGAGATTTCTTGAATTTTATATACTAGTGTATACCTTTGTATGCTCGTAGAAAGTAAGTGTAAGCAAGCATTTCTGCATGCTCGTAGAAAGTTACTGTTACCATGGCAACAGCAACCATGGTGAAACCTGCCTTGGATCTTTGACATCACCACTCGTTCGTTGATGCCTGCCTTTGATCTGTGATGCCTGCCTTTGATCTTTATGTAATGTCATAGCGAGTCCTATGATCGTGAGTGAAGCCTGCCTTTGATCTCGTAGCAAGTCCTATGATCTTTTAGC
The DNA here is from genome assembly GCA_020510985.1 of Pholidichthys leucotaenia. Classification (NCBI taxonomy): domain Eukaryota; kingdom Metazoa; phylum Chordata; class Actinopteri; order Cichliformes; family Pholidichthyidae; genus Pholidichthys; species Pholidichthys leucotaenia. Next base: position 296,141,018 of record CM035846.1, read on the forward strand.
AAGTCCTATGATCGTGACATTATGACATCGTGACAGAGATTTCTTGAATTATATATAGAGTGATATTCCTTGTCTCCAGGGCATGGATCCCAGCCCACATCCCCGCTTTAAGTGTGGATTTGACACTTAAATTATTTGACACTTATTATTATTATCCTGGGTTGCTATTAGTTATTTTTCTTCTTTTGTCTTGCATATATATTTCTTCATTGGTCTTCCTCTTAGTTTATCAGTATTATTATTATTATTATCGTCATTTATCATTATCATTATTGCCTTGTCTTCCCTCTGGTCCCCTCTGTGTGATTATCTGTGCAGCCCCGCCCATCCCGTTTACTGTAACCATGCCCTGCTGTCTCTGTTTGCCCCTGCTTGTTACTGTTCTGTGTTAGGTTGATTACCTGTGTCTATATACACAGTGTCTATATAGACAGTCCTATGATGCCTGTCTGTCTATGTGCCGTCATATAGACATCATATCTTTATGGCGGCATTGTGAATTCTTTATGATGGCATTGCGAGTCCTATGATGCCTGAGATCATAGGTCAGCCTATGATGCATCATAGGACATCAGGCAGACATCATAGGCCGTCCTATGATGTCCTACAAATGTGACAGACACACAGACATACAGAGATTTCTTGAATTTATAGAGTGATTTCTGCATGCCCGTTGCTGAAGGGTCTCCTCCTGTCTCAGACGGCTGTGTTGTTGACAGTCATGCCTGCAACATACTGCTTGAACCTCAGGTGTTTCATCTTCATGGCATCTTTTCTGATGTGCAGCAGTTCTCCTCACTCTATTGCTCTCCATCTCGTGGGTCTTCTTCTTCTTCTTCTTCTTCTTCGTTCAGACCACTGGTTGAGGGATAGGTGCGTTGTAATTCCGCCCCAACAATGACCAACACAGAGGAGGTGAAGGAAGAGTTCTACAGTGATTTATGTGAGACTATCAGGCGTGTACTGACTGATGACAGGCTGATACTCGTTGGAGATTTTAATGCCAGAGTTGGTACGGACACTGAGAGATAGAAAGGAGTGCTAGGCAGTCATGGAGTAGGCAAGTGCAATGCTAATGGAGAACTTCTACTTGCACGTGCATGTTCAGCGTACAATCTTGTGTTAACCAACACTCTATTTAAGCACAAGGACATACACAAGAAGACATGGATGCACCCAAGATCCAAGCACTGGCGCTTGTTAGACTACATCATAGTCAGGCAGAGAGACACAAGGGATGTATTGGACACCAGAGCAATGAGAGGCGCGGACTGTGGCACTGATCATGTTATGCTGAGATCTAGATTAAGGATTTGGAGACGAAAACAGCACTGCAGGACGGGTGCGAAGCCACCACGGAAGCTAAACACTAGTGCACTGAAAGGCCAAAAGAAGCAGGAAGAACTTAAACAGGAAATGGATGAAAACTTGAAAGACTGGGACAGCAACAACTCAGAGAATGGCATAAAAGAGAAATGGGCAACACTGAAGGATACGGTGTTTCAGACTGCAAGGAAACATCAAGATTGGTTTGATGAGCATGATGAACACTTGAAGAAACTACTAGAAGTGAGGAATACAGCTAGGCAGAAAAACCTACAGTGTAACACAAGGTCGAAGAAAAAGAAATACTCAAAGGCTCAGAGTGAGCTACAGAAGTACACCAGAGAGATGAAGTCCAACTGGTGGGGTGAAAAAGCGGAGGAACTTCAAACTGCAGCAGACAGGAAGGACATGAAAACATTCTTCACAGGTTGGAGAGAAATCTACGGCCCTAAACCAAGAGGATTGATCCAACTAAAGGCTATGGATGGTGAAACGGTTTTGCAGGAGAAAGACAAGATCCTGGACAGATTTGCAGACCACTTTGACCATCTACTAAACAACCCTGGAGATCTCACTGAAGAGGCTTAAGAAGCTCTAGTGCAGCGACCAGCTGTATCAAGTCTGGATGAACCACCAAATTTTGATGAACTAATGGCAGCTATCAGGACAACACAGGATGGTAAAGCTCCAGGAAGGGATGGAATTCCAGCAGAAGTGTGGAAATTTGGTTGTGTTCAGCTGACCAACTGCCTGCACAAGCTCATCCAAGAGATATGAGATGCCCCGAAAGTACCTCAAGACCGGAAGGATGCAAGTATTGTGCCTTTGTTCAAGAAAGGTGACAGGAAAGATTGTGGAAATTACCAAGGTATATCACTACTAGCCACTGTTGGTAAGATTCTCTCACATGTATTACTGAACAGACTCAATGAACACATCTCAGAATGTACTGCCGGAAACCCATTGCAGCTTTAGAAGTGAATGAAGCACAATAGACATGATATTCTGCTTGAAGCAGGTTCAAGAAAAGTGTATTGAACAGAACATGCCGCTTTATGTAGTCTTCATAGACTTCAGTAAAGTCTTCGGTACTGTTTTGCGACAAGGACTTTGGCAGGTACTCAAGAAATATGGCTGTACAGAGAAGTTTGTCAGCCTGATCGAGGCACTTCATACAGGTATGCAAGCAAACGTGGCAATGAGTGGTTCAGTGTCTAAAGACTTTTCAGTAAGCAATGGGGTGAAGCAAGGGTGTGTGCTGGCGCCTCCACTCTTCTCGCTATATCTGGCAGCCATGCTTGAGGTGGCCTTCAAAGACACTTCAGAAGGAGTATACATTCAAACAAGGAAAGAAGCAGACTTGTTCAGTGTGGCACAGTTTAAAGCCAAGAGTAAGACATTGACAAAGGTAGTAAGAGAAATGCTTTTTGCCGACGACAGTGCTCTAGTTGCACACAGTGTGGAAGATATGCAATCTTTAGTGGAGAAATTTGCAAGAGCAGCTAGCCAATTCAGCCTCCAAATCAATATCAAGAAGACAGAGTGCCTTTATCAACCACCAAAGTTCCAATTATCAACATCACTACCAGAAGAGATCAGCATTGGTACAGAGCCACTAGTCAAGTGCAAGACTTTCAAGTATCTAGGGAGTACTGTTTCAGAGGATGCTAGGCTGGAGGATGAACTATCTCTCAGAATGGGAAGAGCGAGTGCTGTGTTTGGAAACTTAAGGGAGAGACTGTGGAACAAGCGACATGTGTCTATCTGTGTGAAATGCAAAGTGTACAGAGCAACAGTACTGGCTACTCTATTGTACAGTGCTGAAACTTGCGATTGTCTACAGAATGCAGGTAAAGAAATTCCACGTGTACATGATGAGACACCTTCGAGCCATAATGAACATCTCATGGAAAGACAAGATAACCAACATAGAAGTGTTGAAACAAGCTGGTCATACCATCAATGGAGGACATGCTAATACAGATGAACCTGAGATGGCTCGGACATGTTGAGAGGATGGACCACCAACGTCTCCCCTGGCAGTTACTGTACTCACAGTTATGCAAGGGCAAACGCAATCAGGGTAGACCAATGCTCCGATTTAAAGACTGTAAAAACAAACTTGAAGAAGTTGGATATAGACAGGAGTTCTTGGCAGCGGAAGGCTAAGGACAGATCAGACCTAAATGAAACAGTCATTGTCGTCCACGACAGACTGCTGTGATGATGATGATGATGATCAACCGCCCTCTTCTCTGCCTGCCCGCCAACCACTGCTGCCCCCTGCTGCCCGCTGTCCACAGCCCACCCCCATCGTACATCCCCCGCTGTTTTTCCCCCTACAGATCCCCCCCCCCCCAAGCACACAGCCCCCCTGCCCCAACCTGACCATCTAAGACCCAGGTGAGAGCTGAGGAAGATCAAGGTGAGGAAGGCTGCAGGTCTGGAGGACATCAGCTTGAGGCTCCTCAAGTCCTGCGCAGACCAGCTGGGCAGTATCGTGGAGCACATCTTCAGCTTGAGCCTGAAGCTGGGGAGGGTACCACAGCTGTGGAAAACATCCTGTGTGGTACCCGTACCGAAGACCCCTCACCCCAAGGACCTGAACAGCTACAGACCAGTGGCCCTCACATCACACCTAATGAAGACCCTTGAGAGGCTGCTCCTTGCCCACCTCCGCCCCTTGGTGGGACCAAAGATGGATCCACTTCACTTTGCCTACCGGCATGGCATTGGGGTGGAGGATGCAGTGATCTTCCTCCTACATCATTCCCTGTCCCACCTGGAGAAGCCTGGGAGCACCGTGAGGATCATGTTCTTTGATTTCTCCAGTGCTTTCAACACCATCCAACCAGTGATTCTGAGGGACAAGCTGCTGAGCGCAAGGGTGGACCAGCACCTGTCATCGTGGCTCCTGGACTACCACCCACGACTGTGTGTCCAACACCATCATCTGCAGTACGGGGGCCCCCCAGGAAACAGTTCTGGCTCCCTTCCTGTTCATTCTCTACACTGCTGACTTTTTACACAACACGCCACACTGCCATCTACAGACATTCTCTGACAACTCTGCGATTGTCGGCCTCATCTGTGATGGTGATGATGCGGAGTACTGAGGACTTATCCAGGACTTCGTGGACTGGTGCCTACGGAACTGCCTCCAGATTAATGCGAGGAAAACTAAGGAACTGGTGGTGGACTGCCGCAGGCGAGGACAACCCCCCACAGCACCAGTAAACATCCAGGGAACAGACATTGAGATGGTGACATCTTACAAGTACCTGCGTGTTCACCTGAACAATAAACTGGACTGGTCACACAATATCAACACGCTCTACAAGAAGGAGCAGCGTAGACTGTACCTCCTGAGGAGGCTCAGGCCTTTTGGAGTACAAGGGGCACTCCTGAAGACCTTCTGTGATTTGGTGGTGGCATCAGCCGTCACATTTGGAGTTGTCTGCTGGGGCAGTTGTATCACAGCAGCTGACATGAAGAGACTGAACAGGCTGGTCAAAAAAGCTAGCTCTGTACTGGGGTGACGCCTCAACCCGCAGGAGGAGTTAGGTGAGAGGAGGATGGTGACTAAGCTGTCATCTTTGCTGGAGTCCGAGTCCCACACTATGCAGGACACGCTGAACTTACTGAGGAGCTCATTTCGCGGTAGGCTGTGTCATCCTAGGTGCACGATGGAGAGGTTCTGCAGGTCCTTCCTACCTACAGCTGTCAGACTTTATAACCTAACCAGGGCTGCTCGTAGAGGTCGTATTAAATGTACTAAACGTAACAACTTTGCATAATAGAGATCGTCCCCTCCAGTACACAACTAGGACAATAACAATCATTACTGAGGGTGGCAACAACACTGTTGATTTAAATGTGAAATATATTGTCTGGGTACATATTCACATTCTGCAGGGTAATTTAACAAACCATAATGCTGTTTATTTCATCTAGCTGCAGTGCTCCTGCACTGTGTATATATCTGTGTACATATGTATATTCATTTACTGCTTTGGCTAACCAGTTCTTATTATCTTGTTGAATATTGCTCTGAGTACTGCTATCCCTTTGCTGCATTATCCTGGAATTTCCCCATTGTGGCACTAATAAAGGCTTATCATCTTCTTTTAGATTTGATTGGCGGTTAACAACCAGCTTACAGGTGCATTACCGCCACTGACTTGATTATCATCACTCTACAGTATATCTTTGTAAGGGATAAGGGATAAGGACCTGTACTTATTTAGTGTTTTTCTAGTCTCAAAGACCACTCAAAGCGCTTCACTAATACTAACCCTCTACTCTAAGGGCCCAAGGAGTTCTGAACAACTCCTTATGTGTGAAAAAAATTATCCCTCTTTGGACTGTGTCCGAGGTGCGGCCGTACTCTATCTGGTCTGGAGCTTATCCTATTTTACTTTAATCAGCTGCTTAAATCCGACATTCTCTCCACACTACTTAATTCCTCGGACCCTTTTTTTCAACAGTCTCCTCGTGTATTGGGCAGCATCCATTTCGGTGTCTTCTTTGGTGATGCTGTCACTGGACTTTTCATTGTTTTCTGTCATTTTCTTTTTAACCACACTCCAACTTCTACATGGCTGCGCTAGCCCAAACATTAGCAGGTGTGCTAAACCCCTGTTGCTGGTCCCTACGTAGCGTCCTACGCACGTTGTTGTGTGCGTCAATCCAATGAAACTTCCAGCCACATGATTGTTTCGGTGCGGTCTGTTCTCCTTTTCATTGGCTTTTCGTGCTGTCAAAACATACAACGAATGACTTCTATCGACATTCTGTTGAAAATGTATTATGTCTCTTTTGAGGAAAAGTTATTTCGCGCTAATTATCATTGTCATTTTATTACCCAGTCCTACCTATGTATTTCTATTCATAGCCTATTATGTGGAAAAACTATGCCCAAGTAATTTTGCATACACTGATAAAAGGGGAGTAAAATGTGAGGGATTGAGGGAAGAGAGGAAAAATGAGAGATGGATGAAAAAATTAAAAAAAAAATTAAAAAAGGGGAAAAAGAAAAAAACATTTGACAAGATTTGAACCTCACTGAACTAATCTTCCTAACCCACCTGTACAACTCCCACCCACACCCCTACAACTTCCCAAAGAAGAAGTACGGGAAAGCACACATTACCAAATGACTTAACTGTTTTATACTACCTTAAAGCAAGAAAAAGAGAAAACAAAATAATAAATTGTACCTTTTTCCTGAGCTCCTATTCACTGTAAAATTCAGAGTAGCTGCATCTGAGTTGCAAACTAGGGCATAACTTGATTGTTATGTAAAGATTAAACTTAATAAATCATTTACAGAATACAGCTTTTAAAAAAAGGCTGAATTACATCTCCATAGGAATAAACTTTATCTCCTGATTGCATCCGAAGACTGAGCCTTCAGATTTTACGCCATTTTCTTCCTATTTTCTACACCAAAAATAAGGAGAAATTAAACCCATGTAAGCCCAAGTATATAAATTTGTAAAAATAATATTAAAAAGAGGGGAGGGGAGATACTTCAAAATAGCAAGTAAAATAATAAATTTAGCAAAGAGACAAAACAAAGAAAGGAGTCAGTTGAGGTGGTATGGGCATCTGATTAGGATGCCTCCTGGACGCCTCCCACTTGAGGTGTTTCAGGCACGTCCCACTGGGAGGAGACCCCGGGGCAGACCCAGGACTCGGTGGAGAGACTATGTCTCCCAGCTAGTCTGGGAACGCCTTGGTATCCCCTCTGAAGAGCTGGAGCAGGTGGCTGGGGAGAGGGAAGTCTGGGCTTCTCTGCTTGAACTGCTGCCTCCGCGACCCGGACCTCCGGAAAAGCGGTAGAAGATGGATGGATGGATGGACAAAACAAAGACAAAAATTTGCCTTTCTTTTACATTATCCATGCCTTATTAAATTAATACCGAATTCTTATTCATTAAATTTATCAAAGTTATCAGAGGCATGGTGAATTATAATATCAAGCTTAACCTTATTCTGATTCAAATTTAATAAAACCTTACCATTGATTATTTTGAATCAGTCCAGCTTGGCAATCTTCTCCTTGAAGAAATCTTTGGCCGTTTGTGGAAAGAGGAATAAATGTCTTTTGCCGTCCACGGTAATGGAGCTTGGCTGGGTAGAACAGGCTGTAGGTGATGTTAGCATCCCGGAGTTTCCTCTTCACTGGATTGAAGGGGGTTCGTAGCTTGCTGACCTCAGGGCTTATATCTGGAAAGATATATACCGGCTTACCTTCATAATCAAGTCGCCCCTTCTTCCTGCTTAATTGCAAGAGCTTCTGCTTATCCACATAGTAGTGCAGCCGCACGATAATAACGCGGGGTCTCTCATCTCCGGTTGACTTCGGGGCTAATGTACGATGTGCACGATGAATTATCATAGGAGAATCAAAATTGTCAGCTCCAAGCACTGCAGGAAAAATAGTCAGTGAGAAATCTGACCATGTTGGTTCCTTTGGCTCCTTCCTTTACTCCCACAAGCTGAAGGTTCTGTCTCCACTCTCTTATGATCATTTTTGAGTACCTGTAACGTCTGTTCCAATTCTGTCACTCTACCCATAGTATCTCTGAGTGTATTGCCCAGCTCTGTACATTTGTCGGACACCTTCTTTTGTGCTGTACGAAGTCCAGCTAGCTTGCCAGTTAGCTCATGGTGCATTTTTCAGAGGTCGGCCCTCGTTTCTTCTGGTAAAGATGATAATTCCGTCTTTAACTCCTTGAATACCGTTGTAATCTCTGTTTTCTATCTGAGCCAGGACTTCATCCCTAAATGCCTACAGCTCCTTTTTCAGCATTTGTAAGGGAAGCACAGTTTCAGTCGCATTTCCCAAATCAGGTTCAGCCTCTGCTGTGTTGTCCACCATCTTGGGCTTGCCTACCATGAATGGCTTGATACCCTTTTGGATTTGTCTCGTTTTTCCTTTACATAAGCTTCTCCTTATATCAAGTATGTTGAAGTTAAGTAGCTTTTCATCAAGTCACATTCTATTTAATCGCCCAATTTACGGCTCAGACAGCAATTTTGAAAAATATTAATCAGCGCTGCCCACTGCTGCTGCCTACCCCATCAGATGGGAACCAAAAGTCCGCTCTTGCGTTATTTTATATTATTTTTATGAGATCTTGTGATGCGAACCTTGTTCTGATCTGTGGTACTTCGAAACATAAACACAGCCAGTGGGAATTGCTGCAGGGCTGGGACCATGTCACAGCCGCAATGGAAGGCAACTGTAGACAGTGGAAATTGGTGGTTATACTTTGTCTTGGCCTACTGTTGAACATACTTGGACTGCAGCTGGCAACAGTTGTTATGCTCTGGAGAGTTGATCCAACATACAAACTGGAAGGCAAATGGTTTGTGCCGCTGTATCAAACTCACTGAAGCTGTACAGGAAAACGTAACAAGTTGCACAAACTGAGTTTCTCATGCTCTTAAGTGGTTTCCATCAGCTAAGCTGCAGAGATCCAGGTGGATTATTGCTCATTTTGTTAACAAAGTGTGATGTAAAGTAACCAGTAGACCTTGAGGACACCAAAAAGATTATAGTTACTGATGCCACATCAGTATAGCACTGGTTTAATGCCCTGAAATAGTGTTACTTGAAATTTAAATCCATTGGTCTTACAATAAAAATTACTTTGTCTTAAGTAGTGAAATAAATAATGGCAGCAAAAAGGTGAAAAGATGAAGTTAGTTATAAGCATTTTGGTATTATTATATCCATCCATCCATCTTCTACCGCTTTTCTGGAGGTCCGGGTCGCGGAGGCAGCAGTTCAAGCAGAGAAGCCCAGACTTCCCTCTCCCCAGCCACCTGCTCCAGCTCTTCAGAGGGGATACCAAGGCGTTCCCAGACCAGCTGGGAGACATAGTCTCTCCACCGAGTCCTGGGTCTGCCCCGGGGTCTCCTCCCAGTGGGACGTACCTGAAACACCTCAAGTGGGAGGCGTCCAGGAGGCATCCTAATCAGATGCCCATACCACCTCAACTGACTCCTTTCAATGTGGAGGAGCAGCGGTTCTACTCTGAACCTCTCCCGGATGACTGAGCTCCTCACCCAATCTCTGAGGGTGAGTCCAGCAATCCTACAGAGAAAGCTCATTTCAGCCGCTTGTATCCGCGATCTCGTTCTTTCGGTCATTACCCAAAGCTCGTGACCATAGGTGAGAGTAGGAACGTAGATTGACTGGTAAATTGACAGCTTTGCCTTAGAACTAAGCTCCCTCTTCACCACAACAGACCGGTACAACGTCTGCATCACTGCAGATGCTGCTCCAATCCGTCTGTCGATCTCTCGCTCCATTTTCCCCTCACTCGTGAACAAGACCCCAAGATACTTAAACTCCTCCACTTGGGGCAGGAGCCTGTCCCCAACCCGGAGAGGACAATCCACCTTTTTCCGGCTGAGGACCATGGACTCGGACTTGGAGGTGCTGATTCTCATCCCAGCCGCTTCACACTCAGCGGCAAACCGTCCCAGCAAGAGCTGTAGGTCATTGCTGGATGAAGCCAACAGGACAACATCATCTGCAAACAACAGAGATGAGATCCTGTGGTCACCAAGCATGACACCCTCCATTCCCTGGCTGCGCCTAGAAATCCTGTCCATAAAAATTATGAACAGGATCGGTGACAAAGGGCAGCCCTGGCGGAGTCCAACTCTCACTGGGAATGACTCCGACCGAGTGTTGGCAATACGAACCAAACTCTCACAACGGTCGTACAGAGACCGAATAGCTCGTAACAACAAGCCCGATACCCCATACTCCCGAAGCACCCCCCACAAAAATCCACGAGGGACGCGGTCAAATGCCTTCTCCAAGTCCACAAAACACATGTAAACTGGTTGGGCAAACTCCCACGAACCCTCAAGAATTCTCGAGAGGGTAAAGAGCTGGTCCGATGTCCCACGGCCAGGACGAAAACCACATTGCTCCTCCTGAATCCGAGGTTTGACCAACGGCCGGACTCTCCTCTCCAGTACCTTGGCATAGACCTTCCCAGGGAGGCTGAGGAGTGTGATCCCTCTAAAGTTGGAGCACACCCTCCGGTCCCCTTTTTTGAAGAGAGGAACCACCACCCCGGTTTGCCATGCCAAAGGCACTGCCCCCGACCTCCACGCAATGTTGCAGAGGCGTGTCAACCATGACAACCCAACAACATCCAGGGCCTTGAGGTACTCAGGGCGAATCTCGTCCACCCCCGGGGCCCGGCCACCAAGGAGATTTTTAACCACCTTGGCGACCTCAGCCCCTGTGATAGGCGAGTCATCCCCCTCGTCCCCAAACCCTGCTTCCTCTGTGGAAGGCGTATCAGTGGGATTGAGGAGATCCTCGAAGTATTCCTTCCACCGCCCGACGATATCCCCAGTTGAAGTCAACAGTGTCCCATCCGCACCATACACAGTGTGGACGGGGAGCTGCTTTCCCCTCCTGAGCCGCCGAACAGTTTGCCAGAATCTGTTTGAAGCCGACCGAAAGTCTTGCTCCATGGCCTCACCGAACTCCTCCCATACCCGGGTTTTTGCTTCAGCAACCACCCGAGCTGCACTCCGCTTGGCCTGCCGGTACACCTCAGCTGCTTCGGAAGTCCCACAAGCCAACCAAGCTTGATAGGACTCCTTCTTCAGCTTAATGGCCCCCCTCACCACTGGTGTCCACCACTTGGTTCGGGGGTTGCCACCACGAGATGCACCGACCACCTTGCGGCCGCAGCTCTGGGCCGCCGCTTCAATAACAGAGGTGGAGAACATGGCCCATTCAGACTCCGTGTCTCCAGACTCCCTCGGAATGTGGTTGAAGTTCTTCCGGAGGTGGGAGTTGAAGACCTCCCGGACAGGGGCCTCAGCCAGACGCTCCCAGCACACCCTCACTATACGTTTGGGTCTACCAGGTCTGAATGGCTTCCTCCCCTGCCATCGGATCCAGCTCACCACCAGGTGGTGATCAGTTGACAGCTCTGCACCTCTCTTTACTCGGGTGTCCAAGACATACGGTCGCAGGTCTGATGATACGATAACAAAATCGATCATCGACCTGCGACCTAGGGTGTCCTGGTGCCAGGTGCACATATGGACACCCTTATGCTTGAACATGGTGTTTGTTATGGACAGACTGTGGTTAGCACAGAAGTCCAATAACTGAACACCACTCGGGTTCAGATCGGGCAGGCCGTTCCTCCCAATCACCCCTCTCCAGGTTTCACAGTCGTTGCCCACATGCGCATTGAAGTCCCCCAGTAGGACAATGGAGTCTCCAGGAAGAGTACCCTCCAGTACCCCAGTCACAGACTCCAAAAAGGGTGGGTACTCTGAAACATCATTTGGTGCATAGGCACAAATGATGGTCAGGACCCGTTTCCCAACCCGAAGGCGTAGGGAAGCAACCCTTTCGTCCACCGGGGAAAACTCCAATATAGAGGCAGCAAGGTGGGGCGATACAAGAATACCCACCCCTGCTTGTCGCCTCTCGCCCGGGGCAACTCCAGAAAAGGCCAAGCTCCAGCCCCTCTCCAGGAGACTGGTTCCGGAACCAGAGCTGTGTGTTGAGGTGAGGCCGACTATATCTAGCCGGTATCGCTCAACCTCGTACACCAGCTCAGGCTCCTTCCCCACCAGAGAGGTGACATTCCACGTACCAAAAGCCAGTTTAGAAAGCTTGGGATCAGTCCGCCAAGGTCTCCGCCTTTGACCGCCACCTAATCCACATAGCACCGGACCCCCATGATCCCTCCTGCAGGTGGTGAACCCACTGGAGGGCGGACCCATGTAACTCCTTCGGGCTGAGCCCGGCCGGGTCCCATGGGTGGAAACCCGGCCACCAGACGCTAGCCTTCGAGCCCCTCCCCCAGGCCTGGCTCCAGGGTGGGGCCCCGGTAACCCCATACCGGGCGGGGTACACTGAATCCTTGATATACAATTTATCATGAGAGTCTGTTGGATCGTTCTTAGTCTGGCCCTTCACCCAGAACCAGTTTGTCTTGGGAGACCCTATCAGAGGCAAATTGCCCCCGGACAACATAGCTCCTGGGATCACTGGGGCACGCAAACCCCCCCACCACGATAAGGTGACGATCCATGAGGTATTATTATATATTGGTATTAACCTAGAGATGGGCTGATCCTGTATTTAGTATCGTATTGGGGTCGATCAGGCAAAATAACTGGATCGGTATTGGGGAGCAATAAAAAATAAAAAAAACCTGATCCATTAAAACATAAAATAAATGGAAAAACTGTGCCCGTCATCCTGTAAATGGCTCTGCTCTCTCTCTCTCTGTGTGAGTGAGTGAGTGAGCGAGAGAGAGAGAGAGAGAGAGAGTGTGTGTGTGTGTGTGTGTGTGTGTGTGGCATCTGCATGCACAAATATAATGGTAGAACAAAAATGGTCCGTACCAGACTTTTTTTGGATTAAAAAAGAGATGAAAACTAAATTTAAAAAATATTAAAAAAAAAAAAAAAACCCAACCCAAAACATCATTAAAATAAATAAATGGAATGGAAGACTTATAGACAAATATATAATTGATTTTATTTGTTGTGCATATTTAATTTTTCATAAAAATTTTCGAGACTGATAGTGAATGCGCAGTGCACGGTGGCGCAGTGGTTAGCACTGTGGCAGCACAGTTTTACCCTCGGCCGGGGGATCGCGGGAATCGTGAGATCGTGGGTTCGATCCCTGCCCCCGGCCAACAGTGATCTGTGTGGAGTTTGCATGTTCTCCCCGTGTTTGCGTGGGTTTGCTCCGGGATTTCTCCGGTTTCCTCCCACATGCCAAAAACATGCAGGTTAGGGAGTTAAGGGGCGCTTGCGCACGCAGCGACCGGCAGCTGGTGGCTTGTCACCAGTCTGCAAAACAAATCTACCTACGGGTACAAAATAAGTAATTAAAAAAAATGCTCTTGCTATAGAGAAGATCTTTGTTGGTTTTTCTGGTAAAAAAAAAAAAAAAAATTGCCTTCGATGAAAATGCTCTGAAATGATTTCAAACAAAATTAAGAGAAAGATTTGAGAGAAGTTCCCATCTGTCTGATGGCTGTGCAGTGACATGAGCTGTTAATTATTCAGGACAGAAAAAAAGTGTTTTATGTTGGAACATTCAGGTGTAACTGTGATGGCCTGGGCGCTGAGTCTGTCCGCGCTCGGGTTGTCCAGTATTTTCTCCGTTCTTCTGTGTTTGGCATATGGCCATTTCAGGACTTTTATTCTGACAGCGTCACAACGGGGCTTCCGGCTGTCAAACCAAGTCACGTTGTGACAGCTGTTCAGTTTTCCACCTAATTACGTTCCCCTCTGTTGATTGGTGTTTGATTGGTATTTAAGGACGCAGCTGAGGCTCACTCCTCGCTGCTACCTTGTCAAACCTCCGTCAGACTATCGTCCAAGAGTTTGTGATACGTTCGTATTCTTCATCTCTCAGTAAGTGTTCTTCCTCATAGTCTGTGTTCTAGTTTCGAAGAGTGTATTTCCTCGTAGCCTGAAATTTGGAGTCCAAGTGTGTGTTCGTGTTTTTGCCCCACGTGGCTGTTTATTTTGTCATTTGTCTTTTTGTTAATAAAACATGCAAACTCATCGGCTGGTTTTCGGCGTCTTATTGATGGCTCATGAGGGCCATCCTTGACAATAATGTTACCTTAGTAGATACAGAGGCATTTTCATAATTAGATGTAATAGAAACTGTTATTAGGGCTTCATAACAGGCTCCTCAAAATCACACTGGCCATAAAGTCACATCTTTTATTAATGTATTTTTCCTGTAACCTTTTCAGAGATCAGACTGCCCTCTGCAATTTGCTGACAGATTTAAGAAAAAAAAAAGATTAAGTTTATTAAGTGTTATAAATTTATAAGTGTTTATAAGTGTTATATAAACCGGGGTGGTGGGCTAGAGGTAGAGCATCCGCCCCACAACTGGGAGGTCGGGGTTCAAGTCCCGGCCGGGTCATGCCAAAGACCATATAAGATAAGATAAGATAAGCCTTTATTAGTCCCACAATGGGGAAATTCTAGGATTGCAACAGCACAGGGATAGCGACACTCAGAGCAGTAATTTAGAAGATAAGAGAATAAGAGCAGTGAATATACATATGTTCACATAAATATATAAATATATATACACAGTGCGGAGCATTGTAGCTAGATGGAATAAACAGCATAACCGTCTATTTAGTTACCCCACATAGTATGAATATGTACCCATACATATTGTCACCCTCTGTAGAGATTGATATTGTCCTAGTTGTATACTGGAGGGGACCATTTTGTGTAAGTCTGTTGCGTCTTTTGCATTCAATACTATTAGGTCGTCACATTTTTTGCTATCTCTGTGCGAAGCCCTGCTTAGGTTATACAGTCTGACAGCTGTAGGTAGGAAGGACCTGCGAAACCTCTTGGTCGCCCACCTAGGATGATGTAGCCTACTGCTAAATGAGCTCCTCAGTGCATTCAGCATGTCCTGCATAGGGTGGGACTCGGACTCCAACAGAGATGACAGCTTAGCCACCATCCTTCTCTCTCCTATCTCCTCCACTGGGTCAAGGCGCTGCCCCAGCACAGAGCTAGCTTTCTTGATCAGTTTGTTCAGTCTCTTCCTATCGGCTGCTGTGATGCCACTGCCCCAGCAGACCACTCCAACAGTGATGGCTGATGCCACCACCGAATCATGGAAGGTCTTCAGGAGCACCCCTTGTACACCAAAAGACCTGAGCCTCCTCAGTAGGAACAGCCTGTGCTGTCCCTTCTCGTAGAGTGCGTCGATATTGTGTGACCAGTCTAGTTTATTATTCAAATGAACACCCAGGTACTTGTAGGATGTCACCATCTCAGTGTTTGTTCCCTGTATGTTTACTGGTGCTGTGAGGGGTTGTCCTTGCCTGCGGCAGTCCACCACCAGCTCCTTAGTTTTTCTCGCATTGATCTGGAGGCAGTTCCGATGGCACCAGTCCACAAAGTCCTGGATAAGTCCTCTGTACTCAGCTTCATCTCCATTGGAGATGAGGCCAACGATCGCAGAGTTGTCAGAGAACTTCTGCAGATGGCAGTGTGTTGTGTTGTGTGAGAAGTCCGCAGTATAAAGGGTGAACAGGAAGGGAGCCAAAACCGTTCCCTGGGGGCCCCCCGTGCTGCCGATGATCGTGTCGGACACACAATCCCGGGTTCTCATAAACTGTGGCTGGTTTGTGAGGTAGTCCAGGATCCATGATGACAGGTGCTGGTCCACCAGGATCATCGGTTGGATGGTGTTGAAAGCACTGGAGAAGTCAAAGAACATGATCCTCACCGCGTTCCCAGGCTTCTCCAGGTGGGACAGGGAACGGTGAAGAAGGAAGATTACTGCATCCTCCACCCCGATGCCATGCTGGTAGGCGAACTGGAGTGGATCAATCACTGGTCCCACAAGGGGGCGGAGGTGAGCAAGGAGCAGTCTCTCCAGGGTCTTCATCAGGTGAGACGTCAGGGCCACTGGTTTGTAGCTGTTCAGGTCTCTGGGGTGGGAATTCTTTGGTACGGGTACCATACAAGATGTTTTCCACAACTCTGGTACCCTCCCCAGCTTCAGGCTCAGGTTGAAGATGAGTTCCACAATCCCACACAGCTGGTCTGCGCAGGACTTGAGGAGCTTCGCGCTGATACCGTCCGGTCCCAAGGCCTTCATCGCCTTGATCTTCCTCAGCTCCGTCCTCACCTGGGTCTTAGTGAGGGTCAGGTTGGGGGGCTGTGTGCTGGGAGTGGGGGGGGTGTAGGTGGAAGGGGGTGTGGACAGCAGGTCTCGATGAATGTAGAGGCAGCAGTGGTTGGTGTGCAGGCGGGGGGGACGGCAGTTGGTCAAACCTATTAAAAACAGGTTCAGATTGTTCACCCACTCCCTGCCCCCTGTGGCCTGGGAGGAGGTATTCTGGAGCCCAGAGATGGTTTTGAAGTTTCTCCAGACCCCGCCGATGTCGCTCTGTTGCAGGTTGTCCTCCATCTTCTTCCTGAAGCTGACCTTACCTTCTCTGATCTTCCTCCTTAGCTCCCTCTGTACGGACTTCAGCATCTCCCTGTTCCCCGACCTGAAGATCCTCTTCTTCTCTCTCAGAAGTGTTTTTATCTCAGGGTTGATCCAGGGTTTGTTGTCCGAGCAATACTGTATGATCTTGGTGGGTACGGTGTTATCCACACAGAAGTTGATGTAGTCCGTGATGGTGTGAGTGAGGCTGTCGATGTCCTCACCATGTGGATCGCAGAGCTGCTCCCAGGCAGTGATTTCAAAACAGTCCTTTAGAGCGTCCATTGCCTCCTCAGACCATATCTTCACTGTGCACATAACTGGAGGTTGTCTGTGTACTAGGGTTTTGTACACCGGCAGGAGATGAACCAAGTTGTGATCCGATCTCCTGAGTGGGGGGAGTGGTGATGAGGTGTACACCTCCTTGGTATTTGCATAGAAACTTCCTGCTTTCCAGCTTGGTGCTCAGCAAAATAGAACAGAGTAGGATAATGTGGGCGGCAGTGGCTTAGGAGGTAGAGCGGGTCATTCAATAACCAGAGGGTTGGTGGTTTGAATCCCGCTCTCCCCAGCCATCCTGCCGTTGTGTCCCTGGGCAAGACACTTTACCCACCTTGCCTCCAGTGTCCATGACACTGGGTATGAATGTGGATAAATGTTTGGTAGTGGTTGGAGAGGCCGTTGGCGTAGATTGGCAGCCATGTTTCCATCATTCTGCCCCAGGGCAACTGTGGCTACAGAAGTAGCTTTCCACTACCAATGTCTGTGGAGTGAATGAATGATGGACTCACTGTAAACGCTTTGAGATGTCACTTGACACGTAAAGCACCATATAAATCTAATCCATTATTATTATGATTATTATTATTTGATATTAATGCCCATACTCCGTATATTCTAATGATCAATCCAAATTTTAATTAGTTACATTAATGCTGCAATGTCCGCATCACTGCAGATGATGCTTCAATCCGTCTGTCAATCTCTCGCTCCATTCTCCCTTCACTTGTGAATGAGATCCCGAGATACTTAAACTCCTCCACTTGGGGCAGGAGCTTGTCCCCAACCTGGAGAGGACAGTCCACCTTTTTCCGGCTGAGGACTATGAACTCGGACTTGGAGGTGCTGATTCTCATCCCAGCCGCTTCACACTCGGCAGCAAACCATCCCAGCAAGGCCTGTAGGTCATTGGTCGATGAAGCCAACAGGACAATGTCATCTGCAAACAGCAGAGATGAGATCCTGGATGTTGGCAATACAAACCAAACTCTTGCAACGGTTGTATAGTGACCATATAGCTCATAACAATGAGCCCAATACTGCATACTCTTGCAGCACTCCCCCACAAGAGACCACGAGGGACGCTGTTGAATACTTTCTCCAAGTCCACAAAACACATGTGGACTGGGTTGGCAAACTCCCACAAACCCTCGAGAATTCTTGAGAGGGTAAAGAGTTGGTCTGAGGTGTCACGGGCAGGACAAAAACCACATTGCTCCTCCTGGATCCGAGGTTCGACCAGCGGTTGGACTCTTCTCTCCAATACCCTGGCATAGACCTTCCCAGGCAGGCTGAGAATTGTGAAGTTGGAACACACCCTCCGGCCCCTCTTCTTAAAAAGAGGAATCACTACCCCAGTTTTCCATGCCAAAGGCACTGTCCAACTACCTCAACGCAATATTGCAGAGGCGTGTCAACTATGACAATCCTACAAGATCCAGGGCCTTGAGGTACTCAGGGCGAATCTCGTCCACCCCCGGGGCCCGGCCATCAAAGCGGTTTTTTTTTTTTTTTAAGCTTTCTTTTATTGGTTAGATTTTCAATGTAATTCACATTTAGACCAAGTCACAACAGGTAATGCAGCATATTGAAATGTGAAATTTTGATATGTTACAATTTAAAATGTATGCAGAAAACCATTAAACCAAAACCACAGAGTAAACTGTCTGAACATACCCCCCCCAAAAAATACATATATTCAAATAAATTAAAAAAAAAATGTACAAAATTATATTCAGCCAGCACACCAAGCAGAGTTGGAAAAGAAAACTAGGAGTGACAACCTTGACCATGCT
This sequence comes from Pholidichthys leucotaenia, assembly GCA_020510985.1. Taxonomy (NCBI): domain Eukaryota; kingdom Metazoa; phylum Chordata; class Actinopteri; order Cichliformes; family Pholidichthyidae; genus Pholidichthys; species Pholidichthys leucotaenia. The sequence continues at coordinate 296,159,429 of CM035846.1, forward strand.
TTATCCAAGAAAGGCAGTGAAAAACAGAAGGAAAACTTGATTAAACCTAGATCAAAACTGTCAGGCAGGATGGGCAAGAAGTCTGTATTCTCTGTCAGGTCAAAAAAGGGCCCCCATATATTACAGAACTTGTCCAAAGAATTCCTGAGAGAGCATCTAATCTTCTCCAATTTAAGAAAATAAAGTGAATCTTTAATCCAACTAGTACATACCCGTGCATACCCATCCATGCCCGTAGAAACCAAGTCTACGGAAGTATTTCTGCATGCCTGTTGCTGAAGGGTCTCCTCCTGTCTGAGACGACTGTGGCGTACTGCTCGAACCTGAGGTGTTTTGTCTTCACGGCATCTTTTCTGACATGCAGCAGTTCTCCTCACTCTATTGCTCTCCATCTGGTGGGTCTTCTTCTTCTTCTTCTTCTTCTTCTTCTTCTTCTTCTTCTTCTTCTTCTTCTTCTTCTTCTTCTTCTTCTTCTTCGTTCAAACCACTGGTTGAGGGATAGGTATCGTAATTCCAGTTCATGGACAGGATCACGGAAATCGATCTGAGCAGAAAGTGGCTTTCGACCCTGTTCAGGAAGACCCATGCATGCCCGTAGAAACCAAGAAACCGGTGCACCTGGAGAAAATCAGTGCTTTGCTTGGCATTTACACATTTGTAGTGTAGACTGCCATTCTTCAAGGTTACACATTTTTACTGTGTCAGCACCTCTTTAAAAACAACATTGCTCAGAAAGCGATGATTTTGCTTAGTTTCTTCATCTTGAGCAAGAATACGAAGACTGCTTGATCTGCCAACTCTGCCCGCGGTAACGTAGAATTAGCCATGGCTGAAGAAATCTCTTGTGCAGAAACCCCAACGCGCTGTAAAGACTGGCCCTGTTACTTATTCGCAGTCATGGCAAAGCAGGGTGTTACTGGAAACTGTTTACGTTGCAGTGTGAATGGAAACATGTTGTCAGATGGTGTGTGTGATTCATGGAATCAGGAGAGTGCGTCCAGCATTGACACCAATCACAGATGTTGCAACCAACAGGTGAGGCAGTATTTGTTCAATGATGTATCTTGACAGTGTTTCCTCTGGCTTAAAGACCTTGGCGCTGTGGCAACATATTTTTCCCGGGAAGGGGGGGGTAAACATACCGGAATATGTTAATTTTACACTGTTTATTTCTTTTTAAAATTTTACACAATAACGTTGCATATGGAACTTACCATTGGAAGTATTGTACAACCGAGGCTTGAATATTGGGCCAGTTGTAGTCCCACCCAGACATCCTGTGTTTAGACTTTTTAGTGGTGTTATCCTTCTCTCCTTCCTATGCCTGAACACTTCCCTCTGCTTGGCTCCTCTCTTCTGTTTCATCTTGCCCTCTCTGAGCTCTGTCTAATTCAGCTTCTCTCTCTGTCTATGGTGGTATACTAACAGGTTAGAAAATATCAAGTATCATGTTTTGTCCTGCAGGATTTTTTTGTCATGGTTTACATAAATGACAAAAATATGTGTATTTTTTGTATTTTTATTTTAGTGTTTCTTTTTTCCATTGAGAGAATAGGGAAGGGAAAGAAACATTCATAATAGTAATGTTCTCATGCATACTTAAATTATATGATCAGGTGGGTATAGTAACCAGAAATTCTACTCATGTAAAAGCAGTGCTTTGAAATTAATAATTAAAAGTAGACAACCAAAAATTTCTACTTGAGTTAAGGGTACAAAGAGCACCCACTTAACAACTTGAGTAATGACTTCAGTCTTGAAGGTTTGAGGTTTTTCTCAAAAATTTATAACAATTTTCTTATAGTTTTCTGCTTTTCTCTGTAAATCTATCTAAAGTTGAAACCATGTTTCTCAAATTTGTAATTTCCTCTTGTAAAATTGACTTTTCTTGTACATTTGAAACTTCATTATAAATTTGTGGATTATTTTGCGACTAATTTTTGTCTGTTTTTTTTTTAAATAAAATTACTGTTTTTTAGATAAATTTGAAACAGACTATGGTAGTTTTTTTTTTTACTTTTCCCTTATAACAGTTTACATTTTTGACCATAATTTTGCAGTCAGAACCGAACAATAATTTAACTCTGATTACAAATAAAAAATATTAATAAAATTGTATTTAATGAAATAAATTAACTTAAATGACCAAGGATGCCGTAATTTCTGTTATAATATTTCTTTATATTTATAGTTTCTTTTTTAGAAATCTCCTCACTACCCAGACAGCAGGAAAAACCTCCCTTATTTTGAAATCAGATGTTGACACGTTTAGTTTGTCTGAAGGCTGCTGACAGATTAAAGTCATTGACTTTGTGAATTTCGGTCATCTTAACCTGCCAGGTACATAATAGGGAAGTGTAGCGGACTCTAAAGACATAATTCATCACAATATGTGTTCATGTACAGAATGATCTTGTCAGGTTTGCCCTTTTCGGGGCATAAATGAGGCGCCAGATGCCGACAGAGAGTTTGCTTGTTTATTACAGAAAATACAAAATAAAGAGCCACATGGGACAAAACACATACACTAAATGTAGAACACAAATAAAGAACACAAAGACCTAAACCAGGAAGTAGCGATGGCGGAACCTGACGCTAAAGAATAAACACTTAAAATAGACAAAGCGAGGACGAGCCAAACACAGAAGGGAGACTGAAGCCAGCCACTGAAGGACCTCAGTTTAGAGCTAGCATTTTTAGCTGTTGCTTTTTGTCACTGCCGCTGGAGAATAAAAATGGCACGCCTGCTCGTGCGAGAAAAGAGAAAAATTGCCAGTCTCTTCATTTCTGCAGTTCCTACAGAACATAACTTAATATTGTAGTGCAGGGGTGTCCAACCATGTGCCATGGAGAGCCAAGACCCTGCAGGTTTTACCTCCAACCAGTGTCTTCAACAGCAGATTTCTGTGAACTTCTTCCCACTGATTGCTGATAAGTGAAAACACCTGCTGAAGAGACTGGGTAGAAGAGAAAACCTGCAGGGTCTTGGCTCTCCATGGCACATGGTTGGACACCCCTGTTGTAGTGGCTGGTGAACTATATCCTCAGCAAGTCATCAGTCCCCCGCCTTTCCCTTCGTATGAAGCCGGCTGCATATGAATTCTAACCACATCTCTTAGCTAAGCGACTCTTCCATTATTGCCCCCATTTCCAGCGGGTTAGAACCATGATTAACGCCAGAGCTTACATAGCTCTTATGATTTTTTTCCATGTTTAAAGTACTTTAATAAACACGTTTCTGTCGGACAGTCACACTTAGCGAGACACTGCTGACTGACTTGAAAACTCATGTGAGCGGGATGCTTCTAAACTCCGTGCGGATGACGGCCACGCGTGTTGTTGTGTGCGCGCTTGCAGAAAGTCATTGCTTCATATATTTTTCTTAATAAATTCATATCGCCTTGGGGTGGCAGTAAAATTTCTGGTGCGGTGGGCCGCCACCGTGAAATTTTACCAGAGGAAACCCTGCTTGAGCCATTGCAATGTCCGTTTTGTTGGTCAAATGTACTGCTTCGAATGGGTGTGGTTTAATGTAGTATGTCCTCTTGTTAATCGGGTGATGAGTAAGGTTTCCAGATTTACTGCTTTGAATGGGTGTGGTTTAAAGTGCTGTGTCCTTATTGGTAATTGGGTGATGAGTATCTCTTCTTTGGTGAATGATGGTCTATATGACATCATAAAGACAAGTAGGCAGGCATCGTGATGGTCTATATGACATCATAAAGACATCAAGGCAGGCATCACAGGACATCTTGCGTATATCATAGGTAGGCAGTCCTATTGTCTATATGACGGCATGGTGATTCCTATGTTGGCTGATTTCATAGGATCATCATAGGACATCATGCAGACACCATAGGCCGTCCTCTGATGTCCTATGATCGTGAGTGGCCATCCTCTGATGTCCTATGATCATGACACACAGACAGACACACACAGAAACTGACAGATTTCTTGAATTTATAGAGTGATTCTGTCTTGCATATTTATTTCTTCATTGGTCTTCCTCTTCATTTAAGTTTATCAGGATTATTATTATTCTTATCGTCATTCTCATTCTCATTATTGCTTTGGTCTTGTCCCCCCATGACATCGTGACAGACAGAGATTTCTTGAATTATATACAGAGTGAAGTGATGATATTCCTTGTCTCCAGGGCATGGGTCCCAGCCCATATTACTATCGTCATCATCATTATCATTATTGCCTTGGTCTTGTCTGCCCTCAGGTCTCCTGTGTGTGATTCTCTGTGCAGCCCCGGCCATGCCGTTTTCTGTAACCATGCCCTGCTGTCTCTGTTTGTCCCTGCTTGTTACTTTTTCTCCTGCTTGTTACTGTTCTGTGTTATGTTGCTTGCCTGTGTCTATGTGTATGATCCTTCTGAGATCATAGGAACAGCAGCCCTTATGGTTTATCTGACGTCATATAGACTACGTTTTTTTATGTGACGTCCTGTAGACTTCCTGTAGACGGTCCTTTGATCGCTGACATCATAGGAATATCATAGGACATCAGGCAGACATCATAAGCCGCCCTGTGATGTCCTATGATCATGACAGACACACAGAGATTTCTTAAATTTATAGTGATGAGTGACGAGTGTGTGGTGGAGGCATTGGAGATTTCCATTTAATTACAGCCTCCTAGCAAGGAGAGTCATAAAGGCTAGAGCATCCCTTTTGGCAGCTGACAGAGAAGGCAAGGCAGGGAAAACACCAAACAAGGCACCAGTAGGATCTATTTGGATGTCTGCCTTCAGGATCTTGGATAGTGAGGCAAAAATTTCTGTCCGATAAGTGTATAGAGAGGGACACTGCCAGAACATTATATTGGCTGGGGCTTGCTGACAGCAATCACAGAAGTGAAACATTTTCAAACATCTTGGAAAGGCGAACTTTAGTGAGGTAGACACGATGCACTATCTTAAACAGTGTGAGGTTGTGTCTGGCACAAATGGATGATTTATGGACACGCATCAAAATCTCCGACCAAACTGAAGCGGATATTGAAATACGCAATTCTTCCTCCCAGCAGGCTTTTAAAAAAATGTAGACATTCCATGCACAGCAGGTTGATGTGGTTATAAAACGGTGAGATTGCACATTTTAATGAGGAGAGTGGTTCAAGAAAAGAGTCTAAAGCCATAGTTTCAGGATGATTGGGAAATGCAGCAAAAACATTGCTTATAAAAATTTGGGCCTGTAAATTTATTAAAAAGTGGGTCTTGGGCAGAGAGAGAATTTCTCAAAAAGTTGTTGGAATGATGCAGAAATGTTGTTTAGATATAAGTCTTTAATTGCATTAATGCCATGGTTTGACCACCAGGTGAATGCCCCATCTATTAAGGAAGGACTAACTAACTAACTAACTAACCTGCACTTATATAGCGCTTTTCTAGTCACAAAGACCACTCAAAGCGCTTTCACTAATACTAACCCTCTATTCTAAGGGCCTATAGGAAACAGATATCTAGGGACAATTTAGAACAGCCAATTAACCTAACATGCATGTCTTTGGATTGTGGGAGGAAACCGGAGCCCCCGGAGTAAACCCACGCAGCACAGGGAGAACATGCAAACTCCACACAGAAAGGTTCCAACCCCTGCCAACCTGGGGATTCGAACCAGGAACCTTCTAGCTGTAAGGCAACAGTGCTAACCACTGCACCACTGTGCTGCCCCTGGTCTTGTGTTGTTAAAAGGAGAATAAACATGGTTGGTAGTTAAAGGAGCAAGGGTAGGAAAGGACTGCAAACCAAAATAAGAGTTTACACTGAGCCCAGATCCACAAGGATGATTTAACAATCACTTTCTTAGTGTAGGGAGAGGGGTTACTATTGAGAGGAACATGTAACAACGCCTTTAAGGATACAGGATGGGCAGAATTTACTACAATCACGAACCAAGAGGGTGGAGAATCGCTGTAATCAAATTGAAGCCAATAATTTAGTGTTCTAATATTAGCAGCCCAATAGTAAAATCTAAAGTTGGGCAAAGCCATCCCCCCCATATGCTTGGGCCTTTGTTGGTATTGTTTACGCAGCCTGGGAACTTTTCCGTTCCAAATAAATCCTAAGATGAGGCTATCCACTTTACGGAAGGATGCAGGAAAGAACAAGGGTACACATTGAAATAAAAGCGGGGAAGAATGTTCATTTTGACACAGTTAATGCGTGCCATAAAGGATAAATTAAGCAGAGACCAAAGTTCACAATCCTCCTGGGTTTTTAATAAGAGGGGGGCAAAATAAGCTTTATAGAGATCATCAGATTTTAAAGTGGCCTGTACACCAAGGTAAGTAAAACTTTGGCTGGCAACTTTAAAAGGAAAAGCCGATAGTGGATACTCAGTAGCTGCCTTGTTGTTTTTTTTTTTCCACAATATCTTTATTGAACCTTTTTTTTTTTTTAGCAAACATGATACAAACAATCAAACACTAACACTAAAGTACTACAAAAAAAAAAATGCACTAAAAACACCAACAGCCACCAACAAAATCAAGTCTTCAACAATGCTCCTCTGTTTAGTCTAGACAATCCAATACATAAGTATACATATTATGTTCACCAGTTTGGAATTTACAAGGTCCACACACATCATTCACCTTCTTCTTCAAGAGTTATGTTTAAATTTTTTACATAATCAATAAAAGGTCTCCATATATTCTCAAACACAATTTCCTTTGATTTCAGTATATATGTTATTCTTTCTAATGGAAGGTTTGTTAACATCTGTCTTAACCACTGAGTCACATCTGATCTATGAGTCTTTTTCCATAATAGTGCAATACATTTTTTGGCATTAAGCAAACTGAGGTCTATGAATGTTCTTTCACTTTTATTAAAATTATGCTTTTCTGGGTACAGACCCAACAAAAACAGTTTAGGATTCAATATGATTTGTTTTGAGATTATTTTTTCAATTGTTACCCTCACCTCTTCCCAAAACATTCTTATTAATCTACATTCCCATAAACAATGAAATAGGGTTCCTTTACTTTCCATGCATTTTGTGCATGTATCTGGTATATTTTTGTTATATCTATTTAACTCCTCCGGTGTAACATACATCCGCATTAAGCTGCCTTGTTAATAGGAAAAATTATTCTCTTATTCAAATTTAGCTTACTAGTACATACCTGTGCATACCCATCCATGCCCGTAGAAACCAAGTATAAGCAAGTATTTTTGCATGCCCGTTGCTGAAGGGTCTCCTCCTGTCTCAGACGGCTGTGTTGTTCACAGTCATACCTGCGGCGTACTGCTCGAACCTGAGGTGTTTCATCTTCACAGCATCTTTTCTGATGTGCAGCAGTTCTCATCACTCAACTGTTCTCCATCTGGTGGGTCTTCTTCTTCTTCTTCTTCTTCTTCTTCTTCGTTTAGACGAGTGGTTGAGGGATAGGTGCGTTGTAATTGCAGTTCATGAACAGGATCATGCAAATAGATCTGAGCAAAAGGTGACTTCGGCTGTGTTGTTCACAGTCATGCCTGCAGCGTACTGCTTGAACCTGAGGTGTTTCATTTTCACGGCATCTTCTCTGACGTGCAGCAGTTCTCCTCACTGTATTGCTGACCATCTGGTGGGTCTTCTTGTTCTTCTTCTTTGTTCAGATGATTGGTTCAGGGATAGGTGCGTTGTAATTGCAGTTCATGGACAGGATCATGCAAATAAATCTGAGCAAAAAGTGGCTTTCCACCCTGTTCAGGAAGACCCATGCATGCCCGCTGAAACCCAGAAACCAGAGCACCCAGAGAAAATCAGTGCTTTGCTTGGCATTTTACACAGTTATAGTGTAGACTGCCATTTTTCATGGGTACTGGTTCGAATGGGTGTGGTTTAAAGTAGGGTGTCCTATTCTTAATCGGGTGACAGACTGACACACCGACAGAGATTTCTTGAATTTATAGAGTGTCTTCTGCCTTACTGAGTGAGATTTCTAGATTTACTGCTTCGAATGGGTGTGGTTTAAAGTAGTGTGTCCTATTCGGTCTCAGCTTCTCTGTGCCTTGCCTGGCGTGCAGTGTTGCTGGCTTTGCGATCATTTCGGGTTTCAAGTGACACAGCACGCGCATGGGGCACTGCCACATGTTTCCTGTCTGTCTGTGCATCCCTTGTCTGTCGTACCCTATGTTGGTGAAGGGTCTCCTCCTGTGGCAGGCATCATAGGACACTGCATCATAGGTAGGCAGGCATCGTGAGTGATGGTCTATATGACATCACAAAGACCTCAAGACAGGCATCATAGGACACTACATCATAGGTAGCCAGTCCTATTAGACAGCATCGCCTATATGACGGCATCACGAATCCTATGAAGCCTGAGATCATAGGATCACCATAGGACATCAGGCAGACGGCCTATGATGAGCTATGATCGTGACAGACAGACAGACAGACACACACAGAGATTTCTTAAATTTATAGGATGATGGTATCTTTGATTCATCTGAGTCCTATTTATTGATATTGGTAATGTTGTACTTTATGATGTTTTTCTGTTCACCTTTGCCACACCTCCCCCTTTTTTCTTAGAAAAGTTTGAGGTATGATATGCCTCCGTTCTTTAATTGATAGTTGGGACTACATTTCCCAAAAGACATGGCACTGCCACAGGGGTGTGTACACAGGTATACTGCATACTGCTAATGACTGATAGGGGAATGCTCTCCAATTTAACCCTGTTCATTGCTACAGTCTGTATGCTCTGATGAAGGTTTCACAGAACCAAAGGCTTAGCAGTAAAGTGAAAATTGCACCATCTAAGAGTGCGGACACCTTTATTTCTATATACTAGTGCATACCTGTGCATACCTGTGCATACCCGTGCATGCCCATAAAAAGCAAGTGTAAGCAAACATTTCTGCATGCCCATAGAAAGTTACTGTTACCATGGCAACAGCAACCATGGTGAAACCTGCCTTGGCTCTTTGACGTCACCACTCCTTTGTTGATGCTTGCCTTTGACCTGTGATGCCTGCCTTTGATCGAGTGCTATGATCATGAGTAATGCCTGCCTTTAATTTTTGATGATGTCATAGCGAGTCCTGTGATCGTGCCTGAAGCCTGCCTTTGATCTCCTAGCAAGTCCTATGATCTTTTAGTGAGTCCTGTGATCGTGCCATTGTGACAGATTTCTTGAATTATATATAACTAGTACATACTGGTGCATACCCGTCCATGCCCGTAGAAACCAAGTAAAAGCAAGTATTTCTGCATACCCGCTGCTGAAGGGTCTCCCCCGTCTTGAGATGACTGTGTTGTTCACACTCATGCCTGTGGCGTACTGGTGGAACCTGAGGTGTTTCATGTTCACAGCATCCTTTCTGACGTGCAGCAGTTCTCCTTCTGTTGCTCTCCATCTGGTGGGTCTTCTTCTTCGTTCAGACCACTGGTTGAGGGATAGGTGTGTCGCAATTCCAATTCATGGGCACGATCCTGAAAATAAGATCTGAGCAAAAAGTGGCTTTCGACCCTGTTCAGGAAGGCCTGTACATGCCCATAGAAACCAAGAAACTGGAGCACTCAAAGAAAATCAGCGCTTTGCTTGGCATTTTACACATTTGTAGTGTAGACTGGCATTCATCAAGGTTACACATTTGCCATCATGTAGGCATTGCAAGTCGTCCTATGATGCCTGAGTTCATAGGACATCCTATGATGATGCGGCAGAGATCATAGGCTGTCCTATGATGTCCTACAAACGTGACAGACAGACACACACACAGATTTCTTGCTTTAATAAAGTGATGATGATATTCCTTGTCTCCAGGGCATGGGTCCCGGCCCACATTCTTCTATGATGTCCTCCTATAAATGTGTCCCCTGTGTGTGCTTATCTGTGCAGCCCCGCCCATCCCGTTTTCTGTAACCATGCCCTGCCGTCTCTATTTGCCCCTGCTTGTTACTTCTTCCCCTGCTTGTTACTGTTCTGTGTTATGTTCCTGTGTCTATATACACAGTGTCTATATAGACAGTCCTATGATGTCTGTCTGTCTTTGTGCCATCATATAGACATCATATGGCAGTGGCTCAGGAGGTAGAGCAGGTTGTCCAATAACCACATGGTTGGCGGTTCAAATCCCGCCCTCCCCAGATATCCTGCCGTTGTGTCCCTGGGCAAGACACTTCACCCCAATTGCTCCTGGTGGGTCTGGAAGCGCCATGTTAGGCAGCATGCCACCATCAGTGTGTAAATGTGTGTGTGAATGGGTGGATAGCAGGATCTGTAAAGCGCTTTGGTCATCAAGAGATGAGAATAAAAGCGCTATATAAGTGAATACCATTTACCATATCTTTATGACGGCATCACAAATATCTTTATGATGGCATCACGAATATCTTTATGACGGCATTGCGAGTCCTATGATGCCTGAGATTATAGGGCGGCCTATGATGCATCATAGGACATCAGGCAGACATCATAGGCCGTCCTATGATGTTCTAAAAACGTGACAGACACACAGAGATTTCTTGAATTTATAGTGATATCCAGATATTTGACCAAACGACTGAAAAATAGTGAAGATCAGCTGAGGATGGTAAATTTGAAACATATAGAAGATCATCTGCATAAATGGAAACCTTAATTTCAGCCCCGTTCTGAGAAATGCCCGAGATCTGTGAGTTAGTTTGAAGTGTTATCATTAGGGGCTCCATTGCAACTACAAAAAGTAAGGGACTTAAAGGACAGCCCTCCCGAGTTGAGCGAGAGAGGTGAAAGTAATCAGATTGAGTATTATTAGTTCTAACAGAAGCCTGCGGGGAGGAATACATTAATTTAATCCAGGATGTGAAATCAGTTTTAAAGTCCAATTTACCAAAAGAGTAAAACAGGAAGTTCCACTCTAATGTATCAAATGCCTTCTCGGCATCTAAAGAAATTAAAGCTTCATGAGTATCTGTTGTGCAAGTACTGTAAATAATGTTAAGCAAGCGTCTGAGATTAAAGAAGGAATGTCTATTTTTAATAAATCCAGTTTGGTCAGGTAATATAATAGATGGAAGAACAGGTTCTAGATGTAGCGCAAGAAGCTTAGATGACTAATGGGGTGATGTGAAGAGCAAAGCAGTGGGTCCTTGCCTTTTTTAAGAAGCACAGAAATGGAAACCTGATTAAGAGTTTGCAGAAGATGGCCAAGGTGAAAAGCTTCATTAAACATAGTCTAGTAGCAAAGGATCAAGTTTATGCCAAAATTTTTTGTAAAATTCAGATGAAAAGCCATCTGGTCCAGGACTTTTACTGTTCAATAGGGATGACATAGCTACAGTAAGTTCAGAGAGCGAGATAGTCTCTCTATATCGTTAGCTGCATCTTGGTCAATGGTTGGTATGTCTAGATGATTGAAGAAATCATCAAGGTCATGAGTAGCAGAGATCCTTCAAAAGGGTCCAAAGTGATACCTGTTTCAGTTTGAAGACTAGGAATTTGGTGATATGATGCCTGATGAATCTGGTGGGCCAAAAATTTACCGGTCTTATCCCCAAGTTCAAAAAAGTTAGAACGGTATTGCGGTAAAAGTTCCGTGGTACGATGAGACATAAGAACATCAAATTCAGCCTGTAAGGAAAGATGGTCCTTGTAAATATGGGGGGAGGGAGAAGTAGCGTAAAGATTATCAAGTTGAGCTATGCGATGTGTTAAATCAGCTACTTTTTGCTTCCTAACTCTTTTCTCATGTTCCGCATAAGAAATTATTTCCCCTCTTATATATGCTTTCAAAGTTTCCCATAATAGAGAGGCAGACACATCAGGGGTTTTATTTAGACTGAGAAAAAAGTCAATCTGCTGGGAAATGAAATTAACAAAGTCTTCACTTAAGAGTAAATGAGTGTTAAGATACCATGGTAAGAAATTATTGAGTACATTTTTAAAGTATTTATTCATCAAAGCTGGAACATAGTCTGAAATAACAATAGCTTCGTATTTACAGTCAGAAACTAGAGAGAAGTCTGTTGTCGACTACAAATAAATCCATGAGTAAATGTATAATGAACATGGGAAAAGAAAGAGGATGCTTTTTTGCGGGATTTTGACATCTGATGTCCAAGACCCCGAACTCCTGTATAAAAGATTGTATTACCTTAGCTGATTTGGAAGGGTTACAAATTTTTGAAGAGGAGTGGACCAAACTGAGGAGCAATCCAGCAATTAACATATCTGGAATCAAAGGGAACAAGTGTTTAAAAAAGAATCATCATCATAATTAGGAGCATAGACATTGGCTAGGATGACAGGAGTACCAAAGATATTACCTGTGACCACAACAAACCTGCCGTTTGGATCAGATATAGTGCGAGAATGTGAAAATGAAATAGATTTGTGAAACAGAATGGCTGTACCTCTAGATTTGCCCGAGAAGAAAGAATGATAGACCTGTCCCACCCAGTTTTTCTTCAGCTTTTGATGGTCAGCGATTCTGAGGTGTGTCTCCTGTAAAAAAAAACTACCTGAGCACCAAGATGTTGAAGATGGTGTGTTCCTTACTGTGCTTAATTGGATTGTTTAGTCCTTTACAGTTAAAGTTTGTAAATTTGATATTCTCCCTACCCGACAGTGCCGAGTAATTAGAGTGAGCCACTGACACTGAATAAAACTAGTGGAAAAGAGCTAGAAGAGGTATGTTGAAAAAAATGGTGGATGGCTGAGAAAATAAAAAGGAAAAAAAGAAAAAACCTACCAAACCCCCAAAACATAACAGAAGCATCTCGCTAACTGAGATACGTACCTTGACATCCTCCCATCCACCCACCCCCACCAGAACAAAATAATTATCACACAAAAAATTGGCCTGAGTATCATGTTCCACTTACGCTGGTGAACTACCTGCAAACCATAGAAATGTGGCCAAGTACAATAAAAATAAAGTGCACCAAATGCAGTATATATATATATATATAATATATATATATATATATATATATATATATTAGGGGTGTAATGGTTTGGTTAAAATCATGGTTCGGTACGTACCTTGGTTTTAGGTCGCAGTTCGGTTCATTTTCGGTACATTAAGGAAACAAAATGCAAAACATAAAACTGCTTATCTTTTGTACAAGCAGGAACAGCTTTGACAAAAAAAACAAACAAAAAAACTGCAAACTGCCAGCAGTCAATTCTCCAATGAATAAAATGTATACAATAAAATAAATACTCCTTTTAGCAAATGAACGATGTAGACAAGTGCAACAATAGAAATTTGAATAGTCTGAATTATTCTTTTATTCCTTATTGCCTGAAGCTGTGATTTTTTTTTAACCAAAGTGCTCTGGCTCAGGTTTCTATGAGAAATTAATTATCTAATTTCACTTGTTAATTTATCAAAAAAATTGCAAATTTGTCATTGTGTATAGGTTCTGAAGGCATCCATGCACAACGACAGCAAATTATTTGCATTATTTGTGATGTTTTGGACAATTAAGAAGGAACATGCCAGGGCACCCTTGAAAAACACAGGCCTAAAGTGCAGCATTAACAGATTTAGCTTGTTCTTAAAAGGATGGAATTATTTTCTGGCTGAAGAGGGCACAACAGGGAACTTCATACCAGGGCTCAGTTACCTTCAGCATGTGTTTAAACCTGGTGTTCTCAACAACTGAATATGGTCTTAGAGCCACTGCTATAAAAACACCAACTGCATTTATTATTACTTTGGCTTTATCTGAAAAACCCTTGAGAGGCTGTCTAAATGCCGCTGGAAGCTGTGCTTGTACTGCACTAGGTTTCTTCTTTTTTTCATGCTGCAATGAATATTCACATTTGCGTAGTGCCATTTCAAATGAGTTAACAAGTTTAACATACTGCCAAAAGCATATTCAGTGCTGTTTTCGTCTTATTCACTTGCCTTTGTCTGTTCACATAGTTTACTGGAAAGCTGAAGTGTTCCCAGACAGGAAACTTGTGAAGAGGGTCTTCAAGCCCTGGCTTCTCTGTACAGCCAACCATGACATTCGCTAGTCAGAGGCTGAGCTGTCACTTTTTGTTTACATATGTATGGCACGAGGCAGTTACACTTCCTGTTCGTCACTCAACATGGTCTGTGTGGAACCTCGGTACGCCTCTGTACCGAACCGAAGGTGCCGTACTGAAAAATCCAAATACATGTACTGTTACATCCCTATATCACTGTATATATAATTCAAGAAATCTGTGTGTCTGTTTGTGTCTGTCACGGCCATAGGACTCAGTAAAAGATCGTAGGATTGCCTATGATGTGCCCATGATGTCTACATGATGTCTGTATGACATCATATAGACACCATAGTAGAGCAGGGGTGCTCACACTTTTTCAGCATGCGAGCTACTTATAAAACAACGAAGTCAAAATGATCTACCCACTACAAAAATGCAAAACATATAATTATTTTCAAATGTATTAAGGATTCTTTGTATGTACAATGTATGTTGATGAACCTTGCATAACTGAATAAGGCAATATTGCACAACACACATAAATAACTATTAACATTTTTTTGTAATTACCTGAGTTTACTTTGATGACTTGCACTGAATTGAATCAGCCAGGGATGCATAGTCCGGACAGTAGCTGCTGACAGCCAGCCTCAAGCACATTTCCAAATGTTCATCAGTCATGGTGGAACGGTATTTGGACTTAATGATCTTCATGTAGGAAAAGGCTGACTCACATAAATAAGTGGAGCCGAATAATGCAGTCAAGGAGGTAGCACATTTCCTCATGTTGGGGTACTTTTCCTCTGTGAGTAAGTTCCAGAACTGTCCATGAGCTCTCAACTTCAGCTCAATGTCGGTTTGTAGAGTCAAAATCTCATCTTCCACTCCAGAAGAGTTCAAGTGAAACAGTGCTGCAATGTTTGATGCGACAGCTGCAAAGCTTTGATTGAAGATAATATCTCTGCCTTATTTTTAAAGTCTCGGAACAGTGAGTCAGCTGCTTCAACGAATGCTTCTTTTACCATCTCTCCATCTTGGAAGGACTTATTGTTTTTAACGATGGCGTGACTCACCCGGAACGATGCTTCGGTGGCGGCTTTCGCTTTTGAAGTTTGTTGAGTGAAAAATGACTGCTGTCCGGACAACTGGGATTTTAGTTCCTCCACCTTCCTCTTTCTCAGCTGGCTTTTCGGCGGAAAGTCGATGCCGTATTTTCCATGAACAGTCCGAAAATGCCGCTCCACATTTCCCTTCTTTGGTATTGCGATGGTAGACTGGCAGATGAGGCAAACGCACTTCGAAAATGACATCGTGAAAAAAAAGTCCACCTCCCATTCCGTATGAAAGTGATATGTTTTTGCCTTCTTACTTGGTCCAGCTTTGTCACTCATTTTGATCACCATATGTTTTAGCAAGGGCTTAAAATCTGAGGTAATTCGCTGACTAGCTGTTAAGTTTTGCTGCGCTTAGCGCCGTTGTTTACGCATGAGCGGTGACCTAAAGGTCAAAATTCAGTTGTCATCTGAATGGTTGCCCTGTATGTCAATCAAGTGACGGGATGTTTGATAGGCTGACAAATATTTTTTTTAATGTCACGCTGCGATCGACCAGTACTACCTCCGCGATCGACCAGTAGATCACGATCGACGTAATGAGCACCCCTGGTATAGAGTGATTCAAGAAAATCTGTCTGTGTGTGTGTGTCTCTGTCTGTGTGTGATCAAAGGCAGGCATCACTCACAATCATAGGCCATCAAAGGTCAAAGGCAGGCATCACTCCTGATCATAGGACTCACGCTATGACATCATCAAAGATCAAACAAAGGCATCACTCACGATCATAGGACTCCCTATGACATCAAAGAGCAAATGCAGGCATCATAGGACTCGCTATGACATCATCAAAGATCATAGGACTTGCTATGACGCCATCAAAAATCAAAGGCAAGCATCACTGAATGAGTGCTGATGTGCTTGTTTACACCTCAGTTTTTTTAATGTTTTTGTAAATGAAGCCCACTGCAGCATCCGGATCGTCAAACCAGTAGGTCTGGCCACTGGGAAGAGTGATTCGTAGTGTAGCTGGGTAGATTAGACCAAACTTAACATTTGGACAGGAGTGAAGTTTCTTCTTTACCTTAGCAAATGCTGCTTGTTTTTTGGCCACAGTCGGGGTGAAGTTGGAAAAAATAGAAATATTCTTACCCATGTAGGAAAGATGTGAGAGTTCACTGGCTCGGTGAAGGATCTGGTTACGAATCTAGAACAAATTAACCCGAATGACAACAGGATGAGGAGGCTCTCTGTCTCCCGGTCTGGGGCGCAGGATCCGGTGGGCCCTATCCAGAATAGGCTTCTCATCCAGCCCAAGCAGGTCTTGTAGGAGCTTTGCTGTAAATTTGGTGGGTCGAGCACCTTCCGAGCCCTCTGGTACACCTATCAGGCGCATGTTATTCCATCTTGACCGTTCTTCTAGGTCCTCGCATTTTTTTAAAAAGAGAATCCACCAGGGTAGCTGGCGTGCTAACGTTAGCTTGCAGCTCGGTTATCGTCAGCCAAACGCTCGAGGTCGGCTATCGTAACACCATGCTAGATGATTTTGTTTTCCAGAGGTATTAATGCAGCCGTAATTTCCCTTTTAACTGTCTCAGATACAATAGCGTTGAATTTAGTGGCAATGTGCATTTCGTCCAGCATCCCCCATTGTGGGACTAATAAAGGCTTTATCTTATCTGCTTCATTTGTAGCAACAGAACACCATTAGCATCTTGGCTTTCATGTTGGCCACCAGGCTTAGAGTCAGGAGATGGTAGAAGCCTAGCACGGCCTGCTTTAGCATCAGATTTGGTCCATTCTGCCATCGGTATTGCTTTATATAATAAGTCAAAGTTAAATTGAAAACTATTACAAAAAGGAGCAGATGCATTTTTGCATTTTGGTGCAAAAAAATATGGAAAAAATCACAAATCCGGTGGAACTGCTGCAAAACACATCTTACATCCTCATTGGCTCAGCAGCCCCCCCCCCCCAAAAAAAGAGTTTTTTAACCACTTCTGTGACCTCAGTCTCTGTGATGGGCGAGTTGTGCCCCTCATCCTCAAGCCCTACTTCCTCTGTGGAAGGCATGTCAGTAGGATTGAGGAGATCCTCCAAGTATTCCTTCCACCGCCCGACAATGTCCCCAGTTGAAGTCAGCAGTGCCCCATCCGCACCATACACAGTGTGGACAGGGAGCTGCTTTCCCCTCCTGAGTCACTGGACAGTTTGCCAGAATCTCTTCGAGGCTGACCGAAAGTCTTGTTCCGTGGCCTCACTGAACTCCTTCCACACCTGGGTTTTTGCTTCAGCAACCACCCAAGCCGGACTCCGTTTGGCCTGCCGGTACACCTCAGCTGCTTCTGGGGTCCCACAAGGCAACCAAGCTCAATAGGACTCCTTCAGCTTAATGGCCCCCCTCACCACTGGTGTCCACCACTTGGTTCGGGGGTTGCCACCACGAGATGCACCAACAACCTTGCAGCCACAGCTCTGGGCAGCTGTTTCAACAGTGGAGGTGGAGAATATGGCCCATTCAGACTCCATGTCCCCAGACTCTCTCGGAATGTGGTTGAAGTTCTTCCGGAGGTGGGAGTTGAAGACCTCCCGGACAGGGGCCTCAGCCAGATGTTCCCAGCACACCCTCACTATACATTTAGGTCTACCAGGTCTGGTCTGAGTTGTGTCTGCCCCTGCCATCAGATCCCACTGACCACCAGGTGGTGACCAGTTGACAGATCTGCAATTCTCTTTACCCGAGTGTCCAAGACATGTGGTCGCAGATGTGATGACACAATAACAAAATCGATCATCAACCTGCGACCTAGGGTGTCCTGGTGCCAGGTGCACATATGGACACCCTTATGCTTGAACGTGGTGTTCGTTATGGACAAACTGCGGTTAGCACAGAGGTCCAATAACTGAACACCACTTGGGTTCAGATTGGGCAGGCCGTTCCTCCCAATCATGCCCCTCCAGGTTTCAGTGTTGTTGCCCACGTGTGCATTGAAGTCTCCCAGTAGGACAACGGAGTCTCCAAGAGGAGAACTCTCCAGCACCCCAGTCAGAGACTCCAAAAGGGGTGGGTACTCTGAACCATCATTTGGTGCATAGGCACAAATGATGGTCAGGACCTCTTTCCCAACCTGAAAGCGCAGGGAAACTACCCTTTCATTAACCGGGGAGAACTCCAATGTTGAGGCAGCAAGGCAGAGAGTACAAGTATACCCACCCTTGCCCATCGCCGCCCATCGCCTCTCACCTGGGGAAACTCCAGAGTAGGCCAAGCTCCAGCCCCTCTCCAGGAGACTGGTTCCAGAGTCGGAGCTGTGCACTGAGGTGAGCCCAACTATATCTAGTCGGTATCTCTCAACCTTGTGCAACAGTTCCAGCTCCATCCCCACCAGAGAGGTGATGTTCCACATCCCAAAAACCAGTTTCGAAAGCCAGGGGTCAGACCGCGAAGTAGGACTGTGCGATATGGCAAAAAAAAATCATATCACGACATGTCATCTTATCACGATAACAATATATATCACAATATACATTTTCTGTAAATTCTACAGTTTAGATAATCATATAAAAAGGACAATCTCTTTTTTTACATGTACCATTTTCCCTCATGATTTTGCAGTGTCATAAAATAGTTTTGTAATGTGCATTTGAGACTTGATTCTCATAAATTTCAGGGTTTTCTTCTAAATCATATATGAATGAAAAGTAAACATCAATAAGTTAAATATTTCCTGAGTCAGAGGAGGATAGCAAAAAAAAAAAAAAAGTCTGAAAATGAGAAGATTACCCATGGCTGCCATCTACATATAAAAATTAGCTGTTAGTTTACAGTAGTGTGAAAAAGTGTTTGCCCCCTTCCTTCGCATTTTTTGTATGTTTGTCACACAGATGTTTCAGATCATCGAACAAATTTAAATATCAGACAAAGATAACACAAGTAAATACAAAATGCACTTTTTAAATGAAGGTGTTTATTATTAAGGGTAAAAAAAAATCCAACCCTGCATTGCTCGGTGTGAAAAAGTGATTGCCCCCTAAATCTAATAACTGTTTGGGCCACCCTTAGCAGCAACAATTGCAATCAAGCGTTTGTGATAACTGGCAATAAGTCTTTTTCAGCGCTGTGGAGGAATTGTGGCCCACTCATCTTTGCAGAATTGTTGTAATTCAGCCACATTGGAGGGTTTTCGAGCATGAACCACGCACGTTTTTAAGGTCATGCCACAGTATCTCAGTTGGATTCAGGTCAGGACTTTGACTAGGCCGCTCAAAAGTTTTCATTTTGTTTTTCTTAACCCCTTCACTGTGAATATATCGCGCGCCCATAGTTGCACAGCACAGCACTACGTTTGTCAAGTTGTAATCACCTGCCAAAAACACTGCCGACTCTATTGACCATTTGTCCTTATCATGTCCATACCCAAGATGGCAGAAACACGTTTGAAAAACATGGAATACACCACAGAAGAATCTTCTTAAAGAAACGGAGAAGAAGAAGACCTCCACAGTTAAATATGGCTGGTCGCCAGTGGGACGATTGCGGCGTATGAGTGAAATTGCAAACAATCACGGCATTTATGACTGAAATTGTGGTGGAATAAATAACAAGATTCATGTGAGACTTTCTGGATGTGGAAGAGAAAGCAAAATTGCCTGGCAGAAGACGGAAT
The DNA here is from genome assembly GCA_020510985.1 of Pholidichthys leucotaenia. Classification (NCBI taxonomy): domain Eukaryota; kingdom Metazoa; phylum Chordata; class Actinopteri; order Cichliformes; family Pholidichthyidae; genus Pholidichthys; species Pholidichthys leucotaenia. The sequence goes on from CM035846.1 coordinate 296,179,060, forward strand.
AAGGACCGTAGATGACGAGAGTGGACAAATCAATGCCACCAGTGGTAGGTCTGATTGTATTACAGTTTGTGTACATTCTACCAAATTTCTGGTTCATATACTTTAAATACTTTAAAGATAAGAAAAAAAACCCAAACAAGAAATGGTGACATAAAGCAGAACCATTCTTTGTGTAAATATGCCCCAAAGTCCACTTTTGACCAGTTATGAATTCGATATGGCTTTTGTGGAATTATGCAAATTAGATGCATAAATTTACGACTGTCTGAAACTTTGGATCATATTTTACATCTTTCTAATTGACAGTAAGCCATTATCTATTACCACTTTAAAGTTATAGCCTTTGAAATCTCTCTTTCAATATTTTATTGAAAAAAATCATTATCACTCGTGACCACTAGAGGTTACGTTGCAGTTTGGCGACATTCACAGACAGACGGTTAAGCCATTCAGAGGTGGACTTGCTGGTGTGTTTTTGATCATTGTCCTGCTGCAGAACCCAAGTGCGCTTGAGCTTGAGGTCATGAACAGATGTTTTTTTTTTAAACCAAAAAAAAAAAAAAACCCGACAGTCTGCTACGGTTTCCAGTTAGCACAACTTAGCATCGTCATTTAGCATTTTATAATTTGACATGGTGTTAACGTTACTTACCTCCTATTTAAATGAGGCTGACGAACTATCCTTTCTGACGTAGCACGATGAAAAACGGTCCTACATCCCCAGCAAACAGGAGTAGCAGGTATCTGAACTGGTAGTTTGAAATTAGGATTAGCAACCACTGGACTGAAGCCTAGCCACCCACCACACCTGTTCCGCTGTGTGCAGTTGCGCACTGCATGGAAAAGACAGGGCACTGACTAGTGGTGAGGTAGGAGCTTTACTAAATAAATGGGGGTATGTGCATTTTAAATACGATACTCCGGTTTCCTCCCACATGCCAAAAACATGCAAGTTAGGTTAATTGACATCAAAACTGGGGATTCTAAATTGTCCTTAGGTATGACTGTGAGAGTGAATGGTTGTCTGTCTCTCTGTGTTGGCCCTGCGATGGACTGGCGATCTGTCCAGGGTGGACCCTGCCTCTCACCTAAAGATGCTGGGATAGGGTCCAGCCCCCCCGCGACCCGAAAAGGATTAAGCGGAAGAAGATGAATGAATGAATGAATAAACGATAGAGCGACTGACGTTTTTATATCATCATCCGATATATATCATCATATCGCACAGCCCTGCCGCGAAGGTCTCTGCTTTCGCTTGCCGCCTGATCCGCATTGCGTCAGACCCCCACGGTCCCTCCTGCAGGTGGTGAGACCACTGGAGGGTGGAACCATGTAACTCCTTTGGGCTGAGCCCGGCCGGGTCCCATGGACAGATACCCGGCCACCAGATGCTAGCCCTCAAGCCCCTTCCCCAGGCCTGGCTTTATCAATGATCAATTAACTGACAACTAATTTAATTTAGCTGATTAAGTTCTTATCAACAATTGACTGAAAGTCAGTTAATCATTAACATCCCTATTATCAACATTGGCCCACATTTCAAAATTGTCCTACCTATAGTTTATACTGAATAAATAATAAAATGTCACTATGAGCAGTTGTTTCGGTTGTCTCTTCTAGTGACATTGAAATTTTTATTCTTGTCTGCTGTTTACAGTGCATAATAAATAAAAACTGCTGAGAAAGAAATGGCCCTGAAGGGGGAAGTGCGGTACAGATAAGAGGGAGAAATAAGGAAGTAAAAGACCATACTGCATACTAATATGATGCATTGGACTCAAAGCAATATGCAGCATACTGTATACTGATAGTATACAGTCACATTTACTATAAAAGTACTGGTTTTTGTGTTACGGGAAGTTATGTAACTTTTACTGACGGATGTCAAACAGAAGTGTAAAAGTGCACATAAAAAAAATCTAAGTTCAGTCTGCATTTGCAAATTGCCTGTATATTGTTAGTACCACATTTACGTGGTCTCAAAGATGGTGTTGGCACAGAATTTCCCAAGTTTGTCTGTTTATATTTAATCAGTTTTTTGTATCTCCTTTTTTTCTTTTTAATAATGCTGTGAATAGATTTATATGAAAGAACTGGTTAATATTGACTTGAGCTACAATAGATGCTGATGTCTGTCATTTTATAAATACTGTAATCTTTCATTTGGCTTAGAGAGTCACTATAAAATGACCTTGTCTCCGTGTATGGGACAATGGCACAACTGAGGCCTGTTTGTTTACGACCCTCTAACCCACACCGTTATCAGGTTTTTCAGTGTCCAAAAAAGATGGCAAACAGATAGCGGATAGGCAGCTAGACAGTAATCTGCTTCCTCCATCTCTCACTTATTGTCTCCTTGCTGGCTGCTGTGTGTTTGCTGTGGTTGATTATGGTTTATTGACATTGTTGGTCTTGCTCTTTGTCTCTCCAGTTGGATGGGGACTCGATGTACCTGGGTATGCCAGAATCAGGCCTCGACTTCCCCACTACCAATCAGGTTGGTTTTAATGAGATTATTTTGGGTGTGTGTTTCATTCAAAGGATAGTTGAAATTTATTACTTCCGCCAAGGAGGTTATGTAATCGGGGTGGGTTGTGTTTGTCTGTCTGTCTGCCTGTCTGTTAGCAGCGCAAAAACTACTGGATGAATTTTGATGAAATTTTCACCAGAGGTAGCCCTTGGCCCAAAGATGAACTCACTAAATTTTGGTGATGATCTGAGAGTGCATACCTCCATCAAGGACCTTGTTTGTATTTATGCAGCAGGATTACACAAAAACTACTGGATGAATTTGGATGAAATTTTCACTAGAGGTGGTCCTTGGGCTCGAGAGGAGCACATAACATTTTGGTGATGATCCCAGAATGCATACCTCCACCAAGGCTCTTAACGTCTCACACTGTGTTAGCAATAATACTCCAAAACTACTGGATGGATTTGGATAAAATTTTTTACCAGAGCTGGTCCTTGGGCAAGAGAGGAACCCATAACATTTTGGTGATGATCTGAGAATGCATACCTCCACCAAGGCTCTTATCTTCTCATATTGTGTTAGCAAAAATACTCAAAAACTACTTGATGGATTTAGATTAAATTTTTACTAGAGCTGGTGTTTGGGCTAGAGAGGAAACCATAACATTTTGATGATGATCCGAGAACGCATACCTCCACCAAGGCTCATCTTTTCTCACTGTGTTAGCAAGAATCCTCCAAAACAAGCCCATTACATTTTGGAGGTGATCCAAGAGGGACGGAAGGAGCCTTGGCGGAGGTATGCATGCTCTGAGTGCTTTTCTAGTTTCTTGCATGTAGTTACAATTTGATATTGGAACATCTCTATAGAATATGAATCCATGATGGTTGGTGCTGGACATAGCCTTGTCTACATCAGAATACCAGCAAAAATGAATGTTGTCCTATGGCAGTCAGTCATCCATTAACCATTTTCTGTCACGTGCCGTGCCGGCTTGGCTTTCCCCGGCTCGGCCTCGATCTCTTTGTGGGGTTGGCTTTGCTGGGGATGTGTATTTTGATGTATTCTGGTACGTTTTTCCATGTCCCAAGCCACTGTCTGACCGACAGCTGTTAGTCAGCATTTGTCATCTCCTTTCTCTCACGCTGCTGACAGGCTGCTGACCCAGCCACGCCCCCTCGCTCTCCTTCTGGCTCATCAGCTGTTTCCAGTCCCTGGTCATGATCCGTCTGTGCCTCGCCCAGGTGTTCCTTATTTGTCACGCCAGCGGCGTCTGTATTAAAGGAGCTCTTCGCTTCACAAACGCCGCTGGATCATTGTACGTGTTTGATGGTTTCTCTCTGCCGTCAACCGTCACGTCACTAAGGACTGTCTTTGTGTCTTGGATTCTCGCTGTGACAACTCGGCCTGCCCCCGCGCTGTGAGTATCTGTCTGTGCACTGTCCGCTGCTGTATATCTCCAGTGTGTGTGTTGGGCGGCCTAGAGAACTCTTTAGTGTACCCGAGCTGTCTTGTCCCGTTATGTTCACTGGTGTGTTAATAAATGTGTGTTTGGTGTAACCCTGCAATTAAATCCTCGTCCTTTTCTCCCCTCGCCATGCGCCATTGGAGAGGTGCATGGAGAGCTCATGACAGAATGATCCAGCCGAACCATAGGATTTAGCGGGTACACCCACACATCTTTTTTTCGTTTCTTCTTTTTGTGTGATTTTTTGTGACTGAGCTGTGTTGGAGTGGGCCATGGATTCGGCGTCCCGCAGCTATCCTTTAAGCTTGGGATGGGAGGTTTGCAAGTCATTGATGGACATCGATGGGCTCATTGCGTTGGCCAGCATTTATTCTACCCTGGACGACATTCTCTGGTACGTAGGTCTGGCGGAGGCAGAGGTCCAGCGGTGCCCTCAGCTCGCTCGGCATGCCGAGGGAATGAAGAGGATTGAGTGATTGGCAGCGCTGCGACGTGGGTGCGGCGAAGGGGTGAGGAAATTCCCTAAGAAGACCGAGCTTGCGGTGAGAGTCAAGCGCTCCCGGGGCTCCATTCCTCCTGCCTCCCGCCAGTGCGAGATGCCCGCTCCCATCCCGGCTCCTCCAGCTCCAGCACCCAGTCATCGATGTCGTTCCAGGAGACACCGGGAGAAGCCCTCCTTGTCTGCAGCGATTCCTGTCGCTCCAAGGTCTGCTGAACTCACTTCCGCCACTCCCACCTCTGTCACCATGGTAACGGCTCCTCCACCAGTCTGCAGAGGGGCCTACGTCACCGCTGACACAGAGAGGGATGACTGTCTATCGTCTGCAGCTGTCAAAACCAACAACCGGGATGACAGGCGAGTACTTTATTATTCTATTTCACCAAATAGTATTAAATCTTGTCTGTCTCCCGAGGGAGAGACCCAGTTTAAGCAGTCCACTGGGTCCTCTCCTCCAGCTGCAGATATCAAATCACCTTTTCTCCTCTCCGTGTCTCCTCCCATTTCCCCTGAGGGCCTGCTGACCCAAGGTCAGGGCCATCAGACGGCGGAGGAGCCAGTGGCCTCGGATGATCCATTCCCGGAGCCAGCATGGAGAGGCTCCCCTGCAGCCACGCCGAAGGACTTCCCAGCTTTGGAGCCACTGCAGGAGGAGCTTCGGACTGATGCCACCATCTCGCTGGCTTCAGCCGAGAACGTCAAACGCCGGGGTGACAGGCAAGTGTGTTTTCATTTAATTCAACCTACCGACAAAAACCCTTGTCTGTCTCCCGAGGGAGAGGCCCAGCCTCAGCAGTCTGCTGGGTCCTCTCCTCCGGCTGCAGCGGCGAATTTATCCTCCACTCCCTCTGTGTCTCCTTCTATTCCTGAGTGCCTGTTGGTCCAAAAACCGAGCCGCCAGATGATGGAAGAGCCGGTGGTTCTGGATGATCCCTTCCCGGAGCCAGTACAGAGAGGTCCCCCTGCAGCCACGCCGGTGGAATCCCCTGCGTTGGAACTGCAGCAGAAGGTTTATAGGACTGCTGTCACCACCTTGCCAGCTGTGGAGGCGTCTGCAGTGGACTGGGAGCCTGAGCTGAACCTCTTGGAGGCCAGGCCCAAGTGTTCATCGTTGGGATCGACGGAGTCCTGGACCATGGTGGAGCTCGAGCTCAGGCAAGTACTCTCTCTTGTGTTTTTTATGGCAGTTTCAGAGAGGTCTTGTCTGGCTCTAGGTGAGGAGAGTTGGGCGCAGCGTACAGCTGCGTCTGAGCTTCCCTTGCTGGGCTTCGCCGCCGTCGGCGACCCTAACCATCTTTCTTCTCCTGCTTCCTCTGAGCCTTCAACTAGGGTAGCCGGAGATGGTGTGTTGCCACCAGAGGTCGCAGAGGGTCCGGTCCTGCCGAAGGAGGATGTCGCTGCTCCAGCTTATCCTGCCAGGGTCGTCAGGGCTCCTCCCATCGATCGTCTCCTCAGCCTGATGCTCCTGCGGGTTGGTCCACTCACCGTGGGTGCAGCTCTGGCACAACCGGGGTCCACTGTGGGTGCTGCTGAGCCTCAGCTGGAGTCCACCGTGGGTGCAGCGGAGCCAACCCAGTCAGGAGCCACCGCGGGTGCAGTTAGGCTCCCGCTGGAGTCCACCGTGGGTGCAGTGGAGCCGGCCCTGTCGGGGCCCACCGCGGGTGCTACTGAGGACACCGTGGAGGTTCCCTATCTCCGGTCTGGTTGCCTTCCAGTCACCCTTCCGGTGGGCAGGCTGCCTCCTGCTTCACCCCCTCCGTCCTGGTGGCTGTGCAATGCGGGCCGGCTGGCCGCCAGAAGAATTGACTCCCCAGGTCTGGTGGCCCGTGTTTTCCGGCAGGCTGCCGGATTCCGCCCACCGGAACTTCTGCTGGGCCTGGGACTCTGGGCAGCCTCCTGAGCCCCAACGCCCGTGGACTTGGGGGGGTTGATTGTGGACCCTGGGCGGGGTATTGTTTTCCCTCCTTTCCTGTTCCCCCTACCTTCCACTCGGGTTCGTGTGTTATTGTTTTGTCTGTGGGGATTGGGGGGGGGGGTCTGATGATGTTACCGTGGGTGTCTGGTATCCACCCCTAGAAGGAGAGGCCCTGTCACGTGCCGAGCCGGCTTGGCTTTCCCCGGCTCGGCCTCGATCTCTTTGTGGGGTTGGCTTTGCTGGGGATGTGTATTTTGATGTATTCTGGTACGTTCTTCCATGTCCCTAGCCACTGTCTGACCGGCAGCTGTTAGTCAGCATTTGTCATCTCCTTTCTCTCATGCTGCTGACAGGCTGCCGGCCCAGCCATGCCCCCTCACTCTCCTTCTGGCTCATCAGCTGCTTCCAGTCCCCGGTAATGATCCGTCCGTGCCTCGCCCAGGTGTTCCTTATTTGTCACACCAGTGGCGTCTGTATTAAAGGAGCTCTTCGCTACACAAACACCGCTGGATCATTGTACGTGTTTGATGGTTTCTCTCTGCCGTCAACTGTCACGTCACTAAGGACTGTCTTTGTGTCTTGGATTCTCGCTGTGACAACTCGGCCTGCCCCCGCGCTGTGAGTATCTGTCTGTGCACTGTCTGCCGCTGTATATCTCCAGTGTGTGTGTTGGGCGGCCTAGAGAACTCTTTAGTGTACCCAAGCTGTCTTGTCCCGTTATGTTCACTGGTGTGTTAATAAATGTGTGTTTGATGTAACCCTGCAATTAAATCCTCGTCTTTTTTTCCCCTCGCCGTGCGCCGTTGGAGAGGCGCACGGAGAGCTCATGACAATTTTCAGCTTGTTCAAAATTCTGCTGCTTCACTTCTAGCAGGTACAAACTAATAAGTTCACAGTACTGTCATCTTGGCCTGTTCATAGTGTGGCTGGTCAGCTTTATGCCTCTGTAGTAACTACAGCTCCATGCATCACCCATGTTCTTGAAAACCGTTACCAGTACACCTATTCTCCATTCATCAGGCATCCTGTCACTCTCCATGGTTGTGTTCATCTAAAAAGTCCACTGCTTTCTCTCCTAAACAGACTCCGGAGTAGGAAATATCATATTTCTCCCATATTGGCCCCTATCCATTGGCTTCCTATGAAATCCAGAATTAAGTTTAGAACTCTCCTTCCCACATATAAAGTTCTAAATGAGCAGGCTCCTCCATATCTGAAAAATGTTATTGCATCTTATCATCCTAATAGATCGCTGCACTCTCAGAGAACAATTGTAAATCCCAGAGTATGCAGAAGTACTATGGGTGGTGGAGCAATTATTTACCAGGCTCTCCGTCTCAATCAGCTACCATCCTGGGTGAGGGAGACAAATACTTTGACTTCTTCTAAAACCTAGGGCCGTATTACAAGAATGCGGTCAGTTGTCAGTGACGCAGAATGCGTTTATGGGCGTTTGCAAGTTCATTTCCTTATCACAACAATGCAGAAACAAATTTTCTTCCAGACACAAAGTTGAAATGCTCTTAATTATTCAGAGCTGTGTTTGGGGGGTAATGTGAAATAAACCAATCGCTGCCTTTGCTCTCATTCCCTTTTATAAACAGGGGTGCAAAATCCAAGATGTGATGCTACATGAAAGGGGTTTAAGGGGGAGGACAATTCTGTTTTGCACTGAGGACAATGCGGGCTTATTCACAAAGTGAAAATGCATTTAAAAGCAAGGAGCTTTTTAACTCCACAGCCTTGCTTGCCTATGGATGAGAGCTGTCAGCTACAATTCAGAGAGCATGTGAGTCTTTCTCTTTGTTCATGAGGTTGACAGAGTTTCCTTCCGTTTTACTATTGTCAAACCGATCTCACTAAAAAAACGTATTATCGTTCATCAGAGCTTCTCTTTTAAACCAAGAAAGAGGAGCAGCTCATCATGGCCTGAGCTATATTAATCTGCTCTGATGAATGCAAAAGTGTAGTTTTAATTCAAAACAGCTGTCAAGATATTTTTATTTTGAATCATTCTTTAAAAGGAGTGACAGTGAATGAGGTTAAAATTGTAAAAACTGTCATCATTGGATAACACTGGTCAACACAAAGTTTATTGTCTAATTTTTTTTTAGCTAATGTAGGACAGTTTTGATGTGCTGAATCCAAAAATCACATTGGTTTTGCTCAATCAGGTCAACCAGGTTTGAATTATGGCCACATGTTGTTTTATAAGTTTTTGTTTACATATATGGCTATTTTCGCTTTATATGATGCAAAATTCTTTTATATGTATTGAAATTCTCTGAATGTTGAACAATGATGACCTAACATTAAATTTACATGTACTTACCTTTATGTAAAGCTAAGTACATGCCCAGTACTAAATAAGTACTAAGTAAGTACAGGTTTTTACTTAGCACCTGATTGAGAGAAACGGATGTCATTTTTGGATTCGGCGGTGCAAAATTGTCTTAAATCAGTCGAAAAAGCACAGACAACTTAAAAAATTATTTTTGTAACCCTGTGTAATGAATATTGGGTTTGTGCACCCATACCAGCTCTTCTCCGAGGTTGTGGTGACAGCTGTTTTCCCGGTAGGACAGACTAACCCTGCTGCTGTCATGAATGCCCCTTAAGGGCAGAGAACTGAGACCCACGCGCCAACTGTGAGTTTGGGCAATTTACTACAGAAATAACATAAAGTTCAACAAGTGCTCAAAAATACAAAGTACAATGAGGAAGAAAAGTTTACGAGCAATACTCGCCAGAGCGAGGCAGGGCTTTGGCGGCGACAAGGAGAATATCCAACAAGACAGTGGCAAAGACTCCGTGGGTCTACGGAGACATCTGGCACAGGTGGATCTTCCTTGGCGACCCTGGGAGAAGGCTCAGAGAAAACAGGCAGAGGAACAGGGCCAGAGTCACTGGCAATGGCGGAGCCCGGCGAGGTGAACTCAGGTGCAGCTGATGGCTGCACCCGGTTCACTTCACCAAGAGCCAGACAAGATCTCTCCAAAACAGATATGAGAAAAACAAAGGAGAGCACTTGCCTGAGCTCTAGCTCCACCACCGTCCAGGACTCCGTTGATCCAGGCAATGGTATGCCGGGCTAGGCCTTCTGGAGGTCCAGCTCCGACTCTGCTGCAGCGGCCCCTGCAGCAGGCATGGTGGTTGGTGCAGTCTTAAGGCTCCCAAGCAAAGTGACCCATGCAGGAGAGTCATCTGGTGTGGCAGCTGGGGTTCAGCTCACCGTTGGCGCTGGACTCTGCGTAGCCGAAGCCAGGGGACGCTCTGTCGTCGCCACAGGCTTCAGGTTGCAGAAAGCGCTGTCCCTCCGTCCATAGATTGGCTGCAGGGCTGTACTCAGATCTTCTAGCACCGCAGGCTCCTCCAATGTCTGGCGGCTCTGTTCCGGGGCCAGCAGACACTCAGGGACAGGAGGAGACACGGAGAGGGCAGGTGAGAAATTAGTAGCTGCAGCAGGTGGTGAGAGCTCAGGGGACTGCATACCCCGAGCCTCACTACCAGGAATCAGACAAGGCATATCATTCTAAAATGAAGGAGAATGAAATGACACTTGCCTGTGTTCCCGGGTTGTGATGTGTTCTGCTGCAGCTGGCTTGTAGTCATCCCTCTCTGTGTCTACAGTGGAAGCGGGCCCCTCAGAGGATTGTGGAGGAGCCACCCCTGCAGTCACAGAGACAGGCGGAGCCGGAGGAGAGACGGCCAAACCCTCAGCAGCAGGAAAGGATGCTGAGGAGAAGGGAGAGGCAGCAGCTGCAGAAAAAGTAGGTGCTGGCAAGGCAGCCGGAGGGGAAAATAACAAAGAAAGCACTGCTGCAGGGGTCTTCTCCCTTGGTGAAGGAGGGGCTGCTGACAGGGAGGCGGAGGCGTTCTTCCGGCGGCCCGGAGCTGGATGACGGCATCTCGGAGCTGGCGAAGCAGGAGCTGGAGGCGAAGCTGGCCAACAGGGAGGGGAGAAGGACGTCTGCCGTGTAGAGTGCCTCCGTGTTGGCTTCGGCTCTGCTGGAGTCGGCCCCGGCGTCAACCTGGGAAACGACTGTTGAAGTGCGGAAACCGTGGACAACAGTACCGCATATTGGGTATATTTCTACAGGCTGGGGTGTGCCTCCAGGATCGCCACCGCTCCATTCACACTCTCCCAGGTCTTTTTGGGTCCGCAGGCGACGAGAACCTCATCCACAAAACCTCAGATGAAGTCGGCAGCCCACTCCTCCTCCAGGCTCGGGGACTCTGCTGCCGATCTCCCTTTAGTTGACGGAGGCTGACGCGCCGGGGACATAATGAGCTCCAGGAGAACAGATGAGTAAAAAAAAAAAGAAAAACAAAAAATCCGCAAACTCACAGCGGCTGGGTCTCTACTGCTCGCTGTCTTCTGTCATGAACGCCCCTTCAGGGCAGAGAGCTGAGACAACTGTGAATTTGGGCAATTTATTACAGAAATAACATAAAGTTCAACAAATGCTCAAAAATACAAAATACAATGAGGGAGAAAAACTTAGGAGTAATACGCTTCACACCCCTGACAGCTGTCAACAGTAAAAGGGTAACACTAGAGATAAGAATAAAATAACATACCAAATAAATATAAATAAATACAGAATAAAAATATAACACTAACACAAACAGGAAAATGACAAGCAGAACAAAAACACATACCCCAAAAAGCATAAGATGCAACAGATGAGTAAATAAGCAGAAAAAGCCATGAGACCGAGTCTGGCGGAGAACTCCAGCACTCGGCTCATGACAGCTGCGGTCCGGTAGAGAACTAAAGCTACATAGCATTTTTTTCCCCTCCATGTCGTGAAAAACCCTGTTGTGTTTTCAAATAATTCATATTTAACTGTCCTCATTTAACAGAAAACACCGTCTGAATGTGTTTTTTCATTAATCGGGACGTGCAAGCACAAATGGACACGAGATATGATGATGCAATATGATGACTCAACACACAATACAGGGTTTCCTCTGGTAACATTTCTTCGTGGCGGCCCGCCTTGAAAGAAATGTTACCACCACCCCAAGGCGATATGAATTTATTAAGAAAAATATATGAAGTAATGACTTGCCGCAAGCGTGCACACGAACAACGTGCGTGGCCGTCATCCGCGCGAAGTTTAGAAGTGCCCCGCTCACACGAGTTTTCCAGTCTGTCAGCAGTGTCTTGCTAAGCATGACTGTCCGGCAGAAACATGAGTTTATTAAAGTACTTTAAACGCGGAAAAAAATCATAAGAGGTATGTAAGCACTGGTGTTTATCATGGTTTTAACCCGCTGAAAATGGGAGCAATAATGGAAGAATTGCTTAGCTAAGAGATGTTTGGTTAGAAATGTTGTTGGTTAGAATTCATATGCAGCCGGCTTCATATGAAGGGAAAGGCGGGGGACTGATGAATTGCTGAGGATATATTTCACCAGCCACTACAATATTAAGTTATGCTCTGTAGGAATTGCAGGAATGAAGAGACTGGCAATTTCTCTCTTTTCTCGCACGAGCAGGCGTGCCGTTTTTATTCTCCAGCAGCAGTGACAAAAAGCAACAGCTAAAAATGCTAGCTCTAAACTGAGGTCCTTCAGCGGCTGCCTAGAGAGGTGCCTGATGAGAAAGCCTGAGTGCACAACTATAACTGCCTAAACAGATCATTCTGTACATGAACACATATTGTGGTGAATTATGTCTTTAGAGTCCGGTACAGTTCCCTATTATGTACTTGGCAGGTTAAGGTGACCGAAATTCACGAAGTCAGTGACTTTAATCTGTCAGCAGCCTTCAGACGAATTAAACATGCCAACATCTGATTTCAAAATAAGGGAGGTTTTTCCTGCTGTCTGGGTGGTGAGGAGATTTCTAAAAAAAAACTATAAATATAAGAAATATTATAACAGAAATAACAGCATCCTTGGTCATTTAAGTTAATTTATTTCATTAAATACAATTTTATTAATATTTTTTCTTTGTAATCAGAGTTAAATTATTGTTCTGTTCTGACTGCAAAATTATGGTCAAAAATGTAAATTGTTATAAGGAAAAAGTAAAAAAAAAAATACCACAGTCTGTTTCAAATTTATCTAAAAAAACAGTAATTTTATTTTAAAAAACAGACAAAAATTAGTCATAAAATAATCCACAAATTTATAATAAAGTTTCAAACGTACAAGAAAAGTCAATTTTACAAGGGGAAATTACAAATTTGAGGAACATGGTTTCAACTTTTAGATTTACAGAGAAAAGTAGAAAACTATAAGAAAATTGTTATAAATTTTTGAGAAAAACCTCAAACCTTCAAGACTGAAGTCATTACTCAAGTTTTTAGGTGGGTGCTCTTTGTACCCTTAACTCAAATAGAAATTTTTGGTTGTCTACTTTTAATTATTAATTTCAAAGCACTGCTTTTACATGAGTAGAATTTCTGGTTACTATACCCACCTGATCATATAATTTAAGTATGCTTGAGTACATTACTATTATGAATGTTTCTTTCCCTTCCCTACTCTCTCAATGGAAAAAATGAAACACTAGAATAAAAATACAAAAAATACACATATTTTTGTCATTTATGTAAACCATGACAAAAAAATCCTGCAGGACAAAACATGACACTTGATATTTTCTAACCTGTTAGTATACCACCATAGACAGAGAGAGAACCTGAATTAGACAGGGCTCAGAGAGGGCAAGATGAGACAGAAGAGAGATGTCAAGGAGAGGAAAGTGTTCAGACAGAGGAAGGAGAGAAGGATAACACCACTAAAAGTCTAAACACAGGATGTCTGGGTGGGACCCCACCTGGCCCAATATTCAAGCCTCGGTTGTACAATACTTCAAATGGTAAGTTCCATATGCAACGTTACTGTGTAAAATTTTAAAAAGAAATAAATAGTATAAAATTAACATATTCCGGTATGTTTAATCCTCCCCCCCCCCCCCCCCCGGGGAAAAATATGTTGCCACCGCGCCAAGGTCTTTAAGCCACTGGAAACACTGCGACAGATTAGTGAACTGGACAAGATGTTTTCAAAGAAGAGGTCTGTAGCTTAAAATCTTCAGACTGACAGTAGCCCCACCTCCCCCCACCCCCCATGCGTCAGGCACCCACACCTGAACGCACACACACTCCCTGTTCATTCATTCATTCTCCTAAAAAATTCATACATTAATGCCTAATCTATAGACTCCCAATGTTAGGTCTGCAATTAAAATGAGAATGTGGATATAATTTAAAAAAAACAAAAAACTATTTAATGTGCAATCCTAAAAAATGACGGGCGATTATATTATGAGTGTTGCAACTCTCTCCATTAAAATAACTGAAAAATCTTAGCACATGCTTTTTCCTCATGAGCTCTGGAGCTGCGTAATTTCATAACATGCCACTGAAATAGCATTAAACAGTGTGCTTCTGACAACAGACCACCTTCTTCCTGATCAAAAGCACAGTGGCGTAACATGCACCATGATAGTGATACGCCTGAAATTGTGCACTGCCACACTGCCTGGTAATTAGATGGCGTGATTAGGGATACAAGTTATCAGTTAATTCATAAATCTTTAGTTGATTCACCTTATCGATTGATTAACGATTAGTTGGTAAGTGGTAATTTTTCTGAGAATCTGAATTTCCCTCAGTACAATACGGTCTTTCTATCTTGAACATATAAAAAGTTAATTACTGTTTTTGATATACTGAATAAAACATGAACATTATATTCCTCAATAATTTATTGTAGCATTTGCATTTTTTTTTACTACGGACAATGGCATTTTTTGTAGCTTAACAAATTTTGTACTGTATAGTATGTACTATGTGCTGGTAAATCTCAGTAAATTACAAATGTCATGATTTTTAATTAATTTTAAAAACTACTACCTGACATGGTTTGTTGACCCAGTGAGCAGACTCGGAGACCAAAGTAGATACAGTTATCTTTATTATAATAATGTGGAGTATGTGAATGTGTGGGTGTGTGTTCTTGCTGCAGCTGGGGGTAAGTAAGCAGAACGCCGTTCGACCTGGCAACCCTAGGGACAAACAGAGGCAGGATGGTTAGTGGCTTCACAGCTGAGAATGTGCTGGTTAATCTGCAGCTTACTGTTTGTAGAGATGTAGCGATGCTCAGGTTAGCACGGCGGCTATGGCCAGGAGGACAGTGTCCACAGAGCCCGTTGCCGCGTGTAGATGATGGAGGTGTAGTTTGTGAGAGGGTGAGATTCAGTCCACCACCACGGAGCTCCACCTGTGCACAGGGGACTGAAATGGAGATGGTGAGGGAAGGCTGAGGCTTACTTGCGTGGAGGAGAGTTTCCTTCCAAGCGCAGGCAGGTTGTTGGTGGACAGCAGGGAAGCAGTCAGGCTGAGGCTACGGTCTCTGGAATCAAAGAGGGCGTGCGTGGTCTTCATGGAGTAAGACAGACGACTCCACACGGATTCCAGGGCAGCGTGGATTATATAGCCCCAGCCGGGATGAGAAACAGGTGTGTGCGCAGCTGGAGAGGATAATCACATCCAAGCAGGCCATCACACTACCACTCATAAAATTTTTCTTATTTAGTTATATTATGAAAAATAACTCTGAAAGTTCTGATTTACTGAGATGCACTAGTAAAATGTTTTAACACGAAAATAAATTGTGAGCTGCTTTATCTGTTGCATGTTAAACATTATCACAGTACCCCGGCAGTCCAGGCAAAGGGCCTCCTTCTGTTGTCTGTTACTTCAGTGGTAGCTTGAGTTTGGTCTGATTTTGATTATTTGTTTATTTGACAGGGACAGTGCAATAAACATAGACAATTAATCAAATGACAATCAATCTGATGTGTTGCACAAAGAGTGTATAGCTATTAGCTAATTTGCAACTCTTGTCCCTGGATGGGCTTTAGAAAGGAGAAACAAGTAAAAAGAAGAAAGGAAAGGAAAAGATAAAAAATGAAAACAGAATAAACAATAACCACATACATCAATGCAAAAAAGATTATAAATACATTATAAATACACAATTATAAATATTATAAAGATTATAAATATTATAAATACACAATATAACAACCTGACTCACATTTGCCTATTTCAGGCCTCCCTCCCTTTGTCACTCACTATAAACAAACACATTCATTCCTTCCCTTCATTCACTCTCACCCTGCAGACAATCATTTCATATATGGGTACATTCTTGTTTATTTTTCAGCCAGTTTTTAACCTTTTTAGTGAATGTTTTAAAGTCCGTTATTATTTTAATTTCATTTGGCATTGTGTTCCAGATGTGACTGCCCTTTATAGAGAAAGCTGTTTGTCCAAATGTGGTTCTGCGGTGGAATATTTTACAGTTTTTGTTAACAGAACTCCTGGTGGCTCTGCTGCTGTCCTGTCTTTGGATGAAACCAGCAAGTGGCTCGGGCGCTGATTTATGGAAACATTTGAAAGTTAATTTCAGAAAACAGAGGTCAATGAAACTCTCAAAACTCAATAGATTGTATTTTTTTAAAATATAACAGTGATGCCACCTAATGGGCTTTTTGTCCAAGATTTTTAGAGTTCCCGTCTTACAGCGAGTTAAAGGCAGCAGAGATAGGTTTTTGCGCTTGTGTAGTCTTTTTCTTTGCTCCGGTCATTGTCTCTGCTATGTTAATTTGAACCAGGCAGTTGGCTCTTCAAGCTCGCGTGCTATTGAAACTTGTTTTGGCTTTCTGTTCTAACCCAGAAGGGCAAGGTTTTTTTTTTTCCTCTGCACAGTGCACGCGCTGTGAGGGCTTGCCATCTTCTTCTGCTTTTTCAGTTGAAATGTGGCAGTGGGTGACCGCATGCGCTCCTGCCTGGACGGCGACGCTATTACATTTCATAGAATAAGCTCCCATTGAAAAGGACTGCTGAGTTATCAATTAATGGAAGAGGCTTTAGTGTCATTGTACAGTTGTACAGTACAACGAAATTATGGGTGCTCCACCAGGCTACTGCGCAATAAAGTAAGGGAGAAGGATAGATAAAATACGGTTACAGAACACACGATTAAACACGTGACTGAAATAAAAATAGCCCAGAATTATGGAAATATACACAGGTATGGTAGTGGCTTCACGGATGGAACTATGTACATAAGAGTGTGGCGTGCAGAAGACACAATTAAACACACAATTGAGTAAAATGGCCCAAGGATTATGGAAAATATACATAGTGGTGGTTTCACGGATGGGTCAATATACATGAAAGTGCGGAGTGCAAAAACAGGTATGTTATTGTGATAATTAAAAAGGTCCTCAATTCTGGGCATGTGAGTATTCAGAGGGAGGGGGTGGGGCCTCTGACTGTTTACAGTTTGGCTGGCCCAGGGGAAGAAATTGTTTGTCAGTCTGGAGGTGTAGAACCTGATTCATCTGAACCGTCGTCCAGAGGGGAGCAGGTCAAACAGTTGGTGGGCGGGATGTGAGGGGTCTCCTGTGATGGCCTTGATCTTTCTGATACAGGAGGATCCTTCAAGGAGGGCAGAGGGCCACAGATTTTTTTTTTTGAGTGGTGTTGAAGACCCCAATGTACCACACACCCAGACAGTAGGTGAGCACGCTCTCCACTGAGCAGCGGTAGAAGGCCAGTAGCAGCTTCTGGTCCAAGTTGTTCTTCCTCAGGACATGGAGGAAGTGCAGCCGCTGCTGGACTTTCTTCACCAGGGCCTTGGTGTTGACATTCCAGGAGAGATCAGAGGAGGTATGGGTGCCCAGGAACCTGAAGGTGGGAACGGTTTCCACGTGGTCACCATTAATGGAGGGGCGGGGGGGTCTTATCTGTTCTTTCTGAAGTCTGGTATGAGTTCTTTGGTTTTTTGGACATTCAGTTTCAGGTTGTTAGCTTGGTACCACAGAAGCAGATTCTCTACCTCCGCCCTGCATGCCTTCTCATCGCAGTAAGCAATAAGCCCAACCAAGGTGGTACTGTCCGCATTCTTCACGATGATGGTGGTTTCGTGGGTTGGAATACAGTCAAATGTGTACAGGGAGTACAGTAGAGGGCTTAGCACGCAGCCCGGGGGGGGGGGGGCAGTGTTGAAAGACAGTGTGGAGGAGTGGTGGGGCCAAGTCACAATTTGTGGGCGGTTGGTGAGAAAGTTTTTTTTTTTTTTTTTTAAATCCAGGAGCAGATGGGGGCGGGGGAGATCTGGAGGAGGTGCAATTTATTGAACAGGATGTCTGGGATGATGGTGTTGAAAGCTGAGCTGTAGAGCATCCTCACATAGCTCCTTGGGTTCTCCAGGTGGCTCAGCGCTTTGTAGAGTGTGGTGGCGATGGCATCTTCCGTAGACCAGTTCTCCCTGTAGGCAAACTGGTGGGGGGGTTGAAGGAGGGGGGACGACAGTCCCTGATGTGCTGGGTAACCAGTCGCTCAAAACACTTCATGACAACAGTCGTGAATGCTATGGGTCTGTAGTCGAGTTGGGGGGGGGGGGTGAGCTCAAACCAGGTAAAGAAGCTGTTAAGCTCCTCTGCTAGAGTGAGGCTGCTGTCTGATGTTGGAGGGCACTGGCCCCTGTAGTTGGTGAGGGCCTGGATGCCTCTCCACATCTGTCTGGGGTTGTTGTCTGTGAGGAAGCTCTCCACCTTCCTCCTGTAGCCATTCTTAGTGTGTTTTATGCCTCTTCTCAGGTTGGCTCTGGCAGTGCTGTACAGAGAGCTGTCTCTCTGCCTGAAGGCTGAGTTGCGAACTCTGATCAGAGCGTGGACTTCACTGGTCATTCAGGGTTTATGGTTTGGAATGACCCAGATGGGTTTGGTGACTGTCACATTTTCTACACAGCATTTAATGTAGAAGAGGACAGACTCAGTGTAAAAGTCCAGGTCCTGCTGTTCAAAGATGTTCCAGTTTGTTCAGCTAAAACAGTCCTGTGGCTAGAGGAGAGTATTTTCAGGCTGGGCTTTAATTGTTTGTTTTTTTTTTTTTAATTTTTTGGGGGGGATCTCTTCCTAAGGGAGGTTTAAGCAGGTATTAGAAGCAGGGAGGTTCTGATTGTCCAAGGTGAGGGAGGGGGGTGGCTCTGTAGGCATGCTTAATGTTGCTGTAAACATGAGCCAGTGTTCTATCCCCTCTTGTGGGACACTTAACATGTTAATGGAATTTGGGGAGTACAGTCTTTAAGCATGCTTTGTTAAAATCCCGTGCAATAATGTGGAATGCATCAGGGTGATCTTTCTGTTGCCTGCTAGCAATGTGCTGGAGGTGGATGAATGCTAAGCTAACACTAGCATCTGGAGGGACATAAACAGCTGTTACAATTACTGCCATTAGCTTATGGGGTAGATAGAAGGGCCTACACAGAAAGGACATGGCCTCTAAGTCCGGTGAACAGTGGCTTTGAATTTTTCTGCTGTTATTACACCAAGTCTGAAGCATATAAACACAGAGCTCACCACCCTGCCCTTACCAGAATCGATGTTGTGGTCTAAACAGAGTGTAGTTCGGCCAGGTAATTCCACAGTGATGTTGGAATGACCGGGTGAAACCAAGACTCGGTCACAATCAGGGTGTCGGATGTAGCGATTGTAGGTGATCCCTGATCGCAGCTCATCCATTTTGTTGGCGAGGGATCTGGTGTTGGTGAGGAAAATTGGAGGTCACGGTGGTTTGGTGCGTTGTTTGTGCAGCTGGGCATGGAGGCCAGCCCTGCAGCCTTGTTTCTTTCTCTCTCAGCACCATCTGTGCCTCTTGCTGGGCCCGATAAAAATCCACAGAGTGCCCGGAGGTCTGGTGATCTCCTCAGGGGTCAGGTTCAGGTTACTTTATTTGTACCCGTAGGTAGATTGTTTTGCAGTCAGGTGACATCCATATTTACAAACCACAGTTACATTAAACATGAACACAAACACAGGCACACATGAAGCTGACTATAAACATGATAAAAGTGCTCAAGGCTCCACCAATCAGGACATAGGACAAAGAGATAAGAGAAAAAACAGAGATAAGAGTGAAGGGTCATATTAAAAAGTTAAAGACTAGTCAAAGAGGTTAAAAACTCAAAAGTCTAAAACCCAATAAAAGATTTAGAACCCAAATAAAAAACCTACAAAAATAAGTAAATATAAAATCAAATTAATAAATAGGTAACTAAATTATGTGCAATATATTGTTACATCTTGTTCAATTCTTTAACAGCAGCAGGAACAAAGCTGCTTTTGTAGCGCTGGGTTTTACTTTTTGGGACAGCAAACCTCTGTCTTTAGGGAAAAAGCTGAAAGTGGGTTAGTTAGTTAGTTAGTTAGTTAGTTAGTTAGTTAGCATAATACAAATGATAACAGGTGTGGATACCAGAGCAGGCAGGGGGAAACAATGATTACAGACTTGGGCCAGGTGGAAACAATGAGAGGGGAGAAGACGGGACTGAGAGCTGACAGACCCACTGCCCACAACAGAGCAAAAACCTGGAAGTGCTACTGACAGCTGTCACCCCGGAGAGAGAGCACAACAGTACGATACAAAGAACTAGAAAAGCACTCGGAGAGCGCAGACCTCCGCCAAGCGCCACAGTTCCCCCCCATACAGTGTTTGTGTGTACGTTTTCAGATTCTTTGACCATGAAAACATATGACTAGCAATTGGATTCACAATGATAGGATTAGTGGTTCAGTAGTAAAAGCATTACCTCCTTAGCGGAGGTAATAAACTGAAGTGTTGATGTTGTGTCCATGTCCTCCATCTGCAAACTCCCAGGCTGCGGACGTTGCAATTCATCACACAACCACGTACAACCCCAGGCCAATGGGTTATGCGAGCGTTTTCATAGATCAGTGAAAGCAGCACTCAGGGCTTCACTGACGGATGCAAATTGGGGAGACAGGTTGCCGTGGGTTTTATATCGGGGTTGCGCTCCTCGGCAAAGGAGGATTTGGAAGCTTCCCCGGCAGAGACCTTGTTTTTGCGCAGCCACTATGGCTGCCCGGGGAATTTCTGCCAAATAATCCGGCGCCGGACAGCTGCCCGTCTCAGCTTTTGCAACGTAGCGCAAACACAGGCACGCTGCCGGGCCCGGCCCACCACTGTTTTCTGCGTGCTTTTGTGCCTAAAACTTTGAAGAACGCGGAGTTTGTGTTTGTCAGACACGACAATCAGCGCCCTCCATTGGGCCTGCACACATGTTGAAAATGGCCGTATCGCACAATGTTAAAGAATCCTTTAAAAAATTCCTGTATGCAGACGGTGATCCGGATCATCCCCAAAATTTAATCAGTTCTTCCTTGTACCATTTCCAACAACGCCTGAAAGTTTCATCGAAATCTGTCCAAAACTTTTTGAATTATCTTGCTAACCAACAGACAGACAAACAGACAAACGCTGGCAAAAACATAACCTTCTGGCCTGTGGCCTGGCGGAGGTAATAAGATGTCGACAACTAAGGACTGAGAAATACATACAAACTAATACCAGATAAAAGAGCAATGAAACTATGATGACATAAACAAAGGGATGAGGAAAATAAAAACAATACGAGATATGCAGAAACCAAAGAACACAAAATACAACAAATATATACAAATACAGAAAAAAGGCAAAAAGACAGAGCACGACAGGATCCCCCCGTGCTCAGATCGTGACAAATACCACATCCCTGTTCTTTTACTGGCTAGTGTTCTTCTACTGGCTCTCCACGGGGGGGGGGTGTTGTCACCACTACTCTGCATCCTGTACACAAACATGTGTCGGAGCAGACATGACAACAGACACATTATAAAGTATGCTGATGATTCAGTTATTGTCAGTCTCCTCCAGGATGGTGAGAGTGGCCAAGGCCCAGTAGTTGATGATTTTGTTCACTGGTGTGAGGATTCCTACCTGCAGCTGAATACGACAAAAACTAAAGATGTGATTATTGGCTTTAGAAGGAAAACTCCCAGGCAAGAAGTCACTGTACTAAAAGGCCAGACCACTGAATGTGTAAAATCCTACAAATATCTTGGCACGATTATTGATAGTAATTTAAACTTTGAAGAGAACTGTGAAAGGGTGTGCAAAAAGGGTCAGTAACATTTGCATTGTTTAAGGAAACTTGCACGCTTCCAAATTGACCGAACCATAATGACAATGTTTTATCGGGCTTTTATTGAATCTGTTTTATCCTTTTCTTTAGTGTCATGGTTTGGTCAGATAAAACTGAAACAGAGGAAATCCTTGGATCAGGTAGTTAGATGGTCCAGTCGTTTGCTTGGTGAGTCAGAGCTGAGCCTGACATCCCTGTACACCAGACAAGTACAGAGGATGGCTACCTCCATTTTAAATGATGGCTCCCACCCTTTTTTTAAAAAATTTATTTATTACTTATTTTGTACCCGTAGGTAGATTTGTTTTGTAGTCTGGTGACAAGCCACCAGCTGCCGGTCGCTGCGTGCGCAAGCGCCCCGTATCCCTAACCTGCATGTTTTCGGATTGTGGGAGGAAACCGGAGCCCCCGGAGTAAACCCACGCAGCACAGGGAGAATATGCAAACTCCACACAGAAAGGTTCCAACCCCTGCCAGCCTGGGGATTCGAACCAGGAACCTTCTAGCTGTAAGGCAACAGTGCTAACCACTGCACCACCGTGCTGCCCACGGTGCCTTATTATGCCTTATGCCTATTTAAGACCCGCTGCTCCATGTATTCCTCGCTGCGGTCTTCACCTAACCAGGCTTAAGTTTGACATCCTCCTTTTCTCGTCTTTGTTACCGTGTCAGTCTCCCTGTAGCCTTATAGTTTTGTTGTGCACTTTGTACTTTATGTTTGTAATAAACCATCACAAACTCACAGTTCAGCGTGTGGGTCTCCTCTCTGTCCCAGAGGGGCATACATGACTGTATTGATTGCTAGAATAAGTGCTGGAGATGTCAGAGTTAAGTTGTCGGCCAATGCCTAGAAGTTCCTGACGACTGTAGTAGGGCTGCAGCTAACAACTATTTTACGGCTTGGTAATCACTCACTCTAATCGAAGATTTCTCGTGTAATCTGATTCTTTTTTTTAAAAGAAACTTGCATAGACTGACATTTGCGGAACTTTCTTTCCTAAAGCGCAGTAGTAATTGTACCAAACACTCGCGTTACATCATAAAGTTCCTTTTGCTAGCAGTTAGCATCTGTTAGCATCCACTAGCAGACGCATTAGCGTCCATTAGCATCCAGATGCTAATGGCAGTGCCTATACAGTGGTATGAAGAAGTGTTTGCCCCCTTCCTGATTTTTTCATTTTTTTGTATGTTTGTCACACTTAAATGTTTCAAATCATCAAACAAATTTAAATATTAGACAAAGATAACACAAGTAAACACAAAATGCAGTTTTTAATTGAAGGTGTTTATTATTAAGGGAAAAAAAAATCCAAACCTGCATGGGCCTATGTGAAAAAGTGATTGCCCCTAAAACTAATAACTGATTGGGCCACCCTTAGCAGCAACAACTGCAATCAAGTTTTTGCGATAACTGGCAATGAGTCTTTTACAGAGCTGTGGAGGCATTGTGGCCCACTCATCTTTGCAGAGTTGTTGTATTTCAGCCACATTGTATTTTGTATACTTTATTGATCCCCAGAGGGGAAATTGAGGGCATCCACCTGGATGGATGAAGCAGCCACGGTACGGTGCTATCCCTTAACCATTCACACACACACTCACACTAGGGCCACTTTAGAGTCTCCAGTTAACCTAACCTGCATGTTTTTGGCCTGTGGGAGGAAACCGGAGAAATCCCGGAGTAAACCCACGCAGATATGGGGAGAACATGCAAACTCCACACAGATCACTGTTGGTCAGGGGCTGGGATCGAACCAGGGATCCCATGGCCAAGGGTGAGTTGCTGTGCTGGCACAGTGCTAACCACTGCTCCACCGCACCGCCCATTGGAGGGTTTTTGAGCATGAACCGCCATTTTACGGTCATGCCACAGCATCTCAATCGGATTCAGGTCAGGATTTTGACTAGGCCACTCCAAAGTCTTCATTTTGTTTTTTCTTAAGCCATTCAGAGGTGGACTTGGTGGTGTGTTTTGGATCATTGTCCTGCTGCAGAACCCAAGTGCACATCAGCTTGAGGTCACAAACAGATGGACGGGCATTCTCCTTTAGGATTTTTTGGTAGACAGCAGAATTCATGGTTCCATTTACCACAGCAAGTCTTCCATGTCCTGAAGCTGCAAAACAGACCCAGACCATCACACTACCACCACCATATTTTACTGTTGGTATGATGTTCTTTTTCTGAAATGCTGTTACTTTTATGCCAGAGGTAATGGGACACACACCTTCCAAAAAGTTCCAACTTTTGTCTCGTCAGTCCACAGGGTATTTTCCCAAAAGCCTTGGGGATCATCAGGATGTTTTCTGGCAAAACTGAGACAAGCCTTTATGTTCTTTTTGCTCAGCAGTAGTTTTCGTCTTGGAACTCTGCTATGCAGGCCATTTTTACCCAGTCTCTTTCTTATGGTGGGGTCATGAACACTGACGGTAACTGAGGCAAGTGAGGCCCACAGTTCTTTGGATGTTGTTGTGGGGTCTTTTGTGACCTCTTGGATGAATCCTTGCTGTGCTCTTGGGGTAATTTTGGTCAGCCGGCCACTCATTGGGAGGTTCACCACTGTTCCATGTTCTCGCCATTTGTGGATAATGGCTCTCATTGTGGTTTGCTGGAGTCCCAAAGCTTTAGAAATGGCTTTATAACCTTTTCCTGACTGATAGATCTCATTTACTTTGTTTCTCATCTGTTCCTGAATTTCTTTGAATCGCAGCATGATGTCTAGCTTTTGAGGATCTTTTGGTCTACTTCCCTTTGTCAGGCAGGTCCTATTTAAGTGATTTCTTGATTGAGAACAGGTGTGGCAGTAATCAGGCCTGGGTGTGGCTAGAGAAATTGAACTCAGCTTTCTAAAGATGTGATAAATCACGGTTAATTTATTTTTTAAACGGGGGGACAATCACTTTTTCACATAAGGCCATGTAGGTTTGGATTTTTTTTTTTACCCTTAATAATAAACACCTTCATTTAAAAACTGCATTCTGTGTTTACTTGTGTTATCTTTGTCTAATATTTAAATTTGTTTGATGATCTGAAACATTTAATTGTGACAAACATACAAAAAATGAGAAATCAGGAAGGGGGCAAACACTTTTTCACACCACTGTCTGTTTTTTGGTCATATAAGCATAATTAGCGTAGCTGACTACATTCTATTCATCTTAAATTTGAATCTCAATCACGTACCTTGCCTCGGGTGCGCTGGCTGTGCATGATGTGGGATGCTTTCTGCCAAGACACTGTAACATCCAACGTAGCATACTAGTGCGCCGCTCAGCTTTACCATGTACACACTGCATAATGTTTTCCTTCAGTTTGAGATCGAAATGATTCCAGACTTGAGATACTTTTGTAATTTTAAAAACAATTTTCTTTATCTTTGCTGGCCCATCACTATGCCACTCTGACATGGCAGTGTTAAACAAATCTGCATTTTGTTTAGGTAGCGTGACCAGAAGAAGGTCGCACCAAAAGAAACTCATATAGACGGGACGTGCTAAATTAAACGACAAGTTGACGCTTAAATTTTGACTCAAGAATTTTTTGTAACCGAACTATTTGAGTATCCGTTGCAGCCCCACGCTGTAGGTAATTAGTCCGTCGCAGAAGGAAGACAAAAATAGGCAGGAAAAACACAGAAACAAGCGCAGTAGTCCGGAGCATCTAGCCGCAGCGTGTGGACGCGCAGCCATCTTGCTAAAAAGATTGACAACTAATTTAATTTAGTCAAATAAATTCTTATCGACAATCAAAAGTCAGTTAATTATTAACATTCCTAGGCATGATGCAAAACGTAAAAAGCAGACAATGCGCTGACAGAAACTAACAAAAACACTGGCATACGGCAGAAAGTCTGGTGGAAAAGTCTGCTGATTACCATCAAAATAGGGCCCTTAATGTTAATGGTCATTTACAACAAAGCTTGTATGTAGAGCTCCATTTGTTATTGTATTATTAAGAGCTCATTTGAGCTTGACCTTACATTGTGTTTTTCTTTTGGATTGTGAATTTGTCTTTTATGGTTCTCTGTTTTTGCTTCATCCTTGGCCAGTGGATGGCTGTCATTCCTGAGAGTTTTTTCTACTGAAGGTTTCTTCCTAAAGCGCTTTTTTCTTCTTCCCACTGTCACGTTGTGTTTACTTATAGCAGTTCAATTGATGTAGGGGTTTTAAATGATTGCTTTTACTGTTCTCTTCTTGTTAGCTCATCTGGGTTGGTAGACAAAGGGTTAAGCTTATGTGTTCACCTTGGCATCAAGGCATTGTGGGAAAATGTTCAGGTGTATGTTAAAGTTTTTATTGATGGGTGTTGTTCCAAGTAAATAGAAGGATCAAATTTTTATGGTGAATATAATTTGCATGTTGACATGGAACTTCACTTGAACTACATTTTGGACTCAGATAAAAGTGATAAGAGTGGAGCTGAAGTTTTTATGGATCACTGATGCTTACTAGTACATGGGATGTTGAGTGCATATGGTAGAAACACATTTGGTGAGCAGGTAAACATTTCTATATATTTTTATTAAATTTTGATCTTCTTTGATTTGCCAGTTTTTTATATTTTAAATTTATAATTTTAAATATATAACTGCACATACACTACCGTTCAAAAGTTTGGGGTCACCCAGACAATTATTTTGTGTTTTCCATGAAAAGTCACACTTATTTACCACTATGAGTTGTAAAATGAATAGAAAATATAGTCAAGACATTGACAAGGCTAGAAATAATGATTTGTATTTGAAATAATAATTTTTTCCTTCAAACTTTGCTTTCGTCAAAGAATCCTCCATTTGCAGCAATTACAGCATTGCAGACCTAACATGATTGATAGATAGATTTGTTTATTTGACAGGGACAGTGCAATAAACATAGACAATTAATCAATGACAATCAATCTGATGTGTTGCACAGAGTGTATAGCTATTAGCTAATTTGCAACTCTTGTCCCTGGATGGGCTTTAGAAAGGAGAAACAAGTAAAAAGAAAAAAAAAAAAGAAAAAAAAAAGGAAAGAAAAGGAATACACAATAACCACATACATCAATGCAAAAAACATAAATACATTATAAATACACAATTATAAATATTATAAATATTATAAATATTATTATATATTGCACAAGGGTTTTCTAATCATCCATTAGCCTTCTGACTCAATGAGCAAACACATTGTACCATTAGAACACTGGAGTGATAGTTGCTGGAAATGGGCCTCTATACACCTATGTAGCTATTGCACCAAAAACCAGACATTTGCAGCTAGAATAGTCATTTACCACATTAGCAATGTATAGAGTGTATTTCTGATTAGTTTAAAGTTATCTTCATTGAAAAAAAGTGCTTTTCTTTCAAAAATAAGGAAATTTCTAAGTGACCCCAAACTTTTGAACGGTAGTGTATGTATATTTATTTACTGCTTTGGCTAACCAGTTCTTATCTTATTATCTTATTTACTATTGCTCTGAGTGTTGCTATCCCTTTGTTGCTGCAATCATGGAATTTCCTCATTGTGGGACTACTAAACGCTTATCTTATCTTAAGATTTTCTTGTAAATGTAAGTTGTTCTTTAATAAAGTTGTGGGGTTTTTCTCATTTACGTTTTTTTCTAAGTTTACAGTAGGACTTGGAATCATCACTTGGATAATTAAATACATAGTCACATTAAGAGCTGACCCCAAATTAGTTGCAATAATGGACTTTTTATTAACTTAAACAAGTGCTTTCTTGAATGCAAAAGGTGTGTAGTGTCAATCGTTGCTCTAGATCAGGGCTATTCAATTACAAAATCAGGTGGGCCACAATTTGAAATCAAGACATATAGCTGGGCCGCACATGTTCAGCGATCTGTTGAACATGATAAATTTCAAACCAACACAGATCAATATGACGAAAAATATGCACTTTTTATTCATTGTCTTGGTTTTAAATGGGTGCTTAGCGCATGACAAATGCACATCAAAAGTGCATAAAAACACCTTAACAGTGTTGGGGTTGAGCAGAACTTGGAAATAGTAGAAATATTTTTTTCTCTTGAACAACAAATAAATAGAATGGGGGGGGGGAAATAAAATTCTGTAAATAGCCATTTTGGTCACATGTTACTCAGGCATATCTCAAAGTGCATAAAAAACTCAATGCGCACTGTTAGTAGCATTAATATGTGTTTCCCTTTTGAAATCAAAAGAAAACACATGACACTATTAAAGCCAGAATATGTTAATTTTAAACTATTTATTTCTTTTTTTTTAATTTTGCACAGTAACTTTGCATATGGAACTGACCATTTGAAGTATTGTACAACTGAGGCTTGAATGTTGGAACATTGGGCCAGTTGGGGTCCCACCCAGACGTCCTGTGTTTAGACTTCTTCGTGGTGTTATCCTTCTCTCCCTCCTCTGCTCTCACCTCTCCTGGACCCTCTGCCTGAACACTTTCCTCTCTTCTGTCTCATCTTGCCCTCTCTGAGCTCTGTCTAATTCAGGATCTCTCTCTGCCTATGGTGGTATACAAACAGGTTAAAAAATATCAAGTGTCATGTTTTGTTAAGTTAACCCCTTCCACAGCATGTGGGACACCATGTGGTGTATGGGACGGCACCTATCTGCGTTTCACTGACCCTCAGCCACACAGCTACTGTAAGTAGTGAAAGGTACCGGGGAGGGGGGAGGGGGGGGGGTGTCAGTCCTCTGGTAGTTCTGTGTGTTAACTTTCCTTTCCCCATTCTTTTATGCTGAGCACCAAGCTAGAAGATGGAAAGTGCCATTTTTATATGGTCTTTTGTATGACCCAGCCAGGATTTGAACCCACAACCTCCCAGTTGTGGAGTGTATGTTCTGTCAACTAGGCCACCACTCCGGTATCATGTTTTGTCCTGCAGGATTTTTTGTCATGGTTTACATAAACAGACTAAAATATGTGTATTTTTTGTATTTTTATTCTAGTGTTAAATTTTTTTTCCATTGAGAGAGCAGGGAAGCGGAAAAAAAAACATTCATAATAGTAATTTACTCATGTATACTTAAATTATATGATCAGAGGTGGGTATAGTAGCCAGAAATTCTACTCATGTAAAAGCAGTGCTTTGTCTACTTTTAATTATTAATTTCAATCAAAAATTTCTAGTTGAGTTAAGGGTACAAAGAGCACCCACTTCAAAACTTGAGTAATGACTTCAGTCTTGAAGGTTTGAGGTTTTTCTCAAAAATTTATAATGATTTTCTTATAGTTTTCTACTTTTCGCTGTAAATTTATCTAAGTTTGAAACCATTTTCCTCAAATTTGTAATTTTCTCTTGTAAAATTGACTTTTCTTGTACATTTGAGACTTTATAATAAATTTGTGCATTATGTTATGGCTAATTTTTGTCTATTTTTTAAAAATAAAATTACAGTTTTTTTTTAATAAATTTGAAACAGACTTTTTAATTTTTAATTTTAATTCTTTAATTTTAATTTTTAATTTTTTAAAAACTTTTTCCTTATAGCAATTTGCATTTTTGACCATAATTTTGAGGTGCCAGAACAGAACAGTAATTTAACTCTGTTTTCAACGAAAAAAAATAAAATTGTAATTAATGAAATAAATTAACTTAAATGACCAAAGATGCAGTTATTTCTGTTAGAATATTTTTATGTATTTATAGTTTTTGTTTAGAAATCTCCTCACCACCCGCACAGCAGGAAAAATCTCCCTTATTTTGAAATCCAAATGTT
The DNA here is from genome assembly GCA_020510985.1 of Pholidichthys leucotaenia. Lineage (NCBI taxonomy): Eukaryota > Metazoa > Chordata > Actinopteri > Cichliformes > Pholidichthyidae > Pholidichthys > Pholidichthys leucotaenia. The sequence continues at coordinate 296,208,144 of CM035846.1, forward strand.
GGCATGTTTAGTTTGTCTGAAGGCTGCTGACGGATTAAAGTCATTGATTTTGTGAATTTCAGTCATGTTAACTTGCCAAGTACATAATAATGAACATAAATTAGTTAATATTAAATAAGGTAAAGGTAAAAACATCTTTTTAATTCTTGTCTGAAATAAGAAAAACAAAAAACTAATAATTAAAAAGAAGACAAAATAAACCTATTCAAGTTCCTAACCACACCTTTTAGCTAAGTGACGCTTCCATTATTGCGCCCGTTACCAGCGGGTTAACCCTCTGAGTGTGTGAATTTGCGTGCCTCTAGTGGCAGAGCGTGGTGCTGTGCCTGTCATCTCACTCTGACATTTTTTTTCTCTCGGCGCCACACGAGTCGGCTGCCTTTTGCAACAGCGGCTCGATTCCGAGTCTTTTTCCCTTCCTCTCTCTTTTGATCCGTCTTTTTTTTTCACCCCACTTATATCACGGACACACAGATCGTCCTAAATGTCTCCTGAGCCGGTGGACGGAGCCACTGTCTATAGCAGGATACGATACAGCAGAGAACAGCTGCTAGCATTCAACCGCCACCCGGTCCCATTGGAAAAACTCGACATACCGAGAGAACTGAGGCGAAAACGCCGCGGCTGCCGGGCTGGAGTAAGGCGGAGGACAAAAAATATAAGGTACAGACCCTCCCTTCCATCTGTTGTCATGGGAAATGTACGGTCGATACTGGGAAAGTTAGATGAGCTAGCGGCTATCTCCCGTTATGATAGCACATACCGGGAGTGCTCTCTCCTTTTGTTTACTGAGACGTGGCTAACTGAACTAGCAGCAGATGCTAACATTGAGCTGGAGGGTTTTCACATGATACGAGCTGACCGAACACCAGACAGTGGCAAGGCTAGGGGCGGTGGAGTGATAATGTATGTTAACAACAACTGGTGCAGACCGGGACATATCACTGTTAAACAACGACACTGCAGCAAAGACATTGAGTTGCTAGCTGTTAGCATGAGGCCTACATATCTCCCGAGAGAACACTCACACGTGATCTGCATTGTTGTTTATGCAAATCCGACGGCGAACGCTGGGACAGCACGTGACGTCATCCATTCAGTAACCAGCAGGCTGCAGACAGAACACCCAGATGCTCTTCTCCTCATCTCAGGCGATTTCAACCATGTTTCACTGTCTCCCATTCTACCCACGTTCACCCAGTATGTCACATGCCACACTAGAGACAATAAAACACTGGATTTATTCTACGCAAACACTAAGGAGGCGTACACCTCATCACAACTCCCCCCACTCGGGAGATCGGATCACAACTTGGTTCATCTCCGGCCGGTGTACAAACCCCTAGTGCACAGACAACCTCCGGCCATGCACACTGTGGAGTTATGGTCTGAGGAGACAATGGACACCCTAAAGGGCTGTTTTGAAGCCACCGCCTGGAAGCAGCTCTGCGATCCACATGGTGAGGACATCGATGGCCTCATTCACACCTTCACGGGCTACCTCAGCTTCTGTGTGGACAAATCCGTTCCCACCAAGACCATACGGCGTCACTCAAACAACAAACCCTGGATCAACCCTGAGATAAAAACACTTCTGAGAGAGAAGAAGAGGATCTTCAGGTCAGGGAACAGGGAGATGCTGAAGTCCGTACAGAGGGAGCTGAGGAGAAAGATCAGAGAAGGCAAGGACAGCTTCAGGAAGAAGATGGAGGACAAGCTGCAACAGAGCGACATCAGCGGGGTCTGGAGAAACCTCAAAACCATCTCGGGGCTCCAGAATACCTCCCCCCAGGCCACAGGGGGCAGGGAGTGGGCGAACAACCTGAATCTGTTTTTCAATAGATTTGACCAACCGCCCTCCCCCCTGACTGCACAACAACCACTGCTGCCTCTAAAGAAATCAAGTCCTGCTGCCCACTCCCCACTCCACCAACACCCCCCCACTCCCAACACACAGCCCCCCATCCTGACCCTGACCAGGACCCAGGTGAGGACGGAGCTGAGGAAGATCAAGGCGAGGAAGGCGCCGGGACCGGACGGCATCAGCGCAAAGCTCCTCAAGTCCTGTGCAGACCAGCTGTGTGGGATTGTGACGTATATCTTCAACATGAGCCTGAAACTGGGGAGGGTACCACAGCTGTGGAAAACATCTTGTGTGGTACCTGTACCAAAAACTTCCCACCCCAAAGACCTGAACAGCTACAGACCGGTGGCCTTGACGTCCCACTTGATGAAGACCCTGGAGAGACTGCTCCTTGCTCACCTCCGCCCCCTGGTGGAACCAGCGATGGATCCACTCCAGTTCGCCTACCAGCATGGCATTGGGGTGGAGGATGCGGTGATCTTCCTCCTTCACCGTTCTCTGTCCCACCTGGAGAAGCCCGGGAATATGGTGAGGATCATGTTCTTTGACTTCTCCAGTGCTTTCAACACCATCCAACCGATGATCCTGAAGGACAAGCTGCTGCGCACAGGGGTGGACCAGCACCTGTCATCATGGATCCTGGACTACCTCACGAACCGGCCTCAGTTTGTGAGAACCCGGGACTGTGTGTCCGACACGATCATCAGTAGCACGGGGGCCCCCCCAGGGAACGGTGCTGGCTCCCTTCCTGTTCACTCTTTATACTGCGGACTTCTCACACAACACAACACACTGCCATCTACAGAAGTTCTCTGATGACTCTGCGATCGTTGGCCTCATCTCCAATGGAGATGAAGCTGAGTACAGAGGGCTTATCCAGGACTTCGTGGACTGGTGCCATCGGAACTGCCTCCAGATCAACGCGAGGAAAACTAAGGAGCTGGTGGTGGACTGCCGCAGGCATGGGCAGCCCCTCACAGTACCAGTAAATATACAGGGAACAGACATCGAGATGGTGACATCCTATAAGTACCTGGGTATTCATCTGAACAATAAACTAGACTGGTCACACAATACTGATGCACTCTACAAGAAGGGACAGCGCAGGCTGTTCCTGCTGAGGAGACTCAGGTCTTTTGGTGTACAAGGGGCGCTGCTGAAGTCATTCTATGACACGGTGGTGGCATCAGCCATCACTTTTGGAGTGGTCTGCTGGGGCAGTGGCATTACTGCAGCCGATAGGAAGAGACTGAACAAACTGATTAAGAAAGCTAGCTCTGTCCTGGGGCAGCGCCTTGATCCGATGGAGGAGATAGGAGAGAGAAGGACGGTGGCTAAACTGTCATCTCTGCTGGAGTCCGAGTTCCACCCTATGCAGGACATACTGAATGCACTGAGGAGCTCATTTAGCAGCAGACTACATCATCCCAGGTGCACAACCGAGAGGTTTCGTAGGTCCTTCCTACCAACGGCTGTCAGACTGTACAACCTAAGCAGGGCTGCTCGCAGAGATAGCAAAAAGACGTAACAAACTAATAGTTTTTTGAATGCAAAAGATGCAATAGACTTACACAATGGTCCCCTCCGGCATACAACTAGGAACATACCGGTCGCTATGGAGGGTGAGAATATGTATGGGCACATAATCATACCATGTAGGATAACTAAGTAGACGGTTATGCTGTTTCATTCCATCTAGCAACAATGCTCTGCACTGTGTGTGTTTATATATTTGCATATTTATTCCATCTAGCTACAATGCTCAGCACTGGGTGTGTTTATATATTTATATATCTACATATTATTCCATCTAGCTACATTGCTCCGCACTGTGTGTGTTTATATACTTGCATATTTATTCCACCTAGCTACAATGCTCCGTACTGTGGGTGTTTATATATTTACATATTTATTCCATCTAGCTACAATGCTCTGCACTGTGTGTTCATATATTCATATATTTATTCCATCCAGCTACAATGCTCTGCACTGTGTGTCTGTGTGTGTGTGTATATATATATATTTTATAGTAATACGTACATATGTTTATTAGCTGCTCTTGCTTGCTTGTTTTTTTTCTTGCCTTCTGATTGTTGCTCTGAGTGTTGCTATCCCTGTGCTGTTGCAATCCTGGAATTTCCCCGTTGTGGGACTAATAAAGGCTTATCTTATCTTATCTTATCTTATCTTACATCGCTGACTGCATTTGGGATTTGTACTGATTTGTACTGAGCTGCCAGTTTCAGAAGGTGGCAGACATGCGTTGGAGGACTCAATGGATGACACATAATATACCAAAGAAGAAGAACTCCTCATTTCCTTTTCCTGTATTCCCTTCTTTTAGCTCAGAAAGTTAATATGGCTGTGATCGGTCATCGTTACCGTCACTTAGACGGCTTTGTGCACGGAAAGTAGCCGCGGGATACAAGCGAAATTTATGTGGGATAATCATAAGACTTTGTAGATGTGGTAGAGAGCATAAATGACCGACAGGACGCAAAATAATGACCACGATGGGTAAAAACGCAGCGACCACGGCAGCAAGCGAGTCCCGTTAGCCACCGGTAAGTGACTTATTTCTGTGTTTTTTTAAATATTGTACTGATTTCTTGTTCATATACTTTGAAGATAAGATGATGAGATACCTCTGTACAAAAAAAACGGTGTCAAAAGACCGAACCATTCTTTGTGTAAATATGTCCAAAGTCCAGTTTCGACTGAGTTATGAGATTTACAGAGCTGCCGTGACATTATGCAAATTAGATGCATAAATTTATTCCTATCTGAAACTTTGGATCATATTTTACATCTTTCTAATTGACAGTAAGCCATTATCTCTTACCACTTTCAAGTTATAGCCTTGGAAGTCTGAACTATCTTATTGACAAAAATATTTGCCACTCTTGACCACTAGGGGTTATGTCACAATTCGGCGACAGACACACTCAAATGGTTAAAACCATGATAAATGCCTCCACTGCTTACATACCTCTTCTGCTATTTTTCATGTTTAAAGTACTTTAATAAGCCCATGTTTCTCTCAGACAGGGACGCTAGTGAGACACTCTATCAAGACTAGTATCTTGATACCATAGCTTTCAAGCTTTTTTCACCTTATTCAACCTCAAATCATTTCCCAAAGTAAAACTGTTGACATCTCTTTCATATAATAAAGTATTGTCGGGGCTTCATTTAAAGTGGAGACACATCTCTGCACACACAGAGGGTGGTGGGACAACATTGTTCGGAATTGATTCCTACTCCAGCTATGTTTATCTGACTCTGTGGAATCTTAAAAAGCAGCTGAAAACTTTTCTGTTTAAGGAGGCTTTCCTTTGAGTTTCAGTTCAACTCCTTTTTAATGGTAAGTCTGATATTTTCAAATTATTTTAATCTTTTTTTAACTCGTTTTTGTATTTTTTTTAAATTTTTATTTATCAAATTCCTTATATTCTATTTTATTGTACAGCGCTTTGTGACTGCATCTCTGAAAAGCGCTTCATAAACAAACATTACTTTTTCTCTTGCGCTGCACGCAAGCTCCATGCCAGTGTGTTTTTAGCTTAGTCGTTGCTAACGCTGCTCCGAAACGACATTTAAGCTATCTTCAAGCTAACTGCTTCCTAACTTTCAAAGCTGGCTGCAAATCTCGTGAGACAAGATATGACTTCCACAGACAATGGGCGCTTTTGTTCCATCTGGCTGCAAATCTCGTGAGACAAGCTAGGACTTCACTTGACTGGGTGTTTGCTTTGCACCATCTAGTGGACTGAAAATGCAATTGGTTGAATATCCAAGATGGTGTGCAATGTTTACGTGAATATATACGGCTCAGTACGCACAACCTCTTGTGGACAGCCTTTGAGTACTTCAGTGTACCAAACCACATCACACAGCTGGTCAAGAGCTACTTTCAGGATCTCTAGTTTTGTGTGACAGCCGAGAACAACAGCACAGCCTGGCAGCACCTGGAAAGGGGCATCATGGTAGGATGCACCATTTACCCCCTAGCATTCGTCATGGCAATGGAAGTAATCAAACGGGCATCCCGTTGGGTAGTGCGTGATGAGAGGACCAAGAGTGGCCTGCGTCTTCTGCCAATTAGAGCGTACATGAGTGATATGACCATCATCACAGCAACAAAACCATGCACTAGACACTTGCTGCAGAAACTCCAGGAGAACATCCAGTGGGCAAGAATGGAGTTTAAGCCAAGCAAATCTCACAGCATCTTCATTGTTAAAGGCCAACTAACAGGACTGCAGTTCCACATCAGGTTCAGGTTCAGGTTACTTTATTTGTGCCCGTAGGTAGATTTGTTCATCAGCGATGAACCAATCCTCACAGTCTTAGAGAAGCCCATCAAGAGCCTCAGACGATGGTATAACACAGACCTCAGAGATACCCAACAACTTGAACAGCTCTGGCAGGACACGGATAACGGCCTCAGGGAGATTAATAACACCGCACTTCCAGGGAAACTGAAGCTCTGGTGCCTCCAATTTGGGCTGCTGCCCAGACTCCTGTGGCCGTTGACCATGTATGAAGTTTCCCTAACCCATGCTGAGCATCTGGAAAGGCTAGTGAGCTCTTATGTGAGAAAGTGGCTTGGCCTCCCAAAATGTCTCAGCAGCATTGGACTCTACAGCGATGGAGCCCTGTCGCTGCCATTGTCTAGCCTGGTTGAGGAATTCAAATGTGCCAAGGTGAGGCTGGACATGTCGCTCACCAACTCGCGGGATCCTGTAGTAAGAGGTGCTGCTCCTACCCTGGCAACAGGGAAGAAGTGGACCCCAAACATGGCTGTACTACAGGCCAAATCTGCGCTCCTCCATCGTGATGTGGTGGGCCACGTCCAACAAAGCAGAGGAGGCCTTGGCTTTGGAACAGTGACACCTCTCTGGCAAAAGGCATCTCCAGCCGAACGCCGAACTGTGGTGGTAGAGAAGGTGTGTCAACAGGAGGAAGCAGCCAGAAGGGCCAGAGCCATAGCACAAGCCAAACAGGGTTGATGGGCGAGGTGAGAGGGTGTCGAAAAGAGGAAAATCACATGGTGAGAACTCTGGGGCATGGTATCCAACAGGCTGACCTTCATACACTACACTACATATGATGTGCTGCCCTCTTCCACAAATCTGCAGCTGTGGCTTGGAAAGGATCCATCTTGCCCTCTGTGTACAGCCCCAGCAACACTCAAGCACATCTTGGTTGGTTGCAGGACTAGCCTCACTCAAGGTAGGTACACGTGGAGACACAACCAGGTCCTCAGGTGTCTAGCTGATAAATGTGAGTGCAAGAGAGTATCCATCAACTCCCAACCTTTCAACAACCAGGATGGGCGCCGGCACCTACCATCTTTTGTTCAAGTGGGGGCTAAGCTGAGAACCAGTCCCTCACTCCCTGATCTGGGTCCACTGAATGCAGCCAGGGATTAGCAGATGCGAGCTGACTTGGATCAAAGGCTCATTTTCCCTCTGGAGATTGCAACGACCACCCTGCGACCAGATCTCGTCCTCTGGTCTAATTCATCTCAGCTTGCCTATATTATTGAGTTGACAGTACCCTGGGAGGATGCTGTCGAGGAAGTTTATGAGTGTCAGAAGCTGCGGTATTCCAACTTAGCAGCTGAGGCAGAGGACAGAGGTTGGAAGATAAAGGTGCACCCAGTGCAGGTGGGATGCAAGGACTTTGTAGCCACAACAACTGCAAAGCTGCTCAGGGAGATTGGGATCAGGGGACGGGATCACAGACGGGCAATCAAAGAGCTGGCTGACACCTCCGAGAGGACCAGTCACTGGCTGTGGATGAAAAGGAGTAACATCATCTGGGCTTCTAGGGCAAACAGCTAAACCACAGGGGACACACCCAGGTTTGATCAACCTGTGGTGGATCTGCCTCGGTGGAGGGTGTCACATCAAAGGATTCCAGCATCAGAGCTACAATTTTTAATTGTCAACATCAAAGGATTCTGGCATTTAATAGTTTGTCTATGACATCCTATAGGATGTCTATGGTATCATATAGTCTGTTTAAGACATCACCATTTCCTATGATCTATAGGCTATCAAGAACTGGTCGACACCACCGAGAGGACCAGTTGCTGGTTGGGAAGGAAAAGGAGTGATGCCATCTGGGCTTTTAAGACAAACAGCTAAACCGCAGGACACACACCCAGACTTGATCAACCTGTGGTGAGCCTGCCTCAGTGGAGGGTGTCTTGTGATAAATGGCCGAAACACCCTGTGATGCTGAGGTACACAACTGACGATGTGTCCCGGCGGTGAAGCCTTATAGCAGCCATCTTTCAAGAACACCCCACGGACTCAGAAGTGGTGCAAACATCAGGGATTGTACCAGCTAGTCCTTTCATTGAACCGTATAGTTAATAAAAGATTGATACATGCATTTAGGGATTGGTGGATCATCGTTAGTGTCAAGTATTGTGATCCATCACTGAGTCAATCTTTTGTCCCACCCCTACTAAATGGTTTGCGATTTGTTGCATTTCCGCATTATTTCACCTCTGCTTTGGGGGTCTCGCATGCGGATTTGGTTTTGTTGGGCTCTTTGCTGTCTTCACAGTTCTTTAATTCGAGATGCTGCCTACTTTCAGGCTTAGCAGCACCATCGACTGCAGACAGTGGGAATAAAATTAGAAGAAGAAGAAGCTAATTTTATTGTCATTCAATCCATACAGCCAATCATGTACAGTAGAACGAAATTACGTTTCTCCTATCTGCAATGTTTATCATATCTAGAATCAGAGGGGCTGCTGCCATGGAAGGCACCGCCACAAACAACTTTTCCTTCCCCCATTCTATTACGCTGAGCACCTTGCTACAAGACAGGCAGTACCATTTTTATATGGTCTTTGGTATGACCCGGCCGGGACTTGTGCTCTGTCAACTAGGCTACCACTCCGGTGGTGTTAAGAAATAATGTATTCTGTTCCTCTGTATTGTTGATCGAAGTCTGTATTTTATTTTGAAAAATTATCAAATATTCTTTTGCTTCCTCTGCATAACTTCCTGTCTGTTGTGTCTGTTTTTGCATATGGACGCACACCCCTGTGTCTCATCAGTAGGCTAATTAGCCCTCCCACCTCTGCTGCCAGTCCACAACAGTTTTTTTTTTTCCTTTTTAACTTGTTAGCAGTCCATGAAGCAAAAAAGGTTGGGGACCAATGTTCTATGCCACAGGAAGGCTATGCCTAACCTGTGCCATGCCCAGGCCCCCAAGAGTGGGAGCTGACTGAACGGTGGGAGCAGGACTCTGTGTCACAGTGAGTCTACTTTTGGAAGCCTTCTGATGGGTGCCTCATTGGAGGAACAATGGGAAACTTGCTGGTTGGGACAGGAGAACCTCGATCAGTGAAAGGTAACTGAAAAATTGCAGGGAGCTGGCCCACTGCAGGCAAATACTATTGAAGTTAACCATTACCATGGACTCTGCTAGCAGAGAACTGAAAGGTGAAAGAGAAGGGGGGTGACAGCGGGTATTTGGAGGTGTGGCCAAGCTGCAGCTTTGGTTTGTTTGGACAGAGGGGCTCTAGTGCAACATAAGGATAAGGATAAGCCATCTTTATTGTCATTCAATCAGTACAGCCAATCATGTACAGTAGAACGAAATTATGTTTCTCTTATCCACAATGTTAATCACACACATATATAGAATCAGAGGGGTCGCTGCCATGCAAGGAACCGCCACAAATTTCCCTCCTCCATTCCATTATTGCTGAGCACCAAGCTGGACGGCAGGAAGTTCCGCTTTTATATGGTCTTCGGCATGACCCGGCCTGGATCATCCAGTGATGGCTAAAAATTCTGACTGTCCTTGTAGAATGTAGTGATGGTAGGGCTGGGCAATAGCTCAAAAATGTATCGCAATATAATTTTTCTATATTGCGATACACAGTGAATACAAGTACACTAAATACATATCGTGATATGTATTTTGTGTACTCGTATTCATTTCACTTATAAAAAAGCAGAATAATAAAATAAAATGAAAACGTCAGAGAAAATTCTTCATAACAATATGTAACTGAGCAAAGTGTCTTTTTTCCTTTGCTTAACAGAACTTACATTATCAAGTAATCAAGTTTATCCACATGGGTAGAAATGTTTCAGTTTACAAAACAATACTTGGCAGTCTAATAAGTGGCAGAAGTATAATTTGTTGATATTTTGGGGGGGTTTTGTGTCCACATTTCATCAGTTCTTTATTTGGTGAGCCACTCACTCTTATTTTGAAGGGTTGCTACTTTTATTCTGTTATCTTTCTTTTTATCTTTGCTCGTTGTAGTGTAGTGCATGCGCTGCCTAGGGAGGCGGGGCAGCTGTGCTGAGCCCTGCTCAGCAGCGGTGGTTGGGGTGAGCATGAAGTCACTGCTTATATTACCGTGACAAATACTCAAATATACATGATACATTCATTTTATGCATCGTGGGCGGCCAAATGTATTGATACAACAAATATAGTCGGTATATCACCCAGCCTTATAGTGATGGTTACTAAACAGTGGGGATTTGAACTGATAGTTATAAGTTCTAACAAAAAACACGCTCATATTACAAGAGTATACAGTATTATGGTGCAGTCATTCTCAACCAGCTTTCCATCATGGTGTATATATTGTATGTAGTTATTTATTAACAATCAAAATTATCTGACAAATAATTGAAACTAAATCTCGTGCAATAGTTTACCTTTCAACACAATCCTAAATGTATGGCTGTGAACTGGTCATGGCTGAGGGGTGGAAATTTCAAGTAGGGAACATTGCGTTCCTTACATAAAGAGAGATCTGTGTTTGAAAATAGTTGATAGTGTGTGTACAGCTGTTCTATTATGTCACTTTAGTGACATGACCAAGCTTGTAAAAAATCAGCTGTTATTAGATTACTTAGCAACAGCCCCAAGTTGCCAGCAGTGTCTTTATGACTTTGGGTGTAACTGCATTGAGGATGTGGTTTCCAGAGTCCGAGGAAAGCCTCTAAAGATTAAGATGTGTGTTTGTTAGCACAAAATTACCTCACCACCATCACCAAGCTCATATTAATATGATGCTCTTCTACAGATACATTATTCATAGGGTACAATATAGAGAATATTGTGCAGTAAAGAAAAGTGTGATTTGATGTTTTATTCATAGTGTTGTGCCATAAGAAGATAGAGAGTGGTGTGGGGAATAATAATTTATGGCTTTATTACTGAATCGCCATCGCTTCCATAAAGCCAGGTTGTTATGATGAATGTGACCAATTTCAGTCCAGTGTGACCCTCATCTTTGTCATTTTGTCCTTAAGCCTGAAGAAGTGCTTTCACACACAGACACACACTCGATCACATCACACAGAAACACACTGTGTGATGTGGCAGTTTGTTTCTGTATTTTGTGTGCTTGGCAAAACCTTTTCTTGTTGTAAGGTGTAACATACCAGGCTCCAGCCCAGTCTCACCAAAAAGTAGTGTAAATAATGATTTGCATGTACAGTATGTGTGTGTGTTGAGAGTCATAGAAACGACATATGTTGGGGGTTTTGAAAATGAGTGAGAGGAGCTCCTAACTAACCATTCCTTTAGCCGTAACCACTGCAAAAATTTGTAAAAGTGAAAAGCCAACGGCAGTGAATGTGAACCCGGGCTTGTTGAGTAACAGAACTGTGATTTTATTTTGCTGTCCACCATCCCCCATCCTCTTCTGTGTCATAATTCAGCACTGTGTGGTGCATTTGCAAACAGCCATTTTTGGGGTGTAGGTTTTTGTAGCACAAATGGTACAAGGTTTTCTTGATTGTTTGTTTTGGTCATTTTTAGTATAAATAGTACATTTATTAATGGATGGAAAGTGTTTAAGCTAATGATTTGCAGCTAATGATTATTTTGGTAGTTGACTAATAGCTATTTTTTTGATTAGTCGACTAATCACGATTATTTTTCTCATGTCCGCCATCTCTGCTTCCTGTTTACCTCACTCACTGTTTAAGCCTGCACACCTGGGAAAACCACCTTGTCAGTCCCTGCTTTAATATAACATTTTATAAGCAGTTTCCAGAGCTAAATGAAATTACCCATGAAACACACATTTGAAACTGAAGGTTGTATGAATATAATATAACTGAAGGTTATATATCAGTTTATCACAGGCAGCATAATGCCTAATGTCAATTAAACAATTGATTAAATATCTTACAACTGAATTACTGATCTGCTCCAACCCACAAACTAACATTAGGTGGAAGTTTTCTATAACTGCATTTTTAACAATATAATTCAGAAGGAAAAACCTTTATATTCAGTATTCACTTCACTTGAGTGATATTTCAAGCTGTTTGATTTAATTTTGATGATGATGGTTGTAGGTTTTTACTTATTAAATTACAAATTGGGATATTCTAATTAACCCAGATGCCCTAATATTCAGAATGAGGGCTAATATTAATGAAGATGAAAAAGAAATGGCGACTCCTATAATTCAGTCATTTACTGCATTCAACACATTAGCCATGACTTAAATGGCTCAGCCCTCAGTAACCAGAGAGCTTATTGTCAAACAGGTAAGCTAACACAAACAGCACGTACTAACAGTATTGTCATTTTTCTAAAGCTTGAAACAGTTGGCCATTGAAAATAGGCGGCACTAACTTTCTTTACTCGCTGAAACGTACCAAGCAGAAGCAGCCGTTAATGGTGCAGCTCCCGGGTGCCGTTGTTTCAGATGCCCGTGCATCACTATAGCGCTGCCATGATAGGAAAGGTCTTCCTTGCAAAGTCTGCATTTTACTTGTTTAGGGTTTTTTTTTGTTTGTTTGTTTTGTTTTCTGTGAAATGTTCTCATACTACAGAAAGTTTGGGTCTGCTTTTTTTAGCTCTGCTTTCTTTCTACGTGTTTATCCTTCCGCTTCACCATGCTGTGGTCTTCTTCTTTTTCTCTGGAAATTGTTCACGCATGCTGGACAACAGAGGCACTACTGCCCGCAACAGTTCCGGTTGTGTGTTGCAGTTACAGCTGAACTTTCCCGCAGCATGCATATAAACTTTATAATTAAACGATTTATCTACAATAAAATCTTTGTCAACAAATTTTTATTGTTGACGTTATCAACAGCGTCGATAAACTTGCATACCTACTAGGGATGCAAGTTATCAATTAATTCATTAATTGTTAATTGATTCACCTTATCGATTGATTAATGATTAATTGAAAAGTGCTGTTTTTCCTGAGAATTTGAATTTCCATTGGTACATTATGGTCTATAACATAAAAAGCCAATTATTGTTTGATATCTATCTATAAATGCAGCACATCTCTGTCTGTCTGTGTGCTTGTTCCTAACATACTGAATCTCTCAAACCGTTCATCAGACTGACCCCAGATTTTATAAGTGATTTGCTGAGGTTCCCCAAGTATGGAGTTGTTCAGTCAAAATATGTAATTTTTATCAATAAAAGTTTAGTCATCGCTCTCTTCTCATGCTTTGGCTTCTAGAAGTGTGGGCGGGGTTTCGGATTGACTGCATACTGATTGGACAATGCACAGCATCATGGCATCAGTAACCACAGCGCTCCATGAGCAAAACAAGGAAGCGAAAGCAACAAATTTGACTAGAAAAAGGTAATACTGAATATTTAATACTTAAAAAATAACACCATAAAGTTGCCGTGATTGTGTAGGTCTAAAAAATAATTCGGCATATGTGGAGAACACGAGGTGCGTGAGCAGACTGGGCGGAACGTTAGCGGGGACCCGGGTCTGACAAAGAACACCAGTGTATCCAACACAGGACATGTTGTGAGAAGCAGTGGCCCCACCGGGTAGACCACGGTCCTTTGCGTGGAAGTACGCCTAGCCTGCCCAGTCAGTGGTAGACAGGAGTCCCAACTGCTGCTTCACCCGTGTGGTACCACTGTACTTTTCAGGACCGCAAGTCCCCCCTCCCACACAAGTATCTAAAAATTAAAAACTTAATAATCATACTGCCATGATTGTGGAGCGGAAGGGCCAAACAGGACACAAAAATGTCCAAATAATGACATAAATCATTTTTAGTTAAATATTTACTGACAAATGATCAGCACTGATGCAACGGTTACAGTCAAACGGGTCCTTCTGCTGTGTATAATAGTGTTGGGTGTTTTGTAGTTAATTCGATTGTTTACAGTTTTAAAACCCTTTTAATAACAAAATATTGCTATAATATAAAATGATGCACTACAGTGGATCTCAAATATTTGTTAACATGTCTTGTTATAGTTGACACTATCTTCAAGTGAAAATTCACTGAAAAGATTAAACTACTGGAAAGAAGATCTGCAAATTGAAATTTCAGAGGAACAATGGGAATTGGCTTGTACAGAAGCTCAAACCAAATCAATAAATGCACGCCTTAAATTGATACATTTCAAATGGTTAATGCGGATGTATGTTACACTGGAGGAGTTAAATAAATATAACAAAAATATACCAGATACATGCACAAAATGCATGGAAAGTAAAGGAACTCTATTTCATTGTGTATGGGAATGTAGATTAATAAGAATGTTTTGGGAAGAGGTGAGGGTAACAATTGAAAAAATAATCTCAAAACAAATCATATTGAATCCTAAATTGTTTTTGTTGGGTCTGTACCCAGAAAAGCATAATTTTAATAAAAGTGAAAGAACATTCATAGACCTCAGTTTGCTTCATGCCAAAAAATGTATTGCACTATTATGGAAAAAGACTCATAGACCAGATGTGACTCAGTGGTTAAGACAGATGTTAACAAACCTTCCATTAGAAAGAATAACATATATACTGAAATCAAAGGAAATTGTGTTTGAGAATATATGGAGACCTCTTATTGATTATGTAAAAAATTTAAACATAACTTTTGAAGAAGAAGGTGAATGATGTGTGTGGACCTTGTAAATTCCAAACTGGTGAACATAATATGTATACTTATGTATTGGATTGTCTAGACTAAACAGAGGAGCATTGTTGAAGATTTGATTTTGTTGGTGGTTGTTGGTGTTTTTAGTGCATCCTTTTTTTTTTTTTTTTTTTTTTTTTTTTGTAGTACTTTAGTGTTAGTGTTTGATTGTTTGTATCATGTTTGTTAAAAAAAAAAGGTTCAATAAAGATATTGTGGAAAAAAAACATGTCTTGTTATAGTACTGCATGAGTTTATTGACGATATCCTGTAAACTACACGTATAAACTAAAACAATTAAAATTGTGATCCTATAATGGTGGTCCTATAATGATGGTCCTATCTACAATGTTAATCACACCTAGAATCAGAGGGGTCGTTCCCATGCAAGGCGCCGCCACAAACAACAATAATGCTCTCAGTCTTCCTCTCATCACATACCTGGCTCCCCAAGACTGTGGTAACTGTCGGTTGTGATGAAGCCAAACCAGTCGCTCCTTGCAGCACGGCTGAGTGTGAGTTCTTTAGGTGGTAACTTAGGGAACTGGTTGAGCTGTTGTATTTCAATGTAGTACCACATAAAGTGTGCATTTAGCTTCGTTGTTAGGGTTTACCAGTTTAAAATGATCTCATACTGCACTCCGTTTAGACCTCTTCATTTTCTCGAGTGACTTACGTCAGGTGTGGTAGAGATTAGGCTATAGTGCTCTCGCCAGGACTGGCGATGCCACTACATTTAATGAAAATAAACTGTTGAACAAAATAGCACCGCTTTTAATTAATTGATAACTAATTTAATTTAATCGACTGAATTCTTATCAACAATTAATCGAAAGTCAATTAATCATTAACATCCCTAGTACCTACCTTGTTACAGAAGTCCTGGTTTGGTTCATTTTTGTTACAATAAGGGAAAATTTTTGTTAAAAAATGCAATTGTTTGACTTCTATGAAGAACTTTTGTAAACCTCAGTGAACTATTTCATTTTATTTTAGGTGAAACATAAATAAAGCAGTAACAGAATACAGTTGTAAAATATAAATTTTCCAATAAATAAGTTGAAGTTTCTGTGTCTGTGCATCTTTTTCTGTATCCCCTCTCCCCTCAGCCAGCCCTACAGTTGAAAGTGCTACGAGGCCACTCTTGTTGTGAATATGCACTGTATAAAGTTGAATTAAATAAATTAACAAAATATCAAACTCACTTAATGACCATAAACTCTGTCATTGATGAACACTGTTAACTTATGGTTGTACTCAAAGTACAGTATATCAAGTCCCCCTTTCTAAATATTTATTGTCAACATTTGAAAAAAATTGTTTAATTGAAAAAAGTTAAAAATGGAACACTAGTTAACATGCTCCACAAGCACGCATGTGAACCTTCGTTCCTTTCTTTGCTTGGTATGGTGGCTCACCACGCAGAAACCCTGATTGAAGTTTTGAAGATAATCAGATGCTTTATTTTTTCATAAATAGGCTGTAGTATAATTTGGCTGTTGATTTGATTGATACCAGTGTCAGTGGTAATAAATGTGCAAATCCATAATCATGGCGCACAGGTGTTATACCGGATACCACCCTCGCCACTACCCATATTTATAGAGGTATTCAGCAAAAACTGGCGTCTAGATAACTATGTAGAACCAGTTAACACTGTTAAAGACTCATCTTTTCTCCTGTTATTATTTTTATCTTTAAAAAAATCCAACAAAGTCAACTTTAGTGAGACTTGCATCACTTAAATGATCTTGAACTGAATATCAGAGGGGTTAGGATTGTTCATCCTCATGTTTCCAATATTCTGGCCATTTATGGACTAAAATAATTAATAATTAATTTATTCAGTCATTAAAATATTGTAACAATCAATGCATCACAGTCATAGGATAAATAAATGCACTGAATTGAGATAAAAGTAACTCTGTTTTAAACATCTGGCTGATGCCAGCACTCCTCCTAAAGGCTGTGAAAACGGCATCTTGTCCGCGTGACTCCTCGATGTCTACAATTTAAATCTCTGGCTCCACCAGTAAGCTACATGCAGTCATTGTCTGGTAACACTGTGGAGCACAACATCACACTAAGCAGCCGAGGCAGACAGAGGTGAGTGTAGAGGAAGAGGTAGATGCCACCTTATCGTGGTGGAGGGATTTGAGTGCCTGAATGATCCCAGGAGCTGTGCTGTTGGGGGCATCTTGCCCCTGGTAGGGTCTCCCAAGGCAAATTGCTCCTGAGTGAAGGGCCAGACCAAGAGCAGTTCATTTGATCTCCATTTAAAAAAAGCAACAACAACTTGCATTAAGGACCCATTGTACCCAAAGGAGGCATATGGGTCCACCCTCCAGTGGGCAAACCACCTACAGGAGGGATCATGGGGATCAAAGTGCTTTGTGAACTGGATGACAGTCTGTGTTTCTCTGCTTAGACTGCTGCTCCGGCAACCCGGACCCTGGGATAAGTAGTGTTGGATGGATGGATAAAGAAATTTTTATCATATTTTTATTTACATTTATTTTCATTCCAGTTTTTTAGTACTGCTTTTAATTATCTTATTCACTTTATGTTTACATGGTTAAGGAATAAATGAACGCTTGTCTGAAAAAAATTACTTGATGGGTAAATGAATCAGTGAAAATTACCTTAAAGCTGAGAAAGCCGTAGCACTGGATGGGAGGGACTAAGCAGCTAAAAATCATTTATGTTGCACCAGAATTAGTTACACTAATTGTTAACTCCATCAGTGTACACTAAATTCACTCTGAACATATTGCTAGCAATAATCTGAAAGTTTGTACCCACAGGGATGTTTTGCTACATTTCATCCCAGTGGTGAATGTTTATAGGAAAGCCTTACATGAACCTTAAATAATTGACAGCTATCATGTTTGCTTATGGACTGTCTACTCTTGGATTTCAAATTGTATTAAACATTTTTCTTTGCCTGCAAACTTTGTATTTTGTGACAGTACAGCAAAACATGTTTGTGAAAATATTTGACTAGAGAAATAAGACGTTAACTAGCTTAATCTCTCTTCCAATTGAGAGGCCTAGCTTTGAGATTTACGATGGATGTCCAATAGTTTGCATAAAGTATCCAGGGCTTAACTTATTATAAAAACAATGAGGTGCAGGCGACTCAGCGCAGTGTCTCTTGACATGCAACGCCTTTGAGGCCATACAAGCATCATAAATGAAAGGTGATGAGTTATGGCATCTAAAACCCCATCTGGCAGCTATGCTAAGCTCCAGTGCATTGATGTGCAACAGACCCTAATTAGCTAGTGACAGGGAGAGTCCGCCATTGACCCTGCTGCCCCAGGCGCCGGCTAACATTTAGTCCTTTAGGAGGAAATATAGAACAGTAAAACTTATTAATTAATGGTAAAAGTAATTAATGATAAAAAACATTAAAACAAATGATAAAGTAAAGATGATAGTAAGGATATATGTCATTGCTGCATATGTCATTCCAGCTTGTTTAAAAACAAAACATAAAAGATGAAAATAAAAAAATAATAAAATATAGAAACAGAAATAAAAGTAACATAAGATAAAATAATGTTTCAAACTTCATAAATGTATTTAGTACCTTTCAACTTTGCATCATGATCATGCAACTTCTTTCGGTTTTTCTGCTTGTCAGTCATACTTTTACTCTGTATTTGGGTCATGGAGAGACACTTTGAGCTCACACTGTTTGTTCATCATCCCCATCATCCTCTGCAACTGCTCCATGGTACAGCGCTAAATTAACAAGCACAAGTCTCATCATCATGTTACGGATGCAGGAAATGACACAAGAAAATACCAGAAATATCACAAAAATCATTAACAAGTTCATGATGAGACCTCTCCATGACGAGAATAACCATCTTAACCAGGTACTGTATGTTCATCAGTGACATTGTCCTTGGCAATGGCAGCCTGCAAAGCAGTCAAATGCTGTATGGCTGAGGCAATCACGTGACCATCTGCATAATTTTCAGGGCTAATAATCCCCCACAATTCCACGCAAACACCCTCGGGTGGCAGTTATTTGATCAAGAACCATCCTATTTTGGGCCAACATAAGGCTAAGAGCTGTTAACTCCTCATTTATACCAGAGAAAGCAGACAAAGAAAAATTCACAAATGAGTGTAGTCTATAACTAGGTGTTTCAATGCATAAGGTATTCTTAGCCACTCCCACCAAAGGGAACAAGGAATTAAGTACCTCCTGCCCCATGGTTTCTAACTTGAATTCTTCTGGCACATCTGTGCCCCAGATGGGCTCATGTGGTGGAAAAGAAACATCTCTCTTCACTCTGCCCACCTGTCCTGCCGACAATATGATGATATGGTCAGTCACCACCATGGGGGCATACAACCCTCCCCAGTTCATGGGCAGGTGTGAGTAGGCACGATGGCCACACAGCCACCAACCCCCTGTCACCATATATGTGCCATACTTGTAAGAATCACAAATTGCAGCACTGCAGAGCTCCTGCAGAGTGACATCGCCTTCCAGACTGACAATAAGGCTCTCCAGGACAGCTTTTGCCCACTACACTGGTCCAGCAAGTAGCAGTACAGGGGCGAGATGTACTATGTACCATTGCACACCTGGAAAATGATAAACTGGCCAGAGAGACATTTCCACACCCTTTTAGACAAAAGGAAAAATTCCCTGGCGAAGTTAATCTTGCCTCCACCGAGTAAGGGGTGTCATCGTGTCTCCGATGACTCAGTGGAGTCATAGACAATATGGCAGGTGTGGTTCAAGTTAATGCTTGCTGTACTATTTCCATACATAGCCTCTTGCAAGAAACAAACAGCTTCTGACAGTTCCATTGGTTTATCAGTAATAGATATTTGACCAGCTGAGAGTGGGAGCAAAGAACACACATAACAGTTTGAACGATTAGCTATTTTGGCTGGGTGGTTAGCATACTTCCACCACACATTACCAGCATAAACATGGTTATCATAGCCTGGTCCTTCTAGCCAGTCGTGATGCGTGTAACATACCTAGCCCTGTGATAAATAGGTAATGGTGTCCCTAAAAGTAACCAAATTAATAGTGTTTTCACAAGGATGATGATGATGAGGATGAAAAAACAGGTGGACCATTCACATCCTTCTGCTGTCAACCTTCTCTCTCTTGCATTTTCTCTCACCATGATAAGCAGCAGTTGTTTCGCTGAGCAGGCCATTGCTGGACGTCCGAGGGCGCCATCAGCCGAACACCCACACAGTGAAACAATGACTTGCTTGTATAGCTAAACAGTTAAACAGTAACTTGCTGAGAGTTTTGAATGGGGTAAAGTTTGCAATGTGTCAGGTGCACCCAAGAATCATGTCCTTCGACTTTCACAGCTGTTGGTGTCGCCAGGTTGACCTTGTGTGGTCCTTGCCAGGGAGCATCGACCCAGTTTTTCTTTTTGATGGCTTTGATGAGGACCAGATCTCCTGGTTTGGCTATGATGGGCGCATCCCATTTCTTGGGCGTTAGTGAGCATGTCATGTGATAGCTGTTCTGTCAGTGTTAAAAGAAGAGATGCTGCAGTGTGGTTTCCTATATGACCTTGTGCAGCTGCTTTTGTGGTGTTGTCTGCAAGTGGTTGCCCTTAGAGATTGGATCTGTGCCATTAGTGTGTGCGGCACATTTGCATATGGCCAATTTTGAGATCTTTTTGTTAGATTGGCTTTCCTGTTGATGCAATCATGCCTCTTTTTTTCCACTGTTGTGCAAAATGATGGATAGTAGAAAAAGCATATTGACTGTCAGTATATACTGTGAGTGCTGAGTGCTTTTCCCTGACCTAATTTACAAGCCTCAGTTAGAGCAACTAATTCAGTTGCTTGTGCAGAATAATGTGATGGGAGTTTTTGTGCCTGTAAAACGGTGTCATGGGTGACCACTGTGAAACCAGACAAGCTTGAACCAGTACAGTCACGTTTGGAGGCGCCGTCAACAAACGAATGTGAGATCAGAATCCTCCAAGGGTGTGTCCTGCAAATCAGGGTGTGGCAATGTTTCACTCTTGATTTCTGCCAAACAGTCATGAGGTTTTCCTTGTGTTGAAATTGGAACGTTCAATGGTTCGATGAGGCTGTGATAATAACACTGTCATGTACTGTATGCAAGGTGTCTGGATGGTGAGAGAGCTGATATTTTACTTTGTGACAAGATAACTGATACTGCATGTGTGACCTTTAGGGTCAAGGGATGAAAAATAACAAGCCCTGCCGAGGCCTGCACCGCCATAGAGGCAGCTATGACAGCCTGCAGACATGGTGGCACTGCCCCCACCACAGGGTCCAACCTTGTGGAACAAAATGCTATTGGATGCATTTTTGTATCACTTGGCCGGAGAAGGACTGACGTCATGTGTCCCTCTCTACTATCAACCATTTCCACAAATGGTTTTTGTTACTGGGGAGTGCCAGGAGGCCAGTGCTGACCAAAAGGCTTTTCATTTTAACAAAAGCCTCTGCTGCCTCAGATGTCCATTCAGTTTTGTCCACCTGAGCCATGAGTGTTTTGTAAATGAGATCAGATAAGAGTTGTACTTCAAATGAGTAATTTGCAATCCAAGAGTGACAATAATTTAAAGTACCCAGAACTGACATCATGTCTCTTTTTGTGATGGGTCCCTAAATATTTGACCTCTTTTTCCACAACTTTAATTTTTCCTTATTGACTTTGTGACCTGTTCTGCTAAAAAATCGCATCAAGGCAATGGTGCCTTGTTTGCGTGTTTCTTCATCAGGTGATGCCAGCAAGATGTCGCCAACCTAAAGGAGCAACTGGCTCCCACTAGTAAGAATAAACTGTGCCAAATTTGCTGACATTGCCTGTGAAAAAATAGTTGGTGATTCACAGTAACCTTGTGGTAACCTGGTGAATGTGTACCTTTTGTCTTCAAATGTGAACGCAAACCAAAACTCAGTGTTTCCTCTGGCTTAAAGATCTTGGCGTGGTGGCAACATATTTTTCGGGGGAGGGGGGGTGTCACATGGCATGATTGTAACAAGAATATGTTAATTTTACATTATTTATTTTTATTTTTAAAATTTTATACAGTAATATTGCATAATGGAACTCACTATTTGAAGTATTGAACGACCAAGGCTTGAATATTGGAATATTGGGCCAGTTGGTGTCCTACCCAGATGCCCTGTGTCTGGACTTTATACTGGTGTCATCTTTCGGTCCTTCCTCTGCTCTCACTCTCCTGGACCCTCTGCCTGAACACTTTCTTCTCCTTGGCTCTTTTCTTCTGTCTCATCTTTCCCTCTCTGAGCCCTGTCTATTTCAGGTTCTCTCTCTGTCTATGGTGGTATACAACCAGGTTAGAAAATACCAAGTGTCATGTTTTGTCCTGCAGGATTTTTTTTCATGGTTTCCATAAATAACTAAAATGTGTATTTTTTTTGTGTTTTTATTCTAGTGTTTCTTTTTTCCATTGACGAAGAAAAGGAAAGGCAAGGGAAAAAAAACCATTCATAATAGTAATTTACTCATTCATACTTAAATTATATGATCAGAGGTGGGTATAGTAGCCAGAAATTCTACTCATGTAAAAGCAGTACTATGAAATTAATAATTAATAGTAGACAACCAAAAAATTATAGTTAAGTGAACAAAGAGCATCATCATCATCATAGCAGTCTGTCGGGGGCGACAATGACTGTTTCATTTAGGTCTGATTGGATTCCTCCACGCAGCTCTGTCCTTCGCCCTCCGCTGCCAGGAACTCCTGGCCTTGTTAACCCAAGCGATGTCCGAGCTGGTATGAGTTGCTTTCTGACTGACCATTTCATGAAACTGCTTGCGAAGTGTTTGAGTACCACTAGCTTTTGCTGGACTAGCAGCACATTCTTGGCAGATAGAGGTATTATCAGTGGCAAGGACAGGCCAAGACAAACTGATCCACTTAAAAACTTGAGTAATGACTTCAGTCTTGAAGGTTTGAGGTTTTTCTCCAAAATTTATAACAATTTTCTTATTGTTTTCTACTTTTCTCTGTAAATTTATCTAAATTTGCTTCACTTTCCCTCAAATTTGTAATTTTCTCTAGTAAAATTATTACTTTTCTTGTACATTTGAGACTATTATAAATGTGGATTATTTTATGGCTAATTTTTTTTTTAATCTTTTTTTAATCCATCCATCCATCCATCCATCTTCTACCGCTTTTCCGGAGGTCCGGGTCACGGAGGCAGCAGTTCAAGCAGAGAAGCCCAGACTTCCCTCTCCCCAGCCACCTGCTCCAGCTCTTCAGAGGGGATACCAAGGCGTTCCCAGACCAGCTGGGAGACATAGTCTCTCCACCGAGTCCTGGGTCTGCCCCGGGGTCTCCTCCCAGTGGGACGTGCCTGAAACACCTCAAGTGGGAGGCGTCCAGGAGGCATCCTAATCAGATGCCCATACCACCTCAACTGACTCCTTTCAATGTGGAGGAGCAGCGGTTCTACTCTGAGCCTCTCCCAGATGACTGAGCTCCTCACCCTATCTCTGAGGGTGAGTCCAGCAATCCTACGGAGAAAGCTCATTTCAGCCGCTTGTATCCGCGATCTCGTTCTTTCGGTCATTACCCAAAGCTCGTGACCATAGGTGAGAGTAGGAACGTAGATTGACTGGTAAATCGACAGCTTTGCCTTAGAACTAAGCTCCCTCTTCACCACAACAGACCGGTACAACGTCCGCATCACTGCAGATGCTGCTCCAATCCGTCTGTCGATCTCTCGCTCCATTTTCCCCTCACTCGTGAACAAGACCCCAAGATACTTAAACTCCTCCACTTGGGGCAGGAGCCTGTCCCCAACCCGGAGAGGGCAATCCACCTTTTTCCGGCTGAGGACCATGGACTCGGACTTGGAGGTGCTGATTCTCATCCCAGCCGCTTCACACTCAGCGGCAAACCGTCCCAGCAAGAGCTGTAGGTCATTGCTGGATGAAGCCAACAGGACAACATCATCTGCAAACAACAGAGATGAGATCCTGTGGTCACCAAGCATGACACCCTCCATTCCCTGGCTGCGCCTAGAAATCCTGTCCATAAAAATCATGAACAGGATCGGTGACAAAGGGCAGCCCTGGCGGAGTCCAACTCTCACTGGGAATGACTCCGACCAAGTGTTGGCAATACGAACCAAACTCTCACAATGGTCGTACAGAGACCGAATAGCTCGTAACAACAAGCCCGATACCCCATACTCCTGAAGCACCCCCCACAAAAATCCACGAGGGACGCGGTCAAATGCCTTCTCCAAGTCCACAAAACACATGTAAACTGGTTGGGCAAACTCCCACGAACCCTCAAGAATTCTCGAGAGGGTAAAGAGCTGGTCCGATGTGCCACGGCCAGGACGAAAACCACATTGCTCCTCCTGAATCCGAGGTTCGACCAACGGCCGGACTCTCCTCTCCAGTACCTTGGCATAGACCTTCCCAGGGAGGCTGAGGAGTGTGATCCCTCTAAAGTTGGAGCACACCCTCCGGTCCCCTTTTTTGAAGAGAGGAACCACCACCCCGGTTTGCCATGCCAAAGGCACTGCCCCCGACCTCCACGCAATGTTGCAGAGGCGTGTCAACCATGACAACCCAACAACATCCAGGGCCTTGAGGTACTCAGGGCGAATCTCGTCCACCCCCGGGGCCCGGCCACCAAGGAGATTTTTAACCACCTTGGCGACCTCAGCCCCTGTGATAGGCGAGTCATCCCCCTCGTCCCCAAACCCTGCTTCCTCTGTGGAAGGCGTATCAGTGGGATTGAGGAGATCCTCGAAGTATTCCTTCCACCGCCCGACGATATCCCCAGTCGAAGTCAACAGTGTCCCATCCGCACCATACACAGTGCGGACGGGGAGCTGCTTTCCCCTCCTGAGCCACCGAACAGTTTGCCAGAATCTCTTTGAAGCCGACCGAAAGTCTTGTTCCATGGCCTCACCGAACTCCTCCCATACCCAGGTTTTTGCTTCAGCAACCACCCGAGCTGCACTCCGCTTGGCCTGCTGGTACACCTCAGCTGCTTCGGGAGTCCCACAAGCCAACCAAGCTTGATAGGACTCCTTCTTCAGCTTAATGGCCCCCCTCACCACTGGTGTCCACCACTTGGCTCGGGGGTTGCCACCACAAGATGCACCGACCACCTTGCGGCCGCAGCTCTGGGCCGCCGCTTCAACAACAGAGGTGGAGAACATGGCCCATTCAGACTCCATGTCTCCAGACTCCCTTGGAATGTGGTTGAAGTTCTTCCGGAGGTGGGAGTTGAAGACCTCCCGGACAGGGGCCTCAGCCAGACGCTCCCAGCACACCCTCACTATACGTTTGGGTCTACCAGGTCTGAATGGCCTTTTTTAATCCAATCCAACTTTATTTATAAAGCTTTTTAAAAACAGTGACAGTTGACACAGAGTACTGTACATCAACGATAAATAAAATGTAAAATCAATGAAATACAGCTATAGTACAAAACAGCACAAACAAAACAATAGTGATACAATAGAGACAATAAGAACAAATAAAATCAGTGTCTCAAACTGAGTCAAAAGCCAGAGAATAAAAATGGGTTTTAAGAGGAGTTTTAAAACTGGACAGTGAAGAGGTCTGTCTGATGGACAAAGGCAGATTATTATAAAATTGCTTTGTAATAAATTTGAAACAGAATGTAGCAGTTTTTTTTACTTTTTTCTTCATACAATTTAAACTTTTGACCATAATTTTGTAGAGCCAGAACAGAACAATAACTTTAACTCTGAATTCTAAGAAATGTAATTATTAAAATTATTTAAAGAAATAAATTAACTTAAATGACCAAATATGCAGTTATTTCTGTTATAATATTTCTATGTATTTATAGTTTTTTAGAAATCTCCTCACCACCCAGACAGCAGGAAAAACCTCCCTTATTTTGATATCCAAATGTTGGCACGTTTAGTTTGTCTGAAGGCTGCTGACGGATTAAAGTCAATGACTTCGTGAATTTTGGTCATCTTAACTTGCCAGGTACATAATAGGGAACATAACTTAATATTGTAGTGGCTGGGGAAATATATCCTCAGCAATTCATCAGTCCCCCTTGCCTTTCTCTTCATATGAAGCCGGCTGCATATGAATTCTAACCACATCTCTTAGCTAAGCGACTCTTCCATTATTGCTCCTGTTTCCAGCGGGTTAAAACCATGACAAATGCCTCCAGTGCTTACATACCTCTTCTGAATTTTTTTCCACGTTTAACCACTTGTGCTCCGTTGTTCCGCGGGCGGGCAAGTCTCTGCGTCCTAGGGCGCACGAGAGCGCACTCGTGCGCCCTCGGACGCATGACGCATGATAAGGATATTGATGGTGGTGATGTAGGTGGTGTGGCCTCCAAGCGCCACTGAAAAAAAAACCTGCAGACACAGCCGTGAACAGATTAGTTCATCTGATTGACCTCTCATTCGACTAATAAGAGCCTTGAATTGGGTTTCTGAAACCTTGAAGAACCAATGAATGAAAACCTAGGAAGGAGGACCCGTCTACTGTGAATGCAGGAGCCAGTTGAAGCACAGAAGTTCGGGCTGGGTGAAGAGATTTACTGTTGCAGCAGATGAAAACAAAGGACGCTGGATGAATCTGCTACAGACCCAGCAGCATGGAGAACACCCACAAGTGGGACCTGCACTCATTCCAGCAGAATAGACGTTTAGGATTCTCTTCCGTCATCATAGACCGACGGAGGCCGACGACAAAAGTCGTAAATCATTCGCCAAAACGGCAATAATGGAATTATGTTTTGATCGGGATCCACGAGCGGACCAGCGTCGCGTTCGTCTGACAATGGGGAAGAGAAGTTCGCCAGGACTCTGCTGCTGTGAAGAGGTAAGGTGTTATAAGCTAAATTATTATTTCTCCCTGAAAACTGTAATCCAAAAATGACTTTTGACCGATCGGTAAATTACAACTGTACGGCGCACGTACTTGTGCGTTTATCTGCAAATGAACGCACTTGTGCGTTTATCGGCACTTGTGCGCACTTGTGCGTTTATCGGCAAATGAACCGTTTATCTGCGTTACAGATAAACGGTTCATTTGCCGTGTTCGGACCGTGAACACCCCCCCCCCCCCCCCGCTCCTCTTCTGCAGTTCGGTCCGAACGCCCCCGGTCCGCGGGGGGAAGCCACGGTGACTGCGCAGCGGTCGCCACATAGACATATGAGTCTATTCCATCATGTAGCGATGGCCGTCCTCTGTAGCGAGGGTGGGGACAACCCCCCCCCACACACACACACAGTAGCGAGGGGGGGGAAGCCGCTGTGACAGCGTTGCTGTGGAAACATGCAACGAGTGTAATCCGTCATGTAGCGAGGGCCGAACTCCGTCCTTGGTAGCGGGGGGGGGACACCCCCCCACACACACACAGACACAGCCCTGAGTGTGACCTTTCATTAGAGCCTAAAATGAAGATTCTACATTGAATTATTCAAAAGTTAAGATAAGATAAGATAAGCCTTTATTAGTCCCACAACGGGGAAATTCCAGGATTGCAACAGCACAGGGATAGCAACACTCAGAGCAACAATCAGAAGGCAAGAAAAAAAAAAAAAAAAAACAAGCAAGCAAGAGCAGCTAATAAACATATGTACGTATTACTATAAAATATATATATATACACACACACACAGACACACAGTGCAGAGCATTGTAGCTGGATGGAATAAATATATGAATATATGAACACACAGTGCAGAGCATTGTAGCTAGATGGAATAAATATGTAAATATATAAACACCCACAGTACGGAGCATTGCAGCTAGGTGGAATAAATATGCAAGTATATAAACACACACAGTGCGGAGCAATGTAGCTAGATGGAATAATATGTAGATATATAAATATATAAACACCCACAGTACGGAGCATTGTAGCTAGATGGAATAAATATGCAAATATATAAACACACACAGTGCAGAGCATTGTTGCTAGATGGAATGAAACAGCATAACCGTCTACTTAGTTATCCTACATGGTATGATTATGTGCCCATACATATTCTCACCCTCCATAGCGACCGGTATGTTCCTAGTTGTATGCCGGAGAGGACCATTGTGTAAGTCTATTGCATCTTTTGCATTCAAAAAACTATTAGTTTGTTACGTCTTTTTGCTATCTCTGCGAGCAGCCCTGCTTAGGTTGTACAGTCTGACAGCCGTTGGTAGGAAGGACCTACGAAACCTCTCGGTTGTGCACCTGGGATGATGTAGTCTGCTGCTAAATGAGCTCCTCAGTGCATTCAGTATGTCCTGCATAGGGTGGAACTCGGACTCCAGCAGAGATGACAGTTTAGCCACCGTCCTTCTCTCTCCTATCTCCTCCATCGGATCAAGGCGCTGCCCCAGGACAGAGCTAGCTTTCTTAATCAGTTTGTTCAGTCTCTTCCTATCGGCTGCAGTAATGCCACTGCCCCAGCAGACCACTCCAAAAGTGATGGCTGATGCCACCACCGTGTCATAGAATGACTTCAGCAGCGCCCCTTGTACACCAAAAGACCTGAGTCTCCTCAGCAGGAACAGCCTGCGCTGTCCCTTCTTGTAGAGTGCATCAGTATTGTGTGACCAGTCTAGTTTATTGTTCAGATGAATACCCAGGTACTTATAGGATGTCACCATCTCGATGTCTGTTCCCTGTATATTTACTGGTACAGTAAATATACAGGTTACAGGTTTACTGGTTACAGACGTTTTTCCAAACTGTGCCATTTGGCACAGTTCCCAAACGCCTGGGAACAGCCTGAGAACAAAGCTGTGTAAAATATTCATTTTTTGTGGTATTGTTACAAAATTTGGACCTCAGCTGGATAACACTTGGTTCTACATTTCTGTTGCATTTTCCAGCCAGATCGGACAGCTGTGTGTTATTTGCAAGCATTTGTATCCAAAAAAACACCGTGGCCAAATTTATTTTCTTCAAGTTCAGTATGTTTAGATGACTGTAACTCAGTGGCCGGAGCACGTAGAGAGATCATGTTTTTTTTGCCAAAAAATTCAAAGTGTTTTCTTTTAAATGAGACCAACCCCATGAAGATGCTGCAAAGGGTTGAATAACAGCTTTCGATTTACTTTGGGCACGTTATTTTTTGGCATTTTTAGGAAAATTGCCCGGAGTGCAAGGGGTTAAAGTGCTTTAATAAACTCATGTTTCTGTCGGACAGTCTTGCGTGGGCAGGGCACTTCTAAACTCCGCGGATGACAGCCACACGCGTTGTTCGTGTGCGCGCTTGCGGAAAGTCATTGCTTCTTATATTTTTCTTAAATTCATATCTCCTCATTAGCGTGGTGGTAATTTTTCTTGCGAGGCGGCCCGCCACCCAGAAATGTTACCAGAGGAAACACTGAAAACTGATGATCTGGATCTGGATGCTGGGGGGGGGGGGGGGGGGGGGCCTTGCTGATGTCTATCACTGTAAAAAAAAAAAAAAAAAAACCTGCATGTATGGTTGTGGGTTGTTTAACAAAGTGTGTAGAGGATACTGTCTTTTGTATGGTCTATAGTGAAATTTTGCATTTATTTTGACCAACTGTGCATTTTTATTAACCCTACATCTGCCTGTGTTGTCAACCACAGTGAATTTGGAATTTGTGAGAGTGTATGGTCCTTTTCTTAATGTTAATGTAAAAGTGATTAAATGGGTGAGCTGGGAACATCAATGTGGACGGACCTCTTTTTGCACGGTGGTCACTCAGTTCAAGGGCAGTGAGTTGGTGTCAAGTTTTGAGGAATATTAACCTTTGGGTTGGGCGTTTGCTTCCAAGACTGACCACATTCCTCTGCTGTAGTCACAAACTTACCTACATCCTTCCAGTCTCTGTGTTTGGGTTTGACCAATGAGATGTGGGGAGCCTCCCAGTGTTTAAAATGCCTGCTATCCTCATCAGACAACACGACAGATGCTCCCACATATCCCCCTGGTGACCAGTACAGATTTTTAATGACCAGTCTGGAGGATGGATTTGCAAGGAATGTTTTGAACTCTAAATTTTGCATAGCTTTTGTGTGCAGGTTTGATGTCACTGAGTGTGGTCCGGCTGAAACCAAACACAGTGAGTAGCAGTACCTGGGCACATTGAAATCCTGCAATACATTTATTCCTTCCACATGTGGAAAATGTGATACTCTCATACCATTATCCATTGGGATTATGGCAATATTGAGGGCTGATAGGAGATCCCTTGACTGAAGGTTGACAGGGCATGCTTCAGACAGTATGAAACAACCCACTGCCATGACACCGGTAACAGGGTCTTTTACATTGACTTTTTTTTTTTTTTTGAAAGGCCGTCTGTTTATAACTTACCGTTTGTGGCTTTTACAGTTATTTTTCATCTGATTTTGTAAAATTGTGAATGTCTGCACCAGTTATTACCGATCTGCATGCTCCTGTGTCACACAGAAACTTTATTGGAATGTCCTGAACCAGCAACATCACTTCAGGTAAACACTGCATTGTTAGCCTCAGATCCAAAGTCAGGTAAATGGAAAATGTCTGTTATGTCAGTGTTAGCATCAATAGTTGCACTTATCTTTGGTGTGGTCAGTCAGGCAGTCGGCCCGTGAGGTCCTCCATCCCCTACCCGCTGCTGCTGGTGAGATCGGGGTAGATGGGCTCAACAGCGGGTGGACATGGAGGAGGAGGAGCAGAAATACGGCCCCCTGCCCCCACGCCAGACTCGTCATGCACCATAGAAGAAACAGAACACATATTAGTCAAACCTTTTTTTTTTTTTAAACCATGGTCAACTTTTCAGATTTATCATCAGATTTAGATTTTACCATCACAAGGTCCAAGTCAGTCTGTCGCTCCTTTTTTTTCCATGTGAAGTCATAACGCAACTGTGAGCTAGAGAATACAATTACACTGCAAAAGTCAAATATAAGTCACATGAAATAAACTAATGCTGTTTACATGCCTTCAGGCATCCTAAACAAAAGAAAAATCAAATTTTCTTGCTCTGCTGGCAGATATTTTTACTTGAAATAAGTGAAAAATTCTGGCAATAGATAATGTTAGTTAAAAATTAAAAAAAAAAATCTGCCAGCAAAGTAAGATTGCATTGCTTAATACAAGTAATCCATCCTAAAGCAAGGACAAATCCCACAGAAAACTGTACAACAAAGAAATTACTGTCAAAACTATCTTGAGATAAAAACAAGCATCTAATACATTTCATCTCACCAAAATCCCCAGTTCAGTGTGACCTTATTACAGCCTTCAGCACAAACACAAATTAGTCCTCTCTCTCTCTCTCTCTCTCTCTCTCTCTCTCTGTCTCTTTCAAGGCCTTGTTAAAAGTCAGACTCCAGGTGGAGTACTCTTACTATAAAATGGTGGACAATTTGGAGGTATTCACCAATAGATGGACTGTAGGGAATATTTTGTGTTCTGTGGGAGAGGGGGATGAGTTATGTTTGCGCTTTTGAAATGTGAGACACTTGGTGGAATGATATTGGTGATCTTACATTTTTGAATTGTGCAATAAAGGGATTTTTTAAAACTCTCTCTCTCTCTCTCTCTCTCTCTCACTCACTCACTCACTCACTCACACACACACACACACACACACACACACACACACACACACACACACACACACACAGAGAGAGAGAGAGAGAGAGCAAGCCCCAAATAAGCACACACATGTTAGTAAACAATTCCAAAGCCACTTATAATAAGCACATCTGGGAACCAAAGGTTTTCACTGTCAATCACTTTCCGTCGCCTTGAAAACACATTCATTTTTCCCATCTTTCCCACGTACTTATCACCAACTTCATCTCTGCATATCTATGCACATCTATGCATACTTTTGCTATCTTCCATTAAAACAAAAATCTCATTCTTGTCCTCTTGAGTTCCACAGCAACACGATCCGCATCCTCTCTTCCTGCCACATCACAAGATCTCGCACAAGAGCTCACTCGCTTCCTGCCTTTCGCAACCTCTCCCTCTGCTATAGTAGTTACCCATTTTCATCAAAAAATAAAACAGTTAAGACGTTATTTATTAAAAACACACATGAACACGCGAACGACCAGACAAGCAAACTGCGGTTATTTATTTTAATTTATTTATTATTTTATCTTTGTCTAAAGGCTATTTTATTCTATTTTTAGCTTACTTTGAGTTATCTCTTATGGTATTTTAGTTATTGTTAAAGTTATTCCTTATTATTTTAAGGCTATTTCTTATTACAACTATTTTTCTTGTATTTTTTTCTCTATATATATTTTTTCTAGTTTATTTCGGCTGTTAATGTCACTCCGCGGGTACTGTACCTTACACCGCTGATACCACACCGCGGTCTGCACTCCACACTGATATCACTCCGCTGTACTATGTATCCTTCCACATGCCTATTTCCCAATTTTAGACTCAAACTAAAATCCAGTAAAAATGCATTTATTACTGAGCAATTCCGTTTAACCACGGTAATTTTCCCGACTGGACTCGAACCCGCCGGTACCAAATTCTACGTGTAATCCCACGACCGGACTGGAACCGACCGTGCCAGATGTCTTAACCATTAATAAATATTATTTAATAAGCATTAATATCAATAAATAATTAAATTTACTCACTTCAATCCGCCTTGGTTCTGCTCCGTCATCCTCTCTGCCTCGGCACTCTAGACCGCCTCTGCTGTCGCCTCACTTCAGACAAACCGCTCCAATTGGGATGCGGGCGGGAGGTCTTACCAGCAGCACGTATACTGACTGTGAGACCGGTCCAAAGTGTTGCAGGTGTGGAGAAAGATTTCTGGAGTCCCTGTTCGGTGCATCAAATATGTTGGAAAAGTTCTTTTTAACCAGTAGTCAAAGAATCAGGCAGGATTGAAGTTTCAGTAAATTTAATTTTCACTGATCAGTGGAAAACAGTAAGTGACACATTCAGAGTCACCTTCGGAAATTGTTCTGAATCACATATACAACTTTCAGTCTTTAAACATCCTGCTATCTCAAAACTGTCCATGAGAGAATATCTGGTTCAGTCTGGTTCTTCCAAACTGTCTCCCTTAATCATAACAGCACAAAACGTTCGCATGAGAACAACCAGATAAGTGTCCAGCTGGTTGTCCTTGTACATTTTCACCCAGACTCTGAGGTACCAAAGACAAAGAATACAAACTTATTCTATCAGATGTCCAACAGTTTGCATAAAGTATCCAGGGCTTAACTTATTGTGAAAACAATGAGGTGCAGGTGACTCAATGCAATGTCTCTTGACATGCAACACCTTGCAACCAGAGTGCATTACAGGCTACATGGACAACAAATGAGAAACGATGAATTCCATGGACATGTATTGTAAATAATACCTACTTTTACCACTTGTCTGTTTATCTAAATGTCCTTTGTCTGCTACTGGCAGTGACCTTATTTCACTGTTTGAGGTGCTCAATATACGACAATATTTTCCAAATCTAGTGATTACCACTCTTGATTTCTAAACTGACTAGGATATTTGTGGCTGTATAAGGGATTTTGCGTGCTTGTCTTTTGGCCCTAATTGTGGCTGCCCAGCTCTCATTGTAACCTTTTCTTATCAGGGATTACCTGCTGAGAAAACGACCAAGCAATTATTTGCAGCCCTCTATCTGATTCTTCTCTAACTAGCACTCTTTTGCTCTGTCACCTCAGTTTAGTTGCAGCTCAACATTGGTGTAAAACCACCATCACCCATCTATATTGACGCTTCACTTAAATCTGTATGTGTGCATCTTCCTCTGAGTGTGGACTTGCTCCCTCCCTCTCTATTGTCATGACCTTCTTAATTTGTCCTCTGACCCTTCGGCCTGTGTGAACCTTGTATGTCTTTGTTTCCACAGTTTCGTGTGCCACAGCCCCCTCACCCAGCATCCAAGGTGACGCCACCCAACCCACCATCACAGCACTGGAGAAGGGAAACTCATATGGGTGACACACACCGCCTGCCATGGGTATGTATTAAACACACACAAGTTGATGTAACACCACGTCTTCCAGATGATGGGCTGAGTGTTAACTGGAACACACTTTAATTTGACAGAAGCTCAAAAAAAGTGCACAACTGATAGGGAAGTTGTAGCTCCAACAATCTTTGGTTCTATAGATTTGCCTTTGTCTGCCCTCTACAGGCAGGGATAGTATTAAGCTCTGTCAGTAATTTAGTACACTATTGCTAAAAAAAATGAAAACTTGCACAGTGATGTCTTCTTTGTATCTACCACTTTATTCAAAACCAGCAAACCCCAAAATGCATCACAGCACTTTTTATTAAAAAAAAGAGGTATTTATGTCTGACAAAGCTACCTAGTGAAATTAACTGTTTGCGGATCTTTAAAAAGTGTTTGTCTAACATTAACATCTTGACTATCCTTAAAAATGATGATTAAATTAAATCTGCCTTTCAAAAGTTTAAAAAGTCCCACTTACGTTTTTTTGGCATTGTTGGGTAAAATCGTGATAGCCCAGTTTTGTGAATTTGTAGTTAGTTTTTGTATTTTACTATAAAATAACAGTGAAATTTGTTTTCTTTCTTTTAAATTTATCTTTATTCATGTAAATTGGTGACTTCTTCTTCTGAGGTTTTGAAGTTTTATTCTGGTAAACTTGATATTTATTTCTTTGTAAATGTGCAACTTTTACAAAGTTGCACATTTACAACTTAATATTATTAAGTATTTCACTTGAATAGCCTAATTGTCTAGTGAGAATATTGATCTTGGTATAAAGTATAAGTATAAATTTATTTAGAGCTGATTGATGACCCAAAATTTGTAGCAATTTCAATACTGGTGAACAAAGAGGCAGTGTGGTCACTTTTTTAAAATTATTTCTTGCAAATAGAAGGCCATAAAATTGACCACGTCCTTAAAACTGTCTTTAAAATTTTTGGCGGAGTGTCTCTTTAAATTTATCTTCACCCTGGTAACACAAACATCCATGTCCATGACATTGACACGCTCTCTGGCCAAGTTGAGCATTTTGCAGCATCCTAACGTGGGCCTAGTTGGTGCAGTATAGTTCCCAGTGATTACTGCATATTATTTAAGCAATATATCACTGCAGTGATGTCTTCGGCCCTCTGCTTCACATCAGTCCTATGGCCAAATCACCGTAGTGATATATTTATTGATATCATACGACTTCAAGTGTAATATTGCTTTTATGCAACAGTTACAAAAGCACATTTTATTAAATGTCAGCAATACAGGACAAAATATTATGACTTTTGTTTAACTAGTTGTTTTGTTCCACCAGGAAAAATAATCCCTTCTGAATGTATCCAGTAAATTGTTGTTCATGAGCATATATAGAAATATGAGCATAATATAGAAAAGAAGAGGCCTGTTGTCATTTCACATATATGTAACATTAAATATTGTCCAATGTAGGGGTGTGCCGTATCATATCGTTCATAATAATACTGATATAAATTTTGATACAGGTGTAAAAATGAATATCACGATATTTGGGGTCCGTTACGCTGCCAACGGAAGTTACTTGTTACCATAGAAATGGGAAAACAAACATGGCACAGGAAGCGGTGCTCCGTGCTTGGAACATCTTCATCTGGTTGTGAGGAAGTAATTTAATTTTAAGGCCATTTCAGATTGCTGCCATCTTAAAAAAAAATGGTGCAGCAATTTTTGCCCAGTCTCTTTCTTATGATGGAGTCATGTTCGTCGGCCTCCGTCGGTCTATGATGACCATGGAAGAGAATCCTAAACGTCTACTCTGCTGGAACAGCACCGCCTGTGGCTGAACAGGCCGATGCGCACCGGTGTTCTACCTTCCAGCGTTGGGCGTTGGTAGGATTCAAGCCTGGGCAGGAAGATATGGAGGACAAGATGTTATCCATGCAGCATGTCCCCCCTCTCCACGTCACTGATGAATCCAAAGGAACAGCAGGGCTGCTATAGTTTGGCACCAGCGCCGTCGCAGGAGCTGCCAGAACGATGTTGAGCACAACAGAGAACTGCCTTAGGGGCTCCGACTCCGGATTTTTCCTCAGGGTTGACTCCCGAAGCCTTTCCTGTGACTGGGTGTGCCGCAAGGCAGCGGAGGTTTGAAATCAGGGTTTACCTTCCCCTAGATGGGCTACCTTCCCAGGTTGACGAGCCACCATCTACCCGAAGCATCTGGTTTTAAGGCGCCAGAGATCCGCCCTCGCCCCTTCTCCTATGAGTAAAAGCAGTTCCACCGGGCTTAGAGACTAAACCACACGGGCAGGCTAGGAGTTGGACTTAGTTGTCAGAGGCTTTTCGAGACGCACGCCGTAAGGAGCATTTTATGAGCACTGGGAGCTTAACCCCAGTGCCGCTCCTGGCTATGACAACCTTGGAACCAAATGGATGGAGTCATGAACACTGACCTTAACTGAGGCAAGTGAGGCCTGCAGTTCTTTGGATGTTGTTGTGGGGTCTTTTGTGACCTCTTGGATGAGTCGTTGCTGCGCTCTTGGGGTAATTTTGGCCAGCTGGCTACTCCTGGGAAGGTTCACCACTGTTCCATGTTTTCGCCATTTGTGGTTCACTGTGGTTTGCTGGAGTCCCAGAGCTTTAGTAAATGGCTTTATAACCTTTTCCAGACTGATAGATCTCAATTACTTTGTTTCTCACTTGTTCTTGAATTCTTTGCATGATGTTCAGCTTTTGAGGATCTTTTTTGTCTACTTCACTTTGTCAGGCAGGTCCTATTTAAGTGATTTCTTGATTGAGAACAAGTGTGGCAGTAATCAGGTCTGGGTGTGGCTGGAGAAATTGAACTCAGCTTTCCAAAGATGTGACAAACCACAGTTAATTTATGTTAATGGGGGGGCAATCACTTTTTCCACACAGGGCCATGTAGGTTTGGATTTTTTTTACCCTTAATAATAAACATCTTCATTTAATAACTGCATTTTGTGTTTACTTGTGTCATCTTTTTCTAATATTTAAATTTGTACTGTAAGTATGACAAACATACAAAAAAATGAGAAATCAGGAAGGGGGCAAACACTTTTTCACACCACTGTAATATGTTAAAAGGAGCAAAACCCCCTCATGCCTCAGAGCATAGAAATGAGATAAAGACAGAAGTAATGTGGTGAAAGCATGTCTGTGTTATATTATACTGCTGTAGCTGTTTATACTGTAGTTTAGGGTTTACCTTTTTTAATGTAATAAATAGGTTGCATTAACCATAGCTAAATTGCTCTTACTTATAAGGCAATGTTTTCAGGACTATTCAGATGTTTTAAGAAAAATCTGCAGAATTTTCTAAGCTACAGGCTATATACTGTATGTCATGAACCCTCCCGTGCGCCGTTGCGCACAACGAGGGGTGAAAGGATGAGGTGAGGATTTACACGCAGGTAACACCACAACATATTTATTGAACAGATGGAAACTCACATGCAGTTCAAAATAGCGTTTGCGCTCAGTTATAATGAAGCCCTCCAGGGCGCTCAGCAGTCCAGGTAGAAATGGCACAGTTCCAAGCGTGGCAGGGAAATAGCACGGGGGAAGCGCCAACAGTTTGTACTCACGGCACTGGAGCGGTCCTAGACATCCAAGTCCTAGGGCTTTACACACACCGAAGGGAGTAGCGACGGTGTGGCACGAAACTCCTTTACCGGACACAAACAATAATCCAGCAATGCTTGACTTGCGAAGCCCTGCTTAAGTACTAGCATTGCTGGATACACAATTAGGAACACCTGGGCGCAGCACGGGAAGATGGCATACGGGAGTGGGAACAACTGACAGTGATAGAAAGTGGGCGTAGTCGGACCGGCAGACAGTCAGACAGCGCTCACACCAGCATAAGCCAAAGGGGCTGCCTCACCGCTGGCGGCCAGAAGGCAGTGGCTATGGGTAAGGAACAGCACTGAATACATAATATGCACATACACAGTAGCACCTAAACCCGCAGAGAGATCAAGACCGAGCCGGGGATAAGCAAGCCAGCTCGGCTCCTGACAATAGGTTGTCTGCAGTACCAACTTTACTCTCATTTGCTTGTTACCGTTCTCTCCTATATTTGTTTTTTTTCTCATGAAACATCTTTTCATGAAGGTACTTGTTTTTTAAATTTTGAACATTTTTGGTGACAGATGTGTGACCTTTTTCATGCAGAATTGTAACTTTTTACCTAAAGCCTCTTACCTTGTTTTTTTACTCTGAAAAGGTGAAGAAATGAGAAGCAGCACCAGATTTAAATTAAGATTAGTCACTCAGTTGTTTTAATAATCAATAGATCAGTTGACTATTACAATCCAAATTTATAATTTTCCTCCCACCCGAAGGCTATAATTACATATATAACTAGTTTGATACCTGTTGTTTTAAAATATTAACCTACTAAAACTGTAGTGGTTTCTGGTTTCCAACAACAGGGTGGCCTAGGTTGAAGTCAAATTCCCGGCCTGAATTTTTGTCCCAGTCCCTCAGTGTGCTTAAGATGTGGTGGTTTATAATATTTTCTGGTAATATTTGATACAGAATTAAAAAAGTTTTAATTCTAACCTGCTCTTTATAAATGAGAAATAAGAGTTTGTTTTTGGTTTTTTTTGTACTGAATATGTTGAACATAATTAATGCTGGCGTGTGAAACTGTCCTTTATAAATTTAAAAGAAAAAACTGTTTTCTGTGATATCATGAAGAATATCGTCATCGTGAAAATTCACAGAAATATCGTGATATCATTTTTAGGCTATGTCGACCACCCTTAGTCCAGTGCATAAGTCGGTGTTTAAATACATACCACTCCACCTGTTGAGTAGGTTTTTTGGGTCACATGACTCGCACCAGGTGATTAGTTTGTCGTTGGCTTGTTAGCGGTTTAGCTTCATCTTTGTTAGTTTCTGCACACTTAGCTTGCTTTTTCTTGGAATTTTCAGATGAAAAAATTAGTCCATCATAGGGCTGGGCGATAAAACAATAATGATAATTATCGCAAAATTACTTTTCTTTGGTGGAGACATAAAACATTTTTGATAGAACTCATTTGTTCCATGTTTTGACAGACCACACGAAAAGCCAATGAAAATAAGAATACCCCCCACCGAACCAATCATGTGGCTGGAAGTCACATTCGATATGATGCACACAACAGCGTGCGTAGGCGCGTAGGACCAGCACGCAGCCAGGGCTTAGCCTTAGCATATCTGCTAACGTTTGGGCTAGCCCAGCCATGTAGGAGACGACAGAAAACATTAATGAAAAGTCCAGTGACAGCGTTACCAAAGAAGACACTGAAATGGACGCCGCCTAGTGCTCATTTGATGAGGAGATTGTTGAAAAGAATGGTCCGAGGAATTCAGTAGTGTGGAGATATTTTGGCTGTTTAAAGTCTGACAAGAAGCAGCTTGGGGCAGCGCGGTGGCGGAGTGGTTAGCACTGCGGCAGCACAGCAACTCACCCTTGGCCGGGGGATCCTGGGTTCGATCCCAGCCCCCGACCAACAGTGATCTGTGTGGAGTTTGCATGTTCTCCCCGTGTCTGCGTGGGTTTACTCCGGGATTTCTCCGGTTTCCTCCCACATGCCAAAAACATGCAAGTTAGGTTAATTGGCATCAAAACTGGGGATTCTAAATTGTCCTTAGGTATGACTGTGAGAGTGAATGGTTGTCTGTCTCTCTGTGTTGGCTCTGCGATGGACTGGCGATCTGTCCAGGGTGTACCCTGCCTCTCGCCCAAAGATGCTGGGATAGGCTCCAGCCCCCCGCGA
This sequence comes from Pholidichthys leucotaenia, assembly GCA_020510985.1. Classification (NCBI taxonomy): domain Eukaryota; kingdom Metazoa; phylum Chordata; class Actinopteri; order Cichliformes; family Pholidichthyidae; genus Pholidichthys; species Pholidichthys leucotaenia. The sequence goes on from CM035846.1 coordinate 296,247,642, forward strand.
CCCGAAAAGGATGAAGCGGAAGAAGATGGATGGATGGATGAAGAAGCAGCTTAGCGTACACTGTAAATTGTGTTCCCACAAAATCAGGTAACGCTACAATTTTTTTTTACCATCTGAAGCAGTGCCACCCTATTGAAAGTAAATGGCCCTCGTTACCAACTCCCTGGCCGTAAATATTTCTCCCAGACGGCACTTCCCCAGCTGTACATGGAATGTAGAGAAACGGTTGAAAAGGAGCTGCAAAGTGTGCCATACTTCACTACTAAATCAGATTTGTTGTCAAGTCGCACATCTGAACTATATATGAGCCTCACTGCCCACTTCATTGCTCAAGATTGGAATTTGAAAAGCAGATATCTTCTGCTGGAAAAATCTCTTCCACCAGTAGTCAAGAAACTGGCAGGATTAACGTTTCAGTAAATTTAATTTGCACTGGCTGTCATGATGCTGAGTGCGGGTCAGTGCTGTGCTCGGGTCTCTTGGTTGCTACTCTTTTTCTGGATATGTATTTGTTCTTGATTTTCATCTGTTATGGTTTGTGCTTTTATTTTGACAGCTCCGTTTGTCACTTCCTCCTGTCCAATCTTTTCGCGAGTTGTCACAGCTGTTTAGTTGTCTTTAATTACTTTCTCACTCATGCATCCACACCTGATTCACATTTTGGTTTTCCCGCCTATTATTATGTAAGCTCACTTGCGGGGTTAATTCCTTGCTTCGACCTCACCTTGTGCAGACAGGAATCCCCCCTTTTGATTCCTGTTTTATTTCTGCTCAGTACTAGCCTCACCTGAATAATTGTAAATTACCCTTCGTGGTTTTCATTGATTGCATTTTTCTGTAAGTTTCCCTTTGTGGTTATTTTGTGCCTTTTGTAAGTTACCCCTCGCGGCTATAATTTGTGTTCTTTATTATTAAATGTGCAAACTCACAGCTGGCAAGTGGTGCCTTTATTTCTGCCCTGAAAGGGCCGTTTATGACAGTAGGTCGCAGCCAGTAGACACCAGTGGCTGTGGGTTTGCTTTTTTTTTCTTTTTTTCCACTCATCTTTTTTGTTGCTGGAGGGAGAGCTGATAGTATGTCCCCAGCGCGCCGGGACTCAGCTTTCAGAAGGAAGTTGACAGCCGGGGGCCCCAGCGTGGATGAAGAGTGGGCAGCTTAATTCATCCAGAGCTATGTTGGTGAAGCCCTCACCTCCCGCGACCCGAAGAAGGTCCTGGAGAACGTGGTGGCAGCAGTCGGGATTGTGGAGGCGCAACCCGATTTAAGGAAGTATCCTGAGTTTGCGGAACTATTGCCAACCGTCTCCACTCTCCAGCTGTCGTTCCCTGGGTTGGTGATAGGCTCGTCACCAGCCCGTAGACGCCGCCTCCCGGCGCAAACCTCCACTCCTCCCCAAGACATGGCCGTACCGAATTGGATGGAGGAGAGTCACCAGGTCTAGACGCCACAAATTTCCCGCCATTACCCAGCCACAGGCCACCAGAGGAACTTCTCCGCCTCTCAGTCCGCAGCTTCCTCTTCGCCATGTCCAAAAGGTACCACTGCAGCTTCCGCCTTTAGGTTTTTCTCACCAGCTGTCTCTTTAGCCTTCTCTTCCTGGGCCGTCGCTGTTCCCTTCTCCACCATGGCACTCCTCCCGCTGCTGAGATTCCGATCGTCTCCTCCCCAGCTCCGCCCGCCACTGTGTCTGCAGGGGCGGCTCCTCAATGTTCCTCTGAGGGGCCCACAACAACTGTAGTCACGGAGAGGACTGATTCCAGACTGGCTGCAGCAGAAGACATCGGGCCCCAGGAACACAGGTAAGTGTTTTTTCCTTCTCCATCATTACCACTTGAATTATCTTGTCTGATTCCCGGGGGTGAGGCTCAGTCATTGCAGTCCACTGAGTTCTCACTGCCTGCTGCAGCCATAAAGATTTCACCTGCTTTCTCCATGTCTCCTCTTATGCGCCCTGAGTATCCGCCGGTCCCAGGATTTAGCCACCGGATGGTGGAGCCTGCAGTCCTCGAGGTCCTGGTTCCAGCCCTGCAGCCATGGTCTGGACAGAGGGAGAGCGCTGCCAAGGATCCGGAGCCTGCGCCGACGATTAAGCGTCTCCGGGCTTCAGCCGTATAGGATCCAGTGCCAGCAGGGAACGGACCTCCTGCTTCCATGCCGGGTGAGCCACCTGCGTGGGTCACATCGCCTGGAGGTCCTAGGACTGCACAGACCACCATGCCTGCTGTTGAGGCCATAGCAGCAGAGGCAAAGTTGGACCTCAAGAGGACCTAGCACGAGACATCCCCGCCTGGGTCGATGGAGTCCTGGACGGTGGTGGAGCTTGAGCTCAGTCAAGTGCTCCTCTTTGTTTTCACTGTTTCTGTTTTGGAGAGATCTTGCCTTGCTCTTGTTAGGGAGGGCCAAGTGCAGCCGTCAGCTGCACCTGAGCTCACCTCCCGGGTTCCACTGCTGCCGGTGACCCTGATTTTGTTTCCTTGTCTTTCTTGTCAGAGCCTCTCCTCAGGGTCACCGAGGGTCATCTAACAGAGGTCTTCGTGGGTCCAGCCCCATCACCCAAGGTCCATGTGGGTGCTGCTCCTTCGGCTAACGTCTTCACGAGTGCTGCTGCACCCCAGCCCGGGGCCACAAAGGGTGCCGCTACTCCCCAGTCCGGAGACACCGAGGGTGCTGCCCAAGGTCGCTGCGGGTCCCCACTCTACATCTGGTTCCGTTGTGGTTCCTTCTCCGCCATTCCCTTCACAGGGTGCCCATCTCCTGGCTTCGGGGTCTGCGGTAAGCACGGATTCGAGCTGTCGCCTCCGGGGAGGTGTGTGGTGCTCCATGACCTGTTGACCCAAAGATGCAGGGAGACCGCTCGACGAACTCTCTCCTCCATTTTGGTGACTCAGGAGACCTGGTAGGCTGCCCGACCTTTTCCACCTGATGGTCCGGTGGAACCGGGACTCTGGAAGGCCACCAGAACTGTTCCCTTGTTTACCGCGTATTGCTTTGTCTTCTTAGCACCTTATTTTGTCAGTGTTGTGGGTCATGTGTGTTTTGGCTTGTTTTGTTTGTTATTGTGTCTCTCCCTCCAGGCCTGGATCCCCCCACCACCCTCCCGGGGTTGGTTTTTGAGGTTATTCCTGTTGGGGTGGGGGTGGGTGTATTTTCATCCCTTTTGATGTTACGGTGGGGTGTCTTGGCTCCACCCCTTAAGGGAGGGGCACTGTCATGATACCGAGCGCGGGTCAGTGCTGTGCTCGAGTCTCTTGGTTGCTACTCTTTCTGTATATGTATTTGTTCTTGATTTTCATCTATTATGGTTTGTGCTTTTATTTTGACAGCTTCGTTTGTCACTTCCTCCTGTCAAATCTTTTCGCGGGTTGTCACAGCTGTTTAGTTGTCTTTAATTACTTTCTCACTCATGCATCCACACCTGATTCACATTTTGGTTTTTCCCCCATTATTATTTAAGCTCACTTGTGGGGTTCATTCCTCGCTGCGACCTCACCTTGTGCAGACAGAAATCCCCCCGTTTGATTCCTGTTTTATTTCTTCTCATCATCTCATATCCAGACTCCCAGTTCTGGGTCCACCATCCACAGAAACTGCTCCAAAATCAACAGCTCCGCGATATTTTTCACCGTTGAGGTCTCTGGTTTAATCCATTTATTAAACAGGTCTTTTAAACGAACATACAGTTCACGGGGGGTTTTGTCCTGATGAACGTCCAGGGCACGAAACCTTCTCCTATAGGTATCGGGTGTTATTTCATACTTATTTAAAATTGCTTCCTTCACTTTATCATAATTGTCTGTGTCAGCGATGTCCATGAGCACATATGCACTACGTGCTTTACCAATGAGGAGAGGAACCAACTGGATAGCCCACTTCTCCTTACGCCAGCGGCAGACCGAAGCAGTCCTCTTGAATGTCGCCAGATAGTTCTTGATGTCGTCATCAGGAGAGAGCGGATTCAGCCTGGGCTCGCGGTGTATCTGTGCTGTCCTCAGCTGCACCTGCAGCAGTAGCTCCTCCTCTTGCGGGTCGACCCAACTGGCCGTCACCCTGGGGTCTTCCCCCTTAGCGCCGTCGTCACCGCTGTGTTCAGCCCGGCTCCCACACTCCTCTCTCAGCTCCGTCAGTTGTGACTGCATCTGGCTAAATTGATGTTGCACAGACTGCCACCTTTGTTCTCGCAGAGCGACTTCTTCCTCCATCTGACAGTCTCTGACTGCCAGTGAACGTACCACGGACTTCACCAAGCTCGTCAATTCTCCCAGCTCGTCTAGTCCACTGGTCCCCTGCTCCTCAATTGCCATGCTAATGTCCAAATCATCTGATTGCTCCTGTTGTTTCTTCATATTCCTTTTTGCCATTGCTCCTCTTGCCCGTGTTGGCACTCCTTCTTTTGACAACACGTCACACAGTCTGCTTGATTTGACATCGTTGTCATACCTTCCACTGTCTTTCTTCGTAGCCGCGGGGGGAGTGGAAAATTCCTGACACCGCTTGTCTGGCTGCGCTTTCCTGCTCACCACAGCCGTGAAACCGGAGCACTTCTCTGTCACCAATTAGCGGGTACGAACCATTCCTGACGCCCAATGTCGAGAAACGGACCATTCCTGACACCAATTGTCACGAATCCCGAGCGGACGGAGGCACCAGAGAAAGAGCGGAGGCTTCCAAACAGTTTCAATCAGCAGTTTTCTCCTTTATTTCAATAATTTCCACAGGCAATAATTCCCATGCACATCCAACACCCCACACCGCCAAATGACAAACACCTGTTACATACTTGGTGAGATCATCAACTTAATTGGCACATACCATAATCCCAAGTAAGACAATAAATATTTTCATCTTTTTCCACATACCCAATAATATCTAAAAGATCATAAATATATAAATAATTCCCCACAATATTTACAGAATAAATAAGACCAATAAATACACCATAAATAATACAATAAATACATTAAACCCCTATTTACATATTAAACTCCCCTCTACTCAACCATCATATAATTCCTTCCTGCTGGTATCCTTTAAAAGGCCCTCAAACCCCTGAGGAGTCTTTGTCCGGATACCTCCAGGAAGCATGCTGGCAAAGGTATGTGGTTTTAAGATCAATTGATTCCCTCACCCAATTAACATAATTAATCCATAATTATCTCACAAAAGGATTCACTTCAGTCAGAACACATTGTACAATTATATGTGCCTTTTCACCATCAAATACATGTTGACATTTGCAAATATAAATCCTTTACACATAATATAACATTCAATACACCGACCATACAGTGGCGACACTCCATTGTCACAAGCGCATAAACCCATGAGCAATTTAAAAACTATAAATCATTAGAGGCTTATGTTCTGTTAACCAATGGATGGGTCCAGCCACCTCAAATATTCCAGGTGAATGTGTCATGGATGGTCCTCGTGGACCATTAATGAGACGCTTCAGGCAGCCGATGAGTTTGCGTATTTATTAATGGAAGATACACAATCACAAAATAATGAGCCATGTGGGGAAAAACACAAACAAGAGTCACGACTAAGGCACGGTAACAATCCATACAGGATGAGGATTAAACTTACTGAAAATATGGAGATCAAGAAGATGACTGGAGCTGGGGATAGGGACTACAGCCGAACGCTGGGGAGACCAACGTTACACATGTGAGGTCGCAGCCAGGAGTAACCTCAGCTGCTCCCTTAAATAGGGCACAATCAATGAGGAAATAATCAGTGGATGACAATCAGATGTCACCACGCAACTCGGCTTTGACAGCCGGAAGTCCCATCGTGACGCTGTCAAAATAAGAGGCCTGGATGGCCATAATGTAACATCCAAGCACCCCCCCCCCCCAGAAGGCCACCGGGACCACCCCAGGGAGGGTGGAGGGGGAAACAGGCCAGGAGGGCAAGAACCAACAAAACACCATATCAAGGAGAAGAAAGGAAAAAAAAAACCACAGGAGGCAACAACGATACACAAAAAGAAGAGGCTCAGATATGGAAAAAACAACGACAGGCTACTACAAACCCAGAGCCTAGAATACACAAAAAAAGTAAATCCAGGTACATCCACACTGCACCCAAAAAATACCAGGAGGGAAAAAAAAACCTCAGCCCGCTACAAGCAGCGCAGCACACCAAGTATACAGTCTAATAAATTAACAGGCCAGGAGAACAAGAAAAACAAAAGAGCATCTCTCAAAATACAGAGGGGACCAGAAAAACTGAAATACGGGCACAGAACAAAGTACAGAGTACCCCATAATACCAGAAAAAAAAAAAAAATCCAACCCGCTACAGAGCGGCGATATACAATCAGACCAATATAGTCTAAAGACAAAAAAAAACACAAGAGCATCCCTAACATTACAGAGGAGGGGAGAAAAAAAAACACTACAGGGATGTCAGCAGACAGAGTACAATGGAACAAAAACCAGAAAAAATAATTCAACATGCTACAGAAGCGGCGATAAACAATCAGTTCAATATAGTTCATAGACAAAACACAAGAGCATCCCTAACCTTACAGAGAGGAAAAAAAAACACTACAGGGATGTCAGCAGGCAGAGTACAACAGAACAAAGAAAAAATTGTTCGGGAGGTCTGCCCGCATCCAGCTTCCAGATCGCTGGCAGGGGAAATAGAATTAGTTCGGGCAGTCTACCCCAGTCCCAGGCACGGAGAAACAGTACCTCTGGCGGCCGGACCAGGTCGCCAAACAGAGAAAGCAGTCCGTCGGGTGGCCAACCCAGAACGCCGAACCGGCAAAGCAGTTTCCCACGCGGCCGACCCGCATCATTAGGCCACCAGGACTGAAGGGGAGAACTCAGAGGCGGCCTCCCTACCGAGAGGGATAGCGAGGGGAAGCCGAGCCGAATACGGGGAATCCCAGCGGCACCCAGTGGAGGAAGAAAAGGATCAGGGAAAAGATGAGGGGCCAGTCTGGCGTCGAACGACAAAGGATCTGCAGCTCCTTCTCCGGACTTTACTCGAACTGGCACTGCATCCTCGCTGGACCCTGATCGGGACAGTGCTGCACTCACGACGGACCCCGATTGGGTCAAAGCTGCACCCACGACAGACCCCGATTAGGTCAACGCTGCACCCACGACGGACCCCGACTGGGCTGGAATAGCGCCCACAACGGACCCCAACTGGGCCGGCGCAGCACCAGGAATGACCTCCAAACATTAACCCGGAACCTCCAGGACAGCGACCGGAGCCGACTCATCACCGATGACCCTGGGAGAAGGCTCAGAAGGACAAAGAACACCGGGATCAGGATCACTGGCGGCGGCAGAGCCCGGCGAGAGAAGCTCGGATGCAGCGATCGGCTGCACCCGGCTTGTTTCCCCGAGAGACAGGCAATAATGCTCAAGAATGGAAAAGAGAAAAACAAAATAGAGCACTTTCCTGATCTCGGGTTCTACCGCCGTCCAGGACTTCAGCGATCCAGGTTCAACGATCTGAAGGTCCACTCCTGGTTCCTACTCAACTGCAGCGAGCTCCGCAGCCGGCATGATGGTCGTCACAGTCTGGGGATTCCCTGGTGCTGAAGGCCTGCATGGCGTGGTGGCAGGGGATCCGTGGCCTGCTGGGTTGAACTGCCTCTCCACAGAGACCCGGGGACGCTTGATCGTTGGTGCAGGCTCCAAACGGCAGTCCACTCTCCTCCTCTGCCTCCGTGACGTGGCTGCGGGGCGGCAACCAGGTTCTCCAGAGCCACAGTTTCCTTCTTCGTCCGGCGGTGTAATCCTGGCACCGGGGGACGCTCAGGGGAAGGAGACACAGAGGATGCAGGTTCACAATTAGCAACTGCAGCAGGTGGAGGGAGCTTGGAGGACTGTGAGCCCCAAACTCCACCCCCAGGAGTCAGACAAGGCAATTCACACTGTGAAGGAAGAGAATGAAATAGCACTTGCCTGCTCCGCTGAGGGTCAATGGAAACTGCTGCAGTGGGCTTGGTTTTCTCCTTCTTCCTCTGGATGGTGACGGTTGGTCCCCCGGGAAGACGAGGAGGAGCCGCTCGCACAGGATCAGCAACGGGGACAGCCAGAGTCGGACTCATGGAGCTCACAGCAGCTGGGGAAAGCGTCGAGGTGGAGGGAGGAACAGCCGAAACACTCCGGGGACAAGGAACTGACAGAACAGCAGGAACGGAAGACCCGGAGACAGAGGCTGCAGTCTTACCCCTCTGACATGACGCAGAGGCAACAGCTGGCTGGGAGGCAGAGTTCTTACGGCCACCCGTTACTGGATCTGGACGGGGATCTCGCTGAGGCCCATTATGAGCATGGTGACGCTATTTACCAGCAGAGGGCGAGGCGAAGGTAAGGCCAGGGAAACGCCGCTCCTGCGCGACGACAGAGACGAGCAGGTCAGCATACTCATGGTAATCATGGAGTTCGGGACTGATCTCCACCAGTCGGACTGCCGCCGTCACATGCTTCATAACTTCGGTAGGATGGGAGGCAGAACGAGCCGCAGTCACACGGTCCTGGAGGATCACAGCTGTCCACTGAGTCTCCTCCGGGGGAATCCTGGCTGACGTCCTCCTCTGCTGGGAATGGCACTTGGGTGGTGTAGATTCCTGGGCTGGCTGGGTGACAGGAACTGGATTCCGAGGTGAGGAGCGGGGGTGTCTCATCTTCGGTTTCCTGCCGGAATTTCCCTCCAGTCCACAGATCTTCTCCCGGAGTGCCAAGATCTCCGCCATTCTCGTTGTGATTTCAGGGTGGTCGGCGTAGCGAAGATGGCGGTTAATTACCGTCTCTGCGAGGTCCAGGTCCCAGCGTGAGCTGCTGGGGATGGGGCTACTGCGAGTGCTAGAGAGGATTCCATCTATCTTGATGAGTGCTATAACCAGCTCGTAGCCCAAGCTCATAGCGTAGCCCTTACGTGGCAACACCATCTCCCAGCACTCTGGTATGCCGAAAAAGGAAAAAAAACTACAAGCCCAAACAATGCAAACTCACGGTGACCGGCGTCTCGTTTTGGCTGCGACCTACTGTCACGGATGGCCCTCGCGGACCATTAATGAGACACTTCAGGCAGCCGATGAGTTTGCATATTTATTAATGGAAGATACACAATCACAAAATAATGAGCCACGTGGGGAAAAACACAAACAAGAGTCACGACTAAGGCACGGTAACAATCCATACAGGATAAGGATTAAACTTACTGAAAATATGGACATCAAGAAGGTGACTGGAGCCGGGGATATGGACTCCAGCTGAACATTGGGGAGACCAACATTACACATGTGAGGTCGCAGCCAGGAGTAACCTCAGCTGCTCCCTTAAATAGGGCACAGTCAATGAGGAAATAATCAGTGGATGACAATCAGCTGTCACCACGCAACTCGGCTTTGACAGCCAGAAGTCCCGTCGTGACGCTGTCAAAATAAGAGCCCTGGATGGCCATAACAGATAACAGGGAAAATACTGGACAACCTGAGCGCGAACAGAGTCAGCGCTCAGGCCATAACACAATGACCAGAAAACTGCTGTTTAACACAAAGGTAAGCAGTCATTGTTTCTACACAGTTTTCTGCTCTAGCATGTGTCTGTAACGACAGACATTTCTATATCCCATTGGTGAAATGTTGGATTTATGTTCAGATTTGTCATATGATGCTTGGTAAATATATACACATTATTATCAACAGGACATTAAATACTAATCCAGCAATGTGATAAGCCCGATGCTGGCACACCGAAAAAAATTACAGGTATAATTAGCTGCTGTAAAAACATACCAAACCAGGACAGTGATGTTTTTATAGTCACCTGAAAAATGAGAACCTGCTTAATTTAATGATACCAAACAGTCTATGTACTTCATTCCCCAGCTGATTTTAAATCCATGCGTAATGAAGGCAACAAGTAGTCACAACTTCAAGAAAAATCAAAAGATCAGCAACACCAAAAATCTCCCATTAAAAACAAAACAAAACAAACACTGCTCCAGATTAGCAAGAGAAATTTGGAATAGCAGAGATGATGTGGGGAAATTATTTGATTTTGCTCTGTGCGTTTTTACACATTATTGAGAGATGACAGAGAGCCGTTGCTTAGGTGCAGTCAAAGCGCACAGCGTGCAAGACAGCTGCTCTGGAGAGGGAACATATTTCTGCATTTCCAAATATTTTTTAAATCACAACTTGCCTTCGTTAAAATGCTGTGAACACACAGCCATATGTGCAGGAATATTGTCAGAACTGATGTCTTTCCTTCTGACCGCTGCAGTCCATTCCATCCGATGCCTCTTTGTTAGCTCTGAGACCCGATTCTCTCCACTTTTCTTCCAAATCGGGAAGTTAAAAAAAGCCTACACCGTTATCAGTCTTTTTCCATACCAATCGTGAGAGCAGTTGTTGCATTTGATAACGCAGCAAAACTTTCCCATTCTAACATTGCGTGGTATTCGAATGAATAATGTGATTGAAAAGACCACATTGGAAGTGTTTTCACTTTCATGTGTCATCCTGGATTTTGTATGATGTTTTATATGTATATTTACAGTATCTCACAAACGTGAGTACGTCGCTCACATTTTTGTAAATATTTTATTATATCTTTTCATGGGGCAACACTGAAGATATGACACTTTGATACAATGTAAAGTAGTCAGTGTACAGCTTGTATAGCAGTGTAAATTTGCTGTCCCCTCAAAATAACTCAACACACAGCCATTAATGTCTAAACTGCTGGCAACAAAAGTGAGTACACCCCTAAGTGAAAATGTCCAAATTGTGCCCAAGTGTCAATATTTTGTGTGGCCACCATTATTTTCCAGCACTGCCTTAACTCTCTAGGGCATGGAGTTCACTAGAACTTCACAGGTTGCCACTGGAATCGTCTTCCACTCCTCCATGACAACATCACAGAGCCGGTGGATGTTAGAAACCTTGCGCTCCTCTACCTTCCATTTGAGGATGCTCCACAGATGATCAATAGGGTTTAGGTCTGGAGACATGCTTGGCCAGTCCATCACCTTTACCCTCAGTTTCTTTAGCAAGGCAGTGGTTGTCTTGGAGGTGTGTTTGAGGTGGTTATCATGTTGCAATACTGCCCTGCGGCCCAGTTTCCGAAGGGAGGGGATCATGCTCTGCTTCAGTATGTCACAGTACATGTTGGCATTCATGGTTCCCTCAGTGAACTGTAGCTCCCCAATGCCGGCAGCACTCAAGCAGCCCCAAACCATGACACCCCCACAACCATGCTTGACTGTAGGCACTTGTCTTTGTACTCCTTACTTGGTTGCCGCCATCAAACCAATAAGTTTATCTTGGTCTCATCAGACGACAGGACATGGTTCCAGTAATCCATGTCCTTAGTCTGCTTGTCTTCAGCAAACTGTTTGGGCTTTCTTGTGCATCATCTTTAAAAGGGGCTTCCTTCTGGGACGACAGCCATGCAGACCAATTTGATGCAGTGTGTGGCATATGGTCTGAGCACTGACAGGCTGACCCACCCCCACCCCCACCCCTTCAACCTCTGCAGCAATGCTGGCAGCACTCATACGTTAATTTTCAAAAGATAACCTCTGGATATGACGCTTAGCATGTGCACTCAACTTCTTTGGTTGACCATGGCGAGGCCTGTTCTGAGTGGAACCTGTCCTGTTAAACCACTGTACGATCTTGGCCACCGTGCTGCAGCTCAGTTTCAGGGTGTTGGTGATCTTCTTATAGCCTTGACCATCTTTATGTAGAGCAACAATTCTTTTTTTTCAGATCCTCAGAGAGTTCTTTGCCATGAGGGTCCATGTTGAACTTCCAGTGACCAGTATGAAAGAGTTTGAGAGCGATAACACCAAATTTAACACACCTGTTCCCCATTCACACCTGAGACCTTGTAACACTAATGAGTTGCATGACACCAGGGAAGGAAAATGGCTAATTGGGGACAATTTGGACATTTTCACTTAGGGGTACACTCACTTTTGTTGCCAGCAGTTTAGACATTAATGACTGTGTGTTGAGTTATTTTGAGGGGACAGCAAATTTACACTGTTATGCAAGCTGTACACTGACTACTTTACATTGTATCAAAGTGTCATATCTTCAGTGTTGTCCCATGAAAAGATATGATTTACAAAAATGTGAGGGGTGTACTCACTTTTGTGAGATACTGTACATTTGCTTTGTTTGAATACCATATTCAGTGTCATTTTTATTTGAATAAATAAATAATAAATAAATAAATAACAGACTGAAGCAACCCTCTCAAAAACTTCAGCTTAACCACATTCGTTGCTCACTACTAAGACAGGCAGAACACTTTTTCCACAATTCCTTGCAGTTTTTCTGTTGGGTGACATCACACGCCCATTGTTAATAGTGAAGGCCACATCATTAAACAAATGGACACGGCTGCAGTGCTTTGGGTGTGTACTTTATTTTTATTAACCTTGATTTATACAGGTAGTCTTATTGAGACACAAGGTCTCATTTTCAAGAGAGATCTGTCAAAACAGCACACAGTACAACACAGAGTTACAGGCAAAACTAAGCAACCTTAATCAGTACAAAACAACAAAGGAAATGTGCAGAGTGCCGATTGATGACACATTAGAGTACTGAGAACAAGAGTAGTTTCCCAGTGATGTCTTCTCCAGTGACCCGATAAGAAGTTTAAAATCTCCTAAGGGAATCAAGCTAGACAACTTCAGACTCTGCTGTAGCCAGTTCCAAGTTGAGGGAGCAGAGTATGAAAATGCCTTTTTGCCAAGCTCTGTACTGCAACTAATGATTATTTTAGTAGTTCTAATCTAACAACTGGTTTTTTTTTTTTTGATTAGTCGACTAATCACGATTATTTCTCTCATGGTCACCATCTCTGCTTCCTGTTGGCACGGCTCCTGTACAGGGCTCCAGGTCATGTTTTACCTTACCTGTTTAAGCCTGTAGACCTGTGAAAATCACTTTGTTGTCAGTTTCTGCCTTAATATAATGTGGCCTATTATAACAAGGTCCCATAGCTAAATAAAATAATGACCCATCAAACATGAGCTGGAAACTTGATAGCTTAATTAGAAGTGTTTGTAGCAACACAATTAAATAATAGATGCTAAAAGGCAGTCTTTTAAGCCCCAAATAAAGTGCAAAAACACAAATAGCAGCTCTGCTACTCCATAAAGGCTGTTGTAATGCTGCATGTTCAAAACAAACTAGAGTAATATTTAGCTCCATTAAAGTGGAAAAAAAGAAAATGATAAGCTAGTCCATCCTGTTGGAAACCTTTCTGGGTCCAGAAGTTTAAAAGTTTAATTAGGCTTCAGATGAAAATTAAAATAGTTTCTTCCAGTCCATAATAATTTACAAACACTTTAAATATCAGTGCAGGAATGTGAGCCTCCACCACACATACAGTGAAATATTTATCAAGCCGTTTTAATTTATTTGTGATGATTATGGCTATCCTTTTTTAAGTTACAAATCATGGTATTCTAATTTACTGAGATGCACTAATATTCAGAATAAGGGCTGATATTACCGTGACAATGTAATGTAATGTACTTTATTTATATAGCCCTTTAAAATAACCCGTAGGTGACTAGTGCTTTACAGAAAATTAAACAGCATTAAAAACACACACAGCATTAAAAACAAATAACATAAACAAAGAAATAAGAATAAATACCTAAAAATGAGAATAAAATAAAAACAAATTCCAAGACAAATATCACCGCTACTGGGTATTAAAAGCCATCCTAAACAAATATGTTTTAAGTTCTGATTTAAAAAGGGCCAGGTCAGAGATAGCACGTAGGTCGGGGGGAGATTATTCCAGAGCCTGGGGGCGACAACAGAAAAGGCTCGGTCACCCCAATGTTTATACCTTGACCTAGGCACATCCAGCAAAAGCTGATTGGATGACCTCAAAGCCCTGCCTTGGTCACGGACAGTCAAAATCTCAGACAGATAAACCGGAGCAAGGCCATTAAGAGCTTTAAAAACAAAAAGCAAAAGTTGAAAATTAATTCTAAAATGGACTGGAAGCCAATGAAGTGAAAAAAGGATTGGAGTAATGTGCTCTCGCCAAGGTGTGTTGGTCAAAAGACGGGCGGCTGCATTTTGCACAAGTTGAAGGTGGCTGAGAGAAGACTGAGAGATGCCAACATAAAGTGCATTGGAGTAATCAAGTCGAGACGTGATTAAAGCATGGATGGCTATCTCAAGATCATGACGGCTCAGGAAAGGTTTGGCTTTGGATAACAGACGTAATTGATAAAAGCTCATCTTGACTACATTTTCAATCTGTTTATCAAATTTTAAATGGCTGTCAAAAATCACCCCCAAATTTCTGACAGCTGAACTGAGCCTTAAAGAGAGGGTACCAAAGCCAGCTGTTACAGTATCCCCAAATATAATATATTCTGTTTTTTCTTCATTTAAGTGGAGAAAATTTTGGCTTAACCACAACTTAATGTCAATGATGCAGTCCAATAGAACACTTTGTGAGTTAGTTTGTTCTGGGTTCAAAGGTAAATAAAGCTGCAAATCGTCCGCATAACAGTGGAAAGACATGTTGTGCCTGGCTATTATTGACCCGAGTGGCAGCATATATAATGAAAACAGAATAGGGTCAAGGATAATAATAGAGATAATAATAGAGAATATGAAAAAGAGAAAGGTGCTCATGTAATTCACTAAGGGTGGGAAAAAAGATTGATTCAGTGATGGATCGCGATACTTGGCACTGGCGACAACGATCCATAAATGCACGGATCGATCTTTTATTTAAAAAAAGGTGCACACATACTTTTAGGTTAACAGTTAATCATTGGTGCTTTCAGTCCACTAGATGGTGCAATGAAAGCACCCAGTTAAGTGAAGTCATAGCTTGTCTCGGAGATTTGCAGCTAGCTTTGAAAGTTAGGAAGCAGTTAGCTCAAAGTTAGCTCAAATGTCAGGCCTTTTTTGGATTTTATAGCAAAGATGGAAGGAAAAACCTTGACATGACACACAACTTGCAAGAAGCGGTGCACGAAAAAAAGAACACTCAGAACACGGTGGGCCAGCACATGTCTCGGAGTAGCATTAAAGAGACACCAGCATGGAGCTTTTTCTCCCAATTGCCAAGTAAAGTTTATCTCTGAAGTGCTTTTCAGAGACATATAGTCACAAAGCGCTGCACAATAGAATAGAATAAAAGGAAGTTGATAGTTAAAAATAATTTTAAAAATACAAAAACAAGTTTAAACACAAGATTAAAATAATTTAAAAAATATCAGACTTACCATTAAAAAGCAGTTGAAACTCAATGGAAATCCTTGTTAAGCAAAAATGTTTTCAGCTGCTTTTTAAAAGAGTCCACAGAGTCAGCTAGATGTATCTGGAGTGGGAGTCAATTTCAAACACCATTTTACTTTGGGACATGATTTAAGGTTGAATAAAAAATTTGGAATATATGACATCGTGATACTCGGATTATTGCGATATCGTGATAGGATTGAATTGTAACCCAAGTATCGCGATCCGAATCGAATCACAATTCCCCTTACGATTCCCACCCCTATAATTCACCTGTTTATTGCAGTTAACATATTAGCCAGCATAACTGGAGCAGTTGAGTTGTCAGCAACCATCGTCAAAAAGAGATTATTGTCCGACAGCAGGTAAGCTATTTAAACAGCATGTACTGATAGTGTGGTCAGTTTTCTAAAGCTGAGAGAGTCACTCATTGAAAATAAGAGGCGTTAACATTACTTGCTAACCTTGCCGGTGCAGTCTGCTGGCAGGTGGCCGGAGACGGAGGAACGGAGAGGAGGAGGGAATGGATGCATTGCTGTAGTGCAGCTGTGTTATAACAGCACTGCTTTACAGTCTACGTTTAACTTCCATCCATCCATCCATCTTCTACCGCTTTTCCGGAGGTCCGGGTCGCGGAGGCAGCAGTTCAAGCAGAGAAGCCCAGACTTCCCTCTCCCCAGCCACCTGCTTCAGCTCTTCAGAGGGGATACCAAGGCGTTCCCAGACCAGCTGGGAGACATAGTCTCTCCACCGAGTCCTGGGTCTGCCCCGGGGTCTCCTCCCAGTGGGACGTACCTGAAACGCCTCAAGTGGGAGGCGTCCAGGAGGCATCCTAATCAGATGCCCATACCACCTCAACTGACTCCTTTCTGACTGATTCCTTTCTTACGTTTAACTTGTTTCATTTATTTATTTTCGGTAAAATCCTCCCATCCTGTCATGTGTGGAGCTGGTGTTTCAGCTCCGCCCATGATTTGTGGCGGTAGCTTCTGATTTGTTGCTAATTGGTTCCAGCTGGCGGGTTGAGCCCTGAGCCTTGGGCCTCGCCAGTCTACGGCCACACCCCTCCCTCTGCCAGACACTCACCAGCTGTCAGTTGTTTCTCATTTGTTTCTGCGCGCACACACACACACACACACACACACACACACACACACACACACACACACTTGCACACTCATACACAGACTCCCGCCACACAACTGCATCCACTTGTCACCCATTAGCCTGCTTGGTATTTATTAGGTGACAGTGGGGACATTCAGTATTGTGGCGTCAGTCTTCACTGCACAGTCTCATCCATGGTCACCTGCCTACGTTGATGTCCTGAAGCTATTGGGTTCTCTTTTCCCTTGGACTACTACAGTGTTTTTTTTCCCCAGAACCTGCTGAGCTCTGACGCCCTATGTAAGTCTTCCTTTATTGTTAACTGCCCTTCTTTCCACTGCCCGGTTCCGCCTGGGAGTGCGTGGGGCTTCCCCTGTTTCCAACTGAGCTCGGACTCCCAGCGCTTGTGTGCCTGACTGTGTTTTCCCAATTGAACATTTTCCCTGTATTTTGTGTATTTTTGAGTTATCCCATTCTGTTAATAAACTCGTTCACTTCACCTGCGTTTTGGGCTTGTGTTAATTCATATGTTCGCTGCGCAATTACGCAGCGGACCTGACACATACTTTGAAAACTTTTGGCCTTCTCTGATTTTCTCTCTGTGTCACCATGATGCGTTCTAGGGCTGCAACTAATGATTATTTTGGTAGTCGACTATTCTAATGACTATTTTTTTCGATTAGTCAACTAATCGTGATTATTTTTCTCATGTCCGCCATCTCTGCTTCCTGTTGGGACTCTAGTGCATATTTTACCTCACCCACTGTTTAAGCCTGCACACCTGGGAAAACCACCTTGTTGTCAGTCCATGCTTTAATAGAACATTTTATGAGCAGTTTCCAGAGATAAATACAAAAAACAATCAAGCTGTATTAATTATTACGAGTTTAAGATTATATATCAGTTTATCACAGACAGCATAATGCCTAATGTCAATTAAACAATTGATTAAATATCTTACAACTGAATTACTGATATACTCCAACCCACAAACTAACATTAGGTGGAAGTTTTCTTTAAGTGCATTTTTTAACAATGTAATTCAGAAAGGTAAACTTTCATATTCATTTCACTGCACTTGAGTGATATTTCAAGCTGTTTGATTTAATTTTGATGATTATGGTTGTAGGTTTTTACTTATTAAATTACAAATTGGGATATTCTAATTAACCCAGATGCCCTAATATTCAGAATAAGGGCTAATATTAACGAAGATGAAAAAGAGACAGCGACTCCTGTAATTCAGTTCATTTACTGCATTCATCAACATGTCAGCCATGACATGGTGGTGATATTTGTCTTGGAATTTGTTTTTATTTTATTCTTATTTTTATTTTCAGGTATTTAAAAATCTTCTTAATTATTGCTCTGAGTGTTGCTATCCCTGTGCTGTTGCAATCCTGGAATTTCCCCATTGTGGGACTAATAAAGGCTTATCTTATCTTATCTTATCTTATCTTTATTCTTATTTCTTTGTTTATGTTATTTGTTTTTAATGCTGTGTGTTTTTAATGCTGTTTAATTTTCTGTAAAGCACTTTGGTCACCTATGGGTTGTTTTAATGGGCTATATAAATAAAGTACATTACATTACATTACAGGACAGCTCAGCCCTCAGTAACCAGAGAGCTTATTGTCAAACAGGTAAGCTAACACAAACAGCACGTACTAACAGTATTGTCATTTTTCTAAAGCTTGAAACAGTTGGCCATTGAAAATAAGCGGCGCTAACTTTCTTTACTTGCTAAAACTTACCAAGTAAAAGTAGTCGTTAATGTTGCGGCTCCCGGGTGCCGTTGTTTCAGATGCTCATGCATCACTGTAGTGCTGCCATGATAGGAAAGGTCTGCCTTGCAAAGTCTGCATTTTACTTGGTTAGTTTTTTGTTTTCTGTGAAATGTTCCCATGCTATAGAAAGTTTGGGTCTGCTTTTTTTTAGCTCGGCTTTGACTTGTTTTCTTTTTCGCTTCAC
Source organism: Pholidichthys leucotaenia (assembly GCA_020510985.1). Classification (NCBI taxonomy): domain Eukaryota; kingdom Metazoa; phylum Chordata; class Actinopteri; order Cichliformes; family Pholidichthyidae; genus Pholidichthys; species Pholidichthys leucotaenia. Next base: position 296,265,988 of record CM035846.1, read on the forward strand.
TATGCTGTGGTCCTCTTCTTCTTCACTGGAAATTGTTCTCGCCTACCGGACAACAGAGGCGCTACTGCCCGCAGAAGTTCTGGTTGTGCATTGCAGTTACAACTGAACATTTCCGTAGCATGCATGTAAACTTTATAATTAAGCGATTTGTTGACAATAAAAATCTGTGACAATTTTTATTGTCGACGTTATCAACAATGTCAACTAATCGTTTCAGCCCTACTCTGTACGGACAGAGGGGACAGTAAAAATAATGAAGTCCTGGGAGTGCAAACTATGACTGCACTGAATATGTAACATGTAAGATGATAAATATGTGGGCAGCAGGCCTAAAATGGATTTGTAGATGAAATTATACCAGTGCAAGAGTCTGCGCATGGACAATGATGACCAGCTGACCAGGGAATACAGAGTGCAGTGATGTGTGAGGCGTTTACATCCTGTAATGAATCTTAGTGCTCCATGATAGACCATATCCAACTTCACTCAGCTATGGGAAAGTTGATGAGCAGAATATTATAAAATATTTATATTTTATGTGATATAATTATTTTGTCATTTATAATTATTTGAAATACAGTTGTATAATGTTTCAAATGTTACAGTTGTATAATGTTCTTCATTGTATTTGTCAGGTTCCACTTCTGACAGAAAATAAATATTTAAAATTAATCTTGTTATAGCTTCACATCTCACTTAGGAGAAAAAAGGAACCTTTAAGCTTGACAGAAATAGTGATTTGATTCATATCGCAATATATATTGATATTGATATGAAAATTTTTTTATCGTGACTGGAATTTTTTCATATCGCCCAGCCCTAGTCCATCACCACAAAGGTGTTATGGTTGACTGTTCAAGACAATGAATACAACTCTAGCTTGTCTATTTTGATGTAAACAGGCATGAAATATCTATGGCCGGATGTTTATAAGGGCAGAATTTCCTGGTCATGGAGGTCTGGATTTTTAAGACCATCTCTTTTCAAACAGGACCTCACTGTGGAAATTAAGGTATCCACCCCATATTACAGTTCTCACATATAAGAAACCATTGATATTAACTTTAATTTAAAGATTATTAACACACAGTTGAAGTGGACTGATAGAGTTTCAGTGAAACTTTTGAGTGCGATTATTTGGGAATATATTTGACTCCTGAATCCCTATTGTCCAATCAGATTGCTCAGACAGAATTAACTGTTTTAAATCCATTATATTCACTCATCTTATTGTTTAGTACTACAAGTGTTTCAAAGATAGATATGCTGGCAGCAAACACAATTTATTAGTATTAGTTATGAATTATGAACAGGATAGTGTTAGTGACTGCAAAATTTTTTTAAACAAGATAAGATTCTCAAAGGTACAACACTATTTTGTATAGATTACACAGAACATACAGTACTGTTGTTCAGAAGGCACACATTTACCTGTGGTTAACAGTTCTATCATTTTTAGTTTCATTCCTATCTCTAACACTAGGCAATTCAAACCAAAACTGTAGTTGGATAAGCAACGCCACAGACACAAAATTATACAGGGGTGAGCAGTCACTTTAAAACTCAAACACTGACAAGTACAATATGTGCTGCCAGCTACCTTTTACAGATATAGTAGAATACAGCTTAGAATAAAACACTGGAAAGAAAGTTATGATAATGATTTTTGAATCTAACACCAGGTCCTTCTGGAAACCAGACAGCACCTTAGCACTCTGAAAAAAGGAAAGACTGGAGGAAAAAACTAATTAAATTAGACTCTTATGCCTGATTTACATAATGTGTTAATGGGAAGACAACTTATTTAACAGTGGTAGCCCAGTGAAACAATATTTTACTTTTTAAGCACAAACAATAAAGAAGTTGTAGTATATAGGAGTTGCCCTTAACATGAACCTCAGATAATATTTAATGTTATATGTATGGCATATAGTGATTTAAATTTAGAGGAACTGTAGTATTATTAGGATACACAAACTATAGTGAGAAAAGTGTTCAGACTGCAGCAGTTTCAGACAATACTAAAGAGAGGTGTATATAGACAGTTGAGCCATAAACAGAATATACTGTGTCACCCAACCTGTAATTTTTAGGTCTGAAGGTGGTGCAGTTAAGCATGATTTAGAAGTAGAGCTGAGCAATTTGACCTTAAAGATGCACTCCGGCAGCTCTGCAACCACCTCGAAAACCAGTGTATGTTTCCCAAAATAGTATATTGTGGCTTTTAATACACAGAATAAACTTTCATTGCCTTACCCTGGATTTACACTGACTCCGGATGCAGTACGTTATGGCTGCAATCTGGCCTCTGCAGTAAATAGTTCCCATTCTCATCAATTTTCTAATCCCCACCTGGTCCGGACCACTGCGGAATGAATCCGGCTTGTCACATTCGGTTCACTAATGCAACGCAAGAAGTCTATTTTTGACAGATGCTGGATCCAGTCCGTAACGAAATGCCACAGTATCTATTCAATTCAATTCAACTTTATTTATATAGCGCCATTTCACACAACAGTCATCTCATAGCACTTTCAACTGTAGGGGAAACCCCCACAGCTGCAGAAAGACCCCAGCAATCAGGCGATCCCCTGTGAGCAAGCGCTTGGCAACGGTGGAGAGAAAAAACTCCCTTTTAACAGGAAGAAACCTCCAGCAGAATCAGGCTCAGGGAGTCATCTGCTGCAACTGGTTGGGGGGTGAGGGGATAGAGAAGCTGAAAAGAACAGACATGTAGAGAGCAAACAGCACGATGGGGACTCAATCTATGGGAGAGAACAAACAGACGTTAATGACCAGCAAAAAAAAAATATTTCATTGAGAGTGAAGAAAGCAGTGAAACCCAGTGTATTATTGGAGGTCCCCCGGCTGTATAAACCTATTAGCAGCATAACTAAGGGAGGGTTCATAGACATAGTATGATCCTTCCCTAATTGAAGGCTATATCAAAAAGGAAGGTTTTAACCCTATTCTTAAAAACAGAGATCAAGTCTGACTCCCGAATCCAGATTGGTAGCTGGTTCCACAGGAGAGGAGCTTGATAACTGAAGGCTCTGCCTCCCATTGTACTTTTGGAGATTGTAGGTATTACAAGTAATCCAGCATTTTGGGAGCGTAGTGCTCTTTTAGGATAATAGGGTAGTATTAGATCTTTTAAATCAAAAGGGGCCTGATTGTTTAGAGTTTTGTAAATAAGAAGAAGGATTTTAAACTTCATTCTAAACTCTATGGGAAGTCAGTGAAGGGAGGCCAGAACCGGAGAGATATGATCTCTCTTTCTAGTACCTGTTAAAACTCTTGCTGCAGCATTTTGGATCAACTGAAGACTTTTTAAAGATGTTTTAGGACAACCTGATAATAAAGAATTACAATAATCTAATCTAAAGCTAACAGAAGCGTGGATCAGTTTCTCACCATCACTCTGAGACAAGATGCTCCTAATCTTGGCAGTATTACGCAAATGATAGAAGGCAGTCTTAGAAACAAATTTAATATGTGAATTGAAAGACAGATCTTGATCAAAAATAACTTCAAGGTTCCTCACAGAGCTATTAAGAGAAAGAGTAACTGCATCCAAACTAAAAGTTTGATTTGGAAAGGTATTTTTTTTTCCCTTGTCCTGTCAGGCAGCTAGGCAAACAGAACAGGGATCTGTCACCCTTATTGTGCCAAAACAGATTTACTTTGCCAAGAGGAGCTTATAAACTGTGTATTGTATATTGTTGTAAACTCCTCCTGTAATAACTTTTAATACTTTATTTTAATTGTTTTACCCATGGAAGACCAAACAGGATGGGGAAGAGGGAAAGGAAGTGTGTGAAGGGGGAAAAGAAAAGGGAGGGGAACAGACAAAAAAACTAAAACAAACAAAAGACAAACTGCTTCTTCCACCAAAGATGTCTCAACACAAGTCTGGTTTCCGCACCTGCTAAAGGAGAGACACTTGTGCGTGTATGTCTGTGTGCATATATATGAGAACGCGTGCAAAATAAGTGTGTGCATGTGAGTGGTTTGTTAGGAAACATACGAGCGGAGGGCTGGTCGCAGCAGCTCTCCCCCCGGGAACCCCGAGCAGGCAAGGCAGGGCCACCAACCCCCAGCCCTGAGGTCAGCAAGCTCCAGGAAAGCCAGGCATCCGTCCCCGGAGGGACGATCAAGGGAGGCCAGGCTGCTCGGTGGCCGGCGCGGTGAGCCCACACCCCCGGACCCGCACACCAGGGCCGTCTCCCCCAACATGCAGGGTAAAATGCAGGCTGCAAACCTGTGTCCTCTCCAGCATTTTAGCAGGGACACTAAGGTTTTTCCAAATAAAATTGATTATTGCTGTCATATTTTCATGTCTGTGGGTAAGACCTGTAATTTAAAAGATGAGAATTTCTTGCTCACACAGCCAAAAACTGAACGTATTATCTGCCATCTTTCCCAACTTGTAAAAGCTCCTGCTGCTCCTTAGCTCCTCCCTCTTCCCCTGAGGCAGTGAACTCAGGTCTGTAGCCATGCCCAGTGCTTAGCCTGATTGGTTAATGTTATAACCAATCAGTGTCACTTTAAATCAAGATCACAGTGAATTGAATTTTTCACATCGGTTTTGTTTTTGTCCTTTTTTTTCTTCCTTTCTTCACCCTTATAGTTCACTGACGAGGCTTGTAATTAAGCAATATTACACAAGAATATGGTATCAGTGAATATATCAATATATATCAAGTCAGTATACATACCTTTTGAGGGTTTTGAGTAGAGCTGTAACTAACGACTATTTTGGTAGTCGAGTAACAACTATTTTTTTGATTTGTCGACTAATCACAATCATTTCTGTCATGTCCACTATCTCTGCTTCCTGTTGGCAAAGCTCCTGTTCAGGGCTCCAGTGCATGTTTTACCTCACCTCTTTAAAGTCTGCACACCTGAGAATATCACTTGTTCCCAGTCTCTAACATTTTATAAAAGGTCCCTATAGCTAAATAAAATAATACCCCATCAAACATGAGTTTCAAGCTTGAGCAACACAATTGTCAGACATTACAAAACCATAATATATTTAACTCATAATGCTCAAACAAGAAAAGTGGAAATTTTTCATGTTTTCGAACCTGAAATATTTATTTTTTTAGAATTTTTCCTGGAAAAGGGTCCACAGGCAATTAGTCGACAATCAAATTAGTTGTTGATTCATTTTCTGATGATCAACTAGTCGACTAATCGCTGCAGCACTAGTTCTGAGTCATGTGACCCTTGGCAGCAGCTAATTGGCTTATTAGCTGAGTTGGGGATCCTTTATGCAACAATGATTGTTATTACCACATAATGATTACAAGTCTCTGATCAGGTTCTTAAATCTGACTTCAGCTTGTCCGTTTTGTTGTCCATTCCTGCTGTAAAATGGTTGAGCTGATGCAGATAGCCATTGGGGGCTAACAGTAATTTAGCTTCGTGGCAGTCCCTGCTAGGTTAAGTGCACTTTTCTTGCTTTGTCCTGGCATCTTCTGATAAAATGGAGTCAATCATTAGTAGTGTTGGGAGTAACACATTACCAAGTAACACATTACTGTAACGCCACTACTTTTGCAGTAATGTGCTGTGTAATGAAATTACTGTTTAAAAATTCAGTAATGTGTTACAGTTACTGAAATTTGATCAGGTGTGTTACTTGCATTACTCATTTTATTAATATGGATAGATATTTTTAGCGCAAATGAATACAAACTGACCCTATGTAGCTGATGCAGCCATCAGTCAATGTGTTGCAAAGAGCCTCTTCACTGCTGCAGCTACAAATGGAGCTTGCTCCTGCTGGGAAAAGATGAAGCTACTTTGTTTTTGTGGAAATAGATTTTTTTTCCTTTGTCGAAGTTAATGTCATGATCTGCCCTCCGGGCAAATGACGGTGCAGAAGGAGGACTCAAGAGTGCAGGCAGGGTCAGGTGTGAATGGTGATTTATTAACAGAACTTAACTCAAAGAAACACAAAGCAGCGCATGGGCTGAGAGCTAAACTAACTAAATTGACCGTGGCATAAACTAAACTAAAGCTTGGCAAACATAACATAAGCATGGCATGGCAAGACTCACAGGGCATAGAGACATAGAACTAGGCATGGGAACGACACACAGGAATGACGCAATGCCCTCTTAAAAAATACAGCACAGAGACACACATATATGGGGAACTCATGATTGCGAAACACAGAACAGCTGGGAGGGTAATCAGGGCAGCAGGTGACCTCAAAGGGTGGGAGGGGCTGCACCTACACCCACTCACAGACAGGGAGACACAGACATACAATGAACATGCAGGGCACCAAACAAAAATATAATCAGGTACAAAGGGACAAACATAAGACACAGACACCAGGTGACACAGGAAGACATGACAACAATAAACAGGGAACTAAATCATAATCAAACTCATAATAACAATAATACAGTGCAAACAAACCAATAAATGAACATAAAGCGTGGGCCCAGTCCTAACCGTGCCCTCGATCACAACAGTTAAGGACAAAGGCATATTGGTGGGTCGTGTGAAACTGACTGCTATCTTCAGAAGTGTCTGAATGGCAACAAGATCAAAGCTAGTGCTATGCTAACACCGTGTTATTGTGGATTTACGTTATCTGAACAGCCACGCTGGATTTCAAGCACAGGTATGCATCCGGACTGTTTGTGACCCAGCAAGAATTAAACTGGCTGATTGCCAGATACGTCATTACAGAATGAAGATCTGATAACAGTCATTTTCCATCAGACAGCTGAGACTGTGAGCCATTGAAGTTAAAACACTAAAACACATTTACTTGCTACCTGGGTAAAGATTATTCAAAAATGGATTTGATTTGCAAAAGGAATTTAAGGGACTGGATCATGTCTCTGTCACAGCAGACATTTGGACTGTGGATAATGGACATTTTCTTTGGATCACTGCGCATCGGATTAAATCCATAATATAAAAGGTAAGAAACATTGACAGCTTTATGCAGTGTTGCCAGCTCACTCTTTTGGAGTGATTCTCACTCTTTTTCACACACTCTCTCTCTCCACAAACCCTATTTCCATCCATCTTCTACCGCATAATTCTTTTTGGGTCGCGGGGGGACTGGAGCCTATCCCAGCGTCTTTGGGCGAGAGGCAGGGTACACCCTGGACAGATCGCCAGTCCATTGCAGACAAACCCTATTTCTCACTCCAAAATGAGGAAATTACTGACAATTTTGCGTTGATTTTCTTCAGATTTTTCCCACAGTAAGAGCTCTCAAGGCAGGATAAAGCAGACTGAACATGTTCTAAAAGCTCTGACTGAAACAGTCTGTTTTCAGCCTGACATTAATAAGCCCGTAATGTAATCCATTAATTAAATTATCTTGCTATGTCTGCAAGATGATTTAAGTATGCATTTAAAAGTAACGTGAAAGTTACTTTCCCAAGTAACTAGTTACTTTAATAATGCAGTAATTGGTAAGTAACTCAGTTACTTTTAAAAAGAAGTAACTATTAACTGTAACTAGTTACTATTTTTTAGTAGCTTTCCCAACACTGATCATTACGTAGTATGTGGATGGACACTGCATTTCTTTCAGATATAAGCCATTTTAATTGTTCCACTGTGTTCTGTTGCTTGGGAATGGCACTAATTGCAGCAGCTTAGAGGGTGTGCAGTCATGTGACCACATACATTAAAGGGGTAGGACATGAAAGCTGTCATAAACATGCACACAACATGGAGTGGGAAAAAGCTGGAAAAAAAAGAAGACATGAGCAAGATTACGTCGGTTTTACGTACCAAGCATCGTTTTTAGTTTTATTTTGGTTAATCACCCAGCCTAACCCTATTTAGAAGTTCCCCTCTGTGAGCAAGTTAGCAGAGACTGTTTTTTCAGTTGCATTATAAAAGTCAAGCTCTGATGAACTTATATAATGCAACTGAAAAACACCATTAAAATACTTCTAAATTCATCTAAGCAATAAATAAATAAATCACATCTCTGAAAAACATTTTCTTTTCATGTGCTTTCATAAAACAGTGAGTCCTGCATCATATAAATGTGTTTTGATGTTTATTATTAGCAGCTCTGACCTTGACTTGAGGCTTTTTTCTGCTGTTTGCATACTTAAAAAATGCTAAAATCAAAGAGTCTCACAAGGTTTGTTTCCTTTTTTTTAAATCTACATATTATTCTCACTCTAAAGCATTTTAAGGTTATAATTTCATTATTGTAATTTCACATGTTGGAGTTATCTTTCTAGTGTCAATAGGTTTGGCTGGACCTTCATTTACACTCAAATGTATGAATTGTACACTCATGGAAATGATTTTCATAAATATGCAGACACCTGAAAAAAATTCACTAAATGTTTTAAATTTCCTTTCCATGGTCTGTGTTTCTGTCTCACAAATTACCAGAGTTTCTGTCACACTATTTAGGCATTAATGAAGGACATGATTTATATTTCTGTGCCATGTGTTTAAATGCAGCTATGTAAGGGTACAGTACTCAACGCATAATCTTCTGGGGAAAAATCTGAAAACTAAGAAATAAATGTTACTTTTTACACTTACTATATCCTTTTAATGAGAAGATTGTGATCACAATTACAGGGTGCAGATGCAGTGGACTAATGAAATATAAAAGGTGCAGGTTTATATAATTTGCTCCACTTTATTCAAAATATACCCTTTACATGAAAATATATATGCTAATAATAAAGCATAAATCCACCCTGAACATTTATAAATTTCAGGTTTCCTAATGAAAATTTCATGTTTACACATTAACATAAAATATGCACATAAATATTTCTGGGAAACTGCCTCTGTCGATAAAACAAGCACCTAAATTCTGTGCAGTTCCATAGCAGATGATGCATTCGATGACTTCCATCAGTGGATGCTGGTCATGCTCACTTTTTCCTCATATGTTTTTTTTTTTTCCCCCCTCCATGAAATGACCATAGAGTCGTGAGAAGTGCATTTGTAATGTGAACACAACATTTGTGAAAAGACTTAATCCTGACTACATTAGCCTTTCTTGGAGCACACGGTGCACAGGGAACCAGCTATTGTGCTGACATGAATGGAAGAGCAGTAAGGAGGCAGAGGAGTAATTTATGCAGAAGTTGAAGAAATGATAAAGTGGGAGAAGGAGGGAGAGAGGCAGACAGACAACAGACAGGCAGAATAATTTATGCAGAGCTGTGAGCTTCAGCTGGACACTGGGACTTAGTGAGACCATGAAATGGACTGCTGGTCTTTTTGGGTTTGTCAGGACCTGGAAGACTCAGAGTAGTCAGTAAGGATAGGTGTACTGCTCTCCCGGCATGAGATGATGGAATACTTAAGAAGATACTTCGGATTTAGAACATTTGCCTTGTGATTTAAACCTCTATAGACTGCTGCATTTTTATGAGGGATTCCTGAGAATAACCATTATTTGTTGAAGAGTGGCGCTGCTAAAAAACATCTTTTGATTTAGAGATCAGAAATTAGTCTTTCTGTCTGGCTTGTGACAGGAAAGAAACTGTGAACACGTAACTCCAGCACGCTTCTTTACACTGGCTTCCCATCTATTTTAGAATTTAGTTTGAAATGTTATTGCTTGTTTTTAAATGTGTTAATGATATGGCCCCACCTTATCTCTCAGAACTGTTACAGCCTCACATTCCACCCAGAGCACTGAGATCCATGAATCAGCTGCTCCTAAACATTCCTAAATTCTGGCATAGCATTTTTGGTGGTGGATCCTAATTTATGGACAAGCCTCCCTTTTCACATTAGAGCTGCTCAGACACGTAGTCATTTTAAAACGCTCCTGAAAACTAATTTATTTTCTCTGGCTTTCAACTCCTATCTGAGTAGGTTATCCTGTTTTGTTTTGTTTTTTTATCGTTGCAGCTTATTTGCTTATTTTATTAATTTTATTTTTTGTTTTATTTAACTGTATGACATTTTATTGTACATTCTAGTGTGTATTTTTTGTAAATGGGGGGGGGTTGCATTTTTATTTGTACGACTTGTACAGCACTTTGGTCAGCTGAGGTTGTTTTAAATGTGCTATAGAAATAAATTTTGACTTGACTTGTAATGCATGGAAAATTGTCCATGTTTTGGTTAGTCTTAACTAGGGCTGTTTGATATGGCAGTATATACTGGATGATGAGATAAACTGTTTCATATAAAACACTATCGTTTATATTGTGATTTTGCAAAACGTGCATACCCCCATTTCTTCAACAAAGCTCCCCACACACCACCTGTCAGCGCCCCACCTCGCCATCACATGCACGCAGCGCAACAGGTGTAGATGGGTTGCTAGGCTTCAGTCCGGCGGTTAGCACAGCAGCTAACTCCAAACTAATGGATTGGTCGAATAGCCACTGCTTATGTTTGCCAGGCATTTTTTGATTTTGATTTTGTATACTTTATTGATCCCCAGAGGGGAAATTGAGGGTGGATGGATGTGGGACTGTTTCCCGCCATGCTGCGTCAGATAGTCTTCTGAGCTCATTTTAAATGGAGGTTAGCAACATTAACGCCATCTCACTCTGATTGTAAAACAACAAATGGTAAATGACGATGCCAAGTTGTCGCTAATAGGAAACATTATTAGTGTATCAGACTATTGTTTCTTTGCTTGGAATTACTGCTGAATTTCTTAGTTTTGTCTGAAAAAAATAGATGCATGATTATGCACAGAATACATAATAAATCAATGAAAACGTGTCAGAGGAACAAAATGGCTCTTATAAACTATTTGATTTCTAATCATTTTAATTAGTCAAGTAGTGATAATGAATAAAGTTGAAGTCATCACTTGTATTTTATTACATTATCTTTTGTGCCTTTGATTTTCAGATCATGGCTAATTTGAAATATTATGTCTCAAATGCACATTAAAAATACAATTGTATAAAAAATACAGCAAAATTATGAAGAAAAAAGTTGCATAAAATTAATGATACATCAATGTGTACATTTTTCTTTGCAATATGTAATTTGAAAATTAAAAAAAGAGATGGTCTTTTTTATGTAATTATTATATATAAACTATAGAATTGACAGGGAATGTATATCATGATATACAGTATATCGTTATCGGGATATAGGATTAGTTACATCGCGTTATGAAATTCTGGTCATATCACACAGCTCTAGTCTAAATGCTGAAGATTTCACTGATAAACTCACAGATTTGTGATAGGTCAGTGTTGGCTTACTTTAAAGTGCCCCTTTTAGTTGTGGCCCCTTCAGTAGAGTTTAACACCCCTGCTATAGAACATGTATGCCATTGAAGTCTGTATAGCAACATACGAAAGGTTTGTCTTCAAGCTTGTGGTGCCACACGCTGCTGCAATCTGGAGTTGGTAGATAAGGAGTATTGGGAGTTTGCCTGACCGCAGGAGAGGATTGTCTGATGAACAAAGACGCAAGATGCCCATACCATTATGGTATTCTAGCTCCTAGCCTTTAGCTCAGATGTATCCTGAGCCAAATACTTCAAGTCAGCCCCTGACCGAGTTGGCCCCCAAAGTCAGCCCTGGAATCTTTTAAGGGTAGTGTCTTACGGAGCGGCAAGGAGAGGCAAATGCTGATGAGCGTTGGATGTAAGGGGTCCGTGGGAGGTTGTGCAGCACTTTTCTGCCAGCTTTTACGGTCATGAGCAGTTTTTCTTGTATCATGGCAGAATCATGGCAAAAAATATTACAAAATAAGCCAGAATGATGCAAAGTAGATTATCGACAGTGGATTAGTGAGCGAGGTGGAAACGGGCTATTAGGGTGACTAAAATCTTAATAAAATAACAATATAAAGTGTGCTTGGTGTGAGCTTCCCAGAAAATGGTGATTAAACCAGCCAGATCCAGGCGGCCTGTCCGTCACATCCTCCCTAGTACCACTGTTAGCTCAGGTGCTAATACCTTTAGCTCCCGGTCCATTTACAGACGGCTGTGCTGGCCATAAATGGGTAGGAAAATGTGGCCCATGATGAATCCACTGGCCCGGGAGAACCAAGCAGTCAGCTGAGTTGTGCTGACGAGGAAATGGAATCTGAGAACGACACTGTGTCTAATACTGAGTCTATTGAGGCAAAATGCAGCACAAACACGAGTTTGTACTCACTGGAAGAAATAAATGCATTTCTGGATGAAACCTATAACAAAGCCATTAGGGTCGCCGACTACTTCAGTGACACTGATAAATTCATTAAGTCTGTGGATGTGCTAAGAAGGCAGGTTGGTCTTGACCTCCTGGATGAAAGGAAGCGTTATCGCCTCAAGAAACACCTGACAGCCCTGCGTAAAGCAGCAGGGGGAACGCCGGTCAAGCGCGCCCGACAGGAGGAATGAATGGCGGTCGTTCCTCTGCCTGTTTTACCCATTTTTGGGATATTGTGTTTGAACAGACTGGTATATGACATTTAATTGACTGTAATTGACTGTCACAGAACTGGATCTTTGAATAGGTGGACTGCAGGGACTGCTCTGTGTTGTGTGGGGGGGGGACATTTCAGTTTGCACTTTTTTCCAATGTGACACACTTGGAGGAATGATGTTGGTGTGCTTACATTTTTTTGGAGTGTGCAATAAAAACTTATTTTAAAAGTCAAAGTCTCTCTCTCTCTCTCTCTCTCTCTCTTTCTCTCTCTGTCTCTCTCTCTCTGTGTGTGTGTGTGTGTTTATGAGAAGTGTGTTTTTTATATATATATTTTTTGATAATCACATGACCAATAGACACATTTCAGATGGTTAAACCTTGTAAACATACCATTTTTCAGTCAGTGGCCCCTTAATTAAAGTGACCCCTTTAATTAAAACTGTACTGGAATCTTTTTCCATCATTTATTTTAGGTCTTTACTCAAATTAGACTAGAAAGTAAGGCATATATTTTATATCAGCCACCAATCTCTATGTATGTGCTTTATATTGTAAAAATGGCTGATTAATTTTCATTGTAAGAATGTGTAAAGGCCAACTGTAAAATTTAAACTTTCAGATAATCTTTAGAGCCCTTTATGGAAGGTAACGATCATGAAATGATTGTTTATATCACTCTTCGCAGTCAATTGAATGTATGGGGGCAAGATGGTAGAAAAGGGCTGAAATGATGTTGTGGTGCTGTTGCCGAGAGCTATGTGGTGAACCCATGTGATATAACCTCGAGCTCATCATTTAGCTCACAAGTCATGCAACTTAACTCAGTACTGTATGTGGGTTTGAGATGGTGCAAAAAAGAGAGCGAATAAAAGGGTAAGAGATGAAAGGGAAATTGAGGATGAGATTTAGAAAGCAAAAGAGAGCAGCAAGGAGAAGGATGGCGAGAGATGAAGAGCAAAAGAGTTGGAGATGGAGAGACTGGTGTGGCTAGCCAAGCAGAAAAGGCTGTCAGTCTCTATAAAAGATCTCCTCTGTCAGATTAGTATGAGAGGGCTCCTCTAACGCTGCCTCTCTCTCTCTTTTTCATTCACTTATCTCTCTTCTTTTGCATGATTCTCTCACTCCATTTCCCTCTTCATGTCTCCCTCTTGTGTGTCTTTGCTCTCAGCATAATTCGTTGTCTTACAGCGAGTGCTCCTGGTTTTATTTTTGCATGCCAGATTAGTACTGATGGCTTTTTTTTAACACAAGGTCCATCCCGTGTTTCCTCTCTCAGGCAAAATGATTTGTACGTATAAATCACTGTATTGTTATGTTGTGGAATGAGTGAATTTATTCACAAGATTTTTTCAAGACGGGGGACATCGTAGTGATAATTAGTGTGTGATTGGAAGAAAAATGCTGACATAACACTGTTGCTCAGAGAGGATTCAGCACTCTGAAGTAATGGCGAAGAGCAGTTTTTTTTTCCCACTCTCCCTTATCTATTAACTGTGACAGTAATGTTTCATGACTCTTGGTCTCCTTTAGTCCCACTGTGCCGTTCTTATTGATTCTCTCCAAGTTCAGCTCTCTGCTGAAGGCAGAATTGACTGTCCATCCACACTCCAAGTGGTGTCCATCATCATATGTCCCCAAATGTCACTTTAACCCACAGTATAGTGAAAGGAAAGTAAAATATAACAAACAAAATTACTGGCAAATGCTCAGGGAGAAGATATTTCTGGAAAAACCCAACCAAAATCCTGCCATAGCGTCACCAGTCTGTTACAGTGGTAGTGTTCTTTCATACATGTCTCAATTGTGTATGCATTTTGATTATCATGCCATTGACATATTCTTGTAACATGAACAAAATATGCCACACATAATCTGACACATCCATCCCTGTATCAGCCATGCTCGATACAGCTGTTTAAGGAACACAGTGTATGATATTATAGTTAGTTTTTGAAAGCTTCTCCACCAGAGTGGTGGCCTAGAGGTAGAGCATCTGCCCCACAACCGGGAGGTCGAGGTTCAAGTCCCAACCGGGTCATGCCACAGACCATATAAAATATGGAACTTTCTGCTGTCCAGCTTGGTACTCAACAAAAATGGAACAGAGGCAGGAAATGTAGGCGGCAGTGGCTCAGGAGGTAGAGTGAGTCGTCTAATAACGGGAGGGTGGGTGGTTCAAATCCCGCTGTCCTCAGACATCCTGCCGTTGTGTCCCTGGACAAGACACTTACCCACCTTGCCTCCAGTGTCCATGACACTGGGTATAAATGTTCGGCAGTGGTTGGAGAGGCCGCTGGTGCAGATTGGCAGCCACATTTCCATAAGTCTGCCCCAGGGCAGCTGTGGCTATAGTAGTAACTTACCACTATCCATGTCTGTCTGGAGTGAATGAATAATGCATCCATTGTAAAGCATTTCTGAGTGTTTATGTAAAGCACTATATAAATCTGATGCATTATTATTGCTATTTGTTGACATGAAAACACAATTTACACTTTGGTAAATAATGATTAAGATATCAGATGATTATTAAACTAAAGCTCTCAAAGTGCCGGTTTGAAGTGAGCATGAGGGGCACCTGTTGTGACACCCTGAATCCTTGTTAGTCACCTCAAGTGGAAAATTAATTTTAAGTAATCAGTTAGAAGTAATTAATCAGAATCAGAATCAGAATCAGCTTTATTGGCCAAGTATGCACAACACATACAAGGAATTTGACTTTGGCTAAAAACTTGCTCTCGTTGTTCAGGTGAAGGATTTAAATAAGGATTCAATGACAACCAGAGTATGTACAGTAAATTACAGTCTGTCCACGTTTCTATAAAAGGATGCAAATATATACAGGAATATATGCAGTTATTTACTCGGACTAACCACACTTTGCAGAAATATATGAAAAAATATACAGTCACACAGTATTTCAATGTGGACACAGATTCAGTGATATAATGTGAATGAAGTAAAAAGCAGTGTGAGAGTTATGTGCAATGTAATAATGGATGAAAAGTCATGAGTACAGCAACAGGTAGGACTAGGTGAATGTTAGGAGTTCATCAGAGTGATGGCTTGAGGAAAGAAACTGTTCCTGTGACGGGTGGTTTTGACCTTCAGTGATCTGTAACGACGACCAGAAGATAGAAGTTCAAACAGTTTGTGGCCGGGGTGTGATGGGTCAGCACAGATGTTTCCCGCCCGTTTCCTGGTTATGGACCGATATAAGTTCTCAATGGAGGGTAGGTCGGTACCAATGATCCTCTCCGCAGACTTAATGATCCGCTGCAGTCTGGTCTTGTCCTGTTTAGTGGCAGATCCAAACCAGACAGTGATGGAAAAGCAGAGGACAGATTGGATGATGGCGGTGTAGAAGACAACCAGCAGCTCCTGAGGCAAATCAAACTTCTTGAGCTGACGCAGAAAAAACAACCTCTGCTGGGCCTTTTTCCGGACAGTGTCAATATGGGAGGACCACTTCAGGTTCCGGGAGATTGTGGTACCCAGAAACTTGAAGGAGTCCACAGTGGACACTGTGCTGTTGAGGATGGTGAGTGGGGGGAATGAAGGGGGGTGTCGCCTGAAATCCACAGTCATCTCCACCGTTTTGGCTGGGTTAAGTTCAAGATGGTTCTGGCTGCACCAGAGGATCAGCTGCTCCACCTCCCGCCTGTATGCAGACTCATCATCATCCCGGATCAAACCGATGACTGTGGTGTCGTCCGCAAACTTCAGGAGCTTCACCGAAGGGTCCTCTGAGGTGCAGTCGTTGGAGTAGAGGGAGAAGAGCAGTGGGGAAAGGACACATCCTTGGGGGGCGCCAGTACTAATTTTTCGGGAGCTGGATGTAAATCTCCCTAGCTTCACCTGTTGCCACCTGTCAGTCAGAAAGCTGGAGATCCACTGGCAGGTGGAGGGGGGCACCTTGAGCTGGAGGAGTTTCTGATGAAGAATGCCTGGGATGATGGTGTTGAACGCTGAGCTGAAGTCGACAAACAGGATCCTGGCGTACGTCCCTGGGGAGTCGAGGTGTTGCAGGATGTAATGTAGTCCCATATTCACTGCATCATCCACTGACCTGTTTGACCGGTAGGCAAACTGCAGTGGGTCCATCAGGGGGCCTGTGATGACCTTCAGGTGGTTCAGCACCAATCTCTCCAAGGATTTCATGACCACAGAGGTCAGGGCAACAGGTCTGTAGTCGTTTAATCCTGTAATAGAGGGTTTCTTGGGAACTGGAATGATGATGGAGCGTTTGAAGCAGGAAGGCACTTCACGCAGCTCCAGTGATCTGTTAAAGATCCGGGTGAAGATGGGGGCCAACTCGTTGGAGCAGACTCTCAGGCAGGACGGAGACACACCATCAGGTCCTGCAGCCTTCTTGATCTTTTGTCTCTGAAAGACCCGGCGCACCTCCTCTTCACAGATCATTAGTGCTGGTGGGAGGTCAGAGTGGAGGAGGGATGGAGTTCCTGGGGCTGCAGATAATCCTTTTGTGTGGGTGGGAGGTGAGAACTGTAGGTTCTTTTCAAATCTGCAGTAAAAGCTGTTCAGGTCATTAGCCAGCTGGAGGTTTTCCGCAGGGTGGGGGGATGGTCTCCTGTAGTTGGTGATATTCCGTAGGCCTCTCCAGACAGAAGCAGAGTTGTTAGCTGAGAAGTTTTTTTGTAACTTCACACTGTAGCTCCTCTTAGCAAGCCTGGTCTCCTTCGTCAGCATGTTTCTGGCCCGCTTGTACAGAGTCCAGTCACCAGTCCTGTAGGCTGAATGAAGTTACTGCTGCTAAGGTGTGGAGAACCAACACTTTGTCCATCTGCTTTCTTATCTAGTAATGTCCTAAACTTTTCAAACTTTTGACTCTTGTTAATCTCTGCTTTTAGGGTGTCTAGCTTTGTCCAAGACTTCAGTGTTACAGGATATTTTTGAAAACATTGTAACCTGTAACTGAAGTTTAGACTTTTTTTGAAAAGCAAGGTAGATAAAATCATACAGGTTAAAAGTGAAAGTTCTGTGATGCTTTACAAAAATATAAAAATCCAGATGATTTCACTTGTAACACATGTAGAAACTCTGTTAAAAAGGCAGTAGCTGTGAGTGTCATGATTCATGGGTCTAACTCTGTGCTTGTGTTTTATTATGATTTTAGTTTTGTGGCTTTTGCATTTATCTTTGTCTGATATTAAAATTTGTTTGATCTGAAACATTAAAGTGTGAAAAATCTGCAAAAATGTAAGAAATCAGGAATGGGGCAAATACTTTTCCACTTCATTACATATAACAGTTTAACAGTTTATTTACACACACACACATCACACATTCTCAACAGCATGAATGAATTACAATATGAATTATCAACAGCATGATTAGCAGTATACAATAGGCTTTTTTTTACATTATAATAGTAATAACAATATAGTAGTGACCCTAACAGTACTTCTTTTTTCTATTCTCACCTGTGTTTTTAGTCATACCCAGTGGGGGGTTTGGGTGACGATGACTTCAACATCCCACCCATCACTCCACCGAATCTGCCAGAACACATGGCACCCCCCCACATCCACCACGGTTCCCCATCTGGACCGTACCACCCAATGGACCCCCCCGCCAGCTCAGCTCCACACCAACCCTACCATCTGCAAGGCATGGATCTGCCTGGTATGGCTGGAAGCCAGGAGGGAACTGCTGTGTTGAGTCAAGATGGGGGGACGGTCAGCCCGGATGGTGGTCCTTTGACTAGTACTCTGTCTGTGGTGAGTTGTCCTAAGAGGTAATACATATTATCTTATTTATGCTACAGTAGCAAGGCAGAAAACATATCTAATCTAAAATGGTACGAAAGCTCCACCAATTGGCTGACTGATCACTTGGTTAAAACAAATGAAAAGTGAATTGCAATTTATAAATAACTATTTACAGCTCTTTTTTTTTTTTTTTTCCGGTTCCGGTTCTGCCGGACCGGCGGCGCCACACGAGTTGGCTGCCCTTTGCAACAGCCTTTTTCTTATCTTCCTTCTTCTTTCTACACCTTTCACTCTATATATATATCACGGACACACAGATCGCCCCAAGGGTCTCCCGAGTCGGCGGACGGAGCCACTGTTTGCAGCAGGGGACGATACAGCAGGGAAGAGCTAGCTAGCTGGCTAGCTAGCCCCAACCGCCACCCGGTGCTAACGGAGAAACTCGACATGCCAAGGAACTGTGGCGAAAACGACGCGGGTGCTGGGCTGGAGTTTAGGTGGCGTGCAAGAAATATAAGACAGAATAATAAAGAGCGAGGGCAAGAACCAAGCAGACCGCCCGTAAATCTACTGGAGGAAAATGCCCCCCAGGAAGCAGCTAGCCACCAAGGCTGCTCGAAAAAAAGCGCTCCGGCCACCGGCGGAGTGAAGAAGCCTCACCGTTACAGGCCCGGTACCGTGGCTCTGAGAGAGATCCGTCACTACCAGAAATCCACGGAGCTGCTCATCCGTAGGCTGCCCTTCCAGCGCCTGGTGAGGGAGATCGCTCAGGACTTCAAGACCGACCAGCGCTTCCAGAGCTCCGCCATCATGGCTCTGCAGGAGGCCAGCGAGGCCTACCTGGTGGGTCTCTTCGTGGACACCAACCTGTGCGCCATCCACGCCAAGAGGGTCACCACCATCATGCCCAAAGACATCCAGCTGGCCCGTCGCACCCGCGGAGGGAGAGAGAGCTTAGACTTTCTGCTGCACATTCACCAACCACAATGCTCCGCACTATGTGTCTATATATATATTTATATTTATAGTAATATGTACATATGTATACTAGCTGTTCTTGTTTTTTTTCTTGCCTTCTGATTGTTGCTCTGAGTGTTGCTATCCCTGTGCTGTTGCAATCCTGGAATTTCCCCATTGTGGGACTAATAAAGGCTTATCTTATCTTATCTTATCTTAACTAATCTAGTAAGGGGTTCTGGAGCTTATCCCAGTATCTATGGGTGAGAGGCAGGGTGCACTCTGGTAGGATTGCAACTAACTATTATTTTGGTAGTTGGCTAATCTGACGACTATTTTTTTGATTGGATGGATGGATGGACAGACTTTATTAATCCCAAATTGGGAAATTACAGTACGGCAACTGGACTTTCTAACTGGCAGGCCACATTCTGTCAGGATGGGTAACAGGACCTCAGCCAGCATCATCACAAACACAGGTATCCTACAGGGATGTGTTCTCAGCCCCATCCTTTACAGCTTCTTCACTCATGACTGTGTTGCCTCCCACAAGGACAATATCATCCTAAAGTTCACGGATGACACAGCAGTGATAGGATGCATCACTGGTGATGATGAAGCATTTTACAGGAGGGAGGTGGTCAACCTGGTGTCATGGTGTGAGGACAACAACCTCACTCTCAACACAGGCAAGACAAAGGAGATGATAGTGGGCATGAGGAAAGGGAGGAGGAGACCTCATCGGCCTCTGTTCATCCGGAAGCTTGAGGTGGAGAGGGTGAGCAGCTTTAAATACCTGGGCGTCCACATCAGCGAGGACCTTACATGGACACACAACACCACAGAGCTGGTTAAGAGAGCTCAACAGCGACTGTACTTTCTGAGGAGGTTGAAGAAGTTTGGCATGTCCTGCATCATCAAGAGCATCCTGACCAACTGCATCACTGCATGGTACAGTAACACCACTGCCCTGGACTGCAAACGCCTGCAGAGAGTGGGGAAGACAACGGAGAAGATCTTCAGGACTCCACTCCCCTCTCTGCAGAGCATCTACCACCGCAGAGTCCAATGGAGAGCTGACGCCACCCTCCAGAACCCCTCCCACCCCCAGCACAGACTGTTCACACTTCTACCCTCAGGCCGGAGGTACAGAAGTGTGAAATGCCGGACAACCAGACTGAAGAACTCCTTCTTTCCCACTGCCATCAGACTCCTGAACAGATAACAACTCCCAAAACTCCGTAACACAGCTTTACATATAAGAACTCACACACCGGCTGCTAAATTTGCACACTGCTTATCTGTACAGTAGATATAGTCTCACGTGTCTGATGTCCATATCATCTCTGCTGCTACTTATCATGCACAGTCTACTGGTACTACCGTTACAGAAATTAGCACTGGGTGCTAATTTGTAATTTGTTATTATACACTGCTCGTTGCACAATGCTCATTTGCACACTGTACATAGGTTCATGCCATCTCAGGTTCACATCATCTCTGATATCAATATACCACTATCACTTTAGTCATCCAGTGAATTTTCAATTTCATTCCTCTTGTTTGACTACTTTAACTGTCCAAACTGCCTTGTGTGTGTTATTAGTACTCATTAGTTTTAGTATTTAGTATCAAGGTGTGCTTAAGGAGTCCCAACTGCCTAACTGTTTGTTGGTGTGTGTTATTAGCATCCATTAGTATTAGTATTGAGTTACTGTGTTAGTGTGTCATGACTTTATTAGAATTGTTGTTTCTATACCTGTTACCTTGGCGTTCGTTCGGAGAGCAAAGTAAGAATTTCATTGCTCAGGAAATGTAGCATTTCTTAACTCTGCACATGATAATAAAGCCTTTGAATCTTGAATTACAGTGAAACCGCAGCATGACAGTAGATGACCAAAATGACAAAAATACACATAGAGTCGTGAAAAAATTTGGACATCCCTTTAAATATTCAGTTCTTTATTAAGAAATGTTCACATATCTATTTCTAACCTTGTCTTTGTTTTTAGTTACATTTTTTAACATTTATTTTAGCCATTTTAACCCTTTGAGCGTGTAGAATTTTTGTCAGGAAAATGCAGAGTTTGACCTCAAATTTTCAAATGACAATAGCTTCAGAACAGTAATAGTTTGAGGCAAAGTCCCAATTACAAAAATGTTGCAGAGGAACCCAAGTGTCTGCCAGGTGAACTTGCATCCATGCATAGTGCATAATTGGACCTAATTTGCATATTGCAACAATCCAAATTTTATTATAACACTATAGCTTCAGAACAGTAATAGTTAGAGGCAAAGTCCCAATTACAAAAATGTTGCAGAGGAACCCAAGTGTCTGCCAGGTGAACTTGCATCCATGCATTGTGTATAATTGGACCTAATAACTGCTCCGGAAAAGCGGTAGAAAATGGATGGATAGACAATTTTTGTTTCACATACTGTCACCACATGGTCCTTCTGTCCCATCATTGACAAAATTACTAAAAATCATTCAAAACAAAAACAATTTTGGTGTCACACTGTCACCACATGGCCTTTTGTCCCTTCATTTGCCGCTTCATCTTCTACCGCTCCGGAAAAGCGGTAGAAGATGGATGGATGGACAATTTTGAATGAATGAATCTTTATTTCGGATAGATTAAAAGTAAAGATTAAAAAAAAGAAACAGAACATTATAACAAAGGGGGGGGGGATCCAACAAGGTCAAATCAAACAATAACTCCTCTGATTATACAGTTCAACATAAGTTATCCGAAATGGGTGATGGCTGAAGCCGCAGCTTATATTGCCCACCCATATTCCATCCAAGAATTCAAAAGAAAAAACAAAACATGAGCGATTACAATTCAGAACAAAGCTAAGACAAAACGTGACAAAAAAACTAAGCAACAACACAACACAGACTGGATATGACAATCCTTACGTGATTTTACATGTCATCTTGTATATATGTTTGGAGTATTTCTTCCTTTAGTTTTTGTTTAAATTGTCCAAGCGTTGTACATGGTTTTAATTCAGGTCCAAAAGCGTTCCACACTTGCACTGAAACACAGTGTTGCTTGGTGGTAGTTCTCACTGAAGGTTTTTGAAATATACATGTTCCTCTGAAATGATATTGTTTCTCCCTTATTTGGAACAACTTTTGGATATTTGCGGGCAGTGATAGATTCTTCACTTTAAACATTATTACTGCAGTTTTAAAGTCAACCAGATCTTTCAACTTGAGAGCTTTTAATTTAAGAAAAAGTGATTTTGTTGGTTCCCTGTAAGCACCTTTGTTTATTATTCTAATAGCTCTCTTCTGAAGCATAAAGACTGGATATATGTTTGTTTTATATGTATTTCCCCATACTTCAGTACAATATGTCATGTATGGCAGTATTAATGAATGATACAACGTATATAATATGGGTTGATTCAGCAAGTATTTCACTCTGTGTAGTATTGCAATTGATTTAGATATTTTACCTTTAATATAATTATTATGTGACTTCCAACACAGTTTATTATCAATTATTACTCCAAGAAATTTAGTTTCGGATACCCTTTCAATCTCTACACCATTTACACTGAGTTTAGATACTAAGTTGTTGTGATTGTCTTACTTAAATTGAGCGTTAATTTGTTTGAATCAAACCAAAAGAACTATTCTTGCTGTGTGTGTGGATATGGATTATCATAGTCTCTTAATTTTTTTAATCAGTGTTCATCTATATTTATTTAAGTCAGTAAGATCTCTGATTATTATGGTCTTCGCTTCCTCAGGTGTTCCATTTAGTTTGATCCAAACTCTACAATTTCTTGTCCATGTTGCCTGTATCTTATTTTGTCTTTTCAGCATCCGTGCTTGCCGTGCTATTTCAGCATTAGTCTTTGTTAAATGTTCATTTAGGTAAACTTCTGTTCCCCGTAGCTTTCTGGCCTGCCTCAGTATGTCATTCTTTACCCTTCTGTTCACAAAGCACATCACAATTGATTTCTTTGTTTTACTGTCTTTTCTGGGTAAAGTATGACAGGCTGAAACTGCATTTACCTCAAACTTTATATTTCTGCTTTCAAGGAACTGAAGCACCTGGTTTTCCAGGGAGACTGATTCACTCAGGGGAGCCTCCTCACCTCTCATTCCTGCTGTAGCATTGGCATATGATTGATATTTAATGTCTAGTCCACTTATAATTAGCTCATCCATACGAGAATATTGCTCAAGATCCTCGTTGCGTCGCTCCAAGTCTGCAATTTTTTTGTCTTTTTCCTTAATTGTTAATTTTAATTCTTGGACTTCTTCCTTTAGCCCTAATAGTTTAAGCTGTTGACTAGCCACTTTGGTCAGTTCTTCTGACAAGAAGTTCAGAAATTTTTTTATCTCTTCCATTTCCTCCTTCTTTGGTGGCATTTTTACTGATCTGTTGATAGTAAAACAATCTCTGCTGGTGTCGCCGGTATCCAATCCGACCGACCTTGAATCCAGCTGGGCCTCAGCTAGCCCCCTCTGCTGCTAGTCCCGCTTCTTACCGCCGCTGCAATTGAGCTCCTGTCCAGCCGAGGTGCTGGCAGCTCTTCCACCGAGCCCCGCCGCCCACCGCTGCTGTAGTTGAGCTCCAACCAACACACCCGGGAGGCAGGGGTTCAAATCCCGGCCAGGTCATGCCGAAGACCATATAAAAGTGGAACTTCCTGCCGTCCAGCTTGGTGCGCAGCAATAATGGAATGGAGGAGGGAAATTTGTGGCAGCGCCTTGCATGGCAGCGGCCCTCTGATTCTACACTTGGGGTGTGTGTGATTAACACAGTAGATAGGTAAAACACAGTCTTGTTCTACTGTACATGATTGGTTGTACAGTTGAATGACAATAAAGGATGATTTAATTTAAAGATTTAATTTAATTTAAAAACAAGAGTGGATCTGCAGCTCAATGAACAAGTGCGCAGGGAAATAGAGCTCCACAATGAAAAGGTAAAGATTGCTTTGCATCTTGAGACACACCTGTCTCATCAGATACTCAGATACTAAGGATGTCCAAGTATCTGACATCTAGGGCACTGCGGTGCCCTAGGGCAGTGCGGTGGGGCAGTGGTTAGCACTGTGGCAGCACAGCAACTCACCCTTGGCCATGGGATCCCTGGTTCGACTCCAGCCCCTGACCAACAGTGATCTGTGTGGAGTTTGCATGTTCTCACCGTGTCTGCGTGGGTTTACTCCAGGATTTCTCCGGTTTCCTCCCACAGGCCAAAAACATGCAGGTTAGGTTAATTGGAGACTCTAAAGTGGCCCTAAGTGTGAATGTGTGTGTGAATAGCTAAGGGATAGCGCCGTACCGTGGCTGCTTCATCCATCCAGGTGGATGCCCTCAATTTCCCCTCTGGGGATCAATAATGTATACAAAATCAAAAAAAAAAAAATCAAAAAAAAGTCATGGTACTTGTATTTGGATTCAGATTTTTCGGTATGCCACCCACGGTACGGTTCAGGCGTGTACTGAGGTATGACACGGATTATATTAAGTGACAGACAGAAAGTGTAACTGTCAAATCACGCCCCCTCCTCCTCTCAGTTTTCCCGTCTCTGGCTGCCTGTCAGCGGACTCCTGCAGCGTTCCACCCCGGTGAAGAATGACTCAAGTTGGGTTACTTCTAAACACAACACCGGTAAGGTTAGTGACTTTTTAGTGAGTAAAGTTAGTGCTTCTTCTTTTCAATGAGTGACTGTCTCAGCTTTAGAAAACTGATTAAAAGGTTAGCATGTGCTAACGTTACCTGTCGGACAATAATCTCTCTTGGATCATGTTTGCTGACAGCTGAGCTGTTTCAGTTATGCTGGTAATGTGTTAACTTGTAAGAAACTCGAAATGAAGAGACTGAATGATTTTCAGTATTGGTTTATTCCATCTCAAGTCCTACAGCTCCTCTCTCAGTCAGGGAATAAAGAGACCGAGCTGGGGTAAACCACCACCTTTATACTGTTACATCAGACACAAATCACATTCATATCAAACAAAGAATTCCATTCAAATCTAATCCTCCCATTGTCCTCTCGGCTTCTCTGTCTGACCCCAGGAGTCAGACAGTCTCTTCAGGTCCACTCTCAGATCTTCTCACTTCTTCTCTAGTCCGCGGGGGGTCCAGACTCAATGTCCGTTTGAGGCGTGATGTCAATACACACTGCGAGCTCAAAGTTCCCTCATGTCTGGGTCTCTGCCAAGGAATATGTGAGCTACATAATGTTACGCCACATCACTCCCCCCGAAACGCCCAAGAACGGACATACACCAACCTTAAGTCAATAATGGACAGTCATACACACTATGTCAAGAATGGACACACACACACCGACTTCATGTCCATAATGGGCAGTCATACACAATACACCCATACACATTACACCCTTACATCACCCCCCACCCCCTTGCAGGATCTACAGCACAATTTACACGGGTTGATCAAAATAAGATAAGAGAGATAAGATAAGCCTTTATTAGTCCCACAACGGGGAAATTCCAGGATTGCAACAGCACAGGGATAGCAACACTCAGAGCAACAATCAGAAGGCAAGAAAAAAACAAGCAAGCAAGAGCAGCTAATATACATATGTACATATGTACGTATTACTATAAAATATATATATATACACACACACACACAGACACACAGTGCAGAGCACTTTTGTGTTACGTGACGAACCTGTACGGCCGGCGGGGGCGCCTCGACGCGGCAAAATACACATCACTCTGCCCGTTGCTTAGGCTTCAATCTCCTCCCGAATCTGCTGAACGCAGGCTTCGCAGCCTGTGTTGTGCCGTCCTGCGGTGCGCCTGTGGAATGAGGGGGAGAAGGGTTATTTGCCCCCTGCTGGGGAACTAGGGGCTGTCCCTTGGGAGGCCTGCCGCGTCGAGGCGCCCCCGCCGGCCGTACAGGTTCGTCACGTAACACAAAAGCAGGCTTTAATCTGTCAACACTGATTGTCTCTTTCCTGCCCCCAAAGTCCAGCACAAAATATTTCTCCCCGGTTTCCAGCACTCGGAACGGACCATCGTAAGGTGGGCGGAGGCTGTGACGCTGGGCATCGTGCCTGACAAAAATAAACTCTGCGTTTTGCAAAGCCTTGGGAACAAAAACCCGCGGAAAAGTGTGATGAGCGGGACCCGGGAGCATTTCTGCCCCCGTGCCGCTTAGAGGTCCCCGCACCAGGGGGCACTCGGGTGCTGCGTGGGCTGGCAGGAATTCTCCTGGCAGCCTGAGAGGTTGAGTAAAAACTAATTCAGCAGGCGAGGCATCTAAATCCTCCTTGGGTGCCGAACGCAACCCCAATAAAACCCATGGTAGTTTGTTTACCCAATTTGTATCCGTGAGCGACGCTCTGAGGGCTGCCTTCAACGACCTGTGAAAACGCTCGCATAAACCGTTGGCCTGTGGGTGATAAGCGGTGGTGTGATGGGCTGTTGCCCCTAAGCCACTGGCCATGGCTGACCATAGCTCTGAAACGAACTGCGGACCCCTATCGGACGTAATGTCCGACGGGACTCCGAACCGCGCTACCCAGGCTGTTAAAAAAACGCGAGTTACCTCTGCTGCTGTGGTAGACTGCAATGGAACCACTTCCGGCCAACGCGTGGTCCAGTCCACCATTGTCAGGAGATGTGTGAACCCCTGCGAGGGCGGCAAGGGTCCCGCTAGATCTACGTGCACATGATCAAACCTCTTAGCCGGGATGTGGAAAGGTTCTAAAAGGGCTTTTGTGTGTCTGTGAACTTTGGCCCGCTGGCAGGACATGCAGGCTCTCGCCCACTCCTTCACATGCTTGCGCAGGCTCGGCCAAACAAACTTCTCTGCTACCATTTTCACCGAAGCGCGTACTCCGGGGTGTGCTAGGGAGTGCACCGCGTCAAAAACACGACGGCGCCACGGGGCCGGTACCACTGGGCGAGGTCGCCCGGTGGATACATCGCAAATAAGCGGGGGTGAACCGGTTTGTAAACTTACGTTCTCCAGCCTTAACCCTGTTGGTCCAGACAGGAGCGCGGGCACGTCTGTGTCTTCGCCCTGCTCTGCTGCCATGGCCGCGTAATCTATCCCTATGTGCACCGGAGCCACGTGCGCGTCCGCGCTGTTACCGCGCTCCGCGTCTGCGGCGCTACAGCCCCCATCCGTGCGGACAGGCGCTGTTACCGCTCGCGAGAGGCAGTCCGCCACCACATTAAATTTACCGGCTACGTGCTGTATATCGGTGGTGAATTCTGAAATTGCGGCCAGCTGCCTCTGCTGTCGGCCTGACCATGGTTCAGAGACTTTGGACATTGCAAAGGTTAACGGTTTGTGGTCGACAAACGCGGTGAAACGCCGCCCTTCCAACCAGAACTGGAAATGGCGAATGGCTAGGTGGAGCGCTAGCAGTTCCCTGTCAAACGCGCTATATTTTCGCTCAGCATCGCGTAGGGATCTGCTAAAAAAGCGAGTGGCTGCCAAGCCCCGGCGACTTGCTGTTCTACCACGGCTCCTATGGCCACATCTGACGCGTCTGTGGTTAGCGCTATTCGGGCTGCCGGGTCTGGGTGAGCCAGCAGTGCTGCGTTCGCTAGTGCTTTCTTAACCTCAGTGAATGCGCGCTCCCGCTCCAGGGACCACTCAGTCGCATTGGAGGGCTTCTGTTTTTTTAGCGCGACATACAACGGTTGCATGAGCTGCGCCGCGTGAGGTATGAAACGGTTGTAAAAATTTACCATACCTAAAAATTCTTGCAACGCTTTTACCGTTTGTGGCTGGGGAAACTCAGCCACTGCGCGTACTTTGGAGGGCAGCGTAACTGCACCCTCTGGGGAGACGCGGTGCCCTAAAAAATCGATCTGTGCTACGCCGAAATGGCACTTGGCTGGGTTGATTATCAACCCGTGCGCTCCCAACCTCTGAAAAACAGTTCTGAGGTGACTTTCGTGTTCCTTCTCAGAGGCGCTGGCGACTAAAATATCATCTAAGTAGACAAAAACAAAAGAGAGGTCGCGCAAAACGGCATCCATCATGCGTTGGAAGGTTTGTGCAGCGCCTTTAAGGCCAAAAGGCATGCGTAAAAATTCAAAAAGCCCGAAAGGGGTTATTACCGCTGTCTTGGGAATGTCCTCTGGTCGGACCGGGACCTGATGATAACCGCGGACCAGGTCTATTTTAGAAAAAATTCGCGCCTTGGCCAAATGCACCGAAAAATCTTGGATATGCGGAATTGGGTAGCGGTCCTGCGCTGTGGCATTGTTTAACCTGCGATAATCGCCGCACGGTCTCCACGAGCCGTCCGCCTTAGGGACCATGTGGAGGGGGGAAGCCCAAGCAGACTTCGAGCGACGAATTAGGCCTAACCTTTCCAGGTTGGCGAACTCCTCACGCGCAATAGAGAGCTTAGCTGCATCCAAGCGCCGAGCCTTCGCAAAAACCGGTGGGCCACTTATGGTTATAAAGTGCTCCACCCTGTGCTTCGCCACCTTAGCTGAAAACGTGGGAACTGTGAGTGCTGGGAACTGGTTTAGGAGAGTGTGGAACTTACCTCCTGCTGCGGCGGCGTTGGCCTGTACTGACGGCGGGGACACTCGCGCTGCACAGGGAATAGAACAAAAAGAGAGTGCATTAACCAAGCGTCTATTAGCCAGATCTACCAACAAGCCATGTGAGCACAAAAAGTCGGCGCCCGCTACTATGAAGGTCCATTCATAGATGCGGCCGTGCAAGGACAGGCGCAGAGTTCTTTCGCCAAAAGTCTTGATCGACGAGCCGTTTGCGGCTGTTGCTCCATCTCCGCGGGGACCGGCCGCCCGGTCCGCGTAGATTGCGGTGATGAAACTCCTGTGTGCTCCGGTGTCAACAAGGAATTGCCGTCCAGAGCTTGCGTCTGTCAGGTAGAGCAGCTTGTTCCGTTCGTCGAGGGTCGAAGCTGCTAACGACCTCTGGCTCTTTGCGTTTCCCTGCTTCCTGAAGTTGCATGGCGGGATGCATCTGTGAGCCTTGTGTGCGAAACGTCGATGGTAGAAGCACATCTCGTCCTCTCCTCTGCTCCGGGACCGCGCTGCCGCTGTTGTCGCTGGGGTCGGCTCTGCTGCCACCGGTTCTCCGTCGCCCTGGGCTGCCACGCCGAGGTCTGCTGCTGCCGCTGCCGCCTCCTGCTCGCCGCATGCGTCCAGGAGCCGCTCCGCTTCCAAAGCCAGCGCGCGGAAGTCCTGCTGGTCCACACACCTCATGCTGGACAGGGAGCCTCTCGTGCGCTGGAAGGGTCCTCAAGAAGATGTGTTTAAATAAAAACGCATCTTTGTCTGCCCCGATCATCTGCAGCATGTCCTCCATGAGGACGGTCGGCCTGCGTCCTCCTGTGTCGCGCAGGTCCAGGAGTGTTCTGGCCCTCACCTCGGCTGATGGCACAAAGCTCCGAATGAGGGCAGCTTTCAGGGTGTCGTATTTGCCAGCAGCGGGCGGCTGCTGCACCAGGCTCCGCACACACCGGGCTGTGCGGCTGTCGAGTCTTGCTATGACATTGTGGAACTTAATGTCATCCTCTGATACCCCGTTAAGCACGAACCGTGATTCCACGTGTTGGAACCATGAGTGCGGGTCCTCTTGCCAGAACTCGGGGAGTCTAATGGAGTTTACGCCGGTGCGGGCGGTCTCCGGTGAATCGGGCTCGGAGTTGGAGAGACGACCTCCAAGCCTTTCCATATTTCTCACGTGTGGGTCACCAATGTAAGAAACTCGAAATGAAGAGACTGAATGATTTTCAGTATTGGTTTATTCCACATCAAGTCCTACAGCTCCTCTCTCAGTCAGGGAATAAAGAGACCGAGCTGGGGTAAACCACCACCTTTATACTGTTACATCAGACACAAATCACATTCATATCAAACAAAGAATTCCATTCAAATCTAATCCTCCCATTGTCCTCTCGGCTTCTCTGTCTGACCCCAGGAGTCAGACAGTCTCTTCAGGTCCACTCTCAGATCTTTTCACTTCTTCTCTAGTCCGCGGGGGGTCCAGACTCAATGTCCGTTTGAGGCGTGATGTCAATACACACTGCGAGCTCAAAGTTCCCTCATGTCTGGGTCTCTGCCAAGGAATATGTGAGCTACATAATGTTACGCCACAAACTGCCAGTAAATGAGTGAATTACATGAGTAGCTTACTCTTTTTCATCTTCTCTGTTATTGTCGCGGTAATAAGCCCTCATTCTGAATATTAGTGCATCTTGGTAAATTAGAATACCATGATTTGTAATTTAATTATGTCATGATCCCGAGTGCGATTCTGCACTGTGCTTGGGCCTCCTGTTTATTATCCTTTTTTCCTATGTTGTATTTAGTCATGTTTTTGTTGTTATGATTGTGCTTTTATTTTGACAGCGCTGTGACTTCCTGCTGTCAAACCTGCTCACGACCTGTCACAGCTGTTTGTATTCAGTGATTACATTTACTCCACACCCGTTTGTAGTTTAAGTTTTGCTCCCTATTTAAGATCGCTAGTGTGACTCAGTCGTCGCTGCAATCTCGCCTACCTTAGACTGGAGTCCCTACGCCCGGCTCCAGTCTCTCTTCAGCGTCAGGTTTCGCCCTTGCTTTATTCATATGTAAGTGTTTGTGTTTATTCTTTATGTCTCACATTATCTCCCAGTTGAGTCGTGTTTAGTGTATGTGTTTCGCCTCTTGTGGCACATTAGTTTTTTTTGGTTTTTTTGTTGTTTTTTTTTGTTACTTATTTGTACCCGTAGGTAGACTTGGTTTGCAGTCTGGTGACAAGCCACCGGCTGCTGGTCGCTGCGTGCGCGAGCGCCCTAAACCTACATGTTTTTGGTGTGCGGGAGGAAACCGGAGAAATCCCGGAGTAAACCCGCGCAACACGGGGAGAACATGCAAACTCCACACAGCTCACTGTTGGTCGGGGGCTGGGATCGAACCCACGATCTCATGATCCCCGCGGTCCCCCGGCCGAGGGTAAAACTGTGCTGTCACAGTGCTAAACCACTGCGCCACCGTGCAGCCGTTTGTTACTTTTGTTAATAAAGAAGCAAACTCACTGCTGGCGTTTGGTGCCTCATGCATGCCCTGAAAAGGGCAATTATGACAAATTAAAAAAAAAAAGATAACCATAATCATCACAAATAAATTAAAACAGATTAAATATTTCAGACTCACATTCCTCTACTGTAACTTAAAGCATTTGTAAACTGTTATTTTGGACTGGAAAAAGTTCTTTTAATTTTCATTCTGAAGCCTAATTATTAATTAATAACTTCTAGACTCGGCAAGGTTTCAAACAGGATGGACTAGTTTTTTTATTTTCTTTTTTGACTTAAATGGAGTTGAATACTATTACTCCAGTTTGTTTTGAACAGTAGAGTTACAACAGCCCAGTATGGTGCAGCAGAAGCTGATATTTGAGTTTTATTTCTTTAGTTTTTGGGTTAAAAGACCGAACTTTAATGTCTGTTATTTAATTGTGTTGCTACAAACACTTCTGATTAAGCTGTTAAGTTCAAGTTTCCAACTCATGTTTCATGGGTCATTATTTTATTTAGCGATGGGAACTTTTTATAATAGGCTGTTCAAACTTCTGTTGTTGCTCTTGTCTGCATCATTCATTTCCTAAAAAGAAAATTTATTTATTGTATACATTTTAATTTTGTTTTTTTGAGAATATTTTTTATTGGAGAATTTACTTCTGGCAGTTTGCAGTTTTTGTCAGTAAAGCTGTTCCTGCTTATACAAAAGATAAGCAGTTTTATGTTTTGCATTTTGTTTCCTTGC
Organism: Pholidichthys leucotaenia; assembly: GCA_020510985.1. NCBI lineage: Eukaryota > Metazoa > Chordata > Actinopteri > Cichliformes > Pholidichthyidae > Pholidichthys > Pholidichthys leucotaenia. The sequence continues at coordinate 296,297,805 of CM035846.1, forward strand.
TGTACCAAAAATTAACTGAACTGTGACGTTAAAACCAAGGTACGTATTAAACCGTGATTTTAGGCACACCGTTACACCCCTATCAGATACTTATCTTTCCGGGAGTCATACCAGGAGGAGGGGCCCGCCTTGGGGTTTTGTTTGGAGTGTGCATTGGTCTGTGTCCAGACTGGAGATTCAAAGCTTTAAAGCTCATTGACAAGCTGTAGTAATGATTTTACCTCTAAAGATGTATGAAATGTTCAAACACTGGCTGTAGTGTTACATTTGCTCGTTTGTTTGTGGTTTTATAGCGTCTCTCCTCATGTGCACTCTCGCGACTGGGTGCTTTCAGGGGGTTAGGACAGAGATGTGGGGAGGCGTCCACTGGTAGGCACACATTCTGTTTTTTGCTGATGTGTTCTGTTAATACTCACTGTAAACACAGAAGTGAGCGCAGTGAAGCGACGCATTTGAAACTCAATGGAAATCCTCGTTAAAAGTTTTCGGCTGCTTTTTAAAAGAGTCCACAGAGTCAGCTAGATGTACCTGGAGTGGGAGTCAATTCCAGCACCATCCACCACACTCCCTGTGTGCAGAGAAGCGTCTTGGCGGAAAATGAAACCCCGAGAATATTATATGAAAGAGATGTCAACAGTTTTACTTTGGAACATGATTTCAGGTTGAATAAGGTGAAAAAATTTTATATATTTGTGATTGTGATACTCGATTATTGTCATCATCATTGAATCGTGATAGGATCAAATCATGACCCAAGAATCTTGATCCAAATTGAATCGCGAGTCCACCCCTAGACCAAACAGTGATTTTGCCTGAATTTGTGTGATCGAAACATTGCAAAATCCTCAAGGGGCTGATATATACAGTATATATACTGTATATATATATATACAGTATATAAACGCATTCTCCAAGAGACAACTACCTCAACTTAATATGAAAATAAATAGATGTTATGTTTTTTCAGATAAATGTACCGGGGGGGGGGGGGTTGCTCTGTATCCCTTTTTTAAATATTACAATACTGTATACACAGTCCAGTGTGTTATCTCACGTTGCACACTTGATGTTTGTCAAAACTGGGTTTGCTGCTTGTCAATTGTTGCTAGCACATAGCCAAATGCTAAATTAGCATTAGCATCTGGCCCACTGTTACCATGGCAACAGAAAACTCCTGTGGCAGACAGAAGCTACCAGCAGCTCCAGGCCCGGTGAACAGTATTTATCAATGACCACAGTTTGTAAACAGGCCCTTATTCACATATATACAAAATCCACTTCCACAGCTCTTACCAGATTCCTCTGTCCTGCGCTTCAGTGTAGTAAGCGTGCTAGTTCAACTGCAGCGTCTTTGATCTTTGGGTGTAGCTAGCTTTGATTGATGATCCGGGTTATATATCCAGTTTTTGTGTGTCAGTCTTGTTTCCAATGGATCGCATTTGCAACAAAAAGGCTCAGCAGCACTGATCTGTTTGGAGCCCTGTTAGCCGCGCCACTTTGGTTTACTGTATGTGGTTGCCTTCGCTTCCATCTAAGGAGAGTATAAACAACGATGCCATAATGGGAACTTGAAATATTCTCCCGATGTGTAATAATTCCTCTCTGCTGTAGAAAATGTTTGATATACTGTACTTCAAGAGCACTTAACCACTTGCACTCCGTTGTTCCGCGGGCGGGCAAGTCTCTGCGTCCTAGAGAGTGCGCTCTCGTGCGCCCTCGTGCGCGCTTGGACGCATGACGCATGATGGTGGTGATGCAGGTGGTGTGGCCTCCAAGCGCCACTGAAAAAAAAAGCTTCAGTCACAGCCGCGAACAGATTAGTTCATCTGATTGACCTCTCATTCGACTAATAAGAGCCTTGAATTGGGTTTCTGAAACCTTGAAGAGCCAATGAATGAAAACCTAGGAAGGAGGACCCGCCTACTTTGAATGCACGAGCCAATTGAAGCACAGAAATCCGGGCTGGTGAAGAGAGATTTACTGCTGCAGCAGATGAAAACAAAGGAAGCTGGACGAACCTGCTACAGACCTAGGCTCACCCAGCAGCATGGAGACCACCCACAAGTGGGACCTGCACTCATTCCAGCAGAATAGACGTTTAGGATTCTCTTCCGTCATCATAGACCGACGGAGGCCGACGACAAAAGTCGTAAATCATTCGCCAAAACGGCAATAATGGAATTATGTTTTGATCGGGATCCACGAGCGGAGCAGCGTCGCGTTCGTCTGACAATGGGAAAGAGATGTTCGCCACGACTCTGCTGCTTTGAAGAGGTAAGGTGTTATAAGCTAAATTATTATTTATCCCTGAAAACTGTAATCCAAAAATGACTTTTGACCGATCGGTAAATTACAACTGTACTGCGCACGAAGTACGAAGTGCGTGCACCGCGATAAATGGTTCATTTGCCGTGTTCGGACCGTGAACGCCTCCCCCCCCCCCCCCGCTGCAGAAGAGGAGCGGGGGGGGCGTTCACGGTCCGAACGCCCCCCGGTCCGCGGGGGGAAGCATATGAGTCTATTCCATCATGTAGCGATGGCCCTCTTCTGTAGCGAGGGGGGGGGTGGGCGTTCACGGTCCGTTCACGGTTCCCCCCCCACACACACACACAGTAGCGAGGGGGGGGGAGCCGCTGTGAAAACATGCAAGGAGTGTAATCCGTCATGTAGCGAGGGCCGAACTCGGTCCTTGGTAGCGGGGGGGGGCGACCCCCCGCCCACACACACACACACACAAACACACACAGACACAGCCCTGAGTGTGACCTTTCATTAGAGCCTAAAATGAAGATTCTACATTGAATTATTCAAAAGTTACAGATGTTTTTCCAAACTGTGCCATTTGGCACAATTTGGCACAGTTCCAAAACGCCTGGGAACAGCCTGAGAACAAAGCTGTGTAAAATATTCATTTTTTGTGATATTGTTACCAAATTTGGATCTCAGCTGGATAACACTTGGTTCTACATTTCTGTTGCATTTTCCAGCTGGATCGGACAGCTGTGTGTTATTTACAAGCATTTGTATCCAAAAAAACACTGTGTCCAATTTTTTTTTCTTCAAGTTCAGTATGTTTAGATGACTGTAACTCAGTGGCCGGAGCACGTAGAGAGATTATGTTTTTTTTTGCCAAAAAATTCAAAGTGTTTTCTTTTAAATGAGACCAACCCCATGAAGATGCTGCAAAGGGTTGAAGAACAGCTTTCGATTTACTTTGGGCACGTTTTTTTTTTTTGGCATTTTTAGGAAAATTGCCCGGAGTGCAAGAGGTTAACCACAAAAAGTAATACTGGGAACTTTGTAATAACCACAGCTGAGGGAGTACAGGCTGGCAACCTGAGTGCGAAGGGTGCAGCCATGTTAGTTGAGATACGCTTATCTAATGTAATGACGTCAGTCCCTCGTGCCGAGGGAAAAGTGTAACGTCACCAGCAGAGCGCCACTCAAGACCGTCTACTGTAATATTCTATCTGCTGTAAACATTAATCTTTGCCGATGGTTGATAGATAGCACAGGGTTACAAAAATAATTTTTTTGTAAGTTGTGTTTTTTCAACTGATTTAAGACAATTTTGCACTGCTGAATCCAAAAATGACATCTGTTTCTCTCGATCAGGTCAGGTTTTTATGCTAAGTTGATTTTTAAAAAATCTGATCTTCTGACTAAATCAATTACATTTTTGTGACATTATCGGTTGATTTTTGTTAATATTTCTCATCCGAAATAGATTTTTAAGAGAAAACATCGTTTTCTAGCACAATTTATTGATTAAATGTTACAAACTTCGATTACTATAAATTGAATAGTAGACATTGATAAAGGTAAGTACATGTAAATTGAATGTTACGTCGTCATTGTTCAAAATTCCGAGCTTCAGCTTCCGTTTAGTCGAAACTCTAGAATGCTCAGCGGCAGGGATGTCTCTCTTCAGAGTGCAACAGTAATCAGCCATCATGTCAATTTATGATATCATGTCATAAATTGACGCATGCAAACTCTTCACAGTTTGAGAAATTTCAAGAAATAAAAAAGTTTAGCATCATATAAAGCAAAAATACCCGTACATGTAAACAAAAATGTAAAAAAACAACATGTGGCCATAGTTCAAAAAGTTGACCTGATTGAGCAAAACCAATGTGATTTTTGGATTCAGCACATCAAAATTGTCCTAAATCAGCTAAAAAAAATTTGGTGTTGACCAGTGTAATTCTAAACGCTGTATCAGCCAATACTGATAGCATACCAATATACAGTATATCACGCTTCCCTAGTGTCATATTATAGGAATGAATTACAGAAGTACAGGTTTTTACTTTTTTCATCCTGGATTATTTTTTTTTTTTTGTCTCGTTCTGATATAGAAGAAAAAAATATGTAATTGAATCTCCTGACTTGAACTGGTATCCGGCTGCATTTTTTAACTGTATTTAATATTTGATTCCATTTAAGTGTGTGAAGCGGCTTGTTGCCCGGGGCAGTGTTATTTGAAGGCCAATCGTTGCAGCTGGTCGATTTGACATTTGCTTCATATTTTCAGTCTTCATTTCGCAGTAAAGTGAAAATCCTGCTTTTAGCTGTGACATTCAGATGTGGCTCACTGTGTCATACAGTGAAGAAATGAAAGCCGGCACCGAGGCTCAGAGTTACTTCAGCTGTCATAGAAACTTTTTTCAGAGGGATGACAGTGGTCTAGCTAAGATGAAGCATGCTCCCATTTTTATTAAGAATGAAACTTTCTTACCTCCCACTCTTGATCTTTCAGTCTTTTATCTGTCATCTCCATCTGCAATTAGATGTGCCTGCTGTAATATTAACAATCACTTTGATTTGGATAAAGCCACAGCAAAGAGCTTCTCATGTTGTTTCAGTCAAGAAATAAGACACTTAATTCATCTTAAATTAGATTTTTTTTTCCCCTTCTCACTTTGGTGTTGATAAACTTGTCTGTTTACTTTGTAGCGATTATTTTAGTGGCCTATGGGGAAGCTCTTACGGTTTTTTCCTCCACCCTGCATTCTCTTTCTCCCCACCTCACTTTTATATTTTCATGGTAACATACTGTACATTTATTGCCAATCCGTGAATTATCGTTGCTTAGCAACCATGCCCTTCTCAGTCTATTCAAAGTGTGTGTGTGTCGGGGGGGGGGGGGTGCTAGAAGGGCTCAAATGTATGTTTGCGTGTTCCTAGAGAAGGCAAAACTTCTCAAATGCAGTTAGTTGTGAGATATGGACTGATTTTTTTTTGACTGTCTGAGAAGATTAGTTTCTTGTCTGCAAGTGATTTTTTTTCTTCATGTAGCTACCTCTCATTTTATTTAGAACTTCTGCTGATTAGCTGTAACTAAAGAGATTGATAGGAGGTATTTGGAGCCAAATTAAAATCTTGTGCTGTGTTTGAAATGCTCACTTGTTTCCTATATAGTGTACTATAGTATAGTGAATCAGCCCTTTTGTAGTGCTGTTCGAAATCTTAAATGATAATTTCATTCACTATATAGTGCACTCACTGTAGTGGTCAGTTGACCACTAAACATGGTCAATTGACCATGTTTATATGTACACGAATAAACCAGTTATGATTGGATTTCTGGAGTTTCAATCCAGATTAATACCCTTCATTTTTGTTAGGTAAAATAGCATTTATAAGCTATAACAGCTTGAGACTATTCACAAGTTGGACAGAATATGTTATAATCTTCACAATTCAACCTTGAACCAAATCAAATCATTTTTTGGTAGATAAAATATTGCAATCCAGATTGGGAGCCTTAATGAATTTTTGGCAGGTGAAGCATACATTTTATGGATTCTACTTACAATATATAATTATAGGCGGTAAATAATGCACAAACACTAGTATTCATTGGGAAGAAAAGCTTTATTGACTTATATCTGTTTAATGTAAACTTTTAACTCTTTTCAACACATTGCAGCTGCTTTTGTTGTGGTGGCTGGTGGTTCTCAATCCTGCAGCTGCTGCGGGCCTTTCTGCTGCTAACATTTATCAGGGCTTCATTTTCCGCTGTGACAGGTCTCAGCACACAGGTTGATGGTGGCAGGTCTCCAGAGTTTGCTGGTCAGCGCCGCTCTTAGAAAAAGCAAGCTACATACTGGTGTGTTTTTTGCTTAGCCGTTGTCACAACTCGTTCTCGCCTGTCTCCCACTCCAGCTGCGCACACACCTGTGCCTCATCAAGCTCGGGCTATTTAGCCCGCTCCGCCTGGAGCCTCAGTCTGGAGCCATCTGCTCTCCAACGCTCATCATTCCAGCGCTCGCCTACTCTCTGACTGCCAGCGCTTCTCCGAACCATTCCTCGTCAAGCACGTAAGCAACATCCTCTCAACTTTTCTCCAGTCTCTCTCCCCTGTGCACAGGTGGATCCTCTGGCGGCGGATTCCTCCCTCATCCACGCCATCACCTTCCTCACCGCGCCAAGCGCACAACGCAACACTGTCTTCCAGGCAGGAGACCTGCGGCTAAGCCAACGCCAGCCACCATTCCACCTGCAAGGTTGCCTGGCTGTACGGCGCACTGCTTCGCCCTCGACACATCCCGTCCTCCTACAACACATCACATCCTGCACACACACACTCACACACTCATTATTTCCTTAATAAAACTGTTGAATCTCACTCGAGCCTGTGTGCGTGTTCCCTGGGTCCGAACTTATGTCAGTATGGCTCCAGCAGAGCGGCCCAGCGGACAGCGGGCTTGCACACCGGCTTAACACTCTTGAGGCTCGAGTGGATCAAATCACTCACCAGCAGCAGGTCATTTTAAATCAGTTAGTCCAAATTAATCGCCAGCTGGATCGTCTGGATCCTCAGCAGGCATTCCCTCCGGCTCAGCCTAGTGAGCCAGCTCCCGCCGGTCCCCCGGCTAGCCAGGCTAGCCCGGGGCCGCCAACCCGGCTCACTCCAATTCCCACGCCCATGCGCATCAGCGGTAAGCTTGGTGAAGCTCAGGGGTTCCTCCTCCAGTGTGAGTCGGTGTTCCAGCGCATCCCCGGGGACTTCCCTACTGATCACAGCCGAATTGGATACATCGCTAACCTTCTGGAAGGGTGAGCGTTAGCCTGGGCCTACGCCGTAATGGCGAGGCCCAGCTACGCGAACCTAACCTATGCTCAGTTCATTCTCGATTTTAATGAAGTTTTTGACCATTCGGACCGTGACAGTGTGCTAACCACCCGGCTGCTGAATCTTCGTCAGGGTAGTCAGTCAGCCACCGACTACGCTGTCGACTTGCGGGTGGTAGCGGCGGAAGTTGGGTGGGGGGATGCTGCCCTCTGCAGCATCTTCACTCGTAGTCTGAGCCCCAGCCTCCAGGATGAGCTGGCCTGCCGGGACCCGCCGGAGCGGCTCTCCGAATTAATTTCCCTCACAATTCAGTCTCGATAACAGGTTGAGAGAACGGGCTGGCGTGCGGAAGTCATCCAGCCGCTCGAGTGGTGCGTTTCCCCGTACCTCTCAACCTCGCCCCCTGGCGTTGCCCGCACCAGAGTCCACCGATGAGCCGGAAGGGATGCTGATTGGCCAGACCAAGCTTCCGCTGGCGGAGAAACAGCGCCGCAGGGAGTTGGGCCTCTGCATGTACTGCGGAGATGACCAGCACCTCATGGAGGTTTGCCCCGTTAAGCCAAAAGGGGGAGTCCGCGAGTCACTATAGGAGGCCTCGCGGACGCATCCCAATCTAGCTCCCTATCCAAATGTCTTTTGCCGATCAGATTCTGCCACAATTCCACTGAACATCTCACTCACGCACTGGTGGACTCGGGGACGGAACATAACTTTATTTCAAAGAGCCTGGCAACCCGCCTGGGCATCCCTTGCCAAGCTCTGCCATCTCCCCTCAGCCTCGTCTCTCTCTCTGCGTCCCCACTGGAGAAGGTTACACACCGGACAGTCCCGGTCCCGGTCATTGTCTCCGGAAATCATCGGGAGGACCTCCGCCTGCTCGTGCTGCCTACCTCTGCTGCCCCCGTCATTCTGGGTTACCCCTGGCTGCGTCTTCATAACCCCACCTTAGACTGGCGATCTGGAAGTGTCCTCTCCTGGAGCACCTTTAGTTTGGGCGCCTGTCTCCAGTCCGCTGCCTGCGCCCCGTCGCTTCCCCCTTCCTCCTCCGACTCTCCTCCTCCGGACCTCTCCAAGGTGCCACCAGAGTTCCACGATCTCGGGACCGTGTTTAGTAAGTCCAAAGCGCTGTCTCTCCACCCCCCCCCCCCCCGCCCCTACGACTGCGCCATCAACCTCCGCCCGGGGGCGCCATTACCATCCAGTCGCCTGTACAGCTTGTCAGCACCGGAGCGTGAGGCAATGGACGTCTATATTAAGGAGTCGCTCAGCGCCGGCATCATCCGTCCCTCCTCGTCCACAGTCGGAGCTGGGGTTATTTTTGTCGACAAGAAGGATGGGTCCCTCCAGCCATGCTTCAACTTCCGGGCTCTGAATGACATCACAATCAAAGACAAATATACGCTGCCGTTGAAGGACTCCGCCTTCGACTTCCACCAGGGGGCTTCCTGGTTTACGAAGTTGGACCTCCGCAGCGCATACCACCTCATTCGGATCCGGGAGGGCGATGAGTGGAAGACGGGGTTCCGGACGCCCAGCGGCCATTTTGAATATCTGGTCATGCCGTTCAGGCTCACCAACGCTCCGGCCGTCTTCCAGCGACTGATTAATGACGTCCTTCGCGACTTCCTGGGGGTGTTCATCTTCGTCTACCTGGACGACATCCTGATCTTCTACCGGTCCCGGGAGGAGCATCGGATTCACGTGAGGCGGGTCCTCCAACGTCTCCTGGAGAACAGACTCTATGTGAAGGCGGAAATGTGTGAATTCTACACTGACAAGGCCTCCTTCTTGGGTTTCATCGTGGCTCACAACCAGATCATCCCCGATCCGGCCAAGGTCAAGGCGGTAGTTGAGTTCCCCCCCCCCCCGTCCAGGAAACAGGTCCAGCAATTCCTGGGATTTGCCAACTTTTACTGCCGCTTTGTCCCCAAATTTGGCTCCATCGCTTCTCCCCTGACCTGCCTCACCTCCCCCAAGGTGCCGTTCCGGTGGACAGAGAAAACCGCGGCTGCCTTCGCCGCTCTGAAGACTGAGTTTTCCTCCTCCCGGGTCCTGACTCAGGTGGACCCCGCGCTGCAGTGCCTTGTAGAGGTGGACGCCTCCGATACAGGGGTGGGGGCGGTGCTGTCTCAGCGCTCTCTGGCGGACGGGGTGGTTCGCCCCTGCGCCTTCTTCTCCTGGCGCCTTTCTGCGGCGGAGAGGAATTATGACGTCGGCGACAGAGAGCTCCTAGCGGTGACGCTTGCGCTGCAGGAGTGGCGTCACTGGCTGGAGGGGGCAGCGCAGCCTTTTGTGGTCTGGACAGATCATAAGAACCTAGAGTACCTGAGGACGGCTAAGCGCCTGAGTGCCCGCCAGGCGCATTGGTCCCTGTTCTTTGGCCGCTTCAGGTATACTATCACCTACCGCCCCGGCTCCAAGAACGCTAAGCCAGATGCTCTGTCCAGGCAGTTAGCTCCAGAGGCCCCCGTGGAACCGGATCACACCATCCTGCCGGCCTTTTGCGTCATGGGCGCTGTCTCGTGGGCCATCAGGGACAAGGTCCGGAGGGCACAGGAGGCCGAACCCGATCCTGGCGGTGGTCCAACTGAAAGATTGTTTGTGCCCTCTTCTGTCCGGGGTGACGTCATCCATTGGGCTCACACCTCCAAGCTTGCCTGTCACCCTGGGATTTCCCGACTGGTGGAGCTCCTCCAAAGGTCCTTTTGGTGGCCAGGCCTCTGGGACGATGTCGCCAATTACGTCCGCGCCTGCCCCCAATGTGCTACTGGTAAAACATCGACCTCTCCTCCAGCTGGGCTCCTCCATCCCCTGCCAGTCCCTGGAAAGCCCTGGTCCCATGTAGCCTTGGATTTCGTCACTGGTCTCCCGACGTCCAACTCCTTCGACACCATCCTGACCATCGTGGACCGGTTCTCGAAGGCCACCCACCTCGTGCCGCTCCACGGCCTCCCTACGGCGCGGGAGACGGCAGATCTGTTGGTCCAACATGTTGTGAGGCTACATGGGATTCCGGTGGATGTCGTCTGTGACCGGGGGCCCCAGTTCATGTCCAGGGTCTGGAGGTGTTTCTGCAACGCCTTGGGGGCCACAGTGAGCCTGTCCTCCAGTCACCACCCCCAATCCAATGGGCAGTGCGAACGTATGAATCAGGAGCTGGAAGCTGCGCTGCGCTGCGTCACTGCCTCCAGTCCTTCCTCGTGGAGCGCTCATCTGCCCTGGATAGAGTATGCCCATAACTCCACCCTGTCATCGGCCATTGGGATGTGTCCCTTCTGGGCGTCCCTAGGCTACGACTCTCCACTGTTCCCCGAAGAGGAGGGGGAGGTGGCAGTACCGTCCATTCGGGCTCATTTGAGGCGCTGTCAGCGCTTTTGGACTGCTACTCGCCAAGCGCTTTTACGCATGGCGGCGCGCAACTCCAGATCTGCTAATCGGCGCAGGAGGTCCGCCCCCCGCTATCAGGTAGGCCAGCAGGTATGGTTGTCCACCCAGAACATCAACCTGAAGGCCGAGAAGAACAAGCTGGCCCAGTGATTCATTGGACCTTATCCCATCATTAAGGTAATCAATCCGGTGGCTGTGCATCTGGCTCTCCCCCCCCCCCCCCCGTGTCTGTCCGACGTTCCACGTCTCCCAGATAAAGCCCCTGGTGACTAATCCACTCTGTCCTCCTCCTAGGGTTCCACCCCCTCCCGTGATGATCGACGGCGACCCGGCGTGGAAGGTCAACGCCATCCTGGACTCTTGCCGCCGGGGTCGCGGCCTGCAATATCTGGTGGACTGGGAGGGGTATAGCCCTGAGTGGAGATCCTGGGTGCGGCCGTCGTTTGTGCTGGACAAACGTCTCATCACGGAGTTTCACCGGGCGTACCCAGGTAAGCCAGCGCTGGGAGGCGCTGCCCGGGGGGGGGGGGGGGGAGTACTGTCACAACTCACTCTCACCTGTCTCCCGCTCCAGCTGCGCGCACACCTGTGCCTCATCAAGCTCGGGCTATTTAGCCCACTCCGCCTGGAGCCTCAGTCTGGAGCCGTCTGCTCTCCAATGCTCGTCATTTCAGCGCTCGCCTACTCTCTGACTGCCAGCGGTTCTCCGAACCATTCCTCATCAAGCACGTAAGCAACATCCTCTCACCTTTTCTCCAGTCTCTCTCCCCTGTGCACAGGTGGATCCTCTGGCGGCGGATTCCTCCCTCATCCACGCCATCACCTTCCTTGCCAAGCGAGCAACACAACGCTGTCTTCCAGGCAGGAGACCTGCGGCTAAGCCAACGCCAGCCACCATTCCACCTGCAAGGTTGCCTGGCTGTACGGCGCACTGCTTCGCCCTTGACACATCCCGTCCTCCTACAACACATCACATCCTGCACACACGCACTCACACACTCATTATTTCCTTAATAAAACTGTTGAATCTCACTCGAGCCTGTGTGCGTGTTCCCTGGGTCCGAACTTATGTCAGCCGTTGCTAACACTACTCTGAAACGTACTGGCCATGGTGCTGGCCAGCGTGTTTGAATGTTGTTTTGTTTTGTTTTTTTCCCGTGCAGCGCTTCTTGCAAGTTGTGTCATGTCAAGGTCTTCTATTCCATCTTTAATAATAGTTTTGTTTTACGTAACACCTTTCAAGAAACCCAAGCTTGCTTTCCAAACAAACAAGTAATAGACACATTCAAATATAAAACAAGTTAACCAGGAAAGGCCTGCAGGAACAAGTGTCTTTTCAGCCTGGATTTAAAGACTCCAAGGTTGGTGCCTGACGAACTGTCAGACGGAGCGAGTTCCACAGGGTAGGAGCTGCTACACTGAAGGCCCTGTTCCCAAAGGTTCTCCTGCAAGTACGGGGAATGGAGAGGAGACCTAGGTCAGCAGAGTGAAGGTTCTGAGAGGGGTGGTGAACATGGAGGAGGTTGGATAGGTACTGTGGAGGCAGTGCATGAAGGGACTTGTAGGTGAGGAGGAGAAGTTTGAAAATGATCCAGAATTTAACGGGGAGCCAGTGCAATTGTTTCAGAGCAGGGGTGATGTGCTGCCATGGTTTGGTCTGAGTGAGAACCCTAGCAGCTGAGTTTTGAACATGTTGCAGTCTGTTTATTGGTGAACCCGTGGAGGATGGCGTTAGTAGTCCAGGCGAGAGGTTACAAAGACATGTATTAGGCATGTGATCTTTGTTGTAAAATCCAAAAAAGGCCTAACATTTGAGCTAACTTTTTGACGCATTCAGCTGCTTTCTAACTTTCAAAGCTGGCTGCAAATCTGATATGACTTCACTTGACTGGGTGCTTCCTTCGCCCCATCTAGTGGACTGAAAGGGCAATTGATTGATTAATACCCAAGATTATGCAACGTTACATGAATACACACACACACACGCACCCGTGTGTGTGCGTGTAAAAGATTGATCCATGTCTTTAGGGATATATATACGGTGGGGTAAAAAAGTATTTAATCAGCCACCAATTGTGCAAGTTCTCCCACTTAAAAGATGAGAGAGGTCTCCAATTTTCATCATAGGTATACCTCAACTATGAGAGACAAAATAAGAAAAAAAAAATCCAGAAAATCACATTGAAGGATTTTTAATGAATTAATTGGTAAATTCCTTGGTAAAATAAGTATTTGGTCAATAACAAAAGTTCATCTCAATACTTTGTTATATACCCTTTGTTGGCAATGACAGAGGTCAAACATTTTCTGTAAGTCTTCACAAGGTTTGCACACACTGTTGCTGGTATTTTGGCCCATTCCTCCATGCAGATCTCCTCTAGAGCAGTGATGTTTTGGGGCTGTCGCTGGGCAACACAGACTTTCAACTCCCTCCAAAGATTTTCTATGGGGTTGAGATCTGGAGACTGGCTAGGCCACTCCAGGACCTTGAAATGCTTCTTTCGAAGCCACTCCTTCGTTGCTCGGGTGGTGTGTTTGGGATCATTGTCATGCTGAAAGACCCAGCCACGTTTCATCTTCAATGCCCTTGATGGTGGAAGGAGGTTTTCACTCAAAATCTCACAATACATGGCCCCATTCTTTCTTTCCTTTACACGGATCAGTCATCCTGGTCCCTTTGCAGAAAAGCAGCCCCAAAGTATGATGTTTCCACCCCCATGCTTCACAGTAGGTATGGTGTTCTTTCTCCTCCAAACACGACAAGTTGAGTTTTTACCAAAAAGTTCTATTTTGGTTTCATCTGACCATATGACATTCTCCCAATCCTCTTCTGGATCATCCAAATGCTCTCTAGCAAACTTCAGACAGGCCTGGACATGTACTGGCTTAAGCAGGGGGACACGTCTGGCACTGCAGGATTTGAGTCCCTGGCGGCGTAGTGTGTTTCTGATGTAGCTTTTGTTACTTTGGTCCCAGCTCTCTGCAGGTCATTCACTAGGTCTCCTCATGTGGTTCTGGGGTTTTTGCTCACCGTTCTCGTGATCATTTTGACCCCATGGGATGAGATCTTGCGTGGAGCCCCAGATTGAGGGAGATTATCAGTGGTCTTGTATGTCTTCCATTTTCTAATAATTGCTCCCACAGTTGATTTCTTCACACCAAGCTGCTTACCTATTGCAGATTCAGTCTTCCCAGCCTGGTGCAGGTCTACAATTTTGTTTCTGGTGTCCTTTGACAGCTCTTTGGTCTTGGCCATAGTGGAGTTTGGAGTCTGACTGTTTGAGGTTGTGGACAGGTGTCTTTTATACTGATAACGAGTTCAAACAGGTGCCATTAATACAGGTAACGAGTGGAGGACAGAGGAGCCTTTTAAAGAAGAAGTTACAGGTCTGTGAGAGCCAGAAATCTTGCTTGTTTGTAGGTGACAAAATACTTATTTTACTTTGGAATTTACCAATTAATTCATTAAAAATCCTTCAATGTGATTTTCTGGATTTTTTTTTTCTCATTTTGTCTCCCATAGTTGAGGTGAAAATTGGAGATGAAATTTTGAAACTATGATGAAACTATGATGAAAATTGGAGACCTCTCTCATCTTTTAAGTGGGAGAACTTGCACAATTGGTGGCTGACTAAATACTTTTTTGCCCCACTGTATATATAAAAGATCGATCCATGTCTTTAGGGATCGGTGGATCGTCATTAGCGTCAAGTATCGCGATCCATCACTGAATCGATCTTTTGTCCCACCCCTATGGATTAGTAGTGGAAGTTTTCACATGCAGATGCTGTATGTGGGATCAAAATAGGAGTGGAGGAAAGGAAGTAAGCAGATACTGTAGTATCTGCGATGTGTGACATGCAGAGTAAATATAATATTCCAGTTGACTTGCCATGTCTCTCTTTCATTTGTTTTAGTAGCAAAAAATATTGGAAGCAAATTCATTATGGGTTATGACAAATACTTTGCTTTGAAAGTACCAAATAGTCACACTGAGGGGGAAAAAAAAAATCCTGAATAGAAAAGAAAAATGCATCAAGAATTGGTTTATAATCGCACCGTAGCCCTCTGAATCATAATCGAATCGTGAGGTGGATAGAGATTCCCACCCCAAGTTCAAAACATCTCACATTACAAATTATACAAATAATGAGGTGTTTGTGGCATAGGGCAATAATTACCCCTAAACATCCTGTGAGACTTTCCTGAAGTTTCCACAGATGAGGTATTATTTACAATATATAGTGTACATTTCATAAGAAGTTTGCAATCTGTTTTTACTGGCTATAAAATATTTCAAATGTGTGACACTAGTCCCTCTATAATTTGCCAGTATATTAACAGTTAAATCTGGAAACATGAAAGAGAGATTATTGTATTTTTATAAACTGCATTTTATATCACTACTGTAAAAACTGCACAAGAAGTCTAAAATCTTGGAAGTGGTAAACCATATATTTTAGCTGTCAAAACGAGACTTGTTACTTTGTGTTTGATGGTATCTATACATTTTTCAGTGTATTCTGGTGTTACTCACAAAATGCCTGATCAGCAAATGTTTACAACTAACCGTTGTTTCTATTGTGGAATAATCTGCAGATTATTGAACTTTTAATTTTGGTAGTTTTGAGAAAATGTTTGTAGTGTTAAAAAGATTTATTTAATTAAATCTTTCCAGCAATGGATGGGTTTTTTTTCCTTCCATAACTGTATTGCTGCATTTTTGGTTTGGCACCTAAAGTAAATGTGGTGGTATCATATTTATAAACAGTTTTCATGGAAAGGCAATAAAATATGATAAACCTTCATTAGTCCCGCAATGGGGATAACATTAATATCTGATGTGATCAAACTCTCCACAGTAGACTAAATTAACCTTGCAGCATGATTGAAAAGCCTGAGGATCTATTCAGCTCACATGTAAAGGTCAGATTGATGAGTGGAAAATGAGAAAAAGGGAACGTGAGGAAATTCATGTTTTATTATTGAATGTAAATGTTTTGATGTTTGCACATAGCAAAATTTGGAAGTTTAGCTTGTGTGGAAGACTGGAATTCTTAGCAGGAAGAAACTTCTAATTTAGTTTCATGTGTTCTTTTTATTTTTACCCCCAGATCACTTTAGGATCTGATCTGAAGTGGATAAGCCTTAAAATGATGGATGAATGGGTTCATGCACATTAAAAAAAAAATGACCAACACATGTTGTAAACCCAATGACAATGAGATACGTCTGTCCACGTGATTGTTCAAGAAATTAGAAGCTACTCACTGCATCAGTCAGAGTTAAATGCACTGCCTGGCCAAAAAAAGTCACCACCATTGGAAAAAAGGCTTCAATTTGCTAGGAAGCATGAAGATTGTACTCTGGAGCAATGGAAAGTCATGTGGTCTGATGAGTCCAGATTTACCCTGTTCCAGAGTGATGGGCACATCAAGGTAAGAAGAGAGGTGGATGAAGAGATACATCCATCATTCCTAGTGCCTTCCGTACAATCCTGTGGGGGCAGTGCTATGATCTGGGGTTGCTGCAGTTGGTCAGGTCTAGGTTCAGCAAAGTTATGTGCCCAAAGAATGAGGTCAGCTGACTACCTGAGTATACTGAATGACCAGGTTATCCCATCAATGGTGATCCATGCCATCATCAAAGCTGAAGGCGGTCCAACGAAATATTAGAGTGTGGGCAGTAGGGGTGGGCAATATGGCCTAAAAATTATATCACAATATTTCTGTTAATTTCATAATAACAATGTTTTTTTGCAATGTTGCAGGACAGTTTTTTTCTTTTAAATGTATTATGCAAAAAGGACTGTTTCATAGCCAGCATTATTTACCTTCAACATATTCAGGAAAACAAAACAAAATCTTGTTTCTCCAGTTTATGAACAGTAGCTCAGATTTAGTTTAAATATTTTTTTAGTTCTGTATCAGATATTACAAGAAAATTATATAAACCATTACATCTTAACTGCACACAGATGTCGGGTTTTATGCTGAATCACTACCTGCATTACTCTCGTTCCATGGACCTGTCCTGGGGCTTTTGGGCTCTCGTTGCACTGAACAGATTTTTTTTTTCTTCTCCGGGTGGTTGAATAAAATCAACAAGAAGCAGCCAAAACGGAACTAAAATTCAACTACAGCCACTTCAAGTGGTACATTGTCTGACATTAATACCTCTCCAGTGGTGTTGTTGATGTGCGGGGAAAAAATGCAGGCAGATTATCCACATTACTGCACCGTTTTTTTAACATGACGGCCATCTGAAACAGAAAGTGAAACTTAAATATTTCCACTCAACTGGATATAGACGGTCTGACTTTGGAGTTGCAGCTTCCCACGCCATGCTTGTTTTGCCATTTCTATGCTGACGCATAACTTCCGTCGGCAGCGTAATGGTGTGACGCTGTCACGCAGCAGACCCCAAATATCGCGATATTCTTTTTTACACCGGTATGAAAATTTATACCAGTATTACCGTGAACGATACAATATGGCACACCCCTAGTGGGCAGGATGCTTTTCAAATGTGGATAGAGATTAGACTGTTGTGTTGCCATCAGTTTTTCCTTCTACATTTTTCTCAGGAGTTTTTTTTCTCTCATTTTTTTCCATCTTCTCCTCTGTAAGTGGAGCCTGCAGGCCCACGTCCGCTTCACTATGGGAATGCTGCTTCTCTCTTTGGGCACATAACGTTGCTGAACCTAGACCTGACCAACTGCAGCAACCCCAGATCATAGCACTGCCCCAAAGGCTTGTACAGTAAGGCACCAGGCATGATGGGTGCATCATTTTATCCACCTCTCTTCTTACCTTGATGCACCAGCTGAAATAAAACAACTTTTAGCCAATGAAAGGCGTTACTTATTTACTTAAATCAATCTATTGTATGTGCTGACTTTTTTTGGCCCTGGCAGTGTATTTACCACTGCGTGTTTCATTTCGTAACCCGTCATGAAACCACACCTATGTGAACCTGCTGTGTACATCCTGAGGGGTTTCCTTTAGTTTAGTCATTGTGAACTTAGATCAGTCATTATTAAACAATAAGGGGTGCCCTCTTTGTTCTCTAATAACATTATATATAGCTCCTCACCAGATAGAGTGATGATATAGATTGAAATACGTGGCGGTAATGCACCTGTAAGCTGGTTGCCAACCGCCAATCAAATCTAAAAGAAGATGATTTTATTTCCATGGTAAGTTTTTAGTACAAACATTGACTGCAACAGTTGTGATCTGAAACCTTCAAATTTATTTATCACATGCAGCTAGTGATGTGAAAATTTGACATTTTACTTGTACATTTCTTGTCTTAAGTTTCTTTATTTTACACTTTGTTGGCTATTTTCAAAACCTCAACAATGCTTTAACAATTTCTTATTTGAATGAGCTTAACCCTCAAATATACATAGTAATTATTAATACTGTGGGATGTAATGACACATCCTACACTATGGACTATTAAAAATCCACAGCTAGCATTTTTTCAGTATTTCCACTTACATGTATATCAGAATGAAACCTCTTCCCTTGTCAGATAAATGTCACTCGGTGTTCCATCGAAAGACCACAGTGCTATTCAGAAGCTGCTGCCGGCAACGGGGTTTAGGTAGAAGATGTTCCCTAGAGGGCCACAGCATGCCATACCACATCCGCTGTTATTCGTACGGGTACTCATGGGAAACCATAATTGTACGCCATGATCTGAACTTCATCTCATTTATGACAAAAAGGTGTCAAAGTTCCAGCTGAAGGTGTTGGTAATGTTAAAGTTTTGTTTTCTATAGAAATAGATCAGCTATCAACAATGATGGTTGACTCAGTGCGAAACATTTTTACTGGCATTGCCAGTAAATACTTGTAATGTCATGAACTCTTGCTGGTCCGACAGGCAGACAGTTAGACAGCGCTCACTTCAGCATGAGCCCAAGAGGCTGCCTCACTGCTGCCGGCCAGACAGCAGTGGCTATGGGTACGGCAGAGTACACAGAAATGCATATTAACATACGTACAACATGGCACATACCCACAGAGAGGCCAGGACCGAGCCGGGGGAAACCAAGCCGGCTCGGCTTCTGACAGAGCCCCCCCTTTAAGGTCTGGATTCCCAGACACCCAAAGAAACAGCCCCCCCCCCCCCCGCCCCAAGGAACAAACAACACAAACCCGGGTGGGAGGTAGGGGAACAGGAAAGGTGGGAACACAACTCCCTGCCCAGGGACCACAATTAACCCCCACAAGTCCACGGGCGTTGGGACTCAGGAGGCCGCCCAGAGTACCAGGCCCAGCAGAAGGTCCGGTGGACAGAATCCGGCGGTCTCATTTTTGTCCAGGACTGTTTCATGAGTTTTTTTAAAATAATTCTGTTGAACCACAATTCAAAAGCATTGTCTGATTTTCATTGGTTAATTTTCATAGAATTTTTATTTATTACCACTTTTGTCAGATTCAAGTTATTTCTGTGACCATTGTGGGTTTTTCTTTCATTAACAGAGGGGTACCAACAATTTTATCCACGTCTGTATACAGCTGTGTGTGCACCGGCCTCGTCTGAAGCAGACACACATCTTAATGCACCAGAGTGGAGGTGTAGCATAAACAAAGCTTTAGGGGTGGGAACCGTGAGGGACGATACAATGGATATCATGATTCTTGGGTGACAATACAATGCTATCATGATACTACGATTCCTTAAGTATTACAATACCATATATTGTATATGTAATCAATAAAAGATTGGTACGTGCGTTTAGGGATCGGTGCATCATCACAAGTGTCAAGTAGGGGTGGGAATCGATTAGGATCGCGATACTTGGGTCACGATACGATCCTAGCACAATTCAACTATATCAAGTATCTCGATACCATAGCTTTCAAAAAAATTTTCACCTTATTCAACCTCAAATCATTTCCCAAATTAAAACTGTTGACATTTCTTTCATATAATAAAGTATCCTCAGGGCTTCATTTTCCACAGAGACGCTCTCTGCACACACGGAGGGTGGTGCACAGCGTTGTTTGGAATAGATTCCCATTCCAGCTACATTTATCTGACTCAGTGGCCTCTTTTAAAAAGCAGCTGAAAGCTTTTTTGTTTAAGGAGGCTTTCTGTTGAGTTTCAATTTAACTGCTTTTAATGGTTGATATTTTCAAATACAGTTCAACATAAGTTATCCGAAATGGGTGATGGCTGAACCCACAGCTTATATTGCCCACCCATATTCCATCCAAGAATTCAAAAGAAAAACAAAACAAGAGCGATTACAATTCAGAACAAAGCTAAGACAAAATGTGACAAAAAAACTAAGCAACAACACAACGCAGACTGGATATGACAATCCTTATGTGATTTTATATGTCATCTTGTATATATGTTTGGAGTATTTCTTCCTTTAGTTTTTGTTTAAATTGTCCAAGCGTTGTACATGATTTTAATTCAGGACCAAAATCGTTCCATAATCTGACGAAACACAGTGTTGCTTGGTGGTAGTTCTCACTGAAGCTTTTTGAAATATACATGTTCCTCTGAAATGACATTGTTTCTCCCTTATTTGGAACAGCTTTTGGATATTTGCGGGCAGTGATAGATTCTTCACTTTAAACATTATTACTGCAGTTTTAAAGTCAACCAGATCTTTCAACTTGAGAGCTTTTAATTTAAGAAAAAGTGGGTTTGTTGGTTCCCTGTAAGCAGCTTTGTTTATTATTCTAATAGCTCTCTTCTGAAGCATAAAGAGTGGATATATGTTTGTTTTATATGTATTTCCCCATACCTCAGTACAATATGTCATGTATGGGAGTATTAATGAATGATACAAGGTATATAGCGTGGGTTGATTCAGCAAATATTTCACTCTGTGTAGTATTGCAATTGATTTGGATATTTTACCTTTAATACAATTAATATGTGACTTCCAACACAGTTTATTATCAATTATTACACCAAGAAATTTAGTTTCGGATACCCTTTCAATCTCTACACCATTTACACTGAGTTTAGATACTAAGTTGTTGTGATGGTTGTTAAAAACTATAAATTTTGTCTTACTTAAATTGAGCGTAATTTGTTTGAATCAAACCACAGTTTAAGCTTTCTTAATTCCTTTCTGAATGTATCCAAAAGTTGTTCCAAATTGCTTCCACTGCATAATAAATTAGTGTCATCGGCAAACAATATTAAATCCATTTTTTCTGAAACTTTACATATATCATTTATATACATATTGAATAACAATGGCCCCAAAACTGAACCCTGTGGGACTCCACAAGTAACCTTCAGTAACTGTGAGTTTTTGTTACCAACACATACATACTGATATCTATTCTTCAAGTAACTACATAACCAGGACAGTGCTACCCCCCAATACCACAGTTTTGTAGTTTCTTTAATAATAAATTATGATCCACTGTATGAAATGCTTTTTTAAGATCCAGGAATACCCCAACTGAATACTCTTTATTTTCAATGGCAGCTGATTTTTTTTTTTCCACAATATTTTTATTGAACCTTTTTTTTTTTTTTTTTACAAACATAACACAAAGAATCAAACACTAACACTAAAGTAATTTAAAAAAATGTACTAAAAACACCAACAACCACTAACAAAGGCAGGTCTTCAACAATGCCCCTCTGTTTAGTCTAGGCAATCCATTACATAAGTATACATATTATACATTCACCAGTTTGGAATTTACAAGGTCCACACACATCATTCACCTTCTTCTTCAAAAGTTATGTTTAAATTCTTTACATAATCAATGAAAGGTCTCCATATATTCTCAAACACAATTTCCTTTGATTTCAGTATGTATGTTATTCTTTCTAGTGGAAGGTTTGTTAACATCTGTCTTAACCACTGAGTCACATCTGGTCTATGAGTCTTTTTCCACAATAGTGCAATACATTTTTTGGTGTTAAGCAAACTGAGGTCTATGAATGCTCTTTCACTCTTATTAAAGTTATGCTTTTCTGGATACAGACCCAACAAAAACAATTTAGGATTCGATATGATTTGTTTTGAAATTATTTTTTCAATTGTTACCCTCACCTCTTCCCAAAACATTCTAATTTTTCTACATTCCCATAAACAATGAAATAGGGTTCCTTTACTTTCCATACATTTTGTGCACGTATCTGGTATGTTTTTGTTATATCTATTTAACTCCACCGGTGTAACATACATCCGCATTAACCATTTAAAATGTATCAATTTAAGACATACATTTATTGATTTGGTTTGAGCTTCTGCACAAGCCAATTCCCATTGTTCCTCTGAAATTTCAGTTTGCAGGTCTTCTTTCCAATAATTCAATCTTTTCTGTGAGTTTTCACTTGAGGATAATGTCAATGAGTTATAAAACTCTGAAATAATACCCTTTCTCTTACTATCTTTCGTCAAGATTTTTTCCAAGGATGAATAAGTAGGTCGGGTGAGAGCATTATTTTGATTTGATCGAATAAAGTTCCTAAGCTGAAGATATTTAAAAAAAAATGTGTTCTATTAAGATTAAATTTGATCCTCAGTTCTTCAAAAGACATTATGTTATCTGACCATGACAAATATAAGTCTTGAATCTTTTGAATCCCTTTTAAATTCCATACTTTAAATACAGCATCCGCTCTCCATGGTGTAAAATATTGATTACCCCATATTGGGCTAAATTGTGACAATAAGTGTGGTTCTTTTAAATATTTTTTTGTTTCACACCATATTTTGATCATATGCTTTACAAATGGATTTTTAACTTGTTTCTGTAATTTTTTAGCGGAGTCCGAGTATATGAATAAAGGAAGAGGTAAAGGTAAATTGTATGATTCCATTTCAGTCCAGTGAGGGAGATCATTTGATGAAAAATAATATGTCATAGACCTCAGTTGTGTTGACCAGTAATACAACATAAAGTTTGGACATTTCAGACCTCCACGATCAAATGGTAAATATAGTAAGGACAGACGTAATCTAGCCTTCCTATTGTTCCATATAAATTCCACTAACTTTTTTTTAATTCTTGAGAATAGATCTGAAGGTGGTGGTAAAGGAATGTATTGAAATAAATGAAGTATTTTGGGTAAGA
This sequence comes from Pholidichthys leucotaenia, assembly GCA_020510985.1. Taxonomy (NCBI): domain Eukaryota; kingdom Metazoa; phylum Chordata; class Actinopteri; order Cichliformes; family Pholidichthyidae; genus Pholidichthys; species Pholidichthys leucotaenia. Next base: position 296,320,350 of record CM035846.1, read on the forward strand.
TATTACTTTTAAATATATTAATTCTCCCAATCATTGACATTGGTAGTGACATCCATCTCTGAATTAACTCATTAATATCTGTCATTAAGGCTTCATAATTGACACTGGCGACTGATTCTAGCTTAGGCACAATTTGAATTCCTAAATATTTAAACTGATTTACAACTTTGAATTGATTTACCTCAGGAGCTGGATGATTTCTCTGGGTCTCATTTAGCATTAATATTGAAGATTTAGTTTTATTTATTTTATATCCTGATATTTCCCCAAAATTCTTTATTAAATTCAACAAGGTCGGAATTGATTTTTTAAGATTCGACATAAACAAAATTATGTCATCGGCATACAGGGAGATTTTATGTTCTGTTGGTCCTACTTTAATTCCATATATTTGTGGATGTAAACGTACTGCCATCGCTAAAGGTTCAATTGCCATAGTAAACAGTAAAGGTGAAAGTGGACAGCCTTGTCGACATCCTCTATTGATATTTATTGATTTTGAGATATTGCTGTTTGTTAGGATTTCTGCTGTAGCATTATTGTATATTATCTGAACCCATTTTATGAAATTATTTCCAAGTCCAAACCTTTGTAGGACTTCAAAAAGAAAGGGCCATTCGACCCTATCAAAGGCCTTTTCGGCGTCCAATGATAGGAGAGCTGTATCTGGTGCTTCTTTATTAGAATAGATAATATTAAATAGTCTTTTTACATTATGGAAGCGTTGTCTTCCATTTATAAAACCATTCTGATCTCGGTTAATAATATTTGGTAATATTTTTTGTAGTCGTCTTGCTAAAATTTGACAGATTATCTTAAGGTCAGCATTTAATAGGCTTATTGGTCTCATATTTTCACATTTATTAGAGGGTTTACCTGGTTTTGGCAACAGTATAATTAAGGCATTATTCATGTATAGTGGTAAATTACTATTTTGAAATGCTTCTAAAACCATTTCCAGAAATGGTTTTATTAATTTATTCTTAAATTTTTTATAGAGGTCAACTGGAAGACCATCTGGTCCTGCACTTTTTCCTGATTTCATATTATCAATGGCTAGCCCAACTTCTTCTTGACTAATTTTAGACTCCAGTATCTCCCTGTTTTCATTTGGAATGCACGGTATAGATAATCTGTCCAAAAACCCATTTAGTTTTGTTAAATCAGTTTCATTTTTTGTATCATATAGTTTTTCATAATAATCTCTAAAGGCACTGTTAATTTCTAAAGGATCTACAACTGCCTGTCCGTTACTTATAATACTGGTAATTGGTGTTTTAAATTCTAATTGTTTAATCTGCCATGCCAATAATTTCCCTGATTTTTCACCTTGTTCATAAAAAGACTGCTTCAATCTTAGAAGACTCGAGGCAGCTCTATTTGCTGATTTTTTGTCATATTCAGCTCTCAGAATCAGTAATTCGCTCTCTAACTTTGGGTCACTTCCTGCATACACTTTTTCTTGGAGAAATTTTATTTTATGTTCCAATTGGACTCTCTCCTCTCGAGTCTTCTTAGATTTTGAACCTGTATAACTAATAATATGCCCCCTAATAAAAGCTTTGAAAGCCTCCCACTTTATACATGCTGATGTTTGTGTAGTATTGATATCAAAGTACTCATCTATCTGTTTTCTATGTACTTAACAAATTCCTCATCCTGAAGCCATTTATGCTGAAATTGCCACCTACCTGGTTCCTTTGTCAATTTCTTATCTACATATATTAAACAGCAGGGTGCATGATCAGAGATCACAATGTTATCATAGAAACAGTTTTGAATCTTGGACCTTAATTCTGTGGAGATCAAAAAATAGTCAATACGTGAGAATGTCTTGTAGGTATTAGAATAACAAGAGTAGGCTTTAACTTGTGGTTTCATTTCTCTCCATATATCTAGCAATCTCAATTCTTTCATAAAATGATTAATGATCATCCTGCATCCATTGTGCGTACAGTCCAGTCCTGTTGATCTATCTATACTGGGATTCAATGTACAATTAAAATCCCCTGCTATTATATGTTGCCCTGTAAGTGATGATAAAATAAGAAATAAATTAGCAAAGAAGTTTTGATCATCTATATTGGGACCATATAAGTTCACCAAATTTATATTTTCTAATAACAAAGATCCTTGGATGATTAGATATCTTCCTAATTTGTCTCCAATTACATTTTTCACTTGAAATGGGACTGATTTATGTATGAGAGTCATAACTCCCCTGGCTCGAGATGAAAATGATGAGGTGAACACACTTCCCACACAATTTTTGAACCTATGTCTTTTATTTTATTCATAACTTGTTTAAGTTTTTTTAAATTTTGTAGACCTCTGCAATTCCATGAAGTTAAATTAAGATTAACGCTTTGGTCTATGATCAATAAGGAGTTTGGGATTACCTCGCAATATAAACGTGCTCATACAGAGAAGCAAAAACATGAGTGGTTGAACATTCATCCTACAAACTACACACAAACAAATTCCCCCTTCCCACATTCGTGGTAATCCCCCCAAAATCAAAAAAAAAAAATTCTGTCTCCCGCTATAGCCATTGGCTGCTCCACACCCGCGAGGATCAGTCAAAACCACTCTTTCTTTCTCCTCTCAATCACCCTGACTACTGCTTTTAATGACATAACATTAACTCTCTTCTGTAGTTTTCCAACTTAACTCCAAAATTTTTATAGCAACTTTGTACATCATAGGGTTTTTTTTTAATATAATACAATCTATATTTTGTAAACTTGCTATTTGCTTCAGATCAGTCAGATGCCTGTGCAAATGCTTAAATATTCTACCTTATATCTTGTTCATGCTTAGCTCCCACCAGTCTCTCTTGGATCTGCTTGATAAACACCTGCGCCTCCTCAGGGGTCTTGAAGGTGTGGGTTCTCCCTTTATATGTGACCGGCAGTCTTGCCGGATGAATCATTCCATGACGAATCCCGAGGTTGCGCAGCTCTCTACGGGCGCGGTCAAACTGTTTCCTTAATTGTTGGATTCCTGTGGCCAAATCTGGGTAGAACCGCACCTGTTGATCCTGATATTTAATTTCTCCTTTAACTCGCGCCGCGTTGGAGATCGTCATCCTGTCTCTGTAGCTGAGGAACTTCATAATCAGCGTCCTCGGTGGTGCCTTATTATCTCTTAGTGGGCTGATTCGGTGGGCGCTCTCTAAAACGACTGATGACTGCAGCTCCGCGTTGTTCAGTGCTTCTGGAATCCACTTTTCCAAAAAGGAACATGGGTCCCGTCCCTCTGTTCCCTCCGGAAGGCCCACCAGCCTCAGATTGTTCCGTCTCGACCGGGATTCTAAGTCCAGGGCACTATCTTCCAGACGTTTATTTTTTAATTCCAATGTGCACACCTTTAATTGTAGGCTGGTGACGTCATCCTCAGCGCTGGAAATTCGGAGCTCCACCTGCGACACTCGTTCCATACAGTTGCTTATTTCCTTTCTCATTCCTTCTATCGCTGCTATAATCCCATCAAATTTAGCGGAAAAGTCTGCTCTCATTGAGCTAATGGCAGGGAGCACCGCACCCGTGCCGTCACCAGCAGTCACCACTCCGCCGCTAGCTTGCTCCACCATAGTCTCTGGATTTTCTGCTTCGTCACGAGCGTGGAAGTCTGTTAGTTTGGACTGTTTCGACGATTCAGCTTTTCCTCCACCCAATTTCCCAGCCTTAGGCTTTACCGGCATATCCGCGCCCAAACGCTGGGATAGGTTTTGTTCCAGTTGAGAGAGTTATTTGCCAACTTTTTATTTTTAGGAGCAGAGCAGAGTGAACCACATCTTCCTACGTGACCGCCATAACCGGAAGTCTGCAGTTGATATTTTTTCTATAAATTCCATCAGAGCAAATGCAGTTGTCCTCTTGTGTCTGAACCCATATTGCTGCTCACACAATAAATTATTCTTCAGTATGAAGTTGTCAATTCTCTGATAGAATATTTTTTCAAGTATCTTGGAAAATTGCGGCAATAATGAAATTGGTCTATAGTTTGAAAGTTCCCCTCTGTCACCCGTCTTGTATATTGGAGTTACTTTAGCTATTTTCATTGCATTGGAAAATATACCTGTTTGGAGAGACAGGTTACAGATATACGTCAGTGGTTTCACTAAGCATTCAATAATAGTTTTGACTAAGAGCATGTCAATACCATCACAGTCCGTAGATGTTTTACTTTTAAACAATTTAACAATTTCAATGACCTCTCTCTCGTCTGTGTTCTTTATGAAAATGGAGTCTTTTATTATTTTAATCTTGTCTTTTAACTTGTTTTTGTATTTTTTAAAATAATTTTTATCTATCAAATTCCTTTTTTCTATTTTATTGTACAGCGCTTTGTGACTGTCTTTGAAAAGTGCTTCACAAATAAACACTACTTATTCTCCAAGCACTGCTCGCAAGCTCCATGCCAGTGTTTTTAGCTTAGCCGTTGCTAACACTGCTCCGAGATGTGTGTTGGCCTGTGTGTTTTTTTGTTTTTGCTTGTTTTTTCAAGCAGCGCTTCTTGTGAGTTGTGTGTCATGTCAAGGTCTTCCATCTTTGTTATAAAATCCAAAAACGGCTCAACATTTCAGCTAACTGAGCTAATTGCTTTCTAACTTTCAAAGCTGGCTGCAAATCTTGCGAGACAAGATATGAGTTCCACCGACAATGGGCGCTTTTGCACCATCTGGCTGCAAATCTCATAAGCTATGACCTCAGTTGACTGGGTGCTTCTTTCCGCCATCTAGTGGACTGAAAACGCAGTTGGTTGAATACCCAAGAGAGTATGTAATGTTTACATGACTGTACAGCAGGGAAAACAAGTATTGAACACATTAAGATTTTTCTCATTAAATATATTTCTGATAGAGCCATTGACCTAAGATTTTCACCAGACATCAGTAACAACCCAAGTAATCCATACATACAAAGAAATCAAGGCAACTGTGTTCACAAAACAAGTTATATCTAATAAATTGGAATGACACAGGAAATAAGTATTGAACACACTTGGTGAAATTCATTTAATATTTAGTAGAAAAACCTTTGTTTGTAATAACACCTTCCCTTCTGTATGGAGAACCGATGCAGGCGTTGCTCAGGAGTGATTTTAGCCCATTCTTCCACACAAACTGTCTTCAAATCTTGAAAATTCCGTGGGTGTCTTCTGTGGACTCGGATCTTCAGTTCGTTCGGTAGATTTTCAATTGGATTCAGGTCAGGTGACTGACTGGGCCATTCTAGCAGCTTTATTTTCCTTCTCTGGAGCCAGTTGAGAGTTTCCTTGGCTGCGTGTTTGGGATCATTGTCTTGCTGAAATGCCCACCTTCATTTCATCTTCAGCATCTTGGCAGATGGCAACAGGTTCTTCTCAAAGATGTTTCTGTACATTTGTCCATTCTTCTTTCCTTCAATTATATGAAGTCTGCCTGTACCATGTGCTGAAAAACACCTTCACACCATGATGAGAGATGCAGTGCCAATTCTCCTCCAAGCTTCACTGTTCTATGATGTTTTTGGGCTGATGCGCAGTGCCATTTCTCCTCCAAACATGCTGTCCGTTATAGGGCTGAAACAATTAATCGGCATTGTTGATAACACTGATCATAAAAATTTGTTGACGCAGATTTTTATTGTCGACAAATCATTTAATTTTAAAGGTTATATGTCCATCCATCCATCCATCCATCTTCTACCGCTTTTCCGGAGGTCCGGGTCGCGGAGGCAGCAGTTCAAGCAGAGAAGCCCAGACTTCCCTCTCCCCAGCCACCTGCTCCAGCTCTTCAGAGGGGATACCAAGGCGTTCCCAGACCAGCTGGGAGACATAGTCTCTCCACCGAGTCCTGGGTCTGCCCCGGGGTCTCCTCCCAGTGGGACGTACCTGAAACACCTCAAGTGGGAGGCGTCCAGGAGGCATCCTAATCAGATGCCCATACCACCTCAACTGACTCCTTTCAATGTGGAGGAGCAGCGGTTCTACTCTGAGCCTCTCCCGGATGACTGAGCTCCTCACCCTATCTCTGAGGGTGAGTCCAGCAATCCTACGGAGAAAGCTCATTTCAGCCGCTTGTATCCGCGATCTCGTTCTTTCGGTCATTACCCAAAGCTCGTGACCATAGGTGAGAGTAGGAACGTAGATTGACTGGTAAATCGACAGCTTTGCCTTAGAACTAAGCTCCCTCTTCACCACAACAGACCGGTACAACGTCCGCATCACTGCAGATGCTGCTCCAATCCGTCTGTCGATCTCTCGCTCCATTTTCCCCTCACTCGTGAACAAGACCCCAAGATACTTAAACTCCTCCACTTGGGGCAGGAGCCTGTCCCCAACCCGGAGAGGACAATCCACCTTTTTCCGGCTGAGGACCATGGACTCGGACTTGGAGGTGCTGATTCTCATCCCAGCCACTTCACACTCAGCGGCAAACCGTCCCAGCAAGAGCTGTAGGTCATTGCTGGATGAAGCCAACAGGACAACATCATCTGCAAACAACAGAGATGAGATCCTGTGGTCACCAAGCATGACACCCTCCATTCCCTGGCTGCGCCTAGAAATCCTGTCCATAAAAATTATGAACAGGATCGGTGACAAAGGGCAGCCCTGGCGGAGTCCAACTCTCACTGGGAATGACTCCGACCGAGTGTTGGCAATATGAACCAAACTCTCACAACGGTCGTACAGAGACCGAATAGCTCGTAACAACAAGCCCGATACCCCATACTCCCGAAGCACCCCCCACAAAAATCCACGAGGGACGCGGTCAAATGCCTTCTCCAAGTCCACAAAACACATGTAAACTGGTTGGGCAAACTCCCACGAACCCTCAAGAATTCTCAAGAGGGTAAAGAGCTGGTCCGATGTCCCACGGCCAGGACGAAAACCACATTGCTCCTCCTGAATCCGAGGTTCGACCAACATATAACCAAAGGTTATATGTACGTCATGGAAATGTTCAGTTTAACTGTTCTAGCGAAGAAGAAGAGGAACGGATCATGGCAACACAGAGAGAAAATCACGGAGAAGGCGAAAAGTTTACAAAGTATGGGAAGATTTTACTGAAAGTTAATAAATGAAACAAGTTAAATGTAGACTGTAAAGCAGTTTGTCATATCACAGCTGCACTACAGTGATGCATCCATCCCTCCTCCACTCCATTCCTCCGTCACCGGCCACCTGTCAGTGGACTACACCGCTAAGATTAGCGAGTAAAGTTAACGCTTCTTGTTTTCAATGAGTGACTTTCTCAGCTTTAGAAAACTGACCACACTATTAGTGTGTGCCGTTTAAATAGTTTACCTGCTGTCGGACAGTAATCTCTATTACAATGGCTGCTGACAGTTGAGCTGCTTCAGTTATGCTAGCTATATGTTAACTGCAGTAAATGGGTGAATTACATGAGCAACTTACTCTTTTTCATATTCTTTATTATTGTCACCGTAATATCAGCCTTCATTCTGAATATTAGTGCTTCTCACTAAATTAGAATATCATGATTTGTAATTTAATTTAAACAAAGATAAAACCACAGATAAACCATAATCATCACAAATAAATTTAAAACAATGCAACAACTAGCACAGCGGAGAACTCACATCATCAGACAGCCAGACATCGCAGCTCTGCAGACGGTCCTCGGCACCATGACCCAACAGCTGGTTCCCGCTGCAGCAGCTCAGCGATCGGACTCCACCACAGCCACAATGCAACAACCAGCTGTGTGAGTGTAAAACTCGTCAGAGAAATCCAGTTTAAAAAAACATAGATCGCTCAAAGTTTTTCATACTCTGAACCAGGCAAAACTATTTTGGGACCCTCAAAATTTAAAAAAAAAGGCCTGCTTGGGAGGCACTTAAATGTGCGGAGTATGATCTTCAAACGTGAACAACTGGAACATCTGCTGATAAACTCTAATACTGATTTTATGGGTCTGTCTCAAATGTGGTTATCATCCTTGTCTCCTGAAACTGTTGTTACCATGCCTGGCCATAATGTGTATAGGAAAGACAGGGAGCAAAGAAAAGGTGGAGGAGTTTTACTTTTTGGGTCCCTCCCACCCCTACTACCAGTGTTCCAGTATCACCTTTGCAAGCGTCAATCAATTTTTCATGTTTTAAACATGAGATTTTATAGACATGTTTAGTCCTGAGAGTACACAGCATATACTTGGCCCTCTGATCATCCTAAGGGTGCTTTCACACCTGCAGGATTTAGTTTGTTTCAATCGTTTTGTCTGGTGAGAACACGGTAATCACACTCAAGTGCACACCAAACCAACCGTGCTGAGACCTCCTAAAAGGGGTGATCTCGATTCAAATCAACTGGCGAACTCTGGTGCAGTCCTGCAGGTGAGAAAGGGACCATACTAAAACAGGACCAGCGGCAAACGGTGAAACATTTTATGCCACTGTACATACCTCTAAGCCACCACCGGAGTGGTGGCTTAGAGGTAAAGCATCCGCCCCCCAACTGGGAGGCTGGGGTTCAAGTCCCGGCTGGGTCATGCCAAAGACCATAAAATGGATCTTCCTGCCATCCAGCTTGGTGCTCAGCAATAATGGAATGGAGGAAGGATGGTTACCCAGCCACAGTGGGTGCACAAGCCAGTGTGCTCCCTGTGCCGGTCCCAAGCCCGGATATAAATGGGCAGGGTTGCAAAAGGAAAGGCATCCAGTGTAAAATCTCTGCTCCAATCTATAAGGCTATGGTGGATACATTGATGTCTGCCGTAGTGACTCGTCCAACCCACTTGGTAGTGGAAAAAATGGATGTTAAAAGAATTTTTAAAAACCTGATGGAGCTTCGAAAATATCTGTGGCTGAGCATGTCATGGTTCTGGAGGATTAATGAACATTAACATGTTATTTTCCATCCATAGTCGCGCTTCAGTTTCAAACTGTACAATTTGCCAAAAGTGATATATGCATGTAATGTAACAAACGATAACCATGGCAATGAAACCCCCCGTAGATTACACTACGATTTGTATTATTTACCTCTCCTGTTCTCGCAGCAAAAAAATCTGACCAGTGAGAACAGAAAATGTTCTGATCTAAGTCTTGTGGGATTTAATGTAAGGGAATTTGGTCCGCTTGAATTTTTGCCTGTGTGAAAGGGAACGGAACCAAGGAGAAAATGATACAGAGTAAGAAACTCATCAACAGATTCGGACCAAGTAAACAAATTTAGGTGTGAAAGCCTAAGAGTATCCCTGCAAGGACTGGCATACAAATGCACTCTGTTTCACTGAAGCACAACCAGAATCAGAGAATTTTATGCATCAAGATGACAGGGGTTATTTTATTGAATATGTATTAAAATTGTAAAATAAATAAATAAAAATAACAGTTTTAAAGCACATAATCATTATAAACATACAGGATTTTGTTTCTTTGTATGTTGTGTTGTTAATGCCGCTCAATATATTTATTTCAGAATAAGTTATGGGGGCACAAAACCAGTAGAACAATAGGATCATTTTCTGCTGATCTATTATTAGATCTACTGTGGTATCTATTTGGTCTTAGCTCTCAGCATGTATGATGTAGATGTATGTACTTTATGTATGTTAGTCATGATTTGGAAAATGTCAAAGACACACCAGAGGTTTTTTGTTTGGATGACTTGTAATTTCCTGCTATTAAATTCAGATAAGACTGAAGTTATTCTTGTTGGTCCAAAAAACCTTAGAAATACCTTTCCAAATCAAACTTTTAGTTTGGATGCAGTTACTCTTTCTCTTAATAGCTCTGTGAGGAACCTTGGAGTTATTTTTGATCAAGATCTGTTTTTCAGTTTACATATTAAATTTGTTTCTAAGACTGCCTTCAATCATTTGCATAATATTGCCAAGATTAGGAGCATCTTGTCTCAGAGTGATGCTGAGAAACTGATCCACGTTTAGTTCTAGATTAGATTATTGTAACTCTTTATTATCAGGTTGTCCTAAAACATCTCTAAAAAGCTGCAGCAAGCTGCAGCAAGAGTTTTAACAGGTACTAGAAAGAGAGATCATATCTCTCCGGTTCTGGCCTCCCTTCATTGGCTTCCCATAGAGTTTAGAATTAAGTTTAAAATCCTTCGTCTCACTTTCAAAGCTCTAAACAATCAGGCTCCTTTTTATTTAAAAGATCTGATACTACCGTATTATCCTAACAGAGCACTACACTCCCAAAATGCAGGATTACTTGTAATACCTAGAATCTCCAAAAGTACATTGGGGGGCAGAGCCTTCAGTTATCAAGCAAATCTCCTGTGGAACCAGCTGCCAATCTGGATTCGGGAGTCAGACTCGATCTCTGTTTTTAAGAATAGGGTTAAAACCTTCCTTTTTCATATAGCCTACAATTAGGGAGGGATCATGTGTTTCTGAACCCTCCCTTAGTTATTGTGCTATTAGGTTTAGACAGCCGGGGGACCTCCAATAATGCACTGGGCTTCACTCCTTTCTTCACTCTCAATGAAATATATTTTTTTTTTTTTTGCTGGTCATTAACATCTGTTTGTCCTCTCACATAGATTGAGTCCCCATCGTGCTGTTTGCTCTCTACATGTCTGTTCTTTTCATCTTCTCTATCCCCTCACCACCCCGGCCAGTCGCAGCAGATGACTGCCCCTCCCTGAGCCTGGTTCTGCTGGAGGTTTCTTCCTGTTAAAAAGGAAGTTTTTCCTCTCCACTGTCGCCAAGCGCTTGCTCACAGAGGATCGCCTGATTGCTGGGGTCTATCTGCAATTGTGGGGGTTCCCCCTACAGTTGAAAGTGCTATGAGATGACTGTTGTTGTGAAGTGGCACTATATAAATAAAGTTGAATTGTTTGCTTGTTTTATTATAATATAATCACTAATAAATAATAAAGGATCAGTGTTTGGTAAACATAGGTGAAAGTAACATTTTTTTTTTTTCAGTTCTTCTAGCGCTTTCAAGTTGTGCTGTTTATGAGTGGGGGTTCTCCCTCTGCAGATTTACACAGCGAAACTGCCTGTCTCAGATTAATTCTGAAAAGTCCCTGTATGAGTCCACTTACCTCTAACAGTATCAGACACACAAAAAAAGTGGGTGTATACAGGCACTGGCAATTTTGCTTTGTACATGTAAAAGCATAAAAGGTGGTCTGGTGAAATAGAGGTTAGCACTGTTACCTTAGAGCAAGAAGGTTTTTGGGTTCAAATCTGGGCTTTCTGTGTAGAGTTTGCATGCTCTCCCCATGCTTGTGTGGGTTTCCTTCCGCTACTCCGGCTTTGACATGCATGTTGACTTATTTAGAGATTCTAAAGTGTCCCTAGGTGTAAATGTGTGTGCGAACGGTGAAGGGGATCAACGTTGCAGTGGCTTACTCATCCAGCTGACTTCATGCCCTTGATTTTTCTTCTGGGACTAATAAAGTGTCTCAAAACTGAAAATAAGTCAACATTATGTGATGCGGAGGTGTGGAATTTATCCGGACCAATAGGCCATGTGCAATAACGTCACCAACACAAATGCTTGAAGGGAGACTGGAAGTGAACATGCACTGTGCAAAAAATGAGCTGGGAGATGGGTGCCGTTCTATGGTAGAATGTCAGGTGTTTGGCTAAGTTCAGCAGATAGAAGCACATAGAGGATAAGTACAGGTACATCTCAAAAAATTAGAATATCATGAAAAAGTTTAATTTTTTTGTCACTAACTTCAGAACGTGAAATCCATATATTATATAGAGTCATTACACAGAGTGATATATTTCAAGTGTTTATTTGTTTTAATTTTGATGATTATGACTTACAGCCCATGAAAACCCCAAATTCAGTTTCTCAAAAAAATTAGAATATTACATAAAATTAATTTTAAAAAATAGTTTTTTAATACAGATGTGGACTGACTGAAAGGTATGTCCATGCACACACTCAGTACTTGGTTGGGGCTCCTTTTGGATTAATTACTGTATCAATGTGGCGTGGCATGGAGGAGATCAGCCTGTGGCACTGCTGAGGTGTTATGAAGGTCCAGGTTGCTTTGATAGTGACCTTCAGCTCGTCTGCATTGTTGGGTCTGGTGTCTCATCTTACTCTTGACAATCCTCCATAGATTCTCTATGGGGTTTAGGTCAGGAGAGTTTGCTGGCCAATCAAACACAGTGATGCCATGGTCATTAAACCAGGTTTTGTTACTTTTGGCAGTGTGTGTGTGGGGGGGGTGCCAAGTCCTGCTGGAAAATTAAATCAGCTTCTCCATAAAGCTTGTCAGCAGAGGAAAGCATGAAGTGCTCTAAAATTTCCTGGTAGATGACTGTGCTGACTTTGGTCTTGACAAAACACAGTGGACCAACACCAGCAGATGACATGGTTCCTCAAATCATCACTGACTGTGGAAACTTCACACTATAAACCTCAATCAACTTAGATTCTGTGCCTCTCCACTCTTTCTCCAGACTCTGGGACTTTGATTTCCAAATGAAATGCAAAATTTACTTTTATCTGAACAGAGGTCATCTGCTGGTGTTTGTCCACTGTGTTTTATCAAGATCAAAGTCAGCGCAGTTGTCTACCAGGAAATTTTAGAGCACTTCATGCTTCCCTCTGCTGACTAGCTTTATGGAGAAGCTGATTTCATTTTCCAGCAGGACTTGGCACCCCCCCCCCCCCCACACACACACACACACACACTGTCAAAAGTATCAAAACCTGGTTTCTGGTTTAATGACCATGACATCACTGTGTTTGATTGATCAGCAAACTCTCCTGACCTAAACCCCACAGAGAATCTATGGAGGATTGTCAAGAGGAAGATGAGAGACACCAGACCCAACAATGCAGACAAGCTGAAGGCCACTATCAAAGCAACCTGGACCTTCATAACACCTCAGCAGTAACACAGGCTGGTCACCTCCATGCCACGTCACATTGATACAGTAATTAATCCAAAAGGAGCCCCGGCCAAGTACTGAATGTGTACATGGACATACTTTTCAGTCAGCCAACATTTCTGTTAAAAAACAATTTTTTTAAATTGGTTTTATGTAATATTCTAATTTTTTTGAGAAACTGAATTTGTTTTCATGGGCTGTAAGCCATAATTATCAAAATTAAAATAAACACTTGAAATATATCACTCTCTGTCTAATGAATCTATATAATATATGGGTTTCACTTTCTGAAAAGAGTGACAAAAAATATTGAACTTTTTCATGGTATTCTAATTTTTTGAGATGTACCTGTAAGTAGCTGTTCTGTTCAGCCGCTGATTAGCATCTGCTAATGAAACAAAAAGCAAACAACAGCAACCATGGAAAAGTAGAAATTGTCCCTTTGAGAGGAAAGTTAACCAAGAGCTGAGTATAACATTTACTATGATGTGTGTGTCAGAGCTATTTTTGTGCTATTGTGAGATGAAGTCATAGCTTTGAGGGCCAACAGGCTAAGGCTTCAGTTTGAATTTGAGACCCCAGCTTTATATCCTGTAGTTTCTTTAAAAATATTGCAGGCCAGGAGAGACATCTGCACTTCAGCCTCTATTCAGTGAATTCAGTGAAATGCTCACTGTCTCTGGTGAGTAAATCCAGTTTAAAATCACCATTCATGTACTTACTCATGAGTGACATTTATGCTTTGAGTGACTTCTGATCCAGTCTACCTTCAGACCTGCAGTTGCCACGGTTACTATCAAATCTCACTATTTGTGAATCCTGGCCTGCTGTACGCTGTATACAAACTGTGGCAAGCAAAGGATGATATGAACTTTTTTAAACCTCAGATGCAGTTTCGAAATAAAAGAACACTGTAGATTCTCGTTAAACTGTAAATTCTTTTTTTAGCTGTTACATCTCCTCATTTCATTTTTCATTTCTTTATTTCTGTCAGATTATAACAAGAAAAAAAAGAGAAGAAAGGCAACATATTTCAGACAGAAAGGGTGCACTGCCTTAGACTTTAAAAGGAAAACAATGTGAGACGTGTACTGCACACTACAGTTAAACAGTATTCTGAAAATGTGCAGTTGACATCAGCTAAGCAACCAATGATTTGTTTTTATCTATTCAAAGAGGTAAAATGAATGCAGAAGGGCTGAATTAATATTTTTACAAATGGGTCAAGAACAGGTCATTGGCAGAGGTGCAGTCTCTGGCACCTGTCTGCTTCTCAATACGATCCCCATAAGAAACTAAATATGGCTCTCATAAGATTCCATGCAGCCTTTAACCAAACAAATTAGATTTTGTTGTAGATTTGTTTTTCAATTTAATGAAAGATGAAGAATACAAAATGTAAAGATGCAGTAAGGGCTTCAGCACAGCTCTTTGGCAATTAAAGCTCAAGGAATCAAGAGTGGAGACTTGAACATCGTTGCTTTGCTCTGCAGTAATTATCAACAACACCAGTGCATTTCAAAACATAGAATATCAGGATTCTGTAATTAAAAGAGCTAAGTCATAATTAAAATGTAAAACAAAAAAAGCTTGAAATAGTTCACTTTGCGTGACTGCAGAAAGTATGAAAGTTTTACTTTTTTAAAACTGAATTTTAAAAACAAAAGTTTCCCTTTTTTTAAGTACAGTACGATGCCAGGTCTGTGAGAGAGCTTACATTAGTTATCCATTCACGAGTAACGAAGATACACAAGGAATCACCTTATGGTGTTGTTGAGCTGTTTCCCAATAGAGATTATTTACACTCACCGGCCACTTTATTAGGTACACCATGCTAGTAACGGGTTGGACCCCCTTTTGCCTTCAGAACTGCCTCAATTCTTCGTGGCATAGATTCAACAAGGTGCTGGAAGCATTCCTCAGAGAGTTTGGTCCATATTGACATGATGGCATCACACAGTTGGCGCAGATTTGTCGGCTGCACATCCATGATGCGAATCTCCCGTTCCACCACATCCCAAAGATGCTCTATTGGATTGAGATCTGGTGACTGTGGAGGCCATTTGAGTACAGTGAACTCATTGTCATGTTCAAGAAACCAGTCTGAGATGATTCCAGCTTTATGACATGGCGCATTATCCTGCTGAAAGTAGCCATCAGAAGTTGGGTACATTGTGGTCATAAAGGGATGGACATGGTCAGCAACAATACTCAGGTAGGCTGTAGCGTTGCAACGATGCTCAATTGGTACCAAGGGGCCCAAAGAGTGCCAAGAAAATATTCCCCACACCATTACACCACCACCACCAGCCTGAACCATTGATACAAGGCAGGATGGATCCATGCTTTCATGTTGTTGACGCCAAATTCTGACCCTACCATCCGAATGTGGCAGCAGAAATCGAGACTCATCAGACCAGGCAACGTTTTTCCAATCTTCTATTGTCCAATTTCGATGAGCTTGTGCAAATTGTAGCCTCAGTTTCCTGTTCTTAGCTGAAAGGAGTGGCACCCGGCGTGGTCTTCTGCTGCTGTAGCCCATCTGCCTCAAAGTTCGACGTACTGTGCGTTCAGAGATGCTCTTCTGCCTACCTTGGTTGTAACGGGTGGTTATTTGAGTCACTGTTGCCTTTCTATCAGCTCGAACCAGTCTGGCCATTCTCCTCTGACCTCTGGCATCAACAAGGCATTTCCGCCCACAGAACTGCCGCTCACTGGATATTTTTTCTTTTCCGGACCATTCTCTGTAAACCCTAGAGATGGTTGTGCGTGAAAATCCCAGCAGATCAGCAGTTTCTGAAATACTCAGACCAGCCCTTCTGGCACCAACAACCATGCCACGTTCAAAGTCACTCAAATCACCTTTCTTCCCCATACTGATGCTCGGTTTGAACTGCAGGAGATTGTCTTGACCATGTCTACATGCCTAAATGCACTGAGTTGCCGCCATGTGATTGGCTGATTAGAAATTAAGTGTTAACGAGCAGTTGGACAGGTGTACCTAATAAAGTGGCCGGTGAGTATATGCAAACTATTAAGCTGGTAAAATGCAATGTGAGGCAGTTTACAATAGGGTTGTGTGATATGGCCAAAATTTCATATCACAATACTAAAGGGCACAAAAAGTGCATACCTCCACCAAGGCTGTTGTTCACCCAAACTCCGCTCTGCCACTGCATATCGGCCTCAGGCAAAAATCATGCCGGAGGTAAAAATCCATTCAGTAGTTTTTGTGTAATCCTACTAAACCATTGCTAGGACATTAAGGGGCAGATTTACTGACGTGTTGCGCCATCGCAAAACCCTGTTTTGGCATTAAAAAACTCCTGTTGAGATTTACTAAAGGGCGCAGGGCAAAATTAGCGGTGGAAAAGCGTGGACTATGTTAATTTTGCACCTGACCTCATTGCATATGTATTTATGGGAGTTGTCATGTCAAAGCGCAAATTTGAGGGAGGGGAGTATTTAAATGACTGGTGCAAGGTGATTTATTAAGGTTTGCGGTTGTCAGTCTCTTGCTAAATGTGCCAGGATTTAACGCCCAAATAAAGCTTGTCTTAATTCATCTGTGCCTGACATGATAGCAATCGGTGGTGCCAGGAGACACTGGCGAGAACTGAGGGCATGTGGCCGAAGAGACAGAAGTTTCTCTCTGCCTGTGACTTTATTTGGCATGACAGAACAGATTATACAAATATCAACGGTCTCACAGAGATCGGTGTTATGCTGAACTGGACATCAGCTGACGTTTTTTCAATTTCATTTGTTTATACTGTATATAGCCTACTACATGAATTTGTATCCATAAAATAAGACACAGGAGCCCTTCCTACCTACAGTGTCAGCCGATAGTGACTTTTTTTTTCTCTATTGCGGAGATTCAGACTCATACTCTAGAGTTTTCCTCTCCTATCAGCTCCCCCTCGCTCTTGAAGTAAAATCTTCCACATTGCCAGTTTTCTTGGTTTTTTTTATTTCCTCTAACTATATTCTTATTTTTACAGTATTTCTTTTTGCTGTGCATAAAACGGTAATTCAGTTCCCTCCTCTCTGTATTTCTCTCTTCCAGTTCAGGATACACAATATAGGAGGAAAACAACAATGAGATTCTTAACAAAAAGAGCAAGAGCTCCATAGAAACGTCCCCCGACATTGCAACACTGTAACTCAATGGCATTTATAAAAAGTTGTGAACTGGGAGTCCTGTAGATTTTGTTAAAACAAAGTTATTCATATACAGTAATAAAATCCCAGCGTCTCCATCAGACCATCTTGATGGTTCTAGTGTTAATAAAATTAACACGTTGGTTAAATAATCAATTTATTCATCAGTAGTCCTTTTTTAAATTAGATACAAGTACTTCATTTATACATGTTAAACAAAAAAGTCTGCTATGTTAAATGAAAATATAAATTTTGAAATATAATGAACAAAAATAAACTATTTTAGTGGGGTTTACGCTTAAACAAAAGCTTAAAAAATGCTTAAAAACAGCTTTATATATTATGGTCCTCCAAACTGGCTGCACCTACTGTATGTTGATGACCCGCTTCCTCATCGGCTGTGCCTCTGCACAATTTTGCGGTGCTCTTGGTGGATGGGTGGTCGTTATTGAAATGAAGTGTCTGCATCTGTGTTCATAATTTCGTGTGTTGTTAGTAGATCACTGGCAAAAATTGGAACTCTGTCTAAATTGCACACTCGCTAATTTGCACTGCCTTAGTAAATAAATCTGCCCTTAAGTCTTGGTGGAGGCATGCATTCATGGATCCTGCTATATAAATGCAAACAAGGCCCTTGGTGGAGGTATATACTCTCAGAGCATTGCCAAAATCTAATCATCTGTTCCCCATGCCATTACACACCTTTTCTGAAAATTTCATCAAAATCCGTTACTAACTTTTTGAGTAACGTTGCTAACAAACAAACCAACCAACGCTGGCAAAAACATAACCTCCTTGGCAGAGGTAATAATAAGTAATCTTACTTGATGATATATATACACAAATATATATATATATATATATATATATATATATATATATGTGTGTATATATATATATATATATATACTGTATATATATATATATACAGTATATATATATATATGTACAAATATATATATATTTGTACTGTATCTGTACAAAGTGGCGCTATCTTGTTGTATTTTATCTGTTGGCTCAATATATTAGTCAACAGATAAAATACAGCAAGATAAATAAGGATGCATCATCCACCAAAGAAAAAATGTCAAAGTGTGCAGGAGTAGGGGACGGGAGCAGGACAAGCGAGTAGAGAGAGATAGTGGCTCTTCCTCAGCAGGTCAGGGGGGCTTATATACTGATTGATAAGGGAAACCTCTAAACAGAGCTTGCAAGTTGTGAAGGGGCAGTTATATTGGACTGTTCCATGTTTTCACCATTTGTGGATAATGGCTCTCACTGTGGTTTACTGGAGTCCCAAAGCTTCAGAAATGGCTTTATAACCTTCTCCAAACTGATAGATCTCAGTTACTTTGTTTCTCATTTGTTCCTGAATTTCTTTGGACTGCATCATGATGTCTAGCTTTTAAGGATCTTTTGCTCTGCTGCACTTTGTCAGGCAGGTCCTATTTAAGTGATTTCTTGATTCAGAACTGGTGTGGCAGTAATCAGGTCTGGGTGTGGCTGGAGAAATTGGACTCAGCTTTCCAAAGATGTGATAAACCACAGTTAATTTATGTTTTAACTTGGGGGGGGCAGTCAGTTTTTCACACAGGTTCATGTAGGTTTGGATTTTTTTTTTACCCTTAATAATAAACACCTTTAATTAAAAACTGCATTTTGTGTTTACTTGTGTTTTCTTTGTCTAATATTTAAATTTGTTTGATGAGGTGTGACAAACATACAAAAAATTGAGAAATCAGGAAGGGGGCAAACACTTTTTTACACCACTGTATATCATCATATCTCACAGCCCTAGTTTACAATATTAACACCTCCTGTTGAGAATGGTTGAAGTTAGAGTGGCGCAATAAGCTTGGACACTTATTCCATTAAGATCTTAAACGTGATCTAAATTCCTCTTCTTAGTTAGGGCAATAATGACTGTAACAAGAGAACCAAAGTAGCACTTTGGTTTTGTGGGCATCTGATACCTTTGACTTAGCAAAGTGGTGTTTCACAATGACATGTACAGTGTTGATTCTCTCAGATTCCAAGGAAATGAGCTGCAGAAGCAGCTTATCTTGCAATTTGCTGCAATTGTTAATATAGTTTATCTTATTTCTTATCTGCACACATTCTAGTTTCTGTCTTGCATTTTTTTTAGCAGAGCTAGCAGTCTTAATCTTGCTGGTTGCTGCTTTTATGTTTTTATTCTGGCTCTTACATGGATGTTCTCACCTTTTAGTGCTGTGATACAAATAAATTGAATTATTAGTTCTGTGCTTACAATGTTGTGGGAACATGTTGGGGAAGGCTTTTTTTCTCTTCCAGCATGACTCAAGACATGGCTTCTTCCTGTGTTGTGGAAGAACTGGACTAGCCTGCACGGAGCCCTATCCAGCAGTTTTACGTTGATATTGGGTGGAAATTGTGAGCCGGGCTGTCTGGTGCACTGTCATTGTCTGCCCTCCTAAATGCTCTTCTGTGTTAATGGGCTGAAATTCCCACAGACACAATCCAAAATGTTGTAGAAAACTGACACCTCTGAAGTTATCTGATACATGTAATATTAACTCTTGCCGTCTTTTTACAGATGCAGCAGATGGTGAACTCGGATTCTCGCTTCACCAGTAGTCAACAGCCAATCGAAGCAGCGCTGGGACCCAGAAGCCAGTCAGGCATGAGCCAGTCAAGCCAGTTGTCCACCATCAACCAAGCCCAGCTGGGGCTGAGTGGAAACTCTGTTACCCATAATTCCCCTTCACCTCCTGGAAGTAAATCTGCCACACCTTCTCCCTCCAGCTCAGCACATGAGGATGACAATGATGATGGTCTCAGGGTAAAAACACAAAACCACACGCACGCCTCCTGTGAGTCATATCTTGCTGTGGTGTAACAGCTTTTTATGTTTTCTCTGTGTATTTGGAGCCATTATGGTAATGTTATGTGTCATAATAGAACCATTCTCTGCATTTCAACTAAACACAAATCAGATCCCTCACTGATGGCAGACTCTCACTGAAACAAGCTAGCTATTCATTTTCTGAGGAAATGAAACCATTACCGCTGACTAAAATTTGCCAATTTTTTCACCAGTTATACATGTGCAACATAAGCCCAATGTGCAGGAAATTGTGGCCTCAAAATGGGTGGTAGATTTTTTTTTTTTTTAAATGGAACCTGACAGTTAACATGTACACAGGAAGCTGTTGTTTATATGATGCACTAAATCTATGGGACCCCTTAAAATCAACTCAAGGGGTATATTCTAATAAGTAAATTTTCATTTAAATGTGTAACATTAATCTGATACATTTGCATCACAAAAACATATTTAATTTGATTAAGTTTATCAAATAATGCAGACATGCCAGAAGAATTATTTTCACTGAAGGGTAAAAATGGATCTAGATTGAGTTCCAAAGTAAACAGCTGGAATAAATGACTATAAATTTAAACCAACGCAATCTTACTGTCAAACATAAAGGAGTCAAATGGGGTTACACATCTTCTAAAACCCCGATTATGCACCACATTTAAATGTCAGTCATTGCGGGTGTCATTTTGTATAACAAGCATGACCTTTGGTAATTATAGTAAACCAAAACCATCGGCTGTGTTCTCAAACATGAGTAATTTGTTAAGTAATGGATTTTTTTTTTTTTAAATAAAACATGCCGGTTATTTCATGTGAGAGATTTTGAGAGAAGAGTGCACATGATGTGCATAAAATCAGCTGGCAGTTAAGGACCGCTTTTGTGTGTGTTCTGCAAATCATAATGAAGAAGAACGTTAATTATACATGATACCGCAGTTATTAGTTGATGTTAAATGTAGGAAAGACACTTTAAAAGCATTTTCAGTGTTTGTGGTGGCTACCTAAGTTAATTTAATAAATCACTGCTGCTGTAGGTAGTTGCAAAACTTGAAATTCATTCATTCATTCATTCATCTTCTTCCGCTTAATCCTTCTCGGGTCGTGGGGGGGCTGGAGCCTATCGCAGCATCTTTGGGCGAGAGGCAGGGTCCACCCTGGACAGATCGCCAGTCCACCGCACGGCCAACACAGAGACACAACTTGAAACTGAAATATTAATTTGTATTTTCCAGCATATTTGACAGTCAGAAGTTCCTCTACTGGCATCACCACAACTCACCAAAATTATTTAAACTTTTGTTATAAATGTTCTCTGTTCTTTAACATATACTGAAAATGGAAGCTGCTCCATAGGCAAATGATGGAACACAATTCCCAAAGCATTTTAAACTGCATTACGTTCTGTTTTTAAAAACTCTCTTTACTGATCTGCTTATCAAATGGCAAATTTGATTGTGACCACAAATATCTGTCAGCTGTCCAATCATATTAGTCAACATCTAGTCACTAAACTAATTTTTATTTTTGAAAAATTACAGCAGGATTTTATTCAGTTAAATACTTTTAAAAATTGTGAATTAAGAGATTTCAAAAAAGTTATGTGGCACAATTCCATCCATCCATCCATCCATCTTCTACTGCTTATCCCATTGTCTGGGTCGCAGGAGCAGTCCAAGCAAAGGCCAGACTACTGCCTGGTTCTCATAGCACCATGATAACAATGGTCCCTGCTGCAGGTAGTGCACCTGGGTCCACTGGAGGGTAAACCCAGGTGGCTCCTTTGGGTATACAGGGTCCTTGATGTAACTTTTCATAGGGATCTCCTGAACCACTCTTGGTCTGGCCCTTCAGCCAGGACCAGTTTGTCCTAGGAGACCCTACCAGGGAAGTTTTCCCTGACAACATACTGTAGCTCCTGGGATCATTGGGGCACTCAAACCTCTCCGCCATTATAAGGTGGTGATTCACGGAGGGGATGTGGCACAATTTAGTCTAAATATCTGACAAAAATATTTTAATGAAGATATACAGTATATAATGGCATTTAATTCATTTAAAATTAACACCATGATTTAGTTGGAGTAATTGAATTTTCTGTTACATCGTCACCATGTTTTTGGCTAAACTCTTGTAGACTGTATGAGAGGTAGGCTTGAATAAGCTGCTGCTGCTTCCACCTACACTCTTTCTGCCTCTAATATGATTATTTGTTTTGTGTAAAATGGGGTTTATTTACCATGACCAGACAGAAATATCAAACAAAGGAAATTTTCCACATTGTTGCTATTGGCTTCATCTCTAGATAGATATTGGTTGAGATTCCATGTGTCAGGTTGGTTCTTGTGTGTGTGTTTTTAAACAGTAGTTTGGTATTGATTAAACTGAAAATGGGGATTACATAAGTACTTAATCATGTTGAGCTTACTTTCTTTTGTATTTTGAATGAATTTCTATATTTAAAATGGAGAAAGAACTGATTAAACTAGAAGTATATTCATTATATTGGTAAAACTTGTTTGCACTTGATCTGTTCTGCTCGGACTGATACAGTACAGACATCAGCAGCTGCTGATGAGCTGGTTTTGCTGGTTTTGCTGTGCTATTATAAAGACGTGTCCCATTTACATTGTTGATTTTTAACCACTGATCTGAAAGTGTGAAGTCTGCTGACTGTTGGGGAGTTTCCTGCAGAGTCCCCTCTGTGGTTGCCTTTTTAGCTCAATATTGAACAACAGTTAAAGTCGCGTGTGAACAGTCAAAAACACAACCAGGGTGAAAAGAATTTTAAATGGCATCTTAAAGACTTCGGCAAAATAAAACCAAATAATTTTAGACAGCACACAGCAAATTTTATACCTCCACACATTTCCTACAAAAATTTTACTCTTTACATCAATATTCACTCAGCCTCACCCTTTACTTCATGCTGTACTGTTTTGCTCAACCACCTCTGCTCTTATAGGGAGAGAAGCGGCCAGCAACTGTGGACAACTCAAAGAAGGCCAAAACACCAAAGAAGAAGAAGAGAAAGGACCCCAATGAGCCGGTGAAGCCGGTGTCTGCCTACGCCTTGTTCTTCAGGGACACCCAGGCTAACATCAAGGCCCAGAACCCAAATGCCACCTTCGGAGAGGTGTCAAAGATCGTCGCCTCCATGTGGGATGGTCTGGGAGAGGAACAGAAACAAGTAGGCTTTTTAAAAATGTGATTCAGAAGCTTGTGCCAGTTTTGAGAAGATTGAAACAAGCTTCTTTGGGTATAAATAGTTATTGTTTTTGGTGAGATTTTGCACAATCCATGAATGCCAGGCTGCTGCAACAGTCACCTCAAGGTGCTTTAAGCTGTTAAATAGAACTGAATGATGTGGAAAAATAATCTTATCTCGATACGTTTTGCAGAACAATAATGGCATCACACACATGTACAGCAGATGCCTGTGCAGACCCTTAGAGAAGTGGAGCTCCAGTGGGCCTCCACTCCCAGTAAACTGAGAGGTCTATAGTGGAGCGCACGCCACAAATTTATTTTTAAAAGTTGTACATTTAAATGTCACAAATTTATAAGGAAAAGCTACAAATTTTACAGGAAAAACACAAACGTAAGAGGAAAAAGATTTAGAAAAACCAAGAAAGTCAAATTTACAGTAAAGAAGTTCCAACATTTATGAGAAGAAAGCTTGCAAATGTATAAAAGGGAGAAAATTTACAGCAAAACCTTGAAAATTTGTCAGAGAAAAAAAGTAAAAATTCATGAAGTTTAATATTTATTTTTATTTAGGCTGGCTGTCCACCAAATGTGTTTTTCCTGCTCTAGGCGACTGTTTTCTATTCATTCTCTATGTAGTCCAGGCGCTCGGCGCTGAAACGCTCTTGAGTGGTGGCCGTTTTTTGTCACAGTGCTCAGCTTTGAAAAAAGTTCAACTTTTCAGACTGCAGCTGAGCTCGTCAATGTCAGACCTTTCTTAACAGCCAATCAGAATTAAGGAAGGGCAGGACATGGGACACCGATACAGCCTCTACTCAGACTCCTGTTTTCCATATCATCATATTTTACATCCAGAGCTGCTAAAACACGTTTCCTGTCCATTGTTATTTAGAGACTGCTATTAAAAAAATCAGTAGAAAGTCTGACCATAGGAAAAGCAGAAGTGCTGAGCTGAGAGTGACAAGCTGTTGCTGGGATACAGGACACAGACTTTTTTTTACAGAGCGCAGCACACAAACACCGAAAAAAAAAAATGCTCAGGGTGGTCGGGCGACAAAGAACACGTTTGGTGGACACGCAGCCTTATTTATTTTAGTCACAAATTAATAAGACTATCATGCTAGAGTTTTGCAAAAGTCAGATGAGTTGCTGCATGAGTGTTCAGACTGAGGTCACATTGGAATAGATGGGATCTTTATTCAGTTCAGGACCGCATATAAAAGGTTCCCTCATCTCATTTGAAAAAGTCAGATTTCGGGTCAGTGCTGTTGAGACTGTTATTATAAAAAGATACGGGCAAAAAAAATCTGATTGGGCCACTTTGCAGTCTGAATGTTGCCTTAGTCCCTCGAGAATTGTCAGCATGTTTATTATCCTAAATAAAACTATAAAGAGAGCTAATGCAGGTTTTTTCATCAAGGCAATAAACACTAGCAAGGCTGCTGAGACTGTCTGTCATCACTTCTTTGACAAGTGAGGTGTCAACTGAATTTAAGTGTTCACATTTTCATGAGAGGCAGTTTGTGACTTGGGAATTCATTATTTTGGTTACTGGATAAAGTTGGAAGATGAGTGAAATTTAATAATGATGCCATTACGGTGATAAATGCAGTTATTTATCGGTGCAGTAGGCTTTGGATTGTTGATCTAATGCTGTGTAACAGTTTGTTAAGTGTGCTGTTAAATTGTTTCAGGTGTACAAGAAGAAGACAGAGACGGCTAAGAAAGAGTATCTGAAACAACTGGCAGCGTACAGGGCCAGTCTGGTCTCACAGGTCACACGCGTGTCCATTTAGTGTCATTTACAGTAAAGTGTTTACATGCTTCCTCCCAGCTCATCTTCTTTTCCTCTCTTGTTCTCCAGAGTTACAGCGATCCATCTGAAATGAAGCCGCCCCACACTTCCTCCACATCATCCCCCTCCTCTACCTCCATGTTTACGCCCCATCATACAGTCTACCCCAGTCACCCAGGCCAGCACCCTCCGTCTAGCTCACTCTCCCGCCCGCTCCCTCCCCCTCAGCATCCAGGCATGTACATGGCATACCCACACCCGTCGCACCGTTCCCACTCTTCGAGTCCCGGTCTTGGCCCTCACCTAGCCCCTCCTCACCATCAAATGCATCCCCAGCTCCAGCCGCTGTCCTCCAGAGGGACCATGCCCCGAGTCGGCGTCCCGCACCAGGGAGCCTTGTCCCTCGGCACCCTGACGACAGCATCGACCCCGCCTCTCCAGGTCAGCCCTCCCCTCCACAGCCAGGCACACCTAGGAGGGCTGCACAGTCCACACAGCAGTCAGCAGCCGCAGCAGCTCAGTGGGCACTCTCTGGGGATGGCCCACCCCCCTGCTATCACACAGGTCAGTCACGCTGATGAGGAAGGATTATAACTTTAGTCGACTGCTTGGGATCATCTTTTCAGCTGTGAGCTCTTTGAATTCCCCCAGTGTGCTGAGAGGCCCACTTATTGTTTTATTTAGGGATGCACCAGTCCAGCATGTCTGGCCACCGTTTTGATACCGATGTCTTGGCTCCAAAAGGTTAAATTAGTTTTCGTTGTGAGGAAGAGACTAGGTCTCCTTCAGTCAACATTTGACCTAAATTAAACAATCATTTGTAACATTGTAATATAAAGTAAGAAAAAGATATTTGCAAGTTATTTGCAAAAAAGCAACAGTCTTTTTTTTTTTAACTGAACTGTCATGTTTATATTCTTATTAAGTAAATAAATCAGGGAGAACATGCAAACTCCACACAGAAGGGTCACCAATGGTCTGGGGGTGGGATCGATCCTGTCACCTTCTTGCTGTGCTGCCACAGTGCCAACCACTGCATTCATAAGTGTTGCAAATACAAATTTAACTATTTAAGTACCAAAGTAATAAAAACTAGTTGGCCTTTTAGTCTTCTAGATGGTGCTAAATGCTCAATGTCTGGTTAGGTCAGCACAGCAAAAGAACCAGGAGATGAACAAGACCAAGATTGGAATAGAAAATCACAATATATGATATTGCAATACTTGGCGTATTGTATAATTTGATAATCTTGCATTGCGGCCCGAGTGTTGTGATAATGTCATATCGTGGGGCCTCCAGTGATTTCCACCCCTAGATAGCAGCACAGATCAGAACTGAATTTGAATGGATCGGTCAAAGTATCAGCAGCTCCTTTTCTGATACCAGTCCAGTAACTTGAGTCATATCGGAACTGATATCCAATATAGGATCGGTGCGTTTCCCTCTGTGGATCGCCATCTTATCATGGTGGAAGGGTTTGCATGTCCTAATGGTTCCAGGAGCTATGTTGTGGGGGCAGTTTGCTCCCCATTGGGTCTCCCAGTGCAAATTGGGCCAAACCAAGAGCGGTCCAGTGGATCCCCATGAACATCCAGTGTACCCCACCCATTTTAGGGTTACCGGGGCTCCAGGGCAAGTGCCTGGTGATGGGGTTTCTGTCCATAGGACCCGGCTGACATGGGTCTGATCGCCAGTGGGCTCACCACCTGCAGGAGGAACCACAGGGATCGTGGTGATATGTGAAGTGGGTGGCACTCTGGGCTTCTCTGTTTAGACTGCTGCCCCCGTGACCTGGACCCCCGCATAAGTGGTAGATGATGGATGGATGGATCTCAAGGTTTCATGTGTATGTACCTCTGGCTTTAAGGATATATTTTCCTTCTTTAACATCCAGATCAGATTTCTACACAGTTAATAAAAAATAAATGTGCTGATCGTAGTGAAGTTATAGTATAATCATCCATGTCAGTTATGGTAGAGATGTTGATCTTTTTCTGTCAGAACAAGATGACTGTTGGTAATGAATTTGTATCAAGTCCAACGTGAGACTGCACAATTTTCTCCAGAATACTTGAAGTATTGGATGTAGTCCTCTTGAGTCTCGCTTCTCAATCCTTTTTAATACTGCACTCTTAAATCCCAAACTCCCATAATCCCCCTTCTCCCCTCCATTTTGCACATTTTTTTACATAAAGAGCTAACCAAAAATGAGGGGGGAAAAATTGTGAGGACGCAGTGACACATCTCTAAACTTTTTTTTTTAAACTGGGTGAAGAGTGAGAACTTGATGGGGGAAGGGAAATGGGGGAGAGACAAAAGAGGCAGATGGGGTCTTTGTGAAGGAGTGAAGGAGAAGAATTTGCTCAACAATGGATGAATAGGTGAGGTATAAGAGGAGAGGGGGAGGAGAGCCGAGGAGAACCTAACCACCTGCTGTCCCACTCTTTCTCCTCTTTCACAACACTCAGATTAACTTCCCTTTCAGTCCGTCTCCCTCTCCCCACACACACACACTACTGCACTCGTCCTTGCACACACTCGTTTCTCCCTATCTCTCCTCCCTCAAGTGTCATGTGCTTGCCTCCTTTTCCTTCTCCTCCTCTTCCTCCTCTTACCTTTACATCTTCACCTTTTCCTCCTCCCTCCCGGTGGGAGATAAAAACCAGCAAGGTACTCCAAACTATGTAATTACTGCTCATGAACCTGACTGATCCGTCATCTTTTCACTTCAGTTCACAACTTTTTTTTTGTAAAATGGCTTCTGATGAGTGGCGGTAGGAAAGAAGTGTTAATAGCTGGTTTTTGAAGGAACCATCAGATGTCTGCGGTCTAATTCACATTATAGGAGGAAGTAAATGAGCCACCATTAAAATCTGCTCAATGACAGTTTGACTCATGGAAATGATTTTACTTTTTAGCCACTTATCAAGTAATGTAACATCTCTGTGACCCCATAGTCCTTAAAATACCACTTAAGAGTTATGTTTGACACCTGAAGAATAATTTAGACCTTATCATGATCAATGAAAACTGAACTGGCTGTGATGAGTTTTTTTTTTTTTTCTTTTTGTCACATGGATGTACAGATTTTAGACATGGTCTAACTAGGGATGTCCCGATTAAGATTTTTTGTCCTGGATACCATTCTGAGTCATTTAAGGCTGCATTTAGACCAAGATAGTCTGGGAGTCTCGGTTCGACTGGGTGGGGAATGCTGGGAATTTTCACACCTTCGTTTGGTTTGGTTTGCATTCACACTGCAGCAGACCAAACTGCCTGGACAGTGTCACACAGTTAAGCTGGATTCATGCTACACGCGTACGTGCAACCGGAAACCTCGTGTGACGAAATTTACGTCATCGTTTCCACTCCACTAGCGTACACAGGGCTCGACTGCGGACGACCACATGCAGCCCAAATTTTGTGACCGCGCAGCTTGCCCACGATCTGAACGCGTTGACAGAGCATGCACAAGACTGAACGTCCCATTCACGAGATGGTGCTACCAACACAGCATACAAAGTATACAACTTTGTATGCATACAGCATACAAAGTAGATGAGGAAGACAATGAGGAGGCGGAAGATGAGCGTAAACATATATAAATCCTTTTGCAGCAGCAGCAGCTTGAGCGGAGAAGAGCACTGGAAAACAGTAATTCCTCCTTTTCCTTGAAATGATGCCATTGTTGTTCCTACAAAAAAAAAAAGTGTGTCACTCTCGTGTTTTATAGCCGGTGAACAAACTGGAATGTTAGCGCATTTGCACTACCCATAGGGCTGGGGTGAAACTACAAATAACAGTTGTGCTCATGCGTCAACTGCTTGGCGTGGTAGACAAAAAAGTAAGCACGTACAACGCCTTGTGCACGCCGGGCTCATCCAAAGCGCACGCGGACCAAAGGGGAAATGCAGCATGAATAAGGCTTACAACAACTGCTCGTTCGGGGTGCTGTAACTGAAACCACCACTGACCAGGAAGAAAAAATCTTGTCGAAGAAGAAAAATGAGGCTCATTGATTGGCCAGGACCGAAAACAGAAATCTGTTCCCTTCAGAACCTCCAAACAAGACATTTTTTAACTTTTGTCCTCAGCTTTCTCCAGTAAAAGAATTTCTTGGATTCGTGCAGTTGTCTTTATTGTTATTTTCTACTCAAAATGTACCACAGTAAATGCCACTTCCTCTTCTCAGACTATGTGTTGCTATGGTTACACAAACGCCGAGGGGCACTTCCGCGCTTTGGTCCGCTGGATGGTCCGTTAAGATTCACACTGCAAGCGAAGTGCACCAGACTTTGTTTGCAAGCAAACCGAGACCCCCATTTTCAGGCGGACCAGACTTTGCTTGTTTGGTGTGCACCAGAGTTCCAACGCGTGTTCAGACTGCACCAAACAAACCGAATTATCCGTGGAATCCACTCTTTAGTCCAGACCAAACAGTGGCCGTCTGAATGTGCCCTAAGATTGAAGATTAACTGATACCGAGTTACAGTTTGATACTTAATATTTTCCTATAACACATTCTTGCAAGGGCAGCTTGGAGCAGTGGTTAGCACTGTCACCTCACAGGGGGTTTGAACCCACCCCTGGCCAGCAGTGACCTTTCTGTGTGGAGTTTTCATGTTCTCACTGTGTCTCTGGTTTCTTCCCACAGTCCAAAGATATGCATTTTAGGTTAATTAGCACCAACTGGGGATTCTAAATTGTCCATAGGTATGAATGTGAGAGCGAATGGTTGTCTGTCTGTGTTGCCCTGCGATTGACTGGCGATCTGTCCAGAATGCATCCTGCCTCTCAACCCAAAGATGCTGAGATAGGCATCAACTCCCCCACAACCTAAAAAGGATTAACCAGTTCAGAAGATGAACATTCCTGCAAACTACACAGCATCAAGTACATTAAAAGTATTAAAAATTATATTTGCTTGACACCTCAATACTCAGAGTATTTCACACAGCAGACATGTTGGCAACACCTTCCCTGCTGCAACTCTGTACAGCTGCCATGTTAAGGTGAGGCTGATGGAAAACGAATTCAAAAAGATTTGAATGGAGATGACACCAGTGTTCCCATGCCACGTGCGTTACAAAATACTTGATCTAACCACAAAAAACTTTTAGTAATTACTAGAATTTATTGAACAGTGGGCCTTTTGCAAGAACCTGTTAGAATGTAAATCCTGTGTATTTTGTTTATAAGCCACGTTGGTGCAAATGACCCACTCCAGAGTCAACAAATGCACGTATGCTTTGCTTCACATTTGGTCTGAACATAAATTTAGAGTTTTAGTTCCTGTGGGTGATAGTTCCTCCCAGAAGGTTCCTGTTTTATCTGAGATCAACTCTTTAGATTTTGGGCACAAAAATGAGATTTTTTGTTGTTTTAATGTACTGATTCATGTACAGATGATTAGTGAAGGAAAGTTTGACCTTGAGAGTCTTAAACAACATCCTTGACTTTTCAGGGCTACCATCCTTCCCTCCAGTCTGATTATCAGCCAATAGGAGGAGGTATGGTGAACAGCGGAGTGGTGATGTCATCGGTAGACTACCACCCCCAGGGTCGACACACCTCGAACCACCACCCCTCTCTGAACTGGAGCTACGAAAGTGCTGTGTAAGTTTAAAAACCACTTCAGGGTTTTATAGAAGTCAAGTCTGATATTGACTTCAAAGAAACCACTGGTTACACAGAGAAGGGTGTGTTCATGTCACATTATGGTGTTACTTTTTTCACTATGCACATTTATTGCACAGAAAAACTCTATTTTTAACAGAAACCTGTTTTACACAATATACTTTGTTGCACTGAGCTGACAGTATGGGTGAATTTTTCTCTTTGGCTGCTGCTCATATGCTGGTGTGGAATTGGGTCAGTACACGTTTCCTCCCAGCTGCTGTTTGTCGTATATTTACTACATCCTCTACAAATAAGATGTGAACACATTCCTGTTTCCAACCACAATTAGGATGTAGGCTTTCATAGTAAAGGGATGGATGTGGGAAAGAATGAAGAAGGCAGGTCACAAAATCATCATTGCTTCACAAAGATCCGAGCGTTTAGCTTTTTCTCATTATGGGGGTGCATGGATAACGTTGTCACAAATTCTGTTTACAGTGCATGCGATGTCCAAGCTTTTCCAGCTCAGCTGAGTGTGAAAATGTCGTCAACGTTTTTTTACTATCAGCATTTTTCTGTGCATTAAATGTGCCTAAAATAGGTTTTACCTGGAGGATCATATTCCCCAACCTCCCTGGGAAAGTTAAACAGGCATGTAACAGTTCATTCGTTAATCTAACCTCAGATTCAGCAGGACCAGCATGTTGTTTTTTTTCTCCACATTCGGAACACTGGATTGACTTTTTTACCTTCTTCAGGGTACTTGTAGTTTTATGAGTGTTTGGCAAACCAGTCTGAAAGTGTTTAATGTATTTGGAGAAGCTATTTTTTCTTGGGATGTCCATTGTTAACATTAAGATAAGATGAACCTTTATTAGTCCCACAGTGGGGAAATTCCATAAGTCTTTATAAGTGCTTGGTTTGTATCACTAACAGTAAGTCAAACTTTTCTGGTCAAAGTTGAACTCAACCATAGCCACCTTTGGTCATTTTACTCATAACTTTTCTGGACAAAATTTTGAGATCAAATATAGCTGCAAGTGGTGTTCTTGGGGTTCCAAGCAGGTGTGGACTTCAAGGACTTGTATTGCTTAGCAACAGCATTTAAAACCTAAGATCTGCTACATGTTAGTTTTTAAAGCAGCACTATGTAACTTTCTTGTTCCTTGTAGGAACACTGAAAAGGCCACAACCACAGTGTCCACGATCCCAGGCCCAACAGCCAACCACAGGGCTTTTTTTTTTTTTTTTTTTTTTGTGGCTAAAGTCCCTGCCATATGCTGCAGGGACCGAGGCCACAGACTGAGGCTACATCTACTCTCTGCTCAGTAATCACACCAAAAAGAGCTGTTGAAGGCAATGTGGGCCCACTCAGGCCGTGGATGAAGTGACATTCACTCAGTCAAATCCTGGTGTACCATCAAAATAATTCTGCAAACGTTATCTTGAGGTGAAAATCTAACATAGTGCTGTGTTAAAATGTAAGGAAGAGCCATGCTGTGCTTCAGTTGTTGTTTAGAAGAACAAGACCTCCTTGGCAAGATTTAAACCCAGGACCTCTTGCTTTCCAAGCACAACATAACTGCTTTAGTTTTCACTCTTTCTCAAATGATAAATGTTCAGTTGAAAGGATCCCAGCAGCAGTAGTACAGCATTTAAACTTTAATGTGGGCTACTGTATATATTGTTTTTAAAAGCACAGAAGAGGAATGTTGCACTTTAAAGGAATGATGCATTACCAGAAGGATTTGAACCCAGGGCTCCTGCATGACAGACAAGTCTTAACCCCTACACCACACTACTTCGTGTTATACACTAACTTCCTCACACACTAACAAAATGTTCCGCTGACAAGACAAAATGGCTGACAGACATTTCATGAATATGATTTTTTGAACATAAACAGAATTACATGAAATTTTCTGGTTAGCGGAATACTGTTGTGATTGTTAGTCTGAAGTTTCATCAAATTTGAATCAGTATATCTGGAGTTAAACCCAAAACTACATACCAGAAAGCAACTGTACAACTTGATTGGCCTAAAAAAATCAAAAGAGATTGATATTTTTGGATAATTTTAACAACTTTTCATTACCAAGGCCTGTAGATGATCCCTCCTTAATTTCAAGCAATTTGGATGAATGGCCCAGAAGGAGTTCATTTTGAGTTCACTTAAACATTTTTGAAAATATGGTGCAGAAAACTTAATTTTCAGAGTTTGCCACTATTGAAAAATGTTGCGGAAGGTTTCAGTGAATAGAATGATGAAAGAATTTTTAGTCTAGGCCCAGCCGTTCTCAAGAAATTTGTAAAAATGTAAAAGTGTTTATTATAGCACCACCTATGTATGCGGTGCTATGATTTTTTTTTGTCTCTGAGTAGTGATAAGACACGTATTACCATTTTTGTTCCCCCATGCACTTTTAGCAGAGAAAAAGAAGAAGAAGAATCAGAACAAAAAAAAACAAAAAAACAATAGGTTTCCCACAGCACAGCTGCTGGGAACCTACTGGCCAAAAACATGCAAGTTAGGTTAATTGGAGTGTTAATGGTGAAGGTGGTGTG
The DNA here is from genome assembly GCA_020510985.1 of Pholidichthys leucotaenia. NCBI lineage: Eukaryota > Metazoa > Chordata > Actinopteri > Cichliformes > Pholidichthyidae > Pholidichthys > Pholidichthys leucotaenia. The sequence goes on from CM035846.1 coordinate 296,353,392, forward strand.
GAGGTTAATGTATGTGTGTAAATGGTGAAGGGATTGGCACCGTACCATGGCTGCCTCATCCATCCACGTGGATGCCCTGAATTTCCCTCTGGGATTAATAAACTATATAAAATAAATAAATATAAATAAAATAAAGATTTCATGAACTTGCATTTAACAGATGATGAGGTCCTGTTGGCAGTGACCTTCAACTTCCAGTGGGGTTGATTGTTGTTGCGATGGAAATTAGCACCTCAAAGTCTGACACCATGGTAGCCAGTGAAATGGGTGTCATTACCTGATATGGTTATGGGATCTTATTTATAGACCTTATTTTTAAATGGAGAGTCACAGATGGATTGTTGGCATCTGTTGTGAAAAGAACTGAGCATAAAGGCAAAGCTCAGGATTGACTATGTGGTCTCCATTCCTATGTGGAATTGACTATGAATTGACTATGTGGTCTCCATTCCTGCCATCATATTTGGCCACAAACTTAAGCTGGTATGTAAGCAACACAACACCCCAACTTCTAAGACAGAACTCACTGGAGAGCTGCAGTTGAGGATAGAATTATGAGCCCCACAACGAAAATTTAATTTTTTAAAACAAGTGCTGTTAAACGGTGCAAAGAATTTTTAGCACAGCTTTTCTAAACATCCTAGTTCTCTTTAGAAAGCATAAATTATTTTACTTTGCATACAGAAACAAAAATTATTTCACAAAAACTTCCAGGGTCAATATTATGACCCCGCTGAAAAACTGACCTTTTTATTGAGCCTTAGCACAAACCACTGCTGAGCAATGATGTGCTTTAACTTTGTAATGCTCAAAGCCCTGCTAGAAAAACCAGCATGAAGACCAACATTCATTGTGTTTTGAAGCTGGTCATATTAGCATACTGGTCCACCAGCTAAACCAACACCAAATGAGCAGGGAGCTTGTAAAATTAAAGTTAAAACTGAGGGTTATCTTCCAATTTACACACAGTATAAAAACTTTAGCAAGGGTTTGAGCTGTCATTTGAGAAAACATCATGCCAAAAACAAAAGAAATAGTTTTAGATTAGAGAAAAAGAATTGCTGATGCTCACAAAGCAGGAGATGGATATACAAGGTTACCACAGCATTTCCAAGTGTCATGAACTGGAGTGAGCAGTATCATCAAGAAATTCAAAGAGAACCACACAGTACAGAACAAACCTGGCCAAGGTAGGAAGCAAAAGATTTCAAAAATTCTGGAAACTAGTATGAGATCTGTCTAAAGACCCCAGAACAACTGCCAAGACACTAGTTAATGACTTAGCCAAGTCAGGAATTGTAGTCTCAAAGAAAATAATCACGAGAATCCTATACAGGAATGGACTGCAAGGTTGCAGACCAAGAAAAACTCAACTTCTGCAGAAGAGACACCTTCAAGCCAGACCGAGGTAAGCTAAGGACAACCTGGAGAAATATTATGTGTACTGGAAGCATGTCCTTTGGTCAGATGAGATAAAACTAGATCTGTGGCCATAGAGACACTGCTGATGTTTAGAGAAAGAAAGGAGAGGCGTACAGTCCAAACAACACCATCCCCACAGTGAAACACGGTGGTGGGAGTATTATGCTGTGGGGATGCTTCTGTGCATCTGGAAATGGGAATCTCATCAAGGTGGAAGGAATCATGAAGAAAAATGGATCTGTGAAGACTCTGAAAGAAACCCTCAAGTAGTCAGCAACAAAACTAGGTCAAACTGCTTTGTCTTCCAACACCACAGCAACCCAAAACATATGTCGCTCCTGGTGAACTACCTCCAGAAGGCCAAAGTGAACGTTACTGACTGGCCTTCTCAAAGCCCTGACTTGAATCCCATTGAAAATTTGTGGGATGAACTGAAGACCAAGGTCCACGCCAGAAGACCATCAAATCTGGAGGAGCTTGAGACATTCTCCAAAGAAGAACAGGCTGGGATTGTTCAGGAGACGTGTGAGAGACTTGTTGAAAACTGCAGCAAATGCCTGCAGGCTGTTATCAAGCAAAAAGGAAACACAACTATTAGCATCAAGGGGACTCATAATTTTGACCCTAGTAGTTTTTGATTTTTTTGAAATAATTGTTTCTGTATGCAAAGCAAAACAACGTAAGCGTCCACAATAAAACTAGGATGTTTGGCTGTTAAAAATTCTTTGCACCGTTTAACAGCACTTGGGAAATACTTTTTTTTTTTAATGAAATTTTCATGGGGGGGCTCATAATTCTGTAGTTCGTCTTGCACTTTTAATGGAAATTATCTGACCTCAGATGGTGTTTGTTCTAGATACTTATTTTCACAAAGTAGAGGTCCAGACTGTAGAACCAGGTGTTGATCTAAAACAGGTTCAACATTATTGCCTCTGTTTACACCATATGGACAAAAGTAATGGACACGCCTCTCAATCACTGAATTTAAGTGGTTAGTCTCAGATCTTAGTGTTTCAACTTGCATGACATTTTGGACAGTGTTGTAAGCTCCCAACTTCATGGAAACAGTTTGAGGAAATGCACTCTTCCATTCCAGCATGACTGCGCTCCCGTGCACAAAGCAAGGTCAATGAAGGCATGGTTGGATGAGTTTGGCTTGTAGAAATTAACTGGCCCACACAGAGCCCTGAGCTAAATCCCATCCTGCACCTTTGGGATAAACTGGAGCTGAGATTTAAACCTAACATGCTCCTCTGGATGAATAGGGAAAAAAAATTCCTCTAGACAAACTTAGAGAAAACCTTCCTTGAAGAGTGGAAGCTGACGCTGCTGCAAAGGGGACCGACTCCATATTAATGCCTATGGATTTAGAATGGGATGCTGTAGAAGGTGGCAAAATATTTTCGTCCACATTAAATGGTGAAGCATTCATTAATTTCTGTGTGGGAGATATTTTCATGTATTTCTTCTTTTCTTCTGTCTCCAGAGGTCTCCAGAGAGACAAGCCACTGTATCTGGGCTAATCTCAGCATCGACAGGCACCAAGCATTTACAAAGCCCTTCTACTGCCACGCCCTGAGACCTCCAGCCTCTCCCCATCAGTCCGGCCAGCCTGCCTAGACCACCTTTATCTGAGTCCACCACAAAAATTGTACACTGGGGCATTTCTTTGTAATAGTCTGTGTGTGAAATTGACTGCTTAATGCCATGATTTGGATTGAAGAGGTGTAAAGCAGTGGGGAGGGGTGGGCAGATCCTGCACAGTGAGCCATGCTGATAGGTGTATATACTCTTCTCTAATTTCCTGTCTGCTGTAATTGCTCACTTTGTAAGAAGGCGTTTACCATTTGTTCCAAAAGGCTCTACAGAGCATCTGTAAAATACAGGGTGAAACCTTTTTTTACCCTCTAGTTGCTGTGTTTCTACTCCTGAATCTGAAAAAAAAAAAAACAGCACAAATAAAAGAACTGTTAATAGCCAAATACTCCACAAAACGTTCCCCACATGTTCTGCACCAAGAGTTTAATTTAATGTCTCCAGAGACCAAAAACATATGGTGATCTTGATTGTTAGACGCAGTGATAATGACTGAAATCACACTGCTCTATTCAGCTAAAGACAAATAAGAACAGACCTGGAGCGGCACCTGAAGCTGTTTGTTGCCTGTTTAACCAGGTTGCCGACTGTGAATAATTGTCTGCGATTAAAGAGCGCTCATTGTTCTCTTGAAGAAATCTGATGTATTTTAGTCCTCAAAATAATTAAATGTCAAGCAACTGTTTGTTAAATAGAAGAAAAAAAAAGACAAAAATGCTCCTTTGTACGATGGCAGCTCCTCCTCCCAGCATATGTCTGATATTGATTTGGATCCAAACTGTGTGAAGTGTTAATGAGGACGCAGAGTAGTTGACTGGGTTGCATGGTCTTCTTTATCATCTCCATTTCTCTGTGCTGAGAAGCTTTTTAAGAAACTATAACTGTTGCTGGGTTGGGTCTGTTTTAATGTTGTTTTTTTAATCCAATCAAGTTTTCTTTTAGTGTTGATGATGACAGACATCTCTCTCTCTCTCTTGCTCTGAATCTCTTTGTATTAATGTGTTTTTGTTGGCAGATGAAAGGACTCTGGGCAACAACAACCATGAAGAGTTTCTTATTTTTAGATTCTAATGTGTTTGAGAATAAAGTCAACGCTGCACTGATGTGCAGTCATTACTCCCAAACGGGCCTCTTTCATGTTGTTTATTTCTCAACTCTTTGTGACAGTTGCTGTAATTAACGGCACATAATAATGTACACCTTCACCACTCCGGTGACACGTTCCACCTTTGTCTCTATCATGCCCTTTCCATTTATACAAACTAGTTTAGAACTGCAAAACAAATGCGTTTGAAGTCTAAGAAAATATGTATTTTTAACCTCTGTTATTTCAAACAGGAAGTCTTATTTCAGTGATCCTTGTCTCCTACCTGCTCAAACCATGTGGTGAACTAGAAAACCTGATTCCATAAATATCTAATTGATTTCATTACTGTTTAAGTCTTACGTTGATGACTAAATAATTACAAATATACTAGCGTTAACATTGTCCTCTGATGTTTGGGTTAAACACCAGGCCCGTGTTCCCAAAGTGTCCTTGTGCTAAGAATTACTCCTAGTGATGTAATTCCTAGAAAATTCTCAGAATTGGGATGTTTTCTAAGATTTTCCTCCTAAATTTAGGAGAAACTCCTAGTTAAAAGTGCTCCAAAGCCAAAAACATGCAATGAGCAGCATCTTAGGAGGAGAAAATGGAGGAAAGACGGAGACAAAGGAGCAATGTTCTTGAAACAATGAATTGCCAGCTCATTAAACGTTATAAGTTTGAGCGTGTTGGGATAATGTGTAACACTTTATAATCCAGCCCAAAATGATAGGGTTCTTTGTGTACTTTCCATATACTAAGTACACAGAAATCACCATACAGTTATTAAAAAAACACTGCTTGTAACAAGAATATTTAATATTTCACTGTGCTAACCTGTAATTTCACTGAAAGTAGACATCAAGAACCAGACAAAAGAAACACAAAAGTGCTATGAGATGATTGTTGTTGTGAAATGGCGCTATATAAATAAAGTTGAATTGAAAGAATGTGAACAAAACAATAGCAAAGTACACATGAGCACAAAAAGCAACAGCTGAACAACAGAACCTGAAATCTGCAGTATCTGACCATTACAAAAGAGAACATCATGTCATGGACTGGGAAGAGGCAAACGTCATCCGCACAGAGAGCAACAACTGCCACCGTTGGATCAGGGAAGCCATCGAGATCAGAAAACGTTCCCCAAGAACCATCAACAGGGACGAGGGATCCTGTACCCTGTCCCACACCTGGGACGCGTTCCTCCACAAGATACCAGACAGCAGGGGGCGTAGTCGTCCTCTGCTGTCTGCTAAACCTGGATGAAACAGCTGGTTGTCACAGCAACATCACGTGACCCTTCTGAGGAAGGCTGCAAGAAGTAGCCGAAACATGTTAAGGTAAAAACTGTAGAAGAGCTCGGAATGACGAGGCGATGTGACTTATAAACCAAAGTTTATTATCAGCTTCGCTCCTCTAACAAGTCTCATCTAGTGCAGCAGCAGAAGAAGTAAGAGAGCGAACACATTCGGCTCTGTGTACTTATACTCACACACAACAAAAGACATGCATACAAAGCTGACATCCCCCATTAACTTAATTATCCTCCTTTGTCTCCGTACCCCTCCACCTGGCCCTGGGAGGTCAGGGCGACCTATCTGGTCTCCACCGCAGTGCCTCGGATGCTCTTTGATCTTCACTGGCGGTTGAGACCCTTTGTCCTGTTCTGAGGTGTGACGTCGCTTTACATATGTAATCACCAAACATTCTCACATGCTTATACATATGTAGGTTATGGGATATATGATTAATATAGACCACAGCCCCCCCCCCCAAACGACTAAGAAAAGGATAATAGGAAAATTCACAGTTAATTATTATGACATACTAACTGCTACACCTCTTGACAAAGAAGAAACTTTCCAGCAGCTATGCTCCTGTAGAGAATTCAGTGGTAATCATAACAGCATAGTAATATCACAAGTCAGTCCTAAACTGTTGCAGCACAATTAGTGAACAACTTTTGAGTAGTTTGTATCAGTCCTTGTGCCGCCTGGGCTTTAATCTTCTTCCGAATCTGCTGTGGGTCCGTTCGGGCGTCCTGGTGGGACCTTCCTGTAAGGAATCTGCAGCTTGGGAAGGAGAGTGATTATTTGTTCCCTGCAGGGGGGCTGAGTCTTTTCTCTTGGGGGGTCTACCCCGCCGAGGTGCTTTCGCCAACCGTGCAGGCTCGTCTCTCAACAAGAAGGCAGGTTTAAGTCTGTCAATGCTGACTGTTTCTTTTCTGTCCCCAAAATCAAGCACAAAATGCTTATCACCAGGTTCCAGCACTCTGAATGGTCCATCGTGTGGTGGGCGGAAGGTTGGTTTTAAAGCTTCATGCCTAACAAAAACGAATTCAGCGTCTTTTAAAGCTTGGGGGACAAAAACCTGTGGAAAAGAGTGATGTGCCGGCCCGGGGAGAGAGTCCGGTCCGTTGCTGCCTAAAAACCTCGGGGCTGGAAGATGCCCTGGCTCTGGGTTCTCTGGTAAAAATTCACCTGGGAGCCTGAGAGGTTGTGCAAAAACTAATTCTGCTGGGGAGGCATCTAGATCCTCTTTAGGTGCAGCACGCAACCCCAATGAAACCCAAGGAAGTTTATTTACCCAATTTGTATCCGTTAGTGAGGCTCTGAGGGCGGCCTTTAAAGACCTGTGAAAACGCTCGCATAACCCATTAGCCTGAGGGTGATAAGCGGTGGTGCGGTGAATTGTCGCTCCTAAGCTGCTGGCCATGGCTGACCAAAGCTCCGAGACAAATTGAGGCCCTCTATCGGACGTGATGTCCGATGGGACGCCGAAACGTGCCACCCAGTTTGTCAAAAAAACGCGAGCGACTTCCTCCGCTGTGGTTGACGCCAGAGGGACTGCCTCCCGCCAGCGCGTAGTACGGTCTATCATTGTTAACAGATGTGTGAAACCTTGGGAGGAAGGTAGTGGTCCCACGAGGTCGACATGAACGTGGTCGAACCTTCTAGCAGGGATTCGAGAAGGCTCTAGAGGGGCTTTTGTGTGTTTGTGTATTTTGGCGCGCTGACAAGAAATGCAAGTCTTTGCCTATTCTTTTACGTTTTTGCGCAGGCCAGGCCACACAAACTTTTCGGCAACCATTTTAACCGAAGCGCGCACACCTGGGTGCGCGAGGGAGTGAATTGAGTCGAAAATACGGCAGCGCCATGCAGCTGGAACTACCGGGCGAGGTCGGCCAGTTGAGATGTCGCATATTAGGGGGGGCACACCGTCGCGTAAACCCCTTTCCTCCAGCCTTAACCCTGTTGGTCCAGACAGGAGTGCGCGCACGTCCGCGTCACTACTTTGCTCCTCCGCCATGGCTGCATAATCTATCCCTACGTGGATTGGGGCTGCGTATGTGTCCGCGTTGGCGAAGAGTTCTGCGGCTGAGGTAGTATAATCTGTCTCCTCGCGCTCTGGCGATGTCACAGCGCGAGAGAGGCAGTCTGCTACCACGTTAAGTTTGCCTGCCACGTGTCGAATGTCTGTGGTGAACTCTGAAATCGCAGCTAGCTGTCTTTGTTGCCTGCCTGACCACGGTTCAGAAATTTTAGCCATCGCAAAGGTGAGCGGTTTGTGGTCTACAAAAGCCGTGAAACGCCGCCCCTCCAACCAGAACTGGAAGTGGCGGATGGATAAATGAAGCGCTAGCAGCTCCCTGTCAAAGGTGCTGTATTTACTATTAGCGTATTATTTACGCTCAGTTTGGTTCAGCAATTTGCTGAAAAATGCCAAAGGTTGCCAGGTTCCGCCGACGCCCCTATGGCCAGGTCTGAAGCGTCTGTGGTTAGCGCAATGCGGGCCGAGGGATCAGGGTGAACTAACAATGTGGCATTAGCTAGGGCACTTTCTACTTCCGCGAAGGCGCGTTCGCGCTCCGGGGTCCATTCGACCGCGTTGGAAGGTTTTTGTTTTCTGAGCGCGTCATATAGGGGCTGCATGAGCTGAGCTGCGCGGGGGAGGAAACGGTTGTAAAAATTAACCATTCCCAAAAATTCTTGCAGCGATTTGACCGTTTGTGGCCGTGGGAAACTTTTTACTGCGTGAACTTTGTCTGGCAGTGGGACTGCCCCCTTCGGTGAAACTCTGTGTCCCAAAAAATCAATTTGTGACACGCCGAATTTGCATTTGGCTGGATTGATTATTAACCCGTGCTCTTCTAGTCTCTGAAAAACCATAGTGAGATGCTGTTTGTGTTCTTCCTCAGACGAGCTGGCTACCAGCATATCGTCAAGGTAGACGAACACGAAAGGGAGGTCGCGTAATACTGCGTCTATCATCCGCTGAAAGGTTTGAGCAGCGCCTTTGAGGCCGAAAGGCATCCGCAAAAATTCAAAAAGGCCGAAGGTGACATAATGCACGGCTCAGGAGACACACACGCAGGCTCAGAGTGAATTCAATAGCTTTATTCAACAACAAGGATGAATGGATGCGTGTCTGTGGAATGTGGATGTACTGGTGGTGGACGTCAGCGTCAGGCACGGAGGCAGGAAACCGTACAGCCAGACAACCCTGGGGAGAGAACACAGGGAGAAGGTGACGGGCATCAAACCAGTACAACAGGAGATGAGAGGTTAGTTGGCTTACTTGGCAGGGCAGGTGGCAGGCACACACAAGGGAGAGTCTGGGAGACAGAGACCTGACGATGCACCTGACAGCAGCCGCGAGGTGGTGATGCGGGGGCGGGGTCCGCCGCCGGGAAAGGTCCACCTGTGCACAGGGGAAAGACTGGAACACAAGTAGAGAGTTGCTTACGTGAGAGATCTTGCTGTTTGGCGAGGGGGTTCCTCTGAAGCAAGTAGCCGAAGGGAACAGACGGCTTCAGGCCGAAGCCCAGGGCAGAGCGGCTTATATGCTCCGCCGCTGACGAGGTGCAGGTGTGCGCTCAGCTGACGCCGCTAATGAGCGGCGAGTTGTAACAGTACTCCCCCCTCTAGCAGCACCTCCTGGCGATGGTTTATTGGGGTACTTCCGGTGAAACTCGGTGATGAGAGAGCGATCCAACACGAATGAGGAACGGACCCATTGCCTCCATTCTGGACCATAGCCCTCCCAGTCCACCAAATACTATAGCCCGCGACCCCGGCGGGCTATAGTCCAAGATGGTCGAGACAGTCCAAGCCGGATGGCCATCAATCATCCGAGGCATGGGCGGCGCAGCAGGAGGAGGGCAGATGGGATCAGACACCACCGGTTTCACCTTAGAGACGTGGAAGGTGGGATGGATGCGGAGGGAGGGGGGAGTAGCAACGCACACTGCCACTGGGTTGATTATCTTGGTGACGGGGAATGGGCCCATGAAGCGTTTTGCCAACTTCCTCCTCTCACCCTTCAGGTTCACATCCCGCATGGATATCCAGACCGGTTGGCCCACCTGGTAGGCAGGAGCAGGTTTTCTTCGCCGATCCGCCGTGGCCTTATTGCGCTCCGCCGTGCATAAAAGCACATTGCGCGCGGCTGTCCAGATTGAACGACACCGCCTGAGGTGAGCCCGGACCATGGGGACTGCAGATTCGTCCTCCCGTGAGGGGAACAAAGGGGGGTCGTAACCCAGGGACACTTTGAAAGGGGACATCCCTGTGGCTGAAGAGCGAGCGGTGTTGTGAGCATATTCAACCCAGGCGAGATGTTTGCTCCATGACGCAGGCTTCGAGGCAGTGACGCAACAGAGAGCAGCCTCCAGCTCCTGGTTGGTCCGTTCACACTGCCCGTTAGATTGGGGGTGATGGCCGGAGGAGAGGCTTACCTGGGCTCCTAGTGTCCTGCAGAAACTCCGCCAGACGTCAGAGGCGAACTGGGGACCCCGGTCGGAGACCACGTCAGCTGGTATCCCATGCAGCCTGACCACGTGTTGGACGAGAAGGTCTGCTGTCTCCAAGGCAGAGGGTAGCCCCCGTAATGGCACGAAATGGGCAGCCTTGGAGAACCGGTCGACGATGGTCAGGACAGTGTCGAAGTTGTTAGAGACGGGGAGGCCAGTGACGAAGTCTAATGCGATGTGCGACCAGGGCCTACCAGGGACGGGCAGGGGCTGGAGCAAACCCGCAGGAGGAGAGTTGCCAGACTTACTGGTGGCACAGACGGGGCAGGCCCGGGCGTAGCGGGCAGCGTCCTTGCGTAACCCCGGCCACCAAAAGGAGCGTTGGAGCAGGTCAATCATTCGGGAGGTCCCAGGATGGCAGGCTAGCTTGGATGTGTGGAGCCAATGGATGACCTCCCCCCGAACGGAGGACGGAACGTAGAGCCTCCCCTCCGGTCCACCGCCCGGATCCGGTTCTGATTCCTGCGCCTTACAGACCTTATCCTCGACCTCCCAAGTAACGGCTCCCACGATGCACGACCTGGGCAGGATGGTATGAACAGCGTCCCCCAAATCTTCAGGGGCGAATTGCCTGGAGAGGGCGTCAGGGAGACCGTTTTTGGAGCCCGGCCTGAATGTGATGGTGAAACAGAACCTAGCAAAAAACAGGGACCAACGGGCCTGGCGGGTGTTCAGGCGCTTGGCAGTTCTTAAATACTCCAGATTTTTGTGGTCCGTTAACACCACAAAGGGCAGGGTGGCCCCCTCCAGCCAGTGACGCCACTCTTGGAGCGCGAGCTTGATGGCAAGAAGCTCCCTGTCCCCCACGTCGTAGTTGCGCTCCGCCGGGGACAGGCGCCGGGAGAAGAAGGCACAAGGCCGTTTGACCCCATCAGCCGGTGACCGCTGGGACAGCACCGCCCCCACCCCCATATCCGAGGCGTCGACCTCCACGATGCACTGCAAAGAGGGATCGACCTGGCTGAGGACCCGGGAGGATGAAAATTCCGCCTTCAGCGCCTGGAAGGCCGCCGCGGCCTCTTCAGTCCACTGGAACTGGGTTTTAGGGGAGGTGAGACGGGTCAGAGGGCCGACGATGGCTCCAAAGTTGGGCACAAAGCGGCAGTAGAAGTTGGCAAAGCCGACGAATTGTTGCACCTGCTTTCTAGATGAGGGAGTCGGCCAATCTACCACCGCTTTAATCTTGGCTGGGTCTGGAAGCACCTGGTCATGGGAGATGACAAACCCGAGAAATGACGTCTTCTTGGCATAGAATTCGCACTTCTCCGCCTTCACGTATAACCGATTCTCCAGTAGCCTCTGCAGGACCCGTCTCACATGCACCTGGTGCTCGTCCCTGGACTTGGAGAAGATGAGAATGTCATCCAGGTAGACAAACACAAACAGGCCAATGAAATCCCGGAGAACATCATTTATCAGGCGCTGAAAGACGGCTGGAGCGTTGGTCAACCCGAACGGCATGACCAGGTATTCAAAGTGGCCGTTCGGGGTACGGAAGGCTGTTTTCCATTCGTCTCCCTCCCGGATCCGGACGAGGTGGTACGCGCTGCGGAGATCCAGCTTGGTAAACCAGGTCGCCCCCTGGAGGGAGTGGAAGGCAGTGTCCATCAGGGGCAGGGTGTAACGGTCCTTCTCCGTGATGTCATTTAGGGCTCGGAAGTCGATGCACGGACGAAGCGAGCCATCTTTCTTGCCCACGAAGAAGAACCCTGCACCTAATGGCGATGATGACGGGCGAATAATACCTGCGCTGAGAGATTCCTTGAGGTATGAGTTTATGGCCTCCTTCTCCGGTGCTGACAGGCTGTAAAGGCGTCCCGAAGGGAGCGGCGCCCCCTGGCGGAGGTTTATGGCGCAGTTGTAAGGCCTGTGTGGAGGAAGGGACATTGCCTTGGACTTACTGAAGACTGCGCCCAGGTCGTGAAACTCCACGGGCACCAAGGAGAGGTCCGGAGGCGCGGCGTCCTTGACCACGGGAGGAGAGGATGGCGAGCAGGCAGCGGATTGGAGGCAGGTCCTCATACAGAAGGTGCTCCAGGCTGTTACCTTCCCGGTCTTCCAATCCAGGACGGGGTTATGGAGACGGAGCCACGGATAACCCAGGATCACTGGAGACACAGCGGAGGGCAAGATGTAGAAGGAGATCTCCTCCCGGTGATTCCCTGAGACGATGACAGAGACGGGGTTTGTCCGGTGGGTCACTTTCCCCAGCGAAGCACAGGAGAGATTAATGAGGGTGAGAGGAGTCTTAAGGGGCTGGCAACGGATGCCCAATCGGGTTGCCAGGCTTTGTGAAATAAAGCTGCCTTCCGCGCCTGAGTCCACCAGTGCGTGAGTGAGATGCCCTGTGGTGTTGTGGCAAAAACGGATGGGCAGCGACAAATGAGTGAGGGGAGTTGTCCGGTTAGCGTCCGCGAGGCCCCCTACAGTGACTCGCGGACCTCCCCGTTTGGCTTCTCCGGGCATTGCTCCACCGTGTGCTGGTCGTCCCCGCAATACATGCAGAGACCCAGCGCACGTCGGCATTGTCTCTCCGCTAGAGGGAGCTTTGCCCGGCCCGTCACCATTGGCTCCGACTCCTCGGGAACCTCCGGTGGTGGTAACGCCAGGGGGCGAGCTTGAAGCCAGCATGACGAGGCCCCTCGAGAGCGAGAAGGCTGCTTCCGCTCCGAGGCGCGCTCGCGCAACCGGTTGTCCAAGCTAATTGTTAGCGAGATTAGCTCCGCCAGTGTCTCAGGGATATCCCGTCCAGCCAATTCATCCCTCAGACCTGAGTTTAAACTGCGGAGGAAGATGCCGCAGAGGGCACGTTCCCCCCAGCCAACCTCCTCCGCTGTAACCCGGAAGTCTATGGCGTAGTCCGCGGCCGATCGGCTCCCCTGCTGAAGGCTGAGGAGGCGATCGGTCAGGACACTCTCCACTCGGGAGTGATCAAAGACTTCCAGAAAATTCTTGACGAACTGGCCATAGGTGAGGGAGGCATAACCGGGCCTCACCATTACGGCATAAGCCCAGGTGAGTGCCCAACCCTCCAGGAGATTTCCTATATAGCCAATACGGCTATGGTCTGAGCGAAAGTCCCCGGGAACGCGCAGAAACACCGACTCACACTGCATGATGAATCCCCGTGCTCCACCGAGCTTACCGCTAAAGCGGGCGGGGGTGGGAATGGGTGTGAGTCGGGCTGGGGTTCCCCGGGCTGACTGGACGGCCGCTGAAGCAGCAGGAGCTGCACCTCCCTGACGAGCCGGGGGGAACAGCTGTGGGGGGTCCAGACGGTCTAACCGGGCAGTTATCGAGGTCAATTGGGTTAATATCACTTGCTGCTGATGAGCTATTAAATCCACCCGAGCCTCGAGGGTGGAAAATTGGCGTGCGAGCCCGCTGTCCGCCGAGCCGCTCTGCTGAAGCCGTACTGACATAACGCACGGCTCAGGAGACACACACGCAGGCTCAGAATGAATTCAATAGCTTTATTCAACAACAAGGATGAATGGATGCGTGTCTGTGGAATGTGGATGTACTGGTGGTGGATGTCAGCGTCAGGCACGGAGGCAGGAAACCGTACAGCTAGACAACCCTGGGGAGAGAACACAGGGAGAAGGTGACGGGCATCAAACCAGTACAACAGGAGATGAGAGGTTAGTTGGCTTACTTGGCAGGGCAGGTGGCAGGCACACACAAGGGAGAGTCTGGGAGACAGAGACCTGACGATGCACCTGACAGCAGCCGCGAGGTGGTGATGCGGGGGCGGGGTCCGCCGCCGTGAAAGGTCCACCTGTGCACAGGGGAAAGACTGGAACACAAGTAGAGAGTTGCTTACGTGAGAGATCTTGCTGTTTGGCGAGGGGGTTCCTCTGAAGCAAGTAGCCGAAGGGAACAGAAGGCTTCAGGCCGAAGCCCAGGGCAGAGCGGCTTATATGCTCCGCCGCTGACGATGTGCAGGTGTGCGCTCAGCTGGCGCCGCTAATGAGCGGCGAGTTGTAACAGAAGGGGGTTATTACAGCTGTTTTAGGAATGTCTTCCGCTCTAACGGGGACTTGATGATAGCCGCGGACCAGGTCTATTTTTGAAAAAATGCGCGCACCCGCCAGATGTAGTGAAAAATCTTGGATGTGAGGAATTGGGTAGCGGTCATGCGCTGTCGCATTGTTTAATCTGCGGTAATCGCCGCACGGTCTCCAAGAACCGTCGGGTTTAGGGACCATGTGAAGCGGTGACGCCCAGGGGCTTTTTGAGCGCCTGATAATGCCTAGTTTTTCAAGGGTGGTAAACTCGTCCCGAGCTATGGCGAGCTTGGTCGCGTCTAAGCGCCGAGCTTTGGCGAATACGGGCGGGCCCGTTGTGGGAATAAAGTGTTCGACCCCGTGCTTAGCCACTGTAGCTGAGAATTTGGGAATTGTGAGTGCTGGAAATTGGGTGAGGAGTTGATCAAACTTACCTCCTGTTGTAGTGACGCTGGCCTGCACGGGTGGTGGAGAAACTCGAGCTGAGCAGGGAATAGAAGCAAAGGACAATGCATTAACCAAGCGTCTGTTCGCTAGATCGACCAATAACCCATGTGCACACAAAAAGTCTGCGCCCAACAAGTTAAAACTCACCGCCGCTACAACAAATGTCCATCTGTAGTTGCGGCCATGGATGCGGAGGGGCAGGTTCCTTTCGCCAAAAGTGTCGATGATGGAGCCGTTGGCTGCCACCGCTTCATTACCCCGGGGGCCCATGGCCCGGTCTGCTTGGGAGGGCATTATAAAACTCAGTTGAGCTCCCGTGTCAGTGAGGAACTGCTTGCCGGTGTGTCCGTCCGTCACATATAGAAGCTTGCTTTTTTCGCCGAGAACTGCCGCTGTTAACGGTTCTCGGCTTTGGCATTTTCCCGAAATCGTGAATCTGCAGGGGGGAAGGCATTTTTAAGCCTTCTCGGCGAAGCGGTGGTGGTAATAACAGACGTCGCTCCGTCTGTTACGTCTTGGCCGTGTCGCTGCCATGGCGGGCAGATTCTGCTCAGTGGTTTGATGCTCCCCGTGGCTCCGGACATCGGCGTTGAGGCCTGCTGATGCTGCTGTGGGTGTCTGTTCCCTGCAGGCGTTGACGAGTCGCTGCGCTTCGCGAGCCAGCGTGCGGAAGTCTTGCTGGGTGCTGCATCGCATGTTGGCAAGCGTCCCTCTCATGTGTGGCGGCAGTGTACTGAGGAATATAAATTGGAAGAGGAAATTGTCATTGTCCTCTTCTTTGAGTTGCAGCAAGTCCTCCATGAGGGCCTTGGGGCTGCATCCTCTGTGGCCGTAGACCGCCAGGATCCTCTCGGCTCTCTCCTCGGCAGAGGGGACGAAATTCGCCACAATGGTCGCTTTTAGTTCTCTGTATTTGTCCTGGGCCGGCGGCCGCTGGATTATGCTCCGCGCACATCTCAAAGTGGCGGTGTCGAGTTTGGCGACGATGTGATAGAACTTTGTATCGTCAGCCGTGATGCCCGCAAGTGCAAACTGGGCTTCAGCTTGCTGAAACCACGAGGCGGGGTCTTCCTGCCAGAAGTCCGGCAGGTTGACGGTGACGGCATTTGTGTGGACCGTCACTGATGTGTCCGCAGGGTGAGAGTGTCTTCCTTCGGCTCTCACAGCGGCACTGGTGCTCAGTTGAGCCCTCTCTATCACTTCTGCCGTGGGGGAACGTCGTCCATCTGTTCCCCTGTCTGCATGGGTGCCGGCGTCTGCCTGGGTCGCCACAGATGAGTCGATCGCTGGGGAACGCCTCTGGTCCATCCTCGCGTCAGGGTCACCAGTGTAGAAGAGCTCGGAATGACGAGGCGATGTGACTTATAAAAAAAGTTTATTATCAGCTTTGCTCCTCTAACAAGTCTCATCTAGTGCAGCAGCAGAAGAAGTAAGAGAGCGAACACATTCGGCTCTGTGTACTTATACTCACACACAACAAAAGACATGCATACAAAGCTGACATCCCCCATTAACTTAATTATCCTCCTTTGTCTCCGTACCCCTCCACCTGGCCCTGGGAGGTCAGGGCGACCTATCTGGTCTCCACCGCAGTGCCTCGGATGCTCTTTGATCTTCACTGGCGGTTGAGACCCTTTGTCCTGTTCTGAGGTGTGACGTCGCTTTACATATGTAATCACCAAACATTCTCACATGCTTATACATATGTAGGTTATGGGATATATGATTAATATAGACCACAAAAACAACCTTTTTCACTGTCTCATAGAAAAAAATATTTTTATAATAAAGTATCACATATACGTATACAGTATTTTGGGCTGTATTATAAAGTGTAATGTTTTTAGTTGATCTTATCAGAGATGTGCTAACATCTCCCACCCAGTCCAACAACGCTGTATCACCGGTAGTCGTACCCCACATCTGCCACTGTCCACACTCACTGTCTTCAGTGGAGTGCAGCTATTTAACTATATTCCCTCATATGATGGAAGTGTTAACCAGGATTTACACTGACTCCAGATGCAGTACGATGGCCCATTGTGTCTGTCCCTACCAACTCCGTTTGTGTTTTGCAGCGGCATGGATAAAAATTCAATTCAACTTTATTTATAGTAGCAGTAGTAGATTAGTTTATTTGACAGGGACAGTGCAATAAACATAGACAATTAATCAAAGACAATCAATCTGATGTGTTGCACATAGAGTGTATAGCTATTAGCTAATTTGCAACTCTTGTCCCTGGATGGGCTTTAGAAAAAAGAATCAAGATAAAAAATATACACAATAACCACATACATCAATGCAGAAAAATTATAAATACACAATTATAAATATTATAAATATTATAAATACACAAATATAACAGCCTGACTCACATTTATCACATATAACATAACTCACATTTGCCTATTTCAGGCCTTCCTCCCTCCGTCACTCACTATAAACAAACACATTTATTCCTTCCCTTCATTCACTCTCACTTTGCAGACAAATAATTCATACATGAGTACATTCTTGTTTATTTTTCAGCCAGTTTTTAACATTTTTAGTGAATGTTTTAAAGTCCGTTATTATTTTAATTTCATTTGGCATTGTGTTCCAGATGTGACTGCCCTTTATAGAGAAAGCTGTTTGTCCAAATGTGGGTCTGCGGTGGAATATTTTACAGTTATTGTTAACAGAACTCCTGGTGGCTCTGCTGCTGTCCTGTCTTTGGACGAAACCAGCAAGTGGCTCGGGTGCTGATTTATGGAAACATTTGAACGTTAATTTCAGAAGACAGAGGTCAATGAAGCTCTCAAAACTCAATAGGTTGTATTTTTTTAAAACATTACAGTGATGCCACCTAATGGGCTTTTTGTCCAAGATTTTTAGGGTTTGATTATATAATGAACCTATATGTCTTATTGTGGAAGGGGCTGCTTGAGCCCAGACTGTCAAACAGTATGATATATGAGAAAAAACCATAGAATGCATATACAGTGCAGCTGCTTCGTAAGGTATGTAATATCTAATTAATTTAAAGCAGTTCAGATTTTTTTTTACTGTTTTTGAAATTTTCTTTATATGAGGATTAAATTTGAGTTGAGGATCTAGTACAATGCCAAGGTATTTGAATTCTGTAGCTAAACTGATGTCATGATCATGTATATTAACTTTAAAATGTTGCAGGTTACATTTTTTGATTGAAAAGCACATTGAGACTGTTTTCTGAAGGTTCAGCAATAGATGGTTCTTGAGGAGCCACTCTTGGACATCAACCATACTTGTAGACAGTACATCTGCAGCCTGTGCTGGAGTCTTGGCAGCTGTGTAAATAACTGCATCATCTGCATAAAGTTGGCATGTTGCAGCTGAGCAGTGTAACGGCAAGTCATTAATAAAAATGCTGAAAAGTAAAGGACCAAGAATGGACCCTTGTGGGATACCCATGCGGTTGTTTAAAAATGAGGATTTATCCTGGTGAACTTTTACACACTGTTCTCTATTCTGGAGATAAGATGCAAACCATTCTAATGTATTTGGGGAGAAGTTAAAAGATACCATTTTGGATAAAAGCAAACTGTGGTTTACAGTATCGAAAGCCTTTTTGAGATCTAGAAAAACAGCTCCTACCACATTACCCCTGTCCAAGGACTGTTTGACGTTTTCAATAAGGCAACAATTTGCTGTTTCTGTTGAGTATCCTGGTCTAAAACCAAATTGATGTGGATGAAGAAGTTGACTGTCTTGTAAGTAGTCTATCAGCTGTGTAGCTACAACTTTTTCAAGAACCTTAGATAGGACTGGTAAAATAGAGATTGGGCGGTAATTGCATATATCGTCTTTACTGCCTGATTTATGAACTGGTATGACGACAGCTTTTTTCCAGCCAGATGGAAATGTACAAGACCTAATGGAGAGATTAATGAGATGAGTCAGTGGTTTGATTAATATTTTGCTGTGCATTTTGAGAAAGGAGGTGCTCATATTGTAGATATCATTAGTTTTTGAGTTTGACAGTGTTTTAACAATACCAGCAATTAACTTCTCATTTACCTCATCGATGTGAAAAGTATCTGTTGGAAGTATGGAATTTGTGTTGTTGAGCACATTTGGCAGCACAAAAATTTTTGTTAAGTCTTCCACAGAGCCCACAAAGTGTGAATTAAATTCATTTGCCAAAGTAGCCTTGTCACTGACGGTCTTGCCATTGATTCTAAGTTCCTTTACCCCCTTCTGATCGTTTTTTTTATTAGTTAAGTTATTTAAATGCCTCCATAGGGAACTGTTGTTACCCTTTGCATGATCTATCAGTTTATTGTAATAAGATATTTTTGATTTTCGCAGCTCATGTACCACTTTATTTCTTAAACTTTTGTACACAAGGTGATCATTTTGTAGTTTGGAGGTTAGTGATGTTTTCAGTGCATAGTCTCGCCTCTTCATAAGTTTTCTTATTTCATTATTTAACCATGGTAGGCTAATCTTCTGTTGTCTACTTTTAATTTGCTTTGAAAATTTTTCTATAGACTTTGTGATTGTTGCAGTTATAAAATTACAACAATCATCTACTTCACATGTTGATATGAGCTGCTCCCAATTTTGATTCTCTAAGTAATGTTCAAACTCCTCATTTTTTGATTTGGGGATAATAAAATTTGATTTGTCAATATCGACTCCCCCAAAATACTGTAGTCGCTTTTTAGTAAGTTTCCTGACAGCAAGAACCATGTTATGATCTGAGAGACCAGTTACAAGATTATAGGTTCTGGTTATTCGTTCTGGTTTATTAGTAAATACCAGAACGAATATATATAGCACCGAATATATATAGCAATATATATATATATATATATATATATATATATATAGCACCATTTCACAACAACAGTCATCTCATAGCATTTTCATCTATAGGGGACACCCCCACAATTGCAGAAAAATCCCAGCAATCAAAAAAACAGTTCAAAATACAAGATCAGAATTTGATGATGAGAATTTTACAAAATAATGCGAGATCTCGAGAAAGACCCGAGATGAACCAATCGTGACCACGTGATACAAGGAAGTGTGATGTAGGGGCTCCACCTGGATTTTTGTGCTCTAATAATATGTAAGTAGCCCATTAATTTTATTTCTATGAAGTGGTTGCATGTTATGTCAAAGTTTTTACCTTCTCTGACACAGTGGTGGAGGAGGAGACCTCAGAAAATAACAGACGATCCTTAAATTGTTTTAATGAACAAACCGCTATTAAATTCCACGAGATACTGCAGGATTTCCTTGCAAATTGGATCCAGCATCTGTCAAAAATAGACTTCTTGTGTTTCATTAGTAAACTGAATTTGACAAGCCGCATTCGTTCCACAGTGGTCCGGACCAGGTGGGGATTAGAAAATTGATGAGAATGGGGAACTATTTGCTGCGGAAGCCGGATCGCAGCCGTAACATGCTGCATCCACAGTCGGTGTAAATCCAGAGTTACTGTCAGGAGGGAGAAGGTCAAATCAGCTCCACCCCCACCCCCCGACCCAAAAAGGATTAAGCAGTTGAAGATGAATGAATGATTGATTGACTTGACCATATTAAAATAGTGCATGTGCACACACACACCTTGCCTCTCAGGTCATCTGCAGCAAATTACACAATTTATGACAAAGGTTTAGAAAAATAGCAACCCCCATATAAGGTGTAAACTGTTAGTGTGAACGGTAGATGGGTGTCCACCAGGGCCATTTTGGCTTCTCATTTCCCAGCAGCCCTTGCAGCTGATGAGACATGTTAAATGCCAGAAAAATAAGCATTATCTCCTTAGACTATAAGATTACTGCTATACATATTGTATGTTCAAGGTTTGGTTGCTGTGAGATTTGAGTTTTAGATAACATTTGTGCACCTTCAGAAGTTTTGTACACCATCAGCTTTAACTGTTCACCCACCCCAGTATTGACCAGTTAGAGCTCTCGAAAGACAGTGTCATACCTAATAAGAGAAAAGTTTTTCCACCTTCTTTGCTCAGAGTTGCTCTAGGAGTGCTCCTTAATCGCTTTTTTTTTTGTAACTTAAGATTTTTATTCATTTTTCATTATATATATTGCATTCAGATCACAGTCTACATTTAAAAAAACAAAGGGGCTAGAGTAAAAAAGAAAAAAAAAAAAAAAGGGGGGGGGGGACAAATGTTGGAGCATCAAGTTTTTAGTTTCCATCTCTTAATTCTTCTGGTTTTTCCAGCGTCTTTGGTTATTCTTTCAATATCTGTGTCGTTGTTGCACTTTGTAGTGTGTCCATTTCCGCCATTTTTTTTCCCATAGTCCTTCTTGCATTCTTTGTCGATATGTTAGTTTTTCCATCATACGTATGTCCTCAATAATGTCAGTCCATTGCTCTTGGTCAGGAAGAACTTCTGATCGCCATTTTTTTGTGATTGGTTTTTTACATGCAATCAACAAGATTTTAACTAGATATCTGTCCTCAGCCTGTATAACATTGTCTCTTTTAAGATCACATAGGTACATCAGGTTACAGTTCATTGGTATATTATATCCTAATATCCTCTGTATTGTCACATGTATAGATTTCTAGAATGATGAGATTTTGCAGCATTTCCAAAACATATGTGAGTGGTCTGCATTTTGAGCCCCACATCCCCTCCAGCATAAAGATTGGGTATTTGTATATTTTCCTTGAATCTGTGGTGTAATGAAAAAGCGAATCAGGTTTTTCCATCCAAATTCCCTCCACGTTCTTGAATTTGTTGATGTGTGTTGTGTTTTCCATATTTCCTGCCAGCTTTCTTCTGTTATGTTTAAATTGAGCTCTTTCTCCCATTTCTCCTTTATATAGTTACTTGAATGATTGTTTGCCATAAGTTTCTGATATAGCTTTGAAATAATTCTTGTTTTATTTCCTGTATATGAGCTTAAAATGAATTGTATAATCTCGCTCACATCTGTTTGGAGGTTATGCCTAATCTTCTTCATATAATAGTCTCTCATCTGCAGATATCTGAAGAATTCCGATCTTTCTAGTTTAAATTTTCTCCTGATGTTTACAAAGCTCCCGAGATCTTTTTTTCCGATATTGCCCCATGCTGTGATTCCCTTGTTCACCAGATTTTTGTATCCCCTATCTTGTTTTGCCGGTTCAAACTGACTGTCAAATGCTACCCATTTCAATAGTTTTATGTCTTCCTTTATATTATACTTTTGTACTATTTTATACTACAGTCCTAAAGTAAATTTAGTGATTGGGTCTATTTGTTTGATTTGCTTATATGCATCTTTATCTCCTATTATGCTTTGTACTGGGAGTCCCTCAATTTCCTTTTCCATTTCTTTCCATTTTGCCTCATATCCCTCGTCGCACCAACATATGATATATCTTATTTGTGCTGAGTAGTAATATTCTTTTAGACTCGGTAGGCCCATGCCTCCTTTCTCTTTTGGCAACTGGAGAGTTTTATATTTCACTCTTGGTTTTTTACCTCCCCAAACAAATCTCGATATCATCCTGTCCCACTTTGAGAATTGGGCATCTGGAATCTCTGTTGGTAGAGCCTGGAAGAGGTAAAGTAATCTAGGTTGTATGCTGATTTTGACTGTCTCAATTTTTGAATTCAGATCCATATTTAAGATTGACCATCTATCAATATCTTTTTTTATTTCTTGTTCCAACCTATCATAGTTTGCTTTATAGATTTTGCTTAGATCTTTAGGTATGTTCACTCCAAGGTATTTTATTTCTTTTTGTTTCCAGTTTAGTTTGATCTTATCAGTTATCTGGTTTAGAGGGTTATAGTGGAATGTCAGTATTTGTGTTTTTGTTATGTTTATCTTGTATCCTGATAATTTTCCAAAATTTTCTATCAAGTTCATCATTTCCATTATTGATTCATCTGGTTGTTCAAGGTAAACTATAATATCGTCTGCAAATAGCCCAATCTTGTGTTCCGTCCCCCTTTATTGTTACACCTTTTAATTTCTTATTTTGTCGTATCGCTTGAGCCAGTGGCTCTATGAACAGAGCAAACAAGGTGGGCGATAAGCAGCATCCCTGCCTAGTTGATCTTTGTATATTTACTTTGTCTGTTAAGCTACCTTTTATCTTGATTCTTGCCACAGGTTCTTGATACAGCGTCCTTATGCATTGTACTGATTTTTCATTAAATCCAAAGCGTTCCAGCACACTATATAGGAATTTCCAGTTAACCCTGTCAAATGCTTTTTCTGCGTCTAAACTCATTATTACTGCGCTTTTCTTTTCTTTATGTATTTGATTAATTATATGTATTGTTCTCCTGATATTGTCATGTGTTTGGCGTCCCTCTATGAAACCAGTTTGATCATCTTCTATCAATTCCGTCAAGAATGTCTTTATTCGTTTACATATAATTGTTGTATATATTTTATAATCCACATTTAATAAAGAGATTGGCCTATAGTTTCCGCATTGTTCTCTATCTTTCCCTGGCTTTAAAATGACTGAAATAATGGCTTCGTTCCATGATGGAGGTATTTTGTTGTTGTTCAACGTCCAATTAAATGACTTTAGAAGCTGTGGCCTGAGTTCTTCTATAAACAGTTTATAAAACTCAGACGGGTATCCATCACTACCTGGTGATTTACCGTTTTTAAGTGACTTAATCACATCTCTAATCTCTTGTGTTGTTATTTCTGCTGTTAGCTTTTCATTTTGTTGATTTCCTATTGATGGCAAGTCCAATGTGCCTAGAAATTTTTTAATATCTTTAGTATTTGTTTCTTCAGGTTGTGAGTATAGTTCTTGGTAGAAATTATGGAATATTTCTTCGATGTTTTCTGGGTTAACTGTGGTTTTATTTGTGGTGGGGTCTTTAATCTTATATACATTATTCATTGTTTGTTGTTTTCTTAACCGTTTTGCCAGCAGTTTTGTGGCTTTTCGTCCCGTTTCATAATATTTTTGCTTTAGATATCTATTTTTCCTTTCAATTTCATCCATTTGTGTTTCTTTTATCTTTATTTTTTCTTCTTTAATTTCTTGATATATTTTTGGGTCATTTGTGCTTTGATGTTTATGTTCTAATTCCCTCAGTCTCTCACATCTTTGTTCATATGCTTCCAGTTTAGTCTTATTTGCTTTTCCTGTTTCAACAATTAATTTACCTCTTAACACGGCTTTTAGTGCATCCCATAGTATTGCTGGGTCCACTTCTTCATTGTCATTCTCTTGGATATATTCATTTATGTTTACTTTTATTCTTTCTTTCATTTTATCATCATTTAACAGTCCTACATTAAGTTTCCATGTTGTTTGTCGTTTTCTATTGTTTAAATTTATTTCCATGTATATAGGATTATGATCTGATATTTCTGCCCCTCCAATCCAACAATTTCTCACCCTGTGTCTGTCACCTTCATTCATAAGGAAGTAATCTATTCTAGAGTGTACTTTATGGACTGCTGAATAATGTGTATAGTCTTTTTCGAGTGGGTGTAGGTCCCTCCATATGTCTACCATACCCATTTCTGCCAGTGAGGTTCTTATGAATTTTGTTACATGTTTTTTTGTCTTCTTAACACTTGTTGTATCAATTTCATGATCCATGACAGCATTTAAGTCTCCTCCACAAATTAGGACTCCTTCACTGTGTGTTGCTATGAGATCAAACAGATGTTGAAAAAAACCCTTGTCACTTTCTGGTGGGGCATAGATGCTCACTAATGTGATCTGCATTCCATCTATGCTACCCTTTATTATTACATACCTGCCTTCTTTATCCTGGATTTCCTGTTCACATTCAAATTGTATTTTATTTGAGATTAGTATCATAACCCCCCTTTTAGTTCCTCCCTTAAATGAACTGTAGTAGGAGTTCTTATAGCCAAATCTCTTTAGTTTCACATGTTCTGTCTTGCTCAAATGTGTCTCTTGCATAAATATAATTTCGGCTTTTTCTTTCTTGAATTTTCTTATTATTCTTTCCCTTTTAACAGGTGAGTTCAGACCATTCACGTTTAGTGTTATTATCTTAAGATTTTTACCCATAATCATGTTTTTCCATTTTTTTAACTTGTGCTCCTAGCCCCTTTAACAACAAAAATAACACATATTTATATAAAAACACATTAAAAAATCTCGACCTCCGTACTTTGGGCCTTTCTTCTGCCCACTGGTCCCTGTTGGTGGGTGGAGGGAATGTCCTCACCGAGTGTAGGGCCCTCCCTAGACCTGTATTTACTATCCAAGAAATAGTCATTAGTCTAGAAATGTCCAACAAATATCACTTAAACCTCTCCTAGCCGTCTGTTTCTCTTTTACCTTGTCTTCTTGGCCTTCATTTCTTCTGTGTCTTTCTTAATCTTTGTTATAATCTAGGCTTTCAGTTGAAAGCCTTGTAGTCTTTCCTGGGCCCGCTGCTCCACGTCTCCCCCCGTCTTTTGCCGTTCACTCGCCTCCACTCTGGCTGTCGTGATGCGTTCAGGGCCGCCGCTGCTCCTATCGTTTCCTCCGGCACGTACACCTCAAGGCCCCGCTCCATCATGTCCTGCGCTGCCTCTCTGGCTGTGTTGTATGTCCTCATGCCGTTCTCCCAATGAATCCTCATCTTTGTTAGCGGCGTTTGGAATCTAATTTTTTTTTCTATCAGCGCTTTTTTAATGTTGGCATGTTTCTTCCGCTGCTGCACAATTTCTGCCGGGTAGTCATGATCAAAGAATATCTGCTTGTCGCCGATTCGTATCTTTTTTTTCCACGCTCGTGTCAGGATTCTTTCCTTTACATCATATTTCAGAAAGTTTATCACAACTGACCTGGGTGTAGAGCGTGGGTTCGGGTTCTGTGCCGAGGCTCTGTGCGCTCGTTGAATCTGCAGATCCGCTTCGCTGGGCAGTTCCAGCTCTTTTTTTAAGAACTGATCCATGAATTTCGTCATCGAGTTGCCTTCAATGCCCTCCGGGATCCCGAAGATGCGTATATTGCCCCGTCTGGATCTGCTCTCCAAGTCGGTTACTTTCTCCTGCATCCTCTGCATTTGTGCCGTCAGGGTCTGCAGCTGTTCGCTTGCCTCGCTATTCCAATCTTCCAGCTCTGATATTCGGGCCTGCGCTTCTGTCATACACGCCCGCTGGGAGCGCAGCTCCTCCATGTTTTCTGCTAGCTTGCGCTCCATTTCTCTTCGGAGGCCCATAATTTCCTCCTTAATCTCTTTTTTCAGCTCCTCCTTAAGAGCCGCTAAATCCTGTTGTAGCTGCCGTTTGAAGTCTCTCAACTCTTTACCCAAACTGGCGATGCCAGTGTTCATGGTATCGAGTTTTGTGTCCTCCATTTTCTCTGCTGCAGTCACCTCGTTTTTTTGGGCCCCGTGTTCAGCGGTTTCTCCTGCGTTGTTGAAGAGGAATTCTTTAATTTTACTCTGCTTTTGTCCTTGTGCCCGGCTCCTTCGTGTTTTCATCCCTTAGTTTATTGATCCGCTTATGTCGAGTTGGCCATTTACCGATGATTTTTAATCCGGCTAGGGAGAGCTCTCTGTTTAAGCGTTATGTCTCTCCGCCATCTTCCCGGAAGTCTCCTTAATCGCTTTTAAACTAGGACTCCTTGACAGGAATTTTTTAAGCTAAGATAGGAGCTCTCCCAGACGACTCTGAGCATGAGTGCACGGGCCCAGATTTTTAGCTGCTAGCTGAAAGTCTAAGACTGCATACCTCCACCAAGGAGAGTAATGGTGGTGAAGCAATGAACATTGGTGAGATAGGAAAAACTTTCACCCCAATATTTTGGCCTGACAAAAAGCAAAAGGTGCACATAGATGCAGAGTGAATTGTGGGTTTCAAGAATGGTTTTCCTGGAAACCATCAACAAGCACAAAGAAAACTGGAACCATCTTTCCATCCTCTACCACTTATGCAGAGGCAGCAGTTTAAGCAGAGAAAGCCCAGACTTCCATCCCCTCTTCATATCCTCCAGCTTTCAGGGAGGATACCAAGGTGTTTCCTGGCCAGGTAGGTACAAGACATAGTCCTGGGTCTCCTTCCAGTGGGCGTGCCCAAAATACCTCAAGTGGCCAAGTTTATGTCTACTGTTTATAAAGTCTCACCCTATTTCTTAGGAATATAATTGGGTAACATGGGGGGTATTCTCTTTGGGGAATTGCCTAGCAGAGGAATGGGCCTGAAAATGAACAGAAAAACAGTCACGTGCCATGTGCTGCCTTAAAGGTCTGATGACGCGATTTTGACTTTTTTTAGCATGTTGTGTAAACCCAAAAGTTGTTTTCAATGATCAATGTAATATTTACAACTGCGCCTGCATAAACTAGTTATCAAAAAACCGCAGCCGTTGACTGGACTGTGGTGCCGCCCACCAAATGAAGGGTGGTACCACCATGACATAAGTGACAGAACGGACGCCAGTATTGTTGACTGGAATGACAGCAGCTTTGTAGCTCACAGTTTCTCTGGTTTCTTGTTTTAATTTTACGGCTATGCCTTCACGTTGTGTCACAGGCTTAGATAAACAGTAGGCCGTGAAAGACCACATCACAAGCTTCAGCTCCAACTGTCATAACCCTCTTCGTGCGCTCCTTATGCGCTTTTACACAGGAGGAGCGCATGAGGAGGGGAAGGATTAATGGATTTACACGGAGCTTTGATCTACTTTCTGTGATCGCATGCTGACGCTCGCCGGTCCGGCTACGTCCCCTCTCTCATTATCATCAGCTGATTAAAAATCCCGCTGATCATGTTTCCCGGTCCTCACCCAGGTGCTTCTCATCACACCATCACCAGCAGTGCGTGTACTTAGTGGCCGTTTGCCAGTCATGCACTGCTGGTCCATAGTTTTGTCATCTGTGCTGTTAGTCTGCCATTATTTTCAGCACTCTCACGACGTGTTAGTCACTCTATGTTCACCGTGGTTCTTGTGTGTCCTTGAAGCGATGTCGGCTCTGGGGCATACCTGTGGCTAACACATCTCCTCTCATTCGTTCTCTGGGAGATGCCGGCCCCCAAACACCATCAGTTAAGTGTGTTTGTGTTTTTTGTACGTCTTCACCTTTTTGGGAATTGTCTGTCTTTCTGTATTAAATGTGCTGTGGTGAACCCTGCACGTAAATCTTTGTTATTTCATCCTCCCTCTCCATGCCCTGCGTAAGGGCGCATGGAGGGTCATGATGAATGGATTTATGTACAGGATTCACCAGATAATACATAATACATAAATACATAAAGATAATACATAATAAACCCGATGCCTGAGCCACAGAGAATACACTGCTATGATTTTATTGAAAAATCAGGTTTAAATAAACTATATTTGTGAACAAATAATTTGTTGCAATATCTGTAACAAAAGCATAACACTCAGTGTTCCCCTACCGTATGTTTGTCGCTGCTGCTGCGCCGGCCATGTGTGCCTCTCCACCGTCACTCTCTGAGTCTGACTCGCTTGGCACGATGCCTGCTTGGCACGGCTCAAACCCATACGGTCTGATGCCCCCAGATTCTTCATTGTCACCCCATTCTTCAGCACTATAATCGTCTGAAGACTGGACAACACAAACCAATTCAAGACTACATGTGCTGGAACCATCGTTGATGTTGTGTGTACAATGAGCAGCCAAGTGCTGTGTTCTGTCAATGATGTTACAACATGGCCAGGGGGGTTTCCAGCCACTGACGCAATTGGTGACGTGGCGCTCATGAAAACACTGGATATTCGTGTGAAAAAAGCCTGTCTGACTTAGAACTGCACAGACCAACCTATTTTGTCATATTGTATTATCCATCCATCCATCTTCTTCCACTTAATCCTTTTCGGGTCGCGGGGGGGCTGGAGCCTATCCCAGCATCTTTGGGTGAGAGGCAGGGCCCACCCTGGACAGATCGCCAGTCCATCGCAGGGCCAACACAGAGAGATAGACAACCATTCACTCTCACAGTCATACCCAAGGACAATTTAGAATCCCCAGTTGATGCCAATTATGTGTTGAAAAATTAGATGAAGTCGAAAACATGTCATCAGACCTTTAATGAAGATCTGCGGCAGCACTTTGGGTGTGGTGTCCTGTTACACCAGCAGATGGAGACAATGTCTGCATTTGAGCAGACTGCAGACTTTCAGTGAGGGTTGGTGAAATGTGCAAAAAGACCCCAGGTCTGTACTGTGATCCAGATCGGCACTAACATACGTATAATCACGTCTACATTTGAACAAGCTACAACTCTGGTAAAATTACTTGTGTGTGTGTGTGTGTGTGTGTGTGTGTGTGTGTGTGTGTGTGTGTGTGAGAGAGAGAGAGAGAGAGAGAGAGAGTGTAATCCTAATAAACCAGTTCTCATTAGATGACATCTTCAAATGTACAGTGTATAAAATATTGAGTATTCTGAATTCTCAAGTTTAATGATATTTAAGACATTTCTTTTCATTTTTATAGAATCAATTTTAACGTTTTTTTTTTCTTTTTTGCATTTTCTGTATCTTTAATATAGATTTTTTTATACACAGGAACAGGGTCTTTGTCTGTGTAGGCAACCATCTTGGGCCACCATAACGTCCTTCCAAGTTTGAATGTGATTGGTTAATTCTGAACACATTCCTTGTTATAACAGGGTGTGCGTATTTATGCAAACAGGTTATTGTAAGTTTTTTTATTTTTCCCCTTAAAAGATTTCAGTTTGTTTTTCAATTGGGTTGTACAGGTTATAGGTCACATTAACGGCGGAAAAGTTTTGAAATGATTTATCTTGGTCTCATTTTTTTACATCACAAAAACCTGGCATTTGAACAGGGGTGTGCAGACTTTTTATATCCACTGTATGTTCTTTTCCATTTTTCTGTAAAGTGAGTGTGATGAAAGATATAGCAGAGCCCTGGGGACATTTCTTATTTATTAGTAGCCTTTTACTAGTACCTTTTAAAATATCACTCATGTGTCCACAGTAGCAGCAACAAAGTCTACAGGTTTAAAAAAAAATATTTGGCACTATTATGTTTTGAAAGAAGATCCTAAATATCTACTCTCTGCTTTTCTTCCGCCCCTTTATTATTATGTAAAATAATGAGTTTAGGTTGTTTACTCTGCCCTGCCCCTCTATCAAGCAGATTATTTTCCCCGCTGCTATAATTACATTTTGTTTCCAAAGTGCCATTTCTCTGGAGCCCCACTCATCAATCAAGACTGAAGCAGCAGGCTGCCCTCACCTCTACAGCAGGAACACACTGCCCCCTAATGGTCAAACCATACAACTGCAACATGCAGGTCTTGGTTTTCCCGGGATTATTCTGAATCCGTTTTTCTGATTTGGTTTCTGGCATGTGTTTGAAAGTAATATTTATTCAAAGTTGCAAATTATAATTTCATATAATGTAATAAACAGCAGATGTATTGACAAATGTGCATCCTTGGAACATAAATGTCCAAATTTTCACACGGTACCCTCAACTTTAATTTCTAATTTCTGCTTCTTTTGGTTTCTTTCTCTTTTTAAAGGCCAAATGTCACGTAACAGGGTACTTTAAATATCTTGAAACTAGATATAAAAGGGAACCGATCCGTTCGGGTCTTGGTGCATATGCTTCAGTAACAACGGAATATTCGTTAATTTAAAACTGCCGCGCTTGGCCTGACACGGCCCCTGGAATCGCCTGGGGAAGAAGGCGGAAGTAACAAAATAGATTGTACCCTAGTTTGATGCTTGGGGTATTTCAATTGATTGTTTATATGGAGACTGGAAGGTTGAAGTGAGCAACAAGAAAGAAAAAATTGGATATTTCACCCATACCTTAAAACGGGACTATCAGGGACAGCTGGGTAATAAGGGACACTTCTCTGGGAAATGTTTTCTTACCTGTCAAGTGAGACGTTTTCGCCGTACTTCCAACACCGTAAAAAGCGGCTATAAGCAACGGCGGAGCAACAAGGCACACCTCTCTGGGATCTCTGTCTGTTCTGCAACCGCTGCACAGCTCAACGTGTTAAACCATTGTCCTAATGACTTCTCATGGTAGTGATAATAGCTCCCGCTGAGCGATCAGCCCGCCCCAGCTGTGGGGGATCACACACAGGACTGCTCCTCAACACACTCAGTTTTTTTTCCAGTATATTTTTTCTTTTGGGCGTACAGAAATGGCAATACGCCCGTTTTTGCTAAAATTGCATTTTCCCCGTATTTTCCTTAAAATATCTGACAATAACAACACGAACTACATTTAAAACATTTCCCAGAAAAGTGTCCCAAACCACTGCGCTGTCCCCCACAGCCGCGCTTGGCACCAAAATACAGCGAAAACGTCTCCCTTGACAGGTATGCGCCTCCATTTTCATATTGATCAGGTCAATTTCTTGACAGCAGCGGCTCTCCACTGTAATAATAATAGCTTCCGAAAAATCAATATTTATGGGGCGCCCTCGACAGACCCCCTCCGGCTTCGCAATTCTGGAGGCGATTAATGTCCAGTTCAATGACATTTTCCACTGGTTCTGCTCTCTGGTCATCGTTGGAACTGTTGTCATCAGACAAAGCATCTGATTCCGTCTCGGACGGCTCGAACCGGTAAGGTTCTATGCCTCTGTCACTGTCTGAACCACTGACAAAAAAAAAAGACAAAACTAAACTAATTTGTTCACAATTGCTGTCACTTTCCGTCATGATTGTCCAATGTTGATAAGTGTGAATGTGGATAGGCAGGGCAGCCAGGGTACAACTGGTGATGTCAAAAACATGGGCGTGGTCTGGACTGGCTGTCACAAGCCAGCAAGCAAGGTGGGGCCTTCACCTGGTGTATTTTGTGCAATTATGTAAATACAGGTGGGTGATATGGTCTCCGGTATGAATATTTGGTTTAAGCTATGTGTATTTTATCTAAATTCGTTGTCATTTAGAAAAAAAAATTACGTGACATTTGGCCTTTAAAGTTTGTGTTAACCCTACATTGGAATGAACATATTGGAATTATATCTGGATTTTTCTTAATAAATTTAGTCACACAGCTACCCCCCCCACCACCACCAGTTATAAATTCAGACCAGAAATGTGATAACATAATTCATCTTTAGTCAGTTTATTGTTTCATAATTAGGTTTTATGTATAAAAGCTAAAATAGACAGAGATATTAATCTCATGAACGTAAAATGCTTTTATGACCCTTGAATGTATTTTTAAACGGCCAAAAAAAAAAAGTCTTGGGTCAACACTATTTTTTGTTTTTAGCTCATTCCAGCAAAGTTGAAAGGCGTTATGCAGTGGTGCGGTGTCCATCCCACCAATTCATCTGAATCACTGCTCCTAGGCATTTGCCCCGATGGTCACCAAACATACTCACAATGATCTTCAGGTGGATCAGCATCCAGGCTGATCTCAAGGTCAACGGTCAGGAGATCTGAGTGTTGTTGCAGTGGTTTTATCAGGCCGGAATGAATTACTCCATCACTGGCAGTCTGGTTTATTCTTAAATTGAAAGTCCGTGTTTTCCTTCCTATTTATTCTATCATTATGTACATCAGAGATTACCTTAAACATGTGATCACATAGCCACAGGTGATTTATCACAGTGGGGCGAAATTTCAGGCTTCATAGATGTTTCATTTTCTTGAGAACCCGTGGGAGGCGGGGTGTTTCATTTGACAAAAGTTCATATGCACACAAGTGTGTATACGAATGTTCACACGCAAATTTATTAAACCCTCCCTACATCTCTGACCACGCATAAGCACAGGTCACAGTGGAAGAACAGCGAAACACATGCAAAGTGCAGTTGTCATGGCATACATCATGTGGTGCCACCATCCCAACCCCATATAACGGCCAAGTGTTGGACCATTACAGAACCACCGCACCACTTCAAATGCACTGAATGTCAAATATGTTGCTGAGCAGGGGATTTCATTTGTGTAGCTTCTTTCTTTCCTTCTCAGATTTTTGAGGATTTTAACAGCAGAGGTGCTCAGTTCAAAGCATCATCAGGATTTCCTGAACTATGCAGTTCTGGTGCAACAGCTGAATATGAATCTTTTTAATGGTTGAAATATTGTCTTTCTTTCCCCCCCTAATAAAGGTTGTCTTTAGCCTGGTCATTTCTCATGCATCCCACCAGGTCCACTGAGAGGCAGCTTCTCTTTTTCAAAGACACCCTGTTCACGTTCACACCTGGAAGCTGCCCAGCACGACCACAGACTGCTCTGTGGCCACTGAGCAGCTTCACTGGAGCAGCTGGGGTTAAGGGCACCACAGTGGGGTTAATGAGGGTGGGATCAACACTGCTATGTCATCCCACCCAGATCTGATCCTGCTGGTTCAGCGGTTGAACTGGTGACCCTCCAATCACCAGTCCACATCCCTAACCATTAGGCCACCACTGCCCTGACCACAGGCTAATCAATGTTTGATGAATCCCAGAGCTTAACACACATTTCTACTGTTTCCAGGTTCCCCTGTGAGCCGTCTGTGCTCTGCAAACACCACCAGACTTCTGACATCATCTTATCTGAGAATCAGCACAGCAAATCCAGTGGTGCAAGACATCTTCCTCCACATCTGATTAAATTTTAGAAAGGAAAGATAATTATGGCAGAGCACTGATATTTAAATAGTAAAGGCCCAGTCAACCATGTAACAGATCACAGTGACTCATGCAGAGAGGGAAGGATGGGCGGCATTTAGAGGTTGTCCATGTGACCAGTGAAACCCGACACACTTCTAACAGACGCTCCTGGAGCCAAAACGGATACCCAATTCTGCAGTGACACACCAAAACCACAGGAACCAGCTACGATCTGCACAAAGGTCAGAACCAACCCTGGTTCAGTCTTTCATGTACTACATCTTGATGGGTGTCTTGTACTTGGAGGAAAACCGAGAAAATTTTATTACTGGAAAACCAATTAGTCAAGTGGAGGTCATGGTGGCTACCAGACTGCCAGAGGGTCAGCCCAGAGATGCACAACTGCACACTCTCGAATCCAACTACACCAGTTTAGAATCACTAACTAGTCTGGCATTCATGTTTTCAACTGTGGGAGGAAACCAGTGCACCCAGAGTAAACATATCCAGGCAGTGGGAGAATATGTAGACCCCGCAGACCAGAGCGGTCCTACTTAGCAGCAGCTTCCTACCCACAACCCTGAAGTCGTGAGGCCACAGTGCTCACCATGCCTCCCTCAGATAGGGTGAAATTCAGGAAAAAAAATGCAAAGATCTTTACAGTTGTCAAACTTTTCTAAAAATAAAAACAGCCTAAATCTGTATTACAACTTTTGAAGCTGCCTTGTGTGGCACACAGGACATCTAGATTTTACCAGATAATTAACAAATTAAAAAAGGATATCTGCAAAAATTTGAGGATCATTTGGCAGAAGGATCTGGGTGTGAATTTGAAGATGAGAACTGGTTGAAAATATTATCAAATGCAGGGAAATTTCTTAAAGAAGCCCGGGGGGATTTATTCAGTATAAATTAATACATAGGTTTTATGTATTTCACTCCTTCTAGGCTCCACAGAATCGGCCTACTGGCTGATAATCTTTGCTGGAAATGTCAAACAGAAACAGGAATGTTTTTTACATCTAATCTGGTAATGTACACTTGTGAGTCCATTTAGGGGAAAAGTAGTGGACTACTTTGGGAAATGGCTGGATATGACAGTACCTAAACGCCCAGGGCCGCGCCTTTTAGGGGACAGAACAGACGTACCAAGTGTATGGAAACATGATTTTGTTGTGATAAACTCAGAGGTTGTTACCGCTGCTTGACTGAACCTCAGATACTGGAAAAGTATCTCCTGATTTTAAAGTATGGCTGACACTAATGCTAGAGGCTGTGGCATATGAGGAAATGTTAGCCAGGATTAAAGAAACTTTTAGATAAATTGCTGGTTAATTCTTTTTCGTGGCACCACTGTGGTTGCTGAAAAGATTGTTGTTCTGGGATTGAGAATGTGGAACTGGCCAAGGCCTTCTGAGATGATGTGGTGTATGAATGTCTGCCATGATGTTTGTTGAGAAAAATAAATACAAAGTTGAATAATTAAAAACAGCCTAAATCTCTGCAAAACACTTTACAATACAAATCTAAAAATGACAGTATATTTACTGTACAATGAACAAGTTAAATGCTTTATGAGCTGCTATCGAATTTTCCTCTCCAGTGCAGTAGGGGGTCGGCTGGAGGTCTTTTCGGGAAGCACCAGCCTCAGTTTCCTCCTTGGGGAGGATCCTCCTTCCTCTGACAGGTACTCCTGCTGCAGCAGAGCAGCTGTGGAGGATCCACTCAGGGAAGACATTCCAGGGACAGAGATGCCTGACACAGACACGCCTACTGCTCCTATTGGGTCTCCAGACCCTCCCATGGCTGCTCCTTCAGTAATGGCAGCACCCCCATCCCACACCGTGACAGTGGAGTCTCCAGAGATGTTTACAGCTCCTGTCTGACTGCTATCATTTGACACATTCTCCGCTGTGGTCCCCAGTTTGAGATTCTCTGGGGTCATCTCAGCTACAGCATTCTGATCCTGGGTAGGGAGGCTCTCTTTGGTTGAGGGTGCTTCAGAATCCTTTGGTCGTTGTTGTAGTCCTTCTCCAGAATGAATGCCTGGTTCTTGAGTCTGTTCAGGCTTGAGTCTGGCTATAAGAGGAGAGCTGTCTGAAGGCAGCTGATTCTGAGAAAGGGACTGGGCAGGATTTACAGCTGGGTTTTGGATATGAGAAGTTGTTTGGATTGGACTTGGTAGCAGAAGGCTGGTTTGTCCAGGATTAGACATAAGAGAGGGAACAGCAGACCCTCTTTGGCAGTTGTCTGGAGCACCACTTGGAGCCAAGTTGAGACCACTGAGTGCTATGCTAGGAGGACCGGAATTAGATGGAGCACTGGCAAACGGAGGATCTGGTCCTGACGTCATAGAGCTGAGCAAGAAATTGCCTCCTTGAAGAGAGAGGGTGCTGCCGGTCATCTGTGAACCAGCTGAGCCAAGCACGGAGATGTTGGTAGATCGATTCCTGTCGGTGGCAAAGACAGAGAGAGGATTCTGGGAAGAAATCTGTCCACTGACTAGACCCAGTCCAGCTCCCTGATACAGAATACCCGGCAGGCTCTGTCCCGGTTCACTGACAGCAGCAGAAGTTGCCTGCTCAGCATGTTGAGGGTTCTCTGACTGACTTTTATCTCCCTGTTTGCCTTTTGAGTGTTCTTGACCACCTTTGGAAATGATTTTCTTCACTTTAGAAGAAGTTTTGCTGCCTTTCTGTGCCTCTCCATCTTCTTCTTCTTCCTTTTCTTCACCATCTCCAGTCATTCCATCAGTGTTTCTCGTTTTCTCATTGCTGCTCTTCATTTTCTTATGTGACTTTGCTTCCTTGTCCTTCTCCTTTCTTCTGTTTCCATCTCTTCTTTTCTCCTTGCTTTTATCCGACTCCTCATGTTTCCTGCTTGGATGAACTTTGCTTTTTCTTAGTGGGTTCAGATTTAGTTTAACCTTCAGTAACCGGCCTGATTGGACTCTGCGTCTCCTTTCCCTTCCCCTCTCCATATCTCTTGAAATGTCGGTTTCCTTGCTCCTCCTGTCCTCACCTCCACTCCTCTCTTGGCTTCTGGGATTCTCCAGCTCAAACGTTACATTTCTTGCTTCTCTTCTTAGTTCTGGGTTCTTCATCACGTCAAACTGGTGAGAACTATTCCTTCCTCTGTCACTGAGTCTGTGCTGAGAAGAGAAACCCTCATACAGAGGGGAGTGTCTCTGATGAAGAGGAACCCTCCCCTGTCCCATGTCCTCATGGTCTGGTGCTCTGTATGTCCTCTGGCAGCTCTCACAGTGTAACGTCTTACTTCCTCTGTTCTTCATGTCTCCGTCAGCCCTGTGGCTGTTCGTGTCTCTGCCATTTCTAGAGTTTGACATGCTATCTGTTCTCTGATGAAAAGTTTCTTTATGTGGATTAGAAGATAAGTTTGTATTTGCATAAACTAACTTAGGAGCATCACTGTTCAGAGTCCTTTGATGAATCCCTGTCCTCCTCTCCTCCTCCATCATCATATCAGAATGAACTCCATTCATTTTGATATTCCTTTGCATTGGGTTCAGTCTCGACCCCTCATGGCTGCAGTTAGGGCACCTAAAATCCAATGTCATGGGTTCCTTGTTCCATAACTGACTGTTAGGAGCCTGAGAGAGGTCATCCATCCTCCTCTCACTAAGATCTAGGTGATTCACACAGTGGCTAGCTACAATACTGGTTCCTCCTTCTTCTTTTAGTCTTGGATTTTCTTTCATGTTCTTCCTTCGTGATGCTTGATAGTAGATCAAGACTATCAGCAGGGTCAAACCTACACCACCTGGACACAGTGGGTGGGCGGTGTTAGCTGTCACACTGGACAAAATTCAGCTTTACAACAATTAGATGACTTTAAATGTCAATACACTTTTTTACTTATATCAATAATTTTTTAAAAATTAGATTAAATCATACTGAAAAAGAAAACCATAAATAAAAGTAACAGATTTAACAGTAAAAGTAGTACATAATTATTTTTTTTTAAAAGTTGCAAATTTACCTAAAAAATACTGTAAATTTACCAGGGGAAAAAAAAACAATTAAAAAAGAAGCAAATTCACCAGAATAAAGTAGGACATTTTAAAAAGTAATTACAAATTTACCTGAAAAAAAATTCAAATTTATCAGACATTCAAATTTACCAGACACACACACACACACACACACACACACATATATATGAACCTTTGGAGAAAAAGTTGTAAATCTAGAAGAAAAAATATGAATTTTGGAGAAAAATCACAAATTTAGGAATTTTTTTTGTTTTTACAATTTTACAAAACAAATATGCTAATTTAAGAGGAGAAATGTGTCATGATCTGGACAGGGTCACTTTATGTTCTCTTTTTGGACTTACTACACTGGTCAACACCAGATTTATTGTCTAAGTGTGGGTGACCCCCACAGCCTACGGGTCAAGCAGAGCGCTCAGCTGGAGCAATTAGCAGAACAGTGAGATGTATGGACTGATATCAATAGGCAGCCTCTCTTTGTCTAATCCCTGCGCCAGTAATCCTGCTATTGATATGTGTGACTCTAATGCAAATGTCCATGCCTTCCTGCAGTTACTGTGATGCTAATGTGCCATGCATGCATTGTCTAGCTGGGTATATAAGTCAACCATATCGCTTGCTCTCTCTCTCACTCTCTTTTTGATCACTCGCATTGCCTGTCGCTCCAGTGCGCTCCACAGCGCTGGGGTGAACTGTCGTGTTGGAGGATGAATAAAACACCCTTTTAAACTTCAGTTCGCCGTGTCCTGCCTGCACTTATTCCGTGCCTCCACACTGGGTTCCCTTATTCATCCGCCACATAAGTTTTACTTTAGCTGATTTAGGACAATCTTGATGTGCTGAATCCAAAAATCTCATTGGTTTTGCTCAATCAGGTCAACTTGTTGAACTATGGCCACATGTTTTTTATGTTTTTGTTTACATGTACGGGTATTTCCGCTTTATATGATGCAAAATTCTTTTTTATTTCTTGAAATTCTCTGAATTTTGAACAACGATGACGTAACATTCAATTTACATGTCCTTACCTTTATCAGTGTCTACTATTCCATTTACAGTACACCTGTACAACTGCTGTACAACTGCTTACAACTTAGCATAAAAACCTGACCTGATGGAGAGAAACAGATGTCATTTTTGGATTCAGCGGTGCAAAATTGTCTTAAATCAATTGAAAAAACACAGACAACTTACAAAAAAATTATTTTTGTTATGTTGTGCTATCATTATTATCCCCATTATTAGTATTCTCATATCCTTGCTTTAAGTTATACTCTACCTCAGTGATCATCACTGTTTATCATGTCCTCATCCTTTGCATTGTTGCCATTATCCTGTCCTACTCATTATATTGTGTTCATTTTATGACAGTGCTCTCAGTTCATTTTCTGCTCCTCTCTTTATTGGTCTCTGTGTTGTTTGTTCTTCACAGCTGCACCTCATCTCCTAATTGTTTCCTGCCCTCTACATACTGCTCACGCCCTACTCTCTGTTCAGCGTTTTCGTCATTTATCGCCACTCTCCACACCATTGTTTGCTCTTGTTTATTGTGTGTTTTGCAATAAATTATGTTTAATGATCGCCCTGCACGTGAGCCCTTCTATCTGCCCCGGAGGGCCGCGCATGAAAGAAGAAAGCTGACAAAACTGGACTCAGCAGGCGACCGCAGAAGGAGGAGGCAGAGAGGGGGAGAGCTGCCGATCACGGCGGTACTGTGGGACCTCATCGCTTCAGTCCGCAGCTCACTCTCTCCAGAAGACGCTGAAGATTGCTGGGGGGCAGTTGCTAACATCTTGGAAGCCCGCCAGAGCCTGTGTTCCCTTTCCTAGGAGCAAAGGCTTCCTCTCCCTGCCCTACCACCACTGCTAGCCTCCTCCTCACTGGAGCCACCCGACTGGCTGTCTGTGTTTACCCCTACCGGATGGATGGATTTTTTTTTACGGCAGTCAGTTGGTGTGCGGGGGACCCAGGTGGAAGGAAAACTCCAGGAGATGCCGCTTCACTTGGCTCTCCCTTCCAGCCCCACCCCTGGCTCCTCTCCCGCCTGGCCCCACCACTCCTCAGAGAGCTCCAGCGGCTGCATTCCCTCCTCTCCAGAGAGCTCCACCTGCTGCTTCACCTACAGCCACCTCACCTGCTGCCTGTCTCCCAGCCTCTTCATTTGCTGCTCCTCTCCCGGTTGGTTCACCAGCTGCTTCTCTCATGGCCGCCTCACCTGCTGCTCCTCGCCCGCTGCCTCTCCTGCAGCTCGACCCGAGGCCATTGCTCCCACAGTTCATCCTGAGGCCACCATTTCAGCAGCTCATCCTGAGGCCAATACCCTGGCAGTTCACTCTGAGGCCGTCACTTCCTTACCAGCGGCGGAGCCACTGGGATCCTCGCCAGTGGAAGAGCAGGAGTTAAGGCAAATCCTCTTTGCTATTTTTTTTAACATTCATTTTAAAAAGGGCTTGTCTTACTCCTCGTAGGGAGACCCAGTTGCAGCCTCCATCTGCTTCTGAGTTCTCCCCACTGAGCTCTTCTGCTGGCTGTTATTGTGTGGTCCCCACTCCTATCTATAGTGGGGCTGCTTTGGAGAGGGATTCCTGAACATCTGGGCTAGATGCTCTTCAGCCCCAGCAACCGTCTCACCCTGAGGTCCACACACCCCAGTCACCGTTTCATCTTGAGGTCCACACACCCCAGTCACCATCTCACCCTGAGGTCAGCGCACCCCAGTCATCGTCTCACCCTGAGGTCCACACATACCAGTCACCGTTTCATCCTGAGGTCAGCGCACCCCAGCCACCATCTCACCCTGAGGTCTACACACCCCAGCCACCGTCTCACCCTGAGGTCAGCGCACCCCAGTCACAATCTCGTTCTGAGGACATCACTTGCCAACCTTCACCTCCTGTGCCCCAGGTGGTTCAACTGTCATCATCCACATCACCACAAGAGGTCCACACCCTACCATCGGCACCCCATGAGGACAACACTGTCATTCCTACCATCAAGTTGCCTCCAGATCAGCCTCCTGGGGGAGCTACTATGGTGACCGGGTTGGCTTGGGACCTTGGTGTTTCCCCATCTGGTGGCCCGAGGACCTTGGCTGGCCACTAGACATACTGCCCCACTTCGCTGGGTGGTCTATGGACTCTGGCAGACCACCCGACAGACTGTTTCCCTTTGTCAGATGGTCCATGGACTGGGGTCGACCACCCAACCAACTCTTCTCCCCATGACTTCGCCTGGGACTGTGTGCTTGGGGGGGGGGGGGGGGTTTCTTGCCCACCACCCGCCCTGGGCAGGGGGTCTATCTGGTGTCCAACCCTTAAAGAGGAGGTACTGTCATGATCTGGACAGGGTCAGACCCTGTCCACACTTCATGTTTGCTTTTTGGACTTATTATCATTATTAACCATTATTAGTATTCTCATACCCTTGCTTTAAGTTATACTCTACCTCAGTGATCATCACTGTTTACCATGTCCTCATCCTTTGTATTGCTGCCATTATCCTGTCCTACTCATTATATTGTGTTTATTTTATGACAGTGCTCTCAGTTCATTTTCTGCTCCTCCACTTATTGGTCTCTGTGTTAATTGTTCACAGCTGCACCTCATCTCCTAATTATTGCCTGCCCTATATTTACTGCTCACGCCCTCTCTGTTCGGTGTTCTTGTCATTCATCGCCACTCTCCACACCACTGTTTACTCTTGTTTATTTTGTGTTCAGCAATAAATTATGTTAAATGATTGCCCTGCACATGAGTCCTTCTATCTACCCTGGAGGGCCGCTCATGACAAAATGCTTCTTTTACTATTGTTATGAGGCCAATTTATACCTAATATTAACTGCTAAACATTTTTTTTCAAGGCTTCAAATAGATTTTACAGCTTTATGCATATTTCTCCCAAAAAGTGCTCAAACTGTGCTTTTCATGACAGAAGTTGCAGACAAATGCCTTATCTCCACTAACCTCTAAGTCCTGGAACATCAGACAAGCCTTTAAACCTTAAAACAAAGCAATATCTAATAAAACTATTTTTACAATCTCATAAATATTTCCTCTAATCCCCATATCTCACGGCGTGGCAAAAGCTGAGGAACATTCATAAACCTTGTGCTTGTTGGGTTCCATGCAAGGTTGCCAAACAGTTTGCCAACAGTTTTTCTTGTTGCAAAAAAATTTTGAAAGCTCAAAAAAATAAATTTCTAGTGCATTTTTCCGCAAACAGTTGCAAAATAGTTGTAAGCATTTGCAAACGGCTATAACCTGTGTCGTGGAAGTTTTTTTGGTTCGCCTAGTAGTGAAAACTAGCAACTGTTTAAGACCCTTTATGGCCACATGTTATTTTATACATTTTTGTTTACATGTACGGGTATTTTCGCTTTATATGATGTAAAATTCTTTTTTATGTCTTGAAATTCTCTGAATTTTGAACAATGATGACGCAACATTCAATTTACATGTACTTACCTTTATATAAAGGTAAGTACATGCACAGTACTAAGTAAGTACAGGTTTTTACTTAGCACCCGATCGAGAGAAACGGATGTCATTTTCGGATTCAGCGGGGCAAAATTGTCTTAAATCAGTTGAAAAAATACAGACAACTTACAAAAAAAATATTTTTGTTACCCTGTGTCTTTTTTTTATTATATAAGGGTGATGAACACTTGTTGGAGGGGCCCCTGTGAATTTTTTGCCTAATAAAATCAAGAGGCTCTAGAATTGCATCTACTCAGAACTAATGTGGGTCAGTTAAATCTAATTAAACCTGTACCTTTCTCATCAGGCTGTGGATCATTCTCACCAATAAAACAGATGACAGCAGTGACGGCCAGATCTCGGGCGTACAGCTGTGGCGTCACACTGCCTCTAGCTTGTATCTGCACAGTGATATTCTGATTGGATGGAACACAGTTGGCGTCCGTCAGCTCCAGCACTGTGGTTACAGCGGGATTGTCAGCACTCACACACACCATCCTCCGGCCATTGTAGAGAGTCTGACAGAAGCAGGGGAGAAAGTCTAAATATGAATATAGCTATTTCAAAAATTATTAGCAAGCTGTTCTTAATCAACTTACTGTATATGAGACATACAATGCTAGAAGAATTCATAAATCCAACGGTCCAATCACCATTTCACAATATAAACAGAGGTGGAGGATAAACGTCTTCACCTTGTCAGGTTGCTGAATGAAGGTGGACAGGAAGGCAGCTAGCTCCAGCAGCTGACAGGAGCAGTTCCAGGAGTTTAGGTCCAGGTTGAGATCTGTCAGCCAACTGAGATAGGAGAAAGCTTCAACAGGAGCAGAACTCAGGCGGTTTCTGGAAAGGTCCAGAGACTTCAGGCTCACCAACCCACGGAAACTAAGACCAGAGAAGGAATACTTCAGGTGCTGCTAAAGCTTTTTTCAAATCACAGAAATGATTATTGCCTACCCGTGTCTGTCCAGATTATCAATCAGATTATCTGACAGATCCAGACTCTCCAGCTCTCTTAGGTCGTTCAGAGGGAAAGAACTAGAGTCCACACTGGTAAGCAGGTTTCCTTCCAGCTTCAGACTCCGGAGAGCCTTTGTGCCTTTAAACCAGCCAGCCTGAACCTGCACAGCAACATGCAATCACAATATTCTTTAAAAGCATGTAGTATAGATACGTATTATGTCCTGTGTTCATTGTAGAACACTTGCAGAATATCACATTATGGCGTCTTCTTCACTTAAACACTTATTTCATTTCATATCTTTTACTTAATAGATTGTTCCGCTCCATAGGAACCCACCATGTTGATGAGGTTATGCCCAAGAGTGAGGACCTCCAGCTGGGTTAGGTTGGTTAGAGCTCCACCCTGTAGAGACTCACTGGTGAGGAGGTTGTGGTCCAGCAGCAGGGAGTGAAGGAAGGGCAGGTTTCTGAAGGACCCCAAATCCAGCTCTGAGATGTGGTTATGACTTAGACCTGACAACAAAGAGCCACATTTAAAGTTTTACTCCACTGACCTCTAACCTCCGTGGATTAGAACTTTACTTAAGATGGTCAAGAGGAGCATGCAACCCAACCAATATAACATCCTGCATGTAGTATTTAAGAAGAAGAAGCTGCCAACTTTATTGTCATTCAGTCCATCACGTACAGTAGAAGGAAATTACATTTCTCCTGTCTACAATTAGAGGGGTCACTGCCATAAACAACTTTTCCTTCCCCCATTCTATCATGCTGACCACCAAGCTAGAAGTATCATTTTTATATGGTCACTGGTATGACCCGGCTGTGGCTTGAACCCAAGACCTTCTGGCTGTGGGGGAGATGCTCTACCACTAAGTTACCAATCCTGTAACATGCTTCACTTAGAATCTATAGAAGTACATC
This sequence comes from Pholidichthys leucotaenia, assembly GCA_020510985.1. NCBI lineage: Eukaryota > Metazoa > Chordata > Actinopteri > Cichliformes > Pholidichthyidae > Pholidichthys > Pholidichthys leucotaenia. Next base: position 296,396,642 of record CM035846.1, read on the forward strand.
TTTAGTAGTTGAAGGGCAGTCCCTGATGGCATACATGGTGTTTGTACAAAATTATACACCAGTTATTTCTGATAATTTGACTGGACAATAGAGATTATTGACTTTAGGAGGAAAACTCCCAGGCACAAAGTCACCATACTAAAAGGCCAGACCACCAAATGTGTACAATCGTACAAATATCTTGGGACGATTATTGATAGTAAATTAAACTTTGAAGTGAACTGTGAAAGGGTGTGCAAAAAGGGTCAGCAAAATTTGCATTGTTTGAGGAAACTTGTACGCTTCCAAATTGACCGAACCATAATGACAATGTTTTATCGGGCTTTTATTGAATCTGTTTTATCCTTTTCTTTAATGTCATGGTTTGGTCAGATAAAACTGAAACAGAGGAAATCCTTGGATGAGGTAGTTAGATGGTCCAGTCGTTTGCTTGGTGAGTCACAGCTGAGCCTGACATCCCTGTACACCAGACAAGTACAGAGGATGGCCGACTCGATTTTAAATGATGACTCCCACCCTTTGCACTGCAACTTTCAGCTTCTTCCCTCCAGACGGAGGTTTGCTGTCCCAAAAAGCAAAACCCAGCACTACAAAAACAGCTTTGTCCCTGCTGCTGTCAAAGAGTTGAACAAGCTATAAAAATTATATTGTACATATTTTATATTTACCTATTCTGTAAGATGTGTGCCTGTGTTTGTGTCTATGTTGAATGTAATTAGTGTCTTGTAAATATGGATGTCACCAGACTGCAAAACAAATCTACCTACGGGTACAAATAAAGTAACCTGAACCTGAACCTGAACCTGAGATTCCTGGAGTTACCACATGCCACAGTAATCGCATAACTTATCACCTTGATCACCAGTTTTCTGATAATCTTTAATTGCAGAAACATTTACAGCCTCTTATACTATGTGAGGATTTTCATGTGTTGTGTACCTTAATTTCCACACAAAGGAGATGTTTGTAAAGAAAGAAACTTTATAACCCAGAAATTTTACTGTTGTATAATACTAACAGTTAACTACGGTTAGCTTATTTTTAAAATAATAACCCTAAAGTTTAGATTAAAGTCTCACTGTATACAGTTTCTACTAAGTGAATCCTTCCACAGTATGTGGGACACTATGTGGTGTATGGGGTGGTGCCTATCTCCGTTTTACCGACCCTAGGCCACACAGCTACTGTGAGTAGTGAAAGCTACAGCGGGGGGTCAGTCCTCTGGCAGCTCTGTGCATTAACTTTCCTTTCCCCAATCTATTATGCTGAGCACCAAGCTAGAAGGTGGAAAGTACCATTTTTGTATGGTCTTTGGTATGACCTGGCTGGGATTTGAACCCACTGTGGGGCAACCCCCACAACAGACTGAGACAGACACAGCGCTCGGCTAGAGCAAATAACAGAACAGTGAAATGTGTGTATTAATGTCTACAGGCAGCCCCGCTCCGTCTGGCTTGTTCTGGCTCAGTATTGTGATATTAATGCCCCACTCATGCGTTGTGTTCATGCTTCCTGTTCTCACTGTGTCTCTCAAATGCAAATGCCATACCCACGGCTGTGAATGCCTTTCATGCATTGTCTGTAACTGGTATAAGTACCGCACATATTCTGTAACTCATTCTCTCTTTGACTGCTGCTGCCGACACACACATCTTGTGTCTCTTTGCTGGAGAGCCTGAGGACCCCGCTCCAGTCTGCTCACACTTGGGCTGGGGCGGAGTTCCTATGATGGCGGTGTGATTTAATAAACCTGCTTTAAACCTCTCATTGCTGCCTTTATTTTATCATCCGCCATATTGGTGACCCCGACGCTGAAAAAAACACGCTGCCGGCGAACGCAGCACCCGGCGGTGATGCTCCGACGACAAGCGAACGCAGCAGCTGCCTTCGGCTTCAGTGAACTCTCAGGACATCACCCACGACCGGGAAACCCGCAGCAAACTCCATGGTGGGATCTGCACGCCTAGATCGGCACATCCACGCTGGACCGGCCGCGCTCTCAGCTCCTCCCCACGAGAGCGCATGCACCTCGTCCCCTCTCCACGACGGCGACCTCCATGGCCGATGGAGAATGCAGCGCGTGGACCTGAACACACCATGGCCGAGCAAGTGACAAAGATCGTCTCCTCCCTCTCACCACTCCAACGCATCTGCACAAGCGTGAAGGACAAAGATCGTCTACTTCCCTTCAGCGCTCCAACACATCGAACAGGGATGATTATGCTCCCTGACCCTGTCTCCTCTCCAGCTGGCCCAACAACACACGGAGCCCCGGCACACGCACCGGGGAGTTACGAGGACGGCGCACCACGCACGGGATGCATACGGCTCTACAGACCCCCATCCTCCTTCGCCGCTGCACACAGAGCTTTCAGGGCGGCTCCCACACCTGAAGCACACACGCAGCATGCACGAAGGATTTGCTAATGGTCTCAGCCACGGCACACAACGGGAATTCAGCGGTTTGCGGTTCCCGAGAGCTTTAAGGTTGTGCCCGCACCTAAAGTCAACACGCCAGTCCCTTTGCCTTTGTTATTTTCTTACAGCCTCCCCTGCTTTTCTTCACGGCCACTATTAATCCTTGCAGGACTTAATCGCGGGAGGAGTCAGTGACTAATTTTTCTTCTTGTGGACCTCTGCACGTTCAACGGGACAGCCCTTCGACATCGCGGACCCACAAGCAATTTTTGCGCGGCTCAGACGATTTCACCGTCTCCTGCCGGCACTTACTGCCCCCCACCCCTCTCCACCTCCACCTGCACAGAGCTTTCCCTGCTCGCTGCCAAAGCTGCACTATCGAGGCCTCGGCCCCCTGCCGAGCCCTCTGGGGGGGAGCATGTGGGGCAACCCCCACAACAGACTGAGACAGACACAGCGCTTGGCTAGAGCAAATAACAGAACAGTGAAATGTGTGTATTAATGTCTACAGGCAGCCCCGCTCCGTCTGGCTTGTTCCGGCTCAGTATTGTGATATTAATGCCCCACTCATGCGTTATGTTCATGCTTCCTGCTCTCACTGTGTCTCTCAAATGCAAATGCCATACCCACGGCTGTGAATACCTTTCATGCATTGTCTGTAACTGGTATAAGTACCGCACATATTCTGTAACTCATTCTCTCTTTGACTGCTGCTGCCGACACACACATCTTGTGTCTCTTTGCTGGAGAGCCTGAGGACCCCGCTCCAGTCTGCTCACACTTGGGCTGGGGCGGAGTTCCTATGATGGCGGTGTGATTTAATAAACCTGCTTTAAACCTCTCATCGCTGCCTTTATTTTATCATCAGCCATACCCACACCATATCGTGATGTAGTGAGTGTGGTGTGTGTGTGTGTGTGTGTCTGTGTGTGTGTGTGTGTGTGTGTGTGTGCTCCTGTACCCGCCCCTGGTGTGACGTCAGGCGGGCACAGCCCTTGTATATAAATAGTTCTGTTCTCATAATAAAGGTGTGGTTGGTTGGTGTTGATTGTTCCTGAAAACAAGACTCCTATCCTTATTTCTCATACACAACACCACCTCTATCTATCCATCGATCTCATTTATTTTCTATTATTAGAGTGTGCTGCCAGTTTATTAGGTAGTTAGAAATTATGCTGTTTCCGGCCACTTTGCTGGATTGTTCTTCCACATACCTGCTGGTAGACGGTAGAAACACTTTTCAAGATCACAGATTTCAAGTTTTTGATCATATCTGGTCTAACCTGGCGGTGGAAGTTCGTCGTAATATTGATATGACATATTGTTTCTATGGTACCGGTGCCTGTTGTTTATACCGCAAAATGGCGCCTGGTGAAACATTACTCACGAAGTACTTGGACATGTAGACAGCCCGATATTAAATAAACAAACAAATTATCCGATGTTCATTATTTCTTGAAAATAATAATTTGTGGAACTGTTGTATGGAAACAATACTACACTAGAGATCATGCAGTATCATGAATACTGCACCACCATGATGTTTTCGTTCCTACGCTTCATGTCTTACGACCAAATCATGACAATATTATACACACATGCTGTCTCGCTTGCTGTAATATTGCCTAAATAAAGAGCTACTGTGTATTTGTGCCAACCTATAACTGTAATGTTGTTCAAGTCAGACAGCGAGGCAGGCTGGACAGAAGCGATGGAGCCCTCTGTTAGCAGCAGAGCCTGGGTTGAATCTGGAGCATCTGGTCACACAAACAGTACAAAACACATCAGTATTACTAATTAGGGCCCAAAGAATCATATACACACCACAAATTTTATGCTTCTCTTTGTAACTTCTCTTCAAAAAGCCCTGTTTTTAGTGACACTTGTGGCCAATAAGTGAACTGCAGCCCATTCTCAATTCACATAAGTGATTCAGACAGATACTTTCGCTGGGAATCAGACCTGTAGTCTGTCTCAGAAATGGATGAAGTAAGGTTCTTCTAAATAGACTTTGGAGAACCAAATTGGTTTCTGGTAGTTTTGGTATGAACAAAGGGAAACGATTGTCAGAGTTCTTGTGGTGGGAACATGTCTTCACCTAATGCACTATATGGACAAAAGTATTGGGCCACAGCACATGAATTTTATGTCATCCTATTCTAATTCCAAAGGCATTTCTGTGAAATTGGTCCCCCACTTTGCAGTTATACACCTTCTACTTGTCTGGGAAGGCTTTCTATAAGATTTTGGAGTGTGTCTGCACAAATTTTTGCCCATTCATAGAGAACAGCATTTGCTAGATTTGTTAGAGAGTGCCTGGCTACAATCTCAGTTCCATGTTCATCTCGAAGACATTGGATGGGGTTGAGGTCAGAACTCTGTGTGGACAGTTAAAGGCCAAATGTCACGTAACAGGGTACTTTAAATATCTTGAAACTAGATATAAAAGGGAACCGATCCGTTCGGGTCTTGGTGCATATGCTTCAGTAACAACGGAATATTCGTTAATTTAAAACTGCCGCGCTTGGCCTGACACGGCCCCTGGAATCGCCTGGGGAAGAAGGCGGAAGTGACGAAATCGATTGTACCCGAGTTTGATGCTTGGGGTATTTCAATTGATTGTTTATATGGAGACTGGAAGGTTGAAGCGAGCAACAAGAAAGAAAAAATTGGATATTTCACCCATACCTTAAAACGGGACTATCAGGGACAGCTGGGTAATAAGGGACACTTCTCTGGGAAATGTTTTCATACCTGTCAAGTGAGACGTTTTCGCCGTACTTCAACACCGTAAAAAGCGGCTATAAGGGACGGCGGAGCAACAAGGGACACCTCTCTGGGAAATGCCCCAAATGCAACTCGTGTTGTTATTGTCAAATATTTTAAGGATTCATGGATATTTGACAATAACATCATCCCAGGTGCACAACCGAGAGGTTTCGTAGGTCCTTCCTACCAACGGCTGTCAGACTGTACAACCTAAGCAGGGCTGCTCGCAGAGATAGCAAAAAGACGTAACAAACTAATAGTTTTTTGAATGCAAAAGATGCAATAGACTTACACAATGGTCCTCTCCGGCATACAACTAGGAACATACCGGTCGCTATGGAAGGGTGAGAAATATGTAGGGCACATAATCATACCATGTAGGATAACTAAATAGACGGTTATGCTGTTTCATCCCACCTAGCAACAATGCTCTGCACTGTGTGTGTTTATATATTTACATATTTATTCCATCTAGCTACAATGCTCCGCACTGGGTGTGTTTATATTTATATATCTATATATTTATTCCATCTAGCTACAATGCTCCGCACTGTGTTTTTATATATCTACATATTATTCCATCTAGCTACATTGCTCCGCACTGTGTGTGTTTATATACTTGCATATTTATTCCACCTAGCTGCAATGCTCCGTACTGTGGGTGTTTATATATTTACATATTTATTCCATCTAGCTACAATGCTCTGCACTGTGTGTTCATATATTCATATATTTATTCCATCCAGCTACAATGCTCTGCACTGTGTGTCTGTGTGTGTGTGTGTGTGTATATATATATTTTATAGTAATATGTACATATGTATATTAGCTGCTCTTGCTTGCTTGTTTTTTTTTTTTTTTGCCTTCTGATTGTTGCTCTGAGTGTTGCTATCCCTGTGCTGTTGCAATCCTGGAATTTCCCCGTTGTGGGACTAATAAAGGCTTATCTTATCTTATCTTATCTTAACAACACAACTCAGCGTCCGGCGCAAAATAAAAAAAAAAAGCAGAATTCTGTATTTGTAAAGCGATCTCTCTCTGTTCCGCAACCGCTGCACAGGTGAAAGTGTTAAACCATTGTCCTAATGACTTCTCATTATAGTGAGAATAGCTCCCGCTGAGCGATCTGCCCGCCCCGACAATCAGACTAATGATTGACTCCACACTTCTAACAGCAGTGAGAATAGCTCCCGCTGAGCGATCTGCCCGCCGCGGCCATCAGACTGATTGAGTCCACACTTCTCATTGTAGTGATAATAGCTCCCGCTGAGCCATCTGCCCGCACCAGCTGTGGGGGATCACACACAGGACGTGCTCCTCAACACACTCAATTTTTTTTCCCGTATATTTTTCTTTTGGGCGTACAGAAATGGCAATACGCCCGTTTTTGCTAAAATTGCATTTTCCCCGTATTTTCCTTAAAATATTTGACAATAACAACACGAACTACATTTAAAACATTTCCCAGAAAAGTGTCCCCCACCACTCCGCCGTCCCCCACAGCCGTGCTTGGCACCAAAATACGGCGAAAACGTCTCACTTGACAGGTATGCGCCTCCATTTTCATATTGATCTGGTCAATTTCTTGACAGCAGCGGCTCTCCTCCACTGTAATAATAATGGCTTCCGAAAAATCAATATTTATGGGGCGCCCTCGACAGACCCCCTTCGGCTTCGCAATTCTGGAGGCGATTAATGTCCAGTTCAATGACATTTTCCACTGGTTCTGCTCTCAAGGTCATCGTGGAACTTTGTTCATCAGACAAGCATCTGATTCCGGTCTTGGACGGCTCGAGACCTGTAAGGGTTCTATGCTCTGTCACTGTCTGAACCACTGACAAAAAAAAGACAAAACTAAACTAATTTGTTCACAATCGCTGTCACTTTCCGTCATGATTGTCCAATGTTGATAAGTGTGAATGTGGATAGGCAGGGCAGCCAGGGTACAACTGGTGATGTCAAAAACATGGGCGTGGTCTGGACTGGCTGTCACAAGCCAGCAAGCAAGGTGGGGCCTTCACCTGGTGTATTTTGTGCAATTAGGTGGGTGATATGGTCTCCGGTATGAATATTTGGTTTAAGCTATGTGTATTTTATCTAAATTCGTTGTCATTTAGAAAAAAAAATTACGTGACATTTGGCCTTTAAGTTCTTTGACACCAAACTCATCCAGCTATACTATTATGGACCGTGCTTTGTGCACTGCGGTACAGTCATGCTGGAGCAAAAGAAAGACTTCCCCAGACTGTTCTCACAAAGATGGAAGCATAGAATTGTTTGAAATCTCTTGGTAAACTGAAGCACTAAGATTTGGAACTGAATGAAATACCTAAATTGAAAGCGGTGCGGCCAGTTTTGCCCATGTAGTAATTCCTTATTTAATTCCATCATAGTGGAACTGCTGTTTTCAGGGGTAAATCAGTCAGGAATAGTGTGTATTTTACCAATAATGTTAGCCAGTCTGTGACAGATAAGGACATCCTCCGAACAAACCACACAGGAAGCAGGGCACGATGGGCTATTGGACGCATGCTGGGCTCTGATTACTGGCAGCAGCAGCAGCAGCAAGATATCTGCAGAAATAATAAAAATCACATAGACTTTCACAGTCTGACCAACTTTATCATGGAAACCCATCAGGTTCAGTACTTACGGGTCATGTTGTGTTACAGTGGAGACAACATGGTGATGAGGTGACATCCCTTCCAGGGGGCTGTAACCTGATACAGCTTCACGCTTGATGCCATCATCATCTGTTTGGCCTGGAGAAAAAGCAAAAATACATAAATGTGAAAATACACCAATCACCTCTTGTCACGAATCAGTTGTGCACATTGAATGTTTTATCACTTTCAATTGGAACTAATATCTATCAAAAATGAATGAAGTGCCATCACAATCACCATTGCCTGTACTTGGCTGAGTTACTAAGGAAACAAACAGCTCTCAATGCATTGGTAAGTGTGTTATCATGGAGGGGGCAGATACCCCCAGAGGATGCTGACTGATTCACAACAGCCAGACATCGTATAATAATGAGGCCTATCATGTTTCTGCTGAAGCGCTTTTGCTAACACACTGTCCTCTAAATCCTCTTTGATGGATAACTGCGTGATCCCCAATATCTATAAACTAGAAAAGCACTCAGAGAGCGCATACCTCTGCCAAGGCTCCTTACATCCCTCATGGATCACCTCCAAAATGTAATGGGTTTGTGTGTAGGCCTCGAGCCACTTCTGGTGAAAATTGCATCAAAGTCTATTAGTTTTGGAGTATGGTTGCTAACACACTGTGAGAAGATAAGAGCTTTGGCTGAGGTACGCATTCTCAGATCATTACCAAAATAGAACGGCTTCCTCTGTAGCCCAAGAACCACCTCTGGTGAAAATTTGATCGAAATCCATCCAGTAATTTTGGAGTGTTATTGCTAACACTCTGTGAGAAGATAACAGCCTTGGTGGAGGTATGCATTCTCAGATTACTGGCAAAATGTAATAGGTTTGTCTGTAGCCCAAGAACTATCTCTGGTGAAAATTTCAACCAAATCCATCTGGTAGCTTTTGTGTAAGCCTGCTGCACAAATACAAACAAAGCCCTTGGTGGAGGTATACACTTTTGGATCATCACCAAAGTCTAATCATCTGTTCCCTGTGCCATTACACACCTTTCCTGAAAATTCCATCAAAATCCAATCATAACTTTTTGAGTTATGTTGCTAACAGACAGACAGACCTGCTATGTATGGAAACACCTTGGGTAAAGGATGAGGCAAGATGGCTGGACGAACACAGCTTTATTGAACGATGGAACAGCAGACACATGATAGGCACCAGGCAGAGGGCACCAGTCAAAGAGGCCGCAAAATAGATGCCCTCTGGTATTTACAGGGCGGTGCAGTGGCGGAACAGGAAGTGCCCGCCACTACACCGCACTTCACAATAAAGGCGCTGAATCACACTACATTTCCTCTCCCCCTTAGAAAAGTCCAAAACCACACACACAATTAACCCCTCCCCCCCAATTTAGGACCCGAATCACGCTCTAACGTAACGAAGCTAATGTATCTAAACAGCCTAACACAATCACACAACAAAACCTAAAATAGGGCTGACGGGTGGACTACCGTACAGCCCACACAGCATGGTAGATTATTCTGCCACCTGATAAACTAAAGAAAAAGTCCATTATCAAACTAAAAGCACTGCCATGTTCCTAAACTAAACAATAATACATAAAGCAATCCCATTTTACTCCATACATATACATAAGAACAACAAAACTATTAACATATACAGTAATTTTACAGCGCAGTTCCTTGGGCAGGAGGAGTAGAACCGATATGTGGGGGCCCAGGGCAGCCCCTCAGCAAGCGCGCCTCTGGAAGCAGCAGGCCCTCGGGACGATGGCTGATCTTCTGGATGAAAGAGCTTCTCTTCCTCACCACCGACTCCCACTCTCATCCAGCCCCGTCACCTGAAGCCTCTTCCCGGACACGCTGAAGCTGATTGGTGTGCCTCGCCGAGCCATCGGACAACTGGAAGTATGCTGCGCCCAGTTTAGCCACGATGCACAGACACTCGTGATGTTTTGCTGGGTGTCGTCTGGCCCATCTTCGCGGTTGATGTTCCTCTCCTCAAACCCGAACCAAGTCCATAACCCATAGAGGGGCTCGGCTCGGCCTGACATGGTGCTGCTGAGCACATGGTTTTCCCGTGTTCGTTGGTCTGGCCCCAAACTCTTCCAAAGCTGTTGTAGCAGTCACCATTGTAGCTGAAGACCCTCCATCCCTCTGCAGCCAAGCTCCAGAGGAATCTGGGGCTAGCACATCAATGTCACTCACCAGCACAGGTGCCTCGCCACCATGCTTGGTACCCCCCTCTACCATTTCCCAAGCACTGGCACTGAGACCCTCCTGCACCGAATCTGAGTGAGACTGGTCCTGCTTGACCTCCGCAGTGTCTGTTAGCTCTTCATCCCACACAACATCCTCATCGACCACCGGACCCAGAGGGTTCCACTGGCCACACCCCAACCCTTCTTCCCCAGCGTCATCTTTAATGGCGAAACCCAGTCTGTAGAATAAGTCACAGCCCATTATGTTGTCGCCTTGGGCCGTCACGTGGAACGTGAAAATCAACCATCGCCACAGACTTGTACCAAACTGTTAACTCCAAAGTCCCAATCGTGCACAGCCTGTCACCTCCATAACCATAAAGTGGCGCTGGGTTGCCTCTTACCCTGTAGTGGGGGAAAAACTTCCTCAACGTGGCCCAATTCAGCAACGACCCCTCCGACCCCATGTCGAGTAGCAATGGCACCTCCATGCCATCCAGTTCCACAGTGTAGAATGTGCACCCTTGGTACTAGGGAACACCGTATGGATGGTTGTTGAGGATGGGTGGAGTGATTTATTCCGTGGGCTCTCTGGCTCAGATACATGGCACACTGTAGCGTAATGGTTCAAACGTCCACAACTGCTACAACATTTCCCTCTAGCCGGGCAGTCCTTAGCCTTGTTGCGGTGCGCCGCGGACCCACAACCCTTGTAAAAGGGTTTCCCTGGGGCAGACCTTCAGCTGGCAGCATTGGTTTCTGTAGTGTCATCATCCAAGCTATCCTCACTATCCGAGTCTGCAACATTTGCCGCGTTAGGAGGTGCCGGCAGCTGTTATGACTGGTGCCAGTTTAGCTCCGAAGCTAGCTTATCTGCGGCCTCCAGCTGGAGAGCTAGCTCAACAGCCCTGGCTAACATTAAGTCATTCGGCGCTGTAAGTAGCCTAGCCTGCAATGCGGTGCTACATGTGTGCTCCCCAAGCTGGTCACGTACCAATTCATCTTCCAGCGGCCCAAAGCGACACTCGCTAGCTAACTGCCTTAAGTCAGCAACAAACTGATGAATAGGCTCACCCACTCGTTGATGTCACTGCCAAAAGCGAATCCTCCAGACAGTCATGCTATCCGGGGTGTGAAAGTGGTTTCTAGCAGCTCAATGATGTCTTCAAAAGAGTCCAAAACTCCGAGTGTGCACAGGACACGCTGGCCCTCAATACCCAGGTTGTGAACAAGTAGCGCACGTGCTCTTAACTTGTCAAGCTTACCCGGGTTGAGTGTGGTGATGTAGGTCTGGAAAGCCTCAAACCATCTTAGCCAAGGCACTGGCGGCTCACCCGGGAGCTCGAGGAAGGGGTGAAGTGGTGTGATACGTGCCTCGTTGAGTTTATCCTTGATCGTCAAATGCTATGTATGGAAATACCTTGGGTAAAGGATGAGGCAAGATGGCTGGACAAACACAGCTTTATTGAACAATGGAACAGCAGACACACGGTAGGCACAAGGCAGAGGGCACCAGTTAAAGAGGCCATAATATAGATGCCCTCTGGTATTTATAGGGCGGTACAGTGGCGGAAAAGGAAGTGCCCGCCACTACACCGCACTTCAGAACAAAGGTGCTGAATCACAACACTACAAAACCAACAAACCTGCACGGTGGCGCAGTGGTTTAGCACTGTGGCAGCACAGTTTTACCCTCGGCCGGGGGACCGCGGGGATCATGAGATCGTGGGTTCGATCCCAGCCCCCGACCAACAGTGAGCTGTGTGGAGTTTGCATGTTCTCCTCGTGTTGCGCGGGTTTACTCCGGGATTTCTCCGGTTTCCTCCCGCACACCAAAAAACATGTAGGTTTAGGGCGCTCGCGCACGCAGCGACCAGCAGCCGGTGGCTTGTCACCAGACTGCAAACCAAGTCTACCTACGGGTACAAATAAGTAACAAAAAAAAACAAAAAAAACCCCAACCAACACCACTAAAAACATTACCTCCTCCTTTAGTGGACGTAATAATTTTAAGAACTAGTCTTCCATTAGAGAAATTAGTAAGATTGTCAAAGGACAGCATTTGATATCTTAAGAGTAAATCACAAAGATAGTGCTCTCATGGCTTCTTGTCTAGCACTTTTAAAGCCTTATTATATAGCAATCTGGCTGCATTTTGTGCAGTTTTGTTTGCCTGAGACCAGGATGATATGCAATATAAAATACTATATGTTAAAATCATAGCATTAAGGCAAATCTTAGAGGCTTCTTTGCTAAGAGAATTTCTAATGTATCTAAAATTATGTCATACCTGTGTCTGTCATAGCAATATTGATCATGTGTAGTTCTATCTGTTACTATTTGCACCTACACTACCGCATTGAACTTGGCACTACGAGTATTGCTGCTCTACCTTCTGTATATAAGATTGCTGGGTCCCAACGATCATCGCTGATCTTTATTTGCACTATAGGAGGTCCTGGGTCTATTCTATGTCACCATATGCATTTGCACTACAGGTAGCATACTGTACATAGGACAGCTGTTGTTGTATATTTCCTTCCATATATTCCCTTTCTCTCTTTTTTTTGTATTGTGCATAAATACTAAAGAAAGAGAGAAACACCATTTTCAGTTCTCCTGTATGTCCTGTACGTATAGTAGTATTGACAAATAAAACCATTGAATCTTGAAATCTTGAATCCTGAAAAATTAGCAATATTGTGCTTTAACAGTATGGCACAACCTTTTTATGTGTTTCTTAAACGTCAGTGCAGAATCAAGGAGAAGACCAAGATATTTATACTCCTCTACATTTTTTTATGGCTGTACAACCTACATAAATATTAGGGATATTTCCTTTTGGACCTTTAAAAGAACATGCTCACCATTTTCTCTGTGTTTAGTGAAAGGCAAGCCAGATCAAGCCACTCTGATACCTTTGACACTGTTGATGGTTCCAAGGTTCCAAGGTTGTCATAGCCAGGAGCGGCACTGGGGTTAAGCTCCCAGTGCTCATAAAATGCTCCTTACGGCGTGCGTCTCAAAAAGCCTCTGACAACTAAGTCCAACTCCTAGCCTGCCCGTGTGTTTAGTCTCTAAGCCCGGCGGAACTGCTTTTACTAATAGGAGAAGGGGCTGAGGGCGGATCTCTGGCGCCTTAAAAACCAGATTGCTTCGGGTAGATGGTGGCCTCGTCAACCTGGGAAGGTAGCACCAACTAGGGGAAGGTAAACCCTGAATTCAAAACCTCCGCTGCCTTGCGGCACACCTGGTCAAGGGAGAAAAGGGCTTCGGGAGTCAACCCTGAGGAAAAATCCGGAGTCGGAGCCCCTAAGGCAGTTTCTCTGGTTGTGCTCAACATCGTTCTGGCAGCTCCTGCGACGCCGCTGGTGCCAAACTATAGCAGCCCTGCTGTTCCTTTGGATTCATCAGTGACGTGGAGAGGGGGGACATGCTGCATGGGTAACATCTTGTCCTCCATATCTTCCTGCCCAGGCTTGAATCCTACCAACGCCCAACGCTGGAAGGTAGAACACCAGTGCGCATCAGCCTGTTCAGCCACAGGCGGTGCTGTTCCAGCAGAGTAGACGTTTAGGATTCTCTTCCATGGTCATCATAGACTGACGGAGGCCGACGTTGATGTTAATTTTGCAGCGACCATGTCAACGTCTTTTCCATAAAAAAAGATAACTGTGTCATCAGCATACATCAAAATATTCACATCATCACATGCAGAGGGGAGGTCATTAATATAAATACTGAAGAGAAGTGGTCCTAAGATGGAACCTTGAGGTACTCCAGGGTGCAGGTTCTTATGGATGAGGTTTTTCCCATGATCCTTACACAATGGGAGCGACCAGCAAGGTAAGACTGAAACCACTGAATGACATCATGAGATAACTTGAAGTTTGATATTTTAAAATAGAGGACAGAGTGGTTGACCATGTCAAAATGCCTTATGGAGATCTAGAAAAACAGCCTCAATCACCTCTTCCCTATCAAAGCTAGCATTAGCAATCTCAAGAAAATAGCAGCGTGCTGTTTCGGTAGAATGTTGTGCTCTAAAACCAAACTGCATTGGATGTAATAGATTTTCATTATTAAGATGTTGTGGGTGACCCCCACAGGCCTTTGAGGTCGAAGCAGAGCCGCTCAGCTGGAGCAATTAGCAGAACAGTGAGATGTATGGACTGATAATCAATAGGCAGCCTCTCCTTCCTGCAATAATCTGCTATTGTTATGTGGCGACTCTCATGTAAATGTCCCATGCATTCCTGCTGTACTGTGATGCAAATGTGCCATGCACGCAATGTCTAGCTGGAGTATATAAGATGAACTGAATATTGCTTGCTCTGGCTCTGACTACTGCTCTTTTGATCACACACATTGCCTGTTTGCTGACTTGAGACTGAGGGCTCGCTCCAGCGCGCTTACACAGCGCTGGAGTGAGTCCTATGATGGAGGATGAATAAAACACCCTTTTAAACTTCAGTTTGCCGTGCCTGCATTATTCCGTGCCTCCACATCCGGGTTCTACTTATATTCATCGCCACACTGGTGACCCCGAATACAGAACACGCTGACGACGAACGAACGCAGCTCTCCCGGCCGGTTGACTCCGACGACAAGCGAACGCAGCAGCCCTGACGCAAATGGACTGCCCTCCCTTCTGCCACACGGGAGACCTCGATGCAGAACCGACACCAGGTGAACTCCCTCGGAGATCATCCACGACCGGGAAAGCTGCAAGAAGCGTCATGGTGCGACCCTTGCCTGAGATCTGGACATCCACGCTGGGACCGGCCACGCTCACCGCTCCTCCGCATCCACACAAGCGCGCACGCACCTCATCCTCTCTCCACGACGGCGACCTCCAGGGCCGACGGAGAACGCAGCGCGTGGACCAGAACGCACCATGACCCGGCACGAGCGAACGACAGCAACAGCCCGAACAGGGAGGACCATCGGTGCTGACGACGCTGATCTCCAGCAAGCTCCCTGACCCTGACTCGCCTCGACAGCGGACCTGCCATGCACCGAACCCCCGCACGCACACCGGGGGGTTACGAGGACAGTGCACCACGCACGGGACAATACCAGCTCCACACAGACCGCCATCGTCCTCCGCCGCTGCACACGCCTGAGAAACACGGCCGACAGCCATCCTCGGAACCTTCAGGGCTGCTCACACACCTGAAGCACACACGCAGCCCGCACACAGATTTTGTATGGGTCTCAGCCACGGCGCACAATGGGAATTCAGCCGTCTGCTGTCCCCAAGGGCTTTAGGGCTGCGCCCGCACCTAAAGCCAGCCCGCCAAGTCCCTCAGCTTTTGTTTTTTCTCACAGCCACTACGCAGCCTCGTAGAACTGAGCCGCGAGACGAGTCAGAGACAAATTTTTCTTCTCACAGCCACTGTGGATCTCTGCCACGTTCAACGGGACAGCCCCTCAACACCGTGGATCCACATGCAATTTTTGCGCGGCCCAGACAACTTCACCGTCCCGAGCCGGCACTTGCTACCCCCACCCTCCTCCCTCCCCCTCCTCCGGCACCGAACTTTTCCCGCAGCTCGCTCCCAAAGCCGGACGATCGACGCCTCAGCCCCCAGCTGAGCCCTCTGGGGGGGGTGACCCCCACAGCCTTCGGGTCAAGCAGAGCGCTCAGCTGGAGCAATTAGCAGAACAGTGAGATGTATGGACTGATATCAATAGGCAGCCTCTCCTTCGTGCCAGTAATCCTGCTACTGTTATGTGTGACTCTCATGTAAATGTCCCATGCATTCCTGCTGTACTGTGATGCTAATGTGCCATGCATGCATTGTCTAGCTGGGTATATAAGTGAACTGAATATCGCTTGCTCTGGCTCTGACTACTGCTCTTTTGATCACACGCATTGCCTGTTTGCTGACTTGAGACTGAGGGCTCGCTCCAGCGCGCTTACACAGCGCTGGAGTGAGTCCTGTGATGAAGGATGACTAAAACACCCTTTTAAACTTCAGTTCGTCGTGCCTGCACTTACTCCGTGCCTCCACATCCGGGTTCTCTTATATCATCCGCCACAATGTAACATTAGTTGTTGAGCAACAACTTTTTCAACAATCTTTGAAATTGCAGGAAATATGCTAATTGGTCTATTGTGGGACCTTGGAGGAGTCAGATTATTTAGCATCTCAGACAGAGACAGTGAATAAGCATGGGAGAACAATGCCCAGGGAGTTCCTGGGGATATAGCAGGAAGGAGTCAGAGACCTAGGGGGGTGAAGGCAGTGTAATGTAAATGTCATGCTGTGTGATGAGAAAATGCCATATAAATGTGTGAAGAGAGAGTTGAGAAAAGAGGAGAGATCGTGCTGAATTCAGTCTTTTCTGTGCCTGCGAGATGTGAGTGTGTAATAAATCTGTCTGTCCATAAACCTGCCTCTTTATTCACACACTCCACACTCGTGACCCTAGACGTATTATGGAACATGAGGCAAGAACCCCGGAGCCGGCCTGGACGGGAAGCCCCAGCGACACAGCAGCCATTCCACAGACAGCCCAGACTGGAACCCCCAGCAACGCTTGCGCGGTTTCAGTCAAGCTACCGGACTTTTGGCAGCACAACCCGTGCTCTTGGTTCCACCACACCGAGGCCCAGTTCGCCCTCCGGGGAGTAATGGCAGACGACACCAAGTTCTACCATATGGTAGCAGCGCTGACGCTCGCACAGCCCAGCAGGTAGCAAGCTTGCTCGATCAGCCTCCAGCCACAACAAATACGCAGGCTCTCAAGGCTGCGCTGACCTGGCGCTACATGCTCTCGGAATGTGAGAGAGTGGAGAGGGCCTCCTGAGGCGGACCGAGTTAGGAGATGGTTCGGCTGTCGACCTGATGGAGAAGATGCTGGTGTTAATGGGCACGGATGACGGGCACTTTCAGTTTGCCCACCTTTTCCTCCGGAACCTTCAACAGAGGCGAGAGCGGTTCTGGTCAATTCGCCGTTGCTGGCCGCGTGTGACTACCGTGCGCTAGCCCAGGAGGCAGACCAGATCATCCTCACCACCAGGGCGATCACAGTCAACGCGGCGGCGGCGGAGCCCAGCGAGACGACCAGAGGAGGCGAGGAGCCACCGACGGTAGCGGCAGCGGGGGCCAAGGAGTGCCAGAGAGACATTGCCCTGCTTTTACCACCGCCGCTTCGGAGAGAACGTACGCAGATGTGCGCCACCGTGCCGGTTCAAAGCGCTCGGGAAACGCAAAGGCCGGCAGTCGGGTAGCAGCTGCGACCGCCGGTGAAGACAACAAGCTGCTCTACGTGACGGACTCGCGCTCAGGGAGACACTTCCTTGTCGACACCGGAGCCCAGAAGAGCATCATCCTGCCGTCCTACGCTGACCGGCTGGCAGGACCTAGCGGGCCCCGGACTTGTGGCAGTAAACGGTCTTGGAGATTAAGACGTTCGGTGAGAGAACGCTGGCCTTACTCTACATGGCGCCTGGTACGAGTGGACTTTTGTCATAGCAGCACTGAGTTTCCCGATTCTGGGAGTTGATTTTCTGTGAGCGCATGGTTTACTTGTGGATGTTGCTAACAGGCGTCTGGTTAATGCACTGTCCTTGATTCTCTCCCTGTATAGCTCGAGGGACCCGGCCAACAGCACAAGCAACGTCACAGCTCCAGGCGGTATAAGTTCCACGCACTGCTCACTCAGTTCCCAGCACTCATGGTCCGACGTTTTCGGCGGCCATTGCTAAACACGGGGGTGGAGCACTTTATTATCACCACCGGGCCGCCCGTTTTCACAAGACCTCCGCGCTTGGACACAGCTAAACTGGCCATAGTGCGCGAGGAGTTCGCCAACCTGGAAAGGTTGGGCATCATCAGGCGATCGAACAGCCCATGGGCATTCCTGCTACATATGGTCCCTAAGGCCGAGGAGTCATGGCGACTGTGCGGTGATTTCCGCAGGTTGAACAACGCCACAGCACACGACCGCTACCCGATTCCCCACATACAGGATTTTTCTGTTCACTTTGCCGGAGCACGCATTTTTTCCAAAATAGACCTGGTCCGCGGTTACCACCAGGTCCCAGTGTGCGCGGGGGACGTACCTAAAACAGCGGTAATAACACTCCGTTTGGCTTATTCGAGTTCCTGTGCATGCCATTCGGGTTAAAAGGAGCGGCACAGACGTTCCAGCGCATGATGGATGCAGTGCTGCGCGATCTCCCGTTTGTGTTCGTCTACGTGGACAATATCCTGGTAGCCAGTGTGTCCAAAGATGAACACGTAACCCACCTCAGGACGGTTTTCCGGAGGTTGGAGGAGCACGGGTTAATAATCAACCCGGCGAAATGCCAGTTCGGCGTGACGGGAATTGATTTTTTGGGGCACCGCGTCTCTCCAGAAGGAGCGATCCCGTTGCCCGACAAAGTGCACGCCGTGGCGAACTTTCCCCGGCCTCAGACGGTCAGAGTGCTACAAGAGTTTTGGGGGATGGTGAACTTTTATAACCGTTTCCTTCCCCACGCGGCGCAGCTCATGCAACCATTGTACACCGCGCTCAAGAGACAGAAACCCGTGGATGGGGTCGAATGGACTCCGGAGCGAGAGCGGGCGTTCTCTGAGGTTAAAGCAGCCCTAGCAAACGCCCCACTGCTGGCGCATCCGGACCCAGCGGCCCGGATAGCGCTCACCACCGACACTTCAGACATGGCCATAGGGGCCGTCGTGGAGCAGCGCATCCCCAGGGCTTGGCAGCCGCTCGCCTTTTTCAGCAGGACTTTGCGTGATAGTGAATGTAAATACAGCAAGTTCGACAGAGACTTGCTGGCTCTCCACCTGGCCATACGCCACTTCCAGTTCTGGCTGGAAGGGCGCAGCTTCACTGCGTTCATGGACCACAAGCCGCTAACGTTCGCGATGGCCAAGGTTTCAGAACCGTGGTCGGGCCGGCAGCAGAGACAGCTGGCCGCGATCTCAGAGTTTACTACCGATATTCAGCATGTGTCGGGTAAACTGAATGTGGTGGCGGACTGCCTCTCGCGCGCCGTGGTGGCCCCTGTCTACGTGGGGATAGATTACGCAGCCATGGCCGCGGAGCAGATTAGCGATGCGGACGTGCGTGTGCTTCAGTCTGGACCAACAGGGTTAAGGCTGGAGAGCAGGGTGCTGCAAGATGGCATGCCCCCCCCAATCTGCGATGTCTCCACGGGACGCCCGTGTCCGGTGGTCCCAGTCGTGTGGCGCCGCCGCGTGTTTGAGTCGGTTCACACTATGGCGCACCCAGGAGTGCGCGCGTCGGTCAAAATGGTGGGAGAGAAGTTCGTGTGGCCAAGCCTGCACAAACAAGTAAAAGAGTGGGCTGCGGCCTGCATGGCATGCCAACGAGCCAAGGTACACAGACACACGAAGGCTCCCTTGGAGCCGTTTCGGGTACCAGCTAAGAGGTTCGACCATGTTCACGTGGACCTCGTGAGCCCCCTCCCACCATCCCAGGGATGCACTCACCTCCTGACAGTGGTGGACCGCACCAGAAGCAGTCCCGCTGGCGGCAACCACGTCCGCGGACGTAGCACGCGCTTTTTTAAACAACATGGGGTGGCGCGTTTTAGAGTCCAGTCGGACATTACGTCCGACAGGGGCCCTCAATTTGTTTCCGACCTCTGGTCCGCGATGGCCTGCAGCCTGGGTGTTGCAATTCATCGCACAACCGTGTACAACCCACAGGCCAATGGGTTATGCGAGCTTTTTCATAGATCACTGAAAGCAGCACTCAGGGCTTCACTGACGGATGCCTATTGGGTGGACAGGTTGCCGTGGGTTTTATTGGGGTTGCCCTCCGCGCCCAAGGAGGATTTGGAAGCTTCCCCGGCAGAGCTTGTTTTAGCGCAGCCCCTACGGCTGCCCGGGGAATTTCTGCCAGATAATCCCGTGCCAGACAGCTGCCCGTCTCAGCTTTTGCAGCGTAGTGCAGACACAGGCACGCTACTGGGCCCGGCCCACCACTGTTTTCCGTGTGCTTTCGTGCCTAAAACTTTGAAGAACGCGGAGTTCGTGTTCGTCAGACACAATGCCCACCACCCTCCATTGCGCCCACCCTATGATGGGCCGTTCAGAGTGCTGGAAACAGGGGATAAGCATTTTTTGCTAGACTTGGGGGGTCGGCAGGAGAAAATCTGCAGAGACAGACTCAAACCCGCCTTTGTAGTGGCGGACGAGCAAGTGCTGTTGGCTAGGGCCCCTCGGCGTGGAAGACCCCCACGGAGAGCTCCCCAGGGAAACGATTCACCAGGGCAGCTACATGGACAGACCGAAGTTCCCCCCCCCCCCTCGCCACGGCCCACCCGCAGTCAGACACACTCCCAGCAGCCCCCCACCGGCACAGCAGCACTACGGAGGCGGTAAACCCCAGTTACAGCAGATATGGGAGGAGACTGAAGCCAAAAGAGCGTGTGGACTGATGTTCTATCTAAGATGCTGGGGGGGGCGGTGTAGGACCTTGAGGGAGTCAGATTATTTAGCATCTCAGACAGAGACAGTGAATAAGCATGGGAGAACAATGCCCAGGGAGTTCCTGGGGATATACAGTAGCAGGAAGGAGTCAGGGACATAGGGGGTGAAGGCAGTGTAATGTAAATGTCATGTTGTGTGATGAGAAAAATGCCATGTAAAAGTGTGAAGAGGGAGTTGGGAAAAGAGGAGAGATCGTGCTGAAATGATTCAGTCTTTTCTGTGCTTGAGAGATGTGAGTGTGTAATAAATCCGTGTCCATAAACCAGCCTCTTTATTCACACACGTCACACTATAATTGTTAGTTTCTTGTTGATTGCCTGATTTAAATATAGGTATTACAATAGCTGTTTTTAAGCTCACTGGAAACCTTAATTCATTTACGGAGGAGTTGACAATATGTGTTATAAGTGTAGATAAAGAATCTTTGTGTTTCATTAAGGAACACTGGGTCAGATCCCAGGTATCCTTTGATCGAGAGTTAGAGAGAGATACAAAAATTTTTAACCTCTTTCTCATTAATAAGTTTAAAACCCAGCAAGGTAAGTGTTATGTTTAGGAGACAGCAGAGGCAACTACTTAGTTAATTGGCCACCTATCTGTAAATGAAATCAATGAAATGATCATTGAACATCTGGGCAACTATATAGCTCTCCTTCACGGTGAACGAGGTACTACAATTGTTTGAATTGGTGGGGTTAATTCAAAATGTCAGAAGCCGAGCCAACTTGGTTCTCCCCCGGCTCGGTCTGACCTCTCTGTGGGTAAGGTGCCACATTTTGTATGTATGTTAGTTTGTATTTCTGGTGTGTTTTGCCGTACCCCCTAGCCACTGCTTTCTGGCCAGGCAGCGGTGAGGCAGCCTCTTGGGCTCACGTTGGTGTGAGTGCTGTCTAACTGTCTGCCAGTCCGACCACGACCCCCCCCTCTATTACTGTCAGCTGTTCCCACTCCTATTTGCCATCTCCCCGCTCCTCGCCCAGGTACGACCAATTTATCATCCCCAGCAATGTGTGTAGTTTAGGAGCCTTTTGCCAGTCACGCATTGCTGGGTCATTGCACTAGCCATGCGGTTGTTAATCGCTGTATGGTAGTCAAAGTCACTAAGGACTGTGTTTTCCCTCGATGCCTGTTTGGACTAACTCGGACTGCCTCCAGTTCTGTGAGTATTTTCTGAGGTGCGTTTTCCCCCAGTCATCCTCACCTGTGGACTGTCGAGGGTCCTGGAGGACT
Source organism: Pholidichthys leucotaenia (assembly GCA_020510985.1). NCBI lineage: Eukaryota > Metazoa > Chordata > Actinopteri > Cichliformes > Pholidichthyidae > Pholidichthys > Pholidichthys leucotaenia. The sequence continues at coordinate 296,418,370 of CM035846.1, forward strand.
CCTGAGCTTCTAAGCGAAACCATTACTGTAACTGTGTGTCAGTGTTGTTGTGTTAATAAATGGTGTGTGGTGCATAACCCTGCGCTTAAAATCCTCGTCCTTATCTCCTCCTCCGTGTGCTGTGGAGAAGCGCATGGGGAGGTCATGACAGAATGACCCAGCCCATGAAAAGGATTTAGCGGGTTTCACCCACACATCACTTTTTCTTTGTGAATTGTTTTTCTGAACTTAACCTGTTTCTGGAGAGCATCATGCCCGTTCTCGCCAAGGAGAGGAATGGCAGTGGGGTTTCCATGGTGGAGGAGGGATGGGCCGCTGAATTCATCCGGGGCTTCGTGAATGAAGCCCTTGCCACCCGGGGACTGAAGAAGATGCTGGAAAGCCTGGAGGGAGCAGTAGGGATCTTGGAGGCACATCCTGGGTTATGGAACTACCCACAGTTCACCAACCTGCTCTCCACAGTCTGCATGCTCCAGCGTTCTTTCCCCACTCTGGCGTTCCCCACAGCATCAAGATGGAGGTCTGGTAATCTGCAAACCACGATCCTCCGTGACGCTTTGGCCTGACCCTCCTCTTGCTCCAGCACAGTCTGCATCAGAAAAGAAGAGACAGCGGAAATGCTGGGGGAAGCCCCCCTCGTCATCAGCTGCCATCATCCTCCCAGCTGCTGTGAGGCTAGAAGAGGCTGCCTCGGGAACGCCCACCTCAGTTGCCAGGGAGATGGCAACTCCTTCACCCATTGAAGAGGGCCATATCACTGTGGACACAGAGAGGGATGACAGCCTGTCAGCTGCAGCAGTTAACATCGAGGACCGGGATGACAGGCAAGTGTTTTTTCATTCAACTCATTTTGATAATAATAAACCTTGTCTGTCTCCCGGGAGAGGGACCCAGTTACAGCAGTCCGCTGGGCTCCTCTCTCCAGCTGCAGCTAATAACTCTTTTCCTACCCCCTCTGTGTCTCCTCTATATTCTTCTGAGCATCTGTCGGTCCTGGACCAGAGCTGTCAGACGGTGGAGGAGCCAGTGGCTTTGGAGGAACCTGCTTTGGAGCCAGCACAGAGGTATTTCTCTGCGGCCACGCTGGCGGAGTCCCCTGCATTGGAGCCACTGCAGGGGAATGAAGGGACTGCTAACACCATCTCACCAGTTGCAGAGGCATCCGCAGCGGACTGGGAGACTGAGCAAGACCTCCTTGAGGCCGGGCCTGAATGTTCATCGTCAGGATCGACGGAGTCCTGGACAGCAGTGGAGCTCAAGCTCAGGCAGGTTTTCTCTCTTGTTCTTCTGATAGCAGTGTTAGAGAGATCTTGTCTGGCTATAGGTGAGAAGAGTCAGGCGCAGTGCGCAGTTGCGTCTGAACTTCGCTCGCCGGGCTCCGCTGCTGCCGGCGACCCTAACAACCCTGTTTCTTCTCCTGCTCCTGAGCCATCTTCTAGGGTCACCGGAGAGGAAACTACCATCTCCAGGGGACCTCATGGAATCGGTCTCTCACCGCCTGACGATGTCATGGTCCAGCTCCCCTGATTTCTGAGGTCGTCGTGTAGTCCCCTCCGCAGGCCGTGTCACCATGGGGTGCAGCGGGCTGCTTTGGACCCTTGTGGGGGCTGTGCCCCAGAATCAGCCTGACGTGGGTGCTAGCCCTCCCGGCTCAGACCCATCATGAATGCCACTCCAGCGCGGGGTCCACCTTGGGTGCAGCATTGGCCCGGTTGAGGTCCACCGTGGGTGCTGCAGAGGCCTCAGCCGAAGGTCACCATGGGTGCAGCTTTGGCCTGGTCGGGGGTCCTCCGTGGGTGCTGCAGAGCCTCAGCCGAAAGTCACCACGGGTGCAGCTTTGGCCCAGTTCAGGGTCCACCGCGGGTGCAGCAAGGCTCCTGCTGGAGTCCACCACAGGTGAAACCCTGGTTGAGTTGGGTCCAGGTGTGGAGTACTAACGAGGCCCCTTGGTCGGGACCGCCGTGGTGGGTAGTCACTCCCTCCCGGGTCAAGGGTCGTTGGGGCCATGGCCAGCCAGCTTGAGGACACCTGGGCTAACACTCCTTCTCTGGATGCCATCTTGGACCTCTTCTCTCCTCTCTGGTCTTGGTGACTTTATGGGGGGGAGGTCGCCAGAAGGATTGACTCCCCGGGTCTGGTGGCCCATGTGTTCCGGCAGACCACCGGATTCCATCCACTGGACCTTCTGCTGGGCCTGGGACTCTGGGCGGCCAATTGAGCCCCAATGCCTGTGGACTTTGGGGGGTTAATTGAGGTCCCTTCCTGTTCCCCCTACCTCCCACCCGAGTTCATGTTGTTTGTTCCTGTTGGTGGGGGGGGTCTGGGATGTTACTTTGGGTGTCTGGGGTCCACCCCTTTGGGAGGGGGGCCCTGTCAGGAGCCAAGCCGGCTTGGTTTCCCCCGGCTCGGTCCTGGCCTCTCTGTGGGTAAGGTGCCACGTTGTATGCATGTTAGTATGTATTTCTGTGTGCTTTGCCGTATCCTATAGCCACTGCTTTCTGGCCGGCAGCGGTGAGGCAGCCTCTTGGGCTCACACTGGTGTGAGTGCTGTCTAACTGTCTGCCGGTCCGACCACGCCCCCTCTCTATTACTGTCAGCTGTTCCCACTCCCGTTTGCCATCTCCCCGCTCCTCGCCCAGGTGCAACCAATTTATCATCCCCAGCAATGCGTGTACTTTAGGAGCCTTTTGCCAGTCACGCATTGCTGGGTCATTGCACTAGCCATGCGGTTGTTAATCGCTGTATGGCAGTCAAAGTCACTAAGGACTGTGTTTCCCTCGATGCCTGTTTGGACTAACTCAGACTGCTCCTGTTCTGTGAGTGTTTTCCGCCCGTCATCCTCGACCTGCAGACTGTCAAGTGTCCTGGAGGACTCCTTGACCTTCTAAGGAAACCAATACTGTAACTGTGTGTCAGTGTTGTTGTGTTAATAAATGTGTGTGGTGCATAACCCTGCGCTTAAATCCTCGTCCTTATCTCCTCCTCCGTGTGCTGTGGAGAAGCGCATGGGGAGGTCATGACAATAAAGCTCAACAAGTTCATTAGATATATATTCTTCATACCTGATAACTGGTCAGTGCATTTCCATAAGCTTTTATTATTTCCTTTATGCTGCTTTATCAAGTTTAAAAGAAATCTGCTTTTGCTTTCCTTATCTGTCTTGTAGTTTTATTTCTAAGGCTTGTGAAAATGAGTGGTTCAGCATCTAACCCAGATTTTAGATACCGCTTGACAGCAGAATCTCTTTTTGTCAGTAGGGACCAAAGATTATCATGAAACCAGGGAACATTCTGTCTACGTTTGTGTTTTCTAGAGGCTCTTTTTGTGTTCTTCAGTAGGCTCTGTGAGACAACTTCTTTAAACAGCCACACAGGCCTGCTCACAACAGCGCATATTGTTGCAGTCCCATTTTATTGATTTATGTCGCGATCAAGAAGTTCTATGTAAGTCTTTATGAGGAATAAAAAGGGGAAGGTCTATTTCCCTTTTTTGGTTTCTTTAGTGCACTTATTGTTAATTTATGGGACACTAACGTAAGGTTATGATAGGATACACCAGTGATGAAATTATAAATTCTGTAGATACGATCTGTTTTATTTGTAAAAATAAGGTCTAGAAGAGTTTTGGAGGATTTTGTTATTCTAGTTGGATTTGGAGCAACTGAGACAGATGAAACTGATTTGATATTTTTTAGTTTCTTTTTACGAGATTTATCTAAGCCAGTTAAGTTAAATCACTCATCAGGATGACCTCTTTGTTACAGCACACTTTCAGGACTTGAGTCAATTTGATAAAAAAAACTTCCTTCTCCTTAGGGGGTCTATATAATACAACAACATTAAAAGACATTTCCTTAGACAGATAAATTGTGACACCAATGCATTCTAGGGTAGTGACAGGAAGGTCGATCTGTTTACATTGTATGCTATCCTTAACATAAATTAAAACTCCACCACCTATACCATCTATGTGGTTTCTTCTAAAAACATTGTAGCCAGGCATAGCAAGTGCTTCTAGGGGAGTAGAAGGACTCAACCAGGTCTCTGAAAGACCAAGGTAGTCTAAATTTGAGTCAGAAAGCAAATGTTGGATTTGTTCAGTCTTAGATATTAAATGTTGATATGCTCACTGAAGATCCCTTTGGGTTTTGCCTTTGTGTCCCAAATCCCTTTAGGTGATTCACAGTTCGTAGAATCTTGATTTGCTTTTGCTATTCAATCTTGGTTTGCAATTCAATAATTGGGCTTATTTCTCATTCTGTTCTGCATAAGTCTAATTATTCTTTGACTGAGTTATAGAGCAAAATGGAAACAATTTACAAGTAATTGGGTCAGGCACTAAGATCTTCAGGCCTAAAGGAGTCATGGCCAGCTTTGACTTAAAGCTGGTAGAAGCAACATACTGTAAAGACAGTACAGAATTGGGTTTAAGGTTTTGTCAGCATGGAGGTGGTGATGTTCTGAAAATTAAATATGTTAGATAAATGTGATGATCAGGCGAATGTGCTCCCCCTTCCCCTCCTGGCTCCAGAGTATTACCTACACCTGTGTGATTGACACACCTGCTGCTTCCTGATTTTCCAGCATAGTTAAGAGCCAGTGTGTGAAGAGCTCACCGTTGGATCGTTAGGTTTGCTACCACAGTCTAAGCCACACTGTTACTTTCTCCTTGGTTTGATCTGTGTTTTTACTCCCGTGTCCTTCTCTCTCCTCAAGTTTGCTGCCACCTTAGCGGTGTGTACTCTGGGGCTGATCATGCTCACCTGACCCAAAGATAGTAATGGCCAGATGAAGCTTTCTAGAGGACTTGAGGCCTTTCATCAAAATGGCTCATATAGACAAGGCCTCATGTGAAACTTCATTTTCTCTACTAGGCCATCCAGTGGACAAAACGTATATAACATGCAGATTTTTACAAGGCCATGATTGGGTTCATGCATATTTTTTCCATTTCAGTGAATGCACTCTTTCTGTCTCGCCCAGTAAATTCACCTCTGTCCTTATTGTCAGGGCACAATAGTGCCTCAGCATAATGATGTGTTATTGTTGTATCCAAGGTCTTTGAAACACAACAGACGCTTCACCATGCACATAAAAGTAAATTATAAGAATGGCCCAGCTGGGACTTGAGCCCCAGCTTTCTACTTACAAGACAGATGCTTTACCTCTAATCTACTACTTAGTGACAGCAAGATAAGGCTTTCTTGAAGACTTGAGGCTTTCATCAAAATTGTTCATATAGATGAAGCTTCATGTGAAACTTCATTTGCTCTACTAAGCCATGTAGTTGACAAAAAGTATCCAACACCCAGATTTTTGCAAGGGCATTTTTCCATTTCAATAAATGCCCTTTTTTGTCTTTTAAGAAATATCAATGATCATAAGGGAAAAAAGAAATAATAAAACGCAAGTGAATGTGGTACTTATCCATTTTAATTAAGAAATAACTTTTCAGCAGTCTTTGGACTAAGGCAACTTCTTTTTTTTTTAAGATTATTTCTCCAGCTTTGGAGAATACTCTCTCAGAGCACAGAGGATGTAGGTGTGCAAAGGAAGGGTACTGTAAGTTACTGTAGGGAAACAGTCCTACATTTGGGAAGCTGGGGTTCAAGTCCCAGCTGAGCCATTCTTGTAACTTACCTTTATTTGTAGGGTAAGATAAGATAAGATAAGATAAGCCTTTATTAGTCCCACAACGGGGAAATTCCAGGATTGCAACAGCACAGGGATAAGCAACACTCAGAGCAACAATCAGAAGGCAAGAAAAAAAAACAATCAAGCAAGAGCAGCTAATATACATATGTACATATTACATAAAATATATATATACACACACCACACACACAGACCACAGTGCAGAGCATTGTATCTGGATGAATAAATATATGAATATATGAACACACAGTGCAGAGCATTGTAGCTAGATGGAATAAATATGTAAATATATAAACACCCACAGTATCAGAGCATTGCAGCTAGGTGGAATAAATATGCAAGTATAAAACACACACAGTGCGGAGCAATGTAGCTAGATGGAATATATGTAGATATATAAAAACACAGTGCGGAGCATTGTAGCTAGATGGAGGGAGCATTGCAGCTAGGTGGAATAAATATGCAAGTATATAAACACACACAGTGCGGAGCAATGTAGCTAGATGGAATAATATGTAGATATATAAAAACACAGTGCGGAGCATTGTAGCTAGATGGAATAAATATATAGATATATAAATATAAACACACCCAGTGCTGAGCATTGTAGCTAGATGGAATAAATATATAGATATATAAATATAAACACACCCAGTGCAGAGCATTGTAGCTAGATGGAATAAATATGTAAATATATAAACACACACAGTGCAGAGCATTGTTGCTAGGTGGGATGAAACAGCATAACCGTCTATTTAGTTATCCTACATGGTATGATTATGTGCCCATACATATTCTCACCCTCCATAGCGACCGGTATGTTCCTAGTTGTATGCCGGAGAAAGGGTAAGGCAGGGTACTGTAAGTTTGTACAGTGTAGGGTAGACATGTTTCTGTCTCTCCCATTAAATTCACCTACTGTATGTCCTTATTGTCATGCAGGGCACAACAGTGCCTCAGTATATTGATCCAACCTCTGAAACACAACAGGCACTTCACCTTGCAAATAAAAGTAAAGCTACAAGAAGGCCCTAGCTGGGACTTGAACCCCCAGTCTCTTAGGTACTGGGCACATGCTTTACCACTAGACCATCACTTCAGTTACAGCAAATAGCTGCTATTTATGGAAAATGTATTAATGAGAGAAATGAGATCAACCTGTTCCCAAACTAGAGACGTCCGTGTTTTTTGGTGCTGGCTTCATCTGAAAATAGGCAGTGACAAATCCCTTACACAGTCAAACATCGCCAACACAAAATGTGAGGGACAGGGATTTCCATTGTGTATTGCTGCTCACTTTATTTCATGTTGTGTGCAAAATCACGAATGGCTTCCTGACCCAGTCACGTGGTACAATGTTAGCAATACATGCTTCACCAGATTTTTCCTGGACAAGCTTGGAGCACCCTCGAAGCTCCGGAGCCTGCCGTCCCATCACTATCCGAAGACACCAGATGTCCACCTAGGTCACCGTCTTTCCCATCTTTCCCTGATCTCATGCAGGAGTTCCCTGCTGGGCTCCTCTGCTCTCTGGAGTAAAAGTGTGTTCTCCCAGTCTTATTCTCCTCTTGTGGAGTTTCTGTCTCTAATCATCGCTTTTGCTCTTTCCCCATAGGCTGCATGTGCTCCAGTGGGCACCGCTTATTGTATGTAAATTTAAGTGTGTTTTTGTTTTTGCTCTTTTCTTTAGTTGTGCACTTTTATTTAGGTTAGTGTGTTAGGTTTTGTTTTTGCAATAAACTGGTGAATTTTTACATCGGAGTCTGAGTGTTCATTCAGTGTGGCAGCTCAGCGTTTGAGCCTCTCTCTTGTCCTGAATTATGACAATAAAAAGGTAATGTCAATAGAACAAGACATGAGAACAAGGAATCTACAGTTTCATGTTTTATCTCCAACTTGAAACCAGACTCTGATATGAGCAAAAAATGCCAACAAACTAGAAAAGCACTCAGTGAGCGCATACCTCCCTCCAAGGCTACTTTCGTCCCTCATGGATGACTTCCAAAATGTAATGGGTTTGTGTGTAGGCCTAGAGCCAGTTCTGGTGAAAATTGCAGTTTTGGAGTATTGTTGCTAACACACTGTGAGAAGATAAGAGCCATGGTGGAGGTATGCATTCTCAGGTCATCACCAAAATGTAATGGTAGCTCTGTAGCCCAAGAACCACATCTGGGGAAAATTTAATCCAAATCCATCAGGTAGTTTTTGTGTAATCTTGCTACACAAATACAAACAAAGTCCTTGGTGGAGGTATGCACTCTCAGATTATCACCAAAATCTAATCATCTGTTCCCCGTGCCATTACACACCTTTCCTGAAAATTTCATCAAAATCCATTCATAACCTTTTGCGTTATGGTGCTAACAGACAGAAAAACCAACCAACGCCACTAAAAACATTACCTCCTCCCTTGGTAGAGGTAACCAGAGCAAGAAACCAGCACTATCTAAACATTATTGTTTAATGTTGAATTCCATCTTTCATATAATAAGCGACTTTCGCATTATGAGTGCGCATGTGTGGACTTTGTGAGTTCAAAGTTCACGACTACCAAATAGCCGCCTTGTAGCCGCCTTGCTTTTGTATAGAGACAGCACTGTCACACCTGAACAATTGCCATTTAAAGTCTGCTTCAAGCTTTAAATCACCGTTATGCCAGGTGCGGGTACAACTGGGAAGACCCCTACGCATACAATATGCTCGTAGATCAGGAACTTTCCATAAATTAAATGTACCGATAGAGCATGTTGGGTAGCCACGTTCCCATGATGCTTTGCACGAGCCGAGATGTGAAAGTCGCTTATTGACTGTTCTGTATATCTGTGTCCACTGTAAATCATTGTTGTTATTTCTATGTTCTTGTAGTTGATTTTTTAAATTTTTTTTTTCTGTCTGTGGTGGATCATATTAAATTGTCCTTCTATAACAGGGGTCACCAACTGGTGGACTCTGGTCTTGATCTGGACCTCGAGAGTCCTCCGTCTGGACCCCGGAGACTGTTTTATTTTGGTGGGGAAAAAAGTGGAAAAATATGGAATTGAACTGCTGCGTTGGTGACCACCCAGACAGTAGTGATGGGATTCACAGTTCACTAAAATGTACTAAATTGTATTGAATCACTTCGGTTTGTTCACTAAAAAAAATCTGTTGTAAACAAGATTTGTACACCAACCCACTGTGATTTGTACACCAACTCACAGTGGGCGGGGCTTGCTCCTTCAGTGCTATTCAGTATGTTCACTGTGTAGCATTATCTGGCTTTGGCTCATCAATAAAATAGACTTTGCATCTTAAAGGCATTGTTTCACCAAGGAAAAGGCCAGTCAAGAATTGCTTTTTCATCTCAGGACCACTGTGGAGAACACATTCCTTTGTAAAGAGGTATGAGAGATAAGGATTCCATCTTGTGCAAGGAATGGATTAGTTCACATCATAAATAAACTGGAAACTCTCTTGCTCCAGACCGTTTTATGGGTTAATAAAACGTTGACAAAGAACAGGCATTCCATAAACTTTAAATGCATTTCCTAAGGCCCTAGGATTATCCACAGCTCTACACTACCCCTTGTGGACATCTCTGGGATAGATATTCACTGTTGACTTTACATGCTGAAACAAGTTTTTGACTGAACATTAAAGGGGACCTGTGGTGGTCGTGAAAAAAAAAGATATTATATTGAGCCCCTGTCTCACGTTCTAGTTCAAGTTTAAGTTCAAGTTCAAGTTCAAAGCAATGCGATATAAATTCATTGCTGATGTGCTGGTTCAGCTATGTCAGCAAAACATGTGCGCAGCCATACTGGCGGCTACATGGCCTGCCAGGACGCTTCCTGTGACATAGTACCGTGGATACCGCGATCTGGATCAATATTGGCTGAGCCTGGAGTGCCCGGATGAGCAGTGGCTTTCGGGATATTCAAATTCAAATTCAAACGTTTATTCAAAACTCGGGTTTAAATGCCGAACTAAAACGAGTAGAAATAAATAAATAAATGCTTAAATTCAGCGGGTCGTCTCGTCTGATCTGAGGTCGAACGGCCACCAGACGGCCAGGGATTCGGCGCTGGGCTCTTCCCTCGCCGCTAAAAGTATATACAGATCAGCAGACACTCGGCGCTCTTGTAACAACAAAAACATACAATGCGATATGGATATCGCAACATGGCGGAATGTAAAGCCTTTGGATGTCTCAATAATAAGCGAAAAAACAAAGATAAACACTTCTTTTGTGTACCCAAACCCAGCTCACCTTGTCGGAAGATCGTTGCGCAATCTCAGAACAGGGCACAGACGTTTCCTTTCGGACGAAATTCCGTTGTGTGTGAGGACCACTTCGTCACTTTCACCCTCAGAAGACCTTTCTGGCTCAAATCTGTAGCCATGTTGACCGAATTCTTCCTCAGAGTCCGACAATTCAGCCATAATAGAACAAAAACACTGACAAAAGCACCCTAGTCGCTGGTACAGGCGGAGTATTGACTTTTCAGTAGCAATGTAGTGACGTCACATCCGCATGTGTCATGGCTGAGCGCATAGTTTTCATTGGCTGGCCATGCCGGCAGTCGTATTTGCATATTTCTCTGGTGGTAGATGGCTGGCAATAATTATTTAACCAAATAACGAATACTTTGCCTAATGTTTTCAAGTTGAATGCGTTTAGACGACCACAACAGGTCCCCTTTAAACTCTTTCCAAGTTTCATTTCTCAGAATAATTTCCAGGACACCATGGAAAAACAAATGGACTCTGATGTGTGTACAAATGTGTACTAATGTGTGGACAATCATCTGGGTTTGAAATGCTAATTAATCCTTGATTTTAAATATTTGCATTGTGGCCACACATGTGTATTACTGTATGCCTCAAATCTCAGATAAGAACAAAGAACTGAGTCTCCTTGGAGATAACAGGAGGATGTGAAAGTGTAGTCGTTGTTATGCAGGAGACGGCCTTGGGAGGATCTTTTGTGTGCCTAGAGACTGTGTAGGGGATCCTTTGTTGGCCAAGGACGGAGAGGGGGAGGCTGAAGGATTAAAGGGGAAATACATTGTGACTTGTGATGTTAATGCATGTGAATTGTGAGCTGTGAAAGCCTGGGTATATAAGGAATGAGTTTGTCTGAGAGTTCCTCTTTTTTCAACTTGATTGATGATAGCGAATGTGTAATAAAACTGCCTTGAGACAAACCTTGCCTCGTCAATTACACATTTCCACACTGGTGACCCAAGACATAGCATGCAGCAAGAGGAGAATTCCCCGGGGCCAGACTCATCAGGAGCCCCCAGCCAAGCCTCTGCCGTTACCGTCCAGCTACCGGACTTTTGGCAGAACAACCCACGCTCCTGGTTCCACTTGGTCGAGGCACAGTTCGCCCTCCGGAGGAGTAACGGTGGATGACACCAAAGTCTACCATGTGGTTGCAAAGCTCGACAACCTACACGGCTTCAGCATGTGGAAAGCCTCTTGGAGCACCGCCAGCCAGCGACAAGTATGGCGCGTTGAAGGCTGCACTTATCCAACACTTCACTCGCTCGGTCGAGAGAGAGCAGAGAGACTCCTGGCGCTGACCGACTTGGGAGAACGCCCATCGACTTGATGGAGAAAATGCTGAGGTTGAAGGGCATGGGCGATGACAACTTCCTTTTCACCCACATTTTCCGCAGAACCCTCCGTCAGCCACAAGAGCGGTCCTGGCCAGTTTCGCCGTCGCTGGCCCAGCGAGACTTGCCAGCGCGCTGGCCCAGGAGGCGCACCGGATTCTCAACGCCAGCAAACAGCGCGCAGCCACCGGCTGCAGCGACGAGCTCGGCGCGACGGCCGGGAGATGGCAGAGAGCCAGGGGACGGCGGTAGGCAGATCCACCGACGACGGCAGCGGCGGGGGCCAAGGATCACGGAGGAGACACTCTCTGTTTCTACCATCACCGCTTTGGCAGAGAAGGCACGCAAATGCATACCACCGTGCCAGTTCAAGCGCTCGGGAAACGCCAAGACCGGGGGTTGGTGGCAGCCGCGACCCTCGGGAGGAGAACAAGCTGCTCTACTTAATGAACGCATGCTCGGGGAGGCATTCCCTCGTGGACACAGGCTCCCAGTTGAGTTTCATCACACCTTCCTATGCTGACCGGCTGGCAGGTTCCAGAGGTCCCGGGGTGGCAGCAGCAAACGGCTCAGAGATTAAGACCTTTGGTGAGAGGACTCTGCTTCTGTCTCTACAACGGCTGTACATTTGAATGGACTTTTGTTATAGCAGCAGTTAATTTCAATATGTTGGGGGCTGATTTTTTGTGCTCACATGGTTTTGTTGGTTGATCTTGCTAACAGGCGCCTGGTTAATGCACTTTCCTTTGACTTTATCCCTATACAGCTCGAATGGCCCGGCCAACAGCACAAGCCAACATCACAGCTGCAAGTGGTAAGTTCCACACACTGCTCACTCAGTTCCCAGCACTCACGGTCCCCCACATTCTCGGCAGCCGTCGCTAAACACGGGGGTGGAGCATTTTATTACCACCACCGACCGCCCGTTTTTGCAAAAGCTCGGCGCTTGGACGCAGCTAAACTGGCCATAGCATGCGAGGAGTTCGCCAACCTGGAGAGGTTGGGCATCATCAGGCGTTCAAACAGCCCATGGGCTTCCCCGCTACACATGGTCCCTACAGCTGACAGCTCGTGGCGATGTTGCGGGGATTTCCACAGGTTGAACAACGCCACAGCGCATGACCGCTACCCAATCCCACATATCCAAGATTTTTCCGTTCATCTGGCAGGGGCGCACGTTTTTTCTAAAATAGACTTGGTCCGCGGTTACCACCAAGTCCCAGTGCGCGCTGAAGACATACCCAAAACAGCGGTGATAACTCCATTTGGCCTATTCGAGTTTTTCCGGCATGCCATTCGGGCTTAAAGGGGCTGCACAGACGTTCCAACGCATGATGGACGCGGTGCTGCGCGTTCTCCCTTTCGTGTTTGTCTACTTGGGACGATATTTTGGTAGCCAGCGCGTCCGAAGACGAACACGAAAACCACCTCGCGCAGTTTTCCGGAGGTTGGGAGAGCACGGTTAATAATCAACCCAGCAAAGTGTCAGTTTGGGGTGACGCAGATTGATTTTTTGGGGCATCGTGTCTCTCCCGAAGGAGCGGTTCCACTCCTGACAAGGTGCTCGCGGTGACAGATTTTCCCCAGAACACCCACAGGGACTGACAAACGGTTTTCACCCCCAGACAGCAGCTCCCCAGCATGACGGCGCCACGGAGGTGGTGAATCCTGGTTACAGCAGATACGGAGAAGACTGAGGCCCAAGCAGCACGTGGGCTGATGTGTAATTGGTTTTATCATGACATACAGACTCTTATTCTGTTGTTCGATCTTAGATGTTTGGGGGGGGGGGTCGTGTGGCCACACATGTGTATTACTGTATGCCTCACATCTCGATAAGAACAAAGAAACTGAGTCTCCTTGGAGATAACAGGAGGATGTGAAAGTGTAGTCCTTGTTATGCAGGAGACGGCCTTGGGAGGATCCTTTGTGTGCCTAGAGACTATTTAGGGGATCCTTTGTTGGCCAAGGACGGAGAGGGGGAGGCTGAAGGATTAAAGGGGAAATACATTGTGACTTGTGATGTTAATGCATGTGAATTGTGAGCTGTGAAAGCCTGGGTATATAAGGAACGAGTTTGTCTGAGAGTTCTCTTTTTTCAACTTGATCGATGATGGCGAATGTGTAATAAAACTGCCTTGAGACAAACCTTGCCTCGTCGATTACACCTTTCCACAGCATGTTAAAAATGTTTAAAATGAATTTTATTCTTGCATGTTAATTTAAAAGCACTAGTTATAAAGTTACATGCCCACCGAATTAGTCATAAACCACTGAAGCTAGCTTAGATTTTAACATAAGTATATTACTGATTTTCAGTGTATTTCAGTGTATTAAGATGTGTGTATCAGGTTGCCAAAATGTTTCTAGTGTTTCTATGGCTAGTATCAGCCAAATCATCACCCAGCATATGCTGGGCTACAGCTCTTTCTTCCAATGGTTCCTTACAGACAAAGGAATGTTTGTCATTGGACGAAAGTTCATAAAACCTGCCCACGAAGGAAAGACTATTGGCTTGGGCTTCTGCAATCCCCGGGAGCCTGTCGAAAGTTGTCTTCTTGTTATTAGAGGGGAGATGCACTCCTTCCAAGATTTTGTCCATTCAGTTTTTGCTATTGTCTTGAGAAAGTCTCTGTGTGTTTTAATGTTTTTCTTTGAATGTCTGGGAATTAATTATTTCTTTTGAGCTCAAACTTGATTTGGAGTTAAACTCCTTTCCCTAGGTGTTGTCTGTTTTTCTCCTTTTAAAGTGTTTTTCTTAATCCATCGTGTGTTTTGTGTTCTAAAGGACCGACCATTCGTTATCACACTGGAAGCTATTTTCATCCATATCCCATGACGTCAGAGTAACTTAGATTTTTGTGGCTTGAGTTTATTTTTTTATCTTATCCATCTAGATCTGGTTATCAGGATCAGATTTTTAATTACCTCTGCCAAGGAGGTTATGTTTTCATCAGGCCGTTGGTTTGTCTGTCTGTCTGTTTGTTTGTTTTTTTGTTTGTTTGTTTGGTTGTTTTTTAGCAAGATAACTCACAAAAGTTATGGACGGATTTTCATGAAATTTCAGAGATTGTCAGAAATGGGGTATCCTACAGAATTGATTACATTTTTGGTGGTGATCCGGGATCACCGTCTGGATCCAGGAATTTTTTACTTATTGGGATTTCCAAAACGGAAAATCACAGTAATTTGCATAATACAGGACAAGTTTTCAACAGCTTCTACAACACATTTAAGACCTAAGAAATGGAATAAATCATGCATAATGATGCAAAAAAATGAAAAAAATAGGGAACCTTTGAAATTTTTAAACAGAACAAATGAAGCTATAAACACGCAACAAGCATCACAGTATAGGCCAATAAATTGCCACTTCGAATGGCATTTTTTTCATGGTCAAGGAATCTATAAAGTTACACAAAATAATGGAGGATTAATATTTATGATGTTAAACACTGTAGGGGGGGAACTGTGGTGCTTGGCGGAGGTCCTGCGCTCTCGAGTGCTTTTCTAGTTATAAATAAATATTGCTACAACTGACTGAACTGATGAGAACTTGAGGGAGACAACTGATGAAAAGCACTGAAGGAGTGAGTCCCGCCGGCTCAATTCAGCCGTGTTTTGAATGGCAGGCAGTATTTGTTTCTGGTTTGAAACTACATGAGTTCAATGTTGCTGAGCCTTTCTTGATCAGTAACCTTGGAAGTGATTATTGGTTTTGGCATATTTTGCATATCTTCGCTTAATATTCGTGAATGACTTGTCCAATAAAAGCAGCTCCTACCAGAGCTCCAGGTTTGTGGGGGCTGTAATAGGCTGTAGAAGGTTAGAAGAGCTACCAGTCAATGATGTGCTCGTGATTCGGGAGTGGGGGATGAAATGCCCACTGTTTCCTGAGTGAATTGTTCAGTTACGGTAAGTGATTCAATACAGTCTGCTCACCCAAAAGAAGCTAGTACAGTTGAATGGAATCGTTCATGAATGTTACAACTCTACCAGACAGATTAAGCATGAGGCCTTGAGCGCTCTACTCACTGCTGCAAACTCCCCTCTTTGCTGTTCCATGAACACCACTCTCTGCAGAGACTCTGCGACCCAACTGCTCCAGAGAGTATGCAGCAGGCTGCAAAATCAGGTTTGCTGTGCCCCCCCCCCCCCCCCCCCCCCCCCCACACACACACACAAAGGCTGACAGCCAGGGCATCCACCCGGGACAGACCCACTTCCTTTCAGGTCTGTACCCACAAAATGAAAGCACTGTTGTGAAATTGAGTGTATTTAGCTGGGACACTTTCTTCTTCTATTCTACTGCGAGTAGTCCATGCTGGGATGCAGAGGTGAGGTCGCTGGTTACGGAGGTCCTTTTCGTAGCCTCTCATATCATGTAAAAACTCTGTAAAAGCTCTGTGTGTTACTGAACATGAAAAGTTCCACCTCCCCTTTGTTTGTAATCATGGAGTTACAGCTCCATCCATGCTGTAACAGAGTTTACTGTTGAGATTTAATTTTAAAAAAGTCGGAGGAATTCTGTAGTAGCCTATAATAGTTTGTGTCCATTTTTTTTTTGTCTTAGTTTGAAACAGTTTTCTGCAGTGAAAATATTGTATGGAGGTGGACTTTTTGTGAAATTTAGTTCTTTAGTTATTAATCTTTTTTAAAAAATGCAATACAATTTAATTTGTGTTCTCCTGTAAAATATTTTAGGATTTTAGTTGTAGTTTTTAGAATTTACACCTATTTATTTGGAGTCAACAAACACATTTAGGGCAGATTCGGTAAGGCAGTGCAAATTAGCAAGTTGCGCAAAATAAACAGAGCACCTAAGGAAGTGGCCAATTTTTCCTAGTGATCTAACCACATGCAAAATTATGATACACAGACGCAGACACTTCATTTCAATAATGACCACCTATCCACCAAGAGCACCGCAAATTGCACACAGGCACACCTGATGAGGCAGCGGATCATCAACAAAGGTACAGCCAGTTCGGAGGAGCATAATATTTTTTTTTTTAAGCTTTTTTAAGCTTTTGTTTAAGCACAAACCCCAGTAAAATAGTTTATTTTTGTTTGTTATATATCAAAGTTTTGATTTTTATTTCATATGGCATACTCCTTTGTTTAATACGTTATAAATTAAGGACTACTCATGAATAAATTGATTATTGACCAACGTGTTTATTTTATTAACACAAAAACCGTTAATTTTTTTTTTTTTTTTTTAGATTTAGTATACTTTATTGATCCCCAGAGGGGAAATTGAGGGTCACCCACCACCTGGATGGATGAAGCAGTTAAGATGGTCTGATGGAGACTCTGGGGTTTATTATGTGAATAACTTTGTTTTAATAAAATCTACAGGTCTCCCAGTCCATGACTTTTCATAAATACTATATGTTTGTTCTATCTTTTCTGAAGTCTGGAACATAATAAAATTAAACACAACGCAATTTCACTTATTCCTCGGCAGCCACAGTAGAGACTGCTGTCACTGAGTTACAATGTTGAGGGGGCGGATCTGTGCTCCATTTGTCCACTCCAGGTAGGGAGGGGCTGTACTACTTTATGGATACAAATTCATTGTTTAGGGAAGCTTTTTCATTTTAAAAAAAAATTTATTTGACCTTTATTTTACCAGGTAAAGCATTTGAGAGCAATTCTCACCAGAGACATCCTGGCGTGTCATTGTATGTACTTAATGTTAGCTTTTAATCTTGTTCTTAATCCTATTTGTGTAGAGATTTTGCCCTGAGATGTAAAGTGCATTAATAAATGAAATAAATTATCATTATTATTATTATTATTATTTGAAACAACTTTTGGATACACTTGGAAAGGAATTAGGAAAGCTTAACTGTGGTTTGATTCAAATAAATTAACACTCAACTTAAGTAAGACAACATTTTTAATTTTTAGAACAACCATCACAACAACTCGGTATTCAAACTCAGTGTAAATGGTGCAGAGATTGAAAGAGGTATTCAAAATCAAATTTCTTGGAATAATAATTGATAATAATTTGTGTTGGAAGTCACATATTAATTATATTAAAGGTAAAATATCCAAATCAATTGCAATACTACATAGAGTGAAATATTTGCTGAATCACTCACACTATATACTTTGTATCATTCATTAACATTCCCATAACGTGACATATTGTACTGAGGTATGGGGAAATACATATAAAACAAACATATATCCAGTCTTTATGCTTCAGAAGAGAGCTATTAGAATAATAAACAAAGCCTGCTTACAGGGAACCAACAAACCCACTTTTACTCAAATTAAAAGCTCTCAAGTTAAAACATCTGGTTGATTTTAAAACTGCAGTAATAATGTTTAAAGTGAAGAATTTATCACTGCCCGCAAATATCCAAAAGTTGTTCCAAATAAGGGAGAAACAATATCATTTCAGAGGAACATGTATATTTCAAAAACCTTCAGTGAGAACTACCACCAAGCAACACTGTGTCTGCAGGGAGTCAGACTGTGGAACGCTTTCAGTGCTGAATTAAAATCATGTACAACGCGTGGGTCAGTTAAACAAAAACTAAAGGAAGAAATACTCCAAACATACATACAAAATGACATGCAAAATTACATAAGGATTAACTATATACAGTCTGTGTTATGTTGCTGCTTTGTTTTGCAAATTATTTTTATCCTTTTGACTTCTTAGATTGACATGGGTGGACAATATATGCTGCAGCTTCAGCCATCACCCTTTTTGGATAACTTATGTTGAACTGTATAATCCGAGGAGTTAGTGCTTCATTCAACATTGCTGGATTTTTTTTTCCTTGTGTTTGTTCTGTTCCTTTCTTTTCAATCTTTTAATCTTCCAAAAATAAAGATTTCATTCATTCATTCATTATTATTAGGCTATATATAAACAAATGAAATTTTAAGAAATCAGCACAACACCGATCTCTGTGAGATCATTTCTGTGCATATTAATCTGTTCTGTCATGCCAAATCAAGTCACGTGCAGGGAGAAGCTTCTACCTCTTTGGCCACGTGCCCTCAGTTCTTGCTGGTGTCTCCTGGCACCAACGATCACTGTCATGTTAAATCCTGGTGCATTTAGCAGGAGACAGACAACCGCAAACCTTAGTAAATCACCTTGCGCCAGTCATTTAAATATTCCCCTCCCTCAAATTTGTACTTTGACATGACACTCCCACAGATACATATGCAATGAGGTCAGGTGCAAAATTAACATAGTCCAGCTTTTCCACTACTAATTTTGCCCTGTGCCCTTTAATAAATTAACTAACTACTAACTAACCTGCACTTATATAGCGCTTTTCTAGTCACAAAGACCACTCAAAGCGCTTTCACTAGTACTAACCCTCTATTCTAAGGGCCTATAGGAAACATATCTAGGGACAATTTAGAACAGGCCAGTTAACCTAACATGCATGTCTTTGGATTGTGGAGGAAACCGGAGCCCCCGGAGTAAACCCACGCAGCACAGGGAGAACTGCAAACCCACACAGAAAGGTTCCAACCCCTGCCAGCCTGGGGATTTGAACCAGGAGCCTTCTAGCTGTAAGGCAACAGTGCTAACCACTGCACCACCGTGCTGCCCAAAAATCTCAACAGTAGTTTTTATAATGCCAAAACAGGGTTTTACAAATGGGCCAGCACGTTAGTAAAATCTGTCCCCTTAGTGTTCTTTTGTATTAGTAAAATTTGTATATTTATGCTTGGTTTGAAAATTGAACAAAGAATTCATTTAATTTTTTGTGTTTAAAAAATTAATATAGAGCTAAAAGTAGCTAAAACATGAGCTGTAATAAAATAATGTGTCAAAGCAAGGTTAATGATACTTGGCCTGTCTGTAGACAGCTGTGGTCTTCTGAAAGAATGTCACTGAACGGATGACAGTTTTTAAAAGGCACATTTTGAGCTAAATTTGCCATGTGTCAGATTTCTCTTCCCATTACATTAAAGACGCACTCCAGTGGCTCTAAAACCACCTCAAAACCAAATGTACATTTCCCAAAGTAGTATATGGTGGCCGTTTTACCCACAAAAAAACTTTCATTGCCCTAAAATTGCCTGAAAGAGTTTTAAATCTTTCACCTACTTACGTATGTGCTGAGTCTATGGATATTTTAATTAGCGGCCTGCGAGGTTTGCACGTGATTATGGGCCGGGCTCCCGACCTGCAGCCGCTTGCACATGATTGGTCACTGCAGCTCCTGGTGGTGGGCTGCTAGGTCTGTTCACGATTCTTCTGGACAGTAAAGTTTTGCCGAAATCTTCAGAAGTAAAAGAAAAAACATTTTATGAAACGGTCGAGGTGAGAGATAAATGTGTAGTAGCCAATATGTGTTTACGTTTTACTAACAACCAAGTCCCCCATCTGCCGGTGACTCAGCAGGGAGGGAAGGGGGGGACCTGATTCTGAATGTGGCTGCTCTCAGCTCACAGTGCCAGCGCCCATCTGCTGGTGAAGTGAGCTGAGAGCAGCTTGATTTGAATGTGGTTGTGCAACCTCCCCCCCCACACACCACACCCTCTCTCGGCGTTCTCTCTCTGCTGTTGCAACTAGCCTTGACGAGAAGAGCACATGCCCCTCACCTTATCAAGCTTCCCGAGGGCCAGCACCATAATGTACGTTTGAAAGGCCTCCAGCCAATGCAACCATGGCACTGGTGGCTCGCCCAGGAGCTCAAGAAAGGGACAGTGTGGTGTAATGCACGCCTCCATGAGTTAAATCTCAGTCGGCAAATGGTTATGTCCACAAACCTGGTGATGAATGAGGGGCGAAGGAGAGTGGTAGCGTCAAACACAGCTTATTGAATATAAAGGGTAGCAGTACACGGCAGTACCTAGCGTGTCATCCGGCACAAGAGAAAGTGCCGATGATGACCCACCCCGCTAATAGGGCAGTGTGGTGACGCAACAGGAAGTCAGCGTCACCACACCGCACTTCACAATAAGTGCCCCAGCACAATGACAATGGAGACCCTGGACTGTTAGGCAACTGAAGTTGAAGATCAAACCAAGAATGGGAAAGAATACCACATACAAATCTACAACACTTAGTGACCCTCAGTTCCTAAATGCTTAATGAGTGCTGTTAAAAAGGTGACATATCACAGTGGTAAAAATGCCCCTTGAGAGTTGGCCCTTCAGCTGGAGGCAGCGGATAAGCTGACTCAGGAGTGGAGCGAGAGTTACGACCCCCCATGGCTACACAGGTAGTGGACCCGGACAGTAATGGGAGTGTCGAGGAGGACACCGAGAGTGCCAGCGCTGTATGAGGTCTGCCCCTGGGGAAAGCCCAGGTGTATGGGCTGCGGGGTCCACAAAGCACCGCTACAAGGCCAGAAAGTGTGCGGCAAGAGGAAAGCGCTGAGGCAAATGTGCTGTCTGCATCATTTCGTAAGGGTGTGCCAGTCAGCGGAACAGGATGGCCTGAGCAAGAGCCCAACTCCTCCTGCCCCGACGGTGATTCCTACTGTGTCCCCGGTACCAGTGGGCGCACACATTGCATGGTAGAGTTGGACGGAGTACCGGTACCGATGCTGATCCACACGGGGGCGGGGAGTTCACTGCTGAACTGGGCTACAGTGCGACAATATTTTCCCCACTACAGAATTGGAGGTAACTCAGTGCCGCTTTGCAGCTATGGAGGAGGACGGTTTTCCACCGTGGGTACTGTCAGACTGATGGCTCGGTACAAGTTGGTGGAGATGGCTGATGTGGAGTTCGTCGTGACAGCCCGCAGCACGAACATCATGGGCCTGCAACCTGTTGTATGGCCTCGGGTTTTCCATCAGGAGTAACGCTGGGAAGAATGGTTGGGCTGCGGGACTGTGGACCAACCAGTTCTGAGAGTTCGGGACGACGCTGTTTGGGATGAACGATTGCTGGGCACTCTGGAAAGTGGACAGGCTTTGTCACGCTCAGGGTCGCCGCAGGAGGGCCCCGGTGCCAGTGTCCGAGTCACCCTGGACGAGGGTACCGGGTGGGATGGGGGAGAGCCTGTGGCGGCAAGTGATGCCCAAAGGATGGTCCCAGGTGTTCCCGGAGCATGGCTGTGGCGGACCAGTGAACACGGGGCCACATTGGCAGCAGATTTACAAGCAGTCGGGGCAGGACCAAGTGGCACTGGGAGAGCGAGTGCCACGCAGAGACACCGCAAGCCATGCAGGGCCCCGTTTGGAGTCGCAGACTGGGTTCGGGCTCGGGCGGAGGCGAGGTCCAGGTGCAGCTGCAGGTGACGGGCGAGTGGCATGATGGTTACTTTCTGCTGTCGGATGGTTCGTGGCGCCATCCTAATGAGTTACGGCGTGCCCCGAAGAAGGCAGCTGGGCACAGCCCCAGCCGATTTGAGCACTCGGACGTGTGGAGGAGAAGACACATCGGGACTGAAGCGACCAGCTGTGGCCCAGGAAGCGAGCTACCTCCAGGGGCGGACTGACGAGTGAAGGGTCTGGGGGGGCCATGGGTCATCCTCACTGAGCTATGGATGTGTGTGTGTTATTAGTTATTAATCTGTATTTATATAATTCTGGGATTATTTTTTGTGTTTGGTTACTTTAGGAACACGGCAGAAGTTTTCTTCTAGGTTATAACGGGACTTTTATATATATATATATTGTGGCGAAGATATTGAGCTCATATCTCCCCACAAATATGTGACTGTATGTATATTTGGTGACTCCACGTCTGGTGGGACAAAAGAGGTCTGGACCTGCAGAGATCTACAGGAGATGACGAGTAGGTGTGAGTCTTGACCTTTGTCTCCGAGAGGATGTCCCAGGTAGATTCCCGGAACACCGTAGAACAAGAGACAATAGTGAGACATGAAAGAGTGCATTGTGACTGAGACTATGTGCCACATACACTATGTTTGCTTATGTAACATGTGACTGTGGGTTGTGGCCCCAGCAGAGTATAAGAACGTGGTATTCGATTGCTCAGCCTCTTTTCCTGCATAGAGATTGATAGAGCATGTGTTCACTCAATAAAGTTGACTCTGAGAAATAAACTCAGCCTCATTCTTGAACGCATTCTCTACACTGGTGACCCTACGACTAAGTATGGACGAACTTCATACAGCAGACTCATCAGGAGCCGACCAGGCCAGCGCAGCTACCGCAGTCCAGCTGCCCGAATTCTGGCAGCACAGCCCACGTGCCTGGTTCAACACAGTCGAGGCGCAGTTTCACCTTCGGGGAATTTCAGCAGATGCAGACGAAATTCTTCTACGTGGTAGCAAAGCTGGACAGCCTCACAGCACAGCGGGTGGAGAGCCTGACTAACCACCCACCAGAGGTCGACATGTACGGCGCATTGAAAGCCGCGCTCATCCGTGCCTTCACTCCTTCGCTGGGAGAGCGGGCAGAGAGGCTCCTGATGTTGACCGAAAGCGAAGCAGACAGCCCGCTGACCTGATGGCGAGGATGCTGAACCCTGAGAGGCGAGGATGATGACGGCTTTATCTTCGCCCATCTCTTCCTCAGGACACTACCGTCAGCGGTGAGAGTCACCCTGGCCAGCTCGGCAACTGCTGACCAACCGAGATTACCACGAGCTGGGCCAGGGAGGCACAGCGACTCGTCAACGCCCATAGACAGCACACGGCCACGACGGCGGCAGCAGAGCTGGGCGCAAAACCCGGAGACGGCAAGGGGCCAGAGGCTATGACACCAGATGCACTGACATCAGCAGCGGCGGAGACCAGGAGACGCGGGGCCCACGACGCCCTCTGCTTTTATCATCGACGCTTCACCGAGAGGGCACGCAGATGCATTTCCCCCCTGCCAGTTCAAGCGCGCGGGAAACGCCAAGCCCGAGAGTCGGTAGCAGCTGCTGCTCTTGGCGCGAAGACTAAGCTGCTCTACCTCACGGACGGGAAATCAGGGAAGCAGTTCCTGGTGGACACGGGCTCCCAGCTGAGTTTCGTCACACCCCTCCACGCTGATCGGTTGGCGCCTTCCAGCGGACCCCTGGTGTTGGCGGCGAACGGTTCGACGATCAAGACCTACAGGGAGAAGACCATCCTCCTGTCTTTCCACGGTCGGTCATTTGAGTGGACCTTCGTCGTGGCAGCAGTCAGTCATAACATGTTAGGTGCTGATTTTTTGTGCTCGAATGGTTTACTGGTTGATCTTGCTAATAGACGTCTGGTTAATGCACTGTCTTTTTACAGCATTTCCTGCACAGCCCGGGCGGTTCCGCCCACTGCACAGCCCAACCTCACAGCTGCGGGTGGTAAGTTTCAAGCATTGCTCACTCAGTTTCCAGCACTCACAGTCCCGACGTTTTCGGTGTCAGTGGCCAAACATGGGGTGGAGCACTTTATAACTACTACCGGTCCCCCCGTTTTTGCAAACGCTCGGCGCTTGAACCCAGCTAAACTCGCCATAGCGCGCGAGGAATTCACCAACCTGGAAAAACTGGGCATCATTAGACGCTCTAACAGCCCCTGGGCATCGCCACTACATATGGTCCCCAAGACCGATGGCTCGTGGCGGCCTTGCAGTGATTTCCACAGGTTGAATAACGCTTCAGCTCACGACCGCTACCCGATCCCACACATCCAAGATTTTTTGGTACATTTGGCGGGGGCGTGTATTTTTTCTAAAATAGATTTGGTGCAACGGGTACCACCAAGTCCCCAGTCCGCGCTCAGGACATACCCAAAACAGCGGTAATAACTCCTTTTGGACTTTTCGAGTTTTTGCGTATGCCGTTTGGACTCAAAGGGGCTGCGCAGACGTTCCAGCGCATGATGGACGCAGTCCTACGCGACCTCCCTTTCATGTTCGTCTACTTGGATGATATTTTGGTAGCCAGCACGTCCGAGGACGAACATGAAAGCCACCTCACAGCGGTTTTTTCGGAGGGCTGGCAGAGCACGGGTTAATAATTAACCCAGCGAAGTGCCAGTTTGGGGTCGCGCAGGATCGATTTTTTGGGGCATCGCGTTTCACCAGAAGGAGCAGTTCCTCTGCCCGATAAAGTACGCGCAATAACGGATTTTCCCAAACCTCAAACGGTCAAAGCATTGCAAGAATTTTGGGAATGGTCAATTTTTACAACCGTTTCCTCCAGGGCGCAGCGCAGCTCATGCAACCCCTGTACGCAGCGCTTAAAAAGCAAAAACCCACGAATAAGATTGAGTGGTCCCCGGAGCAGGAGCGTGCATTCTCCCAGGTCAAATCAGCCCTGGCGAACGCCGTTTTGTTGGCACACCCCGGTGCCAACAGCCGTATGGCGCTCACCACGGAAGCCTCTGATTTAGCGGTGGGGGCGGTCGTTGAACAGTTCGTGGCGGGGAGCTGGCAACCCCTCGCGTTTTTCAGTAAAACCCTGCGCGATAACGAGCGGAAGTACAGCGCATTTGACAGGGAGCTTTTGGCCCTACATTTGGCCACCCGCCATTTCCAGTTCTGGCTAGAGGGCGCCGTTTTAACCGCGTTCATGGACCATAAGCCATTAACTTTTGCGATGGCCAAGATTTCAGAGCCTTGGTCAGGCCGGCAACAGAGACAGCTGGCCGCGATATCAGAGTTCACCACCGATATTCAGCATGTCGCGGGCAAACATAATGTGGTGGCAGACTGTCTTTCGCGTGCAGTAGCGGCACCAAGCCCCATGGGAGCAGGCTCGGAAACCGTGGCCGCGGGCCAAGTCTGTGGCTCAGAAGCACTCGCAGCCCCGGTCCACATTGGTTTAGATTACGCAGCCATGGCCGCGGAGCAGGCTGACGACGCGGATGTGCGCGCACTCCAGTCTGGACCTACAGGGTTAAGGCTGGAGCACAGGGTGCTGCAGATAGGTATGGCCCCTCTAATCTGCGATGTCTCCACCGGGCGGCCTCGTCCCGTAGTTCCGGCTGCATGGTGCCGCCGCGTTTTCGACTCAATCCACTCTCTGCCGCACCCAGGGGTGTGCGCATCGATTAAAATGGTGGGAGAAAAATTTGTTTGTCCGGGGTTGCGTAAACAGGTCTAAGAATGGGCAGCGGCTTGCGTAGCGTGCCAACGAGCCAAAATACACAAACACACTAGGGCTCCTTTAGAGCCTTTTCACATCCCGGATAATCGTTTTGATCATGTGCATGTCAACTTGGTGGGCCCCCTCCCGTTGTCGCAGGGGTGCACACATCTTTTGACGATGGTAGATCGCACCACGCGTTGGCCAGAAGCGGTCCCTCTAGCGGTCAACTACCGGCGGCTGACGTTGCACGCGCGTTTTTAAACGGCTTGGGGTTCGCGCAGTTTTGGGAGTCCCGTCGGACATAACGTCCGACAGAGGTCCCAACTCGTTTCTGAACTCTGGTCATTCCATGGCCCACAGCCTGGGGGTGAAGATCCACCGCACCACCGCGTATAACCTCAGGCTAACGGTTTGTGCGAACGCTTCATAGGTCATTGAAAGCAGCCCTCAGAGCGTCTCTCACGGATACAAATTGGGTGGATAGACTTCCATGGGTTTTATTGGGGTTGCGTTCTGCACCTAAGGAGGATTTGCAAGCCTCCCCGGCTGAATTAGTTTTTGCTCAACCCCTCCGTTTGCCGGGGGATTTCCTCCCTGACAACCCCGCACCAAATTGCCCCCCCCCCCGCTCAGCTGTTGCAGAGCGGCACAGGATCAGACACCCTCCCTGGCCCAGTGCATCACAGTTTTCCACGCGTTTTTGTGCCAAGAGCTTTAAAGAATGCGGAGTTTGTTTTTGTTAGACATGATGCTCAAAGACCAGGTTTACGACCCCCTTACGACGGGCCTTTCAGAGTGTTAGAAACAAGAGAGAAGCAATTTTTGCTTGATTTGGGAGACAGAAAAGAGTTGATTTGCATTAACAGATCTCAAACCCGCTTTTGTTCTGGCTGATGAACACGTGCAGTTGGCCAGGGCCCCCCGCCGTGGCAGACCGCTGAAAAGGCATTGTTCGTTGACATCACAGAGATGTGCTAACAAGTCTGATTCACAGATGCAGGGAGCCGCTGCAGAAGGAACAAAGCCGGCTTACAGCAGATTTGGCAGGAGGTTTAAACCCAAGCAATTGGGGGATTGATTTGTGTTATGTTGTGATGTTTCTGCCATACAGCTCTGATTAGATTTTGTCCCTGAATAGACGTTTGGGGGGGGTTATGTGGCGAAGATATTGAGCTCATATCTCCCCACAAATATGTGACTGTCCACGTCACATATTTATATATATATGTCACACGTCCACGTGTGTCCACGTCACATATATATAATATATATATATACACACACATATATATATATACTGTATATATATATATATATATATATATATATATATATATATATATAGAAGAGAGAGAGAGAGAGAGAGAGAGAGAGAGAGAGAGAGAGAGAGAGAGATATGGCGCAGTGGCTAGCACTGTGGCAGCACAGTTCTACCCTCGGCTGGGGGATCGCGGGGACCGTGAGATCGTGGGTTCCATTCCTGCCCTCGGCCAATAGTAATCTGTGTGGAGTTTGCATGTTCTCCCCGTGTTTGCGTGGGTTTACTCCGGGATTTCTCCAGTTTCCTCCTACATGTCAAAAACATGCAGGTTAGGGAGTTAAGGGGCGCTTGCGCACGCAGCGACCGGCAGCTGGTGGCTTGTCACCAGACTGCAAAACAAATCTACCTACGGGTACAAATAAGTAACAAAAAAAAAAATATCATAGGACGCAGAATAACCCGCCTCACCGTGTGGGGGGTAGGACGGCAGTCTACTCGGCCCCCCCTAATTTTAGTTGTTTTGGTGAATGCTTAGGCCCTTTTGTGATTTTAGTTCCAGTATGTTTAGCGGATGATTTGGGTTCCAATTGGGGTGGGTTTTAATGGTATATGTGTGTTTTGATTTTTCTACAGCGTGGGGAGGGTGTAGTATAGTATTTTTTGTTCAATATATTTTATGATTATGGAGCGCTATTTTGTGTGGCACGGGTGGTAGCTCCATGTTCCGGTTCCGCCAACCCCGTGTGTATAAGAAGGGCTGCAGGTAGGGGGATGGTCTCTTCTTCCTTTACCTCTGCCAGCGGTTGTGGGTGTAGTTGGGTGCACAACGGCCTGTGTAATAAACTTGTGTTCAGCTCTACTGCTGGTCTCCTCCTTGGCTCTGAGTTCAGACATAACAACTTTGCCTTAAATACTTAGAGGAATTTTTAATATCTATTAGTTATGTTGAATTTATTTGCTAAACTTTTAGACTTTAATTCACAAACGTAGCCCTTTTGTCTGAATCTCCTCACATACCCATCATCCTGTCAGTCTATACACATAAGCACGATTACTGACTGGTAAATCTGTTTTTAAATTCTGTGCAAAGATGATTTTATGATAATTTTTTGTTCCGCTGATTTGGATATACCTTGGGTAACCACCCTAGAGTTGAGGAATCCAACGAACGTTTCTCAATGGGATGATAATGTGTATCGAAATGAATCCTTACTGGAACTATAAACCTCATTTAAAAGCAGTCAACAAATACAACAAAATTGATTTGTGACTGTTTGCAATTTATGAGCATACCAACTTTGACAAATATATAGTTTAATGTAATTTATGTTCAAAAAATCTTCTGTGTTTAAGATCTTTCAACCTCCATTTAGCTTCTTACCTTATAGATTACTGTCACACACATCCACCATCTCTTCAAAGACGAAATAAAAATATATAACAAACTTTGTAATATTCAGTAAAACTAAACGGTCCTTCCATGCTGATGAGATGCTGCACTCCACTCACAGATAAGTCCGTGAAGATGTCTGGCAACTCTACTTACTGTTGAGGAATATAAACTCAAGATACCAACATTTACTGGTTGCTACAGTGCTGCTGTAGTATTGTGTGTGTGTGTGTGTAAGTGGATCTAGCTTAGGTTACCTGTCTGTTTCCTGAGCATGAGCAGTAGAGCTAGTTGTCACCTGAGAGGCCCAGATGTCATGTCTTACTCAGAAATAAGCCTTGAGCTTTATCTTTTGAACTTCTTTTTTTACCTACATGTTGATTCTACCTAAAGGGACTGCAAATATAAGCATGTTAATTTAAAAGAAATACATTTTACATCTGAGTAACACACGTGTAAGCCCTCTAACATTTAAAACCATGGCAGAAAATGGGAGTTGTTTGAAAACAGAAAAGATACAAAAGACAAAACAGACCCTCAGTAACGGAGTACCTCATTCCGGCCCATAGAAATCACCCCAGGAGTGCTCAAATCTCCTGACCATTGACCTTGGCCTCAAGTACAGGCTAAATGCAGACCCATCTAGGATCTGCTTAAAGTCAAGGTCAGTGGTGTAGGAGGAGTAACGTTTTTTGTGAAATCACAAGTGCCCAGATCTCCTGACCTTTGACAATGACCTCGATCTCAACCTGGATGCAGACCCACCTGAGAATCATTGTGAGGGAGTTTGGTGAGCATTGGGAAAATGCTTAGGAGGAGTAGCGATTCCCGTGAAATGTGGATGGACGGACGGACAGATGAATGGATGGATGGCTGACTGACATCATTATCGCATTAGCTCTTTTCAGGTTTACTGGAATGAGCTAAAAACAAAAATACAGTCAGAGAGTATAACCTCTGCCAGCATAACTCTGAGACAAGATGTCCCTAATCTTGGTGATATTATGCAAATGATAAAAAGCAGTCTTGGAAATTTGGTAGATATGAAAATTAAAGGATCAGTACTGATCAAACTCCAAAGTTTCTTGCACAAGTGTTAAGAGCTAGAACAGAGATGAGCAACTGGTGGCCCACGGGCCACATGCAACCCACCCCCTCATCCACTATGGTCCTCCAGTCCATTTCCAAAATCAATTATTTATTTTTATCACATTTGCCATATTTGGAACCACATTCTTAAATGCAATTATAGAGTCCACCAGCAGAGGGAGCGCTAATTGAAACCTAGGTGCCACACTGTGTGCACGTGGTCAAGGAGAAACCGAGAGTAAGGGAGCCAGAGGGAACAGTGCACCGGTGGAGAACATGTTTTTAAGGTATGTTGCCTAAGACTGCATTAATAGGCTGTAAACAGCAGTAAATGTACAAAGTAGGCTGCTTTTAAACAAGAATAAATACTACTGAGGAGCTGTAGCATTTATTCCTTGTTTGGCAGATGAAGCCTCATGGAGCTTTGGAAGCTTTTCTTCGAATTGTGCAGAAAAATATTCAAAGCTTTGGGGTTTCTTTCTAAAGAGTGGACTGGAAGCACAGACAGTTTCAATTCCATGTCAGCAGTAAAAGAGTGTGATACTGTGGTTGTTATTATCTGCTGATTCTTTTTTTTTTTTTTGTTCATTTATACCAGTGGCTCTTAAACTTTTTTTTTATTCTCCATTTTGGGGAGCCATTTAACCCTCTAACTGCCCGCATAGTATGGATGGGTCGCGTGCCCCCAATAGCCACAGCGTAGCAACTGCGCGTGTCAACTTATTGACGGTCCCCGGGCTATATTGAGAATTTGTACTAATCTGTATTGATCTGACAGTTTAGAAGGTGGCAGACCACACACCGAACGAATCATGGCTAACATGGAATATAGCAAAGAAGAAGAAATCCTCATTATTATTCTTCCTTTTTCCGCTTTGAGCTCACACACCAATGTGGATGCTGCCATGATCGGTCATTGCGGCAGCGATGATGACTGAAATTGCATGAAATGGAGAAAATAGCCACATAATACAACTGAAATTCACATGGGATAATCACAAGAGTTTGTAGATGTGGAAGCGGGTGTAAATTACTAAGTAAACACGAAACCTCGACCACCAATGGACGAAAAACTGAGCTTCCATTACTAAGATGGCGGCGCCCATGAGCAGCATGATGGTGCTACACGATGTAAATGGCTGATTAAACGCAAAACATGACCACAATGAACGAAAATGGACCGGTCATGTGGGCAGGCGAGCCCCCCCCCCCCCTGGGCAACAGGTAAGAGAGAAATATGTTTGTTTTTTTTACATTTTATTGACTTTTATAGTTCATATACTTTGAAGATTAGATAAAGACATACCCCTGTAGACAAATCGGCATAAAAAAAAAAAACGGACCATTCTTTGTGTAAATGTGTCCAAAGTCCACTTTGACTGAGTTATGTAATTTATATAGCTGCTGCGACATTATGCAAATTAGATGGGTAAATTTATTCCTATCTGAAACTTTGGATCATATTCTACATCTTTCTAATTGACAGTAAGCCATTATGTCTTGTAACTTTCAAGACTTGGAAATCTGAACTATTTTACTGACAAAAATTTTTACCACTCTTGACCACTAGGGGCCTTGTGTTTCCCCAGGCACCACACGGTGCCTGGGGCAGTTAAAGGGTTTTAACAAGCCCAGTTAAAGGGTTAACAAGCCCACCTACCCACAGCTATTTCTCTGCCCCCCCCCATGTTTTGTCTGAATTATGGGGAGTCAGAGTCACCATTAACTGTATACTGAGCTGCTTTATTTTCAATATATACTCCAGCCGTAGCCCGCCTTATGTCATCGTTCCCCCACCCCTCGGCTGGGCTACGGCAAGCCCCGAGACACAATTCTCATATATAACAACACTGCCCCCCACCCCCCCACCCCCCGTCACAAAGTCCCAGAACTCCCTTATTATGTTGTGTTTTTTTTTTTACTGAACCAGTAAACATATTAACATCAGTGCCAACATTTCCATCAACCTTACTGTTTCTCTCTTTTATATATATATATAGCTGTAAACACAAAGCCAAGCCAAACCAGGCAAACTAAACGAGCATCTGGGTAGACTGCCAGAACACCCCAGCCTGTTGGAACAGGATTATTCTGCTGCTTAATCCCAACAGGTGTCAAAAATTGCAGTCCTCAGTACATAGTCCTCCAGGTACCTGGGCCTCTGATGAACTCTAGCAGTGTCCTCTTGCCACACACACATCATCCCAACAGCTCAGTTCATCTTTGAACCATTGGAAGGGTGCCAACTCACCTTACACCTTTGTGGGCCAACCCCCCCAATCACTGAGCGTAGTTGTGCCAGCACTGGGTCTCGTTCTGATTCCGTCCGAAGCTCCTGAGGGGATACTATATCCTGGAGGGTCCGGTGCAGTGCATTCACCAGATCCGCCTCTGTTGGGTCGTCGTCATCGCCAACCCATAGCATGGAGTTAGCCGTGGCTTGGGACAGTAGATCCGCCACGTTGTCCTTGCCAGGAGTGAAGTAAGTGGTGAAAATGTAGGCCCTCAGCTGTTCTGACCATCTGTGGATTGTCAGAGGCCTGTGTCCCGAACCCGACGTCTTCAGCAGAGTCATGAGTGCCCGGTGGCACCTGTAGAGGTAAATATGCCACCGCTCACACGCCCAGACGCAGGCAAGCACTTACCTCTCACCCACAGCATATTTTTACTTGGCTGCTGAGAGGGACTTTGATGTGAACGCCACCAGGCGTTCCATGCCGTCTTGTACCTGGGACATCACCGCCCCCACCTCAGAGCCAGAAGCGTCACAAGTCACAATGGTGGGTCGGTT
Source organism: Pholidichthys leucotaenia (assembly GCA_020510985.1). Taxonomy (NCBI): domain Eukaryota; kingdom Metazoa; phylum Chordata; class Actinopteri; order Cichliformes; family Pholidichthyidae; genus Pholidichthys; species Pholidichthys leucotaenia. The sequence continues at coordinate 296,450,123 of CM035846.1, forward strand.
AGGGTTGAAATGGGTCAACACTGGAGGGGAAGTGAGCTGGCTTTTCAGCTTGGCAACTGCCGCTGAGCAGGCTGGAGTCTACTCTCACGCTGCATCCTGCTTCAACAGGGCCCGGAGGGGTTGAATTGTCTCTGAGTAGCGGGGAAGGAAACACCCGTAAAAGTTTACCATGCCCAGAAATGATGAGATCTGTGTGGCCGTTGAAGGTTCTGGAAGGCATAGCACCACCTCCATGTTCAAGTGTAGAGGTTGAAGCCCCCTCCCGTTCAGCCGGAACCCCATAAACTCTATGCAGTCTGCTGCGAAGATGCACTTCTCACCGTTCAACATGACCCCATGCTCACGTAGTACCTCCAGGACCCATTCCAGCCACTCGTTGTGCTCCTCCCGCGACACACCATGCACCACAATGTCATCTAAATATGCTACCACGCCTCTGAGGCCGGCCATAATCGTCGACATAATCTTCTGGCAACAGCTGGGTGCTGAGCTCAGGCCAACCGGCATCCGGGTGTACCTAAAACCCCCCATATGGGTCACAAATGCCATCAGGTTCCTGCTGGCAGGGTGGAGGGGCACCTGCAGGTAGCCCTGATGAAGGTCCAGCTTCATGAACACCTGTGACCCACTAAACGTTGCTGTGAGTTCCTCCATAGTCACAAGTGGGTACTTGTCCGGGATAATTGCCTTGTTCACCATCCTGAGGTGAGGTGGTATTTGGTGAGGTGAGGCATGGTCTAATGCCCCCGATTTCTTCTTGGCTACCACGATGTTGGATATCCAAGGCGAGGCATCCACCCTCTTGATGATGCTCGCCTCCAGTAACTTGGACAATTCTACCATGACATCATCCCGCAGTGTGAGGGGAAGCCGCCGTAGTGGCTGGATCTTCGGTGGCACACCCGTGTCAATGAGCACACTGTGATGAAACACCTTGATGCATCCCAGGCCCTCAAACAGCACCGGCCAATGGAGGTGCCAATTGGGGTACACCGTTAGCACCATCAAGCCCTCTGGGTCCCTGATGGAAAATCCCAGCTCACCTAGCAGGTCTATTCCCAACAGGTCTGGCCCCCGGTGCACCACCTGGAATGTGAAGCTGGGCACCGTCTTTGACCCACACATCACCAAAAAGTTGGCCGTACCCACCATTTCAATCTCCGCATGACCATACCCAAACATCTTCACTGCTCCAGTGTTGATGGGTTTCCCAGGAAATAGTCTCCTCATTGTGGCCATGCACAGGATAGAGCTGCCAGCCCCTGAGTCCACCATAAGAGGTACATCAACACCGTCAAGCTTAAGCACATACCACTTCAACGTCCCCTTCCCCATACGTGCCACACACACCCATCTGGTGTCGCTGGGCTCCGCTGCCAATGGCCTAGCAGCGAAGGTGTGGACCCTAGTCCGCGCCTTCCTCCGCTGCCTTTTGCGAGTCCACCGCTGAGGCTTAGCTAGCATGCTAACCCCAGCGCTCGGTGGGAAAACATGGGTAGCCGGCCTCTGGCTAGCTAACGCTGGCAGATTCAATTCAGTTCAATTCAACTTTATTTATATAGCGCCATTTCACAACAATAGTCATCTCATAGCACTTTCAAATGTAGGGGAAACCCCACAATTGCAGAAAGACCCCAGCAATCTGTGAGCAAGCACTTGGCGACGGTGGAGAGGAAAAACTCCCTTTTAACAGCAAGAAACCTCTAGCAGAACCAGGCTCAGGGAGGGGCAGCCATCTGCTGCGACTGGCTGGGGGGGGGGGGGGGGGGGCGGGGATAGAGAAGATGAAAAGAACAGACATATAGAGAGCAAAAGTTAAAGAAGTGAAGCCAAGTACATTATTGGAGGTCACCTAGCAGTCTAAATCTATTAACAGCAGAACAAAGAGAGGAGTAAGAGACACATGATCCCTCCCCAATCGTAGGCTATATTGAAAAGGAAGGGTTTTTTTTCCCCGCAGTATTGGGGACTTCCTCTGTCTAACCATATCCAGCACGTGTTCAGGCGAGAGAGCGTCTCTCTCTAGCCTTAGCTTCTTCTTCAGCCACACGCTGTTAATGCTATGAGCTAGTTTATCCCGGACCAGCTCCTCCTCAATAGGCCCGAAAGCACACTCCCTCGCTAGGCTGCGTAGCTCCGTAATGAAGGACCAAGTGGACTCACCCGTTCGCTGTTGACGGTTAAAAAACTCGTACATCTGCTCAGTGACGGTGGAGTGATCCCTGAAGGTACTATCCATCAGCTCAAACCCATTTTCCAGCGAACCACTGCCACACAGCCCAAAAAATATCCTCTGCCCCTCTACACCAAGATGGTGGACTAACAGACTCCTCTATCTTTCTTCGCTGGCGTCGCCCAGGCCAGCCGCAGCCACATACACGTTAAACATGCCTTTCCAGACTTCCGGTTATGGCGGCCACGTAGGAAGACGTGTTTCACTCTGCTCTGCTCTTAAAAATAAAAAGTTGGCTAAAACTCTCTCAATTGGAACAAAAACCTATCCTAGCGATTGGGCGCGGATATGGTAAAGCCTAAGGCTGGGAAAATAGGCGGAGGAAAAAGTGAAACGTCAAAACAGTCCAAGTTAACAGACTTCCACGCTCGTGACGGAGAAGAAAAATCTCCAGAGATAATGACGGAGGAGGGAGCTAGCGGCGGCGCGATGACTGCTGGGGAAGGCACGAGTGCAGTGCTCGCTGCCATCAGCTCCATGAGAGCAGACTTTTCCTCTAAATTCGATGGGATTATAGCAGCAATAGAAGGAATGAGAAAGGAAGTAAGCGACTGTATGGAGCGAGTATCGCAGGCAGAGCTTCGAATCTCCAGCGCTGAGGATGACGTCACCAGCCTACAATTAAAGATGCAAACATTGGAATTAAAAAATAAATGTCTGGAAGATAATGTCCTGGACGTAGAATCTCGGTCGTGACGGAACAATCTGAGGCTGGTGGGCCTTCCGGAGGAAGCGGAGGGACGGGACCCATTTTCCTTTTTGGAAAAGTGGATTCCAGAAGCGCTGAACAACGCGGATCTGCAGTCATCGGTCGTCTTGGAGAGCGCTCACAGAATCGGCCCACCGAGAGATAATAAGACACCACCGAGGACGCTGATTATGAAGTTCCTCAGCTACAGAGACAAGATGACGATCACCAACGCGGCGCGAGCTAAAGGAGAAATTAAATACCAGGATCAACAGGTGCGGTTTTACCCAGATTTGGCCACAGGAATTCAACAATTAAGGAAACAGTTTGACCCCGCCCGTAAAGAGCTGCGCAACCTCGGGATTCGTCAGATCCAAGGAGAGACTGGTGGGAGCTAAGCATGAAGCATGAACAAGATATAAAGGTAGAATATTTAAGCATTTGCACAGGCATCTGACTGATCTGAAACATATAGCAAGTTTACAAAATATAGATTGTATTACATTAAAAAAAAACAAACCTTATGATGTACAAAGTTGCTATAAAATTTTGGAGTTAAGTTGAAAAACTACAGAAGAGAGTTAAAGTTATGTCATTAAAAGCAGTAGAGTCAGGGTGATTGAGAGGACAAAGAAAGAGTGGTTAAGACTGATCCTCGCGGGTGTGGAGCAGTCACTGGCTATAGCGGGAGACAGAATTTTTTTTTGATTTTGGGGGGATTACCACGATTGTGGGGAGGGGGAATTTGTTTGTGTGTAGTTTGTGGGACGAATGTTCAACCACTCATGTTTTTGCTTCTCTGTATGAGCATGTTCATATTGCAAGGTAATCTCAAACTCCTTATTGATCATAGACCAAAGCGTTAATCTTAATTTAACTTCATGGAATTGCAGAGGTCTACAAAATCTAAAAAAACTTAAACAAGTTATGAATAAAATAAAAGACAGATTCAAAAATTGTGTTTTTACAAGAAACTCATCTAATAGAGGAGGATGTAAAAAAAAATTAGGGGAAGATGGCAGGGAAATGTGTTCATCTCATCATTTTCATCCCGAGCTAGGGGAGTTATGACTCTCATACATAAAACAGTCCCATTTCAAGTGAAAAATGTAACTGGAGACAAATTAGGAAGATATCTAATCATCCAAGGATCTTTGTTATTAGAAAATATAAATTTGGTGAACTTATACGGTCCCAATATAGATGATCAAAACTTTTTTGCTAATTTATTTCTTATTTTATCATCACTTAAAGGGCAACATATAATAGCAGGGGATTTTAATTGTACATTGAATCCCAGTATAGATAGATCAACAGGACTGGACTGTATGCACAATGGATGCAGGATGACCATTAATCATTTTATGAAAGAATTGAGATTGCTAGATATATGGAGAGAAATGAAACCACAAGTCAAAGCCTACTCTTGTTATTCTAATACCTACAAGACATTCTCACGTATTGACTATTTTTTGATCTCCACAGAATTAAGGTCCAAGATTCAAAACTGTTTCTATGATAACATCGTGATCTCTGATCATGCACCCTGCTGTCTAATATATGTAGATAAGAAATTGACAAAGGATCCAGGTAGGTTGCAATTTCAGCATAAATGGCTTCAGGATGAGGAATTTGTTAAGTATATAGAAAAACAGATAGATGAGTTCTTTGATATCAATACTACACAAACATCAGCATGTATAAAGTGGGAAGCTTTCAAAGCTTTTATTAGGGGGCATATTATTAGTTATACAGGTTCAAAATCTAAGAAGACTCGAGAGGAGAGAGTCCAATTGGAACATAAAATAAAAATTCTTCAAGAAAAAGTGTATGTAGGAAGTAACCCAAAGTTAGAGAATGAATTACTGATTCTGAGAGCTGAATATGACAAAAAAAAAAATCAGTGAATAGAGCTGCCTCGAGTCTTCTAAGATTGAAGCAATCTTTTTATGAACAAGGGGAAAAATCAGGGAAATTATTGGCATGGCAGATTAAACAATTAGAATTTAAAACACCAATTACCAGTATTATAAGTAACAAACAGGCAGTTGAAGATCCTTTAGAAATTAATAGTGTCTTTAGTGATTATTATGAAAAACTATATGATACAAAAAATGAAACTGATTTAACAAAACTAAATGGGTTTTTGGACAGATTATCTATACCGTGTATTCCAAATGAAAACAGGGAGATGCTGGAGTCTAAAATTAGTCAAGAAGAAGTCGGCTAGCCATTGATAATATGAAATCAGGAAAAAGTGCAGGACCAGATGGTCTTCCAGTTGACCTCTATAAAAAAAATTAAGAATAAATTAATAAAACCCTTTTTGGAAATGGTTTTAGAAGCATTTCAAAACAGTAATTTACCACCATACATGAATAATGCCTTAATTATACTGTTGCCAAAACCAGGTAAACCCTCTAATAAATGTGAAAACATGAGACCAATAAGCCTATTAAATGCTGACCTTAAGATAATCTGTAAAATTTTAGCAAGACGACTACAAGAAATATTACCAAATATTATTAACCGAGATCAGAATGGCTTTATAAAGGGAAGACAAGGCTTCCTTAATGTAAGAAGACTATTTAATATTATTTATTCTAATAAAGAAGCACTGGATACAGCTCTCCTATCATTGGATGCCGAAAAGGCCTTTGATAGGGTCGAATGGCCCTTTCTTTTTGAAGTCCTACAAAGGTTTGGATTTGGAAATAATTTCATAAAATGGGTTCAGATAATATACAATAATGCTACAGCAGAAATCCTAACAAACAGCAATATCTCAAAATCAATAAAAATCAATAGAGGATGTCGACAAGGCTGTCCACTTTCACATTTACTGTTTACTATGGCAATTGAACCTTTAGCGATGGCAGTACGTTTACATCCACAAATATATGGAATTAAAGTAGGACTAACAGAACATAAAATCTCCCTGTATGCCGATGACATAATTTTGTTTATGTCGAATCTTAATAAATCAATTCCGACCTTGTTAAATTTAATAAAGAACTTTGGGGAAATATCAGGATATAAAATAAATAAAACTAAATCTTCAATATTAATGCTAAATGAGACCCAGAGAAATCACCCAGCTCCCTGAGGTAAATCAATTCAATGTTGTAAATCAGTTTAAATATTTTAGGAATTCAAATTGTGCCTAAGCTAGAATCAGGTTGCCCAGTGCCAACTATGAAGCCTTAATGACAGACATTAATGAGTTACTTCAGAGAATGGATGTCACTACCCAATGTCGATGATCGGGAGAATTAATATACTTAAAAGTAATATCTTACCCAAAGATACTTTATTTATTTCAATACATTCCTTTACCACCAACCTTCAGATCTATTCTCAAGAATTAAAAAAAAGTTAGTGGAATTTATAGGAACAATAGGAAGGCTAGATTAACGTCGAGTCCCATACTATATATACCATTAGGATCGTGGAGGTCTGAAATGTCCAAACTTTATGGCTTTATTACTGGGTCAGCATCAACAGAGGTCGATGACATATTATTTTTCATCAATGATCTCCCCTCAGGACTGAAATGGAGAATCAATACAATTTACCTTTACCTCCTTCCCATATCATCTACTCAGACTCGGCTAAAAAATTCCAGAAACAAGTTAAAAATCCTATTGTAAGCATATGATCAAAATATGATGTGAAACCAAAAAATATTTAAAAGAACCACACTTACTGTCACAATTTAGCCCCATATGGAGTAATCAATATTTAAACCAGGGAGAGTGGATGCTGTATTTAAAGTATGGAATTTAAAAGGGATTCAAAAGATTCAAGACTTATATTTTAGTCATGTTCAGATCACATAATGTCTTTTGAAGAACTGAGGATCAAATTTAATCTAATAGAAACACATTTTTTTCATATCTTCAGCTTAGGAATTTTATTCGATAAATTCAAATAATGCTCTCTCCACCGACCTATTTATTCATCTTGAAAAAATTTTGACGAAAGATAGTAAGAGAAAGGGTATTATTTCAGAGTTTTATAACTCATTGATGCTATCCTCAAGTGAAAACTCACAGAAAAGACTGAATTATGGAAAGAAGACTGCAAACAATGGGAATTGGCTTGTACAGAAGCTCAAACCAAATCAATAAATGCAACGTCTTAAATTGATACATTTTAAATGGTTAATGCAGATGTATGTTACACCGGTGGAGTTAAATAGTAAACAAAACATACAATATAGTGCACAAAATGTATGGAAAGTAAAGGAACCCTATTTCATTGCTTTTATGGGAAGTAGAAAAAATTGAATGTTTGGGAAGAGGTGAGGGTAACAATTGAACAAATTATTCTCAAAACAATTCAATATTGAATCCTAAATTGTTTTTGTTGGGTCTGTAACCAGAAAAGCATAACTTTAATAAGAGTGAAAGGCATTCATAGACCTCAGTCTGCGTATGCCAAAAAAGTATTGCACTACTAGTGGAAAAAGACTCATAGACCAGATGCGACTCTGATGGTTAGGACAGATGTTAACAAACTTTCCACTCGAAGATTAACATACATATAGTAGAGTCATTTTTGGGGGTTTCGTGACCAACCTCCCAGGACCTTTTTTTCTCACTGGATTTAGCATTCTAGACCCATTTTAATGAAAATAAGCTCCCATGTACCTCCCAAAAATTACGGGAAACCTTTTTTTTGCCCAAAATTCAAAATGGCCGCCAAAATGCATACCACTATGGCTGTGTTGTTAGACATGTATATGTTGGACACTGCATATGTGATTTAACCTCACGATGAAGGAGAGCCACAGAGCTGCAGAGAAGGGAGAGTTATGTAAATAAAAGGTTAATAAGGGATTTTGATATAGATGTGTGATTTCCCCTGCGAGGGAAATGGTTTGATGTGAGAATGTTTAAAAGGGAGAACTTTGGTGTGTTCACCCTCTTTGTTCGCTGCTCAGGAATGAGAGCAGACAGTGGAATGGTTACTTGAAATAAACTGGAATTAAAGGCAATTCGGTTTCGTTATTCAAGTCTCCCCACATTGGTGACTGACGACGTTGAGAATGAACGAAGAAGGTCTCAGGGTCCCGGACTCACAGCGCTCAGAGCTGGCGAGCGCAGTGGCCGTTAAGCTGCCTGATTTCTGGCAGGATAACCCACGGTCGTGGTTTCTGCAAGCAGAGTCGCAGTTCGCGCTCACAGGAGTAACGGTGGATGACACTAAGTTCCACCATGTCATCGCTAAACTGGACAACAGCACAGCTCGGTGCGTGCAGAGCTTGGTGGAGCAGCCACCCGCGACCGACAGGTACGGCAAGCTGAAATCCACCCTCATCAAGTTTTTCACCCCCTCGGCCGAAGTGAGGGCGAGGAGGATCCTGTCTTTGCTAGACCAAGGAGGACACAGGCCCCGAGCGCCCTGATGGCGGAGCTGTTACAGCTGAGGGGGTTGGACAACGATGAGTACATTTTCAGTACATCTTCCTCTCCAACCTCCCGGGCGCATGCGAGAAAGCACACTAGCTGGCCGGCCAAAAGTGTCACACCCTGAGGAGTTCCGGAGCTGGCCCAGGAAGCAGATGGATCCTGGACGCCTGCGGCGGGCAAGCAACCACAGCGGCGACCCGAGACAGCAGGGAGCCAGAGGCGGCAGACCCAGACTGGCCGACGGCAGCGGCAGCACGGCCGCGACGAGGTGGAGCCAATGGTCCGGCGGCAGAGGCGCGGACACGACACAGCGGAGGAGAAGATCTCTGCTTTTACCACCGGAGGTTCGCAGAGAAGGCACGCAGGTGTGTGCCGCCCTGCAACTTCAGGAGTTCGGGAAACGGCAAGACCGGGGGTCACTAGCAGCTTCGACCCTCGGAGAACGCAGCAAGCTGCTCTACATCACGGATGCGCGCTCCAGACGAGAGTTCCTCATCGACACCGGAGCACAAGTGAGCTTCATCACCCCAACATACGCGGACCGGGTGGCTGGACCCCACGGTAGCGGAGCTACAGCGGCAAATGGCTCGAACATCAACACCTACGGGAGAAGGACCTTGCCTTTGTGCTTACATGGCCGCACATATGAATGGACTTTTGTAATAGCGGCGGTGAGTTTCAACCATGTTGGGCGCGGATTTTTTGTGTTCACACAATCTGTTAGTTGATCTTGCTAATAGACCGGCTGGTAACTGCACTCTCTTTTTACTCTCTCCCCCCTGTTCAGCTCGAGTGTCCCCGCCACCAGTACAGACCCACCTCGCTACAGCAGGTGGTAAGTTTCACACACAACTCACCCAAATTCCAGCGCTCACTGTGCCCACTTTTTCAGCGACGGTCGCGAAGCACGGGGTGAAACACTTTATCCCCACGTATGGTCCTCCCGTGTTTGCAAAAGCTCGGCGCTTGGATGCAGTTAAGGCTCGCCAATTGCGCGCGAGGAGTTCGCCAGCCTGGAGAGGCTAGGCATCGTTCGTAGGTCGAAGAGCCCGTGGGCTTCGCCGCTGCACATGGTACCGAAAGCCGATGGCTCCTGGAGACCGTGCGGGGATTACCGCAGGCTAAACAACGCTACGGCGCACGATCGTTATCCCATCCCGCACATTCAGGATTTTTCGGTGCACCTGGCGGGGGCGTGCATTTTTTCAAAGATTGATCTAGTTCGCGGCTATCACCAAGTCCCAGTCCAACCGGAGGACATTCCTAAAACAGCGGTAATAACCCCGTTCGGACTTTTCGAATTTTTACGCATGCCGTTTGGTCTCAAAGGGGCGGCGCAAACAATTTCAGCGGATGATGGTGCCGTGTTACGCGATCTCACCTTTCGTGTTTGTGTACCTCGACGACATTTTGGTCGCGAGTACTTCAGAGGACGAACACGAAACGCACCTCACAGCAGTTTTTAGGAGGCTGGGAGAGCACGGCTTAATAGTTAACCCAGCCAAGTGCCAGTTCGGCGTCGAGCGGATCGATTTTTGGGTCACCGCGTCTCCCCGGAGGGAGCGATTCCGTTACCAGATAAAGTACGCGCGGTAGAGGATTTTCCCCGTCCACAAACGGTCAAATCACTACAGGAATTCTTGGGGATGGTGAATTTTTATAACCGATTCCTGCCCCACACAGCTCAAATCATGCAACCGTTATATGCCCGCGCTCAAAAAACAAAAAACGACCCAGGCGGTCGAATGGTCCCCGGAGCGGGAGCGCGCGTTCACAGAGGTTAAAAAAGCTTGGCTGACGCTGCGCTCCTGGCCCACCCAGACCCTGCAGCACGTATCGCGCTGACGACGGACCGCTTCAGATTTAGCCATAGGGGCCGTTATTGAGCAACAGGTAGCCGGAGTTTGGCAGACTTTGGCTTTCTTTAGCAAATCTTTAAGCGCGGCTGAACGAAAATACAGCGCGTTTGACAGAGAACTGTTAGCGCTGCATTTGGCTATTCGTCATTTCCAGTTCTGGCTGGAAGGACGGTGCTTCACCGCTTATGTGGACCACAAGCCGCTCACATACGCCATGGCCAAAATTTCAGATCCGTGGTCCGGCAGGCAGCAGAGGCAGCTGGCCGCAATCCCGGAATTTACCACTGACATTAGGCACGTCGCGGGCAAATTCAATGTAGTAGCAGATTGTCTCTCGCGCGCGTTCACGACTCCAACACGCGCAGAGGCAGAACGGGCCACCGTGACCGCGCCGCAGGAGAGCGGCACGGTGGCGCGCGCAGCCCCGGTGCACGTGGGTATAGATTACGCAGCCATGGCAGCGGACCAGGGGGCGGACGCAGACGTGCGCGCGCTCCAGTCTGGACCAACAGGGTTGAGGCTGGAGAGCATTTGTTTACAAACCGGTATGCCCCCCCTGATCTGCGACATGTCGACGGGGCGCCCGCGTCCGGTGGTTCCGGCCACGTGGTGCCGCCGTGTTTTTGACTCGGTCCACTCACTGGCGCACCCGGGGGTGCGCGCGTCGGTGAAACTAGTGGCGGAAAAGTTTGTTTGGCCGTGCCTGCGCAAGCACGTGAAGGAATGGGCAAAAAACCTGCATTTCCTGCCAACGGGCCAAAATTCACAAGCACACAAGAGCCCCGTTAGAACCGTTCCGCATTCCGGCCAGAAGGTTCGACCATGTGCACGTCGACCTGGTGGGCCCCCCTACCGGCATCACAGGGGTTCACGCATCTTTTGACAATGGTGGACCGCACCACACGTTGGCCGGAAGTGGTCCCACTTCCGACGACCACGGCCGCGGAGGTGGCTCGCGTTTTTTTAACGGCTTGGGTGGCGCGCTTCGGGGTTCCGTCGGACATTACGTCCGATAGAGGACCGCAATTCATCTCTGAGCTGTGGTCAGCGATGGCCAACGGCTTAGGAGCCAAAATTCACCGCACTACGGCTTACCACCCTCAGGCTAATGGTTTATGCGAGCGTTTTCATAGGTCTTTGAAGGCAGCACTCAGAGCGTCGCTCACGGATGCAGATTGGGTAAATAAACTGCCATGGGTTTTATTAGGGTTGCGTTCTGCGCCTAAAGAGGACTTAGACGCCTCCCCAGCGGAGCTGGTATTCGCACAAACTCTGAGGCTGCCGGGCGAGTTTTTACCAGAGCACCCAGAGCCCCCACCTCTCTCTGCTCTGAGACCGTTAGTTGGCACGGGAGCAGACACGCTCCCGGGTCCGGTTCATCACGCTTTTCCACGAGTTTTCGTCCCCAAGGCTTTGAAAAATGCCGACTTCGTTTTTGTCAGGCGCGAAGCCCTAAAAGCAACGCTCAAACCACCTTACGAAGGGCCATTTCGAGTGCTGGAGGCAGGTGATAAGCAATTTGTGCTAGATTTTGGAGACAGAAAAGAGACAGTCAGTATTGACAGACTAAAACCTGCTTTTGTCATGAAGGACGTGTCTGTACCGGTCGCAGTGGCGCCTCGACGAGGCAGGCCCCCGCAAAGAGCAAATAATCACTCTCTTCCTCAGTCAACAGAGCCGAAGCAGAAAGGCGCCGCAGGCAAGGCGGGGCCAACTCACAGCAGATTCGGCAGACGGCTGAAGCCCAAGCGGCGCACAGACTGAATGTTGGTGTTGATTATTCAGTAGTGAGTAAGGTGCTATTAAATTTTAGGAATTAGTCTGTTCTTCATCGTTTGGGGGGGGTTATATGGCTGTGTTGTTAGATATGTATATGTTGGACACTGCATATGTGATTTAACCTCACGATGAAGGAGAGCCACAGAGCTGCAGCCCCCTGCGGTGTGGAGCCGCAGAGACTGGACCCCCTGCGGAGGACATGGGACAGAAGACTTCCTGACCGCTGAGGCTCGAGAGGAGAGAAGGGGGAGTTATGTAAATAAAAGGTTAATAAGGGATTTTGATATAGATGTGTGATTTCCCCTGCGAGGGAAATGGTTTGATGTGAGAATGTTTAAAAGGGAGAACTTTGGTGTGTTCACCCTCTTTGTTCGCTGCTCAGGAATGAGAGCAGACAGTGGAATGGTTACTTGAAATAAACTGGAATTAAAGGCAATTCGGTTTCGTTATTCAAGTCTCCCCACAACCACCACCTATATCTCAGTAACTAATTCAGCTAGGAGGTTGATTTTGGTGTCTAGACATAGGTTTTTGGGGTCAAGCATTCCATTAATGCTATTAGTTTACTTGTGAAACAAACCCATCACGATGAAATCCAATATGGCCGCCAATATGGCCACTGATTAACATTTTTTTTATTTCTTGACTACTAAGGCACCTAGAAAGCTGATGTTGGTGTCAAAACAGAGGTTTAAGGGGTCATACTATCTGTTTATTCCAATAAAAGTGTGTTTAAATGATTACATAATCGAGAAATCCAAGATGGCGGCCGGCTGTCATTTTCACATGCAATGGACTTTTTCATATCCGTCACCAAATGAGCTAAAAAAAGGCAAGTGAGGCTCCTGAGAACCATCCATTGTGTTCATTAGTGCCCTCATTGTCTATCAAGCTCAAAATGGCCCCCAGCCGCCATCTTGGAATACACTTTACGCAGGCATATTTTCTCTAGACCTTATGTTAATGCCACGCAAACGTCCAACTCAATTACATGTAGTCCACTATCAATCACCACATCACATCATACTAAGATGTCCAACTACACATCACTATCACTACACTATCACTACTACATCACATCACTACTTGATTCACTATCAATGAATGAGTCACTGTATGAACTTGCGCTATCTGAAGCACTGTCTTCACCACTGCTGCTCTCCTCACTGTTGACTTCTGTGTTCAGTTTCGGCATTGACAGGGGAAGTGGCGGTTGAGTCGATCGTACAGGTAGACATAGACCATTCACCAAATGCCACCCATGACCGATTGGTGATGGGTGACTTTGAAGGTGGAAGTTCGTCAGCAAGTACGCAAGGTAGTTTGTCCTGAGGAGGTGATGATGCAGACTGTCTGCGTCTGGTATTAATCTCATTGTGTTTTTTTTCTTTTGTCCCCTCCACTTGTTAGCCCTTGCTATCCCTGGTGTTACGCTGTTAGAATCCCCATAGATGAAGCGAATTACAAATTTTTCTAAATTACTGATAACATTCGGTGGGCATGGGAGGTGTGCGCCACATGATGAAAGTAACTTGTGTGCCTCCTTAGATTTCGCCAAGCGTCCTACTATCAGCAATTTACTTGCCCCTAAGAACCCAGAGTTATGATCACACCCGCTAATGACGTGTACTGAAATGATGGATTGAGATATTTCTTCAGTATCCATTTTATCCCTCACTTTATATGAATAAGTGTCTGAAAACAAAAACAAATTTGTCATTATCAGAACAGAGGAGAGAAAAAGGAGGGATGACAAGACCTAGAGTCAAAGGCCCTTGTACTGTCTACTGTCATTACGGTAGCATTAAGCAAGCAGCATGGTCAATATGCTAACATTACCTGACTATACAGTATGGAACAAGATTCAGAATTCTAACCTCTCCAGATAAGTTTAAAGCTAAATTTATACATACCTGGCAACCTTGGTTAAATTGGAAAGATTAGGACTACATATTATGGCAGCACAGACGTTACAAAATCACTGCATCCTCTCTCTTGCTATGCAAAAAGGAATCAATGAATCAAGCATAGGATTCCGGGAATCCTAAGGGGATTACCCAAGTGTTCCTCAGTGAAATCACTGAATCAATGCAGGAGCTTTCTAATAATTATTAAAAATGAATGTAAGGATACCTCATTTGACATTTTTAACTCATTTGGTGACGGATATGAAAAAGTCCATTGCATGTGAAAATGACAGCCGGCCGCCATCTTGGATTTCTCGATTATGTAATTATTTAAACACACTTTTATTGGAATAAACAGATAGTATGACCCCTTAAACCTCTGTTTTGACACCAACATCAGCTTTCTAGGTGCCTTAGTAGTCAAGAAACAAAAAAAATGTTAATCGGTGGCCATATTGGCGGCCATATTGGATTTCATCGTGATGGGTTTGTTTCACAAGTAAACTAATAGCATTAATGGAATGCTTGACCCCAAAAACCTATGTCTAGACACCAAAATCAACCTCCTAGCTGAATTAGTTACTGAGATATACAGTAGGTGGTGGTATGCATTTTGGCGGCCATTTTGAATTTTGGGCAAAAAAAAAAGGTTTCCCGTAATTTTTGGGAGGTACATGTGAGCTTATTTTCATTAAAATGGGTCTAGAATGCTAAATCCAGTGAGAAAAAAAGGTCCTGGGAGGTTGGTCACGAAACCCCCAAAAATGACTCTACTAATACTGAAATCAAAGGAAAATGTGTTTGAGAATATATGGAGACCTTTCATTGATTATGTAAAGATATTAAAGATAACTTTTGAAGAAGAAGGTGAATGATATGTGTGGACCTTGTAAATTCCAATTTGATGAATGTATATGCATACTTATGTAATGGATTGCCTAGACTAAACAGAGGAGCATTGTTGAAGACTTGCCTTTGTTAGTGGTTGTTGGTGTTTTTAGTATATTTTTTTTCTTCTTCTTTTTTTTTAAAAATTACTTTAGTGTTAGTGTTTGATTGTTTGTGTTATGTTTGTAAAAAAAAAAAAAAAAAGTTCAATAAAAAATATTGTGGAAAAAAAAACCCCATGCCCTTCCAGCGGCTCCACGGTATAGCCGGTGTGCCCAGGGACTGAAGGAATGGAGGTGGTTCCTTGACACACGCGCCCATTTGCTCTCTCGTCGCCAAATGTTATTTCTGAATAACGGGGAGTCAGAGTCACCATTAACTGAACACCGAACGGCTTTATTTCTGTGTACAACACAATATATACTCCAGCCGTAGCCCACCTTACGTCATCGTTCCCCAACCCCTTGGCCCCGAGACACAGTTCTCATATATAACACTCCACACCCACAATGAATCCAACAGCAAGCTAAGCCTCATCATATTTCCTTTTCTTCTTGGCTTTTTTTTTTTTTTTGTTAATTATCGTCCAGAATTTTCTTTTGGTCATCATTTTGATGGAGAGAGTTTTAAAAATTAGGTCATGATATAATTTTATCCATCCATCCATCCATCCATCCCTCCATCCATCTTCTACTGCTTAATCCTTTTTACATGTGTGTGTGTGTGTGTGTGGGGGGGGGTAATATCAAATATGAAACTAAGTGCCTGATTTAACATAATATTTCTAAGTTTTTTGGGGGTGAATACAATAACTTCAGTCTTATCTGAATTTATTAGTAACAAAATTTAAGTCATCAAAGCTCTGATGTCTAAGACATACCTCTAGTTTAGTTTGATTACCGTCTGGCTTCAGTGATAAATGTAACTGTATCATCTGCATAACAGATGTATAAATATTGCCTAGTAGAAGCAGACAATGTAAACAGAATTAGACCTAACACAGAGCGTGAGAATTCCATGACTTTTGAATTTGAGCATGTGTTGCTTGAGCTAGCAAAGGTTATATGGTAGCCATTTTGACATGCTTTTATCTACACAGTATGCTGCATGAGTGGGAAAAAAAACTTCACCAGTGCTGAATTTGCTTATTACCTATGTGGTGAACACTCAATGGACCTGTTGGACCGGTTCTGTGACTCGCATTTTAGGTCAGAACAAAGGCAGGAATCTTAGCCTTGATATGCAAGGCTGGAGACTGTGGGGGGTCGATTAAAGGATGCATGGGAGACAGTGGAAGTTATATCATGGAGAGAAATGCATTGTGACTGTCTTTATTATGCAAGGTGGTGAAATGCATTGTGACTGTCTTTATTATGCAAGGTGGTCTGTGTGACATGTGATTTATGAGGTGTGAAGTCCCTGATATTTAAGGACGAGAGTTTACTGTTTCATTCACTCTTTTTTCTGCTTGGAAATGATGGAGATGTGAATAAACCTGACTCTGAGAAAGAACACTGCCTTGTCATTTTCACATCCTCCACACTGGTGACCCTAAGACGTATCATGGAAGAAGGAAATTCCCCCGGGTCAGCCGCGTCAGGAGCCCCCAGCCAAGCGAATGCCGCTACAGTCCAGCTACCGGACTTCTGGCAGAGCAATCCGCGTTCCTGGTTCAACGCGGTCGAGGCGCAGTTCAACCTCCGGGGGATATCGGTAGATGCCACGAAATTCTACCACGTAGTCGCAAAGCTGGACAACAACACGGCCCAGCATGTGGAGAGCCTGATCGACCAGCCGCCGGAGAGCGACAAATACGGCGCGTTGAAGGCTGCACTCATCCAGCAATTCACCCCCTCGGCGGAGGAGCGAGCAGAGAGGTTCCTGGCGGTGACGGAGGGGGGAAACGACATGCCCGCAAGCCTGATGGAGAAGTTGTTGAGGCTGAAAGACTCTGACGATGATCACTTCATTTTCACCCACCTCTTCCTCAGGACTCTACCGTCAGCAGCGAGATCGGTTCTGGCCAGTTCGCCACTGTTGGCCCTACGTGACTACCGCGCGCTGGGCCGAGAGGCGCAGCAGATTGTCAACGCCACCAAGCGGCGCACAGCCACGGCCGCTGCAGCGGAACTCGGCGCGACGACTGGAGACGACAGGAGGCCAGAGGCAGCGGTACCAGACGCACCGACGACGGCGGCGGCAAGAGCCAGGGAGCGTGGACCGGATGTCTTTTGTTTCTTCCATCGCCGCTTCGCAGAAAGGGCACGCAAGTATGTACCGCCGTGCCAGTTTGGGCGTTCGGGAAACACCAAGACCGGGGGTTGGTAGCAGCCGTGGCCCTCAGGAAAGAGAACAAGCTGCTCTACTTGTCGGACGCACGCTCTAGGAGGCAGTTCCTCGTCGACACAGGCTCCCAGTTGAGTTTCATCACTCCTTCCTACGCGGACAGACTGGCTGGTTCCGGAGGTCCCCGGGTGACGGCAGCGAACGGCTCGGAGATTAAGACCTTTGGTGAGAAGACTCTTCTTCTGTCTCTACACGGCCGTGCATATGAGTGGACTTTTGTTGTAGCAACAGTAAATTTCAATATGCTGGGGGCTGATTTTTTGTGCTCACATGGGTTGTTGGTTGATCTCGCTAACAGTCGCCTGGTTAATGCACTTTCTTTTGATTCTATCCCCTGTACAGCGCGAGTGGCCCCGCCTACAGCACAAGCCAACGTCACAACAGCAGGCGGTAAGTTCCACACACTGCTCACTCAGTTCCCAGCACTCACGGTTCCCACATTTTCGGCAACAGTCGCTAAGCACGGGGTGGAGCATTTTATTACCACTACCGGACCACCCGTTTTTGCAAAAACTCGGTGCTTGGACACAGTTAAACTAGCCATAGCGCGCGAGTAGTTCGCCAACCTGGAGAGGTTGGGCATTATCCGACGTTCAAACAGTCCATGGGCTTCCCCCCTACATATGGTCCCGAAAGCTGACGGATCATGGCGCCCTTGCGGGGATTTTCGCAGGTTAAACAACGCTACAGCACACGACCGCTACCCAATCCCACATATCCAAGATTTTTTGGTTCATTTGGCAGGGGCGCACATTTTTTCTAAAATAGACTTGGTCCGTGGTTACCACCAAGTCCCGGTGCGCGCTGAGGACATACCCAAGACAGCGGTAATAACTCCGTTTGGGTTATTCGAGTTTTTACGCATGCCATTCGGACTTAAAGGGGCTGCACAGACGTTCCAACGCATGATGGACGTGGTGCTTCGTGATCTCCCTTTCGTGTTCGTCCACCTGGACGATATTTTAGTAGCCAGCGCGTCCGAAGACGAACACGAAAAACACCTGGCCACAGTTTTCCGAAGGTTGGGAGATCATGGGTTAATAATCAACCCAGCGAAGTGTCAGTTCGGGGTGGCGCAGATCAATTTTTTAGGACACCGCGTCTCCCCCGAAGGAGCAGTTCCGCTGCTTGACAAAGTGCGCACAGTGGCAGATTTTCCCTGGCCGCAGACAGTCAGGGCGTTGCAGGAGTTTTTGGGAATGGTGAATTTTTATAACCGTTTTCTCCCCCGCGCGGCGCAGCTCATGCAGCCGCTGTATGCCGCGCTCAAAAAAAAGAAACCCGCAGATAAGATCAAGTGGTCCCCGGAGCGGGACCAAGCGTTCTCGGAGGTGAAAGCAGCCTTGGCAAACACTGCGTTGTTGGCACACCCAGACCCAACGGCCCGCATAGCGCTCACCATGGACGCGTCAGATGTGGCCATAGGGGCAGTCGTGGAGCAACATGTAGCCGGGGTTTGGCAGCCCCTCGCTTTTTTCAGCAGGACCATGCGCAATAGCGAACGTAAATACAGCGCGTTCGACAGGGAGCTGCTCGCTCTCCATTTGGTCATCCGCCACTTTCAGTTCTGGCTGGAAGGATGCGCTTTCACCGCGTTCGTTGATAACAAACCGCTAACATTCGCGATGGCCAAGGTCTCGGAACCGTGGTCAGGCCGGCAGCAGAGACAGCTGGCCGCGATATCAGAGTTTACCACTGATATTCAGCATGTGGCGGGCAAACTGAATGTAGTGGCAGATTGCCTCTCGCGCGCCGTGGCGGCCCCAGTCAGCGTAGGGTTAGATTATGCAGCCATGGCCACGGAGCAGGTTAATGACGCGGACGTGCGCGCGCTCCAGTCTGGACCAACAGGGTTAAGGCTGGAGAGCAGGGTGCTGCAAGACGGTATGCCCCCCCTAATCTGCGATGTCTCCACTGGACGGCCGCGTCCAGTAGTACCGGCCGCGTGGCGCCGCCGCGTTTTTCAATCGGTTCATTCTTTTGCGCACCCTGGAGTGCGCACGTCGGTCAAAATGGTGGGAGAGAAATTTGTGTGGCCGAGCCTCCGCAAACAGGTCAAAGAGTGGGCAGCAGCCTGCACGGCGTGTCAACAAGCCAAAGTACACAGGCACACGAGGGCTCCTTTGGAACAGTTTCACATTCCGGCCAAGAGGTTCGATCACATTCATGTGGACCTCGTTGGACCCCTCCTGCTGTCACAGGGGTGCACACATCTTCTGACAATGGTGGACCGCACCACGCGCTGGCCTGAAGTGGTCCCGCTGGCATCAACCACAGCCGAGGAAGTGGCACGCTCGTTTTTAACAGCTTGGGTGGCGCGCTTCGGCGTTCCATCGGACATTACGTCCGACGGAGGCCCTCAATTTGTTTCCGAGCTTTGGTCGACAATGGCCCGCAGCCTGGGTGTCACAATTCACCGCACAACCGTGTACAATCCACAGGCTAACGAGTTATGCTGTGGAAAATGTGGAAATGACGAAGCTGAGTTTATCTCACGAGTCAGCTTTATTCACATTCTCCAACATCATCAAAAACAGAAAGAGGAAGAAACCTCCAGACATCCGTCCTTTTATACCCCAGGACATCAAAGCACACAGTCACATTGTATTTAATCCCAAGTAACAATGCGTCTTCTTCCCGGTTTTATCACCTCCACTCAAAGTCAGTGGCAGCCAGGAAATCCCCCAAGGCCATCTCTTTGCATACCAAAGACCACATCTCACATCCTCCTGTCATCTCCGAGGAGGCTCAATCCTTTGTTCATCTGAGACGTGAAGCATACAGTAAACATACAGTGATATACATATGAAGCATATGAAACCCACATATGTGTCCCACATGACCCCCCCAAAAGTCTAAGATGGAACAACGTAATAACAGTCTGCATGACATGATAAAATCACTACACATCAGTCCACATGCTGCTTGGGCCTCAGTCTTCTCCCGTATCTGCTGTAAGCAGGCTTTAACACCTCCGCGGCGCCATCCTGCTGGGGAGCTGCTGTCTGAGGATGAGAACTGTTAGTCAATCCCTGTGGGTGCTCTGGGGAATGCTCTCTAGGGGGTCTGCTGCGCCGAGGAGCCCTGGCCAAACGCACACCTTCGTCAGCCACCACAAAAGCGGGTTTGAGCCTGTTTATGCCAATCTTTTCTTTCCTGCCCCCCAAATCTAGCAAAAAGTGCTTATCCCCTGTTTCCAGCACTCTAAATGGTCCATCATAAGGTGGTCGCAACGGTGGGCGATGGGCATCATGCCTGACAAAAACAAACTCCACATTTTTTAAAGCCTTAGGCACAAAAACGCACGGAAAACTGTGGTGAACGGGGCCAGGTAGCATGCTCGATTCCGTGCTACTCTGCAACCGCTGAGCTGGGGAGCCTTCTGGCGCAGGATTATCTGGGAGAAATTCCCCGGGCAGCCGAAGTGGTTGCGCGAAAACTAGCTCAGCCGGGGAGGCGTCTAAATCCTCTTTAGGTGCAGAACGCAACCCCAATAAAACCCATGGTAGCCTGTCCACCCAATTTGCATCCGTAAGCGACGCTCTGAGGGCCACCTTCAATGACCTATGAAAACGTTCGCATAACCCATTAGCCTGCGGATTGTACGCGGTCGTGCAGTGGATCATTGCCCCCAGGCTGCGGGCTATCGCTGACCAAAGTTCGGAAACAAATTGAGGGCCTCTGTCGGACGTAATGTCTGACGGGACTCCAAAACGTGCTACCCATGCCGTTAAAAATGCGCGTGCCACCTCCTCGGCTGTGGTTGACGACAGTGAGACCACTTCCGGCCAGCGCGTGGTGCGGTCAACCATTGTCAGAAGATGTGTGCACCCCTGTGAGGGCGGGAGGGGGCCTACGAGGTCCACGTGAACATGATCGAACCTCTTAGCCGGGATGTGAAACGGCTTCAAGGGAGCTCTCGTGTGTCTGTGCACCTTGGCTCGTTGACAAGCCATGCAGGCTGCTGCCCACTCTCTAACTTGTTTGCGCAGGCTCGGCCATACAAATTTCTCTCCCACCATTTTGACAGACGCGCGCACTCCCGGGTGCGCCAGAGAATGGATCGAGTCAAAAACGCGGCGGCGCCACACGGCCGGTACCACAGGACACGGTCGCCCAGTGGAGACATCGCAGATTAGGGGGGGCATACCGTCTTGCAGCACCCTGTTCTCCAGCCTTAACCCTGTTGGTCCAGACTGGAGCGCGCACACGTCCGTGCCGCTAACCTGATCCGTGGCCATGGCTGCATAATCTATCCCTACACGGACTGGGGCCGCGCGCACTTCCACGTCGCTAACCCGATCCGCGGCCATGGCTGCAAAATCTACCCCTACAAGGGCTGGAGCCGCCACGGCGCGCGAGAGGCAGTCTGCCACTACATTAAGTTTACCCGCCACATGCTGGATATTGGTAGCAAACTCTGAGATCGCGGCCAGCTGTCTCTGCTGCCAGCCGGACCACGGTTCTGAAACCTTGGCCATCGCGAAAGTCAGCAGCTTGTGGTCAACGAATGCGGTGAAACGGCGTCCCTCCAGCCAGAACTGGAAGTGGCGAATGGCCAAGTGGAGAGCTAACAACTCCCTGTCGAACGTGCTGTTTTTTCGTTCACTATCGCGCAAGGTCCTGCTGAAAAAGGCAAGCGGTTGCCAAGCTCCGGCTACATACTGCTCCACGACCGCCCCTATGGCCACATCTGACGCGTCAGTAGTGAGTGCTATGCGGGCCGTTGGGACTGGATGTGCTAACAACGCAGCGTTTGCCAGGGCTGTTTTGACTTCCGAGAATGCACGCTCCCGCTCCGGAGACCATTTGATTTTATTTGTGGGTTTTTGTTTTTTTAGTGCAGCATACAATGGTTGCATGAGCTGCGCTGCGCGGGGGAGGAAACGGTTATAAAAATTCACCATTCCCAAAAACTCCTGTAACGCTTTGACTGTTTGTGGCTGGGGAAAATTTGTTACTGCGCGCACTTTGTCAAGCAGAGGAACCGCTCCTTCTGGAGAGACGTGATGCCCCAAAAAATCAATCTGCGTCACCCCGAACTGACACTTCGCTGGGTTGATTATTAACCCGTGCTCTCCCAACCTCCGGAAAACTGCCGTGAAGTGGTTTTCGTGTTCGTCTTCGGACGCGCTGGCTACCAATATGTCGTCCAGGTAGACGAACACAAAGG
Organism: Pholidichthys leucotaenia; assembly: GCA_020510985.1. Lineage (NCBI taxonomy): Eukaryota > Metazoa > Chordata > Actinopteri > Cichliformes > Pholidichthyidae > Pholidichthys > Pholidichthys leucotaenia. Next base: position 296,472,410 of record CM035846.1, read on the forward strand.
GGAGATCGCGCAACACCACGTCCATCATGCGCTGGAACGTCTGCGCCGCGCCTTTAAGCCCAAACGGCATGCGCAAAAACTCGAATAGCCCGAACGGAGTTATTACCGCTGTTTTGGGTATGTCCTCAGCGCGCACTGGGACCTGGTGGTAACCGCGTACCAAGTCTATCTTAGAAAAAACGCGTGCCCCCGCCAAATGAACTGAAAAATCTTGGATATGCGGGATTGGGTAGCGGTCGTGCGCTGTAGCGTTGTTCAATCTGCGGAGATCTCTGCAAGGTCACCACGAGCCATCAGCTTTCAGGACCATGTGAAGCGGTGAAGCCCATGGGCTTTTCGAACGCTTGATTATGCCCAACTTTTGCAGGTTGGCGAGCTCCTCGCGCGCTATGGTCAGTTTAGCTGAATCCAAGCGCCGGGCTTTTGCAAAAACGGGTGGTCCGGTGGTAGTAATAAAATGTTCCACCCCGTGTTTAGCCACAGCCGCCGAAAATGTTGGGACCGTGAGTGCTGGGAACTGAGTGAGCAGTGTGTGGAACTTACCACTTGCCGCTGTGACGTTGGCTTGTGCTGTTGGCGGGGCCACTCGAGCTGTACAGGGAATAGAATAAAAAGAGAGTGCATTAACCAGGCGTCTGTTAGCAAGATCAACCAACAAACCATGTGAGCACAGAAAATCAGCCCCTAACATATTGAAATTGACTGCAGCTATGACAAAAGTCCACTCAAATGTACGGCCGTGTAGGGACAGAAGCAGAGTCCTCTCACCAAAGGTCTTAATCGCCGAGCCGTTCACTGCTGACACCCCGGGACCACTGGAAGGCGCCAGCCGGTCAGCGGAGGAAGGTGTGATGAAACTCAACTGGGAGCCTGTGTCCACGAGGAAATGCCTCCCCGAGCGCGCATCCTTCAAGTAGAGCAGCTTGTTCTCCTCCCCGAGGGCCGCAGCTGCTACCGACCCCCGGTCTTGGCATTTCCCGAGCGCTTGAAATGGCACGGTGGTATACATTTGCGTGCCCTCTCTGCGAAGCGGCGATGGTAGAAACAAAGGACGTCGTCCGTTCCGCGTTTCTTGGCCCCTGCCGCCGCCGTCGTCGGTGAGTCTGGTACTGCTGCCTCTGGCCCCCTGCCATCTCCGGACGTTGCGCCGAGCTCCGCTGCTGCGGCCGTGGCCGCGTGCCGTTTGTTGGCGTTGACAAGTCGTTGCGCCTCTTGGCCCAGCTTGCGGTAGTCTCGTTGGGCCAACAGTGGCGAACTGGCCAGGGTTGCTCTCACCGCTAACGGTAGGGTCCTGAGGAAGAGGTGGGTGAAGATGAAGTGATCATCGTCAGAGTCTTTCAACCTCAACAGCTTCTCCATCAGGTCCGCCGGCCTGTCGCTTTCAAATTCAGTTAGCGCCAGGAGCCCCTCTGCTCACTCCTCCACCGAGGGGGTGAAGTACTGGATGAGTGCAGCCTTCAACGCGCCGTACTTGTCGCTGTCCGGCGGCCGGTTAATCAAGCTCTCCACATGCTGGGCTGTGTGGTTGTCCAGTTTTGCAACCACATGGTAGAACTTTGTGGCGTCTACCGAAATCCTCCGGAGGTTGAACTGCGCTTCAACCGCATTAAACCAGGAGCGCGGATTGTTCTGCCAGAAGTCCGGTAGCTGGACTGTGGCTGCATTCGCTTGGCTGGCTCCTGACGAGTCTGGCTCGGGAGAATTTCTTTCACTCATGATACATCTTAGGGTCACCAGTGTGGAAAATGTGGAAATGACGAAGCTGAGTTTATCTCACGAGTCAGCTTTATTCACATTCTCCAACATCATCAAAAACAGAAAGAGGAAGAAACCTCCAGACATCCGTCCTTTTATACCCCAGGACATCAAAGCACACAGTCACATTGTATTTAATCCCAAGTAACAATGCGTCTTCTTCCCGGTTTTATCACCTCCACTCAAAGTCAGTGGCAGCCAGGAAATCCCCCAAGGCCATCTCTTTGCATACCAAAGACCACATCTCACATCCTCCTGTCATCTCCGAGGAGGCTCAGTCCTTTGTTCATCTGAGACGTGAAGCATACAGTAAACATACAGTGATATACATATGAAGCATATGAAACCCACATATGTGTCCCACAATGCGAACGTTTTCATAGGTCATTGAAAGCAGCTCTCAGAGCGTCACTGACGGATACAAATTGGGTTGACAAGTTACCATGGGTGTTATTGGGGTTGCGTTCTGCACCTAAAGAGGATCTAGAAGCCTCACCAGCGGAGCTCGTGGTTGCACAGCCACTCCGGTTGCCTGGGGAGTTTCTCCCAGATAACCCCGCACCAAACGCCCCCCCGTCTCAGCTGTTGCGGAGTAACATAGGATCAAGCACGCTGCCCGGCCCAGCGCACCACAGTTTTCCGCGCGTTTTTGTGCCTAAAACTTTGAAGAACGCAGAGTTTGTTTTTGTTAGACACGATGTGCATCGAACCCCGCTGCGACCGCCTTATGACGGACCATTCAGAGTGCTAGAAACAGGGGACAAGCAGTTTTTGCTAAATTTGGGGGGGGGGGGGTAGGAAAGAGAAAATTGGCATAGACAGACTTAAACCCGCTTTTGTGGTGGCAGAGGAGGAAGTACTGTTGGCAAAGGCCCCGCGACGAGGTAGACCACCATGGAGGGTTTCACACAGTAATGTTTCCCAAAGTAATGTTTCCCCAGAACACCCGCAGAGACTGACAAAGGGTTTCCGCCCCCAGACGGCAAATCCCCAGCGTGACAGCGCCGCAGAGACGGTGAACCCCACCTACAGCAGTTTCGGCAGGAGGCTGAAGCCTATCCAGCATGTGGACTGATGTGTATTGATGCTATCACGGCATGCATGTGGTTATCTTCTGGTTGTTCTGTGTTTCTAAAATGCTGGGGGGGGGGGGGGGGGGGGGGGCTTGTGTGGTGAACACTCAGTGGACCTGTTGGACCGGTTCTGTGACTCGCATTTTAGGTCAGAACAAAGGCAGGAATCTTAGCCTTGATATGCAAGGCTGGAGACTGTGGGGGGTCGATTAAAGGATGCATGGGAGACAGTGGAAATGATATCATGGAGAGAAATGCATTGTGACTGTCTTTATTATGCAAGGTGGTGAAATGCATTGTGACTGTCTTTATTATGCAAGGTGGTCTGTGTGACATGTGATTTATGAGGTGTGAAGTCCCTGATATTTAAGGACGAGAGTTTACTGTTTCATTCACTCGTTTTTCTGCTTGGAAATGATGGAGATGTGAATAAACCTGACTCTGAGAAAGAACACTGCCTTGTCATTTTCACATCCTCCACACCTAAATATTTACTCCCCATTTATTGCCCTCAGTTACAGCGGGGAAAATAAGTATTGACCATGTTGTGAGGGGCACAGTTAAGATAAGATAAGATAAGATAAGATAAGATAAGATAAGATAAGCCTTTATTAGTCCCACAATGGGGAAATTCCAGGATTGCAACAGCACAGGGATAGCAACACTCAGAGCAACAATCAGAAGAGTTGTAGGGTTTCCTCACACCCAGAGAGACAAGGGTGGAGAGGAGAATTATGACTGAAGGAGGAAGTGCCTCTGGGAGGTATCAAACGAAACAGTTAGTCTCTACACCTCCCGGGGAGAGGAAGGGTAACCGGGAGCCGCGGAGAGAATAAGGTGTGAAAGCGGCACCTGTGTATGTTATGTTAATGATGTGCATTGTCTGACAATCTGAATGCTAATTTGCCACACATTCTCTTTGTCTATGCAACAAAGTATAAAAGAGGAATGTACAGGGACCTTGATAGCGCAATAGCTCAGCCGAGTTATGAAGCGTGTTTGCTGTATGTTGGAGAAAAATAAAGCCTTGTGTCGTCCAGCTCAGCGCCTTCGCCCATTCCTTTTTCTCCACAATGTCAACATTTTTCTCATTAAACATATTTCTGATGGAGCCATTGACCTGAGATTTTCACCAGATATGAGTAACAACACAAGATATCCATACATACAAAGAAATCAATGCAACTGTGTTCACAAAACAAGTTATATTTAATAAAGTGGAATAACACAGGAAACAAGTATTGAACACATTAAGAAAGCGGTGCAAAAAGGCATAGAAAGCAAAGAAACCAGCTGAAATCCATCAGAATTTAGGAAGCCATCCCATCCTCCATCAGTGAAAATTAATCTCAGCTGGTTAAGTCCTGACTGATAGCCTTTAAAAAGGTCTGTGAATATCAGATTGTCACACCACAAAGAACTCATGATGGATAGAAGCAAAGAGCTCTCTCTAGACCTTCACAATCTTATTGTTGCAAAACATAATAATGGCATTGGTTACAAGCACATTTCTAAACTGCTGAATGTTCCTGTTAGCACTGTTGGAGCCATCATTCGGAAGTGGAAAGAAGATCATTTTCCCATAAACCATCCATGACCAGGAGCTCCTTGGACAAAGGAGTCAAAAGAATTATCAGAAGAATTATCCAAGAGCCAAAGGCCACTTGTAGAGAGCTCCAGAAAGACCTGGAGTTAGCAGGTACTGCTGTTTCAAAGAAAACAATAAGTAATGCACTCAACTGACATGGGCTGTATGCCAGCTCACCTCGCAAGGCTCCATTGCTAAAGAAAAAGCATGTTGAAGATCATTTAAAGTTTGCTGCAAGCCAGTAAAATATTTGGAGAATATAGTCTGGTCAGATGAGACCAAAATTGAATTTTTTGGATGCCACAACACACAGCATGTTTGGAGAAGAAATGGCACTGCACATTCCATCATGGTGTGGGGGTGTTTTTCAGCACATGGTACAGGCAGACTTCATATAATTGAAGGAAAGATGAATGGACAAATATACAGAGGCATCCTTGATAAGAACCTGTTGACCTCTGCCAAGACGCTGAAGATGAAACGAGGGTGGACATTTCAGCAAGACAATGATCCCAAACACACAGCCAAGGAAATTCTCAACTGGCTCCAGAGAAGGAAAATAAAGCTACTAGAATGGCCCAGTCAGTCACCTGACCTGAATCCAATTGAAAATCTATGGAACAAGCTGAAGATCAGCGTTCATAGAAGACACCAGGGGCCTCAATGTACAAAGACTTGCGTGGATTTCCTACTGAAAGATGACGTGCGTTTAAACCAAGAAAATGCCATAAGCAAAAACAAATCCAGATGTATGAAACAGTGCACACACAGGAATCCAAGCACATTTCCTTTGTACATCCCAATCTACTTGAAATTGAATGCACGTGAGGAAATACCGGACTCCTCCCTTGACACGCCTTAATTTGAATATGCAATTAGATGCAAATATACATATGCAAATTGATATATACATGCCCTGCACATTTGATTCTCCTGTATCCACGATCAAAAATAATGGATTTAATGGAATTTCAGGGACTATGAGTTGGAGGCGCTCCTGAATGAGGTAGAGGCACGTAAAAACGTTTAGTTGGCACGCTGTCCTCCGGCATTAGCCCTGGATACAGGTAATTCAATAGCCTGCTCACAGCCCTATAGAGAATAGTTTATTGTTTTCCTTTACTGAGACAAGGATGAGAACGAGTTGTTTATTTAATCTCAACACGGTTTCGACTGACATCTGCAGTTGTCCTCAGAAGCATCAGCTGATCACTGTGATCTGTAACCAGCCGAGTGGATCAGCTGGTTGAATTAAAGGAAAACAGTCCCAAAAAAGGAGACAATATGGACCTATTTAGTGGGTAGCCACGGTCACCTGTCAGTTGAAAACAGATCATATTAGACTCATCAAGTACATATTTTACGTCCAAAATGCAAATCTCATCCTTTATAGTTATATACAACTTACATGGATTACACACACTACTAAATGAATGAACTGCGCTGAGGAAAGGGTGAAACTGTTGCATTTCAAACTTTACGCATGTATTGACACATTTAATGTACACACAGAGGCAATTGGGGGCTTGGTAGAATACTGTGAAACTGTAGTTTAATCAGCAAAAAAAAAAGTCACTTACTCGACCCACTGAGATGTAGTGAAGCCTTGAAGACAGGGTGATATTTGGGGGCGCACAGGTGCGCTGCGAGTGAGGTGGGTTATTATTAGGACAATTACATGAATTTACTTACCAAGAAGTCACCCATCCGCACACTGCCAGCTTGTTCCCAACAATGCTGTTTATCAGAATCATTAGAAAAACTGGCTCTCACTGCAAATTTCACTTTGATGTTGGCCTGTTCAACTGCATTGTATAGGAATATGATGTACATGGGTGACAGCCGGATAATGCCATCCCAACATTGGCAGCTCGGCTCAGGGTTGACTGGGAAATTCCTGATTGGTCTGCCAGCTCCCTCTGGAATGCCCTTGTTTCCAGAAACCCTGGAGTTATCAACACCTGCACTGGGACGGGCAGTGCTCGACTTCGTGCTGTATCGTGCTCCAAGAGCGGCCGTAGATCTAAGCACAGATCCGCAGGGACTGCCCGTGGAAACCTAAACTGGCTGACAAGCCAGTCATCATCCTGAGCCAGAAACATTTCTGTCTCTAAATACCCTTTCTCTTCTCACTGCTCAATTTGCAATATCCTCTAATAATGCTAATACCATTGTTATTAGAGGCATTTTCTTCACTTCTTTGCACGTGTTTTTATATTCACTCATCTAATTGCACACACTTGGATGTTTGTTCATCATGTGTCTCTAGTGCGTATGTAGTGTCTGAATAATGGAGAACGGAGGGCTTTCTCTGTTGGACACTGAACAACCTTTATTGAACTTCACATCTCAATATATACCCCAGTTGTAGCCCGCCAGACGTCATTCCCCCCTCAACCCCAGCTGAGCTACGGCAAGCCCCGAAGTACAATTCTCATATGTAACCCCCCCACCTTACAAGTTCCAGACCCCACCCCATTTCATCAAACTAATAAACAGGAAACTCAACACATAAACATCACAATATTCTTTTCCCCTTTCTGTTAACCCATGTACGTACATGTATAACTATAAACAAATAAACTCCACAGGCGTCTGGGTAGACTGCCAGAACGCCCCACCTAGTAGGAGTGGATTATTCTGTCGCTAGTCCCAATGGGCGTCAAACATGACAGTCTTTGTAACAAAGTCCTCCAGGTACCTAGGCCTCCAACGAATTCAAGCCGGGCGTCCCCTAGGAGGGGACCCTGCACCTGGCACCGTCGGCCTCACCTGTGGACCCTCATCCGTTAGGACCCCCCAGTCCCAACTCTCACTGAAACATCCAGCTGCAGCTTCAGTCCTCTGTCCCGGTGGTGACCTTCTCAGTCTACTGGTGTGCCACCGAGACCCATTCTCAAGATCAAATGTGTCCGGCGCCGCTGCCTCGCGATCTGCCATGGCCCAATCCACAGTGGCTGCAGCTTGTGGGTACGGACAGGGTGTTTGATCCATACCTGGTCCGCTTCCCTCAGTCCATGGTCCTTTGCCCTGTACTTCCTATCAAATCTCTGTTCCATTTTGCGTTGCTGTCTGGTGACCTGGTTCCGCACTGCTTCCGTGCCATCTTGAGAACATGTCACTGGCGGTCTCAGCCAGCTTACTGGCAAGACCAACTCACACCCCAGCATGAAGGCCACCAGGGAACAACCCGTTGTGGCATGGACAGATGCTCTATAGTGCAGCAGTGTGTTTTGCAAGGCGTCCGGAAATGCGAAACCATTTGTCAAATGGGCTCTCAGTCCATTCTTCAATGTCTTATTGGACCACTCAACACCACCATTGGTCTGAGGGTGGTAGAATGCTGTCTTCACATGTTCCATGCCTCTGCTACTCAGAAACTCCTCAAAAGCCCTGGAGACAAACTGCGGGCCATTGTCTGTTGTAACTGCTCGGGGTCCCCCACCTAGCAAACAGGGACGCCAGGAACCCCGTGACCACTTCCGTCATGACAGAGTTGGTTGGAAGTACCTCCGGCCATTTCGAGAACACATCATAGGCTACAAGCAGGAACCGGCTATTCAAAGGTGCCGCATGCAGTTCGCCACAGATATCCAACTCAACATGCCTTCAAGGTCCTTCTGGATACGCCCATCTTGCCGCTCTCCAGACATGGCAAGCAGTGTTCCACAATGGCCTCGATGCCCTTATCAATACCCGGCCACCAGACAGGGTCCCTACTGCGCTGCTTCACCTTGACTACCCCCAGGTAACCCTCGTGCAGCATCATCATGACACGTGCCCTCAGGGATGACAGGATCAGGGTGCATTGTCCTCTGGCCACGAACACCACATTCCAGCAGCTCAGTTCATCCTTGAACTGGTGATAAGGCGCTAACTCACCCTGCACCCCTGCTGGCCAACCCTCTCTGATCACTGAACGTAGTTTCGCCAGAACCGGATCCCATTCTGACTCTTCCCTGAGTTCCTGAGGAGATACTATCTTCTGGAGGGTACCGTACAGCGCATGGACCAGGTCCGCCTCAGTTGGGTCATTGTCACAGCCGTCCAGCAGGAGGAATTAACTGTGGCGTGAGACAAGAGGTCCGCCACGATGCTATCTTTGCCCTGGGTGAACTTGTTGGTGAAATTGTAGGCTCTCAGCCTTTCAGATCACCTATGGATCCTCAGCGGCCTGTGTCCTGACCCTGACATCTCCAGTAAAGTTATGAATGCCCGGTGGTCTGTCCGTAGGGTGAAGTGGCGCCTGTAGAGGTAAATGTGCCACCTCTCACACGCCCAGACACAGGCCAGCACCTCCCTCTCACCCATGGCATATTTCTCTTCCGCCGCAGAAAGGGACCTCGACGTGAACGCCACTGGGTGCTCCATGCCATCTTGCACCTGGGACATGACCGCCCCCAGTGCCGAACCAGATGCATCACAGGTCACAATGGTCTCCTGATTGGGGTCAAAATGGGCCAGCACCCGTCGAGAGGTGAGCTGCTGCTTCAATTTGGTGACCGCCGCCGAGCAAGCCGGTGTCCACTCCCACAGCGCATCCTGCTTCAACAAAGCCCAGAGGGGCTCAATTGTCACTGAATATCGAAGGATGAACCGCTCATAGAAGTTGATCATGCCCAGAAATGACGAGATCTGAGCTGGTGTGGAAGGCTCCGGGATGCGCAGCACTGCCTCCATGTTCAAATGCAGTGGCTGGAGCCCTCTTCTGGTCAGCCCAAACCCTATGAACTCTATGGCATCCACCGCGAACATACACTCCTCGTCATTCAGGGTAACCCCATGTTCTTGGAGCGTCACCAGGACCCTCTCCAGCCTCTCATCATGATCTTCCCGTGACGTGCCATGCACCATGATGCCATCTAAATATGCCACCATGCCCTTGAGACTGGCCAGCCTCATTGACATCACCTTTTGGAAACAACTGGGTGCAGAGCTCAGGCCGAATGGCATCCGGATATGTCTGAAAACCCCCATGTGGGTCACAAAAATCCGTCAGGTTCCTGCTGTCCAGGTGGAGTGGCACCTGCAGGTAGCCCTGGTGGAGGTCCAACTTCGTTAAAACCAGAGACCCACTGAACATCACTGTGAGCTCCTCCATGGTCGGGAGGGGGTACCTATTTGGGATGACCATTCGGAGGTCTATGCACGGTCTGATCCCCCCCCCCCCCTTCGTCTTGGCCACCACTAGGTTGGATATCCACGGCAAGGCGTCCACTTTCTCAGTGATGCCGGACTCCAGTAGCTTGGAGTCCAGTAGCTCGGAGTAGCTTAGCTCCAGTGCGAGGGGAAGTTGCCGCAGTGGCTGAATCTTCAGTGTCACATTCTTGTCGATGAGAGGGCAATTGTGGAAAGTGTCTATACGATGCAGGCCCCTAAACAATGCTGGCCAGCGGAGGTGCCAATCGGGACACACCATTAGCACGGTCGATTCCCAATAGGTCCGACCCCTGGCACACCACCTGGAAGGTCAATCTGGACACCGTCCTCAACCCACATGTCACCAAAAATTCTGCTGTGCCCACCATCTCAATCTCAGCATGTTCATACCTGAACATCTTCACTGCTCCCGCATTGATAGCCTTCGTAGGGAACAGCCTCCTCAGTGTATCCAAGCACAAGATAGATCTACTGGCTCCCGAATCCACCATAAGGGGCACATCGACCCCGTCGAGCTGAAGCACGTACCACTTTAGCGGCCCCTTTCCCATGCGTGCTACACACACCCGTCTGGTGCCGCTGGGCTCTCCCATCACTAGGCCAGGAGATACAGTGTGGGCCCTGTTACGCACCTTTACCCGCCTTCTCCTCTTCTTAGCTCATCTTTGAGGCCTAGTTAGCATGCTAACCGCTGTTCTCGGCGGGAAACCACAAGCAGTCGGCTCCTTGCTAGCTGATGTTATTAGCTTCTGCAGGGTGGTGGATTCCCTTCGTTTAACTAAGTCCAACACCCCTTCTAGCGATAGAGTCTCCCAGGTTAGCCTTAGCATGCTTCTCAGCCACGTGTTGTTGGTGATGTGAGCAAGCTTATCCTTCACTAGCTCCTCCGCAATAGGCCCAAAAGTGCACTCCCTCGCTAAGCTGCGTAGCTCCATGACAAACGACTGCGTGGAGTCACCCGCTCACTGTTGACGGTCAAAGAATTCACATCACCTTTTGGGATGGTGGAGTGGTCACCGAAGGTACTGTCCATTAGTGTCACCGCTGCCGCACAGTCCGAAGAAAATATGTTGCCCTTCTGTACCGAGGTAATGTACTAGCAGGCTCCTCCGTCTCTCCTCGCTGATGCTACCGAGTCCGGCCGCCATCACATACACCTCTAACATGTTCCTCCAGCGAGCCCACGGTATAGCCGGTGTACCCTGCTACTGAAGAAATGGGGGTGGGTCCCTGACGCACGTGCCCATTTTTCCTTGTCGCCAAATGTAGCGTCTGAAAAATGGAGAACGGAGGGCTTTCTCTGTTGAACACTGAACAACCTTTATTGAACTTCACATCTCAATATATACCCCAGCCGTAGCCTGCTTGATGTCATTCACCCCCCCTTCCCAGCCCCAGCTTAGCTACGGCAAGCCCAGAAGTACAATTCCCATATGTAACAACATACAATAATTTTCATGCCATTATCAGTCTCCCAACATCACCTCTAAAGGTGTGTTCACACCAAATGTAAATGGATGAATTTTTCATGCGGCAAGATTACATTATAACTCAATGTAAACACGCGAACAGACCTGAATTCCCCTTCTGAGGGAGATGCAGAAAGGTGAAGTTGCTTTTAAAACTTCTGCAGCTGTGTTCAACCTGCTGTGGAAATTCCCAAAATAACGTCATGCTTAGGTTTACATTATCTGACGGGGGGGCTCACCTGAAAATGTTGTCTCAGCCTCCAAAACTTGATGATGTGTGTTTCTGTTGCTAGCTTGCTAGCTTTGTCAGCACGTCCGTGGCAGGAAACCATGGGTAAATAACTCCGAAATCCCGATTCAGCTGAAGAGCTCCTGGTCCTCCTGTCTCCAGGTGAGTGGTGAGTGAGTCTCATTTTCAAACTAGTTTACTCTGCAATGGTGATACCTTTACTCCGGTGATGGCAGAATCTCAAAGCTAGCAGCTAGCTAGCCTTGAATGCGAACACGCGACTGAGCAATTTCGCGTGTACTCGCCTCTTCCCATTCACTTTGTATGGATTTGCGCTGCCCGTTCGCATTTGGTCTGAACGCACCTTAAGTGTTGCCAGTGGACCAATAACTAGAAACATATGTACGCCAGCCATGAAGTTGCCGTGGGGCTGCTCATATTTCCACGGTCATTTCATTCTTGAAACATCTGAAATTTTCTGTGGAAAAGGACGTATGCCATGATTTTGTACGTAAGTACCCTTTGTACAAGAGGCCCCAGGGCTTGACATTAACACCTGCCCACCCACCCCTGACAGGTATATTTCGGCTGTGACGGGTAAGACAGCCATTCCCACTAGCCACTTTGGTGGGTTGTAGTTTTCTCAAATAACATCTAAATAATAAACTGATGGCAAAGTGAGACTACAAAACTACAACTCTGATAAGCACTATCTGCGCACACACAGTATATTCTCATTGGTCCACTGTCGGCCAGCTGCAGCCCAGGACTCTGGCTCCGCAGGTCAGTTCATTTTCTTTCCAGTCTGGAGAACGGCGATGAACAGACAGCAGCCGCTCTTAATTCAATTCAATTCAATTCAATTCAATTCAACTTTATTTATATAGCGCCATTTCACAACAACAGTCATCTCATAGCACTATCAACTGTAGGGGGAACCCCCACAGTTGCAGAAAGACCCCAGCAATCAGACGATCCCCTGTGAGCAAGCACTTGGCGACGGTGGAGAGGAAAAACTCCCTTTAACAGGAAGAAACCTCCAGCAGAACCAGGCTCAGGGAGGGGCAGTCATCTGCTGCGACTGGCTGGGGGGTGAGGGGATAGAGAAGAAGAAAAGAACAGACATGTAGAGAGCAAACAGCACGATGGGGACTCAATCTATGGGAGAGAACAAACAAATGTTAATGACCAGCAAAAAAAATATTTCATTGAGAGTGAGAAAAGGAGTGAGGCCCAGTGCATTACTGGAGGTCCCCCGGCTGACTAAACCTATTAGCAGCATAACTAAGGGAGGGTTCAGAAACACATGATCCCTCCCTAATTGTAGGCTATATCAAAAAAGTAGGTTTTAGCCCTATTCTTAAAAACAGAGATCGAGTCTGACTCCCGAATCCAGATTGGCAGCTGATTCCACAGGAGAGGAGCTTGATAACTGAAGGCTCTGCCTCCCACTGTACTTTTGGAGATTCTAGGTATTACAAGTAATCCTGCATTTTGGGAGTGTAGTGCTCTGTTAGGATAATACGGTAGTATCAGATCTTTTAAATAAAAAGGAGCCTGATTGTTTAGAGCTTTGTAAGTAAGAAGAAGGATTTTAAACTTAATTCTAAACTCTATGGGAAGCCAATGAAGGGAGGCCAGAACCGGAGAGATATGATCTCTCTTTCTAGTACCTGTTAAAAACTCTTGCTGCAGCATTTTGGATCAGCTGAAGACTTTTTAAAGATGTTTTAGGACAGCCTGATAATAAAGAATTACAATAATCTAATCTCGAGCTAACAAAAGCGTGGATCAGTTTCTCAGCATCACTCTGAGACAAGATGGTCCTAATCTTGGCAATATTACGCAAATGATAGAAGGCAGTCTTAGAAACAAATTTAATATGTGAATTGAAGGTCAAATCCTGATCAAAAATAACTCCAAGGTTCCTCACAGAGCTATTAAGAGAAAGAGCAACCGCATCCAAACTGAAAGTTTGATTTGGAAAGGAATTTCTAAGGTTTTTTTGACCAACAAGAATGACTTCAGTCTTATCTGAATTTAATAGCAGGAAATTACAAGTCATCCAAGCTTTGATTTCCTTAAGACAGGCTTCTAACTTGGCTAATTGATTACTATCATCTGGCTTCATTGACAGGTATAATTGTGTGTCATCAGCATAACAATGAAAATGTATACAGTGCTTTCTAATAATGTTGCCTAACGGAAGCATATATAAACTAAAAAGAGTAGGGCCTAGCACAGATCCCTGTGGAACTCCATGACTGAGCTTTGAGTTGAAAGAAAACTCATTATTTACATGAACAAACTGGAACCTATCAGATAAATAAGATCGAAACCACTGCAACAAAGTTCCATTAAGTCCAACATAGTGTTCTAATCTATCAAGTAGAATATTATGATCGATAGTATCAAAAGCTGCACTAAGGTCTAAAAGGACAAGTACAGAAACTAGTCCATTATCAGATGCAATGAGGAGGTCGTTAGTGACCTTCGCTAAGGCTGTTTCAGTACTATGATGGATTCTAAACCCAGACTGAAACTCTTCAAGTAAACCATTTCCCTGTAGGTGGTCAAATAATTGCGTAGCAACAACTCTTTTCTAAGATTTTTGAAATGAAAGGGAGATTAGAGATTGGTCTATAGTTAGCTAAAGCTCCTGGATCTAGCGTTGGCTTTTGAGTAAGGGTTTAATTACAGCCGTTTTAAAAGCCTGCGGTACATGGCCTAAAGTTAATGAAGAATTGATTATATGAAGAATAAGGCTACCAATAAGTGGGAAGACTTCTTTAAATAACCTGGTAGGAATAGGGTCTAAAAGACAAGTTGAAGGTTGAATGAGGAAACTATTTTGTCTAACTCACAAAGGTCGATTGGAGTAAACTCATCAAGACAGACATCAATAGAAGGAGTTGTAGTAGTTACAGTATTTAAGTTAACTGTGGGAAGAATCTGATTGATTTTATCTCTGATGGATGAAATTTATTATTGAAAAAGTTCATAAAGTCCTGACTAGTAAGCTCTAAGGGAATGCTAGGATTGACAGAGTCCTGACTCTTTGTCAACCTGGCTACAGTGCTGAAAAGAAACCTGGGATTATTCTTGTTCTCTTCTATTAATGCAGAGTAATAACTCGTTCTAGCTTTTCTAAGAGATTTTTTATAAATTAAAAGATGATTTCTCCAAGCTAAATAGATTTCATCTAAATTAGTGGAGCGCCATTTTCTTTCTAATTGACGAGTCTTCTGTTTTAAGCTACGAGTTTCTGTGTTGAACCAAGGAGTTAGAAATCTCTGATTAGACTTTTTCTTTTTAAGGGGGGCCACCAAGTCTAGAGTCTGATGCAGAGAAGCTGAAGCACTATCCACCATGTTATCAATTACAGAAGGAGCTAGCTGTCTATAGCTTATTTCCGTTGTGTTGACACATGGCATAGAGGAAACAATCTGCATAAATTTGGAAACAGCATCATCTGAGAGGCATCTACTGTAATAATATTTTTCTTTAGGAGCCAAATAGTCAGAAATAGTAAAATCAACGGTTAACAGACAATGGTCTGACAGTACAGGGTTATGAGGAGACACTACAAGATTTCTATTTCTATGCCATATGTCAGAACAAGGTCCAATGTATGGTGGAGGTAATGAGTAGAATTTCCTACTTTCTGAGAAAACCCAATTGAGTCTAATATTGAATTAAATGCCACATTAAGGCAGTCACTATCTACATCCACATGTATATTAAAGTCCCCTACTATAATTATTCTATCAGATTTCAGCACTAAATCAGCTAAGAAATCAGCAAATTTGGATAAAAATTCTGAGTAGGTTGATGGGGGACGATAAACTATGGCAAATAAAATTGGGTTTAACCTAAAATTGCTAAAGTGCCCAATACTGAGGACCAGGCCCTCAAAGGAATTATAACATGTTTTTTGCTTTACATTAACTAGTAATTTGGAATGGTAAATTGTTGCTACTCCTCCTCCACGACCAGAACTTCTGGATTTTGACAGTTTAAATAACCAGAGGGAGTTGATCATTTAAACCACATAATCCTCTTGCCCTAACCAAGTCTCTGTAAGGGAAATTAAATCAATCTGATGATCAATTAACAGATCATGGACTAACAGAGACTTGGGAGTTAGAGACCTAATATTTAATAAACCACATTTAATTTTTAAATTATGAGGAGGAACAGAGGCCAAATCATTCAATTTAGAGGCTTTATGTTTAATTTGAGTTTTACCATTATTTGCTTTATCACTTTGGGATGCTATGCATTATATTTTTATTTACTTTGGAGGGAGCAGACAACGATTCTCTGATGGGGAAGTCAGGGGCTAAGCTGAGGGGTGGCGGATGAAGAGGAGCTGCAGAGAGGCGTGTAAGACTGCGACTCTGCTTCCTGGTCCCAACTCTGAGTAGTCAGGGTTTTGGAAATTTGGATTAAAAAAGATGCCAGATTGTTAGATAAATGAGAAGCACCATCCAAAGTGGGATGAATGCTGTCTCGTCTCATAAGACCAGGTTTTCCCCAAAAAGAGCTCCAATTGTCAATGTAGCCCATGTCATTTTTAGGACACCACACGGACAGCCAGCGTTTTCAAGGATCAGAATCAGAATCAGAATCAGAATCAGGTTTATTGCCATTGTTCATGTAGTACACAAACTAGGAATTTGTCTCGGTACAATGCTGCAACATTAAACATGATAAGATAAGAGAAATAAACTATACATGTAATAAAGTGTAGGATAAGATTAAGTGATACTGGTCAACAGTTAAAATATATATTAGCCAGCAGCAGATACTGTGGAGAACTATATAGTGCAGTCGGTAATGCAGGAAGAAAACAGTGATGATTGACATGAGTCTGGTTGAGCTGCTGTACATGGTGCACGAGAGTCACTTAGTGTTCAGCAGTCTAATGGCAGAGGGGAAGAAGCTGTTCATGTGACGGGAGGTTTTAGTCTGGATGGACCGAAGTCTTCTACCAGAGGGGAGGGGGGCAAACAGTACGTGACCAGGGTGTGAGGGATCGGCTATGATCCGGCCAGCACGCCTCCGGGTCCTGGAGATGTACAGATCCTGGAGAGATGGGAGCTTGCAGCCGATCACCTTCTCAGCAGTGCGCACGACGCGCTGCAGCCTTAGTCTGTCCCTGGCAGTGGCTCCTGCGTACCACACGGTTTATGGAGGTGGTGAGGATGGACTCGATGATGGCTGTGTAGAACTGCACTAACATCTTGGTGGGTAGCTTGAGCTTCCTCAGCTGCCGCAGGAAGAACATCCTCTGCTGGGCTTTTTTGATGAGTGAGCTGATGGTCAGCTCCCATTTGAGGTCCCTGGTGATGGTAGTGCCTAGGAAGCGGAAGGAATCAGCAGTGGTGATGGGAGAGCCTGAGAGGGTGAGGGGGGGCAGAGGAGTAGTGACTTTCCTGAAGTCTACAATCATCTCCACTGTCTTCAGAGCGTTCAGCTGCAGGTTGTTATTGCTGCACCAGGACGCCAGCTGGGCCACCTCTCTCCTGTAGGCGGACTCGTCGCCGTTGGAGATGAGCCCGATGAGGGTGGTGTCGTCCGCAAACTTGATCAACTTGACAGACTGGTGGCTGGAGGTGCAGGAGTTGGTGTAAAGGGAGAAGAGTAGGGGGGAAAGTACACAGCCCTGGGGTGATCCGGTGCTGATGCTAGTATAGTCTGAGACAGTCTTTCCCAGCCGCACATGCTGCCTCCGGTCCGTCAGGAAGTCGATGATCCACCTGCAGAGGGAGTCAGGCACGTTGAGCAGGGACAGCTTGTCCCGGAGCAGAGCGGGGCGGATGGTGTTGAATGCGGAGCTGAAGTCCACAAACAGGATCCTGGCGTAGGTTCCCGGGGAGTCCAGGTGCTGCAGGATGGAGTGGAGGGCCAGGTTGACTGCATCGTCTACAGACCTGTTGGCTCGGTAGGCAAACTGCAGCGGGTCCAGGAGAGGGGTGGTGATGGACTTGAGGTGGGACAGGACCAGGCGCTCAAAGGACTTCATGACTACAGAGGTGAGCGCTACAGGTCTGTAGTCATTAAGTCCAGTGATCCGTGGCTTCTTGGGGACAGGGATGATGGTGGAGGATTTGAGGCAGGATGGCACGTGGCATAACTTAAGGGAGGTGTTAAAAATGTCTGTGAATACAGGAGCCAGCTGTTCGCACAGAGTCTCAGGGTGGAGGGAGACACGCCGTCTGGGCCGGGGGCCTTGCGTGGGTTCAGTCTGGAGAACTGTTTGAGCACATCCTGCTCACTGATGATAAGGGGAGGGGGGGAGGAGGGGGGGGGGGTGCCTTAAATGAAGTAGGGAATGTGGAGGCTGTGGAGCTGGAGGGAGGGGGGGAGTTGGACACAGATGACGAGGTGTCAAAACGGGCATAGTGTTGGGACAGTCTCTGACAAAGGGCTTTGTCATCCTGACCTTTAGGAGCCTGAGGCCGTAGTTGGTGATCTGCCTCAGTCCTCTCCACACGGAAGCCGAATCATTAGCAGTGAACTGCTGCTGGAGTCTCTCGGAGTATAGAGATTTGGCCCTCTTCAGCTCTCTGTTAAACCGGTATTTAACCTCCCTGTAGCAGTCCCTGTCTCCACTTTTCAGCGCTGCTTCCTTCTCCTTCCTGATCTGTCTGAGCTTAGCTGTGAACCAGGGTTTGTCATTAGAGTAACTCACCCTGGTGCGTGATGGAAGAATGTTCTCTTCACAAAAGTGGATATATGAGTTCACAGTGTCCGTTGTACTCATCCAGATCATGCGTGGCTCCTTTAAGCATGCCCCAGTCAGATATTTCCATGCACGTTTCCAGCTTCTCCTCAGCATCACTGGTCCGTATCTTCGTAGTGCTCACAACAGGTTTAGTGAGCTTCAATCTCTGTCTGTATGTGGGAATGAGGTGAACCATCACGTGATCAGATAATCCCAGCGCAGCTCGAGGAACAGCGCGATATGCGTCTTTCACTGTGGTGTAACAGTGATCCAGTGTGTTTAATCCTCTGGTGGGGCATTTAATAAACTGTTTGTAGCGGGGAGATCGTGGCTCAGATTGCACTGATTAAAGTCGCCAGCCACAATAATCAGCGAGTCAGATGACGAGCGGCTAAACATGTCATCACTGGTCAGATTGGGGAGGGGGCCAGAGAATACTACAGTGGCAGACATCGTTTTTGAAAAGTCACACACCGATTCTATATTAAGTTTCGTGACTTCTGACTGCCGGAGACGGATGTCATTAATGCCGGCGTGAATAACAATTGTGGAATATTTACAGTTACTTTTAGCCAGCATTTTCAAATTTGACTCAATGTCGCCTGCTCTGGCCCCAGGAATGCATTTGACTATGGCCGCTGGAGTCTCTAGGTTCACGTTTCTGACTACAGAGTCGCCAATGATCAGAGTTTTTTCCTCAGCGGGTGTGTCGCTGAGCGGGGAAAAACGATTAGAAACGTGAACAGGTTGGTGGTGTACCGGGCTTTGCGACTAGGCTTCCTTCTCACCATCACCCACCCAGTCTCCTCGCTGCTGAGGAGAGCCGGGGAACCGCTGACAGGGGGGCCTAAGCTAGCTAGCTCCGCTGCAGCTAAGGGGCGTCTGTCGAGATTAACTGGCGCAGACGGTGTTTCAATGCAGCGGAGCCGGGATTCCAAATCAGACAACCTCGCCTCGAGCGCCTCAAAAAGACAACATTTATTACATTTACCGTTATCACTAAAAGAGGCAGAGGTGTAGCTAAACATCTGACAGAGAGAGCACACCAGAGGAGGAGAGGAAAGAGAGCTAGTAGCCATAGCTAGTGGCTAGCTAGTGGCTGGAGAGCAAACCACACAGGCAGACAGCAAAACAGGAAGTGATGATACGTTACCACAAGGAAGTGACGATCCCAGATCCGAGATCTTAGTGATCAGAGATCTTAGTGACGATCCCAGATCTTAGTGATCAGATCATGAGGACAACTGCCCCTGATCTCCTGTTGTCCCAGCAGTAAGAATAACCTGTACTCTCTCCCCACATCAGCTCCTACTTCTGTGGTTAAATATGAATATTTTGAGAGCAAGAAGTTCCTGTTTACTGTCCGCAATTGGGCAAATTTAAGTTTTTGTATGACGGAGAGAAAAAGTGACAAAAACTTTATCTTGCTGTAAAGAGCAAATGAAGCTCCTTCTTCTGAGGTGAACTTTTGTTTATCTGTGATTATCTATGATATCTGGTCCAGGGGTGTCAAACATGTGGTCTGTGGGCCAAAAAGGAGCATAAAATGCATCTACATTGTAACTGTAATTAATTTGTGATAGTAAGCATGCAAACATTAATTTCTTCCTGAAAATAAAGTAGTACATATCAAAATCATATCAAATAATTTCAATAAAAGCATTTGAACCCCATTGTCTGTTCCCAGAGTTCAATCGGGTCTTCAGTAGCAGATACTGTCTTAAGAGAAAGAATATGAGTTAGTTCATTGTCCACAATGCATAAATTCCACTGCAAAGGGAAAAAGTTAAATATTCCTAATTCATCCACCAGATGGCACTGTGAAACTGGTTGTTTACTGGAAAGTCTTGGCTTCCCCACATCTGGACAATGTCAACCATAAATCTGCTGATTAGGAAAATTCCTTTGCCAAAGAGTCTTGAAGAAAGGGATTATCATCCCCTTTATGGCCGATGGATAGTATTACAGCTCTAGTCCTTGGGTGAGAAAAGCAGTTCATGTCCAGATCTTTGAGGCAAAACAATTTTCCTTCAGCATAGAATGATTTTAATAAATTGGAACTCAAGGTCACGCTACAGATGAGACTTTTTTCTCATCAGTTTTCTTTTTCTTCTTTTTTTCTAGTGAAAACAGGTAGTGTCCATTTAGATTAAATCCATCAGCAATTACTAATGACATCGTGCAGCCCTGAAGGGGCGTCCCAATTCATAGGGGTCGTTTTCAAATCCTACCCTTGGCCTTTGATTTCAAGGACCAAGGGGTGGGGGTAGGCAAAGGGGAAGAGGTACAAATGAGAATTGGGGCAAACCCCAAATCTACCTGTACTTCACTCTCATATTGGAAATATTTTTCTCGACTGCTTTACAGCATTTACTCCTGTTAATAATTAAACAGTGTTTCTCTTGCTATTTTTATGTACACTACCGTTCAAAAGTTTGGGGTCACTTAGAAATTCCTTATTTTTGAAAGAAAAGCACTGTTTTTTTTCAATGAAGATAACTTTAATCTAATCAGAAATACACTCTAATATCTAATATACATTGCTAATGTGGTAAATGACTATTCTAGCTGCAAATGTCTGGTTTTTGGTGCAATATCTACATAGGTGTATAGAGGCCCATTTCCAGCAACTATCACTCCAGTGTTCTAATGGTACAATGTGTTTGCTCATTGCGTCAGAAGGCTAATGATGATTAGAAAACCCTTGTGCAATCATGTTAGCACAGCTGAAAACAATTTAGCTGGTTAGAGAAGCTATAAAACTGACCTTCCTTTGAGCAGGTTGAGTATCTGGAAAAATTATTATTTCAAATACAAATCATTATTTCTAACCTTGTCAATGTCTTGACTATATTTTATATTAATTTTACAACTCATGGTGGTAAATAAGTGTGACTTTCATGGAAAACACAAAATAATTGTCTGGGTGACCCCAAACTTTTGAACGGTAGTGTATGTATAAGGGTCATTTACATTTAAAAAAGTTGTAAATTTAGTTCAAGTAAAATTTAGCATGTGATAGTCAAATTTAATCATATTAAACATAATTTTCCCACCACAAAATTGTGGCTAGTAAAAATGCTGAATGGCTAGTAACTTTGGAAAATCACTAGCCACAGTGGCCGGTGAGCAAAAAAGTTAATGTCAAGCCCTGGAAGACACCCACGGAACCTTTAAGATTTAAAGAGAGCTGTGTGGAAGAACGGGCTAAAATCACTCCTGAGCAATGCCTGCACCTAGTTTCTCCATACAGGTGTCTGGAAGGTGTTATTACCAACAAAGGCTTTTCTACTAAATATTAAATGATTTTTCACCAAGAGTGTTCAATACTTATTCCCTGTGGCATTCCACTTTATTAAATATAACTTGTTTTGTGAAGACAGTTGTCTTGATTTCTTTGTATGTCTGGATTACTTGGGTTGTTTCTGGTATCTGGTGAACTCTCAGGTCAATGGCTAAATCAGAAATATATTTAATGAGAAAAATGACATATTGAATACTTATTTTCCCTGCTGTAGCATTCTGATTTAACATTTCACATTTGATTTAACAATCAACACTTAGGTTTATATTTAAGAATTAGGGTTTTTTTTTTCATCATTTAGATTTAAAGGTCATTTTTTCTCTTTAGAAAAGACAAAAATCTGAAAAAGCACTGAAAAGTTAAAAAAAGTTAAATGTGTAAAAAAAATATATTTTTGAAAAATCCCCACCACATTTTTCAGTTGTACAGAGTTAAGTCTGAAAATATCTTGCTGTTAAATTCAGCATGCACTACTGGACAGACAGGACCCCCATACACTTTGAACAAATAAAGTTTTTATTCCAATTTTTACAACTTGCCACAAACATTAAGACTGAAGCACTTTGGCATCTTAAATGGACAACAGGAAATGATATCCAGTCTATAAAATATATAGTTGCGGCTTTCTATGATCTTGTGGAAGATGAAAGCAGACGAGGCAGCGAGCTGAACAACACACAAATGTTATTCACCTTCCAACATAAAACACAGAAACTTTAACCTGAGTGCCTGAGCAAACTCCTTTATATACTTTTATTCCCACCTCTGGTACACAAGGTAAACACATTAACATACAGACGTGAAAGACATGCACACACATTAACATGACATTGGTGCAGACGTCACAGAGCAGGTCTTGCTACAATACATTCGCACCCCTGCGTCCTCAGGTGTGAACCTGGCACGGTGGGGGGCGAAAGGTACATATTTGTTTGTTTGTTTGACTCCTCTCACCTTTCTCCATTAGCATCCCTAACTACCTTCTCTCCCACCACCCCTGTTGTCCTGGGTGGAGTGCCATGTGTATTGTGTCCACCACAGTTCTTCTTCTTTTGGCTGCTCCCTTTAGGGGTCGCCATAGCGGATCATTTGCCTCCATCTCACCCTATCCCTTGCATCTTCCAATGTAACACCAACCCTCTCTATGCCCTCCTTAACGACATCCATGAATCTTCTCTGTGGTCTTCCTCTTTTCCTCCTGCCTGGCAGCTCAATCATCAACATCCTTTGTCCA
Organism: Pholidichthys leucotaenia; assembly: GCA_020510985.1. Classification (NCBI taxonomy): domain Eukaryota; kingdom Metazoa; phylum Chordata; class Actinopteri; order Cichliformes; family Pholidichthyidae; genus Pholidichthys; species Pholidichthys leucotaenia. The sequence continues at coordinate 296,494,952 of CM035846.1, forward strand.
ATATATCCACTATCCCTCCTCTGCACATATCCAAACCATCTCAGCCTTGCCTCTCTTAAGGCTACGGTCACACTGCAGGTTTTAATGCTCAATTCCGATGTTTTTGCACAATGTGACCCATATTGATTTTTTAATGATAGTCTGAAAGGCACATATCCGATTTTTTTCACACCAGACCAGGCCACTTTCATATGTGGTCCTAATTCCGATATGTATCTGATATTTTGCAAAGCAACCTCAGTCTGAACGGTCATGTCGCATGTCATCATACTTTTTCCTCACTGAAGTGAGACAGACGCTACAATTCTGCTGTGGAGGATATCACAGGCATGGCAGACAGCTGATTTGTGCTCTCTTTGTTAATCAGTCTTCTTCCCTCTATCACTGAATCATAATTTTGTCGGCTCCCATGGCACAACAACTTCAAAATTCCAGGTGTGGGGGGGGGGGGGGTCAGGGCTGAAACCGTTACACATCACAGGCGCACAGTAAAGGCACATTTTAAAACTAGAAAAGCACTCATAGAGGCGCATACCTCCGCCAAGGCTCCTTCCGTTTGTCATGGATCACCTCCAAAATGTAATGGGTTTGTGTGTAGGCCTATAGCCACTTGTGGTGAAAATTGCATCAAAGTCTGTCCATCAGTTTTGGAGTATTGTTGCTAACACACTGTGAGAAGATAAGAGCCTTGGCTGAGGTATGCATTCTCAGATCATCACCAAAATACTATAATGGGTTCCTCTCTAGCCCAAGAACCACCTCTGGTGAAAATTTCATCCAAATCCATCCAGTAGTTTTTGTGTAATCCTGCTGCGCAAATACAAACAAAGCCCTTGGTGAAGGTATGCACTCTCAGATCATCACCAAAATCTAATCATCTGTTCCCCGTGCCATTACACACCTTTCCTGAAAATTTCATCAAAATCTGTTCATAACTTTTTGAGTTATGTTGGTAACAGACATGTAACACCCACTCACCGTAGGTGTAGTACCCCCTTTGGTTCTACCTGGGCAAAAGGGTAATTGGGCCAGATCAGACCAACTACAGGTTCGTAGGAGCCTGGAGGGCGTAACAACAGATGACACAACACACACGGTAGGTGTATGGGAACTTACAACTATATACAGTATATATTTCAGATATGTACACATAACCAAAAAAATATAAATACAGCTCTTGTCACAAATAAAAAAATTAAAATAAAATACCCAAAATGTATTACAGAATTTACAGTCTTCTAGAGTCCTTTCCAGATGATCAATTAGACCACCTTAGTGGTAAATCTGATTCGGGCTTCGGCTCACCATCCAGATCTGGAGAATCCCGGTTTTCTGGTCCAACCAGTCCAAACAAAAAAATCTGACCTATAAAATAGGTCAGAACACAAAAAAAATAAGCTATGCTCTATATAGCTTGTCACATAATTTCAAATATTCTAGGTTATACAGCAATAATAATTTTAAACATCCCTGAACCATAGATGCACATTCACTATCAAATAACATTCAATAGTCAGGGAACTGGGACCTTTGCTAACCGCTACAGCTTTGGAAAATATCTTTTTCCGATGAAAAACTAGCCGAGATTAGCATCGGCGGCTAGCGTTTTTAGCTAGCGATTAGCATTCACATATACAATGAATGGCACTTACCAAGCTAGGTGGCACGTGCGTCAGTGGGGTTCCCACGCTCAACGGCGTCGACAGCCTTTGGATCCCAATCTTAAAATTTAGCAAACGGGGTGTTAGAATTTGCTAGTACAGCAATGTCTCATTGTGGGTATTAATTTAGGCTTACCAATCTCAAATTTTATCCGGGCAAAGGCTGCTATTAGCACATCAGCGTCTCCATCTCAGCGAGTGATCGTCTCTCTCGGTCGTGTCTCGGCAGTGTCTAAGAGCATTCTGCGTATTACACACATACCGAGCGAGAGAACGCGTGACCCCATTGGCTGGCGTGACCCAGCAACGGCGCAGCCATTGGTTGCTCAAAACACCAACACACACACTAGAAACTTCATCAGAACTTTCCAGAAAATGTTCCCAACTATTTATGAACATATTCCATGAACTTATATTGTAGTTATATACCCATCTTCAAAGTATCCATTTCCATTGTGAAATGAGTGTCCCCCCCTTCCTCTTAAAGCGGTATCGACACTCATAACTCCATCACGTTTTTAACACTGGGTTACACTATCCCCCCTTAGAATCATGCAAGTCCCTTTGCATGGGATTAGCTAAATAGTGCTGACGGTGACGGGAGAGCTAGTGTTCATGGGAATATTCCTAAGATCTGACTCTGTTAAGGCTCTGGTAAAAGCCAGGTTTAGTCCTTGAAACAGGGACTGGGCAACAGTTACGAGAGGGTTTCCCAACCGACTATACTGTAGTCTTTCTGGCTGGGAGGTTGTCCTCTCGGAGCGTCTCACAGTCTGTGGGACTTCTTTTTCAGGTTCTTTTTCTTCCACAGGTTCATCACAGGTACTTTTATCAGGTGAGTTGGTTTCACTTTCAGTTCCATTCTCATTGTTTGATGGTTCCACATTTGTTTCAGTTCCAGGTTTCCATCATTTGGTAAGTTGTCACATCCAGGTGAATTGTCATTTTCTATTTGGTTGTCATTCTCAGGTAAGTGAGTTTCAGCAGGAATGTCTCCTTTAAAGAATGTCTTTGGATGGGGAATTTCATAAACTCAAGTGAGCTTTATGGGCGTTTGGATTGGTTCTTCTCTGTACCAATAGACATCTTCATTTTCTGGTTCTGAATTCTCACATTCCTCACTTTGTTCAGGTGACTGTCTTGTCTTAGGTTGGTGGACACGTTTTGGTTGGACAGGTTCTTCTTCAACAGGGGCAAGAAAACCACAGGGAAGCAAGAGGTTGCGGTGAACGGTGCGAAAAGGACCATCTTTTGTCTCAGGTTTTATGGTGTAAACAGGCAAGTCACCTGCTTGGCTCACCACAATGTGAATTTCAGCTTCCCACCTGTCTGTTAGTTTGTGCTTGCCTCTGAGGCGGACTGCACGTACCAAAACTCTGTCGCCTGGTTCTAGTTTTGAGGGTTTCACTCGCATATCAAATCTTGTTTTGTTTCTTTCAGCCATCTTGTTAACATTTTCTGTTGCTAGTTTGTAGCTTTCTTGTAGAGTTGTCTTCAACTTTTCAATGTACTGGGAATGTGACTTGAAACTTTTGTTGTGAAACGGGAGCCCAAATGCAAGGTCAATGGGCAATCTCGGCTGACAACTGAACATTAACTCATACGGGGCAAAACCAGTAGTGTCATTCTTTGTACAATTGTACGCATGTACAAGTGGTTTTACATAGTTGTGCCAATGAGATTTGTTCTTTTCCCCCAGAGTACCCAGCATGCTCAATAACGTTCTATTGAAACGTTCTACCGGGTTACCTCTGGGATGATAGGGTGTCGTCTGGATTTTGCAAATGCCCATGATTTTGCAAAGTTCTTTTATAATATGGGACTCAAAATCGGGACCCTGATCACTATGTAACGTTCGGGTATCCTGTAGTGGACTATAAAGTTGTCCCAAAGTGCCTTTGCAACGGTCTGAGCTTTCTGATTGCTGGTAGGGATGGCTATAGTGTATTTCGTGAAATGATCAGTTATCACAAGCACATCCTTTGTGTTGCTTTGATCGGGCTCAATGGACAGGAAATCCATACAGACGAGTTCGAGCAGTCGGGTGGACTTGATGTTGGCAAGCGGAGCAGTTCGTTCTGGAGCAGTTTTATGTCTTACGCAGCGATTACATGTCTTGATCTTCTTTTCAATATCTGCCGCCATGCGAGGCCAATAGAACCTCGTTCTGACGAGATCCAAAGTACGCTCTGTGCCTAAATGGCCCATGTCACAGTGGAGGCTTTGAAAGACTGAATCGCGGAGCTGTTCAGGTAAGACGAGCTGGTAAGTAACATTTCCTCCATCTTGACGAGTGCGGTAGAGGATGTTATTGCACATTTCAAGTCGACTGAGCTCTCGGAGTAACAAGTTGATATCAGGAAGTTCAGTTTGTATAGTCGGTGGAACTTTTAGCCCAGTTTCAATTTGTGCAATCACTTCTCTTAAACAGGGGTCAGATCTTTGTTTGTTTTTGATCTGTTCAGGAGTCATGTGGAGTACAACTGGAAGACCACCACAGCCATCTTCATTGGCGTAGTCATCTGGAATGGCGGCTACAGAGAGGGCTAATGAGTGAACCAAAGGGAAGGTGTTGTCTGGAGAGCTACAGACAAGGTGTTTTTCACATATAGCAGACACTACCTCGGAACTTAAACTGCTTTCAGGAAGAGACAAGTGAGTTTGAGTGAACTGCTGTATGTGGCCAAGCTCCTTTTGGGACACTGTGTCATTGAGTAACTCACCATGTGGCCGTCTAGAGAGGCTGTCTGCATTTGAGTTAAGCTTGCCTGCTCTGTATTGGAGCTTAAAGTTAAATGTCGACAGAGCAGCTAGCCACCTATAACTCATGGCATCCATCTTAGCAGTAGTCAAAATGTACGTCAAGGGGTTACTGTCTGTCACGACAGTAAAATGATTGCCATATAGATAGTCTGCGAACTTCTCCGTTACTGCCCACTTTAGAGCCAAAAATTTCAATTTATGGGCGGGGTAACGGGACTCACTTCTAGACAACCCCCGGCTTGCATAAGCTATGACCCTAGTCTGGCCCTCCTGCTCTTGATAGAGGGCGGCGCCAAGCCCTGTAGTGCTGGCGTTAGTATGGAGTGTATATGGCAGCTGAGGGTCAGCGAAACCCAGGACAGGCGCAGTACTGAGCTTTTCAATGATGGTTTTGAATGCAAGATTGCAGGAAGAAGTCCATCACTCGCCAAACAGTGTCTTTGGGTCGTGGTACTGGGCAGGCTTAGCTTTGGGCTTTGTGCTCTTTCGCAAAGGAGGGTAGCCTGCTGTTAAGTCAGTGAGGGGCTTAACGATGCTGGAATAGTTCTTAATGAACTGCCTATAGTACCCTGAAAAGCCTAAGAATGAGCGGAGCTTTTTGAGATCACAGGGCACAGGCCAGGTACTAGGGCTTCACTTTTTTGGGGTTGGTCTCAACTCCTTTATGGACACAATGTGACCGAGGTATCTGACAGAAGTTTGAAAAAATCTGCATTTCGCAGGGGAGAGTTTAAGCCTGTACTCTTTTAGACAATTAAGAACTTTCATTAAGCGAGCTTCATGTTCTTCGGGCATCTTGGAGAATACAGTGATGTCATCGAGGAACACAATCACCTCATGCAGATTCATGTCGCCCATATATTTCTCCATACATTTTCTGATCCTGTCCCTCCTAGTCACTCCCAATGAAAATCTTAGCATCTTCAACTCTGCCACCGCCAGCTCCAACGCCTGTCTTTTTGTCAGTGCCACCGTCTCCAAACCATACATCATAGCAGGTCTCACAACCATCTTGTAAATCTTTCCTTTCACTCTTGCTGCTACCCTTCTGTCCCAAATCACCCCTGACACTCATCTCCACTTACTCCACCCTGCTCGCACTCTCTTCTTCACCTTTCTTGTGCATTTTCTATTGCTTTGGATGGTTGACCCCAGGTATTTAAACTCATCTACTTTCACTACCACTACTCCTTCCATCTTCACCATTGCACCTGCCTCCCTCTCATTCACACTCATGTATTCTGTCTTGCTTTGACTGACTTTCCTTCCTCTTCTTTCCAGAGCATACCTCCACCTCTCCAGGTTCTCTTCCACCTGCTCCCTGTTCTCACTACAGATCACAATGTTGTCTGCAAACATCATGGTCATGAAGCCTCCTGCCCAACCTCATCTGTCAGCTGTCCATCACCATGGCAAAACAAGAAGCAGCTCAGAGTGATCCCTGATATAATCCCACCCCCACCTTGAATCGATCCGTCACTCCTGTAGCGCACCCTCACCACCGTACTGCTGCTCATTGATTGTCCCCTCTCCCCCTTAACCTGGCTTCAACAACTCTTTCCCATATCTTCATAGTGTGGCTGATCAACTTTATGCCTCTATAGTTACTACAGCTCTGAGCATCACCTTTGTTCTTGAAAACTGGTACCAAAGCACTTCGTCTCCACTCCTCAGGCATCCTCTCATTCTCCAAGATTGTGTTAAACAATCTGGTGAAAAAGTCCACCACTGCCATCTCTCCTAAACATCTCCATACCTCCACAGGTATGTCATCTGGGCCCAACTGCCATTCCATTCTTCATCTTCTTCAAAAGCTGCTCTCACTTCTGCCTTACTAATCCTCGGGACTTTCTTGTTAACCATCTTTCCTTCAGCCATACTACTTTCTCTCTCATTTTCTTTATTCATCCGTTTTTCAAAGTACGCCTTCCACCTTCTCAACACACTCGTCATTGTTAGTACATTACCATTTCTGTCCTTAATCAACCTAACCTGCTGTACATCCCTTCCAGCTTGATCTCGCTGTCTAACCAATCAATACAAGTCCTTTTCTCCTTCCTTAGTGTTCAGCCTCTCATACAACTCACTATATGCCTTTTCCTTTGCCACGTCTCTCTTTGCCATGCCTCTAGATTCCAAATACTCCTGTCTACTTTCTTCATCTCCCTGATCTATCCCACTTTTTCTTTGCTAACCTCTTCCTTTGACTACTTTCCTGTTACCTCCTCATTCTACCACCAAGTCTCCTTGTCTTCCTTCCTCTGTCCACTGGATACACCACATATCTTTCTAGCCATTTTCCTCAGTACTTTTGCTGTACTTTCCCAGTCATCTGGTAATTCTTCCCTACCACCCAGAGCCTGTATCAACTCCTTCCTGAACTCTGTGTGACCTTCTTCCTTCTGTAACTTCCCCCACTTAATCTTTGGCTCTGCCTTCACTCTCTTCTTCTTCTTGCTTTGCAAAGTCATCCTACAGACTACCATCCAATGCTGTCTAGCTACATTCTCCCCTTTCACCACCTTGCAGTCTCCTATCGCTTTCAGATTTCTCCTTCTGCCTAAGATGTAGTCCACCTGTGTGCACCTTCCTCCACTCTTGTAAGTCACCCTATGTTCCTCTCTCTTCTTGAAGTATGTGTTCACCACAGCCATATCTATCCTTTTAGCAAAATCCACAACCATCTGTCTTTCCACATTTCTCTCATTAAGACCATACCTACTCAGGACCTACTCATCACCTCTGTTCCCTTCACCTACATGTCCAGTAAAGTCCGCTCCAATCACCACTCTCTCCCCCCTGGGAAAACTCTCTACCACTTCATCCAGCTTACTCCAGAATTCCTCTTTCTCATCTACCTGACATCCAGCTTGTGGGGCATACGCACTGACAACATTCAACATCACACCTTTGACTTCTAGCTTTAAACTCATGATTCTGTCCGACTCCTTCTTTACCTCCTGAACACGCTTCACATACTCTTCCTTCAAGATTATGCCAACTCCATTTTTCTTCCTATCTACACCATGGTAAAACAGTTTAAATCCACCTCCACTGCTCCTAGCCTTGTTCCCCTTCCATCTGGTTTCTTGAACACACAGTATATCTACCTTTCTTCTCGCCATCATATCAGCCACCTCTCTGCCTTTACCTACTCTCACCTCCACACTTCTACCTTTCCTTTTCTCTCTCTGCCTCCTAACACACTTTCTCCCTCTCCTGCAGCTTTCTTTGATAACTGAAATAATTTACAGTGGGTTACACTATTTTTTTGGTGAGTCTCTGTATAAAAATACATTCTTCCTCTTCCTGCAAACATTTTGCTGACTCATTTGGGACTAAAGGTCAGTCACAAATCAGTTGGCTACCAGCCAGTCCTGTTCTTTCTTCTTGCTTTTGGTTTAATAAGTATGTGTTTGGCTTTCAGTTGGAAGAAAACTGTAGGTTTATAGTTAATGTATTTTAGTTACATTTAACATCAGATAACATGTTTTACGGCGGCATGTAATAAAGCAGCGTTGGTGAAGGTTTTAAGCAGGTTTATTAAATCATACCGCCGTCACGAAGCTCGCCCAATGGGCGGTTCGGAGGCTCTCCAGCAAAGGGACACAGAGTGTGTGTTTCAGCAGCAGTTGCAGAGTGTGAGAGAGTGAGTTACAGGATTGTGCAGCATATATACCCAGTTACAACAATACATGAAAGAGCATTCACAGCAGTTGGTATGGGTATTGATCTCAGAATCTAGGTCACAGTAAGGACAGGACGCATGAACACAATGCATGAATGGCACATTAACATCACAATGCATGAATGGCACATTACATCTCAGTAGTGCAGCGGAAAAAACCAGGAGTAGCGAGCTGTCTGTCTTTAGTCTGTTGTGGGGGTTTTCCCAAACCCGCCACAGTTTTATAAAAGACAAGTGTGTGTTTGTTTGGAAGACAAAGCTTAACTGTATCTGTTCTGTGATCACTGAATACAAACCACACACAGCCAAACATTCTGCTTCACAGTAATTCGTAAAAACTCTACATTTCATCTTCTTCAGAGCATTATTGTAAGGGTTTGGAAATGGCTGTTCTCATGTTCTCGCTTTATGTTCATATTTGTTTTTCTGTTATCTTCAGGGCATGAGTCCAGCCATGTCTTTGCCCTCAGTTTGTTTCTCTGTGTTTTTTATTTTCATTATTATCCTGATCTTTGTGTGCTCTGTCTTCCAGCCCCGCCCGGAGCACTTGAGGAGCTCCTGGATAGCTGTGCTGTTACCGATGAAGGTGGCGGCCATCTTGAGGCCTCTGGGAGGAATGTCGCAAACGGCGGTCTTTACGTTGTTGGGGATCCATTCCAACAAACAATTCCATTGTGCAACATACACTGGCTGCTAGTATCCCCTCCCCCCACAGCATTTTTCCTGTTTTATGTTCAGCCTGATGCTGCAGTTGTTTAATTTTTTTTCTCATCAATCTAACTCAGTACACATAATGACAGTGAAAACAGAATTTTAGAATTGTTCATTTGCTGCACGGTGGCGCAGTGGTAGCACTGCGGCAGCACAGGTTTACCCTTGGGCCGGGGGATTGTGGGGATCGTGGGTTCGATCCCAGCCCCCGACCAACAGTGATCTGTGTGGAGTTTGCATGTTCTCCCCGTGTTGCGTGGGTTTACTCCGGGATTTCTCCGGTTTCCTCCCACATGCCAAAAAAAAACATGCATGTTAGGTTAATTGGCTGTTCTAAATTGTCCCTAGATATTTGTTTCCTATAGGCCCTTAGAATAGAGGGTTAGTATTAATGAAAGCGCTTTGAGTGGTCTTTGTGACTAGAAAAGCGCTATATAAGTGCAGGTTAATTAGTTAGTTAGTTAGTTCATTTCTCTCCCCATGTGTTTTTGGTTCACCTTCATTGTGCCCACTTGTCCTGTGTTCCACTGATTGTCCCGGTGTCTATTTATTTTTCATGTGAGCCTTGGGACAGTGTTGCATCCTTGTCCTGCCACAGTCTTCTGTCCAACCCATTTGTATTGTTTGTTCATCAGTCTAGTTTTTGTGCCCATTTTCAGCCATGTGCTGCACTTTATTTTTCCTTTAATAAATCTGCAAACTACAGTTTCCACATTTGGGTACTGAATTCTGCCCCGGAGGGGCCAAACCTTGACAGAAGGATGCAAGCATCTAGGATCCAGTGAATTGTTTGTTTGCATAGCTATGGATGGGATCGTGCTGCTGACTCAGGCGGAACTAAAATCCATGAACCACCTGAAGAAGTTGGTCACCGTGGCCTCCGCTCCAACCATCCCAGAGGAGGTGCTTGGCTGTGGACAGCAGCAACACGAGACCTGGAGCACGCCCCACATCTAAGGGTGTTCCCGTGGGTGCCGGAGTGCCACAGCTGCGGGTTGGCGGTCTGTCTCGCCACCCAGGACCGCAGTGGAGAAGTGCGGGAAGCGTCAGCGCCGCATCCCCCAGCACTCCATCTCACCTCCAGTTTCCAGCCCCCAGTAGCTCTCCGCTAGACGATCTCCAGAGCCACCCAGAGGGAGTCGTCAGGACCATCAGTGGCAGATTAGCGGGAACACAGGCCAATACCCATTCATTTTTTTACATCTATTAATGAAGGGACAAATGAGGTCACCACTGCAGCAGCAGGAGACCAGGAGCTAAGGCAAGTAAGTACTCTATTATCTTCTATACCAATTTTAGAAAAGACTTGCCTTACTCCTGGTAAGGGAACCCAAGTGCAGATTGCATGTGCCTCTGGGCCCTCCCCACCAGTCTCTGCTGCTGTTGACTATGGTGCCACCTTACTGACCTCCTGTTTTCCCCTCTCGTCCGAGGTCGCCATGTTGAGATTGGAGCCGCAGGAGGGACCTTGCTCCATCTAAGCAACCTGTTGTCCCAGAGGTCGGGGACCTCCGCCTGATTGTTCCAGAGTCAGGAGACCTCCACCAATCATTCTAGAGGTCGGGGGGCCTCCACCCATCATTCCAGAGGTCGGAGGACCTCCACCTGTCGTTCCAGTGGCCGAGCAGTCCGCTCCGCCTGGTCCATCCGAGCCGTCCATTCCACCTGGTCCATCTGCTGCACCTGGGCCGTCTGAACCATCCACATCCACCTGGGCCATCTGAGCCGTCCACTCCCACCTATAGCCCAAGAGGATGCCGTGCCTCCAACCATAGCCCAAGAGGTCGGCATGCCTCCAACTGTAGCCCAAGTGGCCGGCGTACCTCCAACTGTCGTCCCAGAGGCCGGCAGGACCTCCACCTTTTGTTCCAGAGGCTGGCATCAGCGTGCAGCAGTCATTGGTCGCAGAGCATAGGGCTCCTTTGTGTTTGTTTGGTGAGGCTATGTGTTCTGCGGCCGTTGTTCCGCCTTGTCCTCCAGTTTGGTGGCCTAAGGACAGTGGCAGCGACTGGACCGGCCCTGCATTCCGGTCTGGGGGGTCCATGGACTGTGGCAAATCCCCCGACCCACGTTGTTCTCCCGGTCCGAGGGCCTATAGACTTGGGTAGACCACCTAACCCCGCTTTGTTTTGGGGTGTGGGGTCTTGGACTTTGTTTGGCCCTATGAACTCTGTTCTTTGTTTTGGACTCTGTGTGTATGTGTGTGTGTGTGAGGTTACAGCTTATTTCGACCCACCTGGCCTGGTACCCCCACCGCCCACTCTGTGAGTTTTTTTTTGTTTTTTTCTCTTTTGTTGGTGTTACTCTTGGGGGTCATTTGGAAGCCACCCCTTTAGAGAGGGGTACTATAAGGGTTTGGACATGCTGTTCTCATGTCCCTCGCTTTATGTTCATATTTGTTTTTCCTGTTATCTTCGGGGCATGAGCCCAGCCATGTCTTCGACCTCAGTTTGTTATCTGTGTTTATTTCATTATAATCCAGATCCTTGTGTGCTCTGTCTGTCTCCCAGCCCCGCCCGTCCTGTGCTCATTTCTCTCTCCGTGTGTTTTTGGTTCACCATGATTGTGCCCACCTCTCCTGTGTTCCATTGATGAAAAAAGTCCTTCCTCAGAAAGTTCCATTGCCTTTCTGAGGAAGTTGATATGCTTCAGTGTGTGCAACAAGATGTTGGAGCTTTTCTACCAGTTCGATGTTGCCAGCATACATCTTTTTTGCTGCGTGTCTGTTGGAGTAAGCAGTATCAGAGCCAGCGACACCAATAAACTTGACAAGATTATCAAAAGGTTGGCTCTGGAATTGGTCTCAAGGCTGGAGACCCTTTGAATCTGTAGTGGAGAGGAGACACTGAACAAACTGCAATCCATCATAGACAATCCTGATCACCCCCTCCACCACACACTGGACAGTCAGTGGAGCACTTTCTCCAGCAGACAGCTACAGCTTCACTGCTGAACGGTTAGGTACAGGAAATCTTTTCTGCCACATGCCCATTTCACTGTACAATAACTCACTCTGATGTGAATTTGGTCATAAGAATGCTGCCATACTGCACCTTACAGTATAATTGGTACCTCGTGTCTCACCCTGTCCTTATAATCCTTCTCTGTACAGTCAGTACTATCCATTGACTCATAAGAATCATCATCTATTTAACCTAGTAGTAGCCTATGTTGATAAAAGTTATCAAAACATTTTTACTTTCCTTCCCAGGGTGATTCTTTTCTATTATAAAGTGTGTTTTTCGGTTGGTTGGGTTGTCTGTGTCATGTTGCTGTTACACTGTAATTTCCAGTTTGGGATCAATAAAGTACATCTTGTGGCCCATATGTTTGGTTCATATTTCCCACAAGAGTGTGGCACATATGTCTGATTCATATCTCCCACAAATGTATGGCTTATGTGGATTGGGGCTTCACGTCTGGAGGAACAAAGAGTCTGGATCGACGGGGGGCCGACAGGAGATGTCGAGGTGTGAAGTCGGAACCCTTGTCCCAGAGAGGAGGCCCTGGGGGGATCCCCGGACAGCAGAGAATAGAGACAATGGTGAATCTTCATAGACTTGCATTGTGATTAAAGTTTGCAGAAGCAACCATTGACTGAGTTCTTAATCCCCCGGCGGTATAAGAATGTGAATGTAACATATTCTGCCTCTTCTTGCTTTTGAGAATGTGTTCTGCAATAAAGCCGAACCTGAAAATAAACTCAAGTCTCGTCATTGAACACAACTTCCACAATCTTCCATTTATCGATTATCCCAGTGTCTATTTTCAGGGTGAGCCTTGGGACAGTGTTGCGTTCGTGTCTGTGCGGTGTGATTTCACACCCTCCTCCTGCCTCAGTCTTCTGTCCAACTCGTTTATATTGTTTGTTCATTAGTCTAGTTTTTGTGCTCATTATCAGCCCATGTGCTGCACTTTATTTTTCCTTTAATAAATCTGCAAACTACAGCTTCGCATTTGGGTACTGAATTCCACCCCACAGGGGCCAAACTTTGACAATTTAGTGATAATTATAAGTGTGTGTGTAGAGAGTGGTGAGAGTTTTGTGGCCCCAACGGCTTGCCATAGCAGCATTGGATGCGCTGGGTGTGACATCAGGCGGGCTGTGGCACCTGTATAATATAGATCTGTGTGTATTCAATAAAGGGAGTTTGCTGCATGGCATAAGACCGACACTGACCCCTTATTACAGACATAACATTTTGGTAACGAGAGAAAAATCATGGTGGCATATGGGCTACCTCCACCTCTGCCGGCATTTCTGGAGTGTCCAGTGATCCTGTGCCGGACTGGATTGCCATGCTTGGGGGATTTATTGCTGGGCTGGCCTGGGTAGACTCGACGGAGACTGAGAATGGGCACTTCTGGTCCGTTGTCTCGGCGTGGAGGGTCGGCAAATTCTCAGCATGTTGGGAAGAGACAGAGCTTATGTGGATGCTGTCGGGCGGCTGGCTGGAGATTTTGCTGAACGTCCAAGGGACAAGAAGCTGGGGCTGTGGTCAAGAGACTGTTGGCGCCAAGAGGAGCTAAGCTAGTTAGCTTAGAGGAGCTAAAGGCTAAGGCTGTGGCAACGGGAAGGTTAGCCATGAAGCTAGGTGCACACCAAAACCGAGCTACAAGCTACCAGCTTGGTACCCAGGTGGGACTGGAGCCCCCGGTTACTGACGACAGCAAGCCAGCCAAGGAACTCAACACAGTGTGGACTGTAGCGCTGGTGGTGATGGTGCGGTGAGCAACAGCAGCAAGAAGGGAGCGCAGCGACCGGACTCAACTGAATCTTTCCCCGCAGCTGGAGTCCGGGCAGCGGGAGAGCAGGAGCAAGCAGGATGGAAGTCCTGGGGAAGCAGCAGCGACAGCCGGTAGAGCAGCAGCGCAGCGGAGTGCCTTGGACAAAGGTGTTGGGTGCAGCGGCAAGGCACCTGGGTCCGATGATGATGCCAGCAAGAGTGGTGCTGTGGGCCCCGGGGGAGAGCCCGTTTTAAAAAAAAAAAAAAAAAACGTGTTGGATTTGAGTGTAGTGTACATATGAATATGTGCTATTGGGGATTATTTGTGTAGAGACACAGAGCTATTTAGTTTGTTTTGGGGTGAATGGGTTAGGCCATTCTAGTTCACTATTCCCTGTTATTTCCCTTAGTGCATGATTTGGGGTCCTAACTTGGGGAGGGTCTCGATTGTTGTGTGTGGTTTTGGACTTTCTAAAGGGCAGAAAGTTGTTGTAGACTGTGGTGAGAGTGTGTGGCCCTTAGGGGCTTGCCGACTGTGCTGGGTGTGATGTCCGGTGGGCTGCGGCACCTGTATATATAGTTCTGTGTGTGTTCAATAAAGGGAGTTTTTGCTGGCATGGGCATAAGACAGACTCTGACCCCTTATTAACAGACATAATAAGTTTATACTCACAACTTTCCCCTTTTTTAGCCTTGTCAATTTCAATAATTTGTTTCCAACAGGAGAGAAAAGAAACATTTTTTAAAAAATTGACTTCATAAACCTGTTCAAACATCAAACTGCAGAGTGAGTTACCTAGATGACATGTACTGATAAAGAGACATATTTTTTACAAGTATCTGGGTGAACAAAGATCAGAAATAAAGATTGCAAAGCTAACTTTGTACTGTAAAAAAAATTAAAGTGAAAACAATATTAACAGAAGCCACACTGAAAAGAACTGTGTTTTTGAAAACCAGCTGAACATAACTCAGAGCTTTTGTTCATATGGTGACGTCATCACATGGTCAGCACAATCTTCCCAGCAGCCCCAGGGGGACTCGATGATGTCATGGGTGGCCTGGTCAGCCTTATCGAGCGGATACTGGAACCAACAACTGGACGCAAGCCAACCAGCTTCCATCCCCGCAAAGAGCATCGCTGCACACTCCTTATTCTCCTCCTGAGATGGGATAAGGAAGAAAAATGACCAAGTTAACATCCATCCACCTCTGCTGTAGTATAGCCACACAAAAAAAAGAAGAAAAAAAATTTCACTCAAACTGATCTTTAACTTTGTTGACTGTGTAGATTTTGGGGGGGATATATTGTATGTAAAACTATACAAAAGTAAATGGTAAATGGCATTCACTTATATAGCGCTTTCATTCTCATCTCTTGATGACCAAAGTGCTTTACAGATCCTGCTATCCACCCATTCACACACTGTACATAAAAAAAACTGTTACAAAATAAAAAAAATTACACCAGAAGAGCATCTCTATGTATAAAACTTTCAAAAGTTGAGCCATACTCATTCAGGTGTATTCATTTTTTTCTTCAGTATTGGAGTGGCTGCCTGCTGTGGCTCATGACTTTAAAATGTCATAGTTCAGTATTAATAGTAGCATTGTAAACCATTAAGTTTTACATCCATGGATAGTTTTATCACTTTTTTTCTATGACAACCAATATCTCTATCTGTAAATAAACCCAAAACAAAAGCTGCATCAAAAGAAAAAAATGTGCAAAACCTGGTTCATGAAGATAAAGGACCGTATTACAACGACGTGGTTGTTAGTCCAGTTGTCAGTGATGCAGAATAACGTTTATGGTGTTTCCAAGTTCATTTCCTTATCACAACGGCATAAAAACAAACTTTCCACCGGTGCATGACTCAAAGAGGCAGATCTAATCATTCAGAGGAGTGTTTTGGATAATCCAATCCAAAGCGCTCATTCCATCCCTTCAATGCAAGGAGGTGCATTATCTAAAGTGAATTCTGATCAAAATGGCTTAAGGCAGTTTTGTGCTGACCAAAGCCCGTGTGTGTGAGCCAAGATGCATGCAATAGTAATGATGCTTGGTAATAAGGAAGACATTAATCACAGTTACTTATTTTAGAGAGAACAAATGGGGAAGAATGGGATGAAAAATCAGCTGAATCATTTAATATAGTGCGCATGGATGCAACACACAGATGGGTCATGCGCTAACCTCTGGTATGCAGGAAAAAGTGGGCTTGAGAGTGCAGATAGATCTCAGGAGAATCATATTTATTAACTTGAAACCAAACAATTAAGAGCACGGGGGCTGAAGCACAAAGAAAGACTAAGCTTACTTAGAGGATATCACAGGAAAACACAGGGAGACTGGAGGGAAACACGACTATGACACAACAAAGAACCCAAACCTGAGAACAACAAATATAGGGAGGCTGATAATTAACAATACAAGATGGCTGGAAAAACAATCAGGGCAAAATGGCAACACATGAGGGAAAGTGGCTAAGGGTACGGAAAACAACGAGGGACTTGGAACAACAAGTAAACAAATACAGGGGATAATACAAGATATGCACAGAAGACCAGGGGGACACAGAAAACAACAACAGGGGACAACGGAGATGACACGACAGATCAAGGGCTGGGGGAGCACAAAGGACAATAACAGAAGATCCAGGGGAACACACAAGGCAATAATAAAAAATAATAATAATAAGGGAAAACACAGAGAACCCAAAATGAACAAAAAGCATGGACATGGTTTAAAACCATGTCGAGATCATGACATTACCCCCTCTCTAAGGGTGGATTCCAGACACCCCAGAAACAACACCAAAACCCCCACTGTAAACCAGGAGGGAGGAGGGGGCACAGGCACAGCAGGAAGAACCAAATATAGAAAGACACAAGGAAAGAAAAAGAAAAATTCCATCAGGTGGTTGGCCGAAGTTCCACGGCCACCACCCAGGAAAGCATGGCATACTGGGGGGCCACCCAAAGTCCATAGACCCCCAGACCAGAGAGTACAATGGGTCGCAGGGCCTTCCACAGTCCAAGGACCCCCAGACTGGAGAGCAGGGTGGGTGGGAGGTACAACTATAATCCAAGAGTCCCCAGACGGAAGTGCACAGTGAGTCTGGTGGCCTCCTAGAGTCCACAGGCCTCCAGATGGAGGAGCATGGTGTGTCTGGTGGCCTCCCAGAGTCCATGAGCTACCAGATGGATGAACACGGCATGTTTAGGTGACCTACCAAAGTCCATGGGCCACCAGGCGGGTGAACACAGTGACGTAGTAGTGTTGAGCTCAGGTGACAGTTGCAAAGAAAGCCTTGAGTTCAGGAGCAGCAACAGGGAAGCCTTGGGTTCAGGATCAGGCGACTGAAGAGCGCCGCACTCAGGAACAGACGACAATGGTGTGCTGAACTCAGGAACAGACTGCTGGAGCACGCTGACCACAAAGAGTGAACTGGGGGAGCATTGACCAGAGAAAGCGTCAGCGATTGGGGAGCACTGGACTGCTGAGAGAGACCGCAGCTGGGGAGTGCTGATCACCGACAGAGACTGCGACTGGGGAGCGAGGACCACCGACAGAGACTGTGACTGGGAAGTGCTGACCACGGAGAGAAACTGCAACTGGGAAGTGCTGACCACTGAGAGAAACTGCAACTGGGAAGTGCTGACCACTGAGAGAAACTGCGACTGGGGAAGTGCTGACCACCGAGGAGAGACTGCGACTGGGAAGCGTCAACCCAGAGACAGATTGCAACTGAGGAGCATCGACCACAGAGAGAAACTGCGACTGGGGAGTGTCGACCATGGAGAGAGACTGTGACTGGGAGGCGTCGACCACGGAGAGACTACGATTGGGAAGCGTCGACCACAAAGAGAGACTACGACTGGGAAGTGTCAACCACAAAGACAGCTGACGTGGCACGTACACCTCGGAGACAGCTGGAGGTGGTGCGTGCACCTCCGAGACAACTGGAGCCCTGTCTCCCCTGTTTTCGTGCGGGAGGTCTGCGGCTCTCTATCACAATCCCTCCCGGCCGGGATGAAAGGAGGAGATCTGGCGCAGCTTCTATCCGGGGCTGACCCTGGCCACAAAGTGAGCCCACTTTCGGTGGGCTTTCTGCCAACTCCCTGACAGGTGGCAGTCAGGGAGCTTGCTGGTGGAGAACCGCAACCTCGGCCCCGCCTGGAAACCCGGGACGCACAGCCGAGGCAGATGTGTGATGCATCTTCTGTCTCTGTGAGGAGTTACAGTGAAAAGTAAAAATGCTGCACACTCCTTGTTCATTCATTTATTCCCCTAAAAATAAACACATTAGTGCCTAATTAGGCCGTGATGAAAACGAAAATGTGGACGGAATAAAAATCTTCAGACTGACACCCCCCCATGCGCACACATGCTCCCTGTTCATTCATTCATTCCACTAAAAAAAAAAGTCCTACATTAATGCTTAATCTACAGACTCCAATGGTAAGTCTGCAATTAAAATAAGAGTGTGGATGGAATTAAAAAAAATATATGTGTCATCATTATATAATTAAAATGACAGGTGAATATATGATGACTATTACAACTTTCTTCATTAACATAACAGCGGATGCCGTTTTCTCATGAGCTCCAGAGCTGCGGGATTATCAAAACATGCCTCTGAAATATCATTAAACAATGCATTTCTGACAAAGACCTCCTTTTCCTGATCAAAAACAGAGTTCTCAGGAATGCACTATAATAGTAATGCGCATTAGATTGTGTGCCGCCACACACCTCTGAAATCAGCCTCCACCTCTTAGCGCATAGCGGGGCGCACTGTCGACAGGGTAATTTGATTGGCGTGACGCAATGTAGAAAACAAACAATGCGCTGACAGAAACTAACAAAAACTCCTGGCGTACGGTTTAAGTATGGTGGAAAAGTTCACGGTGATCATCCTATAGGGCCATACTGTTCGTGTCTGTTTTTCTTTCTGTGTGCATACCATTTTTAGACAAAGAGAAGATAAAACAGAAATATTCTAAAGGTGCGTTCACACCAAACAAATTTTTCGTGTGGCACAATTATCTTATAAATCAATGTAAACACGCCAACAGACATGAATATGTGAGATGCAGACAGGCGAAGTTGTCTTTAAAACTTCTGCACCTGTGTTCAACCTGCTGTGGAATTCCCAAAATAATGTCATGCTTTGGTTTACATATCTGCCCAGAGGGCTCACCTGAAAATGTTGTCTCAAGCCTCCAAAACTTCACAGATGTTGGGTGCTTACGTTGCTAGCTTACTTAGAGTAGTCCGTGACCAGAAACCGTGGTAAATAACTCCAAAATCCCAATCAGCTGAAGAGCTCCTGGTCCTCCTGTCTCCCGATGAGTTTCATTTTCTAACTAGTTTAGCTCTGCAATGGTGATAATTTTATTCCGGTGACAGCAGAATCTCAACGCTAGCAGCTGCGCGTACTCGCATCTTCCATTCACTTTGTATGGATTTGTGCCGCTCATTCGCGTTTGGTGTGAACACACCTTAAGAAGTGATGGATTATTCTCAACTAGTATCACGTCAATTATCTACACAATACTCCGGGATTTCTCTGGTTTCTCCCACATGCCCAAAAGCATGCAGGCTTAGGGAAACGGGGCGCTCGCACACGCAGCGACGGGCAGCTGGTGGCTTGTCACCAGACTGCAAAACAAATCTACCTACGGGTACAAATAAGTAACAAAAAAAAAAAAAAAAAAAAAAATCACTTCTTTCACTGTTATCATCAACACGACTATATTATGACAGCTCCACACTTGCACATAGAAAAACTTCAGTGAAACTTCACCGCCTTCATCTCGACTATCTGGCTGTTGTATAAAATATTGCTCTTTACAATAAGTGTTTGTGTATATGTTTTTGTGCTCTACTGGGTAGTACCGGTGTGGCAAAGTAAAGGACCACTCCTATGATGTGGGTCTCTTTCATCATGATGTCTTCTGGGTTGATCTCAACAGAACCTCTGGAGCCAACGATCTGAAGCAGAGAAAGGAGTGATGAGTATTTTTAAAGTGTTGCCTCCTAAACTGTTTACTAAAATATAGTTTTGTTTCCCTCTCATCTTATAACAGCTGTTCTGAAATGGAAACCTGTGCTCAAGAGATAAGGCTGACATACCAAAAAGTTCTCAAACTGACCACCACACGTCCTCCATAGGCCAACATCTGGAGGTATTTACTGAGTAGAGGTATGGACAACATCTCCACTATCACATCAACACTCGCCCCTCTGGAGGCTTCCTGGAATACCACACAAACACCATCCATATTTAAGTAATGATCTACAGAAGTGACTCAAATGTGTTCTCCCTCCTGTTTTTCTAAATACCATGATTTCTCTGTGTATCCTTTTCCCGGTGATTATAGGTCACGTGAGCTCCATTGTTGAGGACCAGCTTCAGCCCTTCTGGGGTCCCTGCTGTCCCCAAACTCGGAGACCCAGAGCACGAGACAGCTGGCCCGCTGCTATACACCTACCTAATGGATGAAGGAAAAAAATAGTAGAGAGTTTTAGGTTTCCAGAAATGGACAAAAAACCAAGAAATGCATTAAGTAAAGTCATTAAATTAAATGAATATTCCCTATAAATAATTATAGGGTATTGTCTTCACATAAAGTCTCTTCTTTTGTTTCATGTTATTAATTGTGGCTGTCCCCTTCCAAAAGACTGAACAGCTAGTCCAATATCCAGCATGTCATTGTCACAATGAAGACAAGCGAGCTCTGGTTGAGACTAGTTAGCAGCCTGGCTAACTACCGACACTTCTCAGGCAGTAGCTCCATATGAAACAGCCCAGTCAGCAACCATTGAGGGACACCTGACTGGAAATTCACCGTGATCTGAGCTGGATCGAAGCTGGTACTTAGGCAAAGCAGGTGACCCTAATGGTCCACTATGCAATTCCCAAGGAGGTTATCAACAAAGGTGACTTGCCTTTTTTAAATATCATGCCTATGCGAACAATAGCCACACTAGGTTTCAATTAGGAAGAGTTGACAGCAATCTCTAAATGAGCTCCCTAAATAGGCCAATCAAACTGGTTCACTGCTGCTCAGACTGCACTGTTCTCTAGCAGTTAAAGAACA
This sequence comes from Pholidichthys leucotaenia, assembly GCA_020510985.1. Classification (NCBI taxonomy): domain Eukaryota; kingdom Metazoa; phylum Chordata; class Actinopteri; order Cichliformes; family Pholidichthyidae; genus Pholidichthys; species Pholidichthys leucotaenia. The sequence continues at coordinate 296,515,612 of CM035846.1, forward strand.
AATCCAGTCAGCTCATAAATGACAAGTGCTCTAGTAAGCCTGGTGGCACAAATACATCTTCAAGTACCCCCAGAAATGTAACCTGCCCCTCACCATTTAAGGAGACCTTGCCAAAAGAGTTTCATGTTGCAGTTATGACCAGTAAGGAAACCGTGTCAACGAGTTATTAAGTAGTTGTGAACACGGTATTTGAAAGACTGGACACCATTATCATTGATGACACCTACTACTGCATCTGGAAGGCTGTTCCACATTCTTATTGCACAATGAAGTGCCTTTTGGGGACTGCATTACGAAGATGGCAACAGAGAGCTTGTGGCAGTGAAATTGTTGATCACAATGAAAATAGCAACTGTTACTCCATATTCAAAATTAATCATCTTGATGGGTTCATGCTTTTAAACCTAAAGGAGTGATTTTGGTCATGTTATGCATCATTCTGCAGGACTATAACCAAAATGGACTGACTTCTTGGACTGACTTCCGGTGCCACAAGAGTAGGCTGCCTTTTTGCAACAGCGGATCAATTTTTTCCTATTTCTATTTACTATCGGCTCTCTTGCTAACCTTTCTGGCCCAGCGACACCTTTATTCCATCCAGACACGTAGATTGCCCAAATGTCTCCTGAGCCAGCGGACGGAGCCACTGTTTCTTGCAGGAGGCAGTACAATAGAGACCAGCTGTTAGCACTTAACAAGCCCACGATGCTAACGCAAAAACTCGACATACCGGGAGAAATAAGACGGAAACGGCGTGGATGTCGAGCTGGAGTAAGACGGCGGGCTAGGAATATAAGGTACAGACCCACCCTCCCATCCGTTATTATGGGGAATGTACGATCGCTACTCATTAAGACTAACGAGCTAGCGGCTATCTCCCGCTACGAGAGCATCTACAGAGAGAGTAGTTTGATGTTGTTTGCAGAGACATGGCTAACAGAACTAGCAACAGATGCTAACATCGAACTGGAGGGTTTCCACGCAATACAGGCAGACCGAACACCAGACAGTGGGAAGACAAGAGGCGGGGGAGTGATAATGTATGTCAATAACTACTGGTGCAGACCTGGACATATCACGGTTAAGGAACAGTATTGCAGCAAAGACATCGAGTTGCTAGCTGATAGCATGCGGCCTACCTATCTCCCGAGGGAATACTCACACGTGATCTGCATTGTTATTTACGTCATCCACTCAGTAAGGCTGCAGACAGAACACCCAGATGCTCTTCTCCTCATCTCAGGAGATTTCAATCATATTTCACTGTCCCCCATTCTACCCACGTTTACCCAGTATGTCACATGCCACACTAGAGACAATAAAACACTGGACTTATTCCACGCAAACACTAAGGAGGCGTACACCTCATCACAACTCCCCCCACTCGGGAGATCGGATCACAACTTGGTTCATCTCCGGCCGGTGTACAAAACCCTAGTGCACAGACAACCTCCGGCCATGCGCACAGTGAAGTTATGGTCTGAGGAGGCAATGGACACTCTAAAGGGCTGTTTTGAAACCACCGCCTGGGAGCAGCTCTGCGATCCACATGGTGAGGACATCGATGGCCTCACTCACACCATCACGGACTACATCAGCTTCTGTGTGGACAACACCGTTCCCACCAAGACCATACGGTGTTGCTCAAACAATAAACCCTGGATCAACCCTGAGATAAAAACACTTCTGAGAGAGAAGAAGAGGATCTTCAGGTCGGGGAACAGGGAGATGCTGAAGTCCGTACAGAGGGAGCTGAGGAGAAAGATCAGAGAAGGCAAGGACAGCTTCAGGAAGAAGATGGAGGACAAGCTGCAACAGAGCGACATCAGCGGGGTCTGGAGAAACCTTAAAACCATGTCTGGGCTCCAGAATACCTCCCCCCAGGCCACGGGGGGGCAGGGAGTGGGCGAACAATCTGAATCTGTTTTTCAATAGGTTTGACCAACCGCCCTCCCCCTGACTGCACAACAACCACTGCTGCCTCTGAAGACATCAAGTCCTGCTGCCCACTCCCCACCCCACCAACACCCCCCCACACCCAACACACAGCCCCCCAACCTGACCCTCACTAAGACCCAGGTGAGGACGGAGCTGAGGAAGATTAAGGCGAGGAAGGTGTCGGGACCGGACGGCATCAGCAGTCCTGTGCAGACCAGCTGTGTGGGATTGTGGAGCACATCTTCAATCTGAGCCTGAAGCTGGGGAGGGTACCACAGCTGTGGAAAACATCTTGTGTGGTACCTGTACCAAAGACTTCCCACCCCAAAGATCTGAACAGCTACAGACCAATGGCCCTGACATCCCACATGATGAAGACCCTGGAGAGACTGCTCCTTGCTCACATCCACCCCCTGGTGGGACCAGCGATGGATCCACTCCAGTTCACCTACCAGCATGGCATTGGGGTGGAGGATGCGGTGATCTTCCTCCTTCACCGTTCTCTGTCCCACCTGGAGAAGCCCGGGAATGCGGTGAGGATCATGTTCTTTGACTTCTCCAGTGCTTTCAACACCATCCAACCGATGATCCTGAAGGACAAGCTGCTGTGCGCAGGGGTGGACCAGCACCTGTCATCACAGATCCTGGACTACCTCACAAACTGGCCTCAGTTTGTGAGAACCCGGGTCTGTGTGTCCGACACGATCATTGTAGCACAGGGGCCCCCCAGGGAACGGTTTTGGCTCCCTTCCTGTTCACCCTTATACTGCGGACTTCTCACGCAACACAACACACTGCCATCTACAGAAGTTCTCTGACGACTCTGCGATCGTTGCCTCATCTCCAACGGAGATGAAGCTGAGTACAGAGGGCTTATCCAGGACTTTGTGGACTGGTGCCATCGGAACTGCCTCCAGATCAACGCGAGGAAAACTAAGGAGCTGGTGGTGGACTGCCGCAGGCAAGGACAACCCCTCACAGCACCAGTAAATATACAGGGAACAGACATCGAGATGGTGACATCCTACAAGTACCTGGGTGTTCATCTGAACAATAAACTAGACTGGTCACACAATACTGACGCACTCTACAAGAAGGGACAGCGCAGGCTGTTCCTACTGAGGAGGCTCAGATCTTTTGGTGTACAAGGGGCGCTGCTGAAGACATTCTACGACACGGTGGTGGCATCAGCCATCACTTTTGGAGTGGTCTGCTGGGGCAACGGCATTACAGCAGCTGATAGGATGAGACTGAACAAACTGATCAGGAAAACTAGATCTGTCCTGGGCAACGCCTTGACCCAGTGGAGGAGATAGGAGAGAGAAGGATGGTGGCTAAACTGTCATCTTTGCTGGAGTCCGAGTCCCACCCGACGCAGGACATACTGAATGCACTGAGGAGCTCATTTATCAGTAGACTACATCATCCTAGGTGCGCAACCGAGAGGTTTCACAGGTTCTTCCTACCTATGGCTGTCAGACTGTATAACCTAAGCAGGGCTGCTCGCAGAGATAGCAAAAAAACGTGACGACCTAATAGTATTGAATGCAAAAGACGCAACAGACTTAAACAAATGGTCCCTCCAGTATACAACTAGGACAATATCAGTCACTATGGAGGGTGACAATATGTATGGGTACATATTCATACTATGTAGGATAACTAAGTAGACGGTTATGCTGTTTATTCCATCTTGCTACAATGCTCCGCACTGTGTATATATATTTATGTGTATGTATGTATATTCACTGCTCTTATTATTATTATTATTATTTTTCTTATCTTCTTAATTATTGCTCTGAGTGTTGCTATCCCTGTGCTGTTGCAATTCTGGAATTTCCCCATTGTGGGACTAATAAAGGCTTATCTTATCTTAAAGTCAGGAAATATATTAGTTTCAATAACAAAAGCATGTGGGAGGAGGGGACTGGCAATGTTTTTTTTTCCCCACAATATTTTTTATTGAACCTTGTTTTAACAAACATGACACAAACAATCAAACACTAACACTAAAGTAAATTAAAAATAAATGTTCTAAAAAGACCAACAACCATTAACAAAAACAAGTCAAACAATGCTCCTCTGTTTAGCCTAGGTAATCCATTACATAAGTATACATATTATACATTCACCAATTTGGAATTTACAAGGTCCACACATCGGTCGGTCGGCTTCAAAGAGATTCTGGCAAACTGTTCGGCGGCTCAGGAGGGGAAAGCAGCTCCCCGTCCACACTGTGTATGGTGCGGATGGGACACTGTTGACTTCAACTGGGGATATCGTTGGGCGGTGGAAGGAATACTTCGAGGATCTCCTCAATCCCACTGATACGCCTTCCACAGAGGAAGCAGGGTTTGGGGACGAGGGGGATGACTCGCCTATCACAGGGGCTGAGGTCGCCAAGGTGGGTAAAAATCTCCTTGGTGGCCGGGCCCCGGGGGTGGACGAGATTCGCCCTGAGTACCTCAAGGCCCTGGATGTTGTTGGGTTGTCATGGTTGACACGCCTCTGCAACATTGTGTGGAGGTTGGATGCAGTGCCTTTGGCATGGCAAACCAGGGTGGTGGTTCCTCTCTTCAAAAAAAGGGGACCGGAGGGTGTGCTCCAACTTTAGAGGGATCACACTCCTCAGCCTCCCTGGGAAGGTCTATGCCAAGGTACTGGAGAGGAGAGTCCGGCCGTTGGTCGAACCTCGGATTCAGGAGGAGCAATGTGGTTTTCGTCCTGGCCGTGGGACATCGGACCAGCTCTTTACCCTCTCAAGAATTATTGAGGGTTGGAGTTTGGAGTTTGCCCAACCAGTTTACATGTGTTTTGTGGAATTGGAGAAGGCATTTGACCGCGTCCCTCGTGGATTTTTGTGGGGGGTGCTTCGGGAGTATGGGGTATCGGGCTTGTTGTTACGAGCTATTCGGTCTCTGTACGACCGTTGTGAGAGTTTGGTTCGTATTGCCAGCACTCGGTCGGAGTCATTCCCAGTGAGAGTTGGACTCTGCCAGGGCTGCCCTTTGTCACCGATCCTGATCATAATTTTTATGGACAGGATTTCTAGGCGCAGCCAGGGAATGGAGGGTGTCATGCTTGGTGACCACAGGATCTCATCTCTGTTGTTTTGCAGATGATGTTGTCCTGTTGGCTTCATCCAGCAATGACCTACAGCTCTTGCTGGGACGGTTTGCCGCTGAGTGTGAAGCGGCTGGGATGAGAATCAGCACCTCCAAGTCCGAGTCCATGGTCCTCAGCCGGAAAAAGGTGGATTGTTCTCTCCGGGTTGGGGACAGGCTCCTGCCCCAAGTGGAGGAGTTTAAGTATCTTGGGGTCTTGTTCACGAGTGAGGGGAAAATGGAGCGAGAGATCGACAGATGGATTGGAGCAGCATCTGCAGTGATGCGGACGTTGTACCGGTCTGTTGTGGTGAAGAGGGAGCTTAGTTCTAAGGCAAAGCTGTCGATTTACCAGTCAATCTACGTTCCTACTCTCACCTATGGTCACGAGCTTTGGGTAATGACTGAAAGAACGAGATTGCGGATACAAGCGGCTGAAAGAGCTTTCTCCGTAGGATTGCTGGACTCACCCTCAGAGATAGGGTGAGGAGCTCAGTCATCCGGGAGAGGCTCAGAGTAGAACCGCTGCTCCTCCACATTGAAAGGAGTCAGTTGAGGTGGTATGGGCATCTGATTAGGATGCCTCCTGGACGCCTCCCACTTGAGGTGTTTCAGGTACGTCCCACTGGGAGGAGACCCCGGGGCAGACCCAGGACTCGGTGGAGAGACTATGTCTCCCAGCTGGTCTGGGAACGCCTTGGTATCCCCTCTGAAGAGCTGGAGCAGGTGGCTGGGGAGAGGGAAGTCTGGGCTTCTCTGCTTGAACTGCTGCCTCTGCGACCCGGACCTCCGGAAAAGCGGTAGAAGATGGATGGATGGATGGATGAAGGTCCACACATATCATTCACCTTCTTCTTCAGAAGTTATGTTTAGTTTCTTTACATAATCAATGAAAGGTCTCCATATATTCTCAAACACATTTTCCTTTGATTTCAATATGTATGTTATTCTTTCTAGTGGAAGGTTTGTTAGCATCTGTCTTAACCACTGAGTCACATCTGGTCTATGAGTCTTTTTCCACAGAAGTGCAATACATTTTTTGGCGTTAAGCAAACTGAGGTCTATGAATGTTCTTTCACTCTTATTAAAATTATGCTTTTCTGGATACAGACCCAACAAAAACAATTTAGGATTCAATATGAATTGTTTTGAAATAATTTTTTCAATTGTTACCCTCACCTCTTCCCAAAACATTCTAATTTTTCTACATTCCCATAAACAATGAAATAGGGTTCCTTTACTTTCCATACATTTTGTGCACGTATCTGGTATGTTTTTGTTATATCTATTTAACTCCACCGGTGTAACATACATCTGCATTAACCATTTAAAATGTATCAATTTAAGACATACATTATTGATTTGGTTTGAGCTTCTGTGCAAGCCAATTCCCATTGTTCCTCTGAAATTTCAATTTGCAGGTCTTCTTTCCAATAATTCATTCTTTTCTGTGAGTTTCACTTGAGGATAGTGTCAGTGAGTTATAGAACTCTGAAATAATACCCTTTCGCTTACTATTTTTCGTCAAAATTTTTTCCAAGGATGAATAAGTAGGTCGGGTGAGAGCATTATTTTGATTTGATCGAATAAAGTTCCTAAGCTGAAGATATTTAAAAAAAATGTGTTCTATTAAGATTAAATTTGGCCCTCAGTTCTTCAAAAGACATTATGTTATCTGAATGTGCCAAATATAAGTCTTGAATCTTTTGAATCCCTTTTAAATTCCATAATTTAAATACAGCATCCGCTCTCCCTGGTGCAAAATATTGATTACCCCATATCGGGCTAAATTGTAACAATAAGTGTGGTTCTTTTAAATATTTTTTGATTTCATACCATATTTTGATCATATGCTTTACAATAGGATTTTAATTTGTTTCTGTAATTTTTTAGCCGAGTGCGAGTATATGAATAAGGGAAGAGGTAAAGGTAAATTGTATGATTCCATCTCAGGTCCAGTGAGGGAGATCATTTGATGAAAAATAATACGCGTATGTCATAGACCTCAGTTGTGCTGACCAGTAATACAACATAAAGTTTGGACATTTCAGACCTCCACGATCAAATGGTAAATATAGTAAGGACAGATGTAATCTAGCCTTCCTATTGTTCCATATAAATTCCACTAACTTTTTTTTAATTCTTGAGAATAGATCTGAAGGTGGTGGTAAAGGAATGTATTGAAATAAATAAAGTATTTTGGGTAAGATATTACTTTTAAGTATATTAATTCTCCCGATCATCGACATTGGCAGTGACATCCATCTCTGAAGTAACTCATTAATGTCTGTCATCAAGGCTTCATAGTTGACACTGGCGACTGATTCTAACTTAGGCACAATTTGAATTCCTAAGTATTTAAACTGATTTACAACATGAATTGATTTACCTCAGGAGCTGGGTGATTCTCTGGGTCTCATTTAGCATTAATATTGAAGATTTAGTTTTATTTATTTTATATCCTGATATTTCCCCAAAGTTCTTTATTAAATTTAACAAGGTCGGAATTGATTTTTTAAGATTCGACAAACAAAATTATGTCATCAGCATACAGGGAGATTTTATGTTCCGTTAGTCCTACTTTAATTCCATATATTTGTGGATGTAAACATACTGCCATCGCTAAAGGTTCAATTGCCATAGTAAACAGTAAAGGTGAAAGTGGACAGCCTTGTAGACAACCTCTATTAATTTTTATTGATTTTGAGATATTGCTATTTGTTAGGATTTCTGCTGTAGCATTATTGTATATTATCTGAACCCATTTTATGAAATTATTTCCAAGTCCAAACCTTTGAAGAACTTCAAAAAGAAAGGGCCATTCGACCCTATCAGAGGCCTTTTCAGCGTCCAGTGATAGGAGAGCTGTATCTGGTGCTTCTTTATTAGAATAAATAATATTAAATAGTCTTCTTACATTATGGAAGCCTTGTCTTCCCATTATAAAGCCATTCTGATCTCGGTTAATAATATTTGGTAATATTTCGGACTGGCAATGTTTTACTGTGAAATCCAAACAAATATTAAATATGTTAAAATCTGTTTTAAAACATATAGAAAATAGACTCACTCCTCCACTGGCTCCATGGATGAGGATGGTCTCTCCAGGCTTGACACGAGCTCTGCATCAAACAAGGAGATTTTGAAAAAGATGAGTCATACATAACAACAGACCCAAAGAGAATCCATATTCTCCAAACCCTGACAACGTCACACTGACCTCACAACACACAAGCATAAATGATCAATGATGTCCATTTATTAAGCAGTATGCCTGTTTATTTTTATCCTTTATCTTCAATAATGCATTCCCAATTCCGGTGAAGTTGGGACATTGTGTAAAACGTAAATAAAACCAAAACACAATAATTTAAAAATCCTTTTCAACCTATATTCAAATGAATACACAACAAAGACAAAATATTTAATGTTCAAACTGATAAACTTTGTTTTTTGCAAATATTCACTCATTTTGAATTTGCTGCCTGCAAAACATTCCAAAAAAGCTGGGAAAGGAGCACGTTTACCACTGTGTTACATCACTTTTCTTTTAGCAACACTCCATAAGCGTTTAGGAACTAAAAACACTAATTGTTGAAGCTTTGTAGGAGGAATTCTTTCCCATTCTTGTTTGATGTACGACTTCAGTTGCTGAATAGTCTGGGGTCTTTTCACATTTTCAATGGGAGACAGCTGTGGACTGCAGGCAGGCCAGTCTAGTACCAGCATTCTTTTACTACAAAGCCACACTGTTGTAACACATGCGGAATGTGGCTTGGCACTGTCTTACTGAAATAAGCAGGGATGTACCTGAAAAATTCAATTCAATTCAACTTTATTTATATAGCGCCATTTCACAACAACAGTCATCTCATAGCACTTTCAACTGTAGGGGAAACCCCCACAGTTGCAGAAAAACCCCAGCAATCAGGTGATCCTCTGTGAGCAAGCATTTGGCGACGGTGGAGAGGAAAAACTCCCTTTTAACAGGAAGAAACCTCCAGCAGAACCAGGCTCAGGGAGGGGCAGTAATCTGCTGTGACTGGCTGGGGGGTGAGGGGATAGAGAAGAAGAAAAGAACAGACATGTAGACAGCAAACAGCGCGATGGGGACTCAATCTATGGGAGAGAACAAACAGATGTTAATGACCAGCAAAAAAAACCCCATATTTCATTGAGAGTGAAGAAAGGAGTGAAGCCCAGTGCATTATTGGAGGTCCCCTGGCTGTCTAAACCTAGTAGCAGCATAACTAAGGGAGGGTTCAGAGACACATGATCCCTCCCTAATTGTAGGCTATATCAAAAAGGAAGGTTTTAACCCTATTCTTAAAAACAGAGATCGAGTTTGACTCCCGAATCCAGATTGGCAGCTGGTTCCACAGGAGAGGAGCTTGATAACTGAAGGCTCTGCCTCCCATTGTACTTTTGGAGATTCTAGGTATTACAAGTAATCCTGCATTTTGGTAGCGTAGTGCTCTGTTAGGATAGTACGGTAGTATCAGATCTTTTAAATAAAAAGGGGCCTGATTGTTAGAGCTTTGTAAGTAAGAAGAAGGATTTTAAACTTAATTCTGAACTCTATGGGAAGCCAATGAAGGGAGGCCAGAACCGGAGAGATATGATCTCTCTTTCTAGAACCAGTTAAAACTCTTGCCGCAGCATTTTGGATCAACTGAAGACTTTTTAAAGATGTTTTAGGACAACCTGATAATAAAGAGTTACAATAATCTAATCTAGAGCTAACAAAAGTATGGATCTGTTTCTCAGCATCACTCTGAGACAAGATGCTCCTAGTCTTTGCAATATTACGCAAATGATAGAAGGCAGTCTTAGAAATGAATTTAATGTGAATTGAAAGACAGATCTTGATCAAAAATAACTCCAAGGTTCCTCACAGAGCTATTAAGAGAAAGAGTAACTGCATCCAAACTAAAAGTCTGATTTGGAAAGGTATTTCTAAGGTTTTTTGGACTAACAAGAATGACTTCAGTCTTATCTGAATTTAATAGCAGGAAACTGCAAGTCACCCAAGCTTTGATTTCCTTAAGATAGGCTTCTAACTTGGCTAATTGATTACCATCATCTGGCTTCATTGACAGGTATAATTGTGTGTCATCTGCATATCAATGAAAATGTATACAGTGCTTTCTAATAATGTTGCCTAACGGAAGCATATATAAACTAAAAAGAGTAGGGCCTAGCACAGATCCCTGTGGAACTCCATGACACAGCTTTGAGTTAAAAGAAAACTCATTATTGACATGAACAAACTGGAACCTATCAGATAAATAAGACCTACACCACTGCAACGAAGTTCCATTAAGTCCAACAGTGTTCTAATCTATCAAGTAGAATATTATGATCGATAGTATCAAAAGCTGCACTAAGGTCTAAAAGGACAAGAACAAAAACAAGTCCATTATCAGATGTGATAAGGAGGTCATTAGTGACCTTCACTAAGGCTGTTTCAGTACTATGATGGATTCTAAACCCAGATTGAAACTCTTCAAGTAAACCATTTCCCTGCAGGTGGTCAAATAATTGCGTAGCAACAACTCTTTCTAAGATTTTTGAAATGAAAGGGAGATTAGAGATTGGTCTATAGTTAGCTAAAACTCCTGGATCCAGCGTTGGCTTTTTGAGTAAGGGTTTAATTACAGCCGTTTTAAAAGCCTGCGGTACATGGCCTAAAGCTAATGAAGAATTGATTATTTGAAGAATAAAGCTACCAATAAGTGGGAAGACTTCTTTAAATAACCTGGTAGGAATAGGGTCTAAAAGACAAGATGAAGGCTTGGATGAGGAAATCACTTTGTCTAACTCTAAAAGGTCAATTGGAGTAAACTCATCCAAACAGATATCAATTGAAGGAGTTGTAGCAGTTACTGTAGTTAAAGGTGGGAAGAATCTGATTGATTTTATCTCTGATAGATGAAATTTTATCAATGAAAAAGTTCATAAAGTCCTGACTAGTAAGCTCTAAAGGAATGCTAGGATTGACAGAGTCCTGAGCCTGGCTACAGTGCTGAAAAGAAACCTAGGATTATTCGTGTTCTCTTCTATTAATGCAGAATAATAACTCGTTCTAGCTTTTCTAAGAGATTTTTTTTTATAAATTAAAAGATGATTTCTCCAAGTTAAATAGATTTCATCTAAATTAGTGGAGTGCCATTTTCTTTCTAATTGACGGGTCTTCTGTTTTAAGCTACGAGTTTCTGTGTTGAACCAAGGGGTTAGAAATCTCTGATTAGACTTTTTCTTTTTTAAAGGGGCCACCACGTCTAGAGTCTGATTCAGAGAAGCTGTAACACTATCTACCATGCTATCAATTACAGAAGGAGCAAGCTGTCTATAGCTTATTTCCGTTGTGTTGACACATGGCATAGAGGAAACAATCTGCATAAATTTGGTAACAACATCATCTGAGGGGCATCTACTGTAGTAATATTTTTCTTTAGGAGCCAAATAGTCAGAAATAGTAAAATCAAAGGTTAACAGACAATGGTCTGACAGTACAGGGTTGTGAGCAGACACTACCAGATTTTCTATTTCTATGCCATATGTCAGAACAAGGTCCAACGTATGGTGGAGATAATGGGTAGAATTTCCTACTTTCTGAGAAAACCCCATCGAGTCTAATATTGAATTAAATGCCATATTAAGGCAATCACTATCTCCATCTACATGTATATTAAAGTCCCCTACTATAATTATTCTATCTGATTTCAGCACCAAATCAGCTAAGAATTCACCAAATTCAGATAAAAGCTCTGAGTAGGTTGATGGAGGACAATAAACTATGGCAAATAAAATTGGGTTTAGCCTAAAATTGCTAAAATGCCCAATACTGAGGACCAGGCCCTCAAAAGAATAACGTGTTTTTTGCTTTACATTAACTAGTAATTTGGAATGGTAAATTGTTGCTACTCCTCCTCCACGACCAGAGCTTCTGGGATTTTGACAGTTTAAAAAGGCGCTGTCCTGGGGCAGCGCCTTGATCCGATGGAGGAGATAGGAGAGAGAAGGATGGTGGCTAAACTGTCATCTCTGCTGGAGTCCGAGTTCCACCCTATGCAGGACATACTGAATGCACTGAGGAGCTCATTTAGCAGCAGACTACATCATCCCAGGTGCACAACCGAGAGGTTTCGTAGGTCCTTCCTACCAACGGCTGTCAGACTGTACAACCTAAGCAGGGCTGCTCGCAGAGATAGCAAAAAGACGTAACAAACTAATAGTTTTTTGAATGCAAAAGATGCAATAGACTTACACAATGGTCCCCTCCGGCATACAACTAGGAACATACCGGTCGCTATGGAGGGTGAGAATATGTATGGGCACATAATCATACCATGTAGGAGAACTAAGTAGACGGTTATGCTGTTTCATTCCATCTAGCAACAATGCTCTGCACTGTGTGTGTTTATATATTTACATATTTATTCCATCTAGCTACAATGCTCAGCACTGGGTGTGTTTATATATTTATATATCTATATATTATTCCATCTAGCTACATTGCTCCGCACTGGGTGTGTTTATATATTTATATATTTATTCCATCTAGCTACAATGCTCAGCACTGGGTGTGTTTATATATTTATATATCTACATATTATTCCATCTAGCTACATTGCTCCGCACTGTGTGTGTTTATATACTTGCATATTTATTCCACCTAGCTGCAATGCTCCGTACTGTGGGTGTTTATATATTTACATATTTATTCCATCTAGCTACAATGCTCTGCACTGTGTGTTCATATATTCATATATTTATTCCATCCAGCTACAATGCTCTGCACTGTGTGTCTGTGTGTGTGTGTATATATATATATTTTATAGTAATACGTACATATGTATATTAGCTGCTCTTGCTTGCTTGTTTTTTTCTTGCCTTCTGATTGTTGCTCTGAGTGTTGCTATCCCTGTGCTGTTGCAATCCTGGAATTTCCCCGTTGTGGGACTAATAAAGGCTTATCTTATCTTATCTTATCTTAAATAACCAGAGGGAGCTGATTCATTTAAACCAACATAATCCTCTTGTCCTAACAAAGTCTGTGTAAGGGATATTAAATCAATATGACGATCAATTAACAGATCATGGACTAGCAGAGACTTGGGAGTTAGAGACCTAATATTTAACAAACCACATTTAATTTTTAAATTATGAGGAGGAACAGAGGCCAAACCATTCAATTTAGAGGCTTCATGTTTAATTTGAGTTTTACCAACTTTTTGTTTAATCACTTTGGGATGCTTATACATTATATTTTTATTTACTTTGGAGGGAGCAGACAATGATTTTCTGATGGGGAAGACAGGGGCTAAGTGAGGGGTGGCGGATGAAGAGGAGCTGCAGAGAAGCGTGTAAGACTGCGACTCTGCTTCCTGGTCCCAACTCTGAGTTGTCAAGGTTTTGGAAATTTGGACAAAAATGATGCCAGATTGTTAGATAAATGAGACGCACCATCCAAAGTGGGATGGATGCCGTCTCATCTAATAAGACCAGGTTTTCCCCAAAATAAGCTCCAATTGTCTATGTAGCCCACGTTGTCTGCAGGACACCACACAGACAGCCAGCGGTTGAAGGATGACAAGCGGCTAAACATGTCATCACTGGTCAGATTGGGGAGGGGCCCAGAAAACACCACAGAGGCAGACATTGTTTTTGGCAAAGTCACACACCGATTCCACGTTAAGTTTCGTGACTTCTGACTGCCGGAGTCGGATGTCATTAATGCCGGCGTGGATAACAATTGTGGAGTTATTACAGTTACTTTTAGCCAGCATTTTCAAATTTGACTCAATGTCACTTGCTCTGGCCCCAGGAATGCATTTGACTATGGCCTCTGGAGTCTCTAGGTTCACGTTTCTGACTACAGAGTCGCCAATGATCAGAGTTTTTTTCTTCAGCGGGTGTGTCGCTGAGTGGGGAAAAACTATTAGAAACATGAACAGGTTGGTGGTTAACCGGGGCTTTGCGACTAGGCTTCCTTCTCACCGTCACCCACCCAGTCTCCTTGCTGCTGAGGAGGACCGGAGGACCGCTAGCAGGCCGCCCTATGCTAGGGAGCTCCACTGCAGCTAAGGGATGTCCGTTAAGATTAACTGGCGCAGACGGTGTTTCAATGCAGCTGAGCCGGGATTCCAAATCAGACAACCTCGCCTCGAGCGCCTCAAAAAGACAACATTTATTACATTTACCATTATCACTAAAAGAGGCAGAGGTGTAGCTAAACATCTGACAGAGAGAGCACACCAGAGGAGAAGGGGAAGGACAGCTAGTAGCCATAGCTAGTGGCTAACCCGAAGCTAACAAAAACACAGACGAAAGGTGAACAGAAGGCTAAAGAGGGTGATTAGATGACACTGAGTGCGCACACAGGTGCAGGAGGCTTGATAAACAGAAGTGAGAGCTAACGGTAGATGGAAAAAAGTGATTAAAATACAATTAAAGGCAAAATCCTCAGGAGAATGAGGAGAGCAAACCACAGAGCAAACCACACAGACAGCCAGCAACACAGGAAGTGACAATACATTACCACAGGAAAGTGGTAAAGTATAAAGACATTGTTTGGATGGCAGCAAATATTCCAAAACTTGTATGTACTGGTGCTTTCACAGATGTGCAAGTTACCCATGCCATGGGCACTAACACATCTCCATGCCATCACAGACATTGGCTTTTGAACTTAATGCTGATAAAAATCTGGATGGTTGTTTTGCTCTTTCGCCCACAGGACACAACATCCATGATTTCCAAAAACAATATTATATGTGGACTCATCAGACTGCAGCACAGTTTTCTACTTTGTGTCAGTCCATCTCAAATGAGCTCAGGCCCAGAGCAACCAGCGGTGTTTCTGGGTGTTACTGATATGATACTGCATGGCTTTCTCTTTTCATGCTAGTTTTAACTTGCACTTGTACGAGATGTGGTGATGAACTATGTTAACTGACAATAGTTTATCAAAGTGTCCCTAAGCTCACAAGGTATATACTGTATATCCTTTACAGAATGATGCTGGTTTTTAATGCAGTGCTGCTGAGGGATTGAATTTCATGGGCAGTCAATGTTTGTTTTCAGCTCTGCTGCTTATGTGCAGAAATTTCTGCAGATTTTGTGAATATTTTGATGATATTATGGACTGTAGATGATGAAATCCCTAAATTCCTTGCAATTATATGTTGAAAACCGTTGTTCTTAAACTGTTAGGCTATTTGCCCACATAGTTGTTCACAAAGTGGTGAGCATCACCCCATCCTTGCTTGTGAACGACTGAGCCTGTCGGGGATGCTTCTTTTAATACCAAATCATGACACTCACCTGTTTTCAATTAACCTGTTCACCTGTGGAATGTTCCAAACAGGTGTTTTTTGAACATTCCTCAACTTTCCAAGTCTTTTCCTGCTCCTGTCCTAGCTTTTTTAGAACATGTTGCAGGCATCGAATTCAAAATGAGTGAATATTTAATATTCATTATATTTAAAATGCAATTAAAGGAGCTCATAATTGACTGTTGCTTCTGGGTGACGTATCACCACAGATTGAAACGTACTTGAAACTTCATCAATAAAAAGTCAGCGATAAACAAAATAATTAACTCAGACATAATCATTACAAAGAACACAGAAAAAAATTAAAGACAGATATTGAAGTTTCACATTGGAGTTAAACAGCCATAACAATGATGCTTGCTACTTCAGTTTCCTTTATAAGCAAAGTTCTTTCATCTGACTTCAGCACAAAAGAAATTTACACTGTAAATGCCAGTGTAAATATATCTGTGAAATGGTAGGCAGTTCATTATGATTAATCTAATTAACAATTAAACAGGCTAAAAATGGTTGACTGCCGATTCTTGTTATAAACAATCATGAAATTATTTTATACTCTACAACCCCGTTATAAATCCCAAGATAGTAAACTAATGTTAGGAAATCTTGTGAAACATGCGTTATCATTCAATTCAGCTTTATTTGAATCGTGCCAATTCACAACCGCTCTTTAACTTGTAGGGTGAAGACCCCACAACCTCAGAAAGAGACCCCATCAATCAGATGATCTCCTGTGAACGAGCAGTTAGTGACAGTGGAGAGGAAAAACTCCAATTTAACAGGAAACTCCAGTAGTACAAGGCTCCAATAAATGCTATACTTAGAACATTTTCATCACTTTACCTGCTAAAAGACAACTGACAGCACCAGCCGTTATAGGGCTAAAATCCAAAAATTGTGCTGCAAACTCTAGTTTGCATGTGAAATTAAAATTGCTGTTAATATATTCTGGTGACTGTGAAAAGAGCAGTTCATTTCCTCTTAATGTGACCACTGTGAACATGGCATTGTAACATTAACATACTGTTCATGCAAACTCCAAAGAGCACTAATCTGATTATACAGTGGAGAGAGGCTTGGTGGAGCAAACAGGCTTTGTTTTAATAAGAAAAAAGACTATTGTACGAACTCAAAACTATAACCATGAACACTCCTGATACCTGGGATAGTTTATGTGGTCAACCTTTTAAATTTTTAGTCACAAATTCTGCCTGGGAGAGACAGTTTAAAATACTGCACACACTGTACATTACTCCTGAAGTCAGGCATAGGGTCAATCCAGGTCTCTGAGATCTTTGAACTAAATGTCAACAGTGGGTTCTTTTTTCCATTGCATGTGGAGCTGCCACTCTATCCATCAGTTCTGGTGTACAGTTATCCAGCAGCTTAACAGGACTTTTAAGTGCACTCTACAGGTTGGGGTACAAACCTGTTTGTTGGGGTTAACTGATGAACTACTGGATAATTTTTTTGAGCCTGAAGTGTTTGCATATTCTTCTGTACAATACATGAAAATGTATTCTCACACTGTGGACTTCTGATAAAGCTCCCTCCCACCTTGCACCAATGACTGAACAGTGTGACTAGTACCATCTAGGGCTTGATATTTACACCTGCCAACCCGCCACTGGTGGGTGGATTCCACCGGTGGCGGGTAAGACAGCAACTCCCACTAGCCACTTTGGTGGGTGTAATTTTCTCGAGCGACATCTAGATAATAAACCTATCACAGTGTGAGACTACGAAACTATAACTCCCATAAGCACTATCTGTGCACACACAGTGTATTGTCATTGGTCCACTGTCAGCAGCAGCAGCCCCAGTGCACAGGATAAGATAAGATAAGATAAGATAAGCCTTTATTAGTCCCACAACAGGGAAATTCCAGGATTGCAACAGCACAGGGATAGCAACACTCAGAGCAACAATCAGAAGGCAAGAAAAAAACAAGCAAGCAAGAGCGGCTAATATACATATGTACATATTACTATAAAATAAATATATACACACACACACAGACACACAGTGCAGAGCATTGTAGCTGGATGGAATAAATATGTGAATATATAAACACCCACAGTACGGAGCATTGCAGCTAGGTGGAATAAATATGCAAGTATATAAACACACACAGTGCGGAGCATTGTAGCTAGATGGAATAAATATGTAAATATATAAACACACACAGTGCAGAGCATTGTTGCTAGATGGGATGAAACAGCATAACCGTCTACTTAGTTATCCTACATGGTATGATTATGTGCCCATACATATTCTCACCCTCATAGCGACCGGTATGTTCCTAGTTGTATGCCGGAGGGGACCATTGTGTAAGTCTATTGCATCTTTTGCATTCAAAAAACTATTAGTTTGTTATGTCTTTTTGCTATCTCTCTTGGATGGAGTCCAAGCTCAGCGTGCTGGGTACAGGTGAAGGCGCAGACGGTCTGCTCCGCGGTTGAGTTCATTTTATAACCAGCCTGGAGAAACAGCGATAAACAGACAGCAGACGCTCTCAGCGATCAGATCACAGAGACAACTGCCCCTGATCCCCCGCGCAGCGGTGAGAATAACCTCTGTTCTCTCCCCCCACATTAGCTCCTTTCTCTGTGGTTAAAAATGATTATTTTTAGAACAAGAAGCTCCCACTAGCTGTGCAAATTTAAGTTTTCGTATGACAGAGAAAAAGTGACTAAACTTTATATTGCTGTAAAGACCAAATGAAGCTTTTTCTGTGGTGAACTTTTGTTTATCTGTGATTATCTATGATATCTTTGATTTGCAGCTATTTCATGGAAGTAAAACATCTAATTATGTATTTTTAATGTGCTGGTCCAGGGGTGTCAAACATGTGGCCCATGGGCCAAAAACGGCTACCAGACATTTTTCTCCTTAAGATGAGACTTTTTTTCTCATCAGTTTTCTTTTTCTTCTTTTTTTCTAGTGAAAACAGGTTGTGTCCATTTAGATTAAATCCATCAGCAATTACTCATGACATCGTGCAGCCCTTAAGGGGCGTCCCAATTCATAGGGGTCATTTTCAAATCCTAACCCTTGGCCTTTGATTTCAAGGACCAATGGGTGGGGGTCGGCAAAGGGGAAGAGGTACAAATGAGAATTGGAGCAAACCCCAAATCTACCTGTACTTCACTCTCATATTGCAAATATTTTTCTCGACTGCTTTACAGTATTTACGACTGTTAATAATTAAACAGTGTTTCTCTTGCTATTTTTATGTATATACAAGGGTCATTTACATTTAAAAAGGTTGTACATTTAGTTAAGGTAAAATTTAGCGTGCAATAGTCAAATTTGATCATAGTAAACACAATTTTTCAACCACAAAATTGTGGCTAGTGAAAAGGCTTATTGGCTAGTAACTTTGGAAAATCACTAGCCACAGTGGCCGGTGAGCAAAACAGTTAATGTCAAGCCCTGGTACCAACCCTCTCGAGGCTTTCTCGACAGCTCTAAAGGACAAACCCTTTCTTTTCTATCACACTTGGGACTCTTTTTTTGAAAACCTTGGGCTGACTAAAGCCCAGAAAATGCGATCTGGATTACTGTAGCTAGCTTGAAGGGCGATTCCAACTCCATGAACTCATTACCTCTGACTGCGGTAAAGTGTATTACTAAATAGGTTCTTCAAAGATGGAATCTGTTTCCCTACTATTTACAGTTCATCCCTTATGTATTCAGAGCACTTCACTTTTTCCACATTTTATGTTACAGCCTTATTTCAAAATGGATTAAATTCATTTTTTTCCTCAAAATTCTACACACAATACCCCATAATAACAACATGAAAAAAGTTTTGAGAGTTTTGCAAATTTATTAAAAATAAAAAACTAAGAAATCATATGCACATAAGTGTCCACAGCCTTTGCTCAATACTTCGTTGATGCACCTTTGGCAGCAATTACAGCCTCAAGTCTTTTTGAATATGATGCCACAAGCTTGGCACACCTATCTTTGGGCAGTTTGGCCCATTCCTCTTTGCAGCACCTCCCAAGCTCCATCAGGTTGGATGGGAAGAATCAGTGCACAGCCATTTTCAGATCTCTCCAGAGATGTTCAATTGGATTCAAGTCTGGGCTCTGGCTGGGCCACTCAAGCACATTCACAGAGTTGTCCTGAAGCCACTCCTCTGATATCTTGGCTGTGTGCTTAGGGTCATTATCCTAATGAAAGATGAAACGTCGCCCTAGTCTGAGGTCAAGAGCGCTCTGAAGCAGGTTTTCATCCAGGATGTCTCTGTACATTGCTGCATTCCCTCTATCCTAGCTAGTCTCCCAGTTCCTGCCACTGAAAAACATCCCCACATCATGATGCTGCCACCACCATGCTTCACTGTCGGGATGGTATTGGTCTGGTGATGAGCAGTGCCTGGTTTCCTCCAAACATGATGCCTGGTATTCACGCCAGAGAGTTCAGTCCTTGTCTCATCAGACCAGAGAATTTTGTTTCTCATGGTCCGAGAGTCCTTCAGGTGTCTTTTGACAAACTTTAGGTGGGTTGCTATGTGCCTTTTACTAAGGGGTGGCTTCCGTCTGGCCACTCTACCATACAGACCTGATTGGTGGATTGCTGCAGAGATGGTTGTCCTTCTGGAAGGTTCTCCTTTCTCCACAAAGGAATGCTGGAGCTCTGACAGAGTGGTCACCTCCCTGACTAAGGCCCTTCTCCCCCGATCGTTCAGTTTAGATGGCCAGCCAGCTCTAGGAAGAGTCCTGGTGGTTCTGAACTTCTTCCATTTACGGATAATGGAGGCCACTGTGCTCATTGGGACCTTCAAAGCAGCAGAATTGTTTTCTATACCCTTCCCCAGATTTGTGCCTCGAAACAATCCTGTCTCGGAGGTCTACAGACAATTCCTTTGACTTCATGCTTGGTTTGTGCTCTGACATGCATTTTCAACTGTGGAACCTTATATAGACAGGTGTGTGCCTTTCCAAATCATGTCCAATCAACTGAATTTACCACAGGTGGACTCCAATTAAGCTGAAGAAACATCTCAAGGATGATCAGTGGAAACAGGATGCACCTGAGCTCAATTTTGAGCTTCATGGCAAAGGCTGTGAATACTGGTGTACATGTGATTTCTTAGTTTTTGATTTTTAATAAATTAGCAAAAATCTCAAAAAACTTCTTTCACGTCACTATGGGATATTGTGTGTGTAGAATTTTGAGGGGAAAAAATGAATGTAATCCATTTTGGAATAAGGCTGTAACAAAACAAAATGTGGAAAAAGTAAAGAGCTGTGAATACTTTCTGTATGCACTGCATAATGTGTATGCACACTTGTGTGTATGTGTTTGTACGTATGTTTGTATGTAACCTCCCCTCCCCCCGGTTATTTTATTTATACTTGTGTTGGTATGTTTTTTCTTTCTGCTTTACCAAAAAGTAAAAAAAAAAAACAATATGGAAAAAAAAAATATAGCCATGAACATCAAATTATACACCATTTTTCAAAATTATATTGATATTGATTGACATTTATTGATCTAACTGAACTACAAGCCCTATTGTGGTTGACTGGTGCAATTAAAATCTCTACCATTGGACAAATTCATACTGTTTACGTTGTCTACCATTTACACCACCCACTGCTATTCAAATGATCCATTAATTTCTCTTTATGGCCAGAATAACCTGAATCTAAGATATTTAAAATGTTTGAAGACATGCATGTTGTAAAGTGTGACATTGATCCCCTAATTATTTTTACCCTGATCAGGTGTGGTCTTACTTGTGAACCAGAGCTCTGTAGGCAGTGAAGTAGGGGATCCCTATGGCTGCTCCCTGTGTGAAATCCAGAGCATCAGGCAGCTTGTGAACACAGCTGTCTGCTGCCACAGCGTACTCTGCATAACCTCCAGTCTCCGTGGCTGTGGTGAACACACGGTCCCCGACCTGGAAGACACACACACATTATACACACTCCTGGCCAACACAAGATTGGCCTGGTTGATTATCGGAGCCAATTTGAAATTTTGCTGATCTTATCAGTACTCATTTCTTAGATTAGATATACACTTCAAAAGTCTATGATGAAGTTGCCTCTTCTGCTCCCTGGGAGTGTGAGCAGTGGCCCATCTATAGGGTTGGTCATGTCAGTCGAAGCACTGACCAGACCACAAATGCCACAGACATTTTACAAAAGATCCATATTCCAAATACCAGAGCTTGACTACCATGGTCTTATGGCCTACAATATTTTAACAATAGGCAAAGCCGGTTTCAAAGTTAACCTAACAATGCCATCATAATTCACAGTGAAGTAAAGCTAATTTCTAGTGATACTGCCAGCAAACATGCTAACAGATGTATCAACAAGTGACCAGAAACTGGAGTAACATCCCCCACAGCACAAGCCATAATTTAGGCATTGTATTGTCGGCTAAATCAGGTCTGTCAGTCCAAGCCTTAATTTAGCCCACAAATAGACATTGAAAATTGGGCTATGTTTAGTCCATCTAATATGGACCATATTTAACCCAAAACTAGATGTTGAAATTGAAAATTGGGTTGTATCTTGACCGTCTAATCAGAATCAGAATCAGCTTTATTGGCCAAGTATGCACAACACATACAAGGAATTTGACTTTGGCTGAAAACTTGCTCTCGTTGTTCAGGTGGAGGATTTAAATAAGGATTCAATGACAACAGAGTATGTACAGTAAATTACAGTCTGTCCACGTTTCTATAAAAGGATGCAAATATATACAGGAATATATGCAGTTATTTACTCAGACTAACCACACTTTGCAGAAATATATGAAAAAATATACAGTCACAGTATTTCAATGTGAACTCAGATTCAGTGATATAATGTGAATGAAGTAAAAAGCAGTGTGAGAGTTATGTGCAATGTAATAATGGATGAAAAGTCATGAGTACAGCAACAGGTAGGACTAGGTGAATGTTAGGAGTTCATCAGAGTGATGGCTTGAGGAAAGAAACTGTTCCTGTGACGGGTGGTTTTGACCTTCAGTGATCTGTAACGACGACCAGAAGATAGAAGTTCAAACAGTTTGTGGCCGGGGTGTGATGGGTCAGCACAGATGTTTCCCGCCCGTTTCCTGGTTATGGACCGATATAAGTTCTCAATGGAGGGTAGGTCGGTACCAATGATCCTCTCCGCAGACTTAATGATCCGCTGCAGTCTGGTCTTGTCCTGTTTAGTGGCAGATCCAAACCAGACAGTGATGGAAAAGCAGAGGACAGATTGGATGATGGCGGTGTAGAAGACGACCAGCAGCTCCTGAGGCAAATCAAACTTCTTGAGCTGACGCAGAAAAAACAACCTCTGTTGGGCCTTTTTCCGGACAGTGTCTATATGGGAGGACCACTTCAGGTTCCGGGAGATTGTGGTACCCAGAAACTTGAAGGAGTCCACAGTGGACACTGTGCTGTTGAGGATGGTGAGTGGGGGGAATGAAGGGGGGTGTCGCCTGAAATCCACAGTCATCTCCACCGTTTTGGCTGGGTTAAGTTCAAGATGGTTCTGGCTGCACCAGAGGATCAGCTGCTCCACCTCCCGCCTGTATGCAGACTCATCATCATCCCGGATCAAACCGATGACTGTGGTGTCGTCCGCAAACTTCAGGAGCTTCACCGAAGGGTCATCTGAGGTGCAGTCATTGGAGTAGAGGGAGAAGAGCAGTGGGGAAAGGACACATCCTTGGGGGGCGCCAGTACTAATTTTTCGGGAGCTGGATGTAAATCTCCCTAGCTTCACCTGTTGCCACCTGTCAGTCAGAAAGCTGGAGATCCACTGGCAGGTGGAGGGGGGCACCTTGAGCTGGAGGAGTTTCTGATGAAGAATGCCTGGGATGATGGTGTTGAACGCTGAGCTGAAGTCGACAAACAGGATCCTGGCGTACGTCCCTGGGGAGACGAGGTGTTGCAGGATGTAGTGTAGTCCCATATTCACTGCATCATCCACTGACCTGTTTGACCGGTAGGCAAACTGCAGTGGGTCCATCAGGGGGCCTGTGATGACCTTCAGGTGGTTCAGCACCAATCTCTCCAAGGATTTCATGACCACAGAGGTCAGGGCAACAGGTCTGTAGTCGTTTAATCCTGTAACAGAGGGTTTCTTGGGAACTGGAATGATGATGGAGCGTTTGAAGCAGGAAGGCACTTCACGCAGCTCCAGTGATCTGTTAAAGATCCAGGTGAAGATGGGGGCCAACTCGTTGGAGCAGACTCTCAGGCAGGACGGAGACACACCATCAGGTCCTGCAGCCTTCTTGATCTTTTGTCTCTGAAAGACCCGGCGCACCTCCTCTTCACAGATCGTTAGTGCAGGTGGGAGGTCAGAGTGGAGGAGGGATGGAGTTCCTGGGGCTACAGATAATCCTTTTGTAATACGGACAAAGTTCAACCCAAAAACAGATGGTGAAATTTGGGTTGTGTTTAACCCATCTTCTATGGACCACATTTAGCTCAGGCTGTTTTGTCCATCTAGTAAAGACCATATTTAACCAGAAAACAGTTGTTGCAAACTGGGCTGTACCATATTAACCAAAAATAGTCCAATAATTGAGCTGGTAGATTCAAGTTTGACATTTTGAAGTATTCCAAGATTGGTGCACACTCTCTTCTCTGCCATCTCTGCTAATTGCTAATCAAGACCTGATGTCCCGATTACCACCTGCCACTCCCTGCTGCTATAAAGATCAGTTTGTCTGTCTTTGGACTCTGTTTGGCAGAGAAGCAGTCACCTTCAGCCGCGTGTGCCAACCTGGGATCGCTCCTGCGCCTTTTCCTCCACTTCTCCAACATTGGACCTGTGTAAGGAAAACATTTCATCTCAACTTAATTCTCTCCTTAAATACTTACCTTCTCTCCAGGACCTTCCATTGAGTTCAGCTAGCGGCGGACAAACCCGTTCACTATAGTGATGTTAAAACTGAGGCCTCATGAAGCAATGAGCAACTTTGAGACAACTGCTTCATGAGCGACACAGTGTTATGAAACATCTAATAAAGACTGCCATCTGGTGACTCACTGTCAGAACTGCATCAGAGTTGAAAAACCTGAAAAAAATCTCAATACTTTTTTTAAGCATTTGACCATCTGAGGTCTATTCAAAATTGGATGGCAGGAACACACAATACAAAGCAAACAAAAAAAGCCCTAATTCCCTGAAACTTCCAGCAAGCCTTCAAGTCACGTGATGTGACCGACATAATGAGGCCTCACTTGCTACGGTCACGTGACTGTGGACATGTTGACACAGTGCTCGACTCTCTGCTTACGACACTTCTGTGTTATATTGCTCGAGTCAGTGTTGAGTGGGCGGTGTCAAGCATAACATCACTAGTTCACTAAACTTGGATCATTCTGACCTTCAAGTAAGTCTTGAGCAATATTTGATTAACTCTAACTCTAGTGATGTTAAAACTGAGGCCTCATGAAACAATGAGCAACTTTGAGACAATTGCTTTAAGAACAACACAGTGTTATGACATATCTAATAAAAACTGCCATCTGGTGACTGACTGTCAGACCTGCATCTGAGTTGAAAACCGAAAAAAGGCCAATAATCTATATCACAGGTTGCACTACACTTTTTGTACGTCATTTTCTCAGACAGGCTTGTAAAAAATTCTGTCAATCTGTTATCTATCATTTTAATTCACTTTAATTGCATCACCCTCCATGTAATCTGTCAAATGACAGACAGCTTTCAGAATTTGTAGTTATTGCTGGAAAAATTTCTAAACCTCTGATTTCTCACACACACACACACACACACACACACACACACACACACACACACACACACAGAGAGGTGTGAAAAAGTGTTTGCCCACTTCCCGATTTCTCATTTTTTTGTATGTTTGTCACTGTCACGATCTGAGTACAGGGGGATTCCACTGGGCTCGGTCTTTTTGCCTTTTTTCATATTTGTACAGTGTTGTCATTTTGAGTTGCAATTCCTGTTATTTTATCCTTGGTTGATTTGTCACGTATTCTGTATTGTTTCTTAGTATGATTTATTTTCCTGTTCAAGTTCATTATAGTTTGTTATTCTCATTTTTGAGATTACTTGTCTTTATTTTGCCATCCCCTTATATTTTTATTCTGTTGTGTTCTCCCTCTAGGTTGACAGCTGTCAGTGACGTTTCTGGGTTGTTGCTCCGCAGAGGCGGGGTCCCTGTCAGCCCGTTCTCTCCCCTCTCATTACTCCCAGCTGGTCTAAATTGTATCTTTGTTTTCTCCTGCCCACTCAGATGACCCACACCTGCTATCACTTGTTTCATTTGTTTCTAGCCTTATTTAACGGCTGTTA
Source organism: Pholidichthys leucotaenia (assembly GCA_020510985.1). Lineage (NCBI taxonomy): Eukaryota > Metazoa > Chordata > Actinopteri > Cichliformes > Pholidichthyidae > Pholidichthys > Pholidichthys leucotaenia. The sequence goes on from CM035846.1 coordinate 296,541,301, forward strand.
TTTTCATTTCTTGTTGCCGGACTATTGGAGTTTCTTCCCCTTGTCCTCACCTGAACCCTGCCCTTGTTGTGGTGAGCGTACTCGTAAGTTTGTTTGTTTGTTTGACAGTTTGGATTTTTGTGTTGGTGCACTTTTGTGTTCTTGTTTCTTAATAAATTTTGCAAACTAGCAGTTCAGCATCTGGGTCTTTCTCTCTGCCTCCTGAGGGGCAATTCATGACAGACACACTTAAATGTTTCAGATCAAACAAATTTAAATATTAAAGATAACACAAGTAAATACAAAATGCAGTTTTTAAATGAAGGTGTTTATTATTAAGGGTAAAAAAATCTAAACCTACATGGCTCTGTGTGAAAAAGTGATTGCCCCCCTGTTAAAACATAAATTAACTGTGGTTTATCACATCTTTTGAAAACTGAGTTCAATTTCTCTAGCCACACCCAGGCCTGATTACTGCCACACATGTTCTCAATCAAGAAATCACTTAAATAGGACCTGCCTGACAAAGTGAAGTAGACCAAAAGATCCTCAAAAGCTAAACAACATGCTACGATCCAAAGAAATTTAGGAACAAATGAGAAACAAAGTAACAGATCTATCAGTCTGGAAAAGGTTATAAAGCCATTTCTAAAGCTCTGGGACTCCAGTGAACCACAGTGAGAGCCATTATCCACAAATGGTGAAAACATGGAACAGTGGTGAACCTTTCCAGGAGTGGCCGGCTGACCAAAATTACCCCAAGAGCACAGCAATGACTCATCCAAAAGGTCACAAAAGACCCCACAACATCCAAAGAGCTACAGTCCTCACTTGCCTCAGTCATGACTCCACCATAAGAAAGAGATCGGGCAAAAATGGCCTGCATGGAAGAGTTCCAAGACAAAAACCATTACTGAGCAAAAAGAACATAAAGGCTCGTCTCAGTTTTGCCAGAAAACATTTTGATGATCCCAAAGGATTTTGGGAAAATACTCTGTGGACTGAAGAGACAAAAGTTGAACTTTTTGGAAGGTGTGTGTTCCATTACATCTGACATAAAAGTAACACAGCATTTCAGAAAAAGAACATCATACCAACAATAAAATATGGTGATGGTAGTGTGATGGTCTGGGGCTGTTTTACTGCTTCAGGACCTGGAAGACTTGCTGTGGTAAATGGAATGAATTCTGCTGTCTACCAAAAAATCCTGAAGGAGAATGTCCGGCCATCTGTTGGCGGCCTCAAGCTGAAGCGCCCTTGGGTTCTGCAGCAGGACAATGATCCAAAACACACCAGCAAGTCCACCTCTGAATGGCTTAAGAAAAACAAAATGATGACTTTGGAGTGGCCTAGTCAAAGTCCTGACCTGAATCCAATTGAGATGCTGTGGCATGACCTTAAAAAGGTGGTTCATGCTCGAAAACCCTCCAATGTGACTGAATTACAACAATTCTGCAAAGATGAGTTGGCCGAAATTCCCCCGAAAGCGCTGTAAAAGACTCGCTGCCAGTTATCGCAAACACTTGATTGCAGTTGTTGCTGCTCAGGGTGGCCCAACAAGTTATTTGGTTTAGGGGGCAATCACTTTTTCCACACAGGGCCATGTAGATTTGGATTTTTTTCCCCCCTTAATATTAAACACCTTCATTTAAAAGCTTCACTTTGTGTTTACTTGTGTTATCTTTGTCAAATATTTAAATTTGTTTGATGATCTGAAACATTTAAGTGTGACAAACATACAAAAAAAAAAAAGAGAGAGAAATCAGAAAGGGGGCAAACACTTTTTCACACCACTGTGTGTATATCTATGTATCTATCTATCTGGACTCCAGTGGGGGACGGCTGGTCTCAAAGTGTTGGGGGTTTTTCTGGGTACGGAGGCCTTTGAACGAAAGAACTGGGAGGGTGTTAAGGACAAGGTGTGTGCCCGCATTGCTAAATGGAAATGGTTGCTACCACAGCTGTCATATAGGGGCAGGGTTCTGCTCGCGAATAATCTGGTTGCCTCGGCTCTCTGGCATAGGCTGGTGGCTTTGACACCGCCAAGGAGCCTCGTGGACGACATTCAGAAGACAATCGTGGACTTCTTTTGGTCTGGGCACCACTGGGTCCGCGCGCCAGTTCTCTACCTGCCTTTGGCCAAGGGGGGACAGGGCCTGGTGGACATACATTCCAAGATCGCCAGCTTCAGGATTCGAACTGCACAACGACTCCTTTACGGATGCGGACCCAGCTGGATGGACACTGCTAAGCTGCTTCTGAGGAGAGTTGGTCGCTTGGGCTATGATACGCAGCTCTTCCTCGTGACACCTGGGGAGGTGGACCTTACTGGACTATCTGCTTTTTACACGTCCGTTTTGCATGCATGGCGAGTCTTCAGCGTGGGCCGCTTCCGTGACGAGGAGTCAGGCATGTGGCTGTTCGAAGAACCACTGTTTTTCAATCGATTCATCGCAGCGGAGGTGCTGCAGTCTGCCAGTCTGCGGAGTTGTTTGCGGGAGGCACGCTGTACCAAGCTGGGTCATCTTATGAGGATGTCGACCACATCGATGGAGACACTGAGGCGGAGTGCAAAAATTACATCTGTCAGACTGCTGCAAAGGGTGGTGGAGGACGTGTGCACCGCCCTGCCGCAGCCGCTTCGGGCGTTTGCGACTAACCGCACTCTTTCCAATCAATGGAATGACGACACTGTGTCCACCTTTCCAGCAATTTCCATAACTCCAGATGTGGGGGAGTGGCAGGGAGGAGAGGATCACCTACTGACCTTCAGGATTCCTCGCCTGGGCAAGTTCCAGTTTGCCGGGACGAGGGCGGTGTATCACATCTGTGTGAAGGTTCTGAATCTGCGCTCTCTGAAGGATGTCACGGAGTCGAGGTGGGCGGGTTGTTTGGGGCCAGGGGTCTCCCCAAAAGGCAGCTGGCGGTGCCTGTACAAGCAACCGATTGAGAAAGGCACAGCAGATCTCCAGTGGAGATCTGCTGGAGATCTCCACTGGGGCATGCTTAAAGGAGCCACGCATGATCTGGATGAGTACACGGACACTGTGAACTCATATATCCACTTTTGTGAAGAGAACATTCTTCCATCACGCACCAGGGTGAGTTACTCTAATGACAAACCCTGGTTCACAGCTAAGCTCAGACAGATCAGGAAGGAGAAGGAAGCAGCGCTTAAAAGTGGAGACAGGGACTGCTACAGGGAGGTTAAATACCGGTTTAACAGAGAGCTGAAGAGGGCTAAATCTGTGTACTCAGAGAGACTCCAGCAGCAGTTCACTGCTAATGATTCGGCTTCCGTGTGGAGAGGACTGAGGCAGATCACCAACTATCGACCTCAGGCTCCTAAAGGTCAGGATGACAAAGCCCTTTGTCAGAGACTGTCCCAACACTATGCCCGTTTTGACACCTCGTCATCTGTGTCCAACTCCCCCCCTCCCTCCAGCTCCACAGCCTCCACATTCCCTACTTCATTTAAGGCACCCCCCCCTCCTCCCCCCCTCCCCTTATCATCAGTGAGCAGGATGTGCTCAAACAGTTCTCCAGACTGAACCCGCGCAAGGCCCCCGGCCCAGACGGCGTGTCTCCCTCCACCCTGAGACTCTGTGCGAAAGAGCTGGCTCCTGTATTCACAGACATTTTTAACACCTCCCTTAAGTTATGCCACGTGCCATCCTGCCTCAAATCCTCCACCATCATCCCTGTCCCCAAGAAGCCACGGATCACTGGACTTAATGACTACAGACCTGTAGCGCTCACCTCTGTAGTCATGAAGTCCTTTGAGCGCCTGGTCCTGTCCCACCTCAAGTCCATCACCACCCCTCTCCTGGACCCGCTGCAGTTTGCCTACCGAGCCAACAGGTCTGTAGACGATGCAGTCAACCTGGCCCTCCACTCCATCCTGCAGCACCTGGACTCCCCGGGAACCTACGCCAGGATCCTGTTTGTGGACTTCAGCTCCGCATTCAACACCATCCGCCCCGCTCTGCTCCGGGACAAGCTGTCCCTGCTCAACGTGCCTGACTCCCTCTGCAGGTGGATCATCGACTTCCTGACGGACCGGAGGCAGCATGTGCGGCTGGGAAAGACTGTCTCAGACTATACTAGCATCAGCACCGGATCACCCCAGGGCTGTGTACTTTCCCCCCTACTCTTCTCCCTTTACACCAACTCCTGCACCTCCAGCCACCAGTCTGTCAAGTTGATCAAGTTTGCGGACGACACCACCCTCATCGGGCTCATCTCCAACGGCGACGAGTCCGCCTACAGGAGAGAGGTGGCCCAGCTGGCGTCCTGGTGCAGCAATAACAACCTGCAGCTGAACGCTCTGAAGACAGTGGAGATGATTGTAGACTTCAGGAAAGTCACTACTCCTCTGCCCCCCCTCACCCTCTCAGGCTCTCCCATCACCACTGCTGATTCCTTCCGCTTCCTAGGCACTACCATCACCAGGGACCTCAAATGGGAGCTGACCATCAGCTCACTCATCAAAAAAGCCCAGCAGAGGATGTTCTTCCTGCGGCAGCTGAGGAAGCTCAAGCTACCCACCAAGATGTTAGTGCAGTTCTACACAGCCATCATCGAGTCCATCCTCACCACCTCCATAACCGTGTGGTACGCAGGAGCCACTGCCAGGGACAGACTAAGGCTGCAGCGCGTCGTGCGCACTGCTGAGAAGGTGATCGGCTGCAAGCTCCCATCTCTCCAGGATCTGTACATCTCCAGGACCCGGAGGCGTGCTGGCCGGATCATAGCCGATCCCTCACACCCTGGTCACGTACTGTTTGCCCCCCTCCCCTCTGGTAGAAGACTTCGGTCCATCCAGACTAAAACCTCCCGTCACATGAACAGCTTCTTCCCCTCTGCCATTAGACTGCTGAACACTAAGTGACTCTCGTGCACCATGTACAGCAGCTCAACCAGACTCATGTCAATCATCACTGTTTTCTTCCTGCATTACCGACTGCACTATATAGTTCTCCACAGTATCTGCTGCTGGCTAATATATATTTTAACTGTTGACCAGTATCACTTAATCTTATCCTACACTTTATTACATGTATAGTTTATTTCTCTTATCTTATCATGTTTAATGTTGCAGCATTGTACCGAGACAAATTCCTAGTTTGTGTACTACATGAACAATGGCAATAAACCTGATTCTGATTCTGATTCTGATTCTGATTCTGGAGGATTGTGCATGGGGCAATAGCCACAAATAAATACAGGGCACACCTTGATCCGACTGTGGGGGGGGGGAATGTTTGTTTTGTTCCCAAGTTGAGACCCTCGACCATTTGTTTGTCCATTGTTTGCGTTTATCTGGACTCTTTGACATTTTGCGCGGGTGGTTTCGGGCTTTGGGTGAACGATTCTCTTTTGGTCTGTTCATTTACAGTCCGAAGTACAAAGTGGCAAGGAAGGCTTCCCACACTTTGGTGAACTTCCTATCTGGGACTGCTAAGCTTGCCATCTGGCTGACGAGGAAAAATCGGGCAAGCAATGCGGGCAATGTGGATCCTGTGTCCGCTTTCAAGGTCTTGTTGACAGTCAGACTCCGGGTAGAGTTCTCTTACTATCAAATGGTAGACAATCTGGAGGCGTTCATCAATAGATGGGCTGTAGGGAATGTTTTGTGTTCAGTGGGTCAGGGGGATGAGTTATGTTTGCACTTTTGAGATGTGACACACTTGGAACACTGATATTGGTCTTTGTGCAATTTGGAAATGTACAATAAAGCGTTTTTTAAAAGTCAAAGTCTATTGAGAGAGAGAGAGAGAGAGAGAGAGAGAGAGAGAGAGAGAGAGAGAGAGAGAGAGCAGGGCTTGACATTAACAAGCTCTGACATTAACACCGGGCAATGGCTGGTGAATTTCATCAGTGGCCGGTAAGACAGCTACACTCTACAGCCACTTCGGCCCTGTGCAGCCATGAAGACGTGTCCTAATTCATAGGGGTAGGGGAAGTGATGTTACGCTCGACACTGCCCACTCGACACTGATTCGCGCAATATAAAGCGGAAGTGTCATGAGCAGTGCATAAAGCGCTGTTTCAGCACGCCCACAGTCACATGACCATAGCAAGCAAGGCCTCGTTACATCAGTCACATCACGTGACTTGAGGGCTCGCGGTAAATTTGAGAGGTTTCTATTGGAATTAGGTTGTTTTTCAGTTTGCTTTGTATTGTTTGTTCCTGCCATCCAATTTTGAATAGACCTCGGATGGGCAAATGCTCAAAAAAAAAGTATTGAATTTTTTCAGATTTTCTACTCAGATGCAGTTCTGACACTCAGTCAGCAGATGGCACTCTTTATTAAATGTTTCATAACACTGTCGATCATGATGCTATTGTCTCAAAGCTGTTCATTGTTTTATAAAGCCTCAGTTTCACCATCACTAATGTATCTATGTGTAATATTTAGTAAATGTAATGTGTTGTTTAATGTTACTAAACCTAAACCTAATTCTAACTTGTGTAACACTGTCCTTGACTTCTACTCAAATAGCAAATGCAATTATGATAACAAATCTCCTCTTCTCAAAAAACCCTCAGTTTGAGTGGTAAATCAAATCCCTTTTAAATCCTTCACTATTGATATATGCAACGCCCAGCCCTCTCAAATTTCCCACCAGGTCTCCAATCATGTGATGTGACGAGGCCTCATTCGCTACGGTCATGTGACTGTGGGCATGTTGACACAGTGGTCGACACTCTGCTCATGACACTTGCGCGCTATATTGCTCAGTCAGTGTCGAGTGGGTGGTGTCGAGCATAACATCACTACCTAACTCTCCCCCAAGTCTCTAGCTGGGGCAAACTCCTACCTTGTCCAAATCACCTTCCGTAGCTTATCCACCTCTCCACAACCCTAGAGGAGGAAGAGCAACAACCTGCAAAGATTCTCACCATGTAGTCTTCAGCTCCACCTGTAAGAGAAACAATCCTAATATTAAGTGCAGTGGTTCAGCTGGATGCTCACCATTTCCCTCTTCCTCCCCATCTCTGCAGGGGTTGCCAGTTCCTCTCACTTCACTCTCACCTTGGAAATAAACTCATTGTTGGATCACTATACAAACTTGTCAGGGTCTGCTTCTGGGTCCATTACCTAAAAGTGTCACATTTGACATAATGCTTGCTGGATATCTGGAACAATCTGAAGCTAGTGCTATATCAATCAATCAAACTTTTATTCCAGACTATATAAAGACTATTCCAGGCTATACACTCAAAAAGCACTATTTTAATAAAAGTATGCTTTACAAATGTTTCTGCTGTCCTTTTACTATTGTTCCCACCTTAGGCTCCAGGTGGGTATTCCAGAAATCAGGGTTAGCATAGCCTGAAATACACTACTCACAAAAAGTTAGGGATATTTGGCTTACGGATTAAATTTATGGAAAATGTAAAAAGTTCACACTACAGTGATATATCATGAAAGAAGGGCATTTTAGAAACATGCAATTGTGATTTCATCATCTCAAACACTTTATTGAAACAAAAGCCAACAATAGTGGTGGGTATAATACAACAAAAAATGTTAATGTCTCAATAACTTGTCATGTGCCCTTGAGCATCAATTACAGCTTGACAACGATATCTCATCCTGATTGTCTGCTGAGGCACGGCATTCTACTCTTCTTGAAGGGTGGCCCTCAGGTCATTGAGGTTCTGCAGTGCAGGGTTATGAACCTCTACACGGCGACTCAGCTGATCCCATAGGTTTTCTATGGGATTCAGGTTTGGAGAAAGTGTAGGCAACTCCATTTGAGGTACCCCAGCCTGCAGCAGCCATTCTCTAATGATGCAACCTTGATGAGCTGGAGCATTGTTGTCCATGAAGATGAAATTAGGCCTGTGTTGTTCATGCAGGGGCACGATGACTGGATTAATGATATTACTCAGGAGGTATCGGCTTGTCACTGTACCACTCACAAGGTGTAGGGCAGTCCTTTATTGACTAGACACACCTGCCCAGACTGTAACATAGCGACAACAGTGGCTGATGCATAGAGCTCTCCTTGATGTCTCCAACATTGCTGGCGGCCATCATTTCTGCTCAACGTGAATCGACTTTCACCAGAGAACAGCACTGAAGCCCACTGGTCCCTTGTCCAGCGTAAATGCTCCCTGGCCCATCCAAATGATGATGCCTGTGCCTGGTGGTGTGGTCAGGTAACCTTGCACGTCATCTAGCATGCAGACCATGCTGATGTTAACCATTTCGAATGGTCTGATGTAGCACTTGGGTGCCTCTCGCCTCCTTTAAATTTGCCTGGAGTTGAGTGGTATTCATCATCCGGTTCCGCAGGGCACTGTTCACAATGAAGAGGTCATCAGCATGGGATGTGGACAAAGGATGTACACTTCTATGCCTTTCTGTGACACTTCCAATCTCTCTGTATCTCTTTTGCAACCTGCTGATGACACTGTGACACTCTAAGCTCAGTGGCCACTTCCCTCTGAGAACATCCTGTTTGAAGCCTTGCAATGGCGAGGTACTGTTGATCAACTGGCAGGCATCGTTTTGGTCTCATGATGTCAAAATGTGAACAACATGATGAAGAGGACTGTTTAAATACCAATTCTAGCTAGCTACAATGCTCTGCACTGGGTGTGTTTATATTTATATATCTATATATTTATTCCATCTAGCTACAATGCTCCGCACTGTGTTTTTATATATCTACATATTATTCCATCTAGCTACATTGCTCCGCACTGTGTGTGTTTATATACTTGCATATTTATTCCACCTAGCTGCAATGCTCCATACTGTGGGTGTTTATATATTTACATATTTATTCCATCTAGCTACAATGCTCTGCACTGTGTGTTCATATATTCATATATTTATTCCATCCAGCTACAATGCTCTGCACTGTGTGTCTGTGTGTGTGTGTGTGTATATATATATTTTATAGTAATATGTACATATGTATATTAGCTGCTCTTGCTTGCTTGTTTTTTCTTGCCTTCTGATTGTTGCTCTGAGTGTTGCTATCCCTGTGCTGTTGCAATCCTGGAATTTCCCCGTTGTGGGACTAATAAAGGCTTATCTTATCTTATCTTATCTTAATTCTAATTGAACCAGAACATTTATTGGTCAATTCATGGATCAAACACCTGTTGTCAACTTTGCTGTTAGGCACCTTCTTAGAGAACAAGTTATGCAGAAAGTATTGAAACATTGAACAGTTGGACATGTGCATTCAAAAGGTTAGAGAAGGTCAAATTAAGTTCACCTGTAAAGGTTATAGTGTGGTGACACTAGACAGCGGGTGGACATTCCTCTCACACCCAGAAGCAGGAAGAGGGGCAGAACAATGGACTGAAGGGGGTAGCCCCCCAAGGAGTAACTAGACAGACAATGAGGACAGGGGGGTGAATGTATGGTCAGGAATGTCGCAAGTGTTATGTTAATGTGTCACACATTCTCTTTGTACACACACAAGCATAATGCACTAGCACCGCTCTTCATGCATACCATTAAAGGTCTGATGACACATTCTTGACTATATCTTATTTTTCAACACATAATACAATATGATGAAGTCGGTTTGTCTGTGCAGTTCTAAGTGAAACAGGCTTTTTTTTTACGCGAATATCCAACGTTTTCATGAGCGCCACGTCACCCATTGCGTCAGTGGCTGGAAACCCCCCCGGCCATGTTGTAATGTCATCGACGGAACACAGTGCTTGGCTGCCCTTTGTACACACAGGATGGAAGTGGTAGAAAACATCGACCATGGTTCCAGCACATGTAGCCTGAAATTGGTTTGTGTTGTCCAATCTTCAGACGATTATAGTTCTCAAGAATGGGATGACAATGAAGAATCTGGGGGCATCAAACTGTATAGGTTTGAGCCGTGCCAAGCGGGCACTGCGCCTAGCGAGTCAGACTCAGTGGCAGTCAGCTGCTCATGTTTTGTGTGCATCATCTGTCGTGTTGTCAGCCAGCCAATATTGCCAACACTATCACAACGTGTTAGCCGCTCCACACAGCCGTGGTTCTGTTGTGCCCCTTGTAGCGATGTCGGCTCTGGTGCGCAACCTTGGTTAATACATCTCTCCATGTTCGTTGAGCGACGTCGGCCCCGAACGCCTACTGTTTGTGTTTCTGTGTATTATTTGTAAGTCTTCACCTTTTTGGGAATTGTCTGTCGTTCTATATTAAATGTGCTGTGGTGAATACTACGCTTAAATCCTATTGTAAATCCTCGTTATTTATGCGTAAATCATCCCTCTCCATGTGCTCTTATGCAGGGCAGGGAGAGGGTGCATGAAATAACGAGGATTTAAGCGCAGAATTCACCACAGTACATTTAATATAGAATGACACACAATTCCCAAAAAGGTGAAGACTTACAAAAATACACAGAAACACAAACAGTAGGCATTCGGGGCCGACATCGCTCAGCGAACATGGAAAGGAGATGTATTGACCATGGTTGCGCACCAGAGCAGACATCACTTCAAGGATGCACGAGAACCACGGCTGTGTGGAGTGGCTAACACATCGTGAAGAGTGCTGAAAATACTTGCAGACTAACAGCACAGATGACAATACTATTGACCAGCAGTGCGTGTACATTTTGGCGGCCGTTTGCCATTAACGCACTGCTGGTGATGGTTTGATGACAAGCACCTGGGCGAGGACCGGGAAACATGATCAGCGGGATGATGACCATGATCACCTGTTGATAATGATTGAGGGGACGGACCGGCGTGCGATCAGAGGAAGTAGGTCAAAGCTGCGTGTAAATCCATTAATCCTTCCCCTTCTCGCGCTACTCCTGCATAAAAATGCAGAGGAGAGCAGGCTCGAGCTGAAGCGTGTGATGTGGTCCTTCACACATCACACGCTTTATCTAAGCCTGCGACAACGCGAAGGCATAGCTGTAAAATTAAAACAAGAAACCAGAGAAACTGGGAGCTACAAAGCTGCTGTCATTCTAGTCTACAACACTGGAGTCCGTTCCTGTGATTACGTCATGGGGGTGCCGCCCTTAATTCGGTGGGCGGCTCCACAGTCCAGTCAGCGGCTGCTGTTTTTTGATAACTAGTTTATGCAGGTGTAACTGAGATCATCCTGCGCAGTTCGCCCCACACGGGACACGAACCCGCGACCTCTCAGTCAACTACACAGTTCGAGCATGGGAGACACAGCACGATCGCGCTGAGCTAAAGGTCCGACCGGTAGCTCAGCGCTACCATCTGGGGCTCACAGCACCACTTTTAACTAACTGAGGTCATCAGCGCAGTTCGCCCTACACAGGACGCGAACCCGCGACCTCACAGTTAACTGGTCAGAGACACGCACAGCACGATCGTGCTGAGCTAAAGGTCCGACCGATAGCTCAGCGCTACCGATACTGTATGAGGCTTTTTCGGGAGGGAGGTTTTACTAACGTTCTACGCCGAACAGTACTAGTTGGCATCCGTTACACTCTCCCCCTTAAACCTCACTCCCATCCCGGGTTCACGGCACCATTGTAACTGAGATCATCCTGCGCAGTTCGCCCCACACGGGACACGAACCCGCGACCTCTCAGTCAACTACACAGTTCGAGCATGGGAGACACAGCACGATCGTGCTGAGCTAAAGGTCCGACCGATAGCTCAGCGCTACCGATACTGTATGAGGCTTTTTCGGGAGGGAGGTTTTACTAACGTTCTACGCCGAACAGTACTAGTTGGCATCCGTTACACTGGCACTGTTGTAAATATTATATTGATCACTGACAATGAGTTTTGGGTTTACACAACATGCTAAAAAGGGTCAAAAACATGTCATCAGACCTTTAAAGGTATATAAGCAGAATGCAGAAAGAGTTGAGAAACTCTCCTACCAGACACTCGGCCCCAGCGGGCAATGCTGGGGTCCATCGGCTGTATTTATGTTAGACGGTCAATAAAGAATCTGTGTCGACCTACGCTTGTTGCATCGCCTCCACATCCTTCCCTTATACCCTCTACATTGGTGACCTGACGTGAAATGGACTATCTCTCCCTTTCGCCGTGCTGTGGATTCCTTTTTCTCCACATTGGTGACCTGACGGAGATGAACTGTCTCTCCCTTACGCCGCACACCACATGGTGACCTGACGTGGGATGACCATCTGCTCCCTTCACTGCGCTGTGGATTCCAGAGACCGGGGATCGCCTACATCCTTCGCATCCACACTGGAGTGCGCGCGCCTTATCCTCTCTCCACGATGGTGACCTCCAGGCCCGGATGGAGAGTGTGGCGCTGGGACTGAGACGCACGAGGATCAGCGACATGAGCAACGCACAGGAACAGCCTGAACGGGGAAGATCATCGGCACCGTCTGCGTTGATTTCCATCAAGCTCCCCAACCCGGACTCACCTCCTGACAGTGGACTTTCTGCGCACAGAAGCCCCACGCACACACTGCAGGATTACGAGGACAGCGCAACTTCCAGCTATGTGGTCACTGCGCCAGGCGCGCGCCACGCACCAGTGACGAACCGGCTCCACAAACTTATACATCGTCCTCCGCCGCTGCACATGCCTAAGAAACACGACCGATCGCCATCCTTGGAACCTTTAGGGCTGCTCACGCACCTGAAGCAGACATGCAGCCCGCACACGAGATTTTGTATGGGTTTCTTAGCCACGGTGCACAATGGGAATTTACCCGATTGCTTTCCCCGATGACTTTAGGGCTGCTTCCGCACCTAAAGCAAAACCGCCAAGTCTCTCACACAGCTTCAGTTTTCTTTCACAGCCACTACGCATCCTCAGGGAATTTGGCTGTTCGCCTTCCCCACATCCTCGCAGGACTGAGCCGTAAGAGGAGTCAGAGACTTAATTTTTTTCACAGCTGCTGCGGATCACCGCCAGGTTTACCGGGAAAGTCCCTCACCATGGCGGATCCACACGCAATTTTTGCATGGCCCAGACACTTTTGATGTCCCGGGCTGGCACCAACTTATTCCCATCCACCTCCCCCTCCTCCTCCACATTGTTCTTCCTGCACCTCACTCCCTAAAGCCGGCCGATCACCGGTTTGTTCCATTACACACGACGTGCACTGCACCCCGTGCGCCCATGAACCATGGCCGTCACGTGTTGGAACTTGGAGCAGAGCAGACAGTGTTTTTCACCCCTCCCCCTTCCCCCCCACAGACTTACATGCCCTCCGACACTCCTCACCAGCAGACAGTTTGACCGGAGCGGCGACCCCCCACTGCAGCCTTCTCTGGTGTCGACTTGAGCCCAAACGACAGGGGGGGTCACGGCCCTTTCTGGGCGTTCGGTGGGGGGGAGGGGCTGTGTGGTGACACTAGACACAGCAGGTGGACATTCCTCTCACACCCAGAAGCAGGAAGAGGGGCAGAACAATGGACTGAAGGGGGTAGCCCCCCAAGGAGTAACTAGACAGACAGTGAGGGCAGGAGGGTGAATGTATGGTCAGGAATGTTGCAAATGTTATGTTAATGTGTCACACATTCTCTTTGTACACACACAAGCATAATGCCCTAGCACAGCTCTTTATGCATACCATTAAAGCTATATAAGCAGAATGCAGAGAGAGTTGAGAAACTCTCCTACCAGACACTCGGCCCCAGCGGACAACGCTGGGGTCCACCGGCTGTATTTATGCTAGAGGGTCAATAAAGAATCTGTATCGACCTACGCTCGTGCATCGCCTCCACATCCTTCCCTTACACCCTCTACAATAGTGCATTTTAGGTGCATCCTGAAATTTCACCTGAAAGTCGAATATCCCTAACTTTTTGTGAGTAGTGTAAACCCTGAACTCAGGGTTAAGTGATCCTGCCAAAACTTACTAAGTTTTTAGTTCCAGAACTCCAGTTGACTGTGTTTGATCAACTCGGAGCTGACTGGCCTCGAGACGTGAGCGTTCATGGCAAACCTAAGACAGCATGTGTTGAACAGAAGAACGACAAGCAGTGGAAGAAAAGAGATAACTTTTTCTCTGAGAAGTTACAACCACTCTTGGAGGAATATGAGGAGAGGAAAAAAAAAATCATAATCAAGAATAAAAAAAAACAGTGACATCAGCCAAAGATACAGGGAGCTGACATCTAAAGAACTGTCCACTGCATGAAGTGAGTTTTTTGGATTCTTCACCAGGGGATGATCTATAAGTTAAGTATTTCTATTTGACTTACAAAGTGCTCAAGTCTATTAGTGACATGAGTAGAGGGCCAGACTCTGATGTAAGAGTGAATGTATAAATCGAGTGCGTTACAAGGCAGTAGACTATTTTACAACATTTATTATTGCATTCAGATGCAACGGATTTTGCTATAACGATTTTTTTCATGTACCTTTTTTCATAAATTTGCAGCTGTTTGTGTACATTTGAGAGCCTTTTTTTCCTTATAATTTTGCTATTTTTGTAGTAAATATGCAACTTTTCCATGTAATATGAAATCCTTTTCCCAAAGATTTTTTCGCAGATTTTTTTGTAAATGTAAATTTTTTGTTCATCAATTTGCAGTTTTTGTCACATAAATTTGAAGTTTTTTTTCTTTATATATTTCTAAATTTATTCATGTAATTTTGTGACCTTTTTTGGAAATTGAGTAAATCAGGATTAGCATAGTTAAAATTGAGCAGTTTGAGTGAAGGAGCAAATATCAAGATGCCAAATTTAAAAAATGAATACCACTGTCATGAACAGATATCTAAATAAGACAATATGTGGGTTCTGCTCTGGTAAAATGTAAGAAAGTCTGATGACTCCATCCTTCTTTGTTCTGTGAAGCTCTGAAGGTTTTTAAACTTTCTCCACATACCTAAATAGTCAGATTATACAGTATGGATTTTAATTTTTTTTCCCCCATATTGCAATTACATTAAGGCATCACTACGCAAGCCTTGCTGTAGTGTTAATTTATACAAAGCATGTGATTATGGTGTTTGAAGATGTAGAATTTGCAGCAGAACTTATTTCTGTTCCATAAGAGGCTGAACAGGGCAGTGCAGTGGATCCTCTTCCAAAATCTGTGCAGCAATTTGACAATGTAATAAATTGATTTTATTGATCTTAATGTGAGACATGTTACTGCTAAACAGAAATTAATATTTTACCTTTAATATCACTAAATGTAAGAATTACACTGCAGTTACCAGCAAAGGATCTGTACAAAATCTATCTCAATAAAAAAAAACAAAAAAAACAAAAACAGAAAATAGATTAGGAGATGAAATATCTGCATGTAAAGATAGAGGTGAAATGATGTTTGTTCAAGAAATAAAGAAGGAATGTTAAAAACAAATTAGTAATGGTGTGTTTTGTTAAAAGTGATTTTGAGTGTTTAGTTATCTAATTCTCTGCCATCAGACTTCTATTTGTGGATGTGGCTCCTCTTAAGTTTAAATTTCCAAACATACCCCCAACATAACCTGAACATAACCTAGTCAGGAGCAAGTTATGTTCACAGCAATTGTTACCATGGCTACAAACATACTCTGACTTTTTGGAACCAAAACTCAGAGTTATCACACACTCTGAGTTAACTTACTCAGGTAAGCCACTAAACCTGCCTTCTGGAACAGGGCCCAGGGGTCTCCAGACAGCCCAGGCCTATCTGATCTTGAAAGCTCAGCAGGGTTTCCCTTAGTTAGTACTCAGATGGTAGACTGCCAAGGCGTGCCAGGTGCTGTGCTGGATGATGCTTGTAAAGGTGCACCACACATACAAGCCAAAAGGATCAGATGATGAATGTTGGGTACCACCTAACAACACTGTTTAACGACCTTAAAATGGCGGTTTTATGTCTATAAAACGTAAGACAATAATGAGGCGAGTGGTGAACTACACAGGACTTTATTAAGGACTCACTGTCAGTAGAGAGACACTCCCATCAGGCTGAGAGGTGGTCAAGAGAGACAGCCCTTCTGCTGCGCAGCCCTCTTATACTCCGGGCGACGTCACCACCCATGTAACACTATAATGTGTCCTATGAGCAACATCACATCCCCTCCCCCTTAAAAAAAAATGGGCAAGCACACGCAATTGGAACCCTCCCGAATTTGGAACCTGAATCACACTCTAAAGTGAATGGAAAATCATTAGGGCCTACCTCATTCACACAAACAACTAAGGCTAGAGGGGAACAGGTGGACTACCATCCCACCCCCACACGGCCAGGCGGATTATTCTACCTTTTCTATTATTATAGTCCTTTAAAAGAAAAACTGCCGTGCTCCTAAAAAAAAAAAAAAAAAAAAGATACAAAACAACCCCTCAATACAACACATATACAACCAGAGATAAACTCAGTAAATCATTTAATTATTATTCATATCAAACCACGCAATGAACACACTAGTATATCCATTCTATACCCAGGACAATTCACAGAATAACATCATGTAACAAACACATAGCCCCCCATGAAGGAAACACCCCCCGAAGACCCATCAGGCAGGTCCCATCCAGAGCATCTTCTTCTCTTTGCGCCCGGAGGTGACACACTTCGACGCCAGGACACCTCCTTCTCGTCAGTGGCACACCGCAGCACGTTAGGATATCTCCATGGGCCATCAGACAGCTGAAGGTAGCCGTCCTCCCGAACAGCCATCACCTGCAGCCGCCCCTGGTCCTCCTGACGTTTGCGCTTCTTACAAACTCCTCTCGACCGGGCCACCCCTCTGGGCCGGACCACATCAGCGACCCCTAGAGGAGCCTGATGTGGTTTCCAGTGTTCCTGTGTGGCACGTCATTTTACCATGCCAGCTGATTCTACCCCGCTCGCTTTCATTTCAGACGCTGGCAAAGCCGTTGTGACCCCCTGCTTCTCGGTACCTCCCAGCCGAGCTCCGGAAACAGGATAAGCCATCCACTCGGCTCCATCCGCCATCACGGGTGTCCCACGGCACCGCCCAGTTCCCTCAGCTAGGGCAACTTGGACCCTGGCGCAGGCACCCTCCCGCGATGGCCCTGGATGGGGTTGGTCCTGCTCATCTTCCAGAATACTAGGCCAAGGTTCGTCCCATATTGTGTTGTGCAACACTCGTGAAACCGGCCGGTCCCACAAGCTACAGCCCGACCACTTCTCTCCACTACTGCTGGTGATCGTGAAGCCAAGTCCGTAGAAAAGGTCACAGCCCATCACATTTGCTCTGCTGGCGGTCACCACAAACTGCAGATTGGCTACCTCCGCTGCCTTGTATCTAGCCGTCAGCTCCAACGAACCCACAATGGGCAGTCTATTCCCACCACATCCACAAAATGGCACTGAAAGACCTCTCACTCGGTGATATGGGAGAAAACTCCTCACAGTAGGCCAGTTCAGCACGGATCTCACCACGCCCGTGTCCGCCAGTAACGGCACCTCCTCGCCATCCGACTTCACCATACAGTATATACGCCCATCTGTGCTCGGGGAGACGGTGTGAATCACCATAGGAGTTGGAGCAGGGGTATCTGCTTTGTGTCGCTGTTCCCCTCGCTCGAACCTATTACAGGCCCTGGCAAAATGATGCAGGTATCCGCACTTGCTACAGCGTTTACCTCTCGCCAGACACTCTCCAGCCTTGTACTGGTGCTTAGTGGACCTCATCTTTACAGCTGCAGCACATTCCTCTTGTTTGCTGTTTTCGCTGTCCAGATCCACAGCCTGCGTCATTGATTATGAGTCATAGGGGCATAACGTAGCTCTCTCACTGAGGTCGTGTGATGGCTTATCCACTGCTTCACACTGTTGAGCTATTTCCACAGCCGTGGCTACAGTCAATTCACCGGAATGTGTTAGTAGTTTTGACCGTGCTGACGAGCACAGCGTGTGCTCTGCCAGCTGGTCGCAGACCATTTCTTCCTCCAAATCACCAAATTGGCAGTCTCCAGCCAGCTGCCGCAGGTCCGCAACATAGTGCTGCACCGACTCGCCGATCCACTGGTGGCAGTGCCGAAACTGGATCCTCCTGACGATAACCTTTGCAGGCACGCGAAAATGTTGTACTATTAGCTCAACCATGTCCTCGAAGCTATCGCTTGCTCCCAAGGTAGCAAGGATACGCTGTCCTTCCCTACCTAAATTGTGGACCAGAATTGTCCATGTCTGTACCTTCGTCAGTTCACCAAGGTTTAGCACCACCAAGTAGTTTTTAAAAGCGGCGAACCATCTCGTCCAAGGCACCGGAGGCTCTCCCAGAGACACCAAAAACGGCCGAATTGAAAACACACCAGCATCCATAACTTTATCCTTGTCGCCAAATGTTATGTCTATAAAACGTAAGACAATGACGAGGCAAGTGGTGAACTACATAGGACTTTATTAAGAACTCATTGTCAGTACAGAGACGCTCCCGTCAGGCTGAGAGGTGGTCAAGAGAGACCGCCCCTCTGCTACACAGCCCTCTTATACTCCAGGCGACATCACCACCCATGTAACACTATAATGCGTCCTATGAGCAACATCACAGGCGGGTTTTCATCTTTCCCTTTTCAACCAAATTTAAACGATACAGAGACGCTTGTATAAAGACGTCTTTTCAGTGACCTTAAGATGGCTTTTCACCTTCATTTTTGGGCAGCACGGTGGTGCAGTGGTTAGCACTGTTGCCTTACAGCTAGAAGGTTCCAGGTTCAAATCCCCAGGCTGGCAGGGGTTGGAACCTTTCTGTGTGGAGTTTGCATGTTCTCCCTGTGCTGCGTGGGTTTACTCCGGGGGGGCTCCGGTTTCCTCCCATAATCCAAAGACATGCATGTTAGGTGAATTGGTTGTTCTAAATTGTCCCTAGATACAGTATCCGTCTCCTATAGGCCCTTAGAATAGAGGGTTAGTACTAGTGAAAGCGCTTTGAGTGGTCTTTGTAACTAGAAAAGCGCTATATAAGTGCAGGTTAGTTAGTAGTTCGTTCATTTTTCAAACAAATTTAGACCATACAGAGACGTCTATATGAAGACGTCTTTTCAATGACCTGAAAAAGGTGCCTTTTCATTTTTCACTTTTCAACCAAATCTGGAGGTTTTTTAGATGGTTGGCAAAGCCGTCTTTTCAGCCAAATTGTGCTGCGATGTCAAAACGTGCTATGAAGCGCCAACACCCTGCAGGATTTCTTTCAAACCACTCACTAAGCAGTTGCTTTCATTGACCAGAAATCAGTACGAAGGAACCCAGTGAAATCACCAGTTGAAAAGACTGGCTGGAAATAAAACCTGCAGGGTCTTGGCAGACATCCCCAATTTAAAGTAATATTAAAGATGCACTCTGGTGACTCTAAAACCACCTCAAAATCAAATGTATATTGCCCAAAATAGTACAGTGGGGTAAAAAAGTATTTAGTCAGCCACCAATTGTGCAAGTTCTCCGACTTAAAAGATAAGAGAGGTCTCCAATTTTCACCATAGGTATACCTCAACTATGAGAGACAAAATAAGAAAAAAAAAAAATCCAGAAAATCACATTGAAGGATTTTTAATGAATTAATTGGTAAATTCCTCGGTAAAATAAGTATTTGGTCAATAACAAAAGTTCATCTCAGTACTTTGTTACATACCCTTTGTTGGCAATGACAGAGGTCAAACGTTTTCTGCAAGTTTTCACAAGGTTTTCACACACTGTTGCTGGTATTTTGGCCCTTTCCTCCATGCAGATCTCCTCTAGAGCAGTGATGTTTTGGGGCTGTCGCTGGGCAACACAGACTTTCAACTCCCTCCAAAGATTTTCTATGGGGTTGAGATCTGGAGACTGGCTAGGCCACTCCAGGACCTTGAAATGCTTCTTACAAAGCCACTCCTTTGTTGCCCGGGCAGTGTGTTTGGAATCATTGTCATGCTGAAAGACCCAGCCACGTTTCATCTTCAATGCCCTTGCTGGTGGAAGGAGGTTTTCATTCAAAATCTCACGATACATGGCCCCATTCATTCTTTCCTTTACACGGATCAGTCGTCCTGGTCCCTTTGCAGAAAAACAGCCCCAAAGTATGATGTTTCCACCCCCATGCTTCACAGTAGGTATGGTGTTCTTTTTCCTCCAAACACGACAGGTTGAGTTTTTACCAAAAAGTTCTATTTTGGTTTCATCTGACCATACGACATTCTCCCAGTCCTCTTCTGGATCATCCAAATGCTCTCTATCAAACTTCAGACGGGCCTGGACATGCACTGGCTTAAGCAGGGGGGCACGTCTGGCACTGCAGGATTTGAGTCCCTGGCGGCGTAGTGTGTTTCTGATGTAGCCTTTGTTACTTTGGTCCCAGCTCTCTGCAGGTCATTCATTAGGTCCCCCCATGTGGTTCTGGGATTTTTGCTCACCGTTCTCGTGAAAATTTTGACCCCACAGGGATCTTGCGTGGAGCCCCAGATCAAGGGAGATTATCAGTGGTCTTGTATGTCTTCCATTTTCTAATAATTCCTCCCACAGTTGATTTCTTCACACCAAGCTGCTTACCTATTGCAGATTCAGTCTTCCCAGCCTGGTGCAGGTCTACAATTTGTTTCTGGTGTCCTTTGACAGCTCTTGGTCTTGGCCATAGTGGGAGTTTGGAGTCTGACTGTTTGAGGTTGTGGACAGGTGTCTTTTATACTGATAACGAGTTCAAACAGGTGCCATTAATACAGGTAACGAGTGGAGGACAGAGGGAACCTCTTAAAGAAGGAAGTTACAGGTCTGTGAGAGACCAGAAATCTTGCTTGTTTGAATGGTGACCAAATACTTATTGTACTGAGGAATTTACCATTTATTCATTAAAAATCTTCAATGTGATTTTCTGGATTTTTTTTTCTCATTTGTCTCTCATAGTAGAGGTATATCCTATGATGAAAATTGGAGACCTCTCTCATCTTTTAAATGTGGAGAACTGCGCACAAATTAGTGGCTGAAAAATACTTTTTTTGTGCCCCACTGTATATTGTGGCTTTTTACCCACAAAAAAACCAAAAACAAACTTTCATTGCCTTAGAATTGCTTGGAAAGTATTTTTAAATCTTTCACATACTTAAGTATGCACGGAACTATGAACATTCGAATTAGCGATCTGCAGGGCTTGCACGTGATTGGTCGCCGTGACTCCTGGTGGGTGGGCTGCTAGTCTGTTCACAACGCTTCCGGATGTTTTGCTTATGTCTTCAAAAGTAAAAAATGAGACATTTTCCTGAAAACGGTCAAGGCAAGAGATAAATGTGTATTTGCCAAATATGGGTTTACTTTTTACTAACAACCAGTCCCCCGTCCGCCGGCGACTGAGGGGGGAGAGAGACCCGATTTGAATGTGGCTGCTCTCAGCTCACAATACAGCGCCTGTCCACCGGCGAAGTGAGCCGAGAGCAGCTTGATTTGAATGTGGCTGTGCGAGACTGTGCGAGACTGGTGTCTCGCACAGCCACATTCAAATCAGGTCCCACCCCTCAAACCTCTCTGCTTCACTCAGCACTCTTTCCCTGCTGCTACCCCAACCCGCTCTGCCTGAATCCTGCTGCTCCTCAGCTCCTCCCTCTTCCCCCGAGGTAGCCAAGAGTATCCATCTGATTGGTTCATGTTATAACCAACCGGGCTAAGCAGGAATGCTTACGTAGCTAGTAACGGTCTGTCTAAGCTCGCCTGTTTCAGGGGGGTGTTATGGCAGATATATCTTGTACGTCACGAAAAACATGTTACAGACATGTTAACAACAGAAAAAACTTGATTTGTGCTGAAGTGTCACTTTAACAATTTGCTTTTCTGATGGACATTTCTCGTGCACAGTCATCTGCCCTTTAAACAACAATGCTGTAACATCACCAGAGGTAAAGTTTGAAGTCATAATTTAGCAGCTAAAATGCTAATGGATAACAACAGCACTAACTGTCATAGTCATATTGTAATAATGGAGTAATGCGAGAAAGTCATGTTTGGACTTCTGTTTATATTAGAAGTGATACAGCACACTGCAATGCATAGTCATACTGTAAAGACCATTAATTACGTAGTAAGTGCAGAAGCATAATTGTAACTATTATTGGCATACAATATAGACAATATTTTGATGTGTATATGTATATACAAAAGAGTACAATAATAAATGCATAACTATATATACATGATAATGTATTTGATGTGTTATTACAGTAATATACAATACATTACACTACATACACTACTCACAAAAGTTAGGGATATTCGGCTTTTGGGTGAAATTTCAGGATGCACCTAAAATGCATTATAACCTTTACAGGTGAACTTAATTTGGCCTTCTCTAACCTTTTGAATGCACATGTCTAACTGTTCAATGTTTCAATACTTGCTGAATAACTTGCTGTTCTTTAAGAAGGTGCTTAATAGCAAAACTCACAACAAGTGTTTGATCCATGAATTGACCAAGCAAAGTTCTGGTTCAATTAGAATTGGTATTTAAACAGTCCTCTTCATCATGTTGTTCACATTTTGATCATAAGACCAAGACGACGCCTAACAATTGATCAACAGTACCTTGCCATTGCAAGGCTTCAAGCAGGATCTTCTCAGAGGGAAGAGGCCACTGAGCTTAGAGTGTCACAGAGTGTCATCAGCAGGTTGCAACAAAGATACAGAGAGACTGGAAGCGTCATAGAAAGGCATAGAAGTGGACGTCCTTTGTCCACATCCCACGCTGATGACTACTTCATTGTGAACAGTGCCCTGCGGAACCGGATGATGAATACCACTCAACTCTAGGTGCATTTAAGGGAGGTGAGGGGCACCCAAGTGTCATGTCAGACCATTCGAAACCATTTACATCAGCGTGGTCTGTATGCTAAATGACCTGCAAGCGTACCTGACCACACCACCAGGGACAGGCATCATCATCTTGCATGGGCCAGGGAGCAGTTATGCTGGACAAGGGACCAGTGGACCTCAGTGCTGTTCTCTGATGAAAGTCGATTCACACTGAGCAGAAATGATGGCTGCCAATGATGTTGGAGATGTCAAGCAGAGCGCTATGCATCAGCCACTGACGAGCCTTTGGTGGTTGATGGTGTTACAGTCTGGGCAGGTGTGTCTAGTCAATAAAGAACTGCCCTACACCTTGTGAATTGTACAGTGACAAGCCGATACTACCTGAATAACATCATTAATCCAGTCATTGTGCCCCAGCATAAACAACACAGGTCTAATTTCAGCTTCATGGATGACAATGCTCCAGCTCATCGAGGTCGCATTATTAGGGAACGGCTACTGCAGGCTGGGGTACCTCACATGGAGTGGCCTGCACTTTCTCAAAGCCTGAATCTCATAGATGTCATGAACCCTCCCGTGTGCCTCTCCATTGCACATGGTGAGGGGTGAAAGGATGAGGATTTACGTGCAGGTTACGCCACAACATGTTTATTGAACAGTAGGAACACTCACACACAGTTCAAAACATCATTAGTGCTCAAGGTTACAATGACGTCCTCCAGGATGCTCTCCAATCATGGGAAGAAACTGGGCAAAGTTCGAGAAGTGTGGCAAGCACGGGGGAAACACCGACAGTTAGTACTCACAGAACTGGAGTGGTCCTAGAGGTCCAAGTAAGTCCGGAGAGCGTAACACACATCAAAGGGAGTAGCGACGATGTGGCACAAAACACCTTCACCAGACACCAACAATAATCCAGCAATGCTTGACTGGCAAAGCCCCGCTTAAGTACAAGCATTGCTGGATACACAATTAGGAACACCTGGGCGCAGCGCGGGAAGATGGCATACGAGAGTGGGAACAGCTGACAGTGATTAGAGAGGGGGCATGGACCGGCAGAGAGTCAGACAGCGCTCAAACCAGCGTGAGCCAAAAGGGCTGCCTCACCGCTGCCGGCCAGAAGGCAGTGGCTATGGGTAGGGAACAGCAGTGAACACATAATATACACATAAACAGTAGCACCTAAACCCATAGAAAGATCAGAACCGAGCCGGGGGTAGCCAAGCTGGCTCGGCTCCTGACAATAGAAAACCTATGGGATTAGCTGAGTCGCCGTGTAGAGGCTCGTGACCCTGCACCCCACAACCTCAATGACCTGAGGGCCACCCTTCAAGAAGAGTGGAATGCCATGCCTCAGCAGACAATAAGTCGACTTGCGAACAGCATGAGACATCATTGTCAAGCTGTAATTGATGCTCAAGGGCACATGACAAGTTATTGAGACATTGACATTTTTTGTTGTGGTATACCCACCACTGTTGTTGGCTTTTGTTTCAATAAATTGTTTGAGATGAGGAAATCACCATTGCATGCTTCTACTTAAATGCCCTGCTTTCATGATATTGTATCACTGTAGCATGAACTTTTTTTTACATTTTTCATAAATTTCACCAAAAAGCCAAATATCCCTAACTTTTTGTGAGTAGTGTATATTGTTATTGAGATGAGATGAGATTCAACTTTATTGTCATTACACATGTATGAATACAAGGTAACGAAACGTGACTTGGCATTTGGGCACGCTCTGCAGAGCGCATCCAAGGCCGGGGCAGCCGCTTTGAATGATGATATTGCCTATCATTATATATTATAATATTTTGACACCATTATTTAGATTTTTAATTTAACTGAATATTGGCTACAAATATACTGTAGGCTATTGGCCTCTTTAAGATTACTCGTAACTGATATTGGTATCACTCCATATCACACTGCATTGATCATGCAAAAGAGACCCCAACCAAGTACTGAGTGTGTACATGGACATACTTTTCAGTCGGCCAACATTTCTATTAAAAAAAATCCACTTTTTTTAAACTGATCTTATGCAATATCTCTGTTTTTGAGAAACTGAATTTTGGGTTTTCATTAGCTATAAGCCATAATCATCAAAATTAAAAGAAACAGACATTTGAAATGTATTACTCTGTGTGTAATGAATCTATAGTTTCACTTTTTGAACTGAATTACTGAAATAAAATATCTTTTCAATTATATTCTAATTTATTGAGATGCATATGTATAATCTAAATCCACTGCAGTGTTCTTTACTCTGACCTTAATACCAGTGACTCCTTCTCCAACAGTTTCCACCACTCCAGCTACATCGGAGCCGGGTGTGTACGGCAACGGTGGGCTCTGGTGAAATTTTCCAGCTCTGATATAAGTTTCCACAGGATTCACTCCGCAGGCATGGACACGGATCAGAACCTAAATCAGGGAAACACCATGAGTCAGAAAATATCCAGAATAAATACAGTATCTCACAAAAGTGAGTACACCCCTCACATTTTTGTAATATCTTTTCATGGGACAACACTGGAGATATGACACTTTGATACAATGTAAAGTAGTCAGTGTACAACTTGTATAACAGTGTAAATTTGCTGTCCCCTCAAAATAACTTAACACACAGCCATTAATGTCTAACCCACTGGCAACAAAAGTGAGTATACCCCTAAGTGAAAATGTCCAAACTGTGCCCAATTAGTGGGTGGGTGTCATGTGACTCGTTAGTTTTACAAGGTCTTAGGTGTGAATGGGGAGCAGGTGTGTTAAATTTGGTGTTATCACTCTCACACTCTCTCATACTGGTCACTGGAAGTTCAACATGGCACCTATGGAAAAGAACTCTCTGAGGATCTGAAAAAAAGAACTGTCGTTCTAAATAAAGATGGCCTAGGCTATAAGAAGATTGCCAGCACCCTGAAACTGAGCTGCAGCACCGTGGCCAAGACCATACAGTGGTTTAACAGGACAGGTTCCACTTAGAACAGGCCTTGCCATGGTTGACCAAAGAAGTTGAGTGCACGTGCTGAGCGTCATTTCCAGAGGTTGTCTTTTGAAAATAGACGTATGAGTGCTGCCAGCATTGATGCAGAGGTTGAAGGGGTGGGGTGGGGGTCAGCCTGTCAGTGCTCAGACCATACGCCGCACACTGCATCAAATTGGTCTGCGTGTCTGCCATCCCAGAAGGAAGCCCCTTTTAAAGATGATGCACAAGAAAGCACGCAAACAGTTTGCTGAAGACAAGCAGATTAAGGACATGGATTACTAGAACCATGTCCTGTGGTCTGATGAGACCAAGATAAACTTATTTGGTTCAGATAATGTCAAGTGTGTGTGACGGCAACCAGGTGAGGAGTACAAAGACAACTGTGTCTTGCCTACAGTCAAGCATGGTGGTGGAAGTGTCATTGTTTGGAGCTGCTTGAGTGTTGCCGGCACTGGGGAGCTACAGTTCATTGAGGGAACCATGAATGCCATCATGTATTGTGACATACTGAAGCAGAGCATGATCCCCTCCCTTCGGAAACTGGGCCGCAGGGCAGTATTCCAACATGTTAATGACCCCAAACACACCTCCAAGACGACCACTGCCTTGCTAAAGAAACTGAGGGTAAAGGTGATGGACTGGCCAAGCATGTCTCCATACCTAAACCCTATTGAGCATCTGTGGGGCATCCTCAAACGGAAGGTGGAGGAGCGCAGGGTCTCTCACATCTACCATCTCTGTGATGCTGTCATGGAGGAGTGGAAGAGGATTCCAGAGGCAATCTGTGAAGCTCTAGTGAACTCCATGCACAAGAGAGTTAAGGCAGTGCTGGAAAATAATGGTGGCCACACAAAATACTGACACTTGGGCACAGTTTGGACATCTTCACTTAGGGGTGTACTCACTTTTGTTGCCAGCGGTTTAGACATTAATGGCTGTGTGTTGATTTATTTTGTAGGGACAGCAAATTTGCACTGTTATACAAACTGTACACTGACTACATTATATCAAAGTGTGATATCTTCAGTGTTGTCCCATGAAAAGATATAATAAAATATTTACAAAAATGTGACTGTGTGAGGTGTACTCACTTTTGTGAGATACTGTACATTTATAGTACTATAGCCTGTGTGCACACAGTTAACTTTCTAGCTAGTCTTCCCAGAAGCCTAAACACAAAATTTGAAGAGGTGGGACTTATTAAAGTGTACCTGTGGTGGTCGTGACCAAAAAGATATTATATTGAGCCCCTGTCTCACTTTCTAGTTCAATTTCAAGTTCAAATTCAAGTTTAAGGCAATTTTATATAAATCCATTGCCGATGTGCTGTTTCAGGTATGGCAGCAAAACATCTGCGCAGCCATATTTGCGGCTACATGGCCTTCAAGGAAGCTTCCTGTGACGTAATAACATAGGCACCGCAATCTGGATCACTATTGGCTGAGCCTGCAGTACCCGGATGTGTAGCGGCTTTTGGGATATTCAAATTCAAACGTTTATTTCAAACTCAGGGTTCATATTAAATGCAGAACTAAAACGAGTAGAAAATAAATAAATAAATGCTTAAATTCGGCGGGTTCTCTTGTTTGATCTGAGGTTGTTAACAGCCACAACACGGCAGATAATTCGGCTCCTCCCTCGCCGCTATAAAGAGGAGCAGACACTCGGCGCTACAATGACAAAACATACAATGCGATATGGATATCGCAACATGGCAGAATGTAAAGCCTTTGGATGTCTCAATAATAAGCGAAAAAACAAAGATAAAGACTTCTTTTGTGTACCCAAACCCAACTCACCTTGTCAGAAGATCATAGAGGAAAAGTGATTGCGCAATCTCGGAACAGGGCACAGATGAATCCTTTCAGACGAAATTGCGTTGTGTGTGAGGACCACTTAGTCACTTTAACCCTCAGAAGAGCTTTCTGGCTCAAACCTGTAGCCATGTTGGACGAATTCTTCCTCAGAGTCCGACAATTCAGCCATAATAGAATAAAAACACTCACAGCAGCACCCTAGTCTCTTATAGAGACGGAGTATGTATGTACCTTAAGACGTCACATCCGCATGTGTCATGGCTGCGCTCAGAGTTTTCATTGGCTGGCCATGCCTGCGGTCATATTTGCGTATTTCTCTGGTGGTATATGGCTGGCAAAAATTATTTAACCAAAAAAAGAATAATTTGCCTAATGTTTTCAAGTTGAATTCATTTAGACGACCACCACAGGTACCCTTTAAGGTTCACCTGCCTGAGATGACCATATCAGGATATTCCTTCTCAGTGACATCATAGAAATTCAAGAATAGAAAAAAAAACTTTCAGAAAGTGTTTTAGACCAGTCTGAATTCTCAACTGTTGGCTAAAAGGGATTACTTTGGGGCAGCATGGTAATGTAGTGGTTAGCACTACTGCCTCACAGTAAAAAGGTTGTGGGTTCAAATCCACCAGAAAGCAGGGCCTATCTGTGTGGAGTTTGCTTGCTCTCCCCATACTTCTGTGGGTTTGCTCTGGTTTCCTCCCACATTCCAAAAACATGTAAGATGGATTCATTAGAGACTAAAGTGGCCCGAAGAGATTTCCTGTTTTAATTTAACCTTTATTTATACAGGGAGGTCCTTCAAGAGGCAACCTCTCTTTTTCAAGGACACCCTGTTCACATCCTGTTAAGGGCCTTGTTCACGGGTACCACAGTGGGGTTAAGGAGAGTGCAGCAAACACTGCTACATCATCTGTCCCACCCAGATCCAATCCTGCTGGTGCAAGGACTGAACCGGTGACCTTCCCCTCACCACTCCACATCCCAAACCATTAGGTCACCACTGCCCCAGACTGGAGCCGCACATTGGATGCCCTTGAATTTCCCTCTGGGACTAAAAGTATAACAAACACATCAGTAGATACAGTATAGATATCAGTATATGAACATTTGATAGTCATTCACATGAGTTCCCTGATTTTAAAAGCTAACCTCAGTTCTGTTTTGTTTTTTGTTTTTTTTTTTTAAACAAGCCCATCCAAAAATCCATCAAATCTGATGCAAGAGCCCTCCTGATCCACACAGAATCAGCTGGATTGTTCTATACAATACCTTGTCACGATCAGAGCACGGCCAGGGACCGTGCTCACGTTATGTTCATATTGTTGTGTTTTTTGTGATTACTTGTGATTATTATAATTATTATTATTATTATTAAGTGCCCTTGTGTTCCCTGATCCTTGTCTGTCATGTTGTCTTCCCCTGTTGTCTGTTTTATGTAATGTAATGTACTTTATTTATATAGCCCTTTAAAACAACCCATAGGTGACCAAAGTGCTTTACAGAAAATAAACAGCATTAAAAACACACAGAGCATTAAAAACAAATAACATAAACAAAAACAACCTAAAAATAAAATAAAAACTAGAAAAGCACTCGGAGAGTGCAGACCTCCGCTAAGCGCCACAGTTCCCCCCCATACAGTGTTTGTGTGTACGTTTTCAGATTCCTTGACCATGAAAACATATGACTAGCAATTGGATTCACAATGATAGGATTAGTGGTTCATTAGTAAAAGCATTACCTCCTTGGCGGAGGTAATAAACTGAAGTGTTGGTGTTGTGTCCATCTCCTGCATCTGCAAAGTCGCAGGCTGCGGGCGTTGCAATTGAATGAATGAATGAATTAATCTTTATTTCGAATAGATTAAGAGTACAGGTTAAAAGAAAGTGAATAATATAGCAAAGGGGACTGCGCTCCGCGGCAAAACAGGATTTAGAATCTTCCCCGGCAGAGAGCTTCTTTTTGCGCAGCTACTATGGCTGGCCGGGGAATTTCTGCCAAATAATCCGGCGGCGGACAGCTGCCGGTCTGAGCTTTTGCAGCGTAGCGCAAACACAGGATAGACAGGTTGGCGTGGGTTTTATTGGGGTTGCGCTCCGCGGCAAAAGATGATTTGGAATCTTCCCCAGCAGAGAGCTTCTTTTTGCGCAGCTACTATGGCTGGCCGGGGAATTTCTGCCAAATAATCCGGCGGCGGACAGCTGCCCGTCTGAGCTTTTGCAGCGTAGCGCAAACACAGGCACGCTGCCGAGCCCTGCCCAGCACTGTGTTCCGTGTGCTTTTGAGCCTAAAACTTTGAAGAAGGCGGAGTTTGTGTTCGTCAGACACGACGAGCAGCGCCCTCCATTGGGCCTGCACACATGTTGAAAATGGCCGTATCTGACAATGTTAAAGAATCCTTTAAAAAATTCCTGTATCCAGACGGTGATCCGTATCATCCCCAAAATTTAATCAGTTCTTCCTTGTACCATTTCCAACAACGCCTGAAAGTTTCATCGAAATCCGTCCAAAACTTTTTGAGTTATCTTGCTAACCAACAGACAGACAAACAGACAGACAAATAGACAGACAGACAGACAGACAAACCCCGGCAAAAACATAAGCTCCTCCTGGCCTTCGGCCTGGCGGAGGTAACAAATGCCAGGACAAATATCACCACTACTGGGTATTAAAATTAAAAGAAACAGACATTTGAAATATATTACTCTGTGTGTAATGAATCTATAGTTTCACTTTTTGAACTGAATTACTGAAATAAAATTTCAGTAATTCAGTAATAAAGTCTCAGTCAGCGGTGAACCCAGTGATGCCTTTGTGGTCAACCACGGTGTGAAGCAGGGATGTGTGCTGGTACCAACTCTTTTCTCCCTCTACCTCCCTACTTTGATGGTGAACGATACAACATCTCCGGTCCCTACTCCACCTCCCAAGCAGCAGCCTGCTGCACTACAGGAAACTTGGGAGATCTTTGCCAGTGAGAGACAGCAGTTTCGGGGATTGAGACTGGCATTCGGCAGGCCTGGATGGAAGAAGGGCTCTGGGAGACGCCGCTCTTCTCAATGCCGTGTGCCATCGCCAGCACCAGATCTCTCCATGGTACACACTCCAGCTTGCGCCCCATCTGTTTTGTCTGTCGCTATGCATGCAGCCCCACCCGAGGTTTTGCCCATCATCGCTCCTGCAATTTTGCCTGTTACCGTTCCAGTAGTGCCGGCTCCTCACCTGACAGCTCATGCTGCTTGTGATGTGTGCGTCACAGCTCCAGCTGTCTCAGAGGTGCGCACATCAGCTTCAGCCATCCCCAAGGTATGCGCTACAGCTCCAGCTGTTCCCAAGGCGCATGTTTGGATCGTCACTTCCTTGTGGTAACGTATCGTCACTTCTTGTTTTGTGTGACTGTCTGCCTGGTGTTGTGCCTTTTGGTTTTAGCTGTCTGCTTGTGTGGTTTGCTTTTGTGGTTTGCTCTCTAGCCACTAGCTATGGCTACTAGCTCTCTTTCCTCTCCTCCTCTGGTGTGCTCTCTCTGTCAGAGTGTTAGCTACACCGTCTGCCTCTTTTAGCGATAACGGTAAATGTAATAAATGTTGTCTTTTTGAGGCGCTCGAGGCGAGGTTGTCTGATTTGGAATCCCGGCTCCCGCTGCATTGAAACACCGTCTGCGCCAGTTAATCCTTGACGGACGCCCATTAGCTGCAGCGGAGCTAGCTAGCTTAGGCCCCCCTGTCAGCGGTCCTCGGCTCTCCTCAGCGCGAGGAGACTGGGTGGGTGACGGTGAGAAGGAAGCCTAGTCGCAAGCCCCGGTACACCACCAACCTATTCACGTTTCTAATCGTTTTTCCCCGCTCAGCGACACACCCGCTGAGGAAAAAAACTCTGATCATTGGCGACTCTGTAGTCAGAAACGTGAACCTAGAGACTCCAGCGGCCATAGTCCAATGCATTCCTGGGGCCAGAGCAGGCGACAGCGAGTCAAATTTGAAAATGCTGGCTAAAAGTAACTGTAAATATTCCACAATTGTTATTCACGCCGGCATTAATGACATCCGTCTCCGGCAGTCGGAAGTCACAAAACTTAATATAGAATCGGTGTGTGACTTTGCAAAAACGATGTCTGCCACTGTAGTGTTCTCTGGGCCCCTCCCCAATCTGACCAGTGATGACATGTTTAGCCGCTCATCATCCTTGTACCGCTGGCTGTCTGTGTGGTGTCCTAAAAATGACGTGGGCTACATTGACAATTGGAGCTCTTTTTGGGGAAAACCTGGTCTTATGAGACGAGACAGCATTCATCCCACTTTGGATGGTGCTTCTCATTTATCTAACAATCTGGCATCTTTTTATCCCAAATTTCCAAAACCATGACTACTCAGAGTTGGGACCAGGAAGCAGAGTCGCAGTCTTACACGCCTCTCTGCAGCTCCTCTTCATCCGCCACCCCTCAGCTTAGCCCCTGACTTCCCCATCAGAGAATCGTTGTCTGCTCCCTCCAAAGTAAATAAAAATATAATGTATAAGCATCCCAAAGTGATAAAGCAAAATATTGGTAAAACTCAGATTAAACATAAAGCCTCTAAATTGAATGATTTGGCCTCTGTTCCTCCTCATAATTTAAAAATTAAATGTGGTTTATTAAATATTAGGTCTCTAACTCCCAAGTCTCTGTTAGTCCATGATTTGTTAATTGATCATCAGATTGATTTAATTTCCCTTACAGAGACTTGGTTAGGACAAGAGGATTATGTTGGTTTAAATGAATCGACTCCCTCTGGTTATTTAAACTGTCAAAATCCCAGAAGTTCTGGTCGTGGAGGAGGAGTAGCAACAATTTACCATTCCAAATTACTAGTTAATGTAAAGCAAAAAACATGTTATAATTCCTTTGAGGGCCTGGTCCTCAGTATTGGGCACTTTAGCAATTTTAGGTTAAACCCAATTTTATTTGCCATAGTTTATCGTCCCCCATCAACCTACTCAGAATTTTTATCCGAATTTGCTGATTTCTTAGCTGATTTAGTGCTGAAATCTGATAGAATAATTATAGTAGGGGACTTTAATATACAGGTGGATGTAAATAGTGACTGCCTTAATGTGGCATTCAATTCAATATTAGACTCGATTGGGTTTTCTCAGAAAGTAGGAAATTCTACTCATTACCTCCACCATACATTGGACCTTGTTTTGACATATGGCATAGAAATAGAAAATCTTGTAGTGTCTCCTCATAACCCTGTACTGTCAGACCATTGTCTGTTAACCTTTGATTTTACTATTTCTGACTATTTGGCTCCTAAAGAAAAATATTATTACAGTAGATGCCTCTCAGATGATAGTGTTTCCAAATTTATGCAGATTGTTTCCTCTATGCCATGTGTCAACACAACGGAAATAAGCTATAGACAGCTTGCTCCTTCTGTAATTGATAACATGGTGGATAGTGCTTCAGCTTCTCTGCATCAGACTCTAGACTTGGTGGCCCCCTTAAAAAAGAAAAAGTCTAATCAGAGATTTCTAACTCCTTGGTTCAACACAGAAACTCGTAGCTTAAAACAGAAGACTTGTCAATTAGAAAGAAAATGGCACTCTACTAATTTAGATGAAGTCTATTTAGCTTGGAGAAATCATCTTTTAATTTATAAAAAATCTCTTAGAAAAGCTAGAACGAGTTATTACTCTGCATTAATAGAAGAGAACAAGAATAATCCCAGGTTTCTTTTCAGTACTGTAGCCAGGTTGACAAAGAGTCAGGACTCTGTCAATCCTAGCATTCCCTTAGAGCTTACTAGTCAGGACTTTATGAACTTTTTCAATAATAAAATTTCATCCATCAGAGATAAAAATCAATCAGATTCTTCCCACAGTTAACTTAAATACTGTAACTACTACAACTCCTTCTATTGATCTCTGTCTTGATGAGTTTACTCCAATCGACCTTTGTGAGTTAGACAAAATAGTTTCCTCATCCAAACCTTCAACTTGTCTTTTAGACCCTATTCCTACCAGGTTATTTAAAGAAGTCTTCCCACTTATTGGTAGCTTTATTCTTCATATAATCAATTCTTCATTAACTTTAGCCATGTACCGCAGCTTTTAAAACGGCTGTAATTAAACCCTTACTCAAAAAGCCAACGCTAGATCCAGGAGTTTTAGCTAACTATAGACCAATCTCTAATCTCCCTTTCATTTCAAAAATCTTAGAAAGAGTTGTTGCTACGCAATTATTTGACCACCTGCAGGGAAATGGTTTACTTGAAGAGTTTCAATCTGGGTTTAGAATCCATCATAGTACTGAAACAGCCTTAGCGAAGGTCACTAACGACCTCCTCTTTGCATCTGATAATGGACTAGTTTCTGTACTTGTCCTTTTAGACCTTAGTGCAGCTTTTGATACTATCGATCATAATATTCTACTTGATAGATTAGAACACTATGTTGGACTTAATGGAACTTCGTTGCAATGGTTTAGATCTTATTTATCTGATAGGTTCCAGTTTGTTCATGTAAATAATGAGTTTTCTTTCAACTCAAAGCTTAGTCATGGAGTTCCACAGGGATCTGTGCTAGGCCCTACTCTTTTTAGTTTATATATGCTTCCTTGTTGCTTAGGCAACATTATTAGAAAGCACTGTATACATTTTCATTGTTATGCAGATGACACACAATTATACCTGTCAATGAAGCCAGATGATAGTCATCAATTAGCCAAGTTAGAAGCCTGTCTTAAGGAAATCAAAGCTTGGATGACTTGTAATTTCCTGCTATTAAATTCAGATAAGACTGAAGTCATTCTTGTTGGTCCAGAAAACCTTAGAAATTCCTTTCCAAATCAAACTTTCAGTTTGGATGCAGTTACTCTTTCTCTTAATAGCTCTGTGAGGAACCTTGGAGTTATTTGGAAAAAAACAAAGACAATATTAAAAATACATGGACAATAATCAACAGTATCCTTGGAAATAAAAGCAGAAATACTAGCTACCCAACTAATATTCCAAAAAATAATAAAACGACTCCAAGTGTGAATATAGCCTCACCTGCAGATGAATTTAATAATTTTTTTTGTTAACATTGGACCTAAACTGGCCCGAGAAATACCCACTACGGTGCCTACAGGTGATACAATATGCAATAACACTGCTGTAAAAGACACCATCTTCATAAAGAACACAGACGAAAGAGAGGTCATTGAAATTGTTAAATCGTTCAAAAGTAAAACATCTACTGACTGCGATGGTATTGACATGCTACTAGTCAAAAACTGTTATCGAATGCATAGTAAAACCACTGACGTATATCTGTAACCTGTCTCTCCAATCAGGCATATTTCCAATGCAATGAAAATAGCTAAAGTAATTCCGATTTACAAGACAGGCGACAGAGGGGAACTCTCAAACTATAGACCAATTTCACTATTACTGCAATTTCCAAGATACTTGAAAAAATATTCTATGAGAGAATTGACAACTTCATACTGAAGAATGATTTATTGTGTGAGCAGCAATATGGGTTCAGGACACAAAAGGACAACAGCATATGCCTTAATGGAATTTACAGAAAAATATCAACAGCCATTGAAAATAAAGAGTATTCAGTTGGAGTATTCCTGGATCTTAAAAAAGCATTTGATACAGTAGATCACAATCTATTATTAAAGAATTACAAAACTGTGGTATAAGAGGGGGTAGCACTGTCCTGGTTAAGTAGTTACTTAAAGAATAG
This sequence comes from Pholidichthys leucotaenia, assembly GCA_020510985.1. Lineage (NCBI taxonomy): Eukaryota > Metazoa > Chordata > Actinopteri > Cichliformes > Pholidichthyidae > Pholidichthys > Pholidichthys leucotaenia. The sequence continues at coordinate 296,576,447 of CM035846.1, forward strand.
ATATCAGTATGTATGTGTTAGCAACAAAAAACTCAGAGTTACTGAAGGTCACCTGTGGAGTCCCACAGGGTTCAGTTTTGGGACCATTATTATTCAATATGTATATAAACGATATATGTAAAGTTTCAGAAAAAATGGACTTAATATTGTTTGCTGATGACACTAATCTGCTATGCAGTGGAAACAATTTGGAACAACTTCTGGATACACTCGGAAAAGAATAAGGAAAGTTTAAACTGTGGTTTGATTCAAACAAATTAACGCTCAATTTAAGCAAGACAAAATTTATAGTCTTTAACAACCATCACAACAACCCAGTACCCAAACTCAGTGTAAATGGTGTAGAGATTGAAAGGGTATCCGAAACTAAATTCCTTGGAGTAATAATTGATAACAAACTGTGTTGGAAGCCACATATTAATTATATTAAAGGTAAAGTATCCAAATCAATTGCAATATTACACAGAGTGAAAAATTTGCTGAATCAACCCACACTATACACCTTGTATCATTCATTAATACTCCCATACATGACATATTGTAATGAAGTATGAGGAAATACATATAAAACAAACATATATCCACTCTTTATGCTTCAAAAGAGAGCTATTAGAATAATCAACAAAGCAGCTTACAGGGAACCAACAAACCCACTTTTTCTTAAACAAAAAACTCTCAAGGTGAAAGATCTGATTGACTTTAAAACTGCAATAATAATGTTCAAAGTGAAGAATCTATCAATGCCCGCAAATATCCAAAAGTTGTTCCAAACAAGGGAGAAACGATATCACCTCAGAGGAACATGTATATTTCAAAAGCCTACAGTGAGAACAACCACCAAGCAACACTGTGTTTCAGTGCAAGGAGTCAGATTATGGAACGATTTTGGACCTGAATTAAAATCATGTACAACGCTTGGACAATTTAAACAAAAACTAAAGGAAGAAATACTCCAAACATATTTACAAGACGACATGTAAACTCACATAAGGATTGACATATCCAGCCTGTGTTGTGTTGTAGCTTAGTTTTTCTTTTTTTCTTTTTTTTCTCTGTGACATTATGTCTTAGATTTGTTTTTTGAATAGTAACCGCTTAACTTAGACTAGCTCAGTTTTCTTTTTTCTCTCAGTCACATTTTGTCTTAGCCTTGTTTTAAATTGTAATCGCTCTTGTCTTGTTTTTCTCTTTTCCCTCCTTTGAATTCTTGGATGGAATATGGGTGGGGCAATATAAGCTGCGGCTTCAGCCATCACCCATTTCGGATAACTCACGTGGAATTGTATAGTAGAAGGAGTCTTTGTCTAATTTGACATTGTTGTTATATTATACAGTTTCTTTTAACCTGTAATGTACTATCCGAAATAAATAAATAAATTCAAATTTTTGATCAGGATTTGTCCTTCAATTCACATATTAAATTTGTTTCTAAGACTGCCTTCTATCATTTGCGTAATATTGCCAAGATTAGGAGCATCTTGTCTCAGAGTGATGCTGAGAAGCTGATCCACGCTTTTGTTAGCTCGAGATTAGATTATTGTAATTCTTTATTATCAGGCTGTCCTAAAACATCTTTAAAAAGTCTTCAGCTGATCCAAAATGCTGCAGCAAGAGTTTTAACAGGTACTAGAAAGAGAGATCATATCTCTCCGGTTCTGGCCTCCCTTCATTGGCTTCCCATAGAGTTTAGAATTAAGTTTAAAATCCTTCTTCTTAGTTACAAAGCTCTAAACAATCAGGCTCCTTTTTATTTAAAAGATCTGATACTACCGTATTATCCTAACAGAGCACTACGCTCCCAAAATGCAGGATTACTTGTAATACCTAGAATCTCCAAAAGTACAATGGGAGGCAGAGCCTTCAGTTATCAAGCTCCTCTCCTGTGGAATCAGCTGCCAATCTGGATTCGGGAGTCAGACTCGATCTCTGTTTTTAAGAATAGGGCTAAAACCTACCTTTTTGATATAGCCTACAATTAGGGAGGGATCATGTGTTTCTGAACCCTCCCTTAGTTATGCTGCTAATAGGTTTAGTCAGCCAGGGGACCTCCAGTAATGCACTGGGCCTCACTCCTTTCCTCACTCTCTATGAAATATTTTTTTTTGCTGGTCATTAACATCTGTTTGTTCTCTCCCATAGATTGAGTCCCCATCGTGCTGTTTGCTCTCTACATGTCTGTTCTTTTCTTCTTCTCTATCCCCTCACCCCCCAGCCAGTCGCAGCAGATGACTGCCCCTCCCTGAGCCTGGTTCTGCTGGAGGTTTCTTCCTGTTAAAAGGGAGTTTTTTCCTCTCCACCGTCGCCAAGTGCTTGCTCACAGGGGATCGCCTGATTGCTGGGGTCTTTCTGCAACTGTGGGGCTTCCCCCCTACAGTTGATAGTGCTATGAGATGACTGTTGTTGTGAAATGGCGCTATATAAATAAAGTTGAATTGAATTGAATGTAATGGCTCCAGTTGTTCCTGTGGTGTGCACAACGGCTCCTGCTGTCCCTGAGGCGCACACCACAGCTCCAGCTGTTCCCAAGGAGTACGTTCCTGTCCTGCTGGAGGTGCATGCTCTGGCTCCTGTGGCTCATTCAGAGGCGGTCACCCCAGCAGCAGTGGAACAGGAGCTCAGGCAAGTACCTTTCTTTACTTTTTTAACATCTACATCAGTAAAGACTTGCCTAGCTCCTGGTAATTGTGGTGATGCCTCCCTCACTCCCTGCTCTTCTCCACTGTCCGAGGTGGCCGTGTCAGGAAAGGAGTTACAGGAGGACCGCACTCCACCTGCCGTGCCAGAGGGCATGAGACCTCCACCTGCTGTCCAACAGGTCATGGGACCTCCACCCGACGTCCAAGAGGCCAGGAGACCTCCACTTGATATCCTAGGTAAATATCCTATCCTAGGTAGATAACAGGAGTCTGTTCCACCTTCGTTGCCTGGGGTCGCCGCTCCTCAGCTGCTGTTGGCCCCTGTGCTGAAGGCCCCTCAAATAATGTCTCTAGAACAAAAGACTCCTTTGTTACCTCAAGAGCGAGAGAATTCTTTGTCATTATCTATGCAAGGCTATCTATCCTGGGCTGCACGGTGGCGCAGTGGTTAGCACCGCGGCAGCACAGTTTACCCTCGGCCGGGGGATCGCAGGGATCGTGAGATTGTGGGTTCGATCCCTGCCCCCGGCCAACAGTGATCTGTGTGGAATTTGCATGTTCTCCCCGTGTTTGCGTGTGTTTACTCCGGGATTTCTCCGGTTTCCTCCCACATGCCAAAAACATGCAGGTTAGGGAGTTAAGGGGCGCTTGCGCACGCAGCGACCAGCAGCTGGTGGCTTGTCACCGGACTGCAGAACAAAGCTACCTACGGGTACAAAATAAGTCCAAAATAAGTCCAAAAAGGAGCTCCACTGTTACCATCTGCTAAGCTCACAGATTCTATGATGTTGTCATTTCCAGAGTCTAGAGCAGGGGTGTCCAATCATCTGCCATGGAGAGCCAAGACCCTGCAGGCTTTACCTCCAACGAGTGTCTTCAACAGCAGATTTCACAGAATTTCTTCCCACAGTTTGCTGATAAGTGAGAACACCTGCTGAAGAGACTGGGTAGAAGAGAAAACCTGCAAGGTCTTGGCCCTCCATGGCACATGATTGGCCACCCCTGGTCTAGAGGTTCCATGTTGCAATCTCCAGAGTTTAAGATCTCCATGGTAACATCTGAGTTTAAAGTTCCCATGTTTTTGCCTGAGGTTAAAAATTTCACGTCAGTCTCTGAGCTTAAGACTTCCGTGTCATTTTCTCCTGAGGGTAAAGTACCTGTGTTGTTATTATTTTCTAACTTTAAAGTTTCCATGTCATCTCCTGAGGTGAACCCCCATGTTTTCTTCAGAGCAAAGGGTTGGTGTGTTACTTTCCGGGCAAGAGGCTTGTGTGTTTTCTCCGATCTGGTGGCCCATGGACTTTGGTAGGCTACCTGACGTGCCGTGTTCACCCGTCTGGTAGCTTTTGGACTTTGGCAGGCTACTACAGGATACATCTTCCGGCACCACACGAGTAGGCTGCCTTTTTGCAACAGCAGATCAATTTTTTCCTATTTCTATTTACTATCTGGCTCTCTTGCTAATCTTTCTGATTCAGCGACACCTTTATCCATCACAGACATGTTGATCGCCCAAATGTCTCCTGAGCCAGCGGACGGAACCACTGTTTCTTGCAGGAGGCAGTACAATAGGGACCAGCTATTAGCACTTAACCGGCCCACGATGCTAACGCAAAAACTCAACATACCGGGAGAAATAAGACAGAAACGGCGTGGATGTCGAGCTGGAGTACGACGGAAGGTGAGGAATATAAGGTACAGACCCGCCCTCCCGTCCGTTATTATGGAGAATGTATGATCGCTGTTGGCCACCCCTGGTCTAGAGGTTCCATGTTGCCATCTCCAGAGTTTAAGATCTCCATGGTAACATCTGAGTTTAAAGTTCCCATGTTTTTGCCTGAGGTTAAAAATTTCACGTCAGTCTCTGAGCTTAAGACTTCCGTGTCATTTTCTCCTGAGGGTAAAGTACCTGTGTTGTTATTATTTTCTAACTTTAAAGTTTCCATGTCATCTCCTGAGGTTAAACCCCCATGTTTTCTTCAGAGCAAAGGGTTGGTGTGTTACTTTCCGGGCAAGAGGCTTGTCCTTCGGCGACACCTTTATCCATCACAGACATGTTGATCGCCCAAATGTCTCCTGAGCCAGCGGACGGAACCACTGTTTCTTGCAGGAGGCAGTACAATAGGGACCAGCTATTAGCACTTAACCGGCCCACGATGCTAACGCAAAAACTCAACATACCGGGAGAAATAAGACGGAAACGGCGTGGATGTCGAGCTGGAGTAAGACGGAAGGCGAGGAATATAAGGTACAGACCCGCCCTCCCATCCGTTATTATGGGGAATGTATGATCGCTATTGGCCACCCCTGGTCTAGAGGTTCCATGTTGCCATCTCCAGAGTTTAAGATCTCCATGGTAACATCTGAGTTTAAAGTTCCCATGTTTTTGCCTGAGGTTAAAAATTTCACGTCAGTCTCTGAGCTTAAGACTTCCGTGTCATTTTCTCCTGAGGGTAAAGTACCTGTGTTGTTATTTTCTAACTTTAAAGTTTCCATGTCATCTCCTGAGGTTAAACCCCCATGTTTTCTTCAGAGCAAAGGGTTGGTGTGTTACTTTCCGGGCAAGAGGCTTGTGTGTTTTCTCCGATCTGGTGGCCCATGGACTTTGGTAGGCTACCTGACGTGCCGTATTCACCCGTCTGGTAGCTTTTGGACTTTAGCAGGCTACTACAGGATACATCTTCCGGCGCCACACGAGTAGGCTGCCTTTTTGCAACAGCGGATCAATTTTTTCCTATTTCTATTTACTATCTGGCTCTCTTGCTAATCTTTCTGATTCGGCGACACCTTTATCCATCACAGACATGTTGATCGCCCAAAGAGCCAGCGGACGGAACCACTGTTTCTTGCAGGAGGCAGTACAATAGGGACCAGCTGTTAGCACTTAACCGGCCCATGATGCTAATGCAAAAACTCAACATACTGGGAGAAATAAGACGGAAATGGCGTGGATGTCGAGCTGGAGTAAGACGGAAGGCGAGGAATATAAGGTACAGACCCGCCCTCCCATCCGTTATTATGGGGAATGTATGATCGCTACTCAGTAAAACAGATGAGCTAGCGGCTATCTCCCGCTACGAGAGCATGTACAGAGAGAGTAGCTTGATGCTATTTACGGAGACGTGGCTAACAGAACTAGCAACAGATGCTAACATTGAACTGGAGGGTTTCCACGCAATACGGGCAGACCGAACACCAGACATTGGGAAAGCAAGGGGCGGAGGAGTGATAATGTATGTCAATAACTACTGGTGCCGACAGGGACATATCACGATTAAACAACAACACTGCAACAAAGACATGGAGTTAGCATGTGGCCTACCTATCTCCCGAGGGAATACTCACACGTGATCTGCATTGTTATTTATGCAAATCCGACAGCCAACTCTGGGACAGCGCGTGATGTCATCCACTCAGTAACTGGCAGGCTGCTGACAGAACACCCAGATGCTCTTCTCCTCATCTCAGGAGATTTCAACCATATTTCACTGTCCCCCATTCTACCCACGTTCACCCAGTATGTCACATGCCACACTAGAGACAATAAAACACTGGACTTATTCTATGCAAACACTAAGGAGGCGTACACCTCATCACAACTCCCCCCACTCGGGAGATCGGATCACAACTTGGTTCATCTCCTGCCGGTGTACAAACCCCTAGTACACAGACAACCTCCGGTCATGCGCACAGTGAAGTTATGGTCTGAGGAGGCAATGGACGCTCTAAAGGACTGTTTTGAAACCACTGCCTGGGAGCAGCTCTGTGATCCACATGGTGAGGACATCGATGGCCTCACTCACACCATCACGGACTACATCAGCTTCTGTGTGGACAACACCGTATCCACGAAGACCATACGGTGTTGCTCGAACAACAAACCCTAGATCAACCCTGAGATAAAAACACCTGAAAGAGAAGAAGAGGATCTTCAGGTTGGGGAACAGGGAGATGCTGAAGTCTTTACAGAGGGAGCTGAGGAGGAAGATCAGAGAAGGCAAGGACAGCTTCAGGAAGAAGATGGAGGACAAGCTGCAACAGAGCGACATCGGCGGGGTCTGGAGAAACCTCAAAACCATCTCTGGGCTCCAGAATACCTCCCTCCAGGCCACGGGGGCAGGGAGTGGGTGAACAATCTGAGCCTGTTTTTTAATAGATTTGACCAACCGCCCTCCCCCCCCCCGACTGCACAACAACCACTGCTGCCTCTAAAGACATCGAGTCCTGCTGCCCACACCCCACTCCACCAACACCCCCCCACTCCCAGCACACACCTCCCAACATGACCCTCACTAAGACCCAGGTGAGGATGGAGCTGAGGAAGATCAAGGCGAGGAAGGCCTCGGGACTGGACGGCATCAGCGCAAAGCTCCTCAAGTCCTGTGCAGACCAGCTGTGTGGGATTGTGGAGCACATCTTCAACCTGAGCCTGAAGCTGGGGAGGGTACCACAGTTGTGGAAAACATCTCGTGTGGTACCTGTACCAAAGACTTCCCACCCCAAAGACCTGAACAGCTACAGACCAGTGGCCCCGACGTCTCACATGATGAAGACCCTGGAGAGACTGCTCCTTGCTCACATCTGCCCCCTGGTGGGACCAGCGATGGATCCACTCCAGTTCGCCTACCAACATGGCATTGGGGTGGAGGATGCAGTGATCTTCCTCCTTCATCGTTCTCTGTCCCACCTGGAGAAGCCCGGGAATGCGGTGAGGATCATGTTCTTTGACTTCTCCAGTGCTTTCAACACCATCCAACCGATGATCCTGAAGGACAAGCTGCTGTGCGCAGGGGTGGACCAGCACCTGTCATCATGGATCCTGGACTACCTCACTAACCGGCTACAGTTTGTGAGAACCCGGGACTGTGTGTCCCACATGATCATCGGTAGCACGGGGGCCCCCCCAGGGAACGGTTTTGGCTCCCTTCCTGTTCACCCTTTATACTGCGGACTTCTCACACAACACAACACACTGCCATCTACAGAAGTTCTCTGACGACTCTGCGATCGTCGGCCTCATCTCCAACGGAGATGAAGCTGAGTACAGAGGACTTATCCAGGACTTTGTGGACTGGTGCCATCGGAACTGCCTCCAGATCAACGCGAGGAAAACTAAGGAGCTGGTGGTGGACTGCCGCAGGCAAGGACAACCCTTCACAGCACCAGTAAACATCCAGGGAACAGACATTGAGATGGTGACATCCTACAAGTACCTGGGTGTTCATCTGAACTAGAACTGAACTGAACTAGACTGGTCACACAATACCGATGCACTCTACAAGAAGGGACAGCGCACGCTGTTCCTACTGAGGAGACTCAGGTCTTTTGGTGTACAAGGGGCGCTGCTGAAGACATTCTACGACACGGTGGTGGCATCAGCCATCACTTTTGGAGTGGTCTGCTGGGGCAGTAGCATTACAGCAGCCGACAGGAAGAGACTGAACAAACTGATCAAGAAAGCTAGCTCTGTCCTGGGGCAACGCCTTGACCCAGTGGAGGAGATAGGAGAGAGAAGGATGGTGGCTAAACTGTCATCTCTGTTGGAGTCCGAGTCCCACCCTATGCAGGACATACTGAACGCACTGAGGAGCTCATTTAGCAGTAGACTACATCATCCTAGGTGTGCAACCGAGAGGTTTCGCAGGTCCTTCCTACCTACGGCTGTCAGACTGTATAACCTAAGCAGGGCTGCTCGCAGAGATAGCAAAAAAACGTGACGACCTAACAGTATTGAATGCAAAAGACAGAATAGACTTACACAATGGTTCCCCCAGTATACAACTAGGACAATATCAGTCGCTATGGACAGTGACAATATGTATGGGTACATATTCATACTATGTAGGATAACGAAGTAGACGGTTATGCTGTTTATTCCATCTAGCTACAATGCTCCGCACTGTGTGTATATATATTTATGTGTACATATGTATATTCGCTGCTCTTGTTTTTCTTGTCTTCTTGATTGTTGCTCTGAGTGTTGCTGTTCCTGTGCTGTTGCAATCCTGGAATTTCCCCATTGTGGGACTAATAAAGGCTTATCTTATCTTACTTGATGCCCTGGGTTCACCTGTCTAGTGGCCTTTGGATTTTGGAAGCCCTCCTGACCCACCCCGTTTCATGATCTGATGGCCTAGGAAACTGGGCAGGCCATCTGATTCACTCTTTTTTTTTTTTGGACTTATTTTGTACCCGTAGGTAGATTTGTTTTGCAGTCCGGTGACAAGCCACCAGCTGCCGGTCGCTGCGTGCGCAAGCGCCCCTTAACTCACTAACCTGCATGTTTTTGGCATGTGGGAGGAAACTGGAGAAATCCCGGAGTAAACCCACGCAAACACGGGGAGAACATGCAAACTCCACACAGATCACTGTTGGCCGGGGGCAGGGATCGAACCCACGATCTCATGATCCCCGCGATCCCCCGGCCGAGGGTAAACTGTGCTGCCGCACAGTTATCAATAAAAGAACACTTGTGTTCTTTGACATGCCATTAGAAGCAGCAGCCCAACCGGGCAGACCACGGTCCTTTGCAGGGAGACAAGCCCAGCCTGCCCAGTCAGTGGTAGATGGGAGTTCTGACTGCTGCTTTACCCGTGTGGTACCACTATACTTTGCAGGACCACGAGTCCCCAATCCCGTGCAAGTATCTAAAAATTAAAAACTTAGTAATAATATCACCATGATTGTGGAGTGGAAGGGCCAAACAGGACACAAAAATGCCCAAATACAGTGATCCCTCACTTATCGCGGTTAATGGGTTCCAGAACCGACCGCGAAAAGTGAAAAACCGCAAAGTAGCGTCACCCCTAATGACGTCATCCATAAATAATACGTACGTTCAATCTCTCACTCTCTCTCTCTCATATGATACGTGTGTGTGTGTGTACGTGTACATACATACGTAGATGTAAATAAAGTGTACATAAATATGTTTTTAGAACTCTTTTATTCTTATAACAAGATACGTAACTCAAGATGAAGATGATTTACTTCACAGGTTAATGAGAGCTTTACTGCTCCTCAGGTGACGCCTCATCGTCAGGTGCTAGAAGCGCAGGATCATCGAGGGCAGCTTCCGATAGAGCTGGAGAAGCTGCAGGAGGCGGCGTAGTGGCTCGACGGGAAGACTATTTCGCACAAAATGGCACAAGAGAACAGCAAAAAGTTCCACGCTGCGAGACTACGTAACACGAGTGATAAAGAGCCATGAATGCGGTCTTCCCTTCATGGGCGCTCGGCAGGGAGAGAAGGTGGGTGAAACGTCTCGGCCAATCAGCTTGCGGGGTGAAACGTCTCGGCCAATCAGCTTGCGAGATTTCCGAGCCGAGCCAACACGAGAACAGCGAACAGAGAGGTGGATTTTTTAAGTTGTGCGGCTCTCCGTGTTGATACCTGATGGTCTAATGTAGTCTCCCTGTCTTCTGCTAGCGCCCGCCCATTATTTCTCAATTTTGAATTTTTGATGAATATTTTTGAAAAATCCGCGATGCACTGAGGGCGCGAAAGGTGAAGCGCGAAGTAGTGAGGGATCACTGTAAATCATTTTTAGTTAAATATTTACTGACAAATGGGCAGCACTGATGCAACATTTGCTGACAGGTTCTTCTGCTGTGTATAATAATGCTGGGTGTTTTGTAGTTAATTCGACTGATTAGTTTTAAAAAACTTTTAGTTACAAAATATTGCTACAACATAAAATGATGCACTACAATGGATCTCAAATATTTGTAAACATGTCCTGTTATAGTACTGCATGAGCTTATTGATGATACACTATAAACTACACATATGAACTAAAACCATTATAATCGTGACCAAACAACTCCCATTCCCCAAACTTCAAGATCACACAAACAAGTCTGACAAACAAATAAACAGGGGTTTTAAAACAGTCGCTAATATTGCATGTCCCATTCAGTTTCAAGAATTCTGTGATTAATATTCACACAATCAAATACATTTTAGTGTTCAGTCCCTTTTCTATTTGTCAAAGTCTAACATGTGATTGCCTACATATAGCCTACCCCTCTTTGTATTCCACTTTCAAACACAGACTACATTTGGACCTGTAAAGCCTAACTGGCCTACCTGTTTTCAGACAAGAATACTTGCTTTCTACGAGCATGCACTAGTTACTTCAAGCTACTACTTAATTTCCACAGCTAAAAAAACCCCAAAATAAACATTTGAGCTCTCATAAAAACTGCAGGTAATTTGTCTATTCATTTGTCTCAATTTCAAAAATCTCCTTTGTGAAAGGAGAATGAAAAGAAGTCTTGGGGGGATGATGAAAGTGAAGATGAGGACGATGGTGAAGATGGGGGAGAAGATGAGCCGGTCCAGTGTCCGGTGGCAGGGGATCTGCAGCTCCCTCACCGAATTTGGATTCCGCTGGTGCTGCACCCTCGTCGGACCCCGATTGGGTCATGGTTGCACCCGCATCAGACCCCGACTGGGTCGGCACCGCACCAGAACCGACCTCCAACCCCGAACCCGGATCCTCTGGCACAGCGGGCAAAAGCAGCTCCTCGCCGAGCTCTCCCGAGAGAGAAAAGAGCTGGGATCAGGATCACCGGCAGCGCCAGAACCCGGCGAGACAAGCTCGGACGCAGCGGGCGGCTCGTCTCCCCAAGAGACAGGCAAAAATGCTCTAGAAGGGAAAGGAGAAAGACAATACAGAGGACTTGCCTGATCTCGGGTTCTGACGCCATCCAGGACTCCGAAGATCCGGGCTCAGACGGCAGGAGGTCCTCATCAGGCTCCCACTCAGCTACGTCGGGCTCCGCAGCTGGCATGATGGTGTCCGCAGCCTCTGGATCCTCTGGCACCGAAGCCCACGCCGACGGCCCGCACGGCGTGGTGGCAGGGGACCCTCGACCCGCTGGATTGGACTGCTCGTCCGTGGAGACCCAGGGACGCTTCCTCGTCAGCGCAGGTTCCACGCTGCAGTCCGCTCTCCTTCTCAGCCCACGACGTGGCTGCGGGACCAGAACCAGGCTCTCCAGAACCGCAGGCCCCCTCCTCATCCGGCAACGTTGGCCTGGCGTCGAGAACCGGTCAGCGGAGGGAGACACAGAGGATGCAGGATCAAAAACTAAAGCCACAGCAGGTCGTGGGAGCTCGGGGGACTGCGAACCCCGAACTCCACCCCCAGGTGTCTGACAAGGCAAATCACAATAATGAGAATATGGATGAGTTCGGACTTGCCTGTCTCCTGGAGGCTGGATGGTGCCTGCTGCGGCGGACGTTGCTCCTCCCTTTCCCTGCCGGACGATGACAGAGGGCCCCCTGGGAGGACAAGGGGGAGCCGCTGGAGATGGTTCCAGGACGGGGCATGCCAGAACAGGACTCCAGAGACACACAGCAGCCGGGATAGGTGACGAGGAGGAGGGGCGTCAGCCGAGACGAGCCGGGCACGGAGCGCTGACGGGACAGCAGGAGAAGATGGCCCAGGGGGAGAGGCTGCGGGGATTCCCCTCTGATGAGGCGCAGGAGTGGCAGCTGTGCGGGGGATTGAGCCTTTGCGACGACCCGGAACTGGATCTGGACGGGATTCACGCTGAGGAGGGTTGTGGAGGTGACGACGGTTTCTGGCAGAGGGCGAGGCGAAGGTGAGGTCCAGGAATCACCGCTCCTGCGCGGAGACAGAGGCAAGGAGGTCGGCGAACTCAGGAAAGTCACCTAGCCTGGGATTCCTCTCCACCAGTCTGACTGCCGCCGCCACATGCTTCATAATTACAGATGGATGCACAGTGGAGCGAGCAGCAGCCACTCGGTCCCAGATCTTGATTGCTGTCAGCTGCAGCTCCTCTGGGGGAATCCCTAGTGACATCGTGCCCGATGGGGAAAGACCTCTGGATGGTGTGAACTCCCGGGCCGGAATGGAGGCAGGAGCAGGATCCCGAAGCGAGGGGCGATGATTCCTCCTCTTCGGCTTCCTGCCGGGATTTCCCTCCAGCCCATGGAGTATCTCACGTTGTGCGGCGATGTCATATCTCCTCGCGCTTACCTCAGGGTGGTTGGCGAAGCAGGGGAGAGATGATTGAGAATATCCTCAGCTTGGTCCAGGTACCGGTGCACGTCGCTACTGAAGTCGAGGATGGAGGCGGTGATGAGAATCTCATCGACGCACTCGAGGGCGTCTACGAGAACGTCGCTCTGACTCTGAGTGCGGGTCTTCCGCGACGGCATGCTTCCAGCACGGTACCCAGACAGGTAGGAACAACAGTCCAATTTCTGCAACACTCACGGTGGCCGGCAACTCACTGGCTGCAACCTACTGTTACGAATGGCTCTTGCGAGCCATTAATAAGAGCCAAGGGCCAACCGGTGAGTTTGCGTAGTTTATTAATAATAAGGGAAAAGGAACACAACAAAGGAAAAGAGCCTCGTGGGGCAAAACACAAATAATATAAGAGGTACACTAACGAATAATGATGAGGGAAGAGAGGAGGGCTGGAGCCGGACGTAGGGACTCCAGCCTAATCCACACCGAGAGATGAGCGTGGATAATGTGAGGTCGCAGTCCTGAGCAATCAGGACCGCTCCCTTTTATAGTGGTTGACAGCGCCTCAGCTGATGAGAGGTAATTGGCCTCCAGCAGTCCCGTGGAGCTTGACAGCCAGAAGCCCGCTGAGACGCTGTCATAACAAAAGCCGGGCTGAGGAGGAGTATGGCCTGAGCGCGGATGATATCAGCGCACAGACCATGACAGGTATCAGCCAATCATCAGGCCGCCTTTGTTGGGCAATGGTTCTCTCATTTTTATTGGTCGGTTACAGACAAAGGACTGTCTTCTTATTGGCCCAGTGTTCATTCAACCTGCCCACGATGGAAGACTATTGGTTCCCATTGCTGTCAGTCAAAGCTTCCCCGCAAAAACCTATTCAGTTTTAAGCAGGGGAAACGCCCTAGTTCAGTATAACATGGTTGCCGTTGTCTTGTGAAAGTCTGTGTTGATTCTGTTTTGACATCTTTTCTTTAAACGTCTGAGAATTAATTTTCCTTCTTTTGAGTTCAACTTCTCTTATACAGAGTCAAACTTCGTGCCCAGACGTTTCCTATTTTTATCCTTTTAAACTTTTTCTAATCCCACCGTGCGTGTGTTTTCAAGGGACTGACTGATCGTTCATTGTTTTTCATTTGAAGCTGCCTCGCAAACCCCACGACATCTGAAGGACTCAGATTTCGTGGCTTGAGTTTTTATTGAACCCCCTCTCTCTAATTCTGTGATCCGGGTCAGATTTTGAACTATTCCCAATTTATCTGGACCCTGGAGGGAAGCTGCTGAATCATGAAAGCCCTCTCGTGTTGTACCATCTGGCATACGGCGTATGCAGCCAACGGAGAGGAGGAAGCTACTAGCCACCACGGCTGCCCTGAAAGAGCTCCAACGCTGGCGGAGTGAAGACGCCTCATTATCGCAGTCAAAATCTCAGCTTGTGACTACTGGACTTTGAAAGCTGCTGGACTGTGGAGGGATATCTGAGGCCAGATATCCTCCGATACAATCTTCAAATAAAGCTTCAGCTAAGAATTCAGCTGAAGAAACTTCAACGCAAGGAGAGTCATGTGAGCCATATTCCCTTGTTCATTTGCTGCCTAATGCGATGTGCATTTGCCTTAAAACGTATGCCATGATTTGTCTCAGGTTTGGAAATAACTCAGATCTGATCACAGATATGGAATTAGAGAGAATTAATATTCCATCCATCCATCCATCCATCGTCTACCGCTTTTCCGGAGGTCCGGGTCGCGGAGGCAGCAGTTCAAGCAGAGAAGCCCAGACTTCCCTCTCCCCAGCCACCTGCTCCAGCTCTTCAGAGGGGATACCAAGGCGTTCCCAGACTAGCTGGGAGACATAGTCTCTCCACCGAGTCCTGGGTCTGCCCCGGGGTCTCCTCCCAGTGGGACGTGCCTGAAACACCTCAAGTGGGAGGCGTCCAGGAGGCATCCTAATCAGATGCCCATACCACCTCAACTGACTCCTTTCAATGTGGAGGAGCAGCGGTTCTACTCTGAGCCTCTCCCGGATGACTGAGCTCCTCACCCTATCTCTGAGGGTGAGTCCAGCAATCCTACGGAGAAAGCTCATTTCAGCCGCTTGTATCCGCGATCTCGTTCTTTCGGTCATTACCCAAAGCTCGTGACCATAGGTGAGAGTAGGAACGTAGATTGACTGGTAAATCGACAGCTTTGCCTTAGAACTAAGCTCCCTCTTCACCACAACAGACCGGTACAACGTCCGCATCACTGCAGATGCTGCTCCAATCCGTCTGTCGATCTCTCGCTCCATTTTCCCCTCACTCGTGAACAAGACCCCAAGATACTTAAACTCCTCCACTTGGGGCAGGAGCCTGTCCCCAACCCGGAGAGGACAATCCACCTTTTTCCGGCTGAGGACCATGGACTCGGACTTGGAGGTGCTGATTCCTTTTCATTAAATTCCATTTTATTTTGAGAGTAATTCAGAATTTAACTTTCACATAATTAGATATAATTTTCTTCATAAATTGGCGTCCAATTTTCTTCATATTTTGCTACAGGTATTTCACAGTCTTAAATTTTCATCACAGTTACAAATTCCTATTAAAGTTACCTTAGTACCAAAAGCCAGTTTAGAAAGCTTGGGATCAGTCCGCCAAGGTCTCCGCCTTTGACCGCCACCTAATCCACATAGCACCGGACCCCCATGATCCCTCCTGCAGGTGGTGAACCCACTGGAGGGCGGACCCATGTAACTCCTTCGGGCTGAGCCCGGTCGGGTCCCATGGGTGGAAACCCGGCCACCAGACGCTAGCCTTCGAGCCCCTCCCCCAGGCCTGGCTCCAGGGTGGGGCCCCGGTAACCCCATACCGGGCGGGGTACACTGAATCCTTGATATACAATTTATCATGAGAGTCTGTTGGATCGTTCTTAGTCTGGCCCTTCACCCAGGACCAGTCCGTCTTGGGAGACCCCATCAGAGGCAAATTGCCCCGGACAACATAGCTCCTGGGATCACTGGGGCACTCAAACCCCCCCACCACGATAAGGTGATGATCCATGAGGGGGGTCATGGCCTGTCCCCAACCTGGAGGGTTGGGGACAGGCCATGACCCCCTTAAACTCCTGCCCCAGGTGGAGGAGTTTAAGTATCTTGGGGTCTTGTTCACGAGTGAGGGGAAAATGGAGCGAGAGATCGACAGACGGATTGGAGCAGCATCTGCAGTGATGCGGACGTTGTACCGGTCTGTTGTGGTGAAGAGGGAGCTTAGTTCTAAGGCAAAGCTGTCGATTTACCAGTCAATCTACGTTCCTACTCTCACCTATGGTCACGAGCTTTGGGTAATGACCGAAAGAACGAGATTGCGGATACAAGCGGCTGAAATGAGCTTTCTCCGTAGGATTGCTGGACTCACCCTGAGAGATAGGGTGAGGAGCTCAGTCATCCGGGAGAGGCTCAGAGTAGAACCGCTGCTCCTCCACATTGAAAGGAGTCAGTTGAGGTGGTATGGGCATCTGATTAGGATGCCTCCTGGACGCCTCCCACTTGAGGTGTTTCAGGTACGTCCCACTGGGAGGAGACCCCGGGGCAGACCCAGGACTCGGTGGAGAGACTATGTCTCCCAGCTGGTCTGGGAACGCCTTGGTATCCCCTCTGAAGAGCTGGAGCAGGTGGCTGGGGAGAGGGAAGTCTGGGCTTCTCTGCTTGAACTGCTGCCTCCGCGACCCGGACCTCCGGAAAAGCGGTAGAAGATGGATGGATGGATGGAAGTTACCTTAGTTCCAAAATTGTGATTACACTATTGTTCAATAATCAGTTAAAATGAAGGTGTGGCTTAATACTTGTTCAGTTCACATTGCTTACAAATCATTTGAATGTAATGTCATTTAGTCAGAGTGTTGTTAATAAAACTTGTTAATGTTATAGAGAAGTTTCAGCGATTTTTTTTTTTTTACTGTTTCTCACTAACCGGCCACAGTTTGTGAGAGCCCACGATTGTGTGTCCGACATGATCATCGGTAGCACGGGGGCCCCCCAGGGAATGGTTTTGGTTTTGGCTCCCTTCCTGTTCCCTTCCCTTACTGCGGACTTCTCACACAACACAACACACTGCCATCTACAGAAGTTCTCTGATGACTCTGTGATCGTCGGCCTCATCTCCAACGGAGATGAAGCTGTGTACAGAGGACTTATCCAGGACTTTGTGGACTGATGCCATCGGAACTGTCTCCAGATCAACGCGAGGATAACTAAGGGCTGATGGTGGACTGCCGCAGGCAAGGACAACCCCTCACAGCACCAGTAAACATCCAGGGAACAGACATTGAGATGGTGACATCCTACAAGTACCTGGGTGTTCATCTGAACAATAAACTAGACTGGTCACAATACCGACGCACTCTACAAGAAGGGACAGCGCAGGCTGTTCCTACTGAGGAGGCTCAGGTCTTTTGGTGTACAAGGGGTGCTCTTGAAGACATTCTATGACACGGTGGTGGCATCAGCCATCACTTTTGGAGTGGTCTGCTGGGGTAACGGCATTACAACAGCCGATAGGAACAAATTAATCAAGAAAGCTAGCTCTGTCCTGGGGCAACACCTTGACCCAGTGGAGGAGATAGGAGAGAGAAGGATGGTGGCTAAACTGTCATCTCTGCTGGAGTCCGAGTCCCACCCTATGCAGGACATACTGAACGCACTGAGGAGCTCATTTAGCAGTAGACTACATCATCCTAGGTGCGCAACCGAGAGGTTTTGCAGGTCCTTCCTACCTACGGCTGTCAGACTGTATAACCTAAGCAGGGCTGCTCGCAGAGAGAGCAAAAAAACGTGACGACCTAATAGTATTGAATGCAAAAGACGCAACAGACTTACACAAATGGTCCCCTCCAGTATACAACTAGGACAATATCAGTTGCTACGGAGGGTGACAATATGTATGGGTACATATTCATACCATGTAGGGTAACTAAATAGATGGTTATGCTGTTTATTGCATCTAGCTACAATGCTCCGCACTGTGTACAGTATATATATTTATATATTTATGTGTACATATTCACTGCTCTTATTTTCTTGTCTTCTAAATTATTGCTCAGAGTGTTGCTATCCCTGTGCTGTTGCAATCCTGGAATTTCCTCATTGTGGGACTAATAAAGGCTTATCTTATCTTAGCTTAAAGTCACCCAGTAGAATTCATGAACATTTTGAGACTGACTGACTGACGGTATAAAGATTAATTATTAATAAATTGTCCAGATCGGACTAGTGCCCTGTTACGAGTGTCATCTATTGTTTAATATTGTGTGCGTGGACTCGGAAGCAAACCTCTGTCCCCCACACACACACACACACCTCTAATTATAAATTAAATAATCTTTGTACCTTATAATTAAATTTATAATTAAATATCACTACACCAGTTAAATGACAATGATATATAGTAAGCAAAATATACATTGGTACTCCAGAAGCGTTATCTTTGCCATGGGTTTACTAAGGTAGGGACCCAGTAGCAAATGCAAACACATGCAGACCAGGATTTAGGCAAGTGAATGTATTTACCGAACTATTTACAAGTGTTAATGGTGGGCTCGTAGAACGGGAGGTATGACTCCTGTAGGAAGGAGAAAAGGAGAGGCATGAGTAGCAGGTATGATGACGGAGTGTCCCCACTGTTATGATTTATTTTATGTGTGATTATGTTATATTTGTAATATTGTAAATATTATTATGATTGTTTGTTAAAAGTACACACATTATTTCTAGGATCTGTCTTTGTCTAATTGCAATGCCTTTGTGAGATAAGTGTTATGATTAATTAGTTGGGTAAACAATTGGTAATTATTTAATCCACATACCTTTGCCAACATGCTTCCTGAGGGTGTCCGGGCAAAAGACTCTGTTAGGGGTTGAATGCCTTTTAAAGGACACCAGCAGGAAGGAAGCATGTTATGGTGAGTTAGAGGGGTGATTTAAATTTGTAAATAGGGGTTAAATTATTTATTGAATTATTTATGGTGTTATTTATTGTGTGTTAGTTATATTTATTCTGTATTTAGATGGGGAATTATTTATGGTCTTTTAGATGTTAGTGGAAAATGGAAAAATGTTATTGTTTTACCTGGGACATATGGTATGTTCTAATTGATGTTAATTATCTCTAATAGTATATAACAGCTGTTTTTGGTTAGTAGTTTGTTGTTGAGAGGATCAATGATGATGATGATGATTGATGGACAAATTCAAGTCGTGGTAAATCGTGTCGGATGTTTTGGAGTTATTACCTGTAAGTTTTGGAATAAAAATGGAAAACTGTTGATTGCAAGTCGCCTCCATTGATGATTGACAATAGCCTCGCTCGCTGTAACGTTACAGCAGGGATTAAACAGGGGTAAGCATATTTTCAGTATTAGTTATTATTATTATTATTATTGTAGAGTGGAGGTTTCTTTCAGGTGAGTGTGTTACACGGGTAGTGTGCCGGCCATAGATGGTCTGAGGTAAGAGTTTGTTATGGTTATGAATGGGTGAATAAAAGTCCTTACTTGGGCTGTTCCAGAGGGCTTGGATCCGAGAGAGGGTTTCCAACCAGTGTGGCGTGGAGCTGGAGCTGAGGTAAGGGGTTGTTAGAATGATGATAATGATGAGTGTGGTTCCTTAGGTTTTTCAGAGGGGAGTGAGTCCAGGTGAGGTTATCCAGAGGAGAGGTGCGATAACCAGGAATAGGCAGTTTGCTGGGTGAGCGCGCAGGAGCCAAGGAAGATAGAGCAGCAGGCAGGCAGGTAGGTAGGGTTTGACCAAGGTGACGATGCCATCTCACTTCTGCTCCAGAGTGAAGGTTATCTAGTCATGTAAAGTCATTAGTAACTGGTGAGGGTGTTCACCTGGCTGCTGCCGATTAAGATCCTGAGTAGAGATGTTATGCAATCACAACAAAGCGCACATCAAGGAAAGATAGTGCTGCACTCACCCAGATCCACAACAATCTTCCATCCATCTTGTACCGCTTATCTGGGGGTCTCAGTATCTGCTGCTGGCTAATATATATTTTAACTGTTGACCAGTATCACTTAATCTTATCCTACACTTTATTACATGTATAGTTTATTTCTCTTATCTTATCATGTTTAATGTTGCAGCATTGTACCGAGACAAATTCCTAGTTTGTGTACTACATGAACAATGGCAATAAACCTGATTCTGATTCTGATTCTGATTCTCAGTTGGTGGGGTAGCAGTCCAAACAGAGAAGCCCAGACTGCTGCCCTGTTCACACAGCACCATGATCCCCATGATCCCTCCTATAGCCAATGAGCAACTGTAATGTGGACCTATGTGACTCATTGTGTATACTGAGCACTTGCTGTAACTTAAAAAAAAAAAAAAGATTGTTTTCCACAATAATCTTTTTTCCCCAAGACATCTTTACCATTTGGCTAAACTTTCAAGGGAATATCACAATGTTAGATGCATAGTTTCACAGCCTTATAAAATACATTCTGAATTGTAAAAATACAAGGGGGGATTGAAAAGTTCATAGTGGTCAAATTTGGCTAAATGTGGATTATTTTTCAACAGCAAGGACCCAAGTGCTGCAACAGCAATGGAAGAAGTATGTGGACCAAAGGGGAGTGACTATGTTGAAAAATAAACCACATTTGGTCAAATTTGACCACTATGAACTTTTCAGCCCCCCTCATATGATCACAACTGATTATTACTGTAACACATAAGCAATCAGGACTAGGAGTTTTGACCAGCCATAAACCTTGAAATTTTGCCAAAAGCAAACTTCTTCCAAAGTCTTGATTAATTTTTCATGGAAGGACCCAAATTATAATATCCAACAATGTTGCATGGTCAGATCCATAATTTCACTTTTCACACTACTGCCACTTTAAAAACAGAGCGTGGAAAGAAAAGACTGACGTCAACTGTTTACATGGAGCGAGACAGACAGCTGAAGCATTTCAAGTACACTGGAGCCAGATCCTACAGGTCTACATACAACGTAGTGGAAAGAAAAGCTGTAATAATAACAAAGGAAGGGGAGATTGTTTTGAAGTAGCTGAGAATGAGGTTAATTTTGGTTGTTCATTCTTTATGGTTATCAGTATCTCTGTTAATAAATAACAGAGATACTGTCTCTGTTATTTATTATAAAATCACAATGCCAATACTGAGGATACAGATGTCAGAGTTAACAAATCAACAGGGAATGTTTGGCTTTTATTTAAAGTTTGTGATATGTATGCAAGTTCTGAATGTCCATTCAAACAAGACATAATGCCATGGTAAAAAGTTAAAACTCACAAGTGCTACAGAAAGACATTCTCAACAATTTTTTAGAGCCCAACCGATAAAGGATTTTTAAAGTGCCCCTATTATGCTTTATGGGAAAGCCACATGGCAAAAAGGTGGGTGCCAAGTGTGATGCAGTTAGTGTTTGTGTGACAGGCAGAAAAGGCTGCCAGGTAGCTCTAAATTGTGGAAAAGGAGAGGCCTTTATCCAGTCACCCCTGCAGGAATATGAGAACACGGAGTTTGCATGTTCTCCCCGTGTCTGCGTGGGTTTACTCCGGGATTTCTCCGGTTTCCTCCCACATGCCAAAAGCATGCACGTTAAGTTAATTGGCATCAAACTGGGGATTCTAAATTGTCCTTAGGTATGACTGTGAGAGTGAATGGTTGTCTGTCTCTCTGTGTTGGCCCTGTGATGGACTGGCGAGCTGTCCAGAGTGTACCCTGCCTCTCGCCCAAAGATGCTGGGATAGGCTCCAGCCCCCCCGCGACCCGAAAAGGATTAAGCGGAAGAAGATGGATGGATGGATGATGGGGCTCTGAGTGGGAAGATGCCTTTGGCTGAACTGTCACCTCCACGCTATGGGGCAGACCAGTTACTATTAAGTTGGACCTCTCAGCAGGAAGGTGTGGAATGCCACAAATCCAGGCGAGGGTGGCGAATCTCTCCATGCACCCGAGAGAGGAGGTCTCTTCAAATGAAAAGTTGCCAAGGTGAAGCAGCAGACAAGCTGACTATCTCAGCATATTGGGGCTTCACAGGTGGCCCTAGAGGCCACCAGAGTCATGTCCACAGGGGGGGATGCATACCAGATGGAATCAGGCCTGTTAGCTAGCCTGTCTGTTCACCTTCAGAAGGTGGACAGAAAGGCTAAGCCCCACCACACCATCACATCACCTCAGCCTAAAAGTCATGATTAGTACGGGTAGAAATCACCAGAGGCCGCAGGATACAATATAACAATATTTGGGCAGAGATGCAATATTATCATGGTCATGGAACATGCTGAGTATTGCGATATCATGTATTGCAATTGACCATCTCGATCTTTGACTTCTCCAACTCCCAGCTAGAGCTCAGGAGTCACTCCTTGGTTGTGCTGACCCAACCAGACAGTGAGTATTTAGCCCCATCTAGTGGACTGAAAAGTCAACTGGTTTTATTACTCTGGTACCTAGATACAGTTGAAACCAGAAATTTACATACACTGTATAAAAAGACACATAACCTTTTTTTTCCTCACTGTCTGGCATTAAGTAAAGAGAGGTGCAGAGCTGTCAACTGATCACCACCTGGTGGTGAGTTGGATCCGATGGCAGGGGAGGAAGCCATTCAGACCTGGTAGACCCAAACGTATAGTGAGGGTGTGCTGGGAGCGTCTGGCTGAGGCCCCTGTCCGGGAGGTCTTCAACTCCCACCTCCGGAAGAACTTCAACCACATTCCGAGGGAGTCTGGAGACATGGAGTCTGAATGGGCCATGTTCTCCACCTCTGTTGTTGAAGCGGCAGCCCAGAGCTGCGGCCGCAAGGTGGTCGGTGCATCTCGTGGTGGCAACCCCCGAACCAAGTGGTGGACACCAGTGGTGAGGGGGGCCATTAAGCTGAAGAAGGAGTCCTATCAAGCTTGGTTGGCTTGTGGGACTCCCGAAGCAGCTGAGGTGTACCGGCAGGCCAAGCGGAGTGCAGCTCGGGTGGTTGCTGAAGCAAAAACCCGGGTATGGGAGGAGTTCGGTGAGGCCATGGAACAAGACTTTCGGTCGGCTTCAAAGAGATTCTGGCAAACTGTTCGGCGGCTCAGGAGGGGAAAGCAGCTCCCCGTCCACACTGTGTATGGTGCGGATGGGACACTGTTGACTTCAACTGGGGATATCGTCGGGCGGTGGAAGGAATACTTCGAGGATCTCCTCAATCCCACTGATACGCCTTCCACAGAGGAAGCAGGGTTTGGGGACGAGGGGGATGACTCGCCTATCACAGGGGCTGAGGTCACCAAGGTGGTTAAAAATCTCCTTGGTGGCCGGGCCCCGGGGGTGGACGAGATTCGCCCCGAGTACCTCAAGGCCCTGGATGTTGTTGGGTTGTCATGGTTGACACGCCTCTGCAACATTGCGTGGAGGTCGGGGGCAGTGCCTTTGGCATGGCAAACCGGGGTGGTGGTTCCTCTCTTCAAAAAAGGGGACCGGAGGGTGTGCTCCAACTTTAGAGGGATCACACTCCTCAGCCTCCCTGGGAAGGTCTATGCCAAGGTACTGGAGAGGAGAGTCCGGCCGTTGGTCGAACCTCGGATTCAGGAGGAGCAATGTGGTTTTCGTCCTGGCCGTGGCACATCGGACCAGCTCTTTACCCTCTCGAGAATTCTTGAGGGTTCGTGGGAGTTTGCCCAACCAGTTTACATGTGTTTTGTGGACTTGGAGAAGGCATTTGACCGCGTCCCTCGTGGATTTTTGTGGGGGGTGCTTCGGGAGTATGGGGTATCGGGCTTGTTGTTACGAGCTATTCGGTCTCTGTACGACCGTTGTGAGAGTTTAGTTCGCATTGCCAACACTCGGTCGGAGTCATTCCCAGTGAGAGTTGGACTCCGCCAGGGCTGCCCTTTGTCACCGGTCCTGTTCATAATTTTTATGGACAGGATTTCTAGGCGCAGCCAGGGAATGGAGGGTGTCATGCTTGGTGACCACAGGATCTCATCTCTGTTGTTTGCAGATGATGTTGTCCTGTTGGCTTCATCCAGCAATGACCTACAGCTCTTGCTGGGACGGTTTGCCGCTGAGTGTGAAGCGGCTGGGATGAGAATCAGCACCTCCAAGTCCGAGTCCATGGTCCTCAGCCGGAAAAAGGTGGATTGTCCTCTCCGGGTTGGGGACAGACTCCTGCCCCAAGTGGAGGAGTTTAAGTATCTTGGGGTCTTGTTCACGAGTGAGGGGAAAATGGAGCGAGAGATCGACAGACGGATTGGAGCAGCATCTGCAGTGATGCGGACGTTGTACCGGTCTGTTGTGGTGAAGAGGGAGCTTAGTTCTAAGGCAAAGCTGTCGATTTACCAGTCAATCTACGTTCCTACTCTCACCTATGGTCACGAGCTTTGGGTAATGACCGAAAGAACGAGATCGCGGATACAAGCGGCTGAAATGAGCTTTCTCCGTAGGATTGCTGGACTCACCCTCAGAGATAGGGTGAGGAGCTCAGTCATCCGGGAGAGGCTCAGAGTAGAACCGCTGCTCCTCCACATTGAAAGGAGTCAGTTGAGGTGGTATGGGCATCTGATTAGGATGCCTCCTGGACGCCTCCCACTTGAGGTGTTTCAGGCACGTCCCACTGGGAGGAGACCCCGGGGCAGACCCAGGACTCGGTGGAGAGACTATGTCTCCCAGCTAGTCTGGGAACGCCTTGGTATCCCCTCTGAAGAGCTGGAGCAGGTGGCTGGGGAGAGGGAAGCCTGGGCTTCTCTGCTTGAACTGCTGCCTCCGCGACCCGGACCTCCGGAAAAGCGGTAGAAGATGGATGGATGGATGGATGTCTGGCATTAAGTCAGACTAAACTTTTCCTGTTTTAGGTCAGTTAGGATTACCAAAATTATCTCTATTTGCTAAATATTGTAACGCTGGGGCTGTGTTAAGGGGGCGGGGATTTTCCCGGCATGCTTTTCTCCCAGCAGGAGTTGTCTTCATATGCCCTCATAGAACAAGTTATTTATTAACAGACATACTGACAACCATAAAGAATGAACAACCAAAATTACCCTCATTCTCAGCTACTTCAAAACAATCAATCTCCCCTTCCTTTGTTATTATTACAGCTTTTCTTTCCACTACATTGTATGTAGACCTGTAGGATCTGGCTCCAGTGTACTTAAAATGCTTCGGCTGTCTGTTTGAACTGTCTGTCTGCATTATAATGACACAGCAGTGTCATAAGTAGAATCAGAACAAGACTGATCATGTGTTTGCGCAACCCTTAGTGAAACGGAGGTCTGTGGGAATGACCTCCCCTCCTGTCTGTGTTGAAGGGTGTGTTTTCAATAAAGCCTGTTTCGTCACAGCCATCTTCTCCTTTCTTTTGTGAACCCCTAATATGTCACAATATTTTTTTTTATTACTTTCTTCAAAATCAGAATTTACATACACATTTTGGAGACGTGCCCTGTGGTCTGATGAAACTAAAATTGAACTGTTTTGCCATAATGACCATTGTTACATTTGGAGGAAAAAGATGGAAGCTTGCAAGCCTGAGAACACTATCCCAACTGAAGTACGGGGGTGGTAGTATCATGTTGTGGGGGGTGGTTTGCTGCAGGAGTTGGACTGGTGCACTTCACAAAATAGATGGCATCATGATGAAAGAACATCATGAGGAAAAATACTGAAGCAACATCTCCAGACATCAGCTAAGAAGTTAAACCTTGAGTGTAAATGGGTCTTCCAAATGGACAATGACTCAGCATACAGCCAAATTAGTTACAAAATGGCTTAAGGACAATAAAAGTCAGTACTTTGGAGTGTCCATCACAAAGGCCTGATCTCAATCCCGTTGAAAATGTGTGGCCAGAGCTGAAAAGACATGTGTGAGCAAGGCAACCTACATACTGTGGGACACCACATATGCACATATGTATATCATTTCATGCTTCATATGTATACCACTGTAGGCTTCACATCTTAGATTGAACAAAGGACTGGGTCTCTTTGGAGATAACAGGAGGATGTGAAAGTTTAGTCTTTGGTATGCAAAGAGACGGCCTGGGGGGATTTTCCTGGCTGCCAGAGGCTGGGGGTGGAGGTGTTAGGATCTGAAAGCAGATGCATTGTTGCTGGGGATTAAATACAATGTGACTGTGTGCTTTGAAGTTCCTGAGGTATTTAAAGGACGAATGTCTGGGTTTCTTCCTCTTTCTGTGTTTGCTGATGTTGGAAGTTGTGAATAAACCTGACTCGTGATGAACTCTGCCTCGTCATTTTCGCATTTCCACACTGGTGACCCTGAGACGTATCATGAGTGGAAAAAAATTCCCCCAAGCCAGCCGGGTCAGGAGCTCCCAGCCAAGCATATGCCGCTACCGGACTTTTGGCGAGACAACCTGCGCTCCTGGTTCCACTTGGTCGAAGCACAGTTCACCCTCCGGGGGATAACGGTAGATGACACGAAGTTCTACCATGTGATTGCCAAGCTCGACAACTGCACGGCTCGGCATGTGCAGAGCCCTGTGGAGCAGCCACCGGCCGACGACAAATACGGCGGGATGAAGGCTGCGCTCATCCAGCGCTTCACTCTCTCAGTCCAGGAGAGAGCGGAGAGGCTCCTGGCTCTGAACGACTTGGGAGATGGCACGCCCGTTGACCTGATGGAGAACATGCTGAGCTTGAGGGGCTCAGACGGCGATGACTTCATCTTCACCCACATTTTCCTGAGAACCCTACCGTCGGCCACGAGAGCGACCCTGGCCAGTTCGCTGTTGTTGGCCCAGCGGGCCTTCTGCGCGCTGGCCCAGGAGGCGCACCGGATTCTCAACGCCAGCAAAACAGCGCGCGGCGGCAGCAACGGAGGTCGGCGCGACGGCCGGAGATGGCGAGGGGCCAGAGACGGCGGTAGCAGACCCACCGACGACAGCGGCGGCGGGGACCAAGGATCGCGGAGGAGACACCCTCTGTTTCTACCATCGCCGCTTTGCAGAGAAGGCACGCAAATGTATACCACCGTGCCAGTTCAAGCGCTCGGGAAACGCCAAGACCGGGGGTCGGTAGCAGCTGCGGCCCTCGGTGAAGAGAACAAGCTACTCTACTTGACTGATGCGCGTTCGGGGAGGCAATTCCTAGTGGACACGGGCTCCCAAGTGAGTTTCATCACGCCTACCTCCGCTGACCGGCTGGCGGGTCCCGGAGGTCACGGGGTGTCAGCAGCGAATGGCTCGGAGATTACGACCTTTGGTGAGAGGAACCTGCTTCTGTCCCTACACGGCCGTACATTTGAGTGGACTTTTGTCATAGCTGCAGTGAGTTTCAATATGTTGGGGGCTGATTTTCTGTGCTCACATGGTTTGTTGGTTGATCTTGCTAACAGGCGCCTGGTTAATGCACTTTCCTTTTATTCTATTCCCTGTGCAGCCTGAGTGACCCCGCCCACAGCACAAGCCAACGTCGCAACGGCAAGCGGTAAGTTCCACACACTGCTCACTCAGTTCCCAGCACTCACGGTTCCCACATTTTCAGCAGCCGTCGCTAAACACGGAGTGGAACATTTTATTACTACCACCGGACCGCCCGTTTTTGCAAAAGCTCGGCGCTTGGATTCAGCTAAACTGACCATAGCGCACGAGGAGTTTGCCAACCTGGAAAAGTTGGGCATCATCAGGCGTTCGAACAGCCCATGGGCTTCCCCGCTTCACATGGTCCCGAAGGCTGATGGCTCGTGGCGACCTTGCGGAGATTTCCGCAGGTTGAACAACACCACAGCGCACGACCGCTACCCAATCCCGCATATCCAAGATTTTTCCGTTCATTTGGCGGGGGCGCGTGTTTTTTCTAAGATAGACTTGGTCCGCGGTTACCATCAAGTCCCAGTGCACGTGGAGAACATACCCAAAACAGCGGTAATAACTCCGTTTGGCCTATTCGAGTTTTTGCGCATGCCGTTTGGGCTTAAGGGCGCTGCGCAGACATTCCAACGCATGATGGACGCGGTGTTGCGCGATCTCCCCTTCGTATTCATCTACCTGGACGACATCTTAGTAGCCACCGCGTCCGAAGACGAACACGAAAACCACCTCACGGCAGTTTTCCGGAGGTTGGGAGAGCACGGGTTAATAATCAACCCAGCGAAGTGTCAGTTCGGGGTGATGCAGATTGATTTTTTTGGGGGGGGGGCATCACGTCTCCCCAGAAGGAGCGGTTCCGCTGCCTGACAAAGTGCGCGCGGTAACAAATTTTCCCCAGCCACAAACAGTCAAGGCGTTACAGGAGTTTTTGGGAATGGTGAATTTTTATAACCGTTTCCTCCCCCGCACAGCGCAGCTCATGCGACCATTGTATGCCGCACTAAAAAAACAAAAACCCACAAATAAGATCGAATGGTCTCCGGAGCGAGAGCGAGTATTCTCCGAGGTCAAAACAGCCCTGGCAAACACTGTGTGGTTAGCACATCCAGACCCAACGGCCCGCATAGCGCTCACTACGGACGCGTCAAATGTGGCCATAGGGGTGGTCGTGGAGCAGCATGTAGCCGGGGCTTGGCAGCCACTCGCCTTTTTCAGCAGGACTTTGCGCGATAGCGAACGAAAATACAGCGCATTCGACAGGGAGTTATTAGGTCTCCACTTGGCCATTTGCCACTTCCAGTTCTGGCTGGAGGGACGCCATTTCACTGCGTTCGTTGACCACAAGCCGCTGACATTCGCGATGGCCAAGGTTTCAGAACCGTGGTCAGGCCGGCAGCAGAGGCAGCTGGCCGCAATCTCAGAGTTTACTACCGATATTCAGCATGTGGCGGGTAAACTGAATGTAGTGGCAGACTGTCTCTCACGCGCCGTGGCGGCCCCAGTCCGTGTAGGGATAGATTATGCAGCCATGGCCGCGGATCAGGGTAGCGACGCGGATGTGCGCGCCCTCCAGTCTGGACCAACAGGGCTAAGGCTGGAGAACAGGGTGCTGCAAGACGGTATGCCCCCCCTAATCTGTGATGTCTCCACCGGGCGACCGCGTCCTGTGGTACCGGCCGCATGGCGCCGCCGCGTTTTTGACTCGATTCATTCTCTGGCGCACCCGGGAGTGCGCGCGTCGGTCAAAATGGTGGGAGAGAAATTTGTTTGGCCGAGCCTGCGCAAACAAGTTAGAGAGTGGGCAGCAGCCTGCATAGCTTGTCAACGAGCCAAGGTACACAGACACACGAGAGCCCCCTTGGAGCTGTTCCACATCCCGGCTAAGAGGTTCGATCATGTTCACGTGGACCTCGTAGGCCCCCTCCCACCGTCACAGGGGTGCACACACCTTCTGACAATGGTAGACCGCACCACGCGCTGGCCGGAAGGGGTCCCACTGTTGTCAACCACAGCCGAGGAGGTGGCGCGCGCGTTTTTAACAGCATGGGTAGCGCGCTTTGGAGTCCCGTCAGACATTACGTCCAATAGAGGTCCTCAATTTGTTTCCGAACTTTGGTCAGCAATGGCCCGCAGCCTGGGGGTAACGATCCACCGCACAACCGCGTACAATCCGCAGGCTAATGGGTTATGCAAAAGTTTTCATAGGTCATTGAAAGCGGCTCTCAGAGCGTCGCTTACGGATGCAAATTGGATAGACAGGCTACCGTGGGTTTTATTGGGGTTGCGTTCTGCACCTTAAGAGGATTTAGAAGCCTCCCCGGCTGAGCTAGTTTTTGCACAGCCACTTCGGCTGCCCGGGGAATTTCTCCCAGATAATCCTGCACCAGAATGCTCCCCGGCTCAGCGGTTGCAGAGTGGCACGGAATCGGGCATGCTGCCTAGCCCCGTTCACCACAGTTTTCTGCGCGTTTTTGTGCCTAAGGCCTTAAACAACGCGGAGTTTGTTTTTGTCAGACACGATGCCCACCACCCACCGTTGCGACCACCTTATGATGGACCATTTAGAGTGCTGGAAACAGGGGATAAGCATTTTTTGCTAGATTTGGGGGGCAGGAAAGAAAAGATTGGCATAAACAGGCTCAAACCCGCCTTTGTGGTGGTGGACGAGGATGTGCTGTTGGCCAGGGCTCCTCGGCGCGGCAGACCCCCTAGGGGACATTCCCCAGAACACCCACAGGGATTGACTAACAGTTCTCACCCTCAGACAGCAGCTCTACAGCAGGATGGCGCCGCGGAAGTGGTAAAGCCCGCTTACAGCAGATACGGGAGGAGACTGAGGCCCAAGCAGCACGTGGACTGATGTGTAATGGTTTATCATGACATGCAGACTGTTATCCCGTTGTTCCATCTTAGACGTTTGGGGGGGGGGGGCATGTGGGACACCACATATGCACATATGTAGATCATTTCATGCTTCATATGTATACCTCTGTAGGCTTCACATCTTAGATTGAACAAAGGACTGGGTCTCTTTGGAGATAACAGGAGGATGTGAAAGTTTAGTCTTTGGTATGCAAAGAGACGGCCTGGGGGGATTTTTCTGGCCGCCAGAGGCTGGGGGTGGAGGTGTTAGGATCTGAAAGCAGATGCATTGTTGCTGGGGATTAAATACAATGTGACTGTGTGCTTTGAAGTTCCTGAGGTATTTAAAGGACGAATGTCTGGGTTTCTTCCTCTTTCTGTGTTTGCTGATGTTGGAAGTTGTGAATAAACCTGACTCGTGAGATGAACTCTGCCTCGTCATTTTCACATTTCCACAATACTACCTGACTCAGTTCCACCAGTTCTTTTAGGAGGAATGGGCCAAAAATTCATGCAAACTATTGTGAGAAGCTTGTGGAAGGATACCCACAACGTTTGACCTCATACAGTTTATAGGCATTGCTACAAAATACTAAGGAAATGTATGTAAACTTCTCACTTTGAAGAAAGTACTGAGGCGGCATGAGATAAAGCAGCGTTGGTGAAGGTTTTAAGTAGAGTTTATTGAATCATACCGCCATCACGAGCTCCGCTCCCGGCGCCGTGCATACGCGCCGGGAGCGAGCCCATTTGGCTCTCAGCAGAGAGGGGACACACGGTGTGTGTGTCCAGCAGTAGCAGTTGCAGAATCAGAATGAGAGAGAGTTTGAGTTAGAGTCTCAGCATATATACCCAACTACAACAATACATCAAAGAGCATTCCCCAGCAGTTGGTATGATTAAAGAGATTGCAGAACAGGCATGAGACATTTGCATTTGAGAGACATACATCACAATAGGCAGATTTGCTAGACTCTGCTCCAGCTGCAGAACAAAGAGGTTACAAGGCACATCTACATATTGATCTCAGTCTCTAGGTCACAGTAAGGACAGGACGCATGAACACAGAGCATGAAAGGTGACATTAATATCACAGTAGAGAGCCAGAAGGAGCGGGGCTGCCTGTAGACATTAATACACACATTTCACTGTTCTGTTAATTGCTCTAGCTGAGCGCTGTATCTGTCCAGTCTGTTTGTGGGGGTTTACACCAAACCGCCACACGCTCCCCCACAGAGGGCACGGCAGGGGGCCGAGACCTCGATAATCCATCTATGGGAGCGAGCTGTGGGAGAAGCTCGCTGCAGGCGGAGGGGGAGGGAGGAGGGGGGTAGTAAGTGCCGGCAGGGGACGGTGAAATCGTCCGAGCCGCGCAAAAATTGCTTGCTGCTCCGCGACGTCGAGGGGCTGTCCCGTTGCGCGTGCGGGGATCACAAGAAGAAAAATTTGTCTCTGACTCCTCTCGTGGCCATGAAGAAAAGCAGGAGCGGCGGTAAGAAAAAAATAAAAGCAGAGGGACTGGCGTGTTGACTTTAGGGCAGGCGCGACCCTAAAGCCTCGGGAACCACAGACGGCTGAATTCCCCTTGTGTGCCGCGGCTAAGACCATAAAATCCAGTGAGCAAGCTGCGGGCCTCAGGTGTACGAGCAAGCCTGAAGGGCCAGTGTGCAGCAGAAGGAAGGCGGTCAGAAGAGCCGTATTTGTCCCGTGCGTGGTGCGCCGTCCTCGTAACTCCTCGGTGCGTGCGCCGGGGCTCGTGCGTGGGTGGGCCAGCTGGAGAGGCGAGTCAGGGTGCAGAATCTTGGTGGAGATCAGCGCAGACGGCGCCGTTAAACATCTATGATGGGCTGTGGCTGCAGATTAGTCATGGTGCGATGGAGCGTTGAGGGGAGATAGACGATCTTTGTTCCTCAGGCTCGGGTAGATGAGTAGGATCGCTGAGAGGGAGGAGGAGCGGTGAGAGGGAGAAAATGTTGTGTCCCTCGGCCGGTCCAGCGTGGACGTCCCGATCTCAGGCGAGGGTCGCGCCATGACGTTTTCTGCAGTTTTCCTGGTCGTGGGTGATGCCGGGAGAGTAGCTCGCTTGTGTTGGCTCCGCGTCGAGGTCTCCCTGAAGCAGAAGGGAGGGTGGATCGTTTGCATCAGGCTGCTGTGTTCGCTGGCAGCGTGTTTTTTTTGGCGTCGAGTTGCCAGCGTGGTCGTCCAGACCAGAAGGTTGCGTCGCACAAAGCGTGTGCGTCTGCGGGGTCACCAGTGAGACGGCATGAGATAAGGCAGCAATGATGAGTTTTAAGCAGAGTTTTATTTAATCATACCGCCATCACGAGCTCCGCTCCCGGCGCCGTGCATACGCGCCGGGAGCGAGCCCAGTTGGCTCTCAGCAGAGAGGGGACACACGGTGTGTGTGTCCAGCAGTAGCAGTTGCAGAATCAGAATGAGAGAGAGTTTGAATTACAGAGTTGCAGCTTATATACCCAACTACAACAATACATCAAAGAGCATTCCCCAGCAGTTGGTATGATTAAAGAGATTGCAGAACAGGCATGAGACATTTGCATTTGAGAGACATACATCACAATAGGCAGATTTGCTAGACTCTGCTCCAGCTGCAGAACAAAGAGGTTACAAGGCACATCTACATCTTGATGTCTCTAGGTCACAGTAAGGACAGGACGCATGAACACAATGCATGAAAGGTGACATTAACATCACAGTAGAGAGCCAGAAGAAGCGGGGCTGCCTGTAGACATTAATACACACATTTCACTGTTCTGTTAACTGCTCTAGCCGAGCGCTGTGTCTGTTCAGTCTGTTTGTGGGGGTTTACACCAAACCGCCACAGTAGGGTAATAAAAAACATTCTCTAAATAAATTTTGTCATTATTCTGGCGCTTATATGATATTTTGGAAATCCTAACTGACCTAAAACAGTAAAGTTTAGTCTGATTTAATGTCAAACAGTGAGACAAAAAGTTATTATGTGTCTTTTTTATACACTGGCTTCATGATAGAAACAGGTTATATTACACTCCGGTCAAGTAATTTCTATCCTATTGCTCAATAGAAGAATATTTGTCGTTTATAAGAGTCTCTTCCCTTTCCTGGCTGTTTGCCTCCTCATCTGTTTCAGTCGTTGAACTGTCATCAGTTTTGGCCAATGACATGGCTGCTGTTTCGACCATGTTCAGTGATAGATTCTTCATATTTATTTACTTTTCATCATTGAATTGTCCAATTTTAGCCTCTTGTGTTTTTTTTTCCTTTTCCAGTGGTGTGTTTGGTCTTTCTCACCTGTTTTTGTCCAGGCTGCGGTACAGGAACATCTGTCTTCAGTTTGAGGACTGACGGAGCTCCAAACTCCCTCACTCTGATGCCTCTCATCAGCCTGGACACCGACATGGCTGCAAAATCACGCTCACACACGACTGTACTCCGTGGGTTCAAACGCCGTTACTTCCCAAACCTTCCTGAGGCGAGCGCCACAAACATTAATGCCCCGCCTTCTTTTCAGCCGTTATTATGACGCATCCGCTTTGCTCCACCTCTCCCCGAGCTGAAAATGAAACTGAGGCGGAAGCCACAAAAACCTTCCCCTGCAGGTTGTTGAAAGGTCAACTTTTGCTTGCAATCATCAGAGCTACCGCAAGATAATTAAGCAGAAATAAACATGTTTGCACACAGCTAAACACATTGATATCCAGAGCCATATTGTTGTGCGTGTGATGTGAGTGTGTGGTAGTGCCCGGCCCCCTAGGGTGGCGTCAGGTTGGCACAGCCCATCTGTATATAAACCCAGGTTGCTGTAATAAAGTTGAGAGCTTTAGCTGCATGAAGACTCGCCTCCTGCTTGGTCATTTTACAGACATAACACATATGGGTAGCTAGTTACATTTATTCAATCATATGGTACCTTTTTTTTTTTTTTAGCAAAACTGTAATTTACTATGTAGTTTTATTGTAGGTTTAGCTTATAGGCTACTCCCTTTTGTGTACATTGATGAAGGAAAAAAGTACTTTTACACAAGTAAATTTGGTCACTAGGTTACTGCACTTTTGATTGACACGCTTCTCCACCCTGCCGACACTCTTCTTCACCTCTCTTGTGCACTGTCCATAGCTTTGGATGGTTAAACTCTTTCCCAGGCTGAGAGAGGTAACAAGAGCCTTGTTCTGCTAGAAGCTTCTTCCTGTTAAATGGGGGTTTTTCCTCTCCACCGTCGCTAAGTGCTTGCTCACAGGGGATCGTCTGATTGCTGGGTCTTTCTGAAATTGTGGGGTTTTCTCTGCATTTTGTAGCGCTATGAGATGACTTCTGTTGTGATGTGGCGCTATATAAATAAAGCTGAATTGAACTGAATTGAATTGAATTGAACTGAATTGACATTATCAGTGGAATGTCATGCATTTTTGTGTGCTCACCACTGAAATAAAATGTGGTTGAACAGCAGATTCCCCCCCCCCCCCCACCGTGATAGACACAAGTGATGTCCAGAAACATGAGACCATGGAGTGTGCACTGAATTTGAATGACAATCATTAAATCAGCAAATTTTAATGTACAGGTACATCTCCAAAAATTAGAATATCATGAAAAAGTTCCCCCCTCATGGATCGTCACCTTATCATGGTGGGGGGGGGGGGGGGTTGCGTGCCCCAGTGATCCCAGGAGCTATGTTGTCCGGGGCAATTTCCCTCTGATAGGGTCACCCAAGACAAACTGGTCCTGGGTGAAGGGCCAGACTAAGAACGATCCAACAGACTCTCATGATAAATTGTATATCAAGGATTCAGTGTACCCTGCCCGGTATGAGGTTACCGGGGCCCCACCCTGGAGCCAGGCCTGGGGGAGGGGCTCGAAGGCTAGCATCTGGTGGCCAGGTTTCCACCCATGGGACCCAGCCGGGCTCAGCCCGAAAGAGTTACATGGGTCCACCCTCCAGTGGGCTCACCACCTGCAGGAGAGATCATGGGGGTCCGATGCTATGTGGATTAGGTGGCGGTAAAAGGCAGAGACCTTGGCGGATTGATCCCAAGCTTTCTAAACTGGCTTTTGGTACGTGGAATGTCACCTTGCACAACATTGCAGTAGTGTACAACCCACCGTCACACAATTCTTCCTTTTATAATGAATTAAGTGATCTGGTTAAACAACTTGAGAAGAACAGAGAAACAATAATTCATGGTGACTTTAATATCAACTGGTCTGATAAAAAAGACAAACAAAAACTGAAAAGCCTCATGACTAAATTTAATTACCAGCAAATCATCAAAGGACCCACCAGGATAACCAAACAATCCAGAACACTTATTGACATGGTATTTACTAATAAACCAGAACGAATAACCAGAACCTATAATCTTGTAACTGGTCTCTCAGATCATAACATGGTTCTTGCTGTCAGGAAACTTACTAAAAAGCGACTACAGTATTTTGGGGGAGTCGATATTGACAAATCAAATTTTATTATCCCCAAATCAAAAAATGAGGAGTTTGAACATTACTTAGAGAATCAAAATTGGGAGCAGCTCATGTCAACATGTGAAGTAGATGATTGTTGTAATTTTATAACTGCAACAATCACAAAGTCTATAGAAAAATTTTCAAAGCAAATTAAAAGTAGACAACAGAAGATTAGCCTACCATGGTTAAATAATGAAATAAGAAAACTTATGAAGAGGCGAGACTATGCACTGAAAACATCACTAACCTCCAAACTACAAAATGATCACCTTGTGTACAGAAGTTTAAGAAATAAAGTGGTACATGAGCTGCGAAAATCAAAAATATCTTATTACAATAAACTGATAGATCATGCAAAGGGTAACAACAGTTCCCTATGGAGGCATTTAAATAACTTAACTAATAAAAAAAACGATCAGAAGGGGGTAAAGGAACTTAGAATCAATGGCAAGACCGTCAGTGACAAGGCTACTTTGGCAAATGAATTTAATTCACACTTTGTGGGCTCTGTGGAAGACTTAACAAAAATTTTTGTGCTGCCAAATGTGCTCAACAACACAAATTCCATACTTCCAACAGATACTTTTCACATCGATGAGGTAAATGAGAAGTTAATTGCTGGTATTGTTAAAACACTGTCAAACTCAAAAACTAATGATATCTACAATATGAGCACCTCCTTTCTCAAAATGCACAGCAAAATATTAATCAAACCACTGACTCATCTCATTAATCTCTCCATTAGGTCTAGTACATTTCCATCTGGCTGGAAAAAAGCTGTCGTCATACCAGTTCATAAATCAGGCAGTAAAGACGATATATGCAATTACCGCCCAATCTCTATCTTACCAGTCCTATCTAAGGTTCTTGAAAAAGTTGTAGCTACACAGCTGATAGACTACTTACAAGACAATCAACTTCTTCATCCACATCAATTTGGTTTTAGACCAGGATACTCTACAGAAACAGCAAATTGTTGCCTTATTGAAAACGTCAAACAGTCCTTGGACAGGGGTAATGTGGTAGGAGCTGTTTTTCTAGATCTCAAAAAGGCTTTCGATACTGTAAACCACAGTTTGCTTTTATCCAAAATGGTATCTTTTAACTTCTCCCCAAATACATTAGAATGGTTTGCATCTTATCTCCAGAATAGAGAACAGTGTGTAAAAGTTCACCAGGATAAATCCTCATTTTTAAACAACCGCATGGGTATCCCACAAGGGTCCATTCTTGGTCCTTTACTTTTCAGCATTTTTATTAATGACCTGCCGTTACACTGCTCAGCTGCAACATGCCAACTTTATGCAGATGATGCAGTTATTTACACAGCTGCCAAGACTCCAGCACAGGCTGCAGATGTACTGTCTACAAGTATGGTTGATGTCCAAGAGTGGCTCCTCAAGAACCATCTATTGCTGAACCTTCAGAAAACAGTCTCAATGTGCTTTTCAATCAAAAAATGTAACCTGCAACATTTTAAAGTTAATATACATGATCATGACATCAGTTTAGCTACAGAATTCAAATACCTTGGCATTGTACTAGATCCTCAACTCAAATTTAATCTTCATATAAAGAAAATTTCAAAAACAGTAAAAAAAAATCTGAACTGCTTTAAATTAATTAGATATTACATACCTTACGAAGCAGCTGCACTGTATATGCATTCTATGGTTTTTTCTCATATATCATACTGTTTGACAGTCTGGGCTCAAGCAGCCCCTTCCACAATAAGACATATAGGTTCATTATATAATCAAACCCTAAAAATCTTGGACAAAAAGCCCATTAGGTGGCATCACTGTAATGTTTTAAAAAAATACAACCTATTGAGTTTTGAGAGCTTCATTGACCTCTGTCTTCTGAAATTAACGTTCAAATGTTTCCATAAATCAGCACCCGAGCCACTTGCTGGTTTTGTCCAAAGACAGGACAGCAGCAGAGCCACCAGGAGTTCTGTTAACAATAACTGTAAAATATTCCACCGCAGAACCACATTTGGACAAACAGCTTTCTCTATAAAGGGCAGTCACATCTGGAACACAATGCCAAATGAAATTAAAATAATAACGGACTTTAAAACATTCACTAAAAATGTTAAAAACTGGCTGAAAAATAAACAAGAATGTACTCATGTATGAATTAATTGTCTGCAAAGTGAGAGTGAATGAAGGGAAGGAATAAATGTGTTTGTTTATAGTGAGTGACGGAGGGAGGAAGGCCTGAAATAGGCAAATGTGAGTTATGTTATATGTGTTAAATGTGAGTCAGGCTGTTATATTTGTGTATTTATAATATTTATAATATTTATGTTAAATGTGAGTCAGGCTGTTATATTTGTGTATTTATAATATTTATAATATTTATAATTGTGTATTTATAATTTTTCTGCATTGATGTATGTGGTTATTGTGTATATTTTTTATCTTGATTCTTTTTTCTAAAGCCCATCCAGGGACAAGAGTTGCAAATTAGCTAATAGCTATACACTCTATGTGCAACACATCAGAT
This sequence comes from Pholidichthys leucotaenia, assembly GCA_020510985.1. Classification (NCBI taxonomy): domain Eukaryota; kingdom Metazoa; phylum Chordata; class Actinopteri; order Cichliformes; family Pholidichthyidae; genus Pholidichthys; species Pholidichthys leucotaenia. Next base: position 296,614,235 of record CM035846.1, read on the forward strand.
TGATTGTCTTTGATTAATTGTCTATGTTTATTGCACTGTCCCTGTCAAATAAACTAATCTACTACTACTACTACTACCTCTCTGGTGGGGAAGGAGCCTGAGCTGTGTACGAGGTTGAGAGATACCGGCTAGATATAGTCGGCCTCACCTCAACACACAGCTCCGGTTCCGGAACCAGTGTCCTGGAGGGGGGCTGGAGCTTGGCCTTTTCTGGAGTTGCCCCGGGCAAGAGGCGACGAGCAGGGGTGGGTATTCTTGTATCCCCCCACCTTGCTGCCTCTATATTGGAGTTTTCCCCGGTGGACGAAAGGGTTGCTTCCCTGTGCCTTCGGGTTGTGAAACGGGTCCTGACCATCATTTGTGTCTATGCACCAAATGATGTTTCAGAGTACCCACCCTTTTTGGAGTCTCTGACTGGGGTGCTGGAGGGTGCTCCTCTTGGAGACTCCATTGTCCTACTGGGGGACTTCAATGCGCACGTGGGCAACGACAGTGAAACCTGGAAGGGGGTGATTGGGAGGAACGGGCCTGCCCGATCTGAACCCGAGTGGTGTTCAGTTATTGGACTTCTGTGCTAACCACAGTCTGTCCATAACAAACACCATGTTCAAGCATAAGGGTGTCCATATGTGCACCTGGCACCAGAACACCCTAGGTCGCAGGTCGATGATCGATTTTGTTATCGTGTCATCAGACCTGCGACCGTACGTCTTGGACACCCGAGTAAAGAGAGGTGCAGAGCTGTCAACTGATCACCACCTGGTGGTGAGTTGGATCCGATGGCAGGGGAGGAAGTCATTCAGACCTGGTAGACCCAAACATATAGTGAGGGTATGCTGGGAACGTCTGGCTGAGGCCCCTGTCCGGGAGGTCTTCAACTCCCACCTCCGGAAGAACTTCAACCACATTCCGAGGGAGTCTGGAGACATGGAGTCTGAATGGGCCATGTTCTCCACCTCTGTTGTTGAAGCGGCGGCCCAGAGCTGCGGCCGCAAGGTGGTCGGTGCATCTCGTGGTGGCAACCCCCGAACCAAGTGGTGGACACCAGTGGTGAGGGGGGCCATTAAGCTGAAGAAGGAGTCCTATCAAGCTTGGTTGGCTTGTGGGACTCCCGAAGCAGCTGAGGTGTACCGACAGGCCAAGCGGAGTGCAGCTCGGGTGGTTGCTGAAGCAAAAACCCGGGTATGGGAGGAGTTCGGTGAGGCCATGGAACAAGACTTTCGGTCGGCTTCAAAGAGATTCTGGCAAACTGTTTGGCGGCTCAGGAGGGGAAAGCAGCTCCCCGTCCACACTGTGTATGGTGCGGATGGGACACTGTTGACTTCAACTGGGGATATCGTTGGGCGATGGAAGGAATACTTCGAGGATCTCCTCAATCCCACTGATACGCCTTCCACAGAGGAAGCAGAGTTTGGGGACGAGGGGGATGACTCGCCTATCACAGGGGCTGAGGTCGCCAAGGTGGTTAAAAATCTCCTTGGTGGCCGGGCCCCGGGGGTGGACGAGATTCGCCCTGAGTACCTCAAGGCCCTGGATGTTGTTGGGCTGTCATGGTTGACACGCCTCTGCAACATTGCGTGGAGGTTGGGGGCAGTGCCTTTGGCATGGCAAACCGGGGTGGTGGTTCCTCTCTTCAAAAAAGGGGACCGGAGGGTGTGCTCCAACTTTAGAGGGATCACACTCCTCAGCCTCCCTGGGAAGGTCTATGCCAAGGTACTGGAGAGGAGAGTCTGGCCGTTGGTCGAACCTCGGATTCAGGAGGAGCAATGTGGTTTTCGTCCTGGCCGTGGCACATCGGACCAGCTCTTTACCCTCACGAGAATTCTTGAGGGTTCGTGGGAGTTTGCCCAACCAGTTTACATGTGTTTACATGTGTTTTGTGGACTTGGAGAAGGCATTTGACCGCACCCCTCGTGGATTTTTGTGGGGGGTGCTTCGGGAGTATGGGGTATCGGGCTTGTTGTTACGAGCTATTCGGTCTCTGTACGACCGTTGTGAGAGTTTGGTTCGTATTGCCAACACTCGGTCGGATTCATTCCCAGTGAGAGTTGGACTCCGCCAGGGCCGCCCTTTGTCACCGATCCTGTTCATAATTTTTATGGACAGGATTTCTAGGCGCAGCCAGGGAATGGAGGGTGTCATTCTTGGTGACCACAGGATCTCATCTCTGTTGTTTGCAGATGATGTTGTCCTGTCGGCTTCATCCAGCAATGACCTACAGCTCTTGCTGGGACAGTTTGCCGCTGAGTGTGAAGCAGCTGGGATGAGAATCAGCACCTCCAAGTCCGAGTCCATGGTCCTCAGCCGGAAAAAGGTGGATTGTCCTCTCTGGGTTGGGGACAGGCTCCTGCCCCAAGTGGAGGAGTTTAAGTATCTTGGGGTCTTGTTCACGAGTGAGTGGAAAATGGAGCGAGAGATCGACAGACGGATTGGAGCAGCATCTGCAGTGATGCAGACGTTGTACCGGTCTGTTGTGGTGAAGAGGGAACTGAGTTCTTAGGCAAAGCTGTCGATTTACCAGTCAATCTACGTTCCTACTCTCACCTATGGTCACGAGCTTTGGGTAATGACCAAAAGAATGAGATCGCGGATACAAGCGGCTAAAATGAGCTTTCTCCGTAGGATTGCTGGACTCACCCTCAGAGATAGGGTGAGGAGCTCAGTCATCCTGGAGAGGCTCAGAGTAGAACCACTGCTCCTCCACATTGAAAGGAGTCAGTTGAGGTGGTATGGGCATCTGATTAGGATCCCTCCTGGACGCCTCCCACTTGAGGTGTTTCAGGCACGTCCCACAGGGAGGAGACCCCATGGCAGACCCAGGACTTGGTGGAGAGACTATAGGCCCTTTTCCACTAGCCCAGCCCAGCCCCGATTGAAAACCCGACTCTACTCACTTCGGTTCGGTTCAGCCTCGGTTGCTTTTCAACATTACTGCTGGCGCACCTGCTGGCACACCTGCGGTGGGTGGGAGTTCCTGAACAGCAGGCGGCGCCACACTCTCGTGACGTCAAACACGCGACCGAATCCTCCACAACAAAGAAAATGGCTGATGACGAGGAGAGAAGGAAGGAGGAAGGAGAGAGGAATGACTGTGACATGAAACTGGTTAAATCTATGGTGCTGACTTGTTGTGCTCTGCACAATCTGTGTGAGAGTCATGGAGAGACGTTTGACACTACATTGGATGATGCAGTAGATGAACCAGCGGTGGCAGCGACCCAGGGAGCAGAGGAGCAGGGAGCCAATATACGAGATGATGCGCTGTGATCCAGTACTTGTCTATTTCGCCCACATTTATGTGCATACATATTTCAAAAATGTTTTTTGTAAATAAAATGTTGTGCATGGTCCATCTACCTGTCCTCTTGTTCATAACGCTTATCTGTTAAGAAGGTGCGAAGCCATCAGCCTAATGATGAGTCCACACTTCTCACTGTTGTGATAATTGCTCACGCTGAGCGCTCTGACAGCCCCGTACGCTGTGGGGGTCACACACGACGTGTTCCTCAACACTCTCAATAATTTTTTTTCCCGTATATTCCCATGCAGTGTGGCGGCATGGAATAATAAGCAGTGAACAGTGAGTTTTTAAGGGCGTTTATTTATTATTTTATTATTCATACCGCCATCACGGAACTCACTCCAGTGCCGTGCAGCGCGCCAGAGCGAGCCCGGAGGCTCTCCTAGCAGACAGTGGATGCGTCTAGTCAGATGAGCAGTGGTCAGAGATTCTTTTTGGCGTACAGAAATGGCAATACGCCCGTATTTGCTAAAATTGCATTTTCCCTGTAATAAAATACGGCGAAACCGTATCACTTGACAGGTATGTAATTACATGCAGAAACACCGCACAGGCCATCTTCACAAAAATCCAGCTCGACAAGCCACTTCTGCTTAGGTGGAAATGCAAATTGAACTATAAATCATGTGCTGATACATGTCATATTCCCATGTCAAGGTCTCCCACTTTTACTTACAAATTGATTTTTAATTTTTGGGAAAAGGGAATATAAATTTTGCACTTGTTGGTAACAACAGTTGTGTGCAACAAAAACACAGTTGTGTATCCTTGTCCGATTTGTCTACTGTTATTAGTGCCAAATTTTTGCTAGATTCCTTCTTAATTTATTAAATTTTGACTGGTGATGCAACATTCAACTTACACGTACTTACCTTTATCAGTGTCTACAAGTTCAAGCACACCTGTACAACTGCTTATAACATAAAAAATGTACCCGTTCAAGAGAAATGGATTCCGCATTGCAAATTTGTTTAAAATAAAAAAAAAACCTACAAAGACATTACGTTTCGTTGTGTTGTTAAAAATTAAATTACCATTAGAAGGCTATACACCTGACCTGATGAACAGCAGCATGTGGAGTGAACAGAGAATGGAATGTGTGTATAATTATTGGCTTTTCTCATACGGTGTCATAACAGATAAACCAGACTTTTGATGCAAACAATACAATTTTATTCCAGAAGCAAAATTTACAAACAAAAAAACAGACTGGGCGTGGGGAGACATGGTTAGACGCGCCGACTGCTAAATGCGTCCACAAGCCTGCCAAATAGGGTCAGGAAATCTCTGTTGAATGATGACATCTCTGCGAGCTCTTCCCTTCATAACACAGCGTCCCGCTCCAGGGCTTCACGCGCATCTGCCCGCACATCTGCGGCCACCTGTCACAAATGCTGCATGCACTCCTGATGGTGTTCTTGCTGCTGGTCATGTTGCCATTCCAAGAGCTGCATCTCTTTGTCATGCATGTTGACCATCGCTAATGTAGATGGAAAGACAGAAAGGCATGGTCGTTAAAGCTGGATCACTACATATATTATGGAATTACACAGGTGAAAGTCTGTGGTGGAATGTCACTATTATATTATGCTTCATTGCTGTATATAAGCTGAACTGTCATGTTGCTGCCCCTCAGTAGAGCAGATTTTGCAACACGCAGGGTGCTGTCTTCGGCTGCAGCCCCCCTGCAAAACTAAAAAGGATTAAGATTAAGAATATGGATGGATGGATGGGTAATGTTTAAACTAGTTGCTTGTAGTGTGGCCGCAGAAATCTGAATGGGTTAATACAGTCAGCTGACGCGAAGCATTTCAATGAAGCATGTTGATTTCAATGGCAGTTCATGAGCTTTAGTTGTTTTTATAAAACAAGAGTTACAACAGCACTTCAATCACCACACCTAAAAATGGTTGTGGAACACCGATAAGTGAAGACCAAAGAATAATCTTTTTGTACATTTAAAAAGACATTTTCAATTAATTAATATGCAGCTACAGGAAATTGCATTAATCAATTTGGTACATAACTTGTTAGGCTCCAGCCCCCCCGCGACCTGTAAAGGATTAAGAGGTAGAAGATGGATGGATGGATGGATGGATTTTCGACCCTGGTTTCCACTGGACCTGTTTCTCGCCGCCCCCCCCCCCAAAAAAAATCGTGGTTATTGTGCCTTACCGGCACTTGAACGTGATCCAGATGGAGCTGGTGATGTGGCTGACATCGTAGTCGATCCAGCTGGCGCTCCGGCAGACGCAGACGCAGCGCCAGGAGAGTCCGCTGTGTGCATGTCCACTGAGGTGGACCCCTGTGATATGAACTGCGATTCTAGAAAGAAAATGCACGCAATTTAAAACTTAACACCAAAGTGCAACATGTACACAACACTCTCAAGTTTTTAACCGGAATACAATAAGCGTAATTCAGCGTTTTGTTCGCGCTAATACTTAACACAAAGCAAGCGTGAATCTGCAGTTGGCTGCAAAACAACAGGCAAGCCTCAGTAACAACCATTACCCACAATCTAACAACCTTCCTATTTCTTAAAAACAGTGAGCTTGGCACAGAAAGCTTCAGCTTCTCCCGACACTGTTTGGCAGTACGGATGTGCCCTTGGGAACCTATCTGCTCGGACACCTGCATTTCGAGTAGATCCGTCCAACTCGCGCTGGATGCGATCGTCGCCTAATATAGAAAGAAAATTGCGCACCTCCTAATATATAATATTAGGAGTATATTATTATATAAGTATATTATACAGTATATTAATATAATATACTGTATTAAAGGGGCACACTGTGTTCACTGGCTGAACAACTACAAATGGCGGTCGTGGAGTAAATTCAGCAGAAAAAGTCGCTTTCGTGACGTTACGACCTGACCAATCAGCGGCAACCAGTCTCTTAAAGTCATAAAGTCATATCACACCCATACTCAGCCCTACTCAGCTCGGTTAGACCCTGCCCTGGATCAGGTACTAAAAAAGTACCTGCTAACCGGTGCTGGGGCTAATGGAAAATGCTCAAACGCGGGCTGAGTGGTGCGGTGTAGGGCTAAGTGAGGCTAGTGGAAAAGGGCCTTATGTCTCCCAGCTGGTCTGGGAACGCCTTGGTATCCTCTCTGAAGAGCTGGAGCAGGTGGCGGGGGAGAGGGAAGTCTGGGCTTCTCTGCTTGAACTGCTGCCTCCGCGACCCGGACCTCCGGAAAAGCGGTAGAAGATAGATGGATGAAAAAGTTCAATATTTTTGTCACTCATTTCAAAATGTGAAACCTAATAGTATATACTGTAGATTCATTACACAGCGAGTGATATATTTCAAGTATTTATTTTTTTTTAATTTTGATGATTATGGCTTATAGCCCATGAAAACCCCAAATTCAGTTTCTCAAAAAATTAGAATATTACTTAAAATTAATTTTTAAAAAAATATTTTTTAATACAAATGTGGACTGACTGAAAAGCATGTCCATGTACACACTCAATACTGGGTTGGGGCTCCTTTTGGATTAATTACTGAATCAATGTGGCGTGGCATGGAGGTGATCAGCCTGTGGCACTGCTGAGGTGTTATGAAGGTCCAGGTTGCTTTGATAGTGACCTTCAGCTCGTCTGCATTGTTGGGTCTGGTGTCTCTCATCTTCCCCTTGACAATACTCCAGAGATTCTCTATGGGGTTTAGGTCAGGAGAGTTTGCTGGCCAATCAAATACAGTGACACCATGGTCATTAAAACAAGGTTTTGATACTTGTGGCAGTGTGGGGGGGTGCTAAGTCCTGCTGGAAAATTAAATCAGCTTCTCAATAAAGCTTGTCAGCAGAGGAAAGCATGAAGTGTTTTTAAATTTCCTGGTAGACGACTGCGTTGACTTTGGTCTTGATAAAACACAGTGGACCAACACCTGCAGATGACCTCTGTTCAGATAAAAGTAAATTTTGCATTTCATTTGGAAATCAAAATCCCAGAGTCTGGAGAAAGAGTGGAGAGGCACAGAATCTAAGTTGCTTGAGGTTTAGTGTGAAGTTTCCACAGTCAGTGATGATTTGAGGAACCATGTCATCTGCATCCGGGCACATTCTCATATGTAAAACTACCTGTCTCATGGGTTGGGCCATCGGTGGCTCAACCGGCAACCCCGCCCTTCCGAGGGCGTGGAGGGTGAAACTGGGCATCCTGGCAGAACTAAAAACAATATCTATCACAGGTCTGTGGTGGACCACTCCCAGTTACACGGGGTGAGAATGGACATCCTGGCAGATAAGCACATCAGTCGCAAGGTCTGTGGTGGACTTTTGTCCAGTGGTCTGTTGTGCTGAAGAGGGAGCTGAGCTCTAAAGCAAAGCTGTCGATTTACTGGTCAGTCTACGTTCCTAACCTCACCTATGGTCATGAAATTTGGGTAATGACCAAAAGAATTAGTTTGTGGATACAAGCGGCTGAAATGAGCTTCCTTTGTAGGATTGATGGACTCACCCTCAGAGATAGGGTGAGAAGCTTGGTTTTCCTGGAGAGGCTCAGAGTCGAACCGCTGCTCATCCAGCAGCACTGTGGGTCCAAGGGGAAGAAGTACCAAATGGCGGAAAAAGACATTTTTGCCAGGGAAGGGGGCTTCGACCCTGGGGGGAGGCAGTGGCCGGGTGTACTGATGCCGTGGGGCTGCCCTGGGCCTCCATGGCGATGTGAAGAATGGTGGCTGCCCAGAGACATTGGTGTTACTTGATATATTTTCTCTTGTGTAAATAACTATGTACATATGATGCTGTGTGCATGTGAGTGAATGTCTGAGTAATATGGAATTATTTTGTACATTTTAAAGAGACAAGATCCAATTTTAGTTGTTCTTTGTGTGGATGTGATAGGTTTGTTTTATTACAATGTATTACTCCCCAAGTTCTTAGTGCATGATTTGGGTTCTAAATTTGGGTATTTTCCAATGGTGTGTGTGACTTTCCATTTTCTAAGGGGGGAGGGAATGTTACAGACGTGGACAAAATTGTTGGTACCCCTCTGTTAATGAAAGAAAAACCCACAATGGTCACAGAAATAACTTGAATCTGACAAAAGTGGTAATAAATAAAAATTCTATGAATATTAACCAATGAAAATCAGACAATGCTTTTGAATTGTGGTTTAACAGAATTATTTTAAAAAACAAACTCATGAAACAGGCCTGGACAAAAATGATGGTACCCCTAGAAAAGATTGAAAATAATGTGACCATAGGGACATGTTCAACCAAGATGTGTCCTCTAATTAACATCACAGGTGTCTACAAACTTGTAATCAGTCAGTCGACCTATTTAAATGGTGACAAGTAGTCGCTGTGCTGTTTGTTGACATGGTGTGTACCACACTAAACATGGACCAGAGGAAGCAAAGGAGAGAGTTGTCTCAGGAGATTAGAAAGAAAATTATAGACAAGCATGTTAAAGGTAAAGGCTATAAGACCATCTCCAAGCAGCTTGATGTTCCTGTGACTACAGTTGCACATATTATTCAGAAATTTAAGATCCACAGCGACATATTGTTCGGCCCAGGAAACACGCACGCAGGCTCAGGCAGATTTGAAAGCTTTATTCAACAACAGTGTAACGTGTATGAATGCGTGTGTGAGAGATGAGTGTGTAATGTGGGTGGAGGATGCAGGTCAGGACAGAGCAGCACGCCGTGCGGCCAGGCAACCCTATAAATGAGAGGAGAGCAGGGATTAGCTGAGCAACCACACAGGAGAGTGACAGAGTTCTGTGCTTACTTGTAGTAATGCGATGGCTGGCGTTGGCAAGGTCCCAAGCCTGGGAGACAGCGTCCTGCTGTGCGTCCGGGATGAAGCGGCGAGGCAGAGGAGCGGCGAGACGAGGGGGAGTGTGTCCGCCGCCGAGAGATCCACCTGTGCACAGGGGAAGGCTGACAGGAGAAGGTAAGGCAATAACAGACAGCTTACGTGTCTTGATGAGAAGTCAGCAGGCCTGGAGGAAAGGATGCTGCTGTGAGTTGAGTACGCAGGGAGACAGACGGCTCCAGGCTGCAGCTCAGGGCAGGATGGAATAAATAGCTGCGCACTAACGAGGAGCAGGTGTGCGCACAGCTGAGGTGGAAGCCCATGAGCTGCGGGTGATGACAGTACTCCCCCCCCCTACCAGCGCCTCCTGGCGCTGGCTTACCTGGGTGTGTCCGATGAAACTCCGCGATGAGGTCCCGATCCAACACCCACGAAGAGCGCACCCAGGATCTCCACTCCGGACCATAACCTTCCCAATCCACCAGATATTGCAGCCCACGACCCCGGCGCCGGGAGTCCAGGATGGCAGTAACACCCCACGCCGGGTCACCGTCGATCATCCTAGGCACAGGAGGAGACCTAGGAGGGGGGCAGAGTGAATTGGAAAGGACAGGCTTGATTTTGGAAACGTGGAAAGTGGGACACACATGCAGGGAGAGGGGGAGGGCCAAACGCACAGCCACCGGGTTGATGATTCTAGAAATTACAAAGGGGCCGAGAAACCTCGGTGCCAATTTCTTCTTCTCACCCTTAAGGTTATTGTCCTGGGACGAAATCCAAACCCGCTGACCCACCTGGTAGACAGGAGTCGGCCTTCTGTGGCGATTGGCGGTGGAGCTGTTGCACGCTGCTGTGCGTAAAAGCGCGTCCTTGGTTTTGGTCCACACACTCCGGCAGCGCCTGATGTGCGCCTGGATGGAAGGGACAGCTAGCTCACCCTCCTGCTCGGGAAACACAGGAGGATCGTACCCCAAGGACGCTTCAAAGGGCGACACCCCAGTAGCAGAGGACCGGGCCGAGTTATGGGTGTATTCCACCCAGGTCAGGTAGGAGCTCCAGGACGAAGGGTTTGAGGATGTTACGCAGCGCAGGGCGGCCTCCAACTCCTGATTCGTGCGCTCGCACTGCCCATTAGACTGGGGGTGGTAACCAGAGGAGAGACTGACCGTAGCCCCCAAGGCATTGCAAAAGCTCCTCCAAACCTGGGAGACAAACTGCGGACCCTGGTCCGAGACCCCGTCCAGCGGGATCCCATGCAGCCTGACGACATGCTGGACCAGAAGATCGGCCGTCTCACGTGCTGAAGGGAGACCCTGAAGAGGCACAAAATGGGCAGCTTTGGAGAATTTGTCCACAATAGTCAGGACCGTGTCATAGGTGTTAGAGACAGGGAGTCCGGTGACGAAGTCTAGGGCGATGTGTGACCAGGGCCTGCCCGGGACCGGCAGGGCCTGGAGTAGACCCGCAGGTGGAGAGTTCTGGGACTTACCGGTAGCGCACTGGGGACAGGCCCGGACATAATTGGTCACGTCCTTCTGGAGACCCGGCCACCAAAACGAGCGTTGCAGCCAACTCAGCAGGCGGGTGATGCCAGGGTGACAGGGGAGTTTGGAGGTATGGGCCCAGTGGATCACTTCACCTCGAATCGCCGAAGGAACAAAGAGCCTCCCCTCCGGCCCCCACCAGGATCCGGCTCCATCTCCTGAGCCCTCAGAATCTTGTCCTTGATGGACCAGGCAATCGCCCCCACGATGCACGAATTGGGCAGGATGGTATGTTCGGACTTCTCCGGACCCTCAGGGGCAAACTGTCTGGACAGGGCGTCGGGCAACCCATTCTTCGAGCCTGGACGGTACGTGATGGTGAAATGGAAGCGAGCAAAAAATAGAGACCAGCGCGCCTGGCGGGCATTCAGGTGCCTTGCTGACCTCAAGTACTCAAGATTTTTATGGTCCGTCCAGACCACAAAGGGCTGGGCTGCCCCTTCTAACCAGTGACGCCACTCCTGTAGTGCGAGCTTGACAGCGAGGAGTTCCCTGTCGCTGACGTCATAATTGCGCTCCGCCGCCAATAGCTTCCGGGAGAAAAAGGCGCAGGGCCGCTTAACACCATCCACCGGTGAGCGCTGGGAGAGCACCGCCCCCACCCCCGTGTCAGACGCGTCGACCTCCACCAGACACTGAAGCGCGGGATCAACCTGGGTCAGGACCCGGGAGGACGAGAACTCCGCCTGGAGAGTCTTGAAGGCGGTGGCCGCTTCCTCAGACCACTGAAAGGACACATGAGGCGGGTCAGGGGGGAGACGATGGCGCTGAAGTTGGGAATAAAGCGCCGGTAGAAGTTTGCGAATCCAGTAAACTGCTGCACCTACTTCCTGGAGGTAGGCGTGGGCCACTCGACCACCGCTTTAACCTTAGCGGGGTCGGGGAGGATCTGATTATGAGAGATGACAAACCCCAGGAAGGAGGTGGTCCGGGAGTAGAATTCGCACTTCTCGGCTTTAATGAACAAGCGATTCTCCAGCAGACGTTGCAGGACCCGCCTCACATGGGCCTGGTGCTCCTCCCGTGAGTTGGAGAAGATGAGTATGTCATCGAGATACACAAAGACGAATACTCCCAGGAAGTCCCGCGGAACGTCGTTAATGAGACGCTGGAAGACGGCAGGTGCGTTGGTGAGCCCGAACGGCATCACGAGATATTCGAAGTGGCCGCTGGGTGTCCTAAAGACCGTCTTCCATTCGTCTCCCTCCCGGATCCTAACGAGATGGTAAGCGCTGTGGAGGTCAAGCTTGGTGAACCAGGTCGCCCCCTGGAGGGAGTGGAAAGCAGTGTCCATGAGTGGTAGTGTGTAGCGGTCCTTTATAGTGATATCATTTAATGCTCTGAAGTCGATACAGGGGCGTAGGGACCCATCCTTCTTGCCCACGAAGAAGAAACCTGCGCCAAGCGGGGACAAGGAGGGGCAGATGATCCCAGCGCTGAGCAACTCCTTAATATAGGTGTCCATCGCCTCGTGTTCCAGTGCAGAGAGACTGTATAGGCGGCCAGACGGCAGGGGGGCCCCCGGGCGGATGTTAATCGCACAGTCATATGGTCGATGCGGAGGAAGGGACAAGGCTCTGGACTTGCTGAACGCTGCCCCCAAGTCATGGAACTCCTGCGGCACTAGAGTCAGGTCCGGGGGCTCAGAGACCGGCGCCGGCGGAGGAGAGGATGGAGCACAAGCCGCCGACTGGAGGCAGGTGCCCAGGCAGAAGGTGCTCCAGGACAGGACGCTGCCGGTTCTCCAATCCAGGACAGGATTATGCAGCCGCAGCCAGGGGTAACCCAGAAAGACACGGTCCGACGAGGAGAGCAGGACGTAGAGGGTCAGATTCTCCCGGTGGTTGACGGAGACGATGATGGGGACTGGCTTTGTGCGGTGTGTAACTGTTCCCAGGGAAGAGCGAGAGAGTGTAACCAAGTTTAGGGGGGTAGGCAGCAGTTGGCAGGGTATGCCCAAACGGGTTGCCAGGCTCTTAGAGATAAAACTCTGCTCTGCCCCAGAATCCACCAGTGCGTGAGTGGAATGCCCGGTGGAGTTGTGGCAGAAACGTATGGGCAGTGTGCATGACGATAGGGGATTGGGCTGGTTAGAGTCCGCGAGGCCCCCTACTGTGACTCGCGGACCTCCCCGTTTGGCTTAACCGGGTACAGCTCCACGGGATGCTGGTCATCTCCGCAATACATGCAGAGACCCCGTTCCCGCCAGCATTGCCTCTCCGCTAGAGGGAGCCTAGTGCGCCCGATAGCCATGGCCTCTGGTTCATCGGCGGACTCCGGAGCCAGTAACGCCAGGGGGCGAGACTGAGCTGGACGGAGGGAAGCTCCGCACGAGCAGCTGGCAGACTTCCGCTCCGCAGCCCGCTCACGTAGCCTGTTGTCCAGGCTAATAGTGAGCGAGATCAACTCAGAGAGTCGCCCTGGGAGATCCCGACCGGCTAGCTCATCCCTCAGACCAGAATTGAGGCTACGGAGGAAAATACTGCAGAGAGAAGCCTCTCCCCAGCCCACCTCCTCCGCTGCCACCCGGAAGTCGACAGCGTATTCCGCCGCTGACTGGCTCCCCTGTTGGAGACTAAGGAGCCGATCAGCGAGGACGCTGTCGAGACGGGAATGGTCAAAGACTTCTAAAAAGTCTCGCACAAACCAGTCATACGAGAGGTTTGCGTAGCTGGGCTTCGTCATTACGGCGTAAGCCCAAGCTAACGCTCGCCCCTCGAGAATATTAGCCATGTACCCGATTCGGCTATGATCTGAGGGGAAATCCCCGGGAACGCGCAGTAGCCAACCTCCTTGGACGTGGCCACAGGAGGAGACGGATAATACGAATGGTAACAAAAGAGCCCAGAACAACCTTTAAACACATTCATGGTGAACTCCAAGGTCAAGGTACATCAGGTCAGATCGCACCATCCGTCGTTGTTTGAGCCAAAGTGGACTTCATGGGAGACGACCAAGGAGGACACCACTGTTGAAAACAAACCATAAACTAGAAAAGCACTCATAGAGCGCATACCTCCGCCAAGGCTCCTTCCATTCCATCCAGTAGTTTTTGTGTAATCCTGCTGCACAAATACAAACAAAGGCCTTGGTGGAGGTATGCACTCTCAGATCATCACCAAAATCTAATCATCTGTTCCCTGTGCCATTACACACCTTTCCTGAAAATTTCGTGAAAATCCGTTCATAACTTTTTGTGTTATGTTGGTAACAGACAGACAGACAAACAGACAAATGCCAGTAAAAGCATTACCTCCTTGGCGGAGGTAATAAACTCAAGTGTTGCTGTTGTGTCCATCTCCTCCATCTCCAAACTCCCAGGCTGCGGGCGTTGCAATTCATCGTACAACCGCGTACAACCCACAGGCCAATGGGTTATGCGAGAGTTTTCATAGATCACTGAAAGCAGCACTCAGGGGTTGACTGACGGATGCAAATTGGGTAGATAGGTTGCCGGGGGTTTTATTGGGGTTGCGCTCCGCGCCAAAAGAGGATTTGGAAGCTTCCCTGGCAGAGAACTTGTTTTTGCGCAGCCCCTATGGCTGCCCGGGGAATTTCTGCCAAATAATCCCGCGCCGGACAGCTGCCCCTCTCAGTTTTTGCAGCGTAGCGCAAACACAGGCACGTTGCCGGGCCCGGCCCACCACTGTTTTCCGCGTGGTTTTGTGCCTAAAACTTTGAATAACGCGGAGTTCGTGTTTGTCAGACACGATGACCACCGCCCTCCATTGCGCCTGCACACATGTTGAAAATGGCCCTATCTCACAATGTTAAAGAATCCTTTAAAAAATTCCTGGATCCAGATGGTGATCCAGATCATCCCCAAAATTTAATCAGTTCTTCCTTGTACCATTTCCAACAACACCTGAAAGTTTCATGGAAATCCGTTCAAAACTTTTTGAGTTATCTTGCTAACCAACAGACAGACAAACAGACAGACAGACAAACCCCGGCAAAAACATAACCTCCTGGCCTGCAGCCTGGCGGAGATAAAAAGCCAGACTGGAATTTGCCAAACTGTTGACAAGCCACAAAGCTTCTGGGAGAATGTCCTATGGACAGACGAGACAAAAGTGCAACTTTTTGGCAAGGCACATCAGCTCTATGTTCACAGACACAAAAATGAAGCATACTAAGAAAAGGACACTGTCCCTACTGTGAAACATGGAGGAGGTTCAGTTATGTTCCGGGGCTGCTTTGCTGCATCTGGCACAGGGTGTCTTGAATCTGTGCAGGGTACAATGAAATCTCAAGACTATCAAGGTATTCTAGAGAGAAATGTGCTGCCCAGTGTCAGACAGCTTGGTCTCAGTTGCAGGTCATGGGTCTTGCAACAGGATAATGACCCAAAACACACAGCTAAAAACACCCAAGAATGGCTAAGAGCGAAACATTGGACTATTCTAAAATGGCCTTCTATGAGCCCTGATCTAAATCCTATTGAATATCTGTGGAAGGGACTGAAACATGCCGTCTGGAGAAGGCACCCTTCAAACCTGAGACAACTGGAGCACTTTGCTCATGAGGAGTGGGCCACAATACCTGCTGAGAGGTGCAGAAGTCTCACTGACAGTTACAGAAATCGTTTGATTGCAGTGATTGCCTCAAAAGGTTGTGCAGCAAAATATTAAGGGTACCATCATTTTTGTCCAGGCCTGTTTCATGAGTTTGTTTTTTAAAATAATTCTGTTGAACCACAATTCAAAAGCATTGTCTGATTTTCATTGGTTAATTTTCATAGAATTTTTATTTATTACCACTTTTGTCAGATTCAAGTTATTTCTGTGACCATTGTGGGTTTTTCTTTCATTAACAGAGGAGTACCTACAATTTTGTCCACGTCTGTATGAGACTGTGTGTGTATATGTGAAGCCATGCCCACCCACTGAGGGACGTTGGGCAGGTACGACCCACTCTGTATATAAACCCAGTTTGTCATAATAAAGTTCAGTTGGCTGCATGAAGACTCCCTCCTGCTTGGTCATGTTACAGATGCAACAGGCAGTACCGGCTTTCATGGTAATCTGGTAGCAAGCAAACCGATGCCTGACCTGACATGGGGATTTAGTTAAAAAGCTGCAAATGAAAAGTTACAAGGTCACAAATTTGATGGAAAAATTATGCACACTGATAAGAAAAAAGTTGCAAGATAACAAAAAAATCTTTAAAAATTTCTGTGAAATAAATTTAAACAAAGCAGTTGCAGATTTACAAGGAAAAGGCCATAAATGTAGAAAAAAAGGTGAAAATGTAGTAAAAATGTTGCAAATTTTTATGGAAAAAAAGTTCATTTTCAAGAACTGAGTTGCAAATTTATTTCATATTTGGGAGACAAAAAGTCAGAAGTACAAGGAAAAAACCTCAAATTTAGGACAAAAATAGATGAGTATGTTTGTTCATTTAAAAGATAATTTTCCAAATGATCATATTTTCATACTAAATATGTTTTTAGGTATCCCTGGAATATTTGAAAGTAGAAAATACTGTATATTCTCCCTTTAATTAAAAAAGCGGTGACAGGGCCATAGAGAGAAGAAGAAAAGCAGGAAAATCCATCCTGCTTTACATGGATGAGCCAGCTAGCAAAATAAGCAGTGAAGTTTGGAAGGAGCAAACTGCAGGAGGAAGTGGTGATACCTAGCAGCTCACATCTGTAAGTAAAGCGTCCATTTATTGTAATAAATGTCAATAAGTTTATATTTAGCCACTATGAGTCAAATATAGGAAGAACTTTTTTAACTGTGCTTAATTAGCCAGCTAATGGTGTTATGCTAACTGCGAAAATTAAGCAAAAGTTAAAGCTAGACTTTTAGCTTTTTGATGTTCTAACGTTATAACGATAACGGACGCAAAGCTGCTAGCTTGCTCGTCACCGACGTAAAAGGTAACTGACAGAGCGGGACTTTCAAAGCAGGACAGGACGCTAACAGGCGAGTTTTATCTGAAATGTAATCAATTTATAGGACTAGACTAAACTAAAATTGATGCAGGTCTGTTGAAGTTATTCTGCCTTAAAACGGTAAGCGACTAAAGTGGGCTAATAGTGGTGGTTTGCTTTCTGATTGACCACCGCAAGCGTGGTCACGTGGTTGTGGAACGGCTAACATGTCAGGCTCAGCGATGACGCTGTCAGTAACCATGGCGGCTTGAAGAAGAATCACAGCCTCTTAGTGTTGTAGGCTGTTTTTATTTCAACACATTAAACAACGTTTGACTTTCAGAGGAACAGCAACACCACACAGAGTCACGGGAGAGACAAAAGTGAGTAAAAAACACACTAAATATGTTTAGAACTACAAATGAACTTTCTTCTGTTGATTCTGGCTTTGTTTGTTTTAATTTTGTCATTTAAATAGGCCATCACTTCTTAAAATAACTTCACATACCTGTCAAGGCATACCTCATGCCTCCCTTATTGGGGGGGGGGGGCTTTCACACCTGTACTGAGTACTTAAAAACTATTTATCGGCAGATGAAAGAAAACTGAAGCAAAAAAACCAAACAAAAACCAAACAAACAGCAACTGCAACATGAACTATTTCAAATTCATTCATTTATGCTGCCAATGCTGAAACAAAAGCAGAATGGATTTTTGTTTCATAAGTTAAGTATCAGAAATAATTCTCTTTGAAATTGTGTTAATAATAATAACAATTGTGGAAGATGTGTTCAATGACGAGACATGAGTGTATTTCTCAGGTTCGGCTTTATTCCAGAACACATTCATCCAACATTCTCAAAAGCAAGAAGAGGCAGAATAATGTTACAGCTCACTCTTATACCTCTGGGGGATTAAGAACTCAAGTCACATGGTGCTTCTGCAAACATTCAATCACAATGCAAGTCTCTGAAGATTCACCATTGTCTCTTATTCTCCGGTGTCCCGGGAAACCCCCCAGGTCCTCTTCTCCGAGACGAGGGCCCGACTTCACACCATCTCCTGTCTTGTTCCTCCAGACGTGAAGCCCCAATCCACATAAACCATACAATCCACATAAGCCATACATTTATAAGATAAGATAAGATAAGATAAGCCTTTATTAGTCCCACAACGGGGAAATTCCAGGATTGCAACAGCACAGGGATAGCAACACTCAGAGCAACAATCAGAAGGCAAGAAAAAAAAACAAGCAAGCAAGAGCAGCTAATAAACATATGTACGTATTACTATAAAATATATATATATACACACACACACAGACACACTATGGGGAAATATGAACCAAACATATGTGCCATATGTACCCCCCCTCATGGATCGTCACCTTATCGTGGTGGGGGGGTTTGCGTGCCCCAGTGATCCCAGGAGCTATGTTGTCCGGGGCAATTTGCCTCTGATAGGGTCTCCCAAGACAAACTGGTCCTGGGTGAAGGGCCAGACGAAGAACGATCCAACAGACTCTCATGATAAATTGTATATCAAGGATTCAGTGTACCCCGCCCGGTATGGGGTTACCGGGGCCCCACCCTGGAGCCAGGCCTGGGGGAGGGGCTCGAAGGCTAGCGTCTGGTGGCCGGGTTTCCACCCATGGGACCCGGCCGGGCTCAGCCCGAAGGAGTTACATGGGTCCGCCCTCCAGTAGGTTCACCACCTGCAGGAGGGATCATGGAAGTCCGGTGCTATGTGGATTAGGTGGCAGTCAAAGGCGGAGACCTTGGCGGACTGATCCCAAGCTTTCTAAACTGGCTTTTGGTACGTGGAATGTCACCTCTCTGGTGGGGAAGGAGCCTGAGCTGGTGTACGAGATTGAGCGATACCGGCTAGATATAGTCGGCCTCACCTCAACACACAGCTCCGGTTCCGGAACCAGTCTCCTGGAGAGGGGCTGGAGCTTGGCCTTTTCTGGAGTTGCCCCGGGCGAGAGGCGACGAGCAGGGGTAGGTATTCTTGTATCGCCCCACCTTGCTGCCTCTATATTGGAGTTTTCCCCGGTGGACGAAAGGGTTGCTTCCCTGCGCCTTCGGGTTGGGAAACGGGTCCTGACCATCATTTGTGCCTATGCACCAAATGATGTTTCAGAGTACCCACCCTTTTTGGAGTCTGTGACTGGGGTGCTGGAGGGTGCTCCTCCTGGAGACTCCATTGTCCTACTGGGGGACTTCAATGCGCACGTGGGCAACGACAGTGAAACCTGGAGGGGGGTGATTGGGAGGAACGGCCTGCCCGATCTGAACCCGAGTGGTGTTCAGTTATTGGACTTCTGTGCTAACCACAGTCTGTCTATAACGAACACCATGTTCAAGCATAAGGGTGTCCATATGTGCACCTGGCACCAGGACACCCTAGGCCGCAGGTCGATGATCGATTTTGTTATCGTATCATCAGACCTGCGACCGTATGTCTTGGACACCCGAGTAAAGAGAGGTGCAGAGCTGTCAACTGATCACCACCTGGTGGTGAGTTGGATCCGATGGCAGGGGAGGAAGCCATTCAGACCTGGTAGACCCAAACGTATAGTGAGGGTGTGCTGGGAGCGTCTGGCTGAGGCCCCTGTCCGGGAGGTCTTCAACTCCCACCTCCGGAAGAACTTCAACCACATTCCGAGGGAGTCTGGAGACATGGAGTCTGAATGGGCCATGTTCTCCACCTCTGTTGTTGAAGCGGCAGCCCAGAGCTGCGGCCGCAAGGTGGTCGGTGCATCTCGTGGTGGCAACCCCCGAACCAAGTGGTGGACACCAGTGGTGAGGGGGGCCATTAAGCTGAAGAAGGAGTCCTATCAAGCTTGGTTGGCTTGTGGGACTCCCGAAGCAGCTGAGGTGTACCGGCAGGCCAAGCGGAGTGCAGCTCGGGTGGTTGCTGAAGCAAAAACCCGGGTATGGGAGGAGTTCGGTGAGGCCATGGAACAAGACTTTCGGTCGGCTTCAAAGAGATTCTGGCAAACTGTTCGGCGGCTCAGGAGGGGAAAGCAGCTCCCCGTCCACACTGTGTATGGTGCGGATGGGACACTGTTGACTTCAACTGGGGATATCGTCGGGCGGTGGAAGGAATACTTCGAGGATCTCCTCAATCCCACTGATACGCCTTCCACAGAGGAAGCAGGGTTTGGGGACGAGGGGGATGACTCGCCTATCACAGGGGCTGAGGTCGCCAAGGTGGTTAAAAATCTCCTTGGTGGCCGGGCCCCGGGGGTGGACGAGATTCGCCCCGAGTACCTCAAGGCCCTGGATGTTGTTGGGTTGTCATGGTTGACACGCCTCTGCAACATTGCGTGGAGGTCGGGGGCAGTGCCTTTGGCATGGCAAACCGGGGTGGTGGTTCCTCTCTTCAAAAAAGGGGACCGGAGGGTGTGCTCCAACTTTAGAGGGATCACACTCCTCAGCCTCCCTGGGAAGGTCTATGCCAAGGTACTGGAGAGGAGAGTCCGGCCGTTGGTCGAACCTCGGATTCAGGAGGAGCAATGTGGTTTTCGTCCTGGCCGTGGCACATCGGACCAGCTCTTTACCCTCTCGAGAATTCTTGAGGGTTCGTGGGAGTTTGCCCAACCAGTTTACATGTGTTTTGTGGACTTGGAGAAGGCATTTGACCGCGTCCCTCGTGGATTTTTGTGGGGGGTGCTTCGGGAGTATGGGGTATCGGGCTTGTTGTTAC
The DNA here is from genome assembly GCA_020510985.1 of Pholidichthys leucotaenia. Taxonomy (NCBI): domain Eukaryota; kingdom Metazoa; phylum Chordata; class Actinopteri; order Cichliformes; family Pholidichthyidae; genus Pholidichthys; species Pholidichthys leucotaenia. The sequence continues at coordinate 296,634,443 of CM035846.1, forward strand.
GAGCTATTCGGTCTCTGTACGACCGTTGTGAGAGTTTAGTTCGCATTGCCAACACTCGGTCGGAGTCATTCCCAGTGAGAGTTGGACTCCGCCAGGGCTGCCCTTTGTCACCGGTCCTGTTCATAATTTTTATGGACAGGATTTCTAGGCGCAGCCAGGGAATGGAGGGTGTCATGCTTGGTGACCACAGGATCTCATCTCTGTTGTTTGCAGATGATGTTGTCCTGTTGGCTTCATCCAGCAATGACCTACAGCTCTTGCTGGGACGGTTTGCCGCTGAGTGTGAAGCGGCTGGGATGAGAATCAGCACCTCCAAGTCCGAGTCCATGGTCCTCAGCCGGAAAAAGGTGGATTGTCCTCTCCGGGTTGGGGACAGGCTCCTGCCCCAAGTGGAGGAGTTTAAGTATCTTGGGGTCTTGTTCACGAGTGAGGGGAAAATGGAGCGAGAGATCGACAGACGGATTGGAGCAGCATCTGCAGTGATGCGGACGTTGTACCGGTCTGTTGTGGTGAAGAGGGAGCTTAGTTCTAAGGCAAAGCTGTCGATTTACCAGTCAATCTACGTTCCTACTCTCACCTATGGTCACGAGCTTTGGGTAATGACCGAAAGAACGAGATCGCGGATACAAGCGGCTGAAATGAGCTTTCTCCGTAGGATTGCTGGACTCACCCTCAGAGATAGGGTGAGGAGCTCAGTCATCCGGGAGAGGCTCAGAGTAGAACCGCTGCTCCTCCACATTGAAAGGAGTCAGTTGAGGTGGTATGGGCATCTGATTAGGATGCCTCCTGGACGCCTCCCACTTGAGGTGTTTCAGGCACGTCCCACTGGGAGGAGACCCCGGGGCAGACCCAGGACTCGGTGGAGAGACTATGTCTCCCAGCTAGTCTGGGAACGCCTTGGTATCCCCTCTGAAGAGCTGGAGCAGGTGGCTGGGGAGAGGGAAGTCTGGGCTTCTCTGCTTGAACTGCTGCCTCCGCGACCCGGACCTCCGGAAAAGCGGTAGAAGATGGATGGATGGATGGATGGATGGACATATGTGCCACACAATGAAAATATCAATCTTATTCAGCCCTTTCAATATAATGCTATACATTCAGATGTACATTCTGCTGGAGGTTTCTTCCTGTTAAAAGGGAGTTTTTCCTCTCCACCGTCGTCAAGTGCTTGCTCACAGGGGATCGCCTGATTGCTGGGGTCTTTCTGCAACTGTGGGGGTTCCCCCCTACAGTTGATAGTGCTATGAGATGACTGTTGTTGTGAAATGGCGCTATATAAATAAAGTTGAATTGAATTGAATGTAAAGCAAAGGTCCAAGATACAAAATAACAGTACACTATAGGGGATTTGGGCTACCTCTAAGCATGTTTGTTAAGATTTTAAAGCATTTTTTTTTGTTATATATGGGTAATATTTGAAGGTGAATAATACTGCCCATACCTGAAAACATTTGGAGATTTCTCCTTCAGTCTGGAAAGGACAGAATTGTCTCGACCCACCATCGTGTTGCAATTGTCCGAACCAAAGCCCACAACATTCTGCCATGGAATATTGTGCAATCTAAAAATAAATAAATAAATGGTGACGGTGAAGGAGAACGGTGACGTCCAGTCCCTCGATTTCCCTTTTCTTCAAGCTTTGTTTTCTTTGCCGACAGCGCGCTGCAAGAAGCCATTTTGAAAATCACAAAAACACTGCTTAGGTGCGCTTGTGGAGGATCGAAATAAGTGCAGGCGGACGCTGAGCGTTCTGCCAGCCCTGTATGCTATGGGGGTCACACACGAGGTGTTCCTCCACACTCTCAGTAATTTTTTTTCCCGTATATTTTTCTTTTTGGCGTACAGAAATGGCAATACGCCCGTATTTGCTAAAATTGCATTTTCCCCGTATTAAAATACGGCAAAACCGTATCACTTGACAGGTATGACTTCATGACTTTAATGCTTTGTCTAGACCCACATTACATAAATCCGTTTTGTGCTGCATTGTTAAATGTTAGAATATCAACTGTCATCAAAGACTGTTCTGTGGCTGAAACTGCTCTACATCCAAGCCTCCTCCTTTATCCGGGCTTGGGACCACCAAAGAGACCCTCTGGCAGAGTTACTTAGTTTTTTTTTTAATTATTATTTTATTCTTATTTTTTATTCTTATTTTTTTATTTATTTTTTTTTAAGTTTGGTTTAGTTGCTAACCTTATGCTCCACTTAGGAGCCTACAACAAGTCACAGTAAAGCATGAACATTTTTTGCCTTGACTATAACATTTTTTTTGTAGGACAGTTTTAACTGGACAACATTAACAACTGAAATGAACAAAACGAGTCAGAAAAAAACTGTAGTGGCAGTGTCAGAAAATGATGGTCACTAGTCTGACTCTAATTCAGGGTCATTGTTTCTTTTTCAGACCCCTACACACACACACACACACACACACACACACACACACACACACCTGTGGTGGCTCACAGAAAGAGAAGGTCATCTTCATGCCGCTGCTGCAGCATTCAATTGGTGTCAGGCATTGCAGTTCTGAAAAAACTATTAATTTACTGTAACTGTAACACTGCTGCTGCACGAGGCTACTGTGAGACTGCCTGTGATTGCTTTGGGATGGAAAGGGGACAGGAGAGCCTCACAGTACCACCCACTACTTGTTGAGGATGGTAACTGCAGAGCAATCGCGCACTTTCACCTCACTGTCCAAAACACCAGAAGAGTCTTTGATAACACCAGGAAAAGTTGTTAGATTTGTCGCTAGTCATTTTTGACAAAAAAGTCATCAAGGGGGGCTGAAAAATCACCACATTTAAAGACAAAATTGCCAAGTTGGCAACACTGTGATTTCCTCCTGTTGCTGTCTCATGTAAAAAAGGTGACATGACCTTCTCCCCCCTGCAGCAGACGGCCTTTCTTGTCCCAAACCTGGAACCAGGGATGGCCACTTGTGAAGACGAATTGCTTGCTGGGTCGGCTACAGTGGAGATGGAGCTGCAGAATCTGCTTAATGAGGAGTGTGAAAACCACAACACCAACTCCCAGAGGCTAGTAGCTAAACACACCATGTAAAACCAACTAGGATGTTTAAATTTAGTCCTTGCTTCTTATTGTTTGATAAAGCTACACATAGGTGTCTGATTGGAGCATTTGAATATAATTTTAATACAACCAACTCACAGGGCAGAGTCGGTGGAGATGTGAATGAGCAGTGTGAAGGACAGCACAGTCAGGTCTTTGCCGTGTCCTGTTTTTTATTCTCAGCCAGCAGCATGAGTACAACTGGGTACAGGCTGATGTGATCCGTATGCAGAGAGAAAGGCAGTCTCAGCAGGAGGAACTGCAACTACCGCAGCTGCAAGGAGAACAACTGCAACTGCAGGTGTGATTCACTCAGGAGGCATCTGACGTATTTATTCAAACATTACACTCATCTTCTGTACTGTTAATGCATTTAAGTGTGTGTGTGTTGACCTGCCCTGCGTTTAGTTGACAAAACCGTTTGCATCCATTCGGAATTGTTTGTTAGCTTCCGTAACTGAACGACACGGTCGCTGCGAACCATTTCTCATTGGCCAAAGATCTCAGGGAGGTGACTAGCGTAATGAACAAAGATGGCGGCTAGATAAGATAGTTTGCGATATCCTTTAGTTTTCTTTTCTTTTTGGAGCAATTCCATCCATCCATCTTCTACCGCTTAATCCTTTCGGGTCGCGGGGGGGCTGGAGCCTATCCCAGCATCTTTTGGGCGAGAGGCAGGATACACCCTGGACAGATCGCCATTCCATCGCAGGGCCAACACAGAGAGACAGACAACCATTCACTCTCACAGTCATACCTAAGGACAATTTAGAATCCCCAGTTTTGATGCCAATTAACCTAACTTGCATGTTTTTGGCATGTGGGAGGAAACCGGAGTGCCCGGAGTAAACCCACGCAGACACGGGGAGAACATGCAAACTCCACACAGAAGGGTCACCGATGATCTGGGGGTGGGATCGAACCCACGATGGTCAAGGGTGGAATCAATCCCATGACCTTCTTGCTGTGCTGCCACTGTGCTAACCACTGCGCCACCGTGCTTCCATGAATTTAAAAGTAAAGGTTATGTCAGTTTGTAAGTAAAACAATACCAAGCAGAATTCTTAGGTAATATGAAGTTGAAGTAGGCTACAGTCTACGCCAGGAGTCACCAACTAAAACTGCAAAAGGTCCAACAACTCGATCCTCCTCCCCAGCCGAGGTCCGAGCTCGGTGTGGGAATCTTTAGGCACCTTATGATTCAGAACTCTGATTTGATTCTAAAACCATTCTTGATGCATCTTGATGCATTTTTTTTCTAGTCAGGATTTTTCCCCCCACTAAACTAAACTAAATTGTATGACATTTTTTAAAAAGATTAATATCTAGAAAACAAAATTTCACAAAAATCCATCTCTATACAATATTTTCAGTGAAGAAAAAACAGTTTCAAACTAAGACAAAAAAAATGAACAGAAAATATAATTCTGTATGACAGAATTCCTCCATTTCTTTTTTTTTTATCTCAACAGTAAACTGTGAGATGGAACTGTAATTCCATGATTATAGGCAAAGGGGAGGTGGAACTTTTCCTGTTCAGTAACACACGGAGCTTTTACTGAGTTTTTACGTGATATTGAAGGCTACGAAAAGGGCCTCCATAACCAGCGACCTCACTTCTGCATCCCAGCGTGGACTACTCTGGGCAGAACAGAGGAAGGAGTACCCCAGTAAATTCATTCAATTTCACAACTTCGTTGACCTTAAAACAAAGCATGTCCGGGATGGATGTCCGGCAGCGCGCTCGGACGCAGCGGCCCCTCTTGGCATCAATGAGTGTGAGAGTTTTGAGTGTTTTGATCATCCCAGACGTACATTCTGTAAAACTTACAACCATGAGACCTTATTAAACATCAAGATACTGCACGCTGCAAGAATCGCGGCGATCGGTTGTGATTTGGACATTCTACACCAGCATGGAATTCTGGCGGAGTCCCCGCTGGAAGCTACCCGAGAGAAGAGGAAGCGGAAGCGGAGCGAACGCAAGCAAAAGCGCGGAAAAAGGGCCGGGATCCATGCTAGGCTAAAGGCTAACCCCTCCAGACCAGCGGTACCGTCGCTTCTTCTCTCTAACGTCCGCTCCCTCGAAAACAAGGTGGACGAACTGCGTCTGCTGAGAGAAACCCAGAGAGAGTGGAGGGACTGCTGTGTGTTTGTTTTCACCGAGACATGGCTCCACGGCAACATTCCTGACGAGGCCATTCAACTGGAAGATATGGCGATGTTCTGTGCCGACAGAGAAACGGCGAGCTCCGGTAAGAGCCGGGGGGGGGGGGCTATGCATCTATGTTAACAAGAACTGGTGCGTTAATGCCACGTTAGTGTCTAAACACTGCTCTCCGTTGGCGGAGTTCCTTATTGTAAATTGTCGGCCTTATTATTTGCCAAGGGAATTCAGCGATGTGTTTGTAGCTGGTGTTTACATAGCGCCGAGCCCTAATGCTAAAGCTAATGCTAAGAAGGCACTCAGGGTACTGCACAATGCGATCAGTGAAATCCAAACTTCACACCCGGACAGTTTTGTGGTGGTTGCGGGGGATTTTAACCACACCAGCCTAAAGACTGTGCTCCCCAAGTTTAAACAATGTGTAGACTTTAAGACCAGAGGAGAGAATATGTTGGACTTAGTGTACACAAACACAGATGCATATAAAGTGATACCCCGCCCCCATCTCGGCCGTTCTGATCACATGTCCGTGATGCTGCTGCCTGCCTACAAACCTTTATTGAAGCGCAGCAGGCCAGCAGTGAAACAAATCAGGATTTGGCCAGAGAGTGCAACCTCTGCACTGAAAGACTGTTTTCATCACACAGACTGGGAGGTCTTCAAAATAGCAGCCTCCCAGGAAGACAAGACAGATGTGGAGGAGTATGCTGATACAGTCACCAGCTACATCGCGAAGTGCACAGAGGATGTCACTACAGTGAAGACCATCACTATGCGGGGTAATCATAAGCCCTGGATGACTGCAGAGGTGCGCTCGCTGCTTACAGCCAGAGATGCAGCCTTCAGAGCGAAGGACAGGATCGCCCTCCGCTCAGCCAGGTCTGCGCTTTCAAAGGGAATTAAGGCGGCAAAGCGCGCCTATGCAGAGAAAATCCAGGGACACCTCTGTGACACTAGGAACACCAAGCAGATGTGGCAGGGAGTTCAGACACTGACGGGCTTTAAATCTAGGCAGGGGGTTGATGATGATGACGCTTCGCTTCCAGACAGGCTTAACGACTTCTTTGCACGTTTTGAAGCATCAAACTCGACAATCAGAGGGAGGGCTGGCCCACCCCCACCATCCGTCGGACCAGGTTTTACCATCAACACAGCGGACACACGGAGGACCCTAACCAGAGTCAACCCACGCAAAGCTGCAGGTCCAGACAACATTCCGGGACGTGTGCTCCGAGACTGCGCGAGCGAGTTGGCGGATGTCCTGACTGACATTTATAACATCTCCCTGAGTCAGGCCATCGTTCCCAGATGCTTCAAGACCTCTATCATTGTACCGGTGGCAAAGAAACCAGTTGTGTCCTGTTTGAATGACTATCGTCCTGTTGCACTGACACCAATTGTGATGAAGTGTTTTGAACGGCTTGTCAAACCACACATTACAGCCTGCCTCCCTGCATCACACGACCCGCTCCAGTTTGCATATCGTTCAAACCGCTCCACGGAGGATGCTATAGTCACCACCCTACACTCTGTCATCACCCACCTGGACCAGAAAGACACCTACGCCAGACTCCTGTACATTGATTTCAGTTCAGCATTCAACACCATTATTCCCCAGAGACTGATGGAGAAATTACTCCTTCTCGGTCTGAACACCGCCACATGTCTCTGGATCCTGGATTTCCTGACTGAGAGACCTCAGTCTGTCCGGGTTGGAAACAACATCTCCAACTCTGTCACACTGAGTACCGGATCCCCTCAAGGCTGTGTACTCAGTCCACTGTTGTTTACACTTCTAACACATGACTGTGTATCCAGACACGTGGGAAACCAGATTATTAAGTTTGCAGATGACACCACGGTAGTGGGACTTATTCAGAGGGATGAGGAATCAATGTACAGGGAAGAAATGAGAGACCTGGAGGGCTGGTGCAGGGAGAACAATCTGGTGCTCAACGTGGACAAAACGAAGGAGATGATTATCGACTTCCGGCGGTCACAGCCTGAGCACACCCCCCTCAGCATCGGCGGGGGGGCTGAGAGGGTAATTGGAGTCTCCCTCCCCTCTGTCCAAGAACTTTTTCAGAACCGTTGTAGGAGCAGGGTTGTCACATTGTCACATGTCACATTGTCACATTGTCAAGGACCTTCACATTGTCAAGGACCGTTCTCACCCTCTGCATAAACACTTTGAACTTCTTCCATCTGGTAAACGATTCCGGAGCATCAGAGGCAGAACCACCAGACTGATCAACAGCTTCCTTCCACAAGCTGTCAGGATGCTGAACAGTTGACCCGGAATCTCTCATACACACTACTGCACCTACGGACATTTTGTATATTATAGTTAGTTAGTTTTCTTTTTCCCCAAGTATGTCTCAGGGATGTGTGAATGGATGGGGGTGTGTGGGGGGGTGGAGCTATGTGGAAGTGTGTCTTAATTCATGCTGCTTCTTATATGGATGCCGAGAGAAACGCAATTTCATCTTGCCTGCACTACAGCTGTATGTACAGCAATATGACAATAAAGTTTGATTTGATTTGATTTGATTTGGCTGTCGGCCTTGTGTTGGGGGGGGGGGGCAGTGAACCTTGATTATCCGCTTTTTTTCCCAGAAGGATTGTAACACTCCCCTGTTAAATAGGGACTGTTACCAAAAAAACGGGTTTGAAATGATTTCACCATAGACAAACCAATATGATTTTTAGTGTGTTGTTATTGAACTCAAGGTGAAAAAAATTATAATTGCACAACAAACAGTTTCCTTAGAAGTTATCCACACCCCAAACTGTTTTAAGCCAAACACAACTTTCCAATACAATATTCAGTCCTTTTTTTAAATACCCAAATTACCGGTACCAAACAGTCCTTGGCAATGTCCCAGTTTTCACCGGCACCAAGAAAGAAAAAGAGTCCAAATAATAACCCCCCCCCCAAAAAAAAAAAAAATAAAAATAACAGGACATCACTGTCTTTCAGTCACAACCCCCCCCCCCCCCCAAAAAAAACAACACTTGAGCTCGTTTCTCCCATTGATGCATTTTTGACAAATAGTGGCTTTTTAGTGTAACTGAGGTGATAGTTTAATGGTAGTATATCTGTTTTGCAAGTGGGAGACCTGGGTTCAAATCCCAGCTGTATCATTTTTTAATTTCATTTTTATTTGCAAGGAAGAGCTTGGATCATTATTACACATCAGTATGCTGAGGCACTATTGCGATTGTGCCCAGCATGAGAATAAGGTCAGAGTTAAATATACTGGGACAGTATAAGACTGTTGAAAATTTATTATTTCTTAATAAAAATGGACAAGTAGGACAAGCACATGAAGTAACACACACACACACACACACACACATTCACTGGAGTCACCCCAGTTTTATTATTTCTTTTTTCCCTTATGATCACTGATATTTCTTAAAAGACAGCACATTTATTGAAATTGAAAAACACACATTGTAAAAATCTGCATGCTGTATACTTTGCCAGCTACATGGCCTAGTAGAGCAAATGAAGTTCCACATGAGGCCTCATCTATGAGAACTATTTTGATGAAAGGCTCAAGTATTCGAGAAAGCCTCAGTTACTGACGACTAAGTAATAGCTTAAATGTAAACTCTGTCTTTCAGCTGGGAAGCTAGGGTTCAAGTCCTAGTGGGGTCATTCTAATAACTCATTTTTATTTGCACAGTGAAGTGTCTGTTGTGTTTGAAAGAGCTTGGATACAACAATAACACATCATTATGCTGAGGCACTATTATGCCCTGCATGACAATAAGGACAGAGATGAATGGACTGAGAAAGACAGTATGACTGTTGAAAAGTTATACATCAAACCAACAATACCCCTGTAAAAATCAGAATGCTATATACATTTTGTCCACTAGATGGCCTGGTAGAGAAAATGAAGTCCCACATGAGGCCTTGCCTATGTGAACCATTTTGATAAAAGGCCTCAAGTCCTCCAGAAAGCCTTATTTGGCCATCACTAAAGTGCAGATCGTAAATAAGAAGAGAAAAAATAGGATCGCTCTCACCAGCCTGCGGCCCCATCACCCCTCAGTGTGGGTGTGCCGTGGGTTCCTGCTGCTCCCAGCGTCCACCTTCCTGTACAAATGAATGAATCAATCAATCAATCTTTATTTTCAGATTGATTTAAAGGTTAAAAGAAAAGAACAGAATAATACAACAAGGGGGAAAAAAATCCAACAAGTTCAAATTAAACAATAACTTCTTGGATAATACAATTCAACATAAGTTATCCAAAATGAGTGATGGCTGAAGCCGCAACTTATATTGCCCACTTGTGTTCCATCTAAAAATTCAAAAATAACATAAAATAAAAGTGATTTCAAATCAGAACAAAGCCAAGACAAAACGTGACAAAAAACCAAGCAACAGCACAACACAGACTGGGTATGATAATCCTTATGTGATTTTACATGTCCATCCATCCATCCATCCATCTTCTACCGCTTTTCCGGAGGTCCGGGTCGCGGAGGCAGCAGTTCAAGCAGAGAAGCCCAGACTTCCCTCTCCCCAGCCACCTGCTCCAGCTCTTCAGAGGGGATACCAAGGCGTTCCCAGACCAGCTGGGAGACATAGTCTCTCCACCGAGTCCTGGGTCTGCCCCGGGGTCTCCTCCCAGTGGGACGTGCCTGAAACACCTCAAGTGGAAGGCGTCCAGGAGGCATCCTAATCAGATGCCCATACCACCTCAACTGACTCCTTTCAATGTGGAGGAGCAGCGGTTCTACTCTGAGCCTCTCCTGGATGACTGAGCTCCTCACCCTATCTCTGAGGGTGAGTCCAGCAATCCTACGGAGAAAGCTCATTTCAGCCGCTTGTATCCGCGATCTCGTTCTTTCGGTCATTACCCAAAGCTCGTGACCATAGGTGAGAGTAGGAACGTAGATTGACTGGTAAATCGACAGCTTTGCCTTAGAACTAAGCTCCCTCTTCACCACAACAGACCGGTACAACGTCCGCATCACTGCAGATGCTGCTCCAATCCGTCTGTCGATCTCTCGCTCCATTTTCCCCTCACTCGTGAACAAAACCCCAAGATACTTAAACTCCTCCACTTGGGGCAGGAGCCTGTCCCCAACCCGGAGAGGACAATCCACCTTTTTCCGGCTGAGGACCATGGACTCGGACTTGGAGGTGCTGATTCTCATCCCAGCCGCTTCACACTCAGCGGCAAACCGTCCCAGCAAGAGCTGTAGGTCATTGCTGGATGAAGCCAACAGGACAACATCATCTGCAAACAACAGAGATGAGATCCTGTGGTCACCAAGCATGACACCCTCCATTCCCTGGCTGCGCCTAGAAATCCTGTCCATAAAAATTATGAACAGGATCGGTGACAAAGGGCAGCCCTGGCGGAGTCCAACTCTCACTGGGAATGACTCCGACCGAGTGTTGGCAATACGAACCAAACTCTCACAACGGTCGTACAGAGACCGAATAGCTCGTAACAACAAGCCCGATACCCCATACTCCCGAAGCACCCCCCACAAAAATCCACGAGGGACGCGATCAAATGCCTTCTCCAAGTCCACAAAACACATGTAGACTGGTTGGGCAAACTCCCACGAACCCTCGAGAATTCTCGAGAGGGTAAAGAGCTGGTCCGATGTGCCACGGCCAGGATGAAAACCACATTGCTCCTCCTGAATCCGAGGTTCGACCAACGGCCGGACTCTCCTCTCCAGTACCTTGGCATAGACCTTCCCAGGGAGGCTGAGGAGTGTGATCCCTCTAAAGTTGGAGCACACCCTCCGGTCCCCTTTTTTGAAGAGAGGAACCACCACCCCGGTTTGCCATGCCAAAGGCACTGCCCCCGACCTCCACGCAATGTTGCAGAGGCGTGTCAACCATGACAACCCAACAACATCCAGGGCCTTGAGGTACTCAGGGCGAATCTCGTCCACCCCCGGGGCCCGGCCACCAAGGAGATTTTTACCCACCTTGGCGACCTCAGCCCCTGTGATAGGCGAGTCATCCCCCTCGTCCCCAAACCCTGCTTCCTCTGTGGAAGGCGTATCAGTGGGATTGAGGAGATCCTCAAAGTATTCCTTCCACCACCCGACGATATCCCCAGTTGAAGTCAACAGTGTCCCATCCGCACCATACACAGTGTGGACGGGGAGCTGCTTTCCCCTCCTGAGCCGCCGAACAGTTTGCCAGAATCTCTTTGAAGCCGACCGAAAGTCTTGTTCCATGGCCTCACCGAACTCCTCCCATACCCGGGTTTTTGCTTCAGCAACCACCCGAGCTGCACTCCGCTTGGCCTGCCGGTACACCTCAGCTGCTTCGGGAGTCCCACAAGCCAACCAAGCTTGATAGGACTTGTTCTTCAGCTTAATGGCCCCCCTCACCACTGGTGTCCACCACTTGGTTCGGGAGTTGCCACCACGAGATGCACCGACCACCTTGCGGCCGCAGCTCTGGGCCGCCGCTTCAACAACAGAGGTGGAGAACATGGCCCATTCAGACTCCATGTCTCCAGACTCCCTCGGAATGTGGTTGAAGTTCTTCCGGAGGTAGGAGTTGAAGACCTTCCGGACAGGGGCCTCAGCCAGACGCTCCCAGCACACCCTCACTATACGTTTGGGTCTACCAGGTCTGAATGGCTTCCTCCCCTGCCATCGGATCCAACTCACCACCAGGTGGTGATCAGTTGACAGCTCTGCACCTCTCTTTACTCGGGTGTCCAAGACATACGGTCGCAGGTCTGATGATACGATAACAAAATCGATCATCGACCTGCGACCTAGGGTGTCCTGGTGCCAGGTGCACATATGGACACCCTTATGCTTGAACATGGTGTTCGTTATGGACAGACTGTGGATAGCACAGAAGTCCAATAACTGAACACCACTCGGGTTCAGATCGGGCAGGCCGTTCCTCCCAATCACCCCCCTCCAGGTTTCACTGTCGTTGCCCACGTGCGCATTGAAGTCCCCCAGTAGGACAATGGAGTCTCCAGGAGGAGCACCCTCCAGCACCCCAGTCACAGACTCCAAAAAGGGTGGGTACTCTGAAACATCATTTGGTGCATAGGCACAAATGATGGTCAGGACCCGTTTCCCAACCCGAAGGCGCAGGGAAGCAACCCTTTCGTCCACCGGGGAAAACTCCAATATAGAGGCAGCAAGGTGGGGCGATACAAGAATACCCACCCCTGCTCGTCGCCTCTCGCCCGGGGCAACTCCAGAAAAGGCCAAGCTCCAGCCCCTCTCCAGGAGACTGGTTCCGGAACCGGAGCTGTGTGTTGAGGTGAGGCCGACTATATCTAGCCGGTATCGCTCAACCTCGTGCACCAGCTCAGGCTCCTTCCCCACCAGAGAGGTGACATTCCACGTACCAAAAGCCAGTTTAGAAAGCTTGGGATCAGTCCGCCAAGGTCTCCGCCTTTGACCGCCACCTAATCCACATAGCACCGGACCCCCATGATCCCTCCTGCAGGTGGTGACCCCACTGGAGGGCGGACCCATGTAACTCCTTCGGGCTGAGCCCGGCCGGGTCCCATGGGTGGAAACCCGGCCACCAGACGCTAGCCTTCGAGCCCCTCCCCCAGGCCTGGCTCCAGGGTGGGGCCCCGGTAACCCCATACCGGGCGGGGTACACTGAATCCTTGATATACAATTTATCATGAGAGTCTGTTGGATCGTTCTTAGTCTGGCCCTTCACCCAGGACCAGTTTGTCTTGGGAGACCCTATCAGAGGCAAATTGCCCCGGACAACATAGCTCCTGGGATCACTGGGGCACGCAAACCCCCCCACCACGATAAGGTGACGATCCATGAGGGAGATTTTACATGTCATTTTGTATATATGTTTGGAGTATTTCTTCCTTTAGTTTTTGTTTAAATTGTCCAAGCGTTGTACTTGATTTTAATTCAGGTCCAAAATCGTTCCATAATCTGACTCCTTGCACTGAAACACAGTGTTGCTTGGTGGTAGTTCTCACTGAAGGTTTTTGAAATATACATGCTCCTCTGAAATGATATTGTTTCTCCCTTATTTGGAACAACTTTTGGATATTTGCGGGCAGTGATAGATTCTTCACTTTAAACATTATTACTGCAGTTTTAAAATCAACCAGATCTTTTAACTCGAGAGCTTTTAATTTAAGAAAAAGTGGGTTTGTTGGTTCCCTTTAAACAGCTTTGTTTATTATTCTTATAGCTCTCTTCTGAAGCACAAAGACTGGATATAATGTATGTTTGTTTTATATGTATTTCCCCATCCATCCATCCATCCATCCATCTTCTACCGCTTTTCCGGAGGTCCGGGTCGCGGAGGCAGCAGTTCAAGCAGAGAAGCCCAGACTTCCCTCTCCCCAGCCACCTGCTCCAGCTCTTCAGAGGGGATACCAAGGCGTTCCCAGACCAGCTGGGAGACATAGTCTCTCCACCGAGTCCTGGGTCTGCCCCGGGGTCTCCTCCCAGTGGGACGTGCCTGAAACACCTCAAGTGGGAGGCGTCCAGGAGGCATCCTAATCAGATGCCCATACCACCTCAACTGACTCCTTTCAATGTGGAGGAGCAGCGGTTCTACTCTGAGCCTCTCCCGGATGACTGAGCTCCTCACCCTATCTCTCAGGGTGAGTCCAGCAATCCTACGGAGAAAGCTCATTTCAGCCGCTTGTATCCGCGATCTCGTTCTTTCGGTCATTACCCAAAGCTCGTGACCATAGGTGAGAGTAGGAACGTAGATTGACTGGTAAATCGACAGCTTTGCCTTAGAACTAAGCTCCCTCTTCACCACAACAGACCAGTACAACGTCCGCATCACTGCAGATGCTGCTCCAATCCGTCTGTCGATCTCTCGCTCCATTTTCCCCTCACTCGTGAACAAGACCCCAAGATACTTAAACTCCTCCACTTGGGGCAGGAGCCTGTCCCCAACCCGGAGAGGGCAATCCACCTTTTTCCGGCTGAGGACCATGGACTCGGACTTGGAGGTGCTGATTCTCATCCCAGCCGCTTCACACTCAGCGGCAAACCGTCCCAGCAAGAGCTGTAGGTCATTGCTAGATGAAGCCAACAGGACAACATCATCTGCAAACAACAGAGATGAGATCCTGTGGTCACCAAGCATGACACCCTCCATTCCCTGGCTGCGCCTAGAAATCCTGTCCATAAAAATTATGAACAGGATCGGTGACAAAGGGCAGCCCTGGCGGAGTCCAACTGTCACTGGGAATGACTCCGACCGAGTGTTGGCAATACGAACCAAACTCTCACAACGGTCGTACAGAGACCGAATAGCTTGTAACAACAAGCCCGATACCCCATACTCCCGAAGCACCCCCCACAAAAATCCACGAGGGACGCGGTCAAATGCCTTCTCCAAGTCCACAAAACACATGTAAACTGGTTGGGCAAACTCCCACGAACCCTCAAGAATTCTCGAGAGGGTAAAGAGCTGGTCCGATGTGCCACGGCCAGGATGAAAACCACATTGCTCCTCCTGAATCCGAGGTTCGACCAACGGCCGGACTCTCCTCTCCAGTACCTTGGCATAGACCTTCCCAGGGAGGCTGAGGAGGGTGATCCCTCTAAAGTTGGAGCACACCCTCCGGTCCCCTTTTTTGAAGAGAGGAACCACCACCCCGGTTTGCTATGCCAAAGGCACTGCCCCCGACCTCCACGCAATGTTGCAGAGGCGTGTCAACCATGACAACCCAACAACATCTAGGGCCTTGAGGTACTCAGGGCGAATCTCGTCCACCCCCGGGGCCCGGCCACCAAGGAGATTTTTACCCACCTTGGCGACCTCAGCCCCTGTGATAGGCGAGTCATCCCCCTTGTCCCCAAACCCTGCTTCCTCTGTGGAAGGCGTATCAGTGGGATTGAGGAGATCCTCGAAGTATTCCTTCCACCGCCCGAAGATATCCCCAGTTGAAGTCAACAGTGTCCCATCCGCACCATACACAGTGTGGACGGGGAGCTGCTTTCCCCTCCTGAGCCGCCGAACAGTTTGCCAGAATCTCTTTGAAGCCGACCGAAAGTCTTGTTCCATGGCCTCACCGAACTCCTCCCATACCCGGGTTTTTGCTTCAGCAACCACCCGAGCTGCACTCCGCTTGGCCTGCCGGTACACCTCAGCTGCTTCGGGAGTCCCACAAGCCAACCAAGCTTGATAGGACTCCTTCTTCAGCTTAATGGCCCCCCTCACCACTGGTGTCTACCACTTGGTTCGGGGGTTGCCACCACGAGATGCACCGACCACCTTGCGGCCGCAGCTCTGGGCCGCCGCTTCAACAACAGAGGTGGAGAACATGGCCCATTCAGACTCCATGTCTCCAGACTCCCTCAGAATGTGGTTGAAGTTCTTCCGGAGGTAGGAGTTGAAGACCTCCCGGACAGGGGCCTCAGCCAGACGCTCCCAGCACACCCTCACTATACGTTTGGGTCTACCAGGTCTGAATGGCTTCCTCCCCTGCCATCGGATCCAACTCACCACCAGGTGGTGATCAGTTGACAGCTCTGCACCTCTCTTTTTTTTTTTCCACAATATCTTTATTGAACCTTTTTTTTTTTTTAACAAACATGATACAAACAATCAAACACTAACGCTAAAGTACTACAAAAAAAAAAAAAAATGCACTAAAAACACCAACAACCACCAACAAAATCAAGTCTTCAACAATGCTCCTCTGTTTAGTCTAGACAATCCAATACATAAGTATACATATTATGTTCACCAGTTTGGAATTTACAAGGTCCACACACATCATTCACCTTCTTCTTCAAGAGTTATGTTTAAATTTTTTACATAATCAATAAAAGGTCTCCATATATTCTCAAACACAATTTCCTTTGATTTCAGTATATATGTTATTCTTTCTAATGGAAGGTTTGTTAACATCTGTCTTAACCACTGAGTCACATCTGGTCTATGAGTCTTTTTCCATAATAGTGCAATACATTTTTTGGCATTAAGCAAACTGAGGTCTATGAATGTTCTTTCACTTTTATTAAAATTATGCTTTTCTGGGTACAGACCCAACAAAAACAGTTTAGGATTCAGTATGATTTGTTTTGAGATTATTTTTTCAATTGTTACCCTCACCTCTTCCCAAAACATTCTTATTAATCTACATTCCCATAAACAATGAAATAGGGTTCCTTTACTTTCCATGCATTTTGTGCATGTATCTGGTATATTTTTGTTATATCTATTTAACTCCTCCGGTGTAACATACATCCGCATTAACCATTTGAAATGTATCAATTTAAGGCGTGCATTTATTGATTTGGTTTGAGCTTCTGTACAAGCCAATTCCCATTGTTCCTCCGAAATTTCAATTTGCAGATCTTCTTTCCAGTAGTTTAATCTTTTCAGTGAATTTTCACTTGAAGATAGTGTCAATGAGTTATAAAACTCTGAAATAATACCCTTTCTTTTACTATCTTTCATCATCATTTTTTCCAAGGATGAATAAATAGGTCGAGTGAGAGCTTTATTTTGATTTGATCGAATAAAGTTTCTAAGTTGAAGATATTTAAAAAAATGTGTTCTATTGAGATTAAATTTGATCCTCAGCTCTTCAAAAGACATTATGTTGTCTGCACATGGCAAATATAAATCCTGAATCTTTTGTATCCCTTTTAAATTCCATACTTTAAATACAGCGTCCGCTCTCCCTGGTTTAAAATATTGATTACCCCATATTGGACTAAATTGTGACAATAACTGTGGTTCTTTTAAATAGTTTTTAGCTTCACACCATATTTTGATCATATGCTTTACAAATGGATTTTTAACTTGTTTTTGTAATTTTTTTGCCGAATCTGAGTATATGAATATGGGAAGAGGTAAAGGTAAATTGTATGATTCCATTTCAGTCCAGTGAGGGAGATCATTTGATGAAAAATAATATGTCATAGACCTCAGTTGTGCCGACCAATAATACAACATAAAATTTGGACATTTCAGACCTCCACGATCAAATGGTAAATATAATAAAGACAGACGTAATCTAGCCCTCCTGTTGTTCCATATAAATTCCACTAACTTTTTTTTTATTCTTGAGAATAGATCTAAAGGTGGTGATAAGGGAATGTATTGAAATAAATAAAGTATTTTAGGTAAAATATTACTTTTAAGTATATTGATTCTCCCGATCATCGACATTGGTAGTGACATCCATCTCTGAGTTAACTCATTGATATCTGACATTAAGGCTTCATAGTTGACGCTGGCGACTGATTCTAGCTTAGGCATAATTTGGATTCCTAAATATTTAAACTGATTTACAACATTGAATTGATTTGCCTCAGGGGCTGGGTAATTTCTCTGGGTCTCATTTAGCATTAATATTGAAGATTTAGTTTTATTTATTTTATATCCTGATATTTCCCCAAAATTCTTTATTAAATTCAACAAGGTTGGAATTGATTTTTTTAGATTCGACATAAACAAAATTATATCATCGGCGTACAGGGAGATTTTATGTTCTGTTGGTCCAACTTTAATTCCATATATTTGTGAATGTAAACGTATCGCTATCGCTAAAGGTTCAATTGCCATAGTAAACAGTAAAGGTGAAAGTGGACAGCCTTGTCGACATCCTCTATTGATTTTTATTGGTTTTCAAATATTGTTATTTGTTAGGATTTCTGCTGTAGCATTATTGTATATTATTTGAACCCATTTTATGAAATTATTTCCAAGTCCAAACCTTTGTAGGACTTCAAAAAGAAAGGGCCATTCAAATCTATCAAAGGCCTTTTCGGCGTCCAATGATAGGAGAGCTGTATCCGGTGCTTCTTTATTAAAATAAATAATATTAAATAGTCTTCTTACATTATGGAAGCCTTGTCTACCCTTTATAAAGCCATTCTGATCTCGATTAATAATATTTGGTAAAATTTCTTGTATTCGTCTTGCTAAAATTTTACAGATTATCTTAAGGTCGGCGTTTAATAGGCTTATTGGTCTCATATTTTCACATTTATTAGAGGGCTTACCTGGTTTTGGCAGCAGTATAATTAAGGCATTATTTATGTATGATGGTAAATTATTATTTTGAAATGCTTCTAAAACCATTTCCAAAAAAGGTTTTATTAATTTATTCTTAAATTTTTTATAAAGGTCAACTGGAAGACCATCTGGTCCTGCACTTTTTCCTGATTTCATATTATCAATGGCTAGCCCAACTTCTTCTTGACTAATTTTAGACTCCAATATCTCCCTGTTTTCATTTGGAATACACGGTATAGATAGTTCGTTCAAAAACCCATTTAGTTTTGTTAAATCAGGTTCATTTTTGGTATCATATAATTTTTCATAGTAATCTCTAAAGGCTCTATTAATTCCTAAAGGATCTATAACTACCTGTCCGTTACTTATAATACTGGTAATTGGTGTTTTAATTTCCAATTGTTTAATCTGCCATGCTAATAATTTTCCTGATTTTTCACCTTGTTCATAAAAAGATTGTTTCAATCTTAGAAGACTCGAGGCAGCTCTATTCGCTGATTTTTTGTCGTATTCAGCTCTCAAAATCAGTAATTCATTCTCCAACCTTGGGTCACTTCCTGCATACACTTTTTCCTGAAGACTTTTTATTTTATGTTCCAATTTAGCTCTCTCCTCTCGAGTCTTCTTAGATTTTGATCCTGTATAACTAATAATATGTCCCCTAATAAAAGCTTTGAAAGCCTCCCACTTTACACATGCTGATGTTTGTGTAGTATTGATGTCAAAGAACTCGTCTATCTGTTTTTCTATATACTTGACAAATTCCTCATCCTGAAGCCATTTATGCTGAAATTGCCATCTACCTGATTCCTTTGTCAATTTTTTATCTACATATATTAGACAACAGGGTGCATGATCAGAGATCACGATGTTATCATAAAAGCAGTTTTGAATCTTGGACCTTAATTCTGTGGAAATCAAAAAATAATCAAACAAACAATCAACAAATAATTTGTTGACGGGGCTCAGCAGAGATTTCACCCAGGCAGACGACGGTAGGTGGCGGTGCCTAGCGGAGGATTTACCGTGACCTCAGCGGAGCTCGGTGGCAGCGGCGGTGTGTGACGAGACTCGGTTGGAGGAGCGGGACGGGAGACCAGTTACGGCGACTATGAGCAACGAGACCAGCAACGGAAGGGGCTAGTTGGCTAGCTGAGGCCCAGCTGGATTCGAGGACGATCGGATCAGATTCTGGCGATATAAGCAGAATTTATTTTACTATCCACAGATTTTCCTTTTCCTTCTTTCCAAGAAGGACTGAAGATGGCTGCCACCGGATTAAAAAGTGAGCTGATGGGCACCACTAATAAGCCTTCTCTACTTCTCTACTTCCTCTTCGTTTTGTCTTTGTGTGTCTGGACCTGCAACAAGAAGGATTTTCCGACAAACTCAACCAAAGGTGAAGTTAAAAAGTTTTATCTGTATGGATTTGGGCTTGGACATCTCACCCTACACTCTATGTGGTCTTTAAAAGCCCTGAGCAAAAACTTCCAAATTAAGGCAAACATGGCTGTTAAGCAAAAATCACAATATGGCAGAGGATATACAGTTAAAGTTCTGTTAGTTCTGCTACTTCTGGCAGGAGATATTCACCTTAACCCTGGACCTGCCACTATTAAACAGCAGACCACTGGGTTAGCACAAAACCGAGCTGTACAAAAGCAAAAACAACATTTATTTTTCCAAACTGTTAATCATGCACGAGTTCTTTGGGACACCAAGGCTAAACCAAAGGGGATCCTCGGCGGTCATTTAAACATACGGAGCATAATCCCCAAAAGAGATGAGATTTCGGTGTTGTTGTTGGACTCAAATCTGGACTACCTTTGTCTCTCAGAAAGCTGGCTACACAGGAACATAGACACTAATATGATCGATATTGTGGGCTACCAGTGTTTTAGAAAAGACAGGCAGGTAGGGAGGGGAGGAGGTGTTTTAATTTACATCAAAGAGAAATATAAATGTCAACTGGTTGATTTGAATACTTCACTTGAATGTTTAGCTGTTAATGTATGTCTCTCTCCGGTAATGAATTTCAACATTGCAGTAGTGTACAACCCACCGTCACACAACTCTTCCTTTTATAATGAATTAAGTGATCTGGTTAAACAACTTGAGAAGAACAGAGAAACAATAATTCATGGTGACTTTAATATCAACTGGTCTGATAAAAAAGACAAACAAAAACTGAAAAGCCTCATGACTAAATTTAATTACCAGCAAATCATCAAAGGACCCACCAGGATAACCAAACAATCCAGTACACTTATTGACATGGTATTTACTAATAAACCAGAACGAATAACCAGAACCTATAATCTTGTAACTGGTCTCTCAGATCATAACATGGTTCTTGCTGTCAGGAAACTTACTAAAAAGCGACTACAGTATTTTGGGGGAGTCGATATTGACAAACTCCAGGGACAAGAGTTGCAAATTAGCTAATAGCTATACACTCTATGTGCAACACATCAGATTGATTGTCTTTGATTAATTGTCTATGTTTATTGCACTGTCCCTGTCAAATAAACTAATCTACTACTACTAAATCAAATTTTATTATCCCCAAATCAAAAAATGAGGAGTTTGAACATTACTTAGAGAATCAAAATTGGGAGCAGCTCATGTCAACATGTGAAGTAGATGATTGTTGTAATTTTATAACTGCAACAATCACAAAGTCTATAGAAAAATTTTCAAAGCAAATTAAAAGTAGACAACAGAAGATTAGCCTACCATGGTTAAATAATGAAATAAGAAAACTTATGAAGAGGCGAGACTATGCACTGAAAACATCACTAACCTCCAAACTACAAAATGATCACCTTGTGTACAAAAGTTTAAGAAATAAAGTGGTACATGAGCTGCGAAAATCAAAAATATCTTATTACAATAAACTGATAGATCATGCAAAGGGTAACAACAGTTCCCTATGGAGGCATTTAAATAACTTAACTAATAAAAAAAACGATCAGAAGGGGGTAAAGGAACTTAGAATCAATGGCAAGACCGTCAGTGACAAGGCTACTTTGGCAAATGAATTTAATTCACACTTTGTGGGCTCTGTGGAAGACTTAACAAAAAATTTTGTGCTGCCAAATGTGCTCAACAACACAAATTCCATACTTCCAACAGATACTTTTCACATCGATGAGGTAAATGAGAAGTTAATTGCTGGTATTGTTAAAACACTGTCAAACTCAAAAACTAATGATATCTACAATATGAGCACCTCCTTTCTCAAAATGCACAGCAAAATATTAATCAAACCACTGACTCACCTCATTAATCTCTCCATTAGGTCTAGTACATTTCCATCAGGCTGGAAAAAAGCTGTCGTCATACCAGTTCATAAATCAGGCAGTAAAGACGATATATGCAATTACCGCCCAATCTCTATTTTACCAGTCCTATCTAAGGTTCTTGAAAAAGTTGTAGCTACACAGCTGATAGACTACTTACAAGACAGTCAACTTCTTCATCCACATCAATTTGGTTTTAGACCAGGATACTCAACAGAAACAGCAAATTGTTGCCTTATTGAAAACGTCAAACAGTCCTTGGACAGGGGTAATGTGGTAGGAGCTGTTTTTCTAGATCTCAAAAAGGCTTTCGATACTGTAAACCACAGTTTGCTTTTATCCAAAATGGTATCTTTTAACTTCTCCCCAAATACATTAGAATGGTTTGCATCTTATCTCTAGAATAGAGAACAGTGTGTAAAAGTTCACCAGGATAAATCCTCATTTTTAAACAACCGCATGGGTATCCCACAAGGGTCCATTCTTGGTCCTTTACTTTTCAGCATTTTTATTAATGACTTGCCGTTACACTGCTCAGCTGCAACATGCCAACTTTATGCAGATGATGCAGTTATTTACACAGCTGCCAAGACTCCAGCACAGGCTGCAGATGTACTGTCTACAAGTATGGTTGATGTCCGAGAGTGGCTCCTCAAGAACCATCTATTGCTGAACCTTCAGAAAACAGTCTCAATGTGCTTTTCAATCAAAAAATGTAACCTGCAACATTTTAAAGTTAATATACATGATCATGACATCAGTTTAGCTACAGAATTCAAATACCTTGGCATTGTACTAGATCCTCAACTCAAATTTAATCTTCATATAAAGAAAATTTCAAAAACAGTAAAAAAAAATCTGAACTGCTTTAAATTAATTAGATATTACATACCTTACGAAGCAGCTGCACTGTATATGCATTCTATGGTTTTTTCTCATATATCATACTGTTTGACAGTCTGGGCTCAAGCAGCCCCTTCCACAATAAGACATATAGGTTCATTATATAATCAAACCCTAAAAATCTTGGACAAAAAGCCCATTAGGTGGCATCACTGTAATGTTTTAAAAAAATACAACCTATTGAGTTTTGAGAGCTTCATTGACCTCTGTCTTCTGAAATTAACGTTCAAATGTTTCCATAAATCAGCACCCGAGCCACTTGCTGGTTTCGTCCAAAGACAGGACAGCAGCAGAGCCACCAGGAGTTCTGTTAACAATAACTGTAAAATATTCCACCGCAGAACCACATTTGGACAAACAGCTTTCTCTATAAAGGGCAGTCACATCTGGAACACAATGCCAAATGAAATTAAAATAATAACGGACTTTAAAACATTCACTAAAAATGTTAAAAACTGGCTGAAAAATAAACAAGAATGTACTCATGTATGAATTAATTGTCTGCAAAGTGAGAGTGAATGAAGGGAAGGAATAAATGTGTTTGTTTATAGTGAGTGACGGAGGGAGGAAGGCCTGAAATAGGCAAATGTGAGTTATGTTATATGTGTTAAATGTGAGTCAGGCTGTTATATTTGTGTATTTATAATATTTATAATATTTATGTTAAATGTGAGTCAGGCTGTTACATTTGTGTATTTATAATATTTATAATATTTATAATTGTGTATTTATAATTTTTCTGCATTGATGTATGTGGTTATTGTGTATATTTTTTATCTTGATTCTTTTTTCTAAAGCCCATCCAGGGACAAGAGTTGCGAATTAGCTAATAGCTATACACTCTATGTGCAACACATCAGATTGATTGTCTTTGATTAATTGTCTATGTTTATTGCACTGTCCCTGTCAAATAAACTAATCTACTACTACTACTATCAATACGTGAGAATGTCTTGTAGGTACTGGAATAACAAGAATAGGCTTTAACTTGTGGTTTCATTTCTCTCCATATATCTAACAATCTCAATTCTTTCATAAAATGATTAATAGTCATCCTACATCCAATGTGCGTACAATCCAGTCCTGTTGATCTATCCACACCTGGATTCAATGTACAATTAAAATCCCCTGCTATTATATGTTGCCCTGTAAGTGATGATAAGATGAGAAATAAATTAGCAAAGAACTTCTGATCATCTATATTGGGACCATATAAGTTCACAAGATTTATATTTTCTAATAGCAAAGAACCTTGAATGATTACATATCTTCCAAATTTGTCTCCAATTACATTTTTCACTTGAAAAGGAACTGATTTATGTATGAGAGTCATAACTCCCCTGGCTCGGGATGAAAATGAAGAGGTGAATACACTTCCCTGCCATCTACTCCTAATTCTTTTAACATCCTCCTCTATCAGATGAGTTTCTTGTAAAAACACAATTCTTGAACCCATGTCCTTTATTTTATTCATAACTTGTTTAAGTTTTTTTAAATTTTGTAGACCTCTGCAATTC
This sequence comes from Pholidichthys leucotaenia, assembly GCA_020510985.1. Classification (NCBI taxonomy): domain Eukaryota; kingdom Metazoa; phylum Chordata; class Actinopteri; order Cichliformes; family Pholidichthyidae; genus Pholidichthys; species Pholidichthys leucotaenia. The sequence continues at coordinate 296,658,407 of CM035846.1, forward strand.
CATGAAGTTAAATTAAGATTAACACTTTGGTCCATGATCAATAGAGAGTTTGGGATTACCTTGCAGTGTAAACATGCTCATACAGAGAAGCAAAAACATGAGTGGTTGAACATTCATCCTACAAACTACACACAAACAAATTTCCCCTTCCCACACTTGTGGCAAACCCCCCAAAATCAAAAGAAAAATTCTGTCTCCCGATATAGCCATCGACCGTTCCACACCCACGGGGAACAGCCTAAGCCACTCCTTCTTCATCCTCCCAATCACCCTAACTCTACTGCTTTTAATGACGTAACATTAACTCTCCTCTGTAGTTTTCCAACTTAACTCCAAAATTTTTAACAACTTTGTACATCATAGTTGTTTTTTTTTTGTTTGTTTTGTTTTTGTTTTGTTTTTTTAATATATAATACAATCTATATTTTGTAAACTTACTATTTACTTCAAGTCAGTCAGATGCCTGTGCAAATGCTTAATTATTCTACCTTATATTTTGTTCATGCTTAGCTCCCACCAGTCTCTTCTTCTTCTTTGATCTTCTTGATGAACTCCTGCGCCTCCTCTGGGGTCTTGAAGATGTGGGTTCTGCCCTCATACGTGGTCAGCAGTCTCGCAGGATAGATTACACCATGACGAATCCCAAGGTTGCGCAGCTCCTTACGTACGGGATCAAACTGCTTCCTCAATTGCTGGATTCCTGTGGCCAAATCTGGGTAGAACCGCACCTGCTGGTCCTGGTGTTTAATCTCTCCTTTTTTAGCTCGTGCAGCGTTGAAGATCTTCATCCTGTCTCTGTTGCTAAGAAACTTCATAATTAAGGTCCTCGGCGGTCCCTTATCTCTCCGTGGGCCAATACGATGTGCTTTTTCCAGAACCACTGCTGATTGCAACTCCTCGCTGCCCAGCACCTCCGGAATCCACTTTTCCAGAAAGGAACATACGTCCCGACCTTCTGATTCCTCTGGAAGACCCACCAGCCTCAAATTATTCTGTCTCGACCGAGATTCCAAATCCAAAATATTATCTTCCAGAGATTTATTTTTTTTTTCCAAAGTGCGCACCTTTAATTGAAGACGGGTGACGTCATCTTCAGCACTAGCGAGACGGAGCTCCATCTGCGCTGTTCGTTCTACACAGTCACCCAGTTCCTTTCTTATTCCTTCCAACGCTGTCATAATCCCATCAAATCTAGAGGAAAAGTCCGCTCTCATTGAACTCATGGCAGCCATCAGCGCATCTGCACCATTCCCCGCAGATATCGCAGCGTTGCCAGCCTCCTCCGCCATATATGGAGTTTTGTTTACTGCGTCACAGACCTGAAAGTCCGTTAATTTGGACTGTTTCGGCGGCTCGCTTTTTCCTTTTCCTGGTTTTCCAGCCTTAGGCTTCGCCGACATATCTTCGCCCAAATGCTGGGATACGTTCTGTCCCAAATGAGAGAGTTATTTGCCGATTTTTTTTTTTCCAGGAGCAGAGCAGAGCGAGACACGTCCGTCCTACGTGGCAGCCATAACCGGAAGTCCTCTGCACCTCTCTTTACTCGGGTGTCCAAGACATACGGTCGCAGGTCTGATGATACGATAACAAAATCGATCATCGACCTGCGACCTAGGGTGTCCTGGTGCCAGGTGCACATATGGACACCCTTATGCTTGAACATGGTGTTTGTTATGGACAGACTGTGGTTAGCACAGAAGTCCAATAACTGAACACCACTCGGGTTCAGATCGGGCAGGCCGTTCCTCCCAATCACCCCCCTCCAGGTTTCACTGTCGTTGCCCACGTGCGCTTTGAAGTCCCCCAGTAGGACAATGGAGTCTCCAGGAGGAGCACCCTCCAGCACCCCAGTCACAGACTCCAAAAAGGGTGGGTACTTTGAAACATCATTTGGTGCATAGGCACAAATGATGGTCAGGACCCGTTTCCCAACCCGAAGGCGCAGGGAAGCAACCCTTTCGTCCACCGGGGAAAACTCCAATATAGAGGCAGCAAGGTGGGGCGATACAAGAATACCCACCCCTGCTCGTCGCCTCTCGCCCGGGGCAACTCCAGAAAAGGCCAAGCTCCAGCCCCTCTCCAGGAGACTGGTTCCGGAACCGGAGCTGTGTGTTGAGGTGAGGCCGACTATATCTAGCCGGTATCGCTCAACCTCGTACACCAACTCAGGCTCCTTCCCCACCAGAGAGGTGACATTCCACGTACCAAAAGCCAGTTTAGAAAGCTTGGGATCAGTTCGCCAAGGTCTCCGCCTTTGACCGCCACCTAATCCACATAGCACCGGACCCCCATGATCCCTCCTGCAGGTGGTGAACCCACTGGAGGGCGGACCCATGTAACTCCTTCGGGCTGAGCCCGGCCGGGTCCCATGGGTGGAAACCCGGCCACCAGACGCTAGCCTTCGAGCCCCTCCCCCAGGTATTTCCCCATCCTTCAGTACAATATGTCATGTATGGGAGTATTAATGAATGATACAAAGTATATAGTGTGGGTTGATTCAGCAAATATTTCATTCTGTGTAGTATTGGCCCTGCGATGGACTGGCGATCTGTTCAGGGTGTACCCTGCCTCTCGCCCAAAGATGCTGGGATAGGCTCAAGCACCCCCGTGACCTGAAAAGGATTAAGCAGAAGAAGATGAATGAAATGAAATCAAATGCTTTTTTAAGATCCAGGAATACCCCAACTGAATACTCTTCATTTTCTATAGCAGTTGATATTTTTTCTATAAATTCCATTAGAGCAAATGCAATTGTCCTCTTGTGTCTGAACCCATATTGCTGCTCACACAATAAATTATTCTTCATCATAAAGTTGTCAGTTCTCTCACAGAATATTTTTTCGAGTATCTTTGAAAATTGCGGCAATAGTGAAATAGGCCTATAGTTTGAAAATTCCGCTCTGTCACCCGTCTTGTATATCGGAATTACTTTGGCTATTTTCATTGCATTGGGAAATATACCTGTTTGGAGAGACAGGTTACAGATATACATCAGTGGCTTCACTAAGCATCCAGTGATAGTTTTGACTAAAAGCATGTCAATACCATCACAATCCGTAGATGTTATATTCTCCCAGTATTTTACTGGCTTGCCCAAAGGCTGTGCAGCACACTTTAAATGAACTTCAGCATGCTTTTTCTTCAGCAATGGAGTCTTGAGAAGTGAGTGGGCATAAGATAAGATAAGATAAGATAAGATAAGCCTTTATTAGTCCCACAACGGGGAAATTCCAGGATTGCAACAGCACAGGGATAGCAACACTCAGAGCAACAATCAGAAGGCAAGAAAAAAAACAAGCAAGCAAGAGCAGCTAATATACATATGTGCATATTACTATAAAATATATACTGTATATACACACACACACAGTGCAGAGCATTGTAGCTGGATGGAATAAATATATGAATATATGAACACAGTGCAGAGCATTGTAGCTAGATGGAATAAATATGTAAATATATAAACACCCACAGTACGGAGCATTGCAGCTAGGTGGAATAAATATGCAAGTATAAAAACACACACAGTGCGGAGCAATGTAGCTAGATGGAATAAATATATAGATATATAAATATAAACACACCCAGTGCTGAGCATTGTAGCTAGATGGAATAAATATGTAAATATATAAACACACACAGTGCAGAGCATTGTTGCTAGGTGGGATGAAACAGCATAACTGTCTATTTAGTTATCCTACATCATAAAGCCCATTGAGTGCATTACTTATTGTTTTCTTTGAAACAGGAGTACCTGCTAACTCCAGGTCTTTCTGGAGCTCTCCACAAGTGGTCTTTGACTCTTGGATAACTCTTCTGGTAATTCTTTTGACTCCTCTGTCAGAAATCTTGCGAGGAGCTCCTGGCCATGGCTGGTTTACGGCGATGATGTTCTTTCCACTTCTGAATGATGGCTGCAACAGTGCTCACTGGAACATTCAGTGGTTTAGAAATGCACCTGTGACCAATGTCATCATTATGTCTTGCAACAATAAGGCTGTGGAGGTCTAGAGAGAGCTCTTTGCTTCTACCCATCATGAGTTCTTTGTGGTGTGAAATCTGATATTCACAGACCTTTCTAGAGGCTATCAATCAGAAGTTAACCAGCTGAAAGTAATTTGCACTGGGGGGGGGGAATTACTTCCTAAATTCTGATGGATTTCAGCTGGTTTCTTTGCTTTCTATGCCTTTTTGTACTTCTTTTTCTTCATGTGTTCATTACTTGTTCCCTGTCTCATTCCACTTTATTAAATATAACTTTGTTTTAGCACAGTTTACCCTTGGCCGGGGGATTGTGGGGATCGTGGGATCGTGGGTTCGATCCCAGCCCCCGACCAACAGTGATCTGTGTGGAGTTTGCATGTTCTCCCCGTGTTGCGTGGGTTTACTCCGGGATTTCTCTGGTTTCCTCCCACATGCCAAAGACATGCATGTTAGGTTAATTGGCTGTTCTAAATTGTCCCTAGATATCTGTTTCCTATAGGCCCTTAGAATAGAGGGTTAGTATTAATGAAAGCGCTTTGAGTGGTCTTTGTGACTAGAAAAGCGCTATATAAGTGCAGGTTAGTTAGTTAGTTTTGTGAACACAGCTGCTTTGATGTCTTTGTATGTATGGATTACTTGGGCTGTTACTGATATCTGGTAAAAATCTCAGGTCAGTGGCTCCATTTAGAAATGTGTTTAATGAGAAAAATGTTCCCATGTTCAATCCTTATTTTCCCCACTGTATGTAGAGGTTAGGAGTGAGAAATGTTGATCACCTGATAAATAACATACATGTTATGTCTCAGTAACGGAGAACAGAGAGGGGACTTCTCTGAACATCACACACACTTTATTTTCCTTGTCCACAGGTATTTATATCCAGCCGAAGCCTGCCTGACGTCACTCCACACCCCGCCTCGCCCAAGCTACAGCAAACCCTGAGGCCCAATTCTCATATGTAACACCTGCCCCTCCCCCTGGAAAACTCAAACACACAAATTGACCCTCCCGAATTTGTCACCCAACTCACTCCTTAGGCATATGAAACAATGAACAATAACAATACGGTCTAACACATTCACACCCCGAACAACTGAACCTGGGCCTTAACCTCCAAATGAACTAAATAGCCATAATCATGCATGTACATACAACATATATACAACATATAAACATTCACAACATTATTCTTGTCTCCATTTTTTTTTTTTAACACAAAACACAACCTAATGGGTGTCCGGGAGGACCACCAGGAGACCCTGACAGGTTGGGGCAGGTATTCTGCCGCTGAACCCAACTGTCATCAACTATTTCAGTCACAAACTCGTCCAAATACCTGGGTCTCCGACGCACTCTAGCCGGGCGTCCCTCGGGAGAAGACGTTGCCTCCGGCACGTTGGTTCTGTCTGCGGGTCGACACCTACCCGGACCCTCCAGTCCCTGACGTCACTGAAACAGTCCATGGCGGGGCTACTCGTCACCTCTGGCGGGGACCTTCTCAGCCTGCTCGTGTGCCACCGGGACCCATTGTCTAGTTCGAAAGTGTCCTGTCCTCTCAGCCTCACAATCCGCTGTGGCCCCACCCATAGCGGATGAAGTTTATGGGCACGGACGGGGTGCTTGATCCAGACCCGATCTGCCACCCTCAGTCGGTGATCTCTCGCCCGATGCTTCCTGTCGAACCCTACTTTCATCTCGCGCTGCTTTTTGGCAACTTGGCGTCACAGCATCCTTGAGTCCTCCCTTTTGTCTGCACGTGCTGGCCCCAATCGTCTCACTGGTAGTGGCAACTCTCCCTCAGCATGAGGGCTCCCGGAGAGCGTGCTGTTGTGGCATGCACCGACACCCTGTAGTGGAGCAGGGTGCTGTTCAGGGCGTCAGCAAACGTAAAACCGTCCGCCAAATGGGCCCTCAGTCCATTCTTTAACGTCTTATTGAACCTCTCGACTCCTCTGTTAGCCTGCGGGTGATACACCGCTGTCTTTATATGCTCTACCTCTCTAGCAGTCAGGAACTCCTCAAAAGCTCTGGAGATGAACTGTGGACCATTGTCTGTGGTGATCAAGCTCAGGGTTCCCTACCTGGCAAACAAGGACGCCAGGAACCCCGTGACCACCTCCATCATCACTGAGCTCATCGGGAGCACCTCAGGCCACTTCGAAAACACGTCGTAGACCACAATGAGGAACCGGCTATTAGAGGGGTCTGCGTGCAGTTCTCTGCAAATGTCCAACTCAACGTGTTCCCAGGGTCCGGCAGGGAGCGGGACCGGTCGCAGAGGCGGAGGAGGAGGTCTATCAGTCTTCCCGCTTTCCATGCACGGCATGCAGTGCTTCACCATAGCCTCAATGTCTTTGTTGATTCCTGGTCACCAGACCAAGTCCCTGCTGCGCTGTTTGACCTTGACTACTCCCAGGTGTCCCTCGTGCAGCATCGCCAGAACGCGACCTCTCAGGGCCGAAGGGATGACGGCGCACTGCCCCCTAGCCACACATACGTTGTTCCAGCAGCTGAGCTTGTCCCTAAACCGATGGAAAGGGGCCAGTTTGCCAAGTGACCCCGTCAGCCAACCCTCTCTGATCACCGAGCGCAGTCTCTTCATCACCTGGTCATGCTCCGACTCCTCCCTGAGCTCCTGGAATCGCCAGCGAGCCCTGGTGTTACAGAAACAACGGCAGCTGTCCAACGCACGCTGCCATTGTACTCTTTGTTGCCAAATGTTATGTCTCAATAACGGAGAACAGAGACGGGACTTGTCTCAACATCACACACACTTTATTTTCCTTTTCCACAGGTATTTATATCCAGCCGTACCTCGCCTGACGTCACTCCACACCCCGCCCTGGCCAAGCTACGGCAAACCCCGAGGCCCAGTTCTCATATGTAACAATACAGTCATTGAAGCTGGAGCCAAACATCAGCATGATGCAAGAATGCAGCCATCTACTGTATGTTTACATGGACACAAGTTACCGGATTAAAAGCCTGATCGGAATAAAAATGCTTCATGTAAACATGGCAATCTGAATATTCTAACCGGATCACGCTCATTCGGATCAAAATTTCATTCCGATTGAGAGGGGTGGGTTATGCCGATTGTTAATCCGAATGGTGCGCATGAAAACACTTATTCCGAACGTAGGGCAGAAAATATGTTTACTGCACATGTCTGTACACCAGCCGCATGTCGACGTGACGTATTTCTGCCTTAGCAGCAGCTAGCGGAAAACATAGCGGGAGTCAAACAAAACTGGTCTGTATCGTCCTGCTGTCTCCCTCTGTTCGTCATATGCAGAAGTATGTACTTGTAGCTTCATTACGGAGACCAGCAGAAGCAAAAGTACAGTCTGAATAACACAATACAGGTCCATTTCGACACGAAGCGGGGCTTGCTAACACCGGAAGTTGCTTCTTCTTCTACTATTTTTGGAATGTCGATGTGTGCATGTCAAAATGATTTATTCCATTCAAACGTGTGACACATGGAAACGCACGTCCTAATCAGATCAGCTTTTTCAGGATCCATGTAAACAGTAAAATTCTGATCTGAATTGTAATCAGATTGAAGAAATTTTGCCTGTGTAACTGAAGCAACAACAGGTTTAAAAAAAAATAGCTGAACTTGAAAGAGCTGATTATTTCTTTTTGGTTTTTAGGGGGTAGAAAGTACTAAATAAATCAAAATCACTGGAAAAAAAATTGTAGGGATGTTGCATATAGCGTTACGGCTCTCAGCATCATTATTACCCTGCAGGTTTATCAAGTTCCTTCAGTAATAAGTTTTATTAATTGGAGTATTTTTTTAGTTTGCATCTTTGCAGGATGAGTGTCAGTCATTGCGTCTGCAGCTGGAGCAGATGAAGACCGAGCTCCATGAGCGTGATGAGCAGGTACGCCGACATTTGACCCCGAATCCTGATCAGGCAGAACTGTGCTTGATAAAGTACTAATGCATACCCCTGCATGCCCGTAGAAACCAAGTATAAGCAAGCATTTCTGCATGCCTGTAGAAAGCAGGTGTAAGCAAGCACGTCACCACATTTTCAGTGATGCTTGCCTTTTGATCTTTGATGATGTCATAGCGAGTCCTATGATCGTGACAGACACACACACACACAGAGATTTCTTGAATTATATATAGAGTGATTTACTGTGCACAGAAATGCTGCTGCATTTCCATGCATAGCTCATTTCTTTCTTACTTTGGAATATTGACCACATTATACCACAAACATTGTGATGCAATACCCTCTTCACATTTTCTGCATTTTGAATGTTTACAGATTGAAAGTTTGAAACAGGAGTGTTTCCACTCCAAAAGCGAAGTGAAGAAGCTGGAGTCGAGGATTGACAGTATGGCTCTAACACACACACGAGGGTTTTGTGTGTTGAGAAAATTGCTGTTTATTTATGACATCAAGATTATTATTGTGGTAGTTATTTTTTTATTTAGTTAAATTCCATAAAGATGTCAATAAAACCATTATACTGGCAGTTTCTGGGTTACAACTTGGATGGGCTATTTTTGGAGAGGCAAGTTATTTGTTTTTCACTTATTTTCCCTCAAGTTGCTTGTTAGTCTTGCAAGATCTGGCAACACTGAGGAAATTTCAAATCACAGGTGTTCATAACTATTAAACTGACTTCAATAATCTTTGCAGTTCTTCTTTTTTGTTATGTGGTTGATTCCCCCATGTGTGTTTGTGTTTCAGCTCTGCAGATAGAGATGGAGGTGTCAAAGATTGAGGTGTCGTGGTACAAGGAGGAGCTGGTGAAAAACAATAGGGAGATGGAAAGGGTGCAATCTGCCCGAGAGGAGGAGTTCTGGAAAATGGCTGCACTGGAAAAAAAAAAGTGAGAAATGGTTTTTATTGTAGAGTGTGTAAATGATGAGGCAAGTTTATCTCAGGCAGTTTATTACACATTCTCTCACATGAGCATGGTAGAAAAGAGAGCATCTCAAACAGAACTCTTCACTTATATACTCAGGTCCTTCTACATATCCTACATCTACAGGATCCTACATATCCTACATATCCTCTTTCTGCAACTGTGGGGGTCCTCCCTACAGTTGATAGTGCTATGAGATGACTGTTGTTGTGAAATGGCGCTATATAAATAAAGTTGAATTGAATTGAATTGAACATATCCATATCTACAGATCCTAGCATCCCCTTAGAGCTTACTAGTCAGAACTTTATGAACTTTTTCAATAATAAAATTTCATCCATCAGAGATAAAATCAATCAGATTCTTCCCACAGTTAACTTAAATACTGTAACTACTACAACTCCTTCTATTGATGTCTGTCTTGATGAGTTTACTCCAATCGACCTTTGTGAGTTAGACAAAATAGTTTCCTCATCCAAACCTTCAACTTGTCTTTTAGACCCTATTCCTACCAGGTTATTTAAAGAAGTCTTCCCACTTATTGGTAGCTTTATTCTTCATATAATCAATTCTTCATTAACTTTAGGCCATGTACCGCAGGCTTTTAAAACGGCTGTAATTAAACCCTTACTCAAAAAGCCAACGCTAGATCCAGGAGCTTTAGCTAACTATAGACCAATCTCTAATCTCCCTTTTATTTCAAAAATCTTAGAAAGAGTTGTTGCTACGCAATTATTTGACCACCTGCAGGGAAATGGTTTACTTGAAGAGTTTCAATCTGGGTTTAGAATCCATCATAGTACTGAAACAGCCTTAGCGAAGGTCACTAACGACCTCCTCATTGCATCTGATAATGGACTAGTTTCTGTACTTGTCCTTTTAGATCTTAGTGCAGCTTTTGATACTATTGATCATAATATTCTACTTGATAGATTAGAACACTATGTTGGACTTAATGGAACTTCGTTGCAGTGGTTTAGATCTTATTTATCTGATAGGTTCCAGTTTGTTCATGTAAATGATGAGTTTTCTCTCAGCTCAAAGCTTAGTCATGGAGTTCCACAGGGATCTGTGCTTGGCCCTACTCTTTTTAGTTTATATATGCTTCCATTAGGCAACATTATTAGAAAGCACTGTATACATTTTCACTGTTATGCAGATGACACACAATTATACCTGTCAATGAAGCCAGATGATACTAATCAATTAGCCAAGTTAGAAGCCTGTCTTAAGGAAATCAAAGCTTGGATGACTTGTAATTTCCTGCTATTAAATTCAGATAAGACTGAAGTCATTCTTGTTGGTCCAAAAAACCTTAGAAATTCCTTTCCAAATCAAACTTTCAGTTTGGATGCAGTTACTCTTTCTCTTAATAGCTCTGTGAGGAACCTTGGAGTTATTTTTGATCAGGATTTGTCCTTCAATTCACATATTAAATTTGTTTCTAAGACTGCCTTCTATCATTTGCGTAATATTGCCAAGATTAGGAGCATCTTGTCTCAGAGTGATGCTGAGAAGCTGATCCACGCTTTTGTTAGCTCGAGATTAGATTATTGTAATTCTTTATTATCAGGCTGTCCTAAAACATCTTTAAAAAGTCTTCAGCTGATCCAAAATGCTGCAGCAAGAGTTTTAACAGGTACTAGAAAGAGAGATCATATCTCTCCGGTTCTGGCCTCCCTTCATTGGCTTCCCATAGAGTTTAGAATTAAGTTTAAAATCCTTCTTCTTACTTACAAAGCTCTAAACAATCAGGCTCCTTTTTATTTAAAAGATCTGATACTACCGTATCATCCTAACAGAGCACTATGCTCCCAAAATGCAGGTTTACTTGTAATACCTAGAATCTCCAAAAGTACAATGGGAGGCAGAGCCTTCAGTTATCAAGCTCCTCTCCTGTGGAATCAGCTGCCAATCTGGATTCGGGAGTCAGACTCGATCTCTGTTTTTAAGAATAGGGCTAAAACCTACCTTTTTGATATAGCCTACAATTAGGGAGGGATCATGTGTTTCTGAACCCTCCCTTAGTTATGCTGCTAATAGGTTTAGTCAGCCGGGGGACCTCCAGTAATGCACTGGGCCTCACTCCTTTCCTCACTCTCTATGAAATATTTTTTTTTTGCTGGTCATTAACATTTGTTTGTTCTCTCCCATAGATTGAGTCCCCATCGTGCTGTTTGCTCTCTACATGTCTGTTCTTTTCTTCTTCTCTGTCCCCTCACCCCCCAGCCAGTCGCAGCAGATGACTGCCCCTCCCTGAGCCTGGTTCTGCTGGAGGTTTCTTCCTGTTAAAAGGGAGTTTTTCCTCTCCACCGTCGCCAAGTGCTTGCTCACAGGGGATCGCCTGATTGCTGGGGTCTTTCTGCAACTGTGGGGGTCCTCCCTACAGTTGATAGTGCTATGAGATGACTGTTGTTGTGAAATGGCGCTATATAAATAAAGTTGAATTTAATTGAATTGAATATCAAAAGGTCACATTGCATTCACATAAAAGATCACATTGCATGCACTTCCTTAATCCCTTAACTTCCCCCTCACAGTCTCTGGCACACAAAAGATCACATTTCACAGCTTCCTGTTATTTCCAAGGAAACTCTGCCCTTTGTTCTTATCAAAGATACTGCTCATTATGTTTTGGCCATGTGCGGCCACACCATTTTATTTTGCATCTGCCTCTAAAAAACATGTGCTTATGTCAGGAAAAAAGTGCTTGAAGAGGAACAGTTGGTGTACATTTTAATTCAAGCTGTTTTTTGTTGTTTAATGTTGCCAGGTTGGAGTTGGAGAAGCGTGTTGCAGTACTAGAACAGGAGAGGGCGCTGCAGAATGCTATAGAGCGCATCCAGAAGGAGGAGTATGAGAGGTGCCTCCACAACGCCCAGCAAGAGAAGGAGTCGGTCCACAGACAGCTGCAAAATCTGAAGTCAGATTTATTCTGAAGTCTGCAGAATTTAAACAGCCACAATAGTCTGCAGGCACAGTTGTGGCATCACAGCTGTTCTGATGTTTATTCATTATTAACGCTGCATTTTTAACACTGATTATTTTTAGAAGAAAAGTAACTGTGCATGCTACAGGCAGCTTATTGTGGTTTTTGTTTCAATGCTGGAGAGCATTTTGGTTTCAATTTCAACACCTTAGTTTCTGTGCGTGGGTGAGCTAAGGCTTCCTCTGAACATTGTCGTAATACTTTCATCTCTTAGGATGAAACTGCAGCAGCTCACAGCTGGAGGAGCTGGAGAGACAGAAGGCAGAGATAGCTGATCTGCAGCAGGTGAGTCTTTCCGGTAGAACATCAGTGAGTTTTCGTGTATTTGTGAAAATTAAACTCCTGGGGGAGCTACAGTCACAGATGATTGGAAGATGCCTGCCTGATATGTATGAATAACAGGAGTCCGAGTCACCGTCATGCAGCCAACAATGAACCTTTATTACAGGGCACACAACTACTGTATATACACAGTGGGCGTGCCTGCCTGACATCACCCTGTGGGTGGGTACGGCATCACACACACACACACACACGTACAACATTCTGCCCCCCCCCTTTAGAAAAGTCCAAAACCACACACACAATTGAAAACCTCCCAAATTTAGGACCCGAATCACACACAGCTGTAATAAAACATCCCATCACATTCACACGAAACAACTAAAAAACCGGACTGTGTCTCTTAAAATGTATAAACTAATCCCATACCATGCGTACTCTCATGCACACAGCATAATATATATACAGATAAACATATTTACATTTTGACATTTATGTAACCCCCATGTCTATTTGCAGCCATGAATAAAGTGGCTAAGTTTTGTCTAAGTTAAGAGCACACTGAAGAACGCTGAAGCATGCTGATATATGGCATAATTTGCAGAGCTCCTCTGAAAATTAATTTTCAGCATGCTAAAAATTTTCTGACGTATCCAGTGTATGGCTGATATGTCCTGCACTCGCGGAGCAAAGGTTGTAGGAAAGTTATGTGTTTGTTCACATACGTTACTTGTCAGCAACTCATAGTTTTTTGGGTTTTTTTTTTCCCACAATATCTTTATTGAACCTTTTTTTTTAACAAACATGATACAAACAATCAAACACTAACACTAAAGTACTACAAAAAAAAAATGCACTAAAAAACACCAACAACCACCAACAAAATCAAATCTTCAACAATGCTCCTCTGTTTAGTCTAGACAATCCAATACATAAGTATACATATTATGTTCACCAGTTTGGAATTTACAAGGTCCACACACATCATTCACCTTCTTCTTCAAGAGTTATGTTTAAATTTTTTACATAATCAATAAAAGGTCTCCATATATTCTCAAACACAATTTCCTTTGATTTCAGTATATATGTTATTCTTTCTAATGGAAGGTTTGTTAACATCTGTCTTAACCACTGAGTCACATCTGGTCTATGAGTCTTTTTCCATAATAGTGCAATACATTTTTTGGCATTAAGCAAACTGAGGTCTATGAATGTTCTTTCACTTTTAATAAAATTATGCTTTTCTGGGTACAGACCCAACAAAAACAGTTTAGGATTCAATATGATTTGTTTTGAGATTATTTTTTCAATTGTTACCCTCACCTCTTCCCAAAACATTCTTATTAATCTACATTCCCATAAACAATGAAATAGGGTTCCTTTACTTTCCATGCATTTTGTGCATGTATCTGGTATATTTTTGTTATATCTATTTAACTCCTCTGGTGTAACATACATCCGCATTAACCATTTGAAATGTATCAATTTAAGGCGTGCATTTATTGATTTGGTTTGAGCTTCTGTACAAGCCAATTCCCATTGTTCCTCCGAAATTTCAATTTGCAGATCTTCTTTCCAGTAGTTTAATCTTTTCAGTGAATTTTCACTTGAAGATAGTGTCAATGAGTTATAAAACTCTGAAATAATACCCTTTCTTTTACTATCTTTCATCATCATTTTTTCCAAGGATGAATCTGCAAGGATCTGCACATGGCAAATATAAATCCTGAATCTTTTGTATCCCTTTTAAATTCCATACTTTAAATACAGCGTCCGCTCTCCCTGGTTTAAAATATTGATTACCCCATATTGGACTAAATTGTGACAATAACTGTGGTTCTTTTAAATAGTTTTTAGCTTCACACCATATTTTGATCATATGCTTTACAAATGGATTTTTAACTTGTTTTTGTAATTTTTTTGCCGAATCTGAGTATATGAATATGGGAAGAGGTAAAGGTAAATTGTATGATTCCATTTCAGTCCAGTGAGGGAGATCATTTGATGAAAAATAATATGTCATAGACCTCAGTTGTGCCGACCAATAATACAACATAAAATTTGGACATTTCAGACCTCCACGATCAAATGGTAAATATAATAAAGACAGACGTAATCTAGCCCTCCTGTTGTTCCATATAAATTCCACTAACTTTTTTTTAATTCTTGAGAATAAATCTAAAGGTGGTGGTAAGGGAATGTATTGAAATAAATAAAGTATTTTAGGTAAGATATTACTTTTAAGTATATTAATTCTCCCGATCATCGACATTGGTAGTGACATCCATCTCTGAAGTAACTCATTAATGTCTGTCATTAAGGCTTCATAATTGACACTGGCGATTGATTCTAGCTTAGGCACAATTTGGATTCCTAAATATTTAAACTGATTTACAACATTGAATTGATTTACCTCAGGGGCTGGGTAATTTCTCTGGGTCTCATTTAGCATTAATATTGAAGATTTAGTTTTATTTATTTTATATCCTGATATTTCCCCGAAATTCTTTATTAAATTCAACAAGGTCGGAATTGATTTTTTAAGATTCGACATAAACAAAATTATGTCATCGGCATACAGGGAGATTTTATGTTCTGTTGGTCCAACTTTAATTCCATATATTTGTGACTGTAGACGTATCGCCATCGCTAAAGGTTCAATTGCCATAGTAAACAGTAAAGGTGAAAGTGGACAGCCTTGTCGACATCCTCTATTGATTTTTATTGATTTTGAAATATTGTTATTTGTTAGAATTTCTGCAGTAGCATTATTATATATTATCTGAACCCATTTTATGAAATTATTTCCAAGTCCAAACCTTTGTAAGACTTCAAAAAGAAAGGGCCATTCAACTCTATCAAAGGCTTTTTCGGCATCCAGTGATAAGAGAGCTGTATCCGGTGCTTCTTTATTAGAATAAATAATATTAAATAGTCTTCTTACATTATGGAAGCCTTGTCTTCCCTTTATAAAGCCATTCTGATCTCGATTAATAATATTTGGTAAAATTTCTTGTATTCGTCTTGCTAAAATTTTACAGGTTATCTTAAGGTCGGCATTTAATAGGCTTATTGGTCTCATATTTTCACATTTATTAGAGGGCTTACCTGGTTTTGGCAACAGTATAATTAAGGCATTATTCATATATGATGGTAAATTACTATTTTGAAATGCTTCTAAAACCATTTCCAAAAAAGGTTTTGTTAATTTATTCTTAAATTTTTTATAAAGGTCAACTGGAAGACCATCTGGTCCTGCACTTTTTCCTGATTTCATATTATCAATGGCTAGTCCAACTTCTTCTTGACTAATTTTAGACTCCAGTATCTCCCTATTTTCATTTGGAATACACGGTATAAATAGTTCATTCAAAAACCCATGTAGTTTTGTTAAGTCAGATTCATTTTTGGTATCATATAATTTTTCATAGTAATCTCTAAACAGATTAATTTATTAATTTCTGAAGGATCTATAACTACCTGTCCGTTACTTATAATACTGGTAATTGGTGTTTTAGATTCTAATTGTTTAATCTGCCATGCCAATAACTTTCCTGATTTTTCACCTTGTTCATAAAAAGATTGTTTCAATCTTAGAAGACTCGAGGCAGCTCTATTCGCTGATTTTTTGTCATATTCAGCTCTCAAAATCAGTAATTCGTTCTCCAACCTTGGATCTCTTCCTGCATATACTCTTTCTTGAAGAATTTTTATTTTATGTTCCAATTGGACTCTCTCCTCTCGAGTCTTCTTAGATTTTGAACCTGTATAACTAATAATATGTCCCCTAATAAAAGCTTTGAAAGCCTCCCACTTTACACATGCTGATGTTTGTGTAGTATTGATATCAAAGAACTCGTCTATCTGTTTTTCTATATACTTAACAAATTCCTCATCCTGAAGCCATTTATGCTGAAATTGCCATCTACCTGGTTCCTTTGTCAATTTCTTATCTACATACATTAGACAGCAGGGTGCATGATCAGAGATCATGATGTTATCATAAAAACAGTTTTGAATCTTGGACCTTAATTCTGTGGAGATCAAAAAATAATCTATACGTGAGAATGTCTTGTAGGTATTGGAATAACAAGAGTATGCTTTAACTTGTGGTTTCATTTCTCTCCATATATCTATCAATTTCAATTCTTTCATAAAATGATTAATGGTCATCCTACATCCATTGTGCGTACAGTCCAGTCCTGTTGATCTATCTATACCAGGATTCAATGTACAATTAAAATCCCCTGCTATTATATGTTGCCCTGTAAGTGATGATAAGATAAGAAATAAATTAGCAAAGAACTTTTGATCATCTATATTGGGACCATATAAGTTCACCAAATTTATGTTTTCTAATAGCAAAGATCCTTGAATGATTACATATCTTCCAAATTTGTCTCCAATTACATTTTTCACTTGAAATGGGACTGATTTATGTATGAGAGTCATAACTCCCCTGGCTCGGGATGAAAATGATGAGGTGAAAACATTTCCTAGCCATCTACTCCTAATTCTTTTTACATCTTCCTCTATTAGATGAGTTTCTTGTAAAAACACAATTTTTGAACCCATGTCTTTTATTTTATTCATAACTTGTTTAAGTTTTTTTAAATTTTGTAGACCTCTGCAATTCCATGAAGTTAAATTAAGATTAACACTTTGATTTATAATCAATAGGGAGTTTAGGATTACCTTGCAGTGTAAACATGCTCAAACAGAAAAGCAAAAAAGTGAGTGGTTGAACATTCACCCTACAAACTACACACAAACAAATCCCCCCAAAAACAAAAGAAAAATTCCGTCTCCCGATATAGCCATCGACCGTTCCACACCCACGAGGAACAGCCAAAGCCACTCCTTCTTCATCCTCCCAATCACCCTAACTCTACTGCTTTTAATAACGTAACATTAACTCTCTTCTGTAATTTTCCAATTTAACTCCAAAATTTTTTAGCAATTTTGTACTTTTTTTTTTTTAATATGTAATACATTCTATATTTTGTAATCTTGTTATATGCTTCTAATCAGTTAAATGCTCAAATATTCTACCCTATATTCTGTTCATGCTTAGCTCCCACCAGTCTCTTCCTGGATCTTCTTGATGAGCTCCTGCGCCTCCTCGGGGGTCTTGAAGATGCGTGTTCTGCCCTCATATGTGACCAGAAGTCTTGCAGGGTGAATCACTCCATGACGAATCTCAAGGTTGCGCAGTTCTTTGCGGATGGGGTCAAACTGCTTCCTTAATTGTTGGATTCCTGAGGCCAAATCTGGGTAGAACCGCACCTGCTGATCTTGGTATTTAATTTCTCCTTTGGCCCGCACCGCGTTGGAGATCGTCATCCTGTCTCTGTAGCTGAGAAACTTCATAATTAACGTCCTCGGTGCTGCCTTGTTACCTCTCGGTGGGCCAATTCGGTGGGAGCTTTCCAAGACGACTGATGATTTTAGCTCCGCGTTGTTCAGCGCCTCCGGGATCCACCCCTCCAAAAAGGAGCATGAATCACGACCTTCGGCTCCCTCCGGTAAACCCACCAGCCTCAGGTTGTTCCGTCTGGACCGAGATTCCAAGTCCAGAACGTTATTTTCCAGATCTTTATTTTTTTTTCCAAAGTGCGCACCTTTATTTGAAGTCCGCTGATTTCATCCTCCGCACTTGAAACACGAAGCTCCGCCTGCGTCACTCGCTCCACGCAGTCACCCAACTCCTTTCTCATTGCATCCAACGCTGCCATAATCCCATCAAGTTTAGCGGAAAAGTCTGCTCTCATTGAGCTAATGGCAGCCAGCACTGCACCTGTGCCGCCATCGTCAGCAGCAGCAGTTACCGCACCACCGCTAGTTTCATCCGCCATATCAGCAACTTTTTCTACTGCGCCACAAACTTTAAAGTCCGTTAATTTGGACTGCTTCGGCGATTCAATTTTTCCCCCTCCTGATTTCCCAGCCTTAGTCTTCACCGGCATATCCTCACCCAAGCGCTGGGAAAAGTTCTGTTCCAAATGAGAGAGTTATTTGCCGAATTTTTATTTCCAGGAGCAGAGCAGAGTGATACGTGTCCTTCTAGGCGGCCGCCATAACCGGAAGTCCAGATATTACTTTTAAGTATATTAATTCTCCCGATCATCGACATATCTCTCGGCGCCACACCAGTCGGCTGCCTTTTGCAACAGCGGCTCGATTCCGAGTTTTTTTTCCCTTCCTCTCTCTTTTGATCACTTTTTTTTTCACCCCACTTATATCACGGACACACAGATCGTCCCAAATGTCTCCTGAGCCGGTGGACGGAGCCACTGTTTATAGCAGGATTCGATACAACAGGGAAGAGCTGCTAGCATTTAACCGCCACCCGGTCCCACTGGAAAAACTCGACATACCGAGAGAACTGAGGCGAAAACGCCGCGGCTGCCGGGCTGGAATAAGGCGGAGGACAAAAAATATAAGGTACAGACCCTCCCTTCCATCTGTTGTCATGGGAAATGTACGGTCGATACTGGGAAAGTTAGATGAGCTAGCGGCTATCTCCCGTTATGATAGCACTTACCGGGAGTGCTCTCTCCTTTTGTTTACTGAGACGTGGCTAACTGAACTAGCAGCAGATGCTAACATTGAGCTGGAGGGTTTTCACATGATACGAGCTGACCGAACACCAGAGAGTGGCAAAACTAGGGGCGGTGGAGTGATAATGTATGTTAACAACAACTGGTGTAGACCGGGACATATCACTGTTAAACAACGACACTGCAGCAAAGACATTGAGTTGCTAGCTGTTAGCATGAGGCCTACATATCTCCCGAGAGAACACTCACACGTGATCTGCATTGTTGTTTATGCAAATCCGACGGCGAACGCTGGGACAGCGCGTGACGTCATCCATTCAGTAACCAGCAGGCTGCAGACAGAACACCCAGATGCTCTTCTCCTCATCTCAGGCGATTTCAACCACGTTTCACTGTCTCCCATTCTGCCCACTTTCACCCAGTATGTCACATGCCACACTAGAGACAATAAAACACTGGATTTGTTCTACGCAAACACTAAGGAGGCGTACACCTCATCACAACTCCCCACACTTGGGAGATCGGATCACAACTTGGTTCATCTCCGACCGGTGTACAAACCCCTAGTGCACAGACAACCTCCGGCCATGCACACTGTGGAGTTATGGTCTGAGGAGACAATGGACACTCTAAAGGACTGTTTTGAAGCCACTGCCTGGAAGCAGCTCTGCGATCCACATGGTGAGGACATCGATGGCCTCATTCACACCTTCACGGGCTACCTCAGCTTCTGTGTGGACAAATCCGTTCCCACCAAGACCATACGGCGTCACTCAAACAACAAACCCTGGATCAACCCTGAGATAAAAACACTTCTGAGAGAGAAGAAGAGGATCTTCAGGTCGGGGAACAGGGAGATGCTGAAGTCCGTACAGAGGGAGCTGAGGAGAAAGATCAGAGAAGGCAAGGACAGCTTCAGGAAGAAGATGGAGGACAAGCTGCAACAGAGCGACATCAGCGGGGTCTGGAGAAACCTCAAAACCATCTCGGGGCTCCAGAATACCTCCCCCCAGGCCACGGGGGGCAGGGAGTGGGCGAACAACCTGAATCTGTTTTTCAATAGATTTGACCAACCGCCCTCCCCCCTGTCTGCACAACAACCACTGCTGCCACTAAGAAATCAAGTCCTGCTGCCCACTCCCCACTCCACCGACACCCCCCCCACTCCCAACACCCAGCCCCCCATCCTGACCCTGACCAAGACCCAGGTGAGGACGGAGCTGAGGAAGATCAAGGCGAGGAAGGCGTCGGGACCGGACGGCATCAGCGCAAAGCTCCTCAAGTCCTGTGCAGACCAGCTGTGTGGGATTGTGACGTATATCTTCAACATGAGCCTGAAACTGGGGAGGGTACCACAGCTGTGGAAAACATCTTGTGTGGTACCTGTACCAAAAACTTCCCACCCCAAAGACCTGAACAGCTTCAGACCGGTGGCCTTGACGTCCCACTTGATGAAGACCCTGGAGAGACTGCTCCTTGCTCATCTCCGCCCCCTGGTGGAACCAGCGATGGATCCACTGCAGTTCGCCTACCAGCATGGCATTGGGGTGGAGGATGCGGTGATCTTCCTCCTTCACCGTTCTCTGTCCCACCTGGAGAAGCCCGGGAATATGGTGAGGATCATGTTCTTTGACTTCTCCAGTGCTTTCAACACCATCCAACCGATGATCCTGAAGGACAAGCTGCTGCGCGCAGGGGTGGACCAGCACCTGTCATCATGGATCCTGGACTACCTCACGAACCAGGCCTCAGTTTGTGAGAACCCGGGACTGTGTTTCCGACACGATCATCAGTAGCACGGGGGCCCCCCAGGGAACGGTGCTGGCTCCCTTCCTGTTCACTCTTTATACTGCGGACTTCTCACACAACACAACACATTGCCATCTACAGAAGTTCTCTGATGACTCTGCGATCGTTGGTCTCATCTCCAGCGGAGATGAAGCTGAGTACAGAGGGCTTATCCAGGACTTTGTGGACTGGTGCCATCGGAACTGCCTCCAGATCAACGCGAGGAAAACTAAGGAGCTGGTGGTGGACTGCCGCAGGCATGGGCAGCCCCTCACAGCACCAGTAAATATACAGGGAACAGACATCGAGATGGTGACATCCTACAAGTACCTGGGTATTCATCTGAACAATAAACTAGACTGGTCACACAATACTGACGCACTCTACAAGAAGGGACAGCGCAGGCTGTTCCTGCTGAGGAGACTCAGGTCTTTTGGTGTACAAGGGGCGCTGCTGAAGTCATTCTATGACACGGTGGTGGCATCAGCCATCACTTTTGGAGTGGTCTGCTGGGGCAGTGGCATTACTGCAGCCGATAGGAAGAGACTGAACAAACTGATTAAGAAAGCTAGCTCTGTCCTGGGGCAACGCCTTGATCCGATGGAGGAGATAGGAGAGAGAAGGACGGTGGCTAAACTGTCATCTCTGCTGGAGTCCGAGTTCCACCCTATGCAGGACATACTGGATGCACTGAGGAGCTCATTTAGCAGCAGACTACATCATCCCAGGTGCACAACCGAGAGGTTTCGTAGGTCCTTCCTACCAACGGCTGTCAGACTGTACAACCTAAGCAGGGCTGCTCGCAGAGATAGCAAAAAGACGTAACAAACTAATAGTTTTTTTTTTTAATGCAAAAGATGCAATAGACTTACACAATGGTCCTCTCCGGCATACAACTAGGAACATACCGGTCGCTATGGAGGGTGAGAATATGTATGGGCACATAATCATACCATGTAGGATAACTAAATAGACGGTTATGCTGTTTCATCCCACCTAGCAACAATGCTCTGCACTGTGTGTGTTTATATATTTACATATTTATTCCATCTAGCTACAATGCTCTGCACTGGGTGTGTTTATATTTATATATCTATATATTTATTCCATCTAGCTACAATGCTCAGCACTGGGTGTGTTTATATTTATATATCTATATATTTATTCCATCTAGCTACAATGCTCCGCACTGTGTTTTTATATATCTACATATTATTCCATCTAGCTACATTGCTCCGCACTGTGTGTGTTTATATACTTGCATATTTATTCCACCTAGCTGCAATGCTCCGTACTGTGGGTGTTTATATATTTACATATTTATTCCATCTAGCTACAATGCTCTGCACTGTGTGTTCATATATTCATATATTTATTCCATCCAGCTACAATGCTCTGCACTGTGTGTCTGTGTCTGTGTGTGTGTATATATATATTTTATAGTAATATGTACATATGTATATTAGCTGCTCTTGCTTGCTTTTTTTTTTTTTTTTTTTTTTTTTTTTTTTTTTTTTCTTGCCTTCTGATTGTTGCTCTGAGTGTTGCTATCCCTGTGCTGTTGCAATCCTGGAATTTCCCCGTTGTGGGACTAATAAAGGCTTATCTTATCTTATCTTATCTTATTGGTAGTGACATCCATCTCTGAAGTAACTCATCAATATCTGTCATTAAGGCTTCATAATTGACACTGCTGATTGATTCTAGCTTAGGCACAATTTGGATTCCTAAATATTTAAACTGATTTACAACATTGAATTGATTTACCTCAGGGGTTGGGTAATTTCTCTGGGTCTCATTTAGCATTAATATTGAAGATTTAGTTTTATTTATTTTATATCCTGATATTTCCCCAAAATTCTTTATTAAATTCAACAAGGTCGGAATTGATTTTTTAAGATTCGACATAAACAAAATTATGTCATCGGCATACAGGGAGATTTTATGTTCTGTTGGTCCAACTTTAATTCCATATATTTGTGACTGTAGACGTATCGCTATCGCTAAAGGTTCAATTGCCATAGTAAACAGTAAAGGTGAAAGTGGACAGCCTTGTCGACATCCTCTATTGATTTTTATTGATTTTGAAATATTGTTATTTGTTAGGATTTCTGCTGTAGCATTATTATATATTATCTGAACCCATTTTATGAAATTATTTCCAAGTCCAAACCTTTGTAAGACTTCAAAAAGAAAGGGCCATTCAACTCTATCAAAGGCTTTTTCGGCATCCAGTGATAAGAGAGCTGTATCCGGTGCTTCTTTATTAGAATAAATAATATTAAATAGTCTTCTTACATTATGGAAGCCTTGTCTTCCCTTTATAAAGCCATTCTGATCTCGATTAATAATATTTGGTAAAATTTCTTGTATTCGTCTTGCTAAAATTTTACAGATTATCTTAAGGTCGGCATTTAATAGGCTTATTGGTCTCATATTTTCACATTTATTAGAGGGCTTACCTGGTTTTGGCAACAGTATAATTAAGGCATTATTCATATATGATGGTAAATTACTATTTTGAAATGCTTCTGAAACCATTTCCAAAAAAGGTTTTGTTAATTTATTCTTAAATTTTTTATAAAGGTCAACTGGAAGACCATCTGGTCCTGCACTTTTTCCTGATTTCATATCATCAATGGCTAGTCCAACTTCTTCTTGACTAATTTTAGACTCCAGTATCTCCCTATTTTCATTTGGAATACACGGTATAGATAGTTCGTTCAAAAACCCATGTAGTTTTGTTAAGTCAGATTCATTTTTGGTATCATATAATTTTTCATAGTAATCTCTAAAGGCTCTATTAATTTCTAAAGGATCTATAACTACCTGTCCGTTACTTATAATACTGGTAATTGGTGTTTTAGATTCTAATTGTTTAATCTGCCATGCCAATAACTTTCCTGATTTTTCACCTTGTTCATAAAAAGATTGTTTCAATCTTAGAAGACTCGAGGCAGCTCTATTCGCTGATTTTTTGTCATATTCAGCTCTCAAAATCAGTAATTCGTTCTCCAACCTTGGATCTCTTCCTGCATATACTCTTTCTTGAAGAATTTTTATTTTATGTTCCAATTGGACGCTCTCCTCTCGAGTCTTCTTAGATTTTGAACCTGTATAACTAATAATATGTCCCCTAATAAAAGCTTTGAAAGCCTCCCACTTTACACATGCTGATGTTTGTGTAGTATTAGATGTCAAAGAACTCATCTATCTGTTTTTCTATGTATTTAACAAATTCCTCATCCTGAAGCCATTTATGCTGAAATTGCCATCTACCTGGTTCCTTTGTCAATTTTTTATCTACATATATTAGACAGCAGGGTGCATGATCAGAGATCACAATGTTATCATAAAAACAGTTTTGAATCTTGGACCTTAATTCTGTGGAGATCAAAAAATAATCAATACGTGAGAATGTCTTGTAGGTATTGGAATAACAAGAGTATGCTTTAACTTGTGGTTTCATTTCTCTCCATATATCTATCAATTTCAATTCTTTCATAAAATGATTAATGGTCATCCTACATCCATTGTGCGTACAGTCCAGTCCTGTTGATCTATCTATACCGGGATTCAATGTACAATTAAAATCCCCTGCTATTATATGTTGCCCTGTAAGTGATGATAAGATAAGAAATAAATTAGCAAAGAACTTTTGATCATCTATATTGGGACCATATAAGTTCACCAAGTTTATATTTTCTAATAGCAAAGATCCTTGAATGATTACATATCTTCCAAATTTGTCTCCAATTACATTTTTCACTTAAAATGGGACTGATTTATGTATGAGAGTCATAACTCCCCTGGCTCGGGATGAAAATGATGAGGTGAAAACATTTCCTTGCCATCTACTCCTAATTCTTTTTACATCCTCCTCTTAGATGAGTTTCTTGTAAAAACACAACACAATTTTTGAACCCATGTCTTTTATTTTATTCATAACTTGTTTAAGTTTTTTTTAAATTTTGTAGACCTCTGCAATTCCATGAAGTTAAATTAAGATTAACGCTTTGATTTATGATCAATAGGGAGTTTGGGATTACCTTGCAGTGTAAACATGCTCAAACAGAAAAGCAAAAAAATGAGTGGTTGAACATTCACCCTACAAACTACACACAAACAAATTCCCCCTTCCCACATTTGTGGCAATCCCCCCAAAAACAAAAGAAAAATTCCGTCTCCCGATATAGCCATCGACCGTTCCACACCCACGAGGATCAGCCAAAGCCACTCCTTCATCCTCCCAATCACCCTAACTCTACTGCTTTTAATAACGTAACATTAACTCTCTTCTGTAATTTTCCAATTTAACTCCAAAATTTTATAGCAATTTTGTACTTCTTTTTTTTTTTAATTTTTTTTTATTATGTAATACAATCTATATTTTGTAATCTTGTTATATGCTTCTAATCAGTTAAATGCTCAAATATTCTACCCTATATTCTGTTCATGCTTAGCTCCCACCAGTCTCTTCCTGGATCTTCTTGATGAGCTCCTGCGCCTCCTCGGGGGTCTTGAAGATGTGTGTTCTGCCCTCATATGTGACCAGAAGTCTTGCAGGGTGAATCACTCCATGACGAATCTCAAGGTTGCGCAGTTCTTTACGGATGGGGTCAAACTGCTTCCTTAATTGTTGGATTCCTGAGGCCAAATCTGGGTAGAACCGCACCTGCTGATCTTGGTATTTAATTTCTCCTTTGGCCCGCACCGCGTTGGAGATCGTCATCCTGTCTCTGTAGCTAAGGAACTTCATAATTAGCGTCCTCGGTGCTGCCTTGTTACCTCTCGGTGGGCCAATTCGGTGGGAGCTTTCCAAGACGACTGATGA
Organism: Pholidichthys leucotaenia; assembly: GCA_020510985.1. Classification (NCBI taxonomy): domain Eukaryota; kingdom Metazoa; phylum Chordata; class Actinopteri; order Cichliformes; family Pholidichthyidae; genus Pholidichthys; species Pholidichthys leucotaenia. Next base: position 296,683,734 of record CM035846.1, read on the forward strand.
TTTTAGCTCCGTGTTATTCAGCGCCTCCGGGATCCACCCCTCCAAAAAGGAGCATGAATCACGACCTTCGGCTCCCTCCGGTAAACCCACCAGCCTCAGGTTGTTCCGTCTGGACCGGGACTCCAAGTCCAGAACGTTATTTTCCAGATCTTTATTTTTTTTTTCCAAAGTGCGCACCTTTATTTGAAGTCCGCTGATTTCATCCTCCGCACTGGAAACACGAAGCTCCGCCTGCGTCACTCGCTCCACGCAGTCACCCAACTCCTTTCTCATTGCATCCAACGCTGCCATAATCCCATCAAGTTTAGCGGAAAAGTCTGCTCTCATTGAGCTAATGGCAGCCAGCACTGCACCTGTGCCGCCATCATCAGCAGTTACCGCACCACCGCTAGTTTCATCCGCCATATCCGCAGCTTTTTCTACTGCGCCACAAACTTTAAAGTCCGTTAATTTGGACTGCTTCGGCGATTCAATTTTTCCCCCGCTTGATTTCCCAGCCTTAGTCTTCCCCGGCATATCCTCACCCAAACGCTGGGAAAAGTTCTGTTCCAAATGAGAGAGTTATTTGCCGAATCTTTATTTCCAGGAGCAGAGCAGAGTGATACGTGTCCTTCTAGGCGGCCGCCATAACCGGAAGTCTCAGCAACTCATAGTTACTCAAAAATCAAAATACATCGAGGTTAATGCCTAGCATATCCAAAAATTATTTCTAACAAATGAGTAACACTCCTTGGACCAATGTGTAACTTACTGGACGGGTTTCAAACTTACAGCTACCCTATAATGGCATATTTGCAGTGTTTGTTCACAGGAAAAACCCGTACAGAGCTCTGCCTGCAACGCATACACACACAGAGAGAGAGAGAGAGAGAGAGAGAGAGAGAGAGAGAGAGAGAGAGAGAGAGAGAAAGAGAGACTTTGACTTTTAAAAAAAGCCTTTATTGCACAATTCAAAAAAATGTAAGCGCACCAACATCATTCCACCAAGTGTCTCACATTGGAAAAAGTGCAAACATAAGTCTTCCCCCCCACACACAACACAGAGTATTCCTTGCAGTCCAGCTACTCCACATTGGCAGTGGCAGTAGTGCGAGTCCTCCTCGTAGTCCGTGCAAAGACGAGCCAGAGGCCCCCAGTTCTTAAGCAAGCCCAAGTCCCCTTCCTCCGGCAGCAGAGATAGCGCTGTGCGGCCGCAGCCAGTTCCGTTGCACATCCCAGAGACAGTTTCCTCATCTCAGATGGATTGGAGTCCTTAGGCCATGCGGGATTTTCAAGCAAGTCTTCTGTGCAGCAGGCTCGTCCAGAGTGTAGAAAGAAAACGTTGGGGCATCCATGCCCTGCAGGTAAAGATTCAGTTCCGTGACAGTCAATTACAAACGTCATATAAAAGTCTGATCAAACAATATCCCCAAAATGTGTAAAACAGGCAGAGGAACGACCGCCATTTATTCCTCCTGTCGGGCGCGCTTGACCCCTGTTCTCCCTGCTGCTTTACGCAGGGCTGTCAGGTGTTTCTTGAGGCGAAAACGTTTCCTTTCATCCAGGAGGTCAAGACCAACCTGCCTTCTTAGCACATCAACAGACTTAATGAATTTATCAGTGTCACTGAAGTAGTCGGTGACTTTAATGGCTTTGTTATAGGTTTCATCCAGAAAAGCATTTATTTCTTCCAGTGAATACAAACTCGTGTTTGGGCTGCATTTTGCCTCAATAGACTCAGTATTAGACACAATGTTGTTATCAGATTCCATTTCCTCGTCAGCACAACTCAGCTGACTGTTTGGTTCTCCTGGGCCAGTGAATTCATCATGGGCCACATTTTCCTGGACGCCACCCACAGCAGCTGACTGTCGCTGTTCCATCCCCTGCTGAGAAACGGTAGCAGCCTCTGGAAGCACAGCTGCTGACATCACACAGCGAGATGATTGTGACACACCATCAGTGACATTTTTGGCACCATCGCCATCAACGCTCCCGGCCGTAAGCTGGGCCGCGGGCGCCACAGCCGGGCCGTCCACAGGCACAGCGGCAGGCTCCGGAGCATGGCCGGCAGAAGGTCCCGCAACGTCGTTCGCAGTAGCGGTTGGAGCGGAGGCCGCGCCGCCGTCCGCAGCTGCGGCGTGAGCGGAGGGCTCGCCGCCGGCACCATCCGTGGCTCCATCAGGGCCCTCCACCCGCTGCCTGTGCGGACAAGCGAACCGTTTATGGCCCACGTCTCCACATTCAAAACACTTAATCTGTCCTGAGCTCGCATACACTATATAGGAGCCGCCCCCGTGTTTGACCCGGAAGGACACTGCCAGAGTTTGAGTGGGCGAGTCTAGAAACATGAACACCTGTCGCCTGAGTGATTTCACATGTTTTAACTTGGTCTCCTTGCATCCCAAAGTTAGAGCTGTAAACGGGCCCACAAACTTCCCAAATCTGCGGAGCTCCGTCACCAACTGCTTGTCAGTGATGAAAGGTGGAACACCTGAGACGGTGATTCCCGTTGATGGGACAGATAAGGGGGACACCTGTACATACGTTTTCCCGATAACAACACCGCTTACAATCAGGGTGTGAACATCCTCTTCAGCAGCCAGAAACACAACTACAGCTCTATTCATTCGGGATGCAAAGCAGATCGCGTCATGGCCCACCTGCTCGGCCACAGCCATAAGGACCTCCTCCACAGTAACAGTGCTGTCCGGGGGAACGATCCTCACCCCCTGGTGGATAGATGGAGGTGGCATTTCCAAGGTCGCCATCCTCCACCCAAAAAAACAAAAACTGAAAATGCGGCCAGTAGTAGAGAGAGACAGCTAAACACACCAGAATCAGAATCAGAATCAGGTTTATTGCCATTGTTCATGTAGTACACAAACTAGGAATTTGTCTCGGTACAATGCTGCAACATTAAACATGATAAGATAAGAGAAATAAACTATACATGTAATAAAGTGTAGGATAAGATTAAGTGATACTGGTCAACAGTTAAAATATATATTAGCCAGCAGCAGATACTGTGGAGAACTATATAGTGCAGTCGGTAATGCAGGAAGAAAACAGTGATGATTGACATGAGTCTGGTTGAGCTGCTGTACATGGTGCACGAGAGTCACTTAGTGTTCAGCAGTCTAATGGCAGAGGGGAAGAAGCTGTTCATGTGACGGGAGGTTTTAGTCTGGATGGACCGAAGTCTTCTACCAGAGGGGAGGGGGGCAAACAGTACATGACCAGGGTGTGAGGGATCGGCTATGATCCGGCCAGCACGTACTTGTTTGTATAACGGGACCTGTCGGGGATGTGTCTGAGCATTTTCAAGCTACAAAATAAAGATCCAAATCACTGTTTAGCCCTCCCCCCATGTTTTTTACCTTTGACTGAAGTGTGTACCATCATCTGTCCAGTGTTGTTGTGATAGATATGCCAAAATGTCAGAACACTGGAGCAGGAGGATCCAATTAGCTGATCACCTGAGGCTCAGAGCGCAGCTGTTGGCTGTTGGCTGCACCTCCCGGCAAAAGCACACTCCATACATTATCTTGTTTTTTTGTTTTTTTTTACTTTATTGAAAATAAACTTTTTTATCACCATCAGTTTGTGTGCCTTTGAGCCAGGTTGTGACACCTGTCATCTGACGTTCCTAATGTGTCACATCAGCTGTTTTAGGCGTGACTGACCTGACAGATGTGACAGCTCTGCCAGGTTGGTCACACCTCCCGCCGTGGTGTTTGGAGGGGAGAATCATCTCGGTTGAACAGAGATGATCTCTCGAACATCTAGGATTCATGGATCGGGAGGAAACGGCAGTTTGGAATGACTGTGCTATGCAGAAGATTGACTGTTGTTGGCAACACGTTAAGCATAAGTTGGTTTAAGTTACTTTTAAGTTATGGAAATATTCTATATACTGTAAGTTACTAATATGTACAGTATATCTCCAAGTCGTTATGGATACATGATGCATACGGCCAAAAGTGAAAATTTTTGCATCTCCCAGTGTTTTCGACCAATTTTTATACATTTGGCAAACGCTGCCTAAATCATCATGGTGTGACAGGAGACAGCTTAAGTTTGGAAATCCTGTCTGGCTCCAAGTATCTGCTTGATCAGTTGAAAACAACAGGCATTCCCAGCAAGATAATTTGCAGCACTCCTCAGAGGCTGTAATACAAGGATACCGCTCGTTGCTAATATGGAAGTGACGGACAAATCCTTTCCCCTGCTGAGACAGGCCTGCTAGCTTCAGGGTTGGCCAACCTCTTTTCACAGTGGCCAGCTTTTCTTGAAAAGTCTGTCTGGAAAATTGATTTTTTTTAAATATCAGTGACTAAATCATTTTCCTGTCCCCTGTCAGCTATTGTGGGTGGAAAGAAAACTACTATGTTTATACAGATACAATATATTGTAGCTGCTGGATGGATAACAGTTATATCTATGAAAAATCTTGGATGAGTTTGAATTTGGATGACCTCTGACCTTTAGGTCGAGGGCAGAGCACAGTTTTTCCCTTAATCTTAGATTAGATTATTTGTTTATTTGACAGGGACAGTGCAATAAACATAGACAATTAATCAAATGACAATCAATCTGATGTGTTGCACAAAGAGTGTATAGCTATTAGCTAATTTGCAACTCTTGTGCCTGGATGGGCTTTAGAAAGGAGAAACAAGTAAAAAGAAAAAAGGATAAGGAAAAGAAAAAGAAAAAAATGAAAACAGAATAAACAATAACCACATACATCAATGCAAAAAAGATTATAAATACATTATAAATACACAATTATAAATATTATAAATACCATCCATCCATCCATCTTCTACTGCTTTTCCGGAGGTCCGGGTCGCGGAGGCAGCAGTTCAAGCAGAGAAGCCCAGACTTCCCTCTCCCCAGCCACCTGCTCCAGCTCTTCAGAGGGGATACCAAGGCGTTCCCAGACCAGCTGGGAGACATAGTCTCTCCACCGAGTCCTGGGTCTTCCCCGGGGTCTCCTCCCAGTGGGACGTGCCTGAAACACCTCAAGTGGGAGGCGTCCAGGAGGCATCCTAATCAGATGCCTATACCACCTCAACTGACTCCTTTCAATGTGGAGGGGCAGCAGTTCTACTCTGAGCCTCTCCCGGATGACTGAGCTCCTCACCCTATCTCTGAGGGTGAGTCCAGCAATCCTACGGAGAAAGCTCATTTCAGCCGCTTGTATCCGCAATCTCGTTCTTTCGGTCATTACCCAAAGCTCGTGACCATAGGTGAGAGTAGGAACGTAGATTGACTGGTAAATCGACAGCTTTGCCTTAGAACTAAGCTCCCTCTTCACCACAACAGACCGGTACAACGTCCGCATCACTGCAGATGCTGCTCCAATCCGTCTGTCGATCTCTCGCTCCATTTTCCCCTCACTCGTGAACAAGACCCCAAGATACTTAAACTCCTCCACCTGGGGCAGGAGCCTGTCCCCAACCCGGAGAGGACAATCCACCTTTTTCCGGCTGAGGACCATGGACTCGGACTTGGAGGTGCTGATTCTCATCCCAGCCGCTTCACACTCAGCGGCAAACCGTCCCAGCAAGAGCTCTAGGTCATTGCTGGATGAAGCCAACAGGACAACGTCATCTGCAAACAACAGAGATGAGATCCTGTGGTCACCAAGCATGACACCCTCCATTCCCTGGCTGTGCCTAGAAATCCTGTCCATAAAAATTATGAACAGGATCGGTGACAAAGGACAGCCCGGGCGGAGTCCAACTCTCACTGGGAATGACTCCGACCGAGTGTTGGCAATACGAACCAAACTCTCACAACGGTCGTACAGAGACCGAATACCCCATACTCCCGAAGCACCCCCCACAAAAATCCACGAGGGACGCGGTCAAATGCCTTCTCCAAGTCCACAAAACACATGTAGACTGGTTGGGCAAACTCCCACGAACCCTCAAGAATTCTCGAGAGGGTAAAGAGCTGGTCCGATGTGCCACGGCCAGGACGAAAACCACATTGCTCCTCCTGAATCCGAGGTTCGACCAACGGCCAGACTCTCCTCTCCAGTACCTTGGCATAGACCTTCCCAGGGAGGCTGAGGAGTGTGATCCCTCTAAAGTTGGAGCACACCCTCCGGTCCCCTTTTTTGAAGAGAGGAACCACCACCCCGGTTTGCCATGCCAAAGGCACTGCCCCCGACCTCCACGCAATGTTGCAGAGGCGTGTCAACCATGACAACCCAACAACATCCAGGGCCTTGAGGTACTCAGGGCGAATCTCGTCCACCCCCGGGGCCCGGCCACCAAGGAGATTTTTAACCACCTTGGCGACCTCAGCCCCTGTGATAGGCGAGTCATCCCCCTCATCCCCAAACCCTGCTTCCTCTGTGGAAGGCGTATCAGTGGGATTGAGGAGATCCTCGAAGTATTCCTTCCATCGCCCAACGATATCCCCAGTTGAAGTCAACAGTGTCCCATCCGCACCATACACAGTGTGGACGGGGAGCTGCTTTCCCCTCCTGAGCCGCCAAACAGTTTGCCAGAATCTCTTTGAAGCCGACCGAAAGTCTTGTTCCATGGCCTCACCGAACTCCTCCCATACCCGGGTTTTTGCTTCAGCAACCACCCGAGCTGCACTCCGCTTGGCCTGCCGGTACACCTCAGCTGCTTCGGGAGTCCCACAAGCCAACCAAACTTGATAGGACTCCTTCTTCAGCTTAATGGCCCCCCTCACCACTGGTGTCCACCACTTGGTTCGGGGGTTGCCACCACGAGATGCACCGACCACCTTGCGGCCGCAGCTCTGGGCCGCCGCTTCAACAACAGAGGTGGAGAACATGGCCCATTCAGACTCCATGTCTCCAGACTCCCTCGGAATGTGGTTGAAGTTCTTCCGGAGGTGGGAGTTGAAGACCTCCCGGACAGGGGCCTCAGCCAGACGCTCCCAGCACACCCTCACTATACGTTTGGGTCTACCAGGTCTGAATGGCTTCCTCCCCTGCCATCAGATCCAACTCCCCACCAGGTGGTGATCAGTTGACAGCTCTGCACCTCTCTTTACTCGGGTGTCCAAGACATACGGTCGCAGGTCTGATGATACGATAACAAAATCGATCATCGACCTGCGACCTAGAGCGTCCTGGTGCCAGGTGCACATATGGACACCCTTATGCTTGAACATGGTGTTCGTTATGGACAGACTGTGGTTAGCACAGAAGTCCAATAACTGAACACCACTCGGGTTCAGATCGGGCAGGCCGTTCCTCCCAATCACCCCCCTCCAGGTTTCACTGTCGTTGCCCACGTGCGCATTGAAGTCCCCCAGTAGGACAATGGAGTCTCCAGGAGGAGCACCCTCCAGCACCCCAGTCACAGACTCCAAAAAGGGTGGGTACTCTGAAACATCATTTGGTGCATAGGCACAAATGATGGTCAGGACCCGTTTCCCAACCCGAAGGCGCAGGGAAGCAACCCTTTCGTCCACCGGGGAAAACTCCAATATAGAGGCAGCAAGGTGGGGCGATACAAGAATACCCACCCCTGCTCGTCGCCTCTCGCCCGGGGCAACTCCAGAAAAGGCCAAGCTCCAGCCCCTCTCCAGGAGACTGGTTCCGGAACCGGAGCTGTGTGTTGAGGTGAGGCCGACTATATCTAGCCGGTATCGCTCAACCTCGTACACCAGCTCAGGCTCCTTCCCCACCAGAGAGGTGACATTCCACGTACCAAAAGCCAGTTTAGAAAGCTTGGGATCAGTCCGCCAAGGTCTCCGCCTTTGACCGCCACCTAATCCACATAGCACCGGACCCCCATGATCCCTCCTGCAGGTGGTAAACCCACTGGAGGGCGGACCCATGTAACTCCTTCGGGCTGAGCCCGGCCGGGTCCCATGGGTGGAAACCCGGCCACCAGACGCTAGCCTTCGAGCCCCTCCCCCAGGCCTGGCTCCAGGGTGGGGCCCCAGTAACCCCATACCGGGCGGGGTACACTGAATCCTTGATATACAATTTATCATGAGAGTCTGTTGGATCGTTCTTAGTCTGGCCCTTCACCCAGGACCAGTCCGTCTTGGGAGACCCCATCAGAGGCAAATTGCCCCGGACAACATAGCTCCTGGGATCACTGGGACACGCAAACCCCCCCACCACGATAAGGTGACAATCCATGAGGGGGTATTATATATATATATATATATATATATATAATGTGTGTATATATATACTGTATATATATATATATATATATATATATATATATATATATATATATATATATATATATATATATACTGTATATATATATATATATACTGTATATATATATATATATTATAAATACACAATAAAAAACCTGACTCACATTTGCCTATTTCAGGCCTCCCTCCCTTCGTCACTCACTATAAACAAAGACATTCATTCCTTCCCTTCATTCACTCTCACCCTGCAGACAATCATTTCATACATGGGTACATTCTTGTTTATTTTTCAGCCAGTTTTTAACCTTTTTAGTGAATGTTTTAAAGTCCGTTATTATTTTAATTTCATCTGGCATTGTGTTCCAGATGTGACTGCCCTTTATAGAGAAAGCTGTTTGTCCAAATGTGGGTCTGCGGTGGAATATTTTACAGTTATTGTTAACAGAACTCCTGGTGGCTCTGCTGCTGTCCTGTCTTTGGATGAAACCAGCAAGTGGCTCAGGCGCTGATTTATGGAAACATTTGAAAATTAATTTCAGAAAACAGAGGTCAATGAAACTCTCAAAACTCAATAGATTGTATTTTTTTAAAATATAACAGTGATGCCACCTAATGGGCTTTTTGTCCAAGATTTTTAGAGTTTGATTATATAATGAACCTATATGTCTTATTGTGGAAGGGGTTGCTTGAGCCCAGACTGTCAAACATATATGAGAAAAAACCATAGAATGCATATACAGTACAGCTGCTTCGTATGGTATGTAATATCTAATTAATTTAAAGCAGTTCAGATTTTTTTTACTGTTTTTGAGATTTTCTTTATATGAAGATTAAATTTGAATTGAGGATCTAGTACAATGCCAAGGTATTTGAATTCTGTAACTAAACTGATGTCTTGATCATGTATATTAACTTTAAAACGTTGCAGGTTACATTTTTTGATTGAAAAGCACATTGAAACTGTTTTCTGAAGGTTCAGCAATAGATGGTTCTGGAAGAGCCACTCTTGGACATCAACCATACTTGTGGACAGTACATCTGCAGCCTGTGCTGGAGTCTTGGCAGCTGTGTAAATAACTGCATCATCTGCATAAAGTTGACATGTTGCAGCTGAGCAGTGTAGCGGCAAGTCATTAATAAAAATGCTGAAAAGTAAAGGACCAAGAATGGACCCTTGTGGGATACCCATACGGTTGTTTAAAAATGAGGATTTATCCTGGTGAACTTTTACACACTGTTCTCTATTCTGGAGATAAGATGCAAACCATTCTAATGTATCTGGAGAGAAGTTAAAAGATACCATTTTGGATAAAAGCAAACTGTGGTTTACAATATCGAAAGCCTTTTTGAGATCTAGAAAAACAGCCCCTACCACATTACCCCTGTCCAAGGACTGTTTGACATGTTCAATAAGGCAACAATTTGCTGTTTCTGTTGAGTATCCTGGTCTAAAACCAAATTGATGTGGATGAAGAAGTTGACTGTCTTGTAAATAGTCTATCAGCTGTGTAGCTACAACTTTTTCAAGAACCTTAGACAGGACTGGTAAAATAGAGATTGGGCGGTAATTGCATATATCGTCTTTACTGCCTGATTTATGAACTGGTATGACGACTGCTTTTTTCCAGCCAGATGGAAATGTACTAGACCTAATGGAGAGATTAATGAGATGAGTCAGTGGTTTGATTAATATTTTGCTGTACGTTTTGAGAAAGGAAGTGCTCATATTGTAGATATCATTAGTTTTTGAGTTTGACAGTGTTTTAACAATACCAGCAATTAACTCCTCATTTACCTCATCAATGTGAAAAGAATCTGTTGAAAGTATTGATTTTGTGTTGTTGAGCACATTTGGCAGCACAAAGTTTTTTGTTAAGTCTTCCACAGAGTCCACAAAATATGAATTAAATTCATTTGCCAATGTAGCCTTGTCACTGATGGTCTTGCCATTGATTCTAAGTTCCTTTACCCCCTTCTGAACATTTTTTTTATTAGTTAAGTTATTTAAATGCCTCCATAGGGAACTGTTGTTACCCTTTGCATGCTCTATCAGTTTATTGTAATAAGATACTTTTGATTTTCGCAGCTCTTGTACCACTTTATTTCTTAAACTTTTGTACACAAGGTGATCATTTTGTAGTTTAGAGGTTAATGATGTTTTCAATGCAGAGTCTCGCCTCTTCATAAGTTTTCTTATTTCATTATTTAACCATGGTAGGTTAATCTTCTGTTGTCTACTTTTAATTTGCTTTGTAAATTTTTCTATAGACTTTGTAATTGTTGCAGTTATAAAATTACAACAATCATCTACTTCATATATTGACATGAGCTGCTCCCAATTTAGATTCTCTAAGTAATGTTCAAACTCCTCATTTTTTGATTTGGGAATAATAAAATTTAATTTGTCAATATCGACTCCCCCAAAATACTGTAGTCGCTTTTTAGTAAGTTTTCTGACAGCAAGAACCATGTTATGATCTGAGAGACCAGTTACAAGATTATAGGTTCTGGTTATTCGTTTTGGTTTATTAGCAAATACCATGTCAATAAGTTTTCTAGATTGTTTGGTTATCCTGGTGGGTCCTTATTTAGTCATGAGGCTTTTCAGTTTCTGTTTGTCCTTTTTATCAGACCAGTTAATATTAAAGTCACCATAAAATATTGTTTCTCTGCTCCTCTCAAGTTGTTTAACCAGATCACTTAATTCATTATAAAAAGAAGAATTGTGTGACGGTGGGTTGTACAATACTGCAATGTTGAAATTCATTACAGGTGAGAGACATACATTAACTGCTAAACATTCAAGTGAAGTATTCAAATCAACCAATTGACATTTAAATTTCTCTTTGATGTAAATTAAAACACCTCCTCCCCTCCCTAACTGCCTGTCTTTTCTAAAACACTGATAGCCCACAATATCGATCATATTAGTGTCTATGTTCCTGTGTAGCCAGCTTTCTGAAAGACAAAGATAGTTCAGATTTGAGTCCAACAGCAACACCGAAATCTCATCTCTTTTGGGGATTATGCTCCGTATGTTTAAATGTCCGCCAAGGATCCCCTTTGGTTTAGCCTTTGTGTCCCAAAGAACTCGTGCATGATTAACAGTTTGGAAAAATAAATGTTGTTTTTGCTTTTGTACAGCTCGGTTTTCGGATCTCGCCTCATTTGCATTTTGTTTAACTGCTCCTGTTTCCAAAAGTTTGGACGTAGCGCAGCTGTTTACAGCACGATCAGATATGTGAGTCTGTTCAGTGCAGTTCGACTCACCCGACTCGCTATGTTCAGCTGTACTGGGGCGAAGACCGGCATTATGCTGCTCCACCAGTTCAGATGTTAGCAGGGCCGTTGGCAGTAGCGGGCGATCAACCGGTTCAGATGTTAGCAGTGCTGATGATAGCAGCGGGCGATCAGCCGATTCAGATGTTAGCATGGCCGTTGATAGCAGCGGGCGACCAGCCGGTTCAGATGTTAGCATGGCCGTTGATAGCAGCGGGCGACCAGCCGGTTCAGATGTTAGCAGTGCCGATGATAGCAGCGGGCGATCAGCCGATTCAGATGTTAGCATGGCCGTTGATAGCAGCGGGCGACCAGCCAGTTCAGATGTTAGCATGGCCGTTGATAGCAGCGGGCGATCAGCCGGTTCAGATGTTAGCAGTGCCGATGATAGCAGCGGGCGATCAGCCGATTCAGATGTTAGCATGGCCGTTGATAGCAGCGGGCGACCAGCCGGTTCAGATGTTAGCATGGCCGTTGATGGCAGCGGGCGACCAGCCGGTTCAGATGTTAGCATGGCCGTTGATGGCAGCGGGCGATCAGCCGGTTCAGATGTTAGCATGGCCGTTGATGGCAGCGGGCGATCAGCCGGTTCAGATGTTAGCATGGCCGTTGATAGCAGCGGGCGACCAGCCGGTTCAGATGTTAGCATGGCCGTTGATAGCAGCGGGCGATCAGCCGGTTCAGATGTTAGCAGTGCCGATGATAGCAGCGGGCGATCAGCTGATTCAGATGTTAGCATGGCCGTTGATAGCAGCGGGCGACCAGCCGGTTCAGATGTTAGCATGGCCGTTGATAGCAGCGGGCGACCAGCCGGTTCAGATGTTAGCATGGCCGTTGATGGCAGCGGGCGACCAGCCGGTTCAGATGTTAGCAGGGCCGTTGATAGCAGCGGGCGACCAGCCAGTTCAGATGTTAGCAGGACCGTTGATGGCAGCGGGCGACCAGCCGGTTCAGATGTTAGCAGGGCCGTTGATAGCAGCGGGCGACCAGCCGGTTCAGATGTTAGTAGGGTCGTTGATAGCAGCGGGCGACCAGCCGGTTCAGATGTTAGTAGGGTCGTTGATAGCAGCGGGCGATCAGCCGGTTCAGATGTTAGCCAGGCCGTAGATAGCAACAACCAATCCGCCGGCTCAGATGTTTGTGCTAACCCAGTGGTCTGCTGTTTAATAGTGGCAGGTCCACGGTTAAGGTGAATATCCCCTGCCAGAAGTAGCAGTACTAACAGCACTTTAACTGTATAGCCTCTGCCATATTGTGATATTTGCTTAACAGCCATGTTTGCCTTGTTTTGGAAGCTTTTTCTCAGGGCTTTTGAAGACCAGATAGAGTACAGGGTGAAATGACCATGTCCATATCCATATAAATAAAACTTTTTAGCTTCACCTTTAGTTGAGTTGGCCGGAAAACCCTTCTTGTTGCAGGTCCAGACACACAAAGACAATAATAAGAAGAAGTAGATAAGCAGAAAGTGGCTAGAAGTGGAGCCCATCAAACCACTCCTCACTCCAGTGGCAGCCATCTTGGTCTTTTCTCTTGTAAATGTGATAACTACAGAAAGATCATATGATCGCTTATGATGTGCCTATGATCTCTACATGATGTCTATGTCATATAGACACCATGGTATAGTGATTCAAGAAAATCTGTATGTGTGTCTGTGTGTGATCAAATGCCGCTTTTTCACTAGCACAGCTCGCCTCGCCTCGCCTCGTTTCGCTACTACTCGGTTCGGCCTCGGTTTTGTCTCATAGCAGCCGGGTAAAGCAGGGTTAAGCTGGGGTGGGCGGGATTTTTTTTACAGCAAGGCGGCGCCACACTCCCATGACGTAAAACACGCGACCCAAGCAAAACATAACACATGGCAGCTGTACAAGGCGACGACTCGGTCTGTGGCTTTTTTCACCGTAAATGCCAAAAAGGACCGCCAGACAAGGGTACAGGCAGTGAGACGAAACACTCTGGAATAGTTCTGCAGCTTCTGGGAGAGCCGAAGACGTGAGGATACAAACTAGGTCATATATGACGGTAAGCTAATGGTTGCTAATGCTAGTTTGCTATAAGTACGTCATACTACACTGTAATGTCTGCAAGTTATCGCTGTTAGGTACTAAAATATGTATGCTGTGTGTGTTTCAGATGGCTCTGTTGTGGGAAAATTACCGCTTCAAACGGTCGGTCTGGGCGTTCAACACAGCCTGTCACTGATGTCACCCCAGCTTGACAAATGATCAGTAGTTATAGAGCTTAAGAATGTCTGTAGAAATGTTTATTTCCTGTGCAACAAATTGCTCTGATCTGTGTGAAAATCATGGAGAGACTGTTGCGACATCATGGGACGTACCTGCTCCAGCAGTACTGAGTCTGAGGTGGTGTCATAGCAAAAAATGATAAGCTGACACAACTTGATCGCCAGGTTAATAACTATATTAGCCACAAAATATATATTCAGAAAGTAAACAGTACTGAGTTAGGTATAATAAGATATATTTGACAGTTATGATGCATTTTAGGCCAAAACAAACGATCTAGGATTAAAAGCAATTAAAATAATGCAGTCACAAGGTTACATGGAAAATGCTTGATTTACTAGATGCATGTACTGTAGAAATATATATTCTCTGCATCAACAATGTACTATACATGCATTCATGTAGTACTGCACTGACAATAAACCTCTGAAGTTTTTGCAGATGTCTCTTTTTTTATATGTGAAGGTTACCACCATGTGACATAAATTTAATACTGACAGATTGGAAAAGCTGTCTAAGAACAATCCAGCAGCTTGAGAAATCACTTTTGATTTGGTGTAAGTCTGTCAACAGGATTATGAACCATAAAGCAGTTTGTGTTAAAATGTTAAATCCCATTAAACTTTAACCCACAGGTGTCCAATCATGTGTCACGGAGGGCCAAGACCCTGCAGGTTCTGTCATCTACCCAGTCTCTTCAGCAGGTGTTTTCACTGATCTGCAGTCAGTGGAAGAAGTTCAGTGGAATCTGCTGTTGAAGACACTGGTTGGAGGTAAAGCCTGCAGAGTCTTGGCCCTCCATGGCACATGATTGGACACCCCTGCCCAAACCCATTATGATGAAGAGCAGATGCTAATATGACCCAGAATTCCTCCATATACTGGTACTGTCACTAAAGTATGCAGGGTCTTCTGCGGTGGCACATCCAACAATACAGTCTTCACTTAATAAAATAATTGTTTTGGTTACTTTTCTTAAAAATGAGCCATTATTTTCAAGATCACCCATTAATGGTTTGTACTATTGACTCTTTTCCCACCAGTGTGTTAACAGACAAAAATAGAAATCATGATGCAAACACATAAGTCACTAAATTGTTTATTACAATCAGCAGCAAATTCCAGATTGTTCAGAATGTGCAAAATTCAAACTGTAAGACTGGGTCACTCAGCAGCTGGGATGTGCAGCTCACACTGGTCCCAGTTCAGCAGATCTTAGGCCTGCATCTCTGTAAATAGTGACGCAAGGTCCAGTTTGGGGTGGATTGTTTCCCTCTTGCCTAGACAAAAGAGAGAAATGGGTGGTGGTTAAATAAAGGAAGTTTAAAACATATTTGGGAAATACACTTGTTGCTAAAAGCCAGTGGTGGAATGTGAGTGAATGAATGAATCTTTATTTCGGATAGATTAAAAGTAAAGATTAAAAGAAAATAGAATAATATAACAAAGGGGAAAAAAATCTAACAAGGTCGAATTAAACAATAACTCCTCTGATTATACAGTTCAACATAAGTTATCTGAAATGGGTGATGGCTGAAGCTGCAGCTTATATTGCCCACCCATATTCCATCCAAGAATTCAAAAGAAAAACAAAACAGGAGCGATTCCAATTCCAATATAAAGTACTTCGTTGTTGTATTTAACCACAATTTTCATGTAGCTGCGCTTCAGTCGAGTAGATTTTACAAGGGCTGGGTTACATTTAAAATCATCTGTTTTTACTGTGGCCTCAGCAATCAGAATGAATTAATACATTCACTTGAATGGAATCTAGTACTTTAACTGAGGGTGTGCATCACCGAGTACGGAGTCGCTCAGTCAAAATATGGAGTTTTTATCAATAAAAGTTTGTCTTGTCTGTAAAAGTGTCTCTTCTTGCCCTGGCTTCAAGTGTGGGTGGTGTTTTGTACTTGTATTGCTAAAATATAAAAGGAAGCACTACAATGGGTCTCAAATATTTGTAATGTGTCCTGTTACTGCATGAGTTTATTGATGATAGAGTATAAACTACACATATAAACTAAATTATATTGATGACTGAACAACTCCCATTCCCCAAAAGATACAGTTATGAACATAACTCAGAAAGGATCACACAAGTGATCTGACAAAAAAATAAATACATTAACAAGCGGTTTATTTTACAGTTGATGTGCCATTCATTTTCAATTATTCTGTAATTAATATTCACACAATCAAATAAATCTCAGTTCAGTCCCTTTTATATTAAGTGGAAATTGTGCAACTTTGGTTGTGCTACTTTGGTTTTGACACTTTACCTATAAAAGCAAAGGATTTCAGTACTTTCCACAGTGGCGAGGTCCGTTGTGGGGCGGCTGCGTTTCCTTTCCTCCTGCCTCGACGAACGACAGAAATGGATGTTGATTAGTTAAAGCAAGTTCAACACTTATACAGGCAGATCTCAAAAATTATAATATCATGAAAAAGTTCAATATTTTTGTGACTCATTTCAGAAAGTGAAACCCATATATAGATTCATTACACGGACAGTGATATATTGCAAGTGTTTATTTTAATTTTGATGATTATGGCTACAGCCCATATTAACCAACATCTCAGCGGCCAACATTTCTATTTAAAAACTTAAATTCTATTAAAATAAATAAACGCTTGAAATATATCACTGTCTGTGTAATGAATGTATATAATATATGGATTTCTCATTCTGAAATGAGTGACAAAAAATATTGAATTTTTTCATGACATTCTAATTTTTGGAGATGTACCTGTATTAGGGAAATACACTTAAAGTCAGTGATGGGATGTGACAAAAATGCTTTGTTTCCCTGACAAGCATCGCAGGATCCACTCTGTACAGGTACGAGTACAGTATCAATCCAGGGATGTATGGTGGAACAGCACAACAACACTGTTCCAACACCTTTTATGGAAAATCCACAGAATCGGTGTGTGGGTCTACTCTGACGCTTTAGAAAATTATATGAATCACTTTATAAATCACTGGTTTGAAAATGCACCTGTATATGTCGAGATCTCGGCTCCTGTGGTCCACTTGACCTGCATCCACAAACACTGAGGGAGGCTAAACCCTGGCATGTGGACACACATTCTAGGAAGAAATTACACACAATTTAATGCACAGCACCAAAGTGCAGCACGTACACAAACCAGGACTTTAACCAGGATTAACATATTTCATCGTTTTGCTCTCACAAGCGAATACTTAGGACAAAACAAATGCGAATCAGCAGTTGGCTACTAGCTAGCTACTAGCTAATACTCGTTAGCCAGCACAGGACGGCGCTGTATGGCTCAAAAAAAGTGAGCTTACCACCAACAGGATAAATAAGCGAACAGATGCACAATATTACAAATCACTCACCATCGATGGTTCTCTCACGTTCGTCTTCAGCTTGTCCGTAGTCCGGTTCTATGCTGGGCTGCATCTGTATCGGTGCGGGTCGCTCCTCACTGTGGATCTGGCACCAAGCAGAGAAAACCCCGCACCTCTTCGTTGGACCACGGTGTAGATTTCCGCAAAATCTACAACGCTGTCTGTATTAATATCGTATTTGCTCCGTGACTGAGTTAGTCTGTGAAATATTGCAAATGGCGGTTGTGTAAATTCCACTGAAGACGGACGCTTTCGTGACGTTACGCACTGACCAATCAGTGGCTCGCAGTCTGTTGACGTCACATCTCGGCTCGACTCAGCACGGTTGTACCCTGCCCTCAATCAGGCACGAAAATAGCGCCTGCTAACCCGTGCTGGGTACAGTGGAAAAAGCTAGAAAGCGAGTCGAGTAGAAGTGAGTAAGGCCAAAGCGATACTAGTGGAAAAGGGCCAAAAGCGTCAGGTGTCAGGTCAGGCATTAATTTGCTTGCTACCAGATAACCATGAAAACCGGTACTACCTGTCTCATGGGTTGGGCCGTCAGTGACTCAACCGGCAACCCCGCCCTTCCGGGGGCGTGGAGGGTGAAACTGGGCATCCTGGCAAAACTAAAAACAATATCTGTCACAGGTCTGTGGTGGATCACTCCCAGTTACTCGGGGTGAGACTGGACATCCTGGTAGATAAGCACATCTGTCGCAAGGTCTGTGGTGGACTTTTGCCAGTCGGTGCATGGTGACATGCACTACACAAAGAGCAGAGATAAACAAACCTATCATCTGGTCAGTCACTGCAACAGATACTGGAGTCAGTTTGTCTTGGTCTGTTCTTGCCACTGATAATACCTCTATCTGCCAAGAATGTGCCACTAGTCCAGCAAAAGCTAGCAGTACGCAATTACTTTGCAAGCAGTTTCATGAAATGGTCAGTCAGAGAGCAACTCATACCGGCTCGGACGTCGCCCAGGTTGACAAGGTCAGGAGTTCCTGGCAGCGGAAGGCGAAGGACAGGGCTGCATGGAGGAATCTAATCAGGCCTAAATGAAACAGTCATTGTCGCCCCCGACAGACTGCTGTGATGATGATGATGATGATGATGATGACAGAAAGAAATAATGTAGGCTTTTCAAACTAATGTCATCGTTGTATCAAAGACAAATCTTGGACGTCTTACACCCTAACCTCTATGAGCTTGGGGTCAAAGGTCAACGTTAACATTCCCTTTGCACTGTTACTATAGAATGAGTAAGCTAGGGTCACCAAACTTTGTACACAGGTTTAGCCTGAGACCCTCAATTATGACTGGTTTTGGGATGAGAAGGTCAAAGGTCAAGGTCAAAATGCTATTAAGGCTGGGCAGTCTGCCTTTAAATCAGCATCACGGTTAATTAATCCTTTCACAGTGTTTTTTTCCCTCAATTCTTCTTAGAAGGCTCATAATTAACCAATATTACACAAAAGAGTGGTCTATCAATGCAGGGCAGTAGTAAATGAGCACAGTATAATAAAGAATAGGTCGATTGTCATTTCACACACAAAATAAACATTGTCCAGTGTTTACAACACATACCTGGCACGCCAGCTTGTTGGCTGCATTGGGGGAGTCCTTCACACTCCCATGATTGTGTTACCACCACGTAGTGATTATGAGTCTGACCTTCTTGGGTTCTCAAATGCATCCTTAGCTTGTCCTTTCCCTCAGTAAAACAGTGGCGATGATGTGGGCAGCTGTCAGAGACTAAGTTGTTAGTATCGGCACACTTGGCTCACTTTTTCATGGCATCTTCAGATGAAATAAGGAGTCAGTCATCGCATACTGTATAGATGGAGACCATGTTTCGTAGTATAAATATACAAGTTTTTTTAATGGTCTTGTGACCCCCTTCCCCGTTAATTTGCACCTCAACCCTGTAAATTAGCAATTTTTTTTCCCTTATCTTGTAAATTGGTGACTTTCTTCCATCCTAAATTTATGATTTTTTTTGCCTAGTCCCCTAAATTTACAACCCCAACCCCCCACCCCTCCACGTCCCTTGTAATTATCTGTTTTTTCAGCTCTCATAAATTGGAAACTTTATTTGCATGTACGCTACATATTTAGATGATAAAATGAATGTACAGCTCCTTGCTTTATTCAGTACCCTCCTGTCAGCCCTCAGCAACATTGAATTTGAACCCCCTGATCTGCAGTGTGTAGTCAGTTATTTCTGTTGTGTTGCTGTTTTGACTGTTTTGCAGTTGTTTCCTTTGGTTGCAGTGGATTTAGGTCCCAGGAGCACTGTAATTACAGTTTATATTAGCATACCAAAAAGAAGAGGTTTGACTGTCTAATTTTAACCCCTAATGTCCTTGGTCCAAGCGACTACCGTCCTCAGAGGAACATGCCAAAGTCAAGAGATGACTAAAGGACCTTCAGCGACGACACTGAGATCAGACAACTCTTGCTTGTCGGTCCGCATCCACTTGGTGGTGACCCCACGCACCTCACCTCCCCCTAAACCCCCTTCCTGCTCCTCGGGTCTGAGGGACTGTTATCAAACAACCCAGTAAGAACAGTTTAAAACAGAAGAAGCAAAAGATAAACCAAAGTGAAGAATTTTTGCGGAGACTGAATCTCCTGTTTTTAAAAAATGGACAAATCACACCTCTGAATGCAATATAATCTCCACTCTTCACTGTGATTTGTTAATGTGAGAGCTGTTGGTAGTAATTTACTCCGTAGTAGTACTTACTGTGTTTATGCAGGTCATATAAACCTTTGGGTCATCAGAACATTTTCTCATTAATTTGTCTTAACAGAAACTTAATTTCAATATGGAGGAGCTCAGAATTTCAGCTGATTACAGACACTCCTGCTCACCTCCACCTTTTTCTTCAATTTGTTTTTTTATTTTAATGTTATCTAAAGTGTACAAATCTGGAAAAAATGGGACATTATGGAGACCAAAACTGATATTTGCCAAACGCAAAAGGATTAGCGGTGAACCTACAGCGTAGAGGCTCGCAGTTAACAGACTCTGTACAGTTTGACCCACGGGCAAACAGAACACCGGAGATCATTAAAAGTAAATGAAGGACTGTGTGATTGTATACTAACTAACTAACTAACTAACCTGCACTTATATAGCGCTTTTCTAGTCACAAAGACCACTCAAAGCGCTTTTCATTAATACTAACCCTCTATTCTAAGGGCCTATAGGAAACAGATATCTAGGGACAATTTAGAACAGCCAATTAACCTAACATGCATGTTTTTGGCATGTGGGAGGAAACCGGAGAAATCCCGGAGTAAACCCACGCAACACGGGGAGAACATGCAAACTCCACACAGATCACTGTTGGTCGGGGGCTGGGATCGAACCCACGATCCCACGATCCCCACAATCCCCCGGCCAAGGGTAAACTGTGCTGCCGCAGTGCTAACCACTGCGCCACCGTGCAGCCAACATATACATATACAACAGATAATGTAAGTATATGTGTGTTATCATGAATTTTCTTCAGGCTCAGTGATAACATAATTAATGTTTGGTAGAAAATGACAATAATCACCAGGCTCGTTAATAACAGAGTAAACAACAGTCTGACTACAGATTAAACCTCATCACAGTTTTAGAGTTAGATTTTAGATAAGAAGCTAAACAACTCACCATAATAGCTTTCCCTCACACCAAAGATTATTTCTTTTGGTGGCTGTTATTTCTCCTCCTGGTCATAGGTTCATAATTATAATACTGTGGTCCCTGATATGAATACAATGGTTTTGTGCACAATTCTGGGATAACATCATCGTGAAGTACGCAGATGACTCCACCTTGGTTGGCCTCATCTCTGACAATGATGAGAAGGTATACAGGGCAGAGGTAGAGAATCTGCTGCTGTGGTGCCAAGCAAACAACCTGAAACTGAATGTCCCAAAAAAACAAAGAACTTATACTGGACTTCAGAAAGAACAGACAGGACCACACACCCCTCCTCATAAATGGCGACTGCGTGGAAACCGTTCCCACCTTCAGGTTCCTGGGCACCCACATCTCCTCTGACCTCTCCTGGACTGTCGACACCGAGGCCCTGGTGCACTTCCTCCATGTTCTGAGGAAGAACAACCTGGACCAGAAGCTGCTGCTGGCCTTCTGCCACTGCTTAGTGGGGACCATGCTTACCTACTGTCTGAGTGTGTGGTATGCCGGCGCCAGGGCCGAGAACAGGAAGGCTGTGCAGAGGGTCATCAACACTGCCCAAAATATGATCAGCGGCCCTCTGCCCTCCCTGGAGGATATCTCCAGATCCTCCTGCCTCAGACAGATCAAGGCCATCACAGGAGACCCCTCACATCCCACCCACCACCTGTTGGACCTGCTTCCCTCTGGACGATGGTTCAGATCAATCAGGTCCCACACCTCCAGACTGACGGTTTCTTCCCCTGGGGAATCTGGACTGCAAACAGTCAGCGGCCCCAACCCCTCCCTCCGAACGCTCACATGCACAGAACTGAGGACCTTTTTAATTGTCAAAATAATACACCTGTCTTTGCACTCCGCATTTTCATGTACATTGACCCATCCATGAAACCACTACCATTCCTATGTATGTTTTCCGTAATCCTTGGGCCATTTTATTTAATTGTGTCTTCTGCACTCCGCACTCTTATGTACATAATTCCAGCCGTGAAGCCACTACCATACCTGTTTATATACCTGTGGGCTATTTTTATTTCTATTTCTGATAGATAGATAGATAGATAGATAGATACTTTATTTCGAACAAAAAAGTATAACAAAAACAAAACAAATGACAAATGCAACAAAGTAACTATACACTGTTCGAAAGGGAGAAGGAAGAAGTGAGCACTTATTAATTCCATCTCCTCTTTTCCATAAATACACCCATGTGAATTATATACAAATTACCACCTTTAAGACCCCAAGTAAACAATTTACTGTATTTTTTACAAATCAACATTAACACCCATCCATCCTAACATACATTGATGTCCATACATCAAAAACCAGCCTCAAACAACACAGATATACACAGTGCTGTCCCACCCACCATTCCATAGTGTCCCATAATGTCCCAGAGTGAGCATAGTGAATCGTACATATAAATACTACCCTTCTAACACATATCCTTTCAGCAAATAATGTTTATACCTCTTTTTGAATTGATTTCTGTTTGTACATAGTTTCAGTTCCGGCTCCAGACTGTTCCACAAATCCACCCCACAGACAGATATGCACATACTTTTCTTGGTTGTTCGTATCTTGGGTTTTGTAAAGTTTAAGTCTCCTCTCAAATTATGATCATTGTCTCTTTTTTTAAATATTTTTTGTATATTAGTTGGGAGTTGATTATTAATTGCCCTGTACATTACTTGTGCTGTCTTAAATTTAACTAAATCGATGAACTTTATGACATGTGACTTTAAAAACAACGAATTGGTATGGTCTCTATATCTTACATTGTTTATTATCCTTATAGCTCTTTTTTGTAATGTGCATATTGACTGTAGGTTGGTCTTGTAGGTGTTTCCCCAGACTTCTACACAGTAGTTAAGATAAGGTAAAAACAGTGAAATGTACAGTAAGACCAATGATTTATAGTCCAAGATGTGTCTTGTCTTCCCCAGTATGCCTATACATTTTGCTAACTTGGCCCGGATGTGACTGATGTGAGGTTTCCAGCAGATTTTATTGTCTAGCGTCACCCCCAGAAACTTAATTTCCTGTACTGTTTCTATTCTGGTATCATCTATCGTTACCATTATTTCATGATTTATTTTATAATTTCCAAACAACATAATCTTTGTTTTTTTTAGATTTAGAGATAATTTATTTTTGTTGAACCACTGCGTTAACTTTTTCATTTCAGTTGTGACCACCTCTAAAACCTGCTGCAAATTCTCACCAGTGCAAAGGATATTTGTGTCATCCGCAAACAAAATAAATTTCAGAATTTTTGATACTTGGCATATGTCATTTATATACAAAATAAAGAGTTTGGGTCCCAGAACTGACCCCTGGGGCACACCACAAGTGATGTCCATGAAGGGTGATTTGTGCTCACCAATTTGTACAAATTGTTGTCTGTTACTTAAATAACTTTCCACCCAACTCAGTCCTACCCCTCTTATCCCATACCTTTCCAGTTTCCTTAGTAGTATTCTGTGGTCAATGGTGTCAAAAGCTTTCTTTAAATCTATAAATACTCCTACAGCAACCTTTTTTTTATCTATACAACTAGTAATTTCTTCTATAAGTTTGATCAGTGCCAAAGATGTAGATTTATCTGCTCTAAAACCATACTGGCTATCTGTAAGGAGGTTGTGTTTTTCAATGAAATCATCCAGTCTCTTAGTGAAGATTTTTTCAAGTATTTTGGAGAATTGTGAGAGTAAAGAGACTGGCCTGTAATTTGTGAAGCGATGACTGTCTCCTGTTTTGTATAGAGGTATTACTTTTGCTATTTTCATTTTGTCTGGAAATGTACCAGTTTGAAATGACAGGTTACAGATGTGGGTGAGTGGCTTAACAATTCCTTCAATTACTTTTTTCACTATTGTCATGTCAATTTCATTCCAGTCCGTTGATTTTTGGTTCTTAAATTTACTCACAGTCTTGATAATTTCCTTTTCAGTAACTGCACCCAAAAAGATTGTGTTTGGATTTCTATCTTCTATTTCATTCACAGAACCACTGTTGTTTGTTTCTGGTGTCACTATTGATTTTGCTAATTCAGGACCAACGTTTACAAAAAATTTATTGAAACCACTGACCACATCCTCCATATTATTTATCAAATTGCCATTTTCAATAAAATATTCTGGATAATTAGCATTCTTAGGTCGATTACTAGTAATCCCATTGAGTACTTGCCATATTCCTCTTAAGTTATTTTTGTTATACAATTAAACGATCGTATATTCTGTAACTGTGTTTTACGAAATCCTTCTCTCTTTATTGCGCAGTAGCTTGGTGGAGCACCCACAATTTCGTTGTACCGTATAACTGTACAATGACAATAAAGCCTATTCTGTTCTATTTTCAAACAGTAGTTACAGGGCATCCAGAAAGTATTCACAGCGCTTCACTTTTTCCACATTTTGTTGTTACAGCCTTATTCCAAAGGGAATTAAATTCATTTTTTACCCTATAATTTATACCTATAATGAGAACGTGAAAAAAGGTTGGTTTTGTTTAGATTTTTGCAAATTTATTAAAAACAAAAAAACTAAGAAATCACATGTACATAAGTATTCACAGCCTTTGCCATGAAGCTCAAGTGCATCCTGTTTCCACTGATCATCCTTGAGATGTTTCTACAGCTTAACCCTCATCCTGCCAACATATTTTACATACAAATAGTACCAACTGGGGTCCGTTTGGACCCCCCACAAAATTTAACTGTTAATTGGATTATTAAGCAATACCAAAGTATTTTTTCACTTAAAATGTTTTATTTGGTTAAAACAAAGAGTTGTGCTTGAAACATGATCCAAAAATCCCGGAATGGGGCTAGTTTGTCGGTTGCCTGCCTTTCAGCATGGGTAGCCCGGTTAAATGTGTTTTTCAACCAGTGTGCCCTGGTGCGTTCAGGTTTTTGTGGGAAATTATCTAATTTCACTTCTTAATTGGTACAAGAAATGCAAATACTTTGCCATTGTTGTGCATGTGTTCTGTAGGCTTTGCCATTGTTGTGCATGTGTTCTGTAGGCCCTACAGAACACATGCACAACAATGGCAAAGTATTTGCATTTCTTGTACCAATTAAGAAGTGAAATTAGATAATTTCCCACAAAAACCTGAACGCATCAGGGCACACCGGTTGAAAAAATGGTGGTGAACCTAGTTCGCGACATGGTGGCACTAAAGATAGGTCTTCCTTCTTTCTCTGACCAAAGTCTACCTCGTTGAGCCATCATTCACTGAAATATAACACAAAATTCATACATTTAATATCATTAACATCATATTTTTCCCTGGGGTCCAATCGGACCCCAATGAAAAATCTGAACTGACAGTACAGAAGAAAACTGTATTTTAAATCAGATTTATTTTTTGTGATTCACAGATGATGACAAACAAAGTCATAAAGCATGATAGCTGTGATCGATAATATGTCCGTGTTGTGCATAAGAACATATGTGTGGGGTCCGATTGGACCCCACTCGGTAGGATCAGGGTAAGGATCGGACAGGATCGGACAGGATCAGGTCCACCTGTGGTAAATTCAGTTGATTGGACATGATTTGGAAAGGCACACGCCTGTCTACTGTATATGATGTCCCACAGTTGACAGTGTATGTCAGCGCACAAACCAAGCATGAAGTCAAAGGAATTGTCTGTAGACCTCCAAGACAGGATTGTCTTGAGGTACAAATCTGGGGAAGGGCACAGAAAAATTTCTGCAGCTTTGAAGGTCCCAATGAGCACAGTGTCCTCCATCATCTGTAAATATAAGAAGTTTGGAACCACCAGGACTCTTCCTAGAGCTGGTCAGCCGTCTAAACTGAGCGATCGAGGGAGAAGGGCCTTAGTCAGGGAGGTGACCAAGACCCTGATGGTCACTCTGGCAGAGCACCAGTATTCCTCTGTGAAGAGAGGAGAACCTTCCAGAAGGACAACCATCTCTGCAGCAACCCACCAATCAGGCCTGTAAGGTAGAGTGGACAGACGGAAGCCACTCCTTAGTAAAAGGCACATAGCAGCCCGCCTGGAGTTTGCCAGAAGGCACCTGAAGGACTCTCAGACCATGAGAAACAAAATTCTCTGGTCTGATGAGACAAAGGTTGAACTCCTTGGTGTGAATGCCAGGCGTCATGTTTGGAGGAAACCAGGCATCACTCATAACCATGCCACTGGTGGTGGCAGCATCATGCTGTGGGAATGTTTTTCAGTGGCAGGAACTGGGAGACTAGTCAGGATAGAGGGAAAGCTGAATGCAGCAATGTACAGAGACATCCTGGATGAACACCTGCTGCAGAGTGCTCTTGACCTCAGACTGAGGCGACGGTTCATCTTTCAGCAGGACGACCCTAAGCACACAGCCAAGATATCAAAGGATTGGCTTCAGGACAACTCTGTGAATGTCCTTGAGTGGCCCAGCCAGAGCCCAGACTTGAATCCAATTGAACATCTCTGGAGAGATCTGAAAATGACTGTGCACCGACGCTTCCAATCCAACCTGAGGGAGCTTGAAAGGTGCTGCGAAGAGGAATGGGCCAAACTGCCCAAAGATAGGTGTGCAAAGCTTGTGGCATCATATTCAAAAAGACCTGAGGCTGTAATTGCTGCCAAAGGTGCATCAACAAAGTATTGAATAAAGGCTGTGAATACTTATGTGTATATGATTTCTTAGTTTTTTAGTTTTAATAAATTTGCAAAAATCTCAAAACTTTTTTCATGTTGTCATTATGGGGTATTGTGTGTAGAATTTTGAGGGAAAAAAATTAATTTAATCCATTTTGGAATAAGGCTGTAACATAAAATGTGGAAAAAGTGGAGCGCTGTGAATACTTTCCGGGTGCACTGTAGACTAATCCTACAAATCTTAGCTGCATAATTGTGTTTTGTAGTGTCAAAGTGTGAGTCTGATCCACTTGCTGAGTCAGTTTAAATCAGTGAATGCATCAACACAAATCATGTTTCTCTGTCATCACACAGGTTGGTCTTCCACACAGACCGCTGGGTTACCCCTATGTCAGAAGAGCTCTTCAACCTTAAGCCCCGTGAAGAATTTTTTGGCTCTTTGGCTTTTTGTTGTACGTCTAAGTGCCCCAGAGATGAACAGCACCAGAGTTCCTCCAAGTTCCACAGCCAGCACCATGTGAACCTGAGCAGTCGGTCACTTTAGCTTGTAAATGTTCAATATTAAAGTATCTTTTTTTCCCTGTACCTCATCGTGGCTAATGATTCAATTCTTAGTTATTTTTCATTAATGTCAGTGTCCTTGAGTTACGTACTGTAATAAAGGTTCTATATACATTTCCAGGCAATGTATTTAAGTTTTGACATCCTTAAAGCAGCATTATGTAAGAGTTTCACCTTATAACGTTTCCAGAATGATTTTGATGTTACATCAACTTTTGACTGGGTGAATATAACGTCCCCCATAGCCTGAGTGGGCCTGCATTCCCTGCAACAGCTCTGTTCTTCATGGGAAGACTGAAAATAAGTCAACTGCGGTGACTATGACCAGAGTCACCACACACAATTTGGGACCTTTAACAAGTTGTTTGAACATGGAAGTGTATCAGTGGTTCAGTATTCTTAAAGACCAAATGCAGAGAACTTGGATCAGCCTAAAAAGTCTTATTTAGAAACACCATTCCTGATGCTCATTAGCTATGCACCTGTGGCTAGAGGGCGCCCTCCCTCCCCTTCCGTGTGGCAGCTCCTTCCTCTTGTGTACCGGTGTTCTGCCATTTTACCATACAGTCAGAACGGCCATACCCTGGGTTACATGCGTGCATGCATAGTAACAGAAAATATGCTTATGCTCATAATTTCAGCATACGATACAGCTGACAGCACTGCACCATGATTGGCTGATCCAAAAATGTGGCGCGTTTTCAATGTGTGTCTATATATATTTCCTGCTGTTAAAAATTACTCTGTTTAGCTGAAGGAATGTAAACAATAGCATACCACGGCCCAGCTGACAGAAGGTAAGCAGTAACACATGTGGACAAAATTGTTGGTACCCCTCTGTTAATGAAAGAAAACCCACAATGGTCACAGAAATAACTGGAATCTGACAAAAGTGGTAATAAATAAAAATTCTATGAAAATTAACCAATGAAAATCAGACAATGCTTTTGAATT
Organism: Pholidichthys leucotaenia; assembly: GCA_020510985.1. Lineage (NCBI taxonomy): Eukaryota > Metazoa > Chordata > Actinopteri > Cichliformes > Pholidichthyidae > Pholidichthys > Pholidichthys leucotaenia. Next base: position 296,711,611 of record CM035846.1, read on the forward strand.
GTGGTTCAACAGAATTATTTTAAAAAACAAACTCATGAAACAGGCCTGGACAAAAATGATGGTACCCTTAACTTAATATTTTGTTGCACAACCTTTTGAGGCAATCACTGCAATCAAACGATTTCTGTAACTGTCAATGAGACTTCTGCACCTCTCAGCAGGTATTTTGGCCCACTCCTCATGAGCAAACTGCTCCAGTTGTCTCAGGTTTGAAGGGTGCCTTCTCCAGACGGCATGTTTCAGCCCCTTCCACAGATGTTCAATAGGATTTAGATCAGGGCTCATAAAAGGCCACTTTAGAATAGTCCAGTGTTTCACTCTTAGCCATTCTTGGGTGTTTTTAGCTGTGTGTTTTGGGTCATTATCCTGTTGCAAGACCCATGACCTGCGACTGAGACCAAGCTGTCTGACACTGGGCAGCACATTTCTCTCTAGAATACCTTGAGTCTTGAGATTTCATTGTACCCTGCACAGATTCAAGACACCCTGTGCTAGATGCAGCAAAGCAGCCCCAGAACACAACAGAACCTCCTCCATGTTTCACAGTGGGGACAGTGTTCTTTTCTTGGTATGCTTCATTTTTGTGTCTGTGAACACAGCTGATGTGCCTTGCCAAAAAGTTGCAGTTTTGTCTCGTCCGTCCATAGGACACTCTCCCAGAAGCTCTGTGGCTTGTCAACATGCCGTTTGGCAAATTCCAGTCTGGCTTTTTTATGATTTGTTTTCAATAGTGGTGTCGTCTTTGGTCGTCTCCCATGAAGTCCACTTTGGCTCAAACAATGATGGATGGTGCAGTTTGACACTGATGTACCTTGACCTTGGAGTTCACCATGAATGTGTTTAGAGGTTTGTAACCCAGCTGAGAAAATGACCCTTGTTCTCAGATGTAAATTGTATTAATACAATTGTGTGATTTTATTTTGAAAACAGATTCTCTTGGGGAAGAGGAAGTGCGATCCTCGTCATCCAACTTTTGAATTTCCGGTTCATGGTCACGTTGGGTGATCTGGGTCTTTCTATTCGTTTAGAGCAATTTTAGCCCCGCCTTCCGAGCAAAGTGCTGAGGCGCTATGCTGGAAATCGTTCTTTTCACGATCTGCGAGTGGAGGAGAGGAACTGTAGGACGATCTGTCCTCACGTTGACACCTCTTCTTGGTAAGCTAATTCAGATAGAATACTATAAATGGATCTAAACACTCTCCAAACGCTAATTTGCAACCTTTATTATCCTAAGTTGATGGGAGCACGAGCTTGAGAGGCCGTGAAGCGGTGACTTCTGCTGTGTTCACCCTGAAATCTCATCTTGGTGAGTGGAATACATGCTAACGTTAGCACTATGCTAATGCTAGTCGTGAGTGGGTTTTTTTCTGTTTAAAAGCAATGGAAAAGGCTGTCCTTGTGTCTGTATGGTTTTCCTAAATGTGATTTCAGTCCCCAACAGTATGCTGAAGTACTTTTAGCTCTTATGCACCATTTCTGTCGAATGAAATGTGTAGTTTGATGCTAAAAGCACATGGTGTTAGCCCTCTAGGTAAAAGCATAGGTTATGCTAAGCCCAGTAGCTAAGACCGGATTCTTCTGATTTTTAAAAGGGAATATTGGATGTGATGGGATAGTATATACCCTGTAATTGTGATTCATTTCAATGAATTACAAAGACAAGGTTAGGGAGGATTAATCATAATTTCATGGTTAAATGATGTAGAGATAGGAAGAGGATTTCATTTAACTGGTTACATGAAAAAGGGGTATTTCATGTGCTACTAGAGAGATTGTGAGAGAAGAAAAAGAACACATGCATGTAAGATGCAAGATGTGAAATGTAAGATATTACTATATTACTGGATTGTCATAATAGTAATATGAGAGAAGAATTTAAACACTAAGCTATGGTGTTATATAAGAAGGGATTGGAAGACGAAATACTCTAGCTGTAAACAATAATACCATTATTGTCGTGCAGGCTAGGTTTTTTTGGTTGCTGACCAAAAACCTTCTGGATCCTGGATTCTCTCCGAATGGAGATGGCGAGCCTGACCCGAGACTGAACCGAGATTGATCTGAAATCTAACCAAGATCTCGATTGAAGGACATCCCTCTCTCCAGTGCCCAGGATTTAAAGTGGTAACAACCCAAGTCGCCACTTTAAAAGAGGAAAACAAACCTGAGCCTAGAGTTACAAGACATCTTGACTTGTCAAACGACTAACCCGAAAGGACAAACAAACACTGAGCTCAATGGGACATCATTGGGGTTTTATTTCATGCCGGCCGTTGTTATATTTGTACAGTTGTAAATTATCTGTATATTTTGCTCACTTTATCACTGTAAATAATAACCATTATTGCTCTTTTCTTGCCTCCAGCTATTTCATTCCACACTCACTTTAATTCCCTATTGTAACCCTTACGAACCTAGCAACTGGTCTACACTTAATTATTTCCCTTACCTAATTAACATCAGGCAAGGGTCTTCTTATTGTAACCCTTTAACCCATTAAACATCAGTCCACATGCTGCTTGGGCTTCAGTCTTCTCCCGTATCTGCTATAACCAGGATTCCCCTCCTCAGCGGCGCTGTCATGCTGGGGGGTTGTTGTCTGGGGGTGAAAACCTTTTGTCAGTCCCTGCGGGTGTTCTGGGGGAATATTACTCTGGGAAGCACCCCGTGGTGGCCTGCCGCACCGAGGGGCCCTTGCCAACAGCACTTGCTCGTCCGCCACCACAAAAGCGGGTTTGAGTCTGTTTATGCCAACCTTTTCCCTCCTACCCCCCAAATCTAGCAAAAAATGCTTGTCCCCTGTTTCCAACACTCTGAACGGTCCATCATAAGGTGGTCGCAGTGGGGGGGCGATGAGCATCATGTCTGACAAAAACAAACTCCGCGTTCTTCAAAGTTTTAGGCACAAAAACGCACGGAAAACTGTGGTGGGCAGGGCCCGGCAGCGTAGCTGTGTCGATGCTACGCTGCAACAGCTGGGACGGGGAGCTGCCTGGCGCAGGATTATCCGGGAGAAACTCCCCGGGCAGCTGCAGTGGCTGCGCAAAAACAAGTTCAGCTGGGGAAGCTTCTAAGTCTTCTTTAGGCGCAGAACGCAACCCTAATAAAACCCACGGAAGCTTGTCCACCCAATTTGCATCCGTCAGTGATGCTCTAAGAGCTGCTTTCAATGACCTGTGAAAACGTTCGCACAACCCATTAGCCTGCGGATTATACCCGGTTGTACGGTGAATCGTGACACCTAGGCTGCGGGCCATTGTTGACCAAAGTTTGGAAACAAATTGCGAGCCTCTGTCGGATGTAATGTCCGACGGGACTCCAAAACGCGCCACCCATGTCGTTACAAACGCACGCGCCACCTCCTTGGCTGTGGTTGACGCCAAAGGGACCGCCTCCGGCCAGCGCGTGGTGCGGTCCACCATTGTCAGAAGGTGCGTGTACCCCTGCGATGGCGAGAGGGGGCCCACGAGGTCCACGTAAACGTGGTCGAACCTCTTGGCAGGAATGAGAAATGGCTCCAATGGAGCCTTCGTGTGTCTGTGTACCTTGGCCCGTTGGCACGCCATGCAGGCTGCCGCCCACTCTTTAACTTGTTTGCGAAGGCCGGGCCACACAAATTTTTCCGCTACCATTTTGACCGACGCGCGAACCCCCGGGTGCGCCAAAGAATGAATTGAGTCGAAAACGCGGCGGCGCCACGCTGCCGGCACCACGGGACACAGTCGTCCCGTGGAGACATCGCAGATTAAGGGGGGCATACCGTCTTGCAGCACCTTGCTCTCCAGCCTTAACCCTGTTGGTCCAGACTGGAGCGCGCGCACATCCGCGTCACTACCTTGCTCCGCGGCCATGGTTGTGTAATCTATCCCCACGCGGACGAGTGCAGCCACGGCGCGCGAGAGGCAGTCTGCCACTACGTTCAGTTTACCCGACACATGCTGAATATCTGTAGTAAACTCTGAGATCGCGGCTAACTGCCTCTGTTGCCGGTCCGACCACGGCTCTGAAACTTTGGCCATCGCGAATGTTAGCGGCTTCTGGTCAACGAACGCAGTGAAACAGCGCCCTTCTAGCCAGAACTGGAAGTGGCGAATGGCCAAATGGAGAGCCAGCAACTCCCTGTCAAACGTGCTGTATTTACGCTCATTATCGCACAAGGTCCTGCTGAAAAAGGCAAGCGGTTGCCAAGCTCCAGCTACCTGCTGCTCCACGACCGCCCCTATGGCAACGTCAGACGCGTCAGTGGTGAGCGCTACGCGGGCCGTTGGGTCCGGATGTGCCAACAACGCAGCGTTTGCCAGGGCTGTTTTGACTTCCGAGAATGCTCGCTCCCGCTCCGGGGACCACTCGATCTTATTTGTGGGTTTCTGTTTTTTGAGTGCGGCATAAAGCAGTTGCATGAGTTGCACTGCACCGGGGAGGAAACAGTTATAAAAATTCACCATTTCCAAAAACTCCTGTAACGCCCTGACCGTCTGCGGCCAGGGGAAATCCGCCACCGCACGCACTTTTTCAGGCAGCGGAACCGCTCCTTCGGGGGAAACTCGGTGTCCTAAAAAATCGATCTGCGCCACCCCGAACTGACATTTCGCTGGGTTGATTATTAACCCGTGCTCTCCCAACCTCCGGAAAACTGCCGCGAGGTGGTTTTCGTGTTCGTCTTCGGACGCACTGGCTACCAAAATATCGTCCAAGTAGATGAACACGAAAGGGAGATCGCGCAGCACTGCGTCCATCATGTGTTGAAACGTCTGTGCAGCCCCTTTAAGCCCGAATGGCAAGCGCAAAAACTCGAACTGGCCAAATGGAGTTATCACCGCTGTTTTGGGTATGTCCTCAGCGCGCACTGGGACTTGGTGGTAACCGCGGACCAAGTCTATTTTAGAAAAAACGCGCGCCCCTGCCAAATGAACGGAAAAATCCTGGATATGTGGGATTGGGTAGCGGTCATGCGCTGTAGCGTTGTTCAACCTGCGGAAATCCCGCACGGTCGCCATGAGCCGTCAGCTTTCGGGACCATGTGAAGCGGGGAAGCCCATGGGCTGTTCGAACGCCTGACGATGCCTAACCCTTCCAGGTTGGCGAACTCCTCGCGCGCTATGGCCAGTTTAGCTGCGTCCAAGCGCCGAGCTTTTGCAGAAACAGGAGGTCCGGTTGTGGTAATAAAATGCTCCACCCCATGCTTAGCGACGGTTGCCGAAAACGTGGGGACCGTGAGTGCTGGGAACTGAGTGAGCAGTGTGTGGAACTTACCGCTTGAAGCTGTGACGTTGGCTTGTGCTGTTGGCCGGGCCGCTCTAGCTGCACAGGGGATAGAGTCAAAAGAAAGTGCATTAACCAGGCGCCTGTTAGTGACATCAACTAACAAACCATGTGAGCACAAAAAAATCAGCCCCTAAAATATTGAAATTCAATGCTGCTATGACAAAAGTCCACTCAAAAGTACGGCCATGTAGAGACAGAAGCAGAGTCCTCTCACCAAAGGTCTTAATTCTCGAGCCGTTCGCTGCTGCCATCTCGGGACCGCTGGAACTCGCCAGCCGGTCAGCGGAGGAAGGCGTGATGAAACTCAACTGGGCACCGGTGTCCACGAGGAAATGTCTTCCCGAGCGTGCGTCCGTCAAGTAGAGCAGCTTGTTCTCCTCCCCGAGGGTCGCAGCTGCTACCGACCCCCGGTCTTGGCGTTTCCTGAGCGCTTGAATTGGCATGGTGGTATACATTTGCGTGCCTTCTCTGCAAAGCGGCGATGGTAGAAACAAAGGGTGTCTCCTCCGCGTTCCTTGGCCCCCGCCGCCGCTGCCGTCGGTGGATCTGCTACCACTGACCCCGGCTCCCTGCTGTCTCCGGCCATTGCGCTGAGCTCAGTCGCTGCCGCCGTGGCCGTGCGCTGCCTGCTGGCGTTGAGAATCCGATGGGCCTCCCGGGCCAGCGCGCGGAAGTCCCGCTGGGCCAACAATGGCGAACTGGCCAGGGTCGCCCTCGTCACTGATGGCAGGGTCCTGAGGATTATGTGGGTAAAGATGAAGTGGTCGTCGTCCGAGCCTTTCAACCTCAGCATCTTCTCCATCAGGTCGATAGGTGTGCCATCTCCCAACTCGGTCAGCGCCAGGAGTCTCTCTGCTCTCTCCTCGATCGAGAGGGTGTAGTGTTGGATGAGTGCAGCCTTCAACGCGCCGTATTTGTCGCTGTCTGGCGGCTGCACCAGAAGGCTCTCCACATGCTGTGTGATTATCCAGCTTTGCGACCACATGGTAGAATTTTGTGTCATCTGCCGATATTCCCCGGAGGGTGAACTGTGCCTCCACCAAGTGGAATCAGGAGCGCGGGTTGTTCTGTCAAAAGTCCGGTAGCTGGACTGTAACGACATACGTTTAGCTGGGGCTCCCGATGAGTCTGGCCCCGGGGAAATCGCCTCTTGCTGCATGCTACGTCTTGGGTCACCAGTGTGGAGTGTGTAATGATGAGACAGGTTTTATCTCAAGGCAGTTTATTACACGCTCCAACATGAGCAAAGTAGAAAAGAGAACATCACAGAAACAACTCGTCCCTTATATACCAGGGACTCTCACAGCTCACAAGTCACATTGCATTATAATCACCAGTAACAATGCTTTTCGTCTCAAATCCCATAGTATCCCCCTCACAGTCTTCGGCCTACAAAGGAATCTCCAAGCCATCTCTTGGCACACAAAGAATCCCCCCAAGCAGTCTCTGCATACCAAAGGTTACTCTTTTCACAGTATCCTGTTATCTCTAAGGAAACTCTGTACCCTGTTCTTATCTAATATGTGAGGCCTTATGCAAAGCATTAAATAAGTCACACGAGTGGCTACACCCCCCCCCCAAACATGTAGATTGAACAAGAGAATAACAGTCTGCATGCAATGATAGAATCATTAAACATCAGTCCACATGCTGCTTGGGCTTCAGTCTTCTCCCGTATCTGCTATAACCAGGATTCCCCTCCTCAGCGGCGCTGTCATGCTGGGGGGTTGTTGTCCGGGGGTGAAAACCTTTTGTCAGTCCCTGCGGGTGTTCTGGGGGAATATTACTCTGGGAAGCACCCCGTGGTGGCCTGCCGCGCCGAGGGGCCCTTGCCAACAGCACTTGCTCGTCCGCCACCACAAAAGCGGGTTTGAGTCTGTTTATGCCAACCTTTTCCCTCCTACCCCCCAAATCTAGCAAAAAATGCTTGTCCCCTGTTTCCAACACTCTGAACGGTCCATCATAAGGTGGTCGCAGTGGGGGGGCGATGAGCATCATGTCTGACAAAAACAAACTCCGCGTTCTTCAAAGTTTTAGGCACAAAAACGCGCGGAAAACTGTGGTGGGCAGGGCCCGGCAGCGTAGCTGTGTCGATGCTACGCTGCAACAGCTGGGACGGGGAGCTGCCTGGCGCAGGATTATCCGGGAGAAACTCCCCGGGCAGCTGCAGTGGCTGCGCAAAAACGAGTTCAGCTGGGGAAGCTTCTAAGTCTTCTTTAGGCGCAGAACGCAACCCTAATAAAACCCACGGAAGCTTGTCCACCCAATTTGCATCCGTCAGTGATGCTCTAAGAGCTGCTTTCAATGACCTGTGAAAACGTTCGCACAACCCATTAGCCTGCGGATTATACCCGGTTGTACGGTGAATCGTGACACCTAGGCTGCGGGCCATTGTTGACCAAAGTTTGGAAACAAATTGCGAGCCTCTGTCGGATGTAATGTCCGACGGGACTCCAAAACGCGCCACCCATGTCGTTACAAACGCACGCGCCACCTCCTTGGCTGTGGTTGACGCCAAAGGGACCGCCTCTGGCCAGCGCGTGGTGCGGTCCACCATTGTCAGAAGGTGCGTGTACCCCTGCGATGGCGAGAGGGGGCCCACGAGGTCCACGTAAACGTGGTCGAACCTCTTGGCAGGAATGAGAAATGGCTCCAATGGAGCCTTCGTGTGTCTGTGTACCTTGGCCCGTTGGCACGCCATGCAGGCTGCCGCCCACTCTTTAACTTGTTTGCGAAGGCCGGGCCACACAAATTTTTCCGCTACCATTTTGACCGACGCGCGAACCCCCGGGTGCGCCAAAGAATGAATTGAGTCGAAAACGCGGCGGCGCCACGCTGCCGGCACCACGGGACACAGTCGTCCCGTGGAGACATCGCAGATTAAGGGGGGCATACCGTCTTGCAGCACCTTGCTCTCCAGCCTTAACCCTGTTGGTCCAGACTGGAGCGCGCGCACATCCGTGTCACTACCTTGCTCCGCGGCCATGGCTGTGTAATCTATCCCCACGCGGACGAGTGCAGCCACGGCGCGCGAGAGGCAGTCTGCCACTACGTTCAGTTTACCCGACACATGCTGAATATCTGTAGTAAACTCTGAGATCGCGGCTAACTGCCTCTGTTGCCGGCCCGACCACGGCTCTGAAACTTTGGCCATCGCGAATGTTAGCGGCTTCTGGTCAACGAACGCAGTGAAACAGCGCCCTTCTAGCCAGAACTGGAAGTGGCGAATGGCCAAATGGAGAGCCAGCAACTCCCTGTCAAACGTGCTGTATTTACGCTCATTATCGCACAAGGTCCTGCTGAAAAAGGCAAGCGGTTGCCAAGCTCCAGCTACCTGCTGCTCCACGACCGCCCCTATGGCAACGTCAGACGCGTCAGTGGTGAGCGCTACGCGGGCCGTTGGGTCCGGATGTGCCAACAACGCAGCGTTTGCCAGGGCTGTTTTGACTTCCGAGAACGCTCGCTCCCTCTCCGGGGACCACTCGATCTTATTTGTGGGTTTCTATTTTTTGAGTGCGGCATAAAGCAGTTGCATGAGTTGCACTGCACCGGGGAGGAAACTGTTATAAAAATTCACCATTCCCAAAAACTCCTGTAACGCCCTGACCGTCTGCGGCCAGGGGAAATCCGCCACCGCACGCACTTTTTCATGCAGCGGAACCGCTCCTTCGGGGGAAACTCGGTGTCCTAAAAAATCGATCTGCGCCACCCCGAACTGACATTTCGCTGGGTTGATTATTAACCCGTGCTCTCCCAACCTCCGGAAAACTGCCGCGAGGTGGTTTTCGTGTTCGTCTTCGGACGCGCTGGCTACCAAAATATCGTCCAAGTAGACGAACACGAAAGGGAGATCGCGCAGCACTGCGTCCATCATGTGTTGAAACGTCTGTGCAGCCCCTTTAAGCCCGAATGGCAAGCGCAAAAACTCGAACTGGCCAAATGGAGTTATCACCGCTGTTTTGGGTATGTCCTCAGCGCGCACTGGGACTTGGTGGTAACCGCGGACCAAGTCTATTTTAGAAAAAACGCGCGCCCCTGCCAAATGAACGGAAAAATCCTGGATATGTGGGATTGGGTAGCGGTCATGCGCTGTAGCGTTGTTCAACCTGCGGAAATCCCGCACGGTCGCCATGAGCCGTCAGCTTTCGGGACCATGTGAAGCGGGGAAGCCCATGGGCTGTTCGAACGCCTGACGATGCCTAACCTTTCCAGGTTGGCGAACTCCTCGCGCGCTATGGCCAGTTTAGCTGCGTCCAAGCGCCGAGCTTTTGCAAAAACAGGAGGTCCGGTTGTGGTAATAAAATGCTCCACCCCATGCTTAGCGACGGTTGCCGAAAACGTGGGGACCGTGAGTGCTGGGAACTGAGTGAGCAGTGTGTGGAACTTACCGCTTGAAGCTGTGACGTTGGCTTGTGCTGTTGGCCGGGCCGCTCTAGCTGCACAGGGGATAGAGTCAAAAGAAAGTGCATTAACCAGGCGCCTGTTAGTGACATCAACTAACAAACCATGTGAGCACAAAAAAATCAGCCCCTAAAATATTGAAATTCAATGCTGCTATGACAAAAGTCCACTCAAAAGTACGGCCATGTAGAGACAGAAGCAGAGTCCTCTCACCAAAGGTCTTAATTCTCGAGCCGTTCGCTGCTGCCATCTCGGGACTGCTGGAACTCGCCAGCCGGTCAGCGGAGGAAGGCGTGATGAAACTCAACTGGGCACCGGTGTCCACAAGGAAATGTCTTCCCGAGCGTGCGTCCGTCAAGTAGAGCAGCTTGTTCTCCTCCCCGAGGGTCGCAGCTGCTACCGACCCCCGGTCTTGGCGTTTCCTGAGCGCTTGAATTGGCACGGTGGTATACATTTGCGTGCCTTCTCTGCAAAGCGGCGATGGTAGAAACAAAGGGTGTCTCCTCCGCGTTCCTTGGCCCCCGCCGCCGCTGCCGTCGGTGGATCTGCTACCACTGACCCCGGCTCCCTGCTGTCTCCGGCCATTGCGCTGAGCTCAGTCGCTGCCGCCGTGGCCGTGCGCTGCCTGCTGGCGTTGAGAATCCGATGGGCCTCCCGGGCCAGCGCGCGGAAGTCCCGCTGGGCCAACAATGGCGAACCGGCCAGGGTCGCCCTCGTCACTGATGGTAGGGTCCTGAGGAATATGTGGGTAAAGATGAAGTGGTCGTCGTCCGAGCCTTTCAACCTCAGCATCTTCTCCATCAGGTCGATAGGTGTGCCATCTCCCAACTCGGTCAACGCCAGGAGTCTCTCTGCTCTCTCCTCGATCGAGAGGGTGTAGTGTTGGATGAGTGCAGCCTTCAACGCGCCGTATTTGTCGCTGTCTGGCGGCTGCACCAGAAGGCTCTCCACATGCTGTGTGGTTATCCAGCTTTGCGACCACATGGTAGAATTTTGTGTCATCTGCCGATATTCCCCGGAGGGTGAACTGTGCCTCCACCAAGTGGAACCAGGAGCGCGGGTTGTTCTGTCAAAAGTCCGGTAGCTGGACTGTAACGACATACGTTTAGCTGGGGCTCCCGATGAGTCTGGCCCCGGGGAAATCGCCTCTTGCTGCATGCTACGTCTTGGGTCACCAGTGTGGAGTGTGTAATGATGAGACAGGTTTTATCTCAAGGCAGTTTATTACACGCTCCAACATGAGCAAAGTAGAAAAGAGAACATCACAGAAACAACTCGTCCCTTATATACCAGGGACTCTCACAGCTCACAAGTCACATTGCATTATAATCACCAGTAACAATGCTTTTCCTCTCAAATCCCATAGCATCCCCCTCACAGTCTTTGGCCTACAAAAGAATCTCCAAGCCGTCTCTCGGCACACAAAGAATCCCCCCAAGCAGTCTCTGCATACCAAAGGTTCCCCTTTTCACAGTATCCTGTTATCTCTAAGGAAACTCTGTACCTTGTTCTTATCTAATATGTGAGGCTTTATGCAAAGCATTAAATAAGTCACACGAGTGGCTACAGTACAATCATTTTTGTGCAGGCCTGTTTGATGAGTTTGTTTTTTAAAATAATCCTGTTGAACCACAATTCAAAAGCATTGTCTGATTTTCATTGGTTCATTTTCATAGAATTTTCATTCATTACCACTTTTGTCAGATTCAAGTTATTTCTGTGACCATTGTGGGTTTTTCTTTCATTAACAGAGGAGTACCAACAATTTTGTCCAAGTGTGTACCTCTGGGCCTTTGGCACCTCTCAGACAAGGCTGCAATTATTTTAGCAGAACTCTTAGTCTTAATACTTGGTGTGTTTTACTTGTCCTATTTTTAACTTTGGCTTTGTAGACAATTTTAACTTGTTTTGGAACTGCCCATCACTTATGAGGCCTGATGGCATCCACCCAAATAGACTTGGTGCACATGTTTAAAGAGACAATCTGCTCTATTCCATTCAGTGTTTTTTGGTACAGTGACTGAAACTTGGTGTGTTTACTCACTCTGAAGCTTTTGGGTCTGCCAATCAGCCATGTTTTGGTTCTGTTTCCACTTCCCATATAATCCCATTAATCCAAATAATCTTCACTGTTTGGATCAGCCTTCGATTTATAACCCTACAGAGATTGTGTCTGTCTCCCGTTACCCAAAATATTATAACCCAAGACAAATACAACACAACCTGATAAATGCACGTCTTTCTGAAGCTCCTCCTCATCCACCACCCCCCAACTTTGCCCCTGTCTTCTCCCTTAGAGAACCTTTCTCTGCTCCCCCCAAAGTAAATAAAAAGTTAATAAAAATAGAATGCATAAACATCCCAAAGTGATTAAACAAAATGTTGGAAAAATTCAACTCAAACCTCAAGTCTCTAAATTTAATAATTTGGCTTCTGTTCCTCCCCAAAATTTAAAAATTAAATGTGGTCTATTAAATATTAGGTTTCTAACTCCCAAGTGTCTTCTAGTCCATGATCTATTAAACGATCATCAGATCGATTTATTATCCCTCACAGAGACTTGGCTTGGGCAAGATGATGATGTCTGTTTGAATGAATCAACTCCCTCTGGTTATTTAAACTGTCATAACCCCAGAGGTTCTGGTCATGGAGGTGGAGTGATGGCAATTTTCCATTCTAAATTACTAGTTGATGTCAAGCAAAAATCATGTTTTAACTCCTTTGAGGGCCTGGTCCTCAGTGTGGGGCATGTTGGCTATCTTGGTTTGAACCCAATTCTCTTTGCTATAGTTTACCGTCCTCCCTCGGCCTACTCAGAGTTTCTATCCGAATTTGCTGAATTTTTAGCTGGTTTAGTACTGAAATCAGATAGAATAATTATTGTAGGGGACTTTAATATACATGTTGATGTAGAGAGTGACTGTCAGTCACTCTCTACATGACTGTCATTCTCTACTATGACTGTCATTCAATTCAATTTTAGACTCAATGGGGCTTTCCCAGAAAGCAGAAAATTCTACCCATTATCTCCACCATACATTGGACCTTGTTTTGACTTATGGTTTAGATATAGAAAATCTTGTAGTGTCTCCTCATAATCCTGTACTGTCAGACCATTGTCTGTTAACCTTTGATTTCACTATTTCTATTTGACTCCCTAAGGAAAAATACTACTACAGCAGATGTCTTTCAGATGACGTTGTTACCAAATTTTTGTAGATTGTCTCCTCTGTACCATGGGTCAACACAACGGAAATAAAAGATGGAGAGCCTGCTCCTGTCGTAATTGATAGCATGGTAGATATTGTTATAGCCTCTCTGCATCGGACTCTAGATTGGTAGCCCCTTTAAAAAAGAAAAAGTCTAACCAGAGATTTCTAACCCCTTGGTTTAACTCAGAAACTCATAGCTTAAAACAGAAGACTCGTCAATTGGAAAGGAAATGGTGTTCTACTAATTTAGATGAATTCTATTTAGCGTGGAGAAATCATCTCTTAATTTATAAAAAATCTCTTAGAAAAGCTAGATCAAGTTATTTTTCTGCATTAATAGAAGTGAATAAAAATATCTCTATCTATCTATCTATATATATACAGTATATATATATTTATAGTAATATGTACATATGTATACTAGCTGTTCTTGTTTTTTTCTTGCCTTCTGATTGTTGCGCTGAGTGTTGCTATCCCTGTGCTGTTGCAATCCTGGAATTTCCCCATTGTGGGACTAATAAAGGCTTATCTTATCTTATCTTATCTAATCTTATCTTATCTTAGAATAACCCCAGGTTTCTTTTCAACACTATAGCCAGGCTGACAACGAGTCAGGATTCGGTCAATCCTTGCGTCCCCCCTGAGCTTTCTAGTCAGGACTTTCTGAACTTTTTCAATCACAAAATTTTATCTATTAGAGAAAAAATCAGTCAGATTCTTCCTACCATAAACTCAAGTACATTAACTACTACAACTCCCTCAATTGATATCTCTTTAGTTAAGTTTACTCCAATCCACCTCTTAGAGTTGGATAAAATAATCTCCTCATCTCAGCCTTCATCTTGCCTTTTGGACCCTATTCCTACCAGGTTATTTAAAATTGTCTTCCCAATTATTGGTAGCCATATTCTTCATATAATTAATTCTTCTTTAACTCTGGGTTATGTACCACTGGCTTTTAAAATTGCTGTAATTAAACCCTTACTCAAAAAGCCGACGCTCAATCTAGGAGTTTTGGCTAACTATTGACCAATCTCTAATCTGCCTTTCATTTCAAAAATCTTGGAAAGAGTTGTCGCCGTGCAATTGTTTGACCACTTGCAGGGAGTTGGTTTGTTTGAGGAGTTTCACTGAAACTGCCTTAGTGAAGGTCACTAATGACCTCCTTATCGCATCTGATAATGGACTTGTTTCTGTTCTTGTCCTTTTAGATCTTAGTGCAGCCTTTGACATTATCGATCATGCCATTCTACTTGATAGATTAGAACACTATATTGGACTAAATGGAACTCCGCTGCAGTGGTTTAGATCTTATTTGTCCGATAGGTTTCAGTTTGTTCACATCAATGATGAATTTTCTTCCAACTCTACGCTTAGTCAAATCAAATCAAATCAGCCTTTATTGTCATATTGCTGTACATACAACTGTAGTGCAGGCAAGATGAAATTGCGTTCCTCTCGGCATCCATATAAGTAAAAGAACATAATTTAAGACACACTCTCGCATACCCTCACCCCCCACCCCACCACAGCCATTCACGCTTCCCTGAGACATACTTGAAAACTAACCAGGACTATAATATACAAATAATATACATAATGTCCGTAGGTGCAGTAGTATGTATGAGAGATTCTGGATCAACTGTTCAACATCCTAACAACTTGTGGAAGGAAGCTGTTAATCAGTCTGGTGGTTCTGCCTCTGATGCTCTGGAATCGTTTTCCAGATGGCAGAAGTTGAAGGTGTTTATTCAGAGAGTGAGAACGGTCCTTGACAATGTTCAGTGCCCTGCTCCTACAATGGTTCTGAAAAAGTTCTTGGACAGAGGGGAGGGAGACTGCAATTACCCTTTCAGCTCCCTTAACTATCCTCCGCAGGGCTTTTTTGTCTGACATACTGCAGCTGGAGTACCAAGTAGCAATGCAGTACGTCAGAACACTTTCCACCACACCTCTGTAGAAGGTCCTGAGGATGCAGATGGGGAGAGAGGCCTGTTTGAGTTTCCTCAAGAAGTGCAGTCTCTGCTGGGCCCGCTTCCTGATCCCCAAGGAATTCTTGCTCCAGGTCAGGTCCTGCGAGATCTGCACTCCGAGGAACTTGATGTTCTCCACTCTCTCCACTGAATGGCTGCCGATGCAGAGAGGGACATGTTTAGGCTGTGACCGCCGGAAGTCGATAATCATCTCCTTCGTTTTGTCCACGTTGAGCACCAGATTGTTCTCCCTGCACCAGCTCTCCAGGTCTCTCACTTCTTCCCTGGACATTGATTCCTCATCCCTCTGAATAAGTCCCACCACCGTGGTGTCGTCTGCAAACTTAATAATCTGGTTCCCCTCGTTTCTGGATACACAGTCATGTGTTAGAAGTGTAAACAACAGTGGACTGAGTACACAGCCTTGAGGGGATCTGGTGCTAAGCGTGATAGAGTTGGAGATGTTATTTCCAACCCGGACGGACTGAGGTCTCTCAGTCAGGAAATCCAGGATCCAGAGACATGGGGCAGTGTTCAGACCAAGAAGGAGTAATTTCTTCATCAGTCTCTGGGGAATAATGGTGTTGAATGCTGAACTGAAATCAATGTACAGGAGTCTGGCGCAGGTGTCTTTCTGATCCAGGTGGGTGATGACCGAGTGCAGGATGGTGACTATAGCATCCTCTGTGGAGCGGTTGGAATGATATGCAAACTGGAGCGGGCCATGTGATGCAGGGAGGCAGGCTGTGATGTGTGGTTTGACAAGCCTTTCAAAACAGTTCATCACAATTGGTGTGAGTGCAACAGGACAATAGTCATTCAGACAGGACACAACTGGTTTCTTTGCCACCGGTACTATGATAGAGGTCTTAAAGCATCTGGGCATGATGGCCTGACTCAGGGAGATGTTATAAATGTCAGTCAGGACATCCGCCAACTCGCTCGCGCAGTCTCGGAGCACACGTCCCTGGATGTTGTCTGGACCTGCAGCTTTACGTGGGTTGACCCTGGTTTGGGTCCTCCGTGTGTCCGCTGTGTTGATGGTGATAGCTGGCCCAACCGATGGTGGGGATGGGCCAGCCCTCCCTCTGATTGTCGGGTTTGATGCTTCAAAACGTGCAAAGAAGTCGTTGAGCCTGTCTAGAAGCGAAGCGTTGTCATCATCGACCCCCTGCCTAGACTTATAGCCCGTCAGTGTCTGAACTCCCTGCCACATCTGCTTGGTGTTCCTAGTGTCACAGAGGTGTCCCTGGATTTTCTCTGCATAGGCGCGCTTCGCCGTCTTAATACCCTTAGAGAGCGCAGACCTGGCTCAGCGGAGGGCGATCCTGTCCTTCGCTCTGAAGGCTGCATCTCTGGCTGTGAGCAGCGAGCGCACCTCTCCAGTCATCCAGGGCTTATGGTTTCCCCGTACAGTGATGGTCTTCACTATAGTGACATCCTCTGTGCACTTCGCGATGCAGCTGGTGACCATTTCAGCATACTCCTCCACATCTGTCTTGTCTTCCTGGGAGGCTGTTATTTTGAAGACCTCCCAGTCTGTGTGCAGAAAACAGTCTTTCAGTGCAGAGGTTGCACTCTCTGGCCAAATCCTGATTTGTTTCACTACTGGCCTGCTGCGATTCAGTAGAGGTTTGTAGGCAGGCACCAGCATCACGGATATGTGGTCAGAAAGGCCGAGGTTGTGGCGAGGTGTTGTCTTATATGCATCTGTGTTTGTGTACACCAAGTCCAACATACAGTATTCTCTCCTCTGGTCTTAAAGTCTACACATTATTTAAACTTGGGGAACACAGTCTTTAAACTGGTGTGGTTAAAATCCCCCGCAACCATCACAAAACTGTCCGGGTGTGAAGTTTGGATTTCACTAATAGCATCGTGCAGCTCTCCGAGTGCCACTTTAGCATTAGTGTTAGCGCTCGGCGCTATGTAAACAGCAGCTACAAACAGGTTGCTGAATTCCCTCTGCAGATAATATGGCCAACAATTTACAATAAGGAACTCCGCCAATGGAGAGCAGTGTTTAGATACTAACGTGGCGTTAACGCACCAGTTCTTGTTAACATAGATGCATAGCCCCCTCCCCCCCCATGGCTCTTACCGGAGCTCACAGTTTCTCTGTCTGCCCAGAACGCCGTCGTACCTTCCAGTTGAATGGCCTTGTCAGGGATGTTATCGTGGAGCCATGTCTCCGTGAACGCAAGCACACAGCAGTCCCTCCACTCTCTCCAGGTTTCTCTCAGCAGACGCAGCTCATCCAGCTTATTGTCGAGGGAGCGGACATTAGAGAGAAGGAGCGACGGTACTGCTGGTCTGGAGGGGTTAGCCTTTAGCCTAGCATGAATCCCGGCCCTTTTTCCTCACTTCTGCTTACGTTTCCTCCTCTCCCGGGTAGCCTTCAGCAGGAACTCTGCCAGAATTCTATGCTGGCGTAGAATGTCCAAGTCACAACCGAGCGCCGCAATTCTTGCAGTGTGCAGTACCTTGATGTTTAATAAGGTCTCACGGTTGTAAGTTTTACAGAATGTACGTCTGGGAAGATCAAAACACTCAAAAGTCTCACACTCACTGATGCCAAGAGGGGCCGCTGCGTCTATGCGCGCCGCCGCTGTCAAGTGGCCCTCACTCTTGTGAGGTTTGACTAGCAGTTTCCCCCACTTGAACGGGATGCTTGCTTTGGAAGATAGAACTGGAAATCACTCAGTGACAAAGACTCAGCTTTTCCTTTTCTTTCCTTTTATTTTTGAAAAGTCATCAAGGCCAAGCACAGGCCAAGCACAGGCCAAGCGCAGGCCAAGCACAGGTGAAAAACCTTTAAATACAACACAAATAAAGGGTCAAGGAGAATGTAACCCAAGAACCCATAATAAATCAACATAACCCAAAATCAAATACTCAAGTTTTTAAATTACTAAAACCCAATCTTGAAACAAATAGAAAATACTCACATCTAAAGCACCTCAAATACTAAACACATCTTAAAACACTGTTCAATAATGATTTTTAACCTTACAACTTTAACAGCTTTTAACTTTTAAACTCTTAAAATACACTCCATTTTAATTATACTTTTAAACCCACATGATTTTATAAATATAAGATAAGATAATTAAAGATAAGATAAGATAAGCCTTTATTAGTCCCACAACGGGGAAATTCCAGGATTGCAACAGCACAGGGATAGCAACACTCAGAGCAACAATCAGAAGGCAAGAAAAAAAAAAAAAAAGCAAGCAAGCAAGAGCAGCTAATATACATATGTACATATTACTATAAATATATATATATACACACAGACACACAGTGTAGAGCATTGTAGCTGGATGGGATAAATATATGAGTATATAAACGCACAGTACGGAGCATTGCAGCTAGATGGAATAAATATGTAAATATATAAACACAGTGCGGAGCAATGTAGCTAGATGGAATAATATGTAGATATATAAACACACAGTACGGAGCATTGCAGCTAGGTGGAAAAAATATGTAAATATATAAACACAGTGCGGAGCAATGTAGCTAGATGGAATAATATGTAGATATATAAACACACAGTGCGGAGCATTGTAGCTAGATGGAGTGAATATATAGATATATAAATATAAACATAAACATAAACACACCCAGTGCGGAGCATTGTAGCTAGATGGAATAAATATGTAAATGTATAAACACACACAGTGCAGAGCATTGTTGCTAGATGGGATGAAACAGCACAACCGTCTACTTAGTTATCCTACATGGTATGATTATGTGCCCATACATATTCTCACCCTCCGTAGCTACCGGTATTTTCCTAGTTGTATGCCGGAGGGGACCATTGTGTAAGTCTATTGCATCTTTTGCATTCAAAAAAAACTATTAGGTTGTTACGTCTTTTTGCTATCTCTGCGAGCAGCCCTGCTTAGGTTGTACAGTCTGACAGCCGTTGGT
Source organism: Pholidichthys leucotaenia (assembly GCA_020510985.1). NCBI lineage: Eukaryota > Metazoa > Chordata > Actinopteri > Cichliformes > Pholidichthyidae > Pholidichthys > Pholidichthys leucotaenia. The sequence goes on from CM035846.1 coordinate 296,730,398, forward strand.
AGGAAGGACCTGTGAAACCTCTCGGTTGTGCACCTGGGATGATGTAGTCTGCTGCTAAATGAGCTCCTCAGTGCATTCAGTATGTCCTGCATAGGGTGGAACTCGGACTCCAGCAGAGATGACAATTTAGCCACCGTCCTTCTCTCTCCTATCTCCTCCACCGGATCAAGGCGCTGCCCCAGGACGGAGCTAGCTTTCTTGATCAGTTTGTTCAGTCTCTTCCTATCGGCTGCAGTAATGCCAGTGCCCCAGCAGACCACTCCAAAAGTGATGGATGATGCCACCACCGTGTCATAGAATGTCTTCAGCAGCGCCCCTTGTACACCAAAAGACCTGAGTCTCCTCAGTAGGAACAGCCTGCGCTGTCCCTTCTTGTAGAGTGCGTCAGTATTGTGTGACCAGTCTAGTTTATTGTTCAGATGAACACCCAGGTACTTGTAGGATGTCACCATCTCGATGTCTGTTCCCTGTATATTTACTGGTGCTGTGAGGGGTTGTCCTTGCCTGCGGCAGTCCACCACCAGCTCCTTAGTTTTCCTCGCGTTGATCTGGAGGCAGTTCCGATGGCACCAGTCCACGAAGTCCTGGATGAGCCCTCTGTACTCAGCTTCATCTCCATTGGAGATGAGGCCAACGATCGCAGAGTCATCAGAGAACTTCTGTAGATGGCAGTGTGTTGTGTTGTGTGAGAAGTCCACAGTATAAAGAGTGAACAGGAAGGGAGCCAACACCGTTTCCTGGGGGGCCCCCGTGCTACTGATGATCGTGTCGGACACACAGTCCCGGGTTCTCACAAACTGAGGCCGGTTTGTGAGGTAGTCCAGGATCCATGATGACAGGTGCTGGTCCACCCCTGCGCGCAGCAGCTTGTCCTTCAGGATCATCGGTTGGATGGTGTTGAAAGCACTGGAGAAGTCAAAGAACATGATCCTCACCACATTCCCGGGCTTCTCCAGGTGGGACAGAGAACGGTGAAGAAGGAAGATCACCGCATCCTCCACCCCAATGCCATGCTGGTAGGTGAACTGGAGTGGATCCATCGCTGGTTCCACCAGGGGGCGGAGATGAGCAAGGAGCAGTCTCTCCAGTATCTTCATCAAGTGGGACGTCAAGGCCACCGGTCTGTAGCTGTTCAGGTCTTTGGGGTGGGAAGTTTTTGGTACAGGTACCACACAAGATGTTTTCCACAGCTGTGGTACCCTCCCCAGCTTCAGGCTCAGGTTGAAGATGTACGTCACAATCCCACACAGCTGGTCTGCACAGGACTTGAGGAGCTTTGCGCTGATGCCGTCCGGTCCCGACGCCTTCCTCGCCTTGATCTTCCTCAGCTCCGTCCTCACCTCGGTCTTGGTCAGGGTCAGGATGGAGGCCTGTGTGTTGGGAGTGGGGGGGTGTCGGTGGAGTGGGGAGTGGGCAGCAGGACTTGATGTCTTTACAGGCAGCAGTGGTTGTTGTGCAGTCAGGGGAGAGTGCGGTTGGTCAAACCTATTGAAAAACAAATTCAGATTGTTCGCCCACTCCCTGCCCCCCGTGGCCTGGGGGGAGGTATTCTGGAGCCCAGAGATGGTTTTGAGGTTTCTCCAGACCCCGCTGATGTCGCTTTGTTGCAGCCTGTCCTCCATCTTCCTCCTGAAGCTGTCCTTGCCTTCTCTGATCTTTCTCCTCAGCTCCCTCTGTACGGACTTCAGCATCTCCCTATTCCCCGACCTGAAGATCCTCTTCTTCTCTCTCAGAAGTGTTTTAATCTCAGGGTTGATCCAGGGTTTGTTGTTTGAGCAACACCGTATGGTCTTGGTGGGAATGGATTTGTCCGCACAGAAGCTGAGGTAGCCCGTGAAGGTGTGAATGAGGCCATCGATGTCCTCACCATGTGGATCACAGAGCTGCTTCCAGGCGGTGGCTTCAAAACAGCCCTTTAGAGTGTCCATTGCCTCCTCAGACCATAACATCACTGTGTGCATGGCCGGGGGTTGTCTGTGCACTAGGGGTTTGTACACCGGCCGGAGATGAACCAAGTTGTGATCCGATCTCCCGAGTTGGGGGAGTTGTGATGAGGTGTACGCCTCCTTAGTGTTTGCATAGAATAAGTCCAGTGTTTTATTGTCTCTAGTGTGGCATGTGACATACTGGGTAAACGTGGGTAGAATGGGAGACAGTGAAACATGGTTGAAATCGCCTGAGATGAGGAGAAGAGCATCTGGGTGTTCTGTCTGCAGCCTGCTGGTTACTGAATGGATGACGTCACGCGCTGTCCCAGCGTTCGCTGTTGGATTTGCATAAACAACAATGCAGATCACGTGTGAGTGTTCTCTCGGGAGATATGTAGGCCGCATGCTAACAGCTAGCAACTCAATGTCTTTGCTGCAGTGACGTTGTTTAACAGTGATATGTCCCGGTCTGCACCAGTTGTTGTTAACATACATTATCGCTCCACCGCCCCTTGCTTTGCCACTGTCTGGTGTTCGGTCTGCCCGTATCATGTGGAAACCCTCCAGCTCAATGTTAGCATCTGCTGCTAGTTCAGTTAGCCACGTCTCAGTAAACAAAAGGAGAGAGCATTCCCGGTATGTGCTATCGTAACGGCAGATAGCCGCTAGCTCATCTACCTTTCCCAGTATAGAGCGTACATTCCCCATAATAACGGATGGGAAGGTGGGTCTGTACCTTATACTCCTTGTCCGCCGTCTAACACCAGCCCGACAACCACGTCGTTTTCACCTTATTTCTCTCGGCACGTCGAGTTTTTTCGTCAGCACCGAGTGGTGATTAAGTGCAAGCAGCTGTTCTCTGCTGTACCGTCTCCTGCTGTAAACAGTGGCTCCGTCCGCCGGCTCGGGAGGCATTTTGGGGCGATCTGTGTGTCCGTGATGTATAAAGTGTGTAAAGAAAGAAAGAAAAAACTCAGAACTGAGCCGCTGTTGCAAAAGGCAGCCGACTCGTGTGGCGCCAGAGAAAAAAAAAAAACATTGACATGACATGACATTTTAACTTACATTTCAAACATACAATTTTTTAACACATCACATTTAACCTAAACTTAATCAAATTGCTTTTCAAATGCAGCTGCAAAAACATATCACAAATGGATGCTCACCGGCTCCTTCTTCCTTGCTTGAAACAAGCTTTAGTCCTGCATTCTTTTCCAAAGTCCAAAGTCTCCAACCATTTCTCTCACACACTGCTTACTCTCCACTGCCCTGTGAGTAACTGCCTCCAAACTCTCTTAATCACCAGATCATTCCCACCTGGTGCAATCAACCAACTGCTCTCAGGCTGGGAAGCACACCCAGATCTAAAGCACTCAGGCAGAGAGGGTGTGGCCTGTAGCTCAGCTCAACACCTCCCACTCGATCTTCCCACGGAAACCGCTGGAAAGATCGCACACAGTAAACAAATGGTCAGAGATTTCCTCCTGGGCCTCCTGCCTGATCCTCCACTGGCAGCAGGACCACCAAACGTTGGACGTCCCGGTGAAGAATTATGGACTGAAGGTCCCTCCGAATGCTGGAGGCAGGATGCTTGGATGCTGATGTTGCAGGCCTCACCTCAGGAACACAGGAGCTTGCCACAACTCCCTCAACATTCACATCTCGTACAATGCCTCTGGGGTCTGGGTTGACACTGATGACTCTCCCAAGCTTAAAATGACCCTTCAATGCATTCTGGTCACACAGCCAAACAATATCTCCAACTGCAACGTTCCTCTGTGTGGTGTGCCATTTACTCCTCACAAAGAGATTAGGACCGGCAAGTTGGCTCCAGGACCTCCAAAATTTATTTACCTGGTGCTGCATTTCCTGAAGTCTCTTATAGGGATAGCTTGCGAAGTTGAATGTTTTCCAGTCACCACTTGATGATGCTCGTCCCAACAAAAGTGTATTGGATGTAATGTACTGCACAGTGTCTTCATGGCTCTGCACCCTGGCATCAATGGGACGCTCATTAGAAAGATTAGCGGCTAACTGAAGTGTTGTCTGAAGTTCGCTGTAACTGAGCCCTGAGTCTCTTTCCCAGACTCTAGAATGCCTTCTTCACAATCCAAACAGCTGTTTCAGCAGAGCCATTTCGATGAGGTGAATCAGCTGGCTGGATTTTCCAATGCCAGTCGGTTCCATTTTGAGCTGAAGTCTCCTCCACAGCAGACCTGTCGAGGCCATCCAAAAACTGATACAACTCTTTCAGAACAGACTTGGCACCAACAAAATTGGTCCCTGGATTGGACCAAATCTTAGGATGCCCTCGAATTGCTGTAAACCTCTGATAAGCCATCAGAAAGCTTTCAATCGACATGGTGTTGGCCAGCTCTGTGTGGATTGCTCTACTGGCCATACAGCAGAACACAAATCCCCAAACCTTCATTGTGACTCTCTTTCTCACATCATCTTTGACCGGATAAGGTCCAAACAGGTCAACTGCTGTGAACTCAAATGGGGATGCTGGCCCAGTTCTTTCTTGAGGCAGATCACTTGCTGGCATCTTCTAGCTCTGGCTTTCTTGCAAATCACACAGTTTTCAATGACTTTTTGAGCAATTCTTCGTCCATTGATGACCCATGCTCTCTTTCTCACCTTCAATAGAGTTGCAGCCACTCCCTCATGACCCTTGCTGTGAGCTTCACGAACCAACAAAGTTGCGACCCAGGCACTGTAAGGTATGAGGGGGACACCAACTTTGTCTTCATTAAAAGCCTGGACTCTCCCACCACAAACCAGTAGGCCAGTTTCTTCCTCTTTGAAGACTACCAGCCGGTCTATTGTTGTAGTTGGAAAAGTCACACCCTCTTGTGCAGCAAGGAAAAGGTCTCTTAAAGCATCTTGGAGCTCCGTTGCAGTAATGACCCCGGCTGATGAAACCGCCTCCCACTTTGGGGTTCCCAGGATCTTATTTTTTTTTTTTTTTTGTTACTTGTTTTGTACCCGTAGGTAGATTTGTTTTGCAGTCTGGTGACAAGCCACCAGCTGCCGGTTGCTGCGTGCACAAGCGCCCCGTATCCCTAACCAGCACTTTTTTGGCATGTGGGAGGAAAATGGAGAAATCCTGGAGTAAACCCACGCAACACGCAAACTCCACACAGATCACTGTTGGTCGGGGGCAGGGATCGAACCCACGATCTCACGATCCCCCGGCCGAGGGTAAACTGTGCTGCCACAGTGCTAACCACTGCGCCACCTTGCAGCCCTATTTTTAGCTGCAAAGCATTTTGCTGCCCTCCAGACCCGAGCGACTGTCTTAACCAGGTGAGTCAAATTGTTGAACCGTCCTTCATCCATTAGGTTTCGGACAGCAGCGCCAGCAGGTGGCCTCCGACGCTCCGGATCTAGTGGCTCTTCCTTCACCTGAGCTCTTGTGAGTGCAGCAACAAATGATTTCTTCTGCATTTTTCCAACACTCTCTCTGGCAGTGGCTGATATATCCTTTGCAGACTTAATTGGCCACTCATCAGCTGGTAGACTCAGGAACTCTGGTCCTTGCTGCCATGGTGAATTTTCATCCAAATCTTTTGGACCAGCCCCGCGCGTGATGATATCAGCAATGTTCAGTGGTCCAGGGATCCACCACCAATCCTGAAGTTGTGTGCTGCTTTGGATTTCTCCAATCCTGTTGGCGAAAAAGGTCTGAAAGCCATAGCTCTCACGTTGAATTGCACCAAGGACTGTTTGGCTGTCAACAAAGTGATACCATTGCTTGACTTGAATTCGGCTATGTTGCTCAAAGTACTTCTTCAACCGGGCGGCAAATACTGCTCCACAAAGCTCTGCCTTGACTACTTCCCCCTTATGGTCTAAAGGAGTTAGTTTAGCTTTAGACTCCACCAGCCTCACCGTACAACCTTGGTCACAGGCCCACCGCAAATACAGGACAGCACCATAAGCATGCTTGCTGCCATCAGAGAAGATGATTGCATTAGGTTCAGCCAATGCGCCCACTGGCGTCAGAGCTCTGTGAAACTTGACCTTACTCAGCTGGGCATATTCTTCAAAGAGGCTGATGGCATCTTCTCTGAGCTTTCCTGATAGCGCAAGGTCCCAAGTATCTTTGATGGTGCTGCACTTGGGTTTGGCCTCCTGAAATGCTCGCCGAACCAAAATGGTCCCTTTCTGTTTTACAGGCGTCGTCAGACCAATCGGGTCATACAGTCCAGAAACTTGGCTGAGTAACTCTCGTCGTGTCAGTGGGTCTGGCGTCTGGGCTCTCACCTGTTCCAATTGAAGGTCCTGGCCGAGTCTCATTTTCCTCTTCCTCTTTGAGAAATTTATCCCAACCTTGACATAAAGCTTATCATCCTCCAGGGAGTAGCCAAGGCCAAGAGCTTTATTGTCTTCCTCTTTGAGCTGATTCGGCAGGATCACAGTCTTTGGAATAGCCACCTGTTCCTGTTTTCCAGCAGACTCCCTCTTACTTTGGCCAAAGAAGACCCACGGCTTCAACTCGAACCCTCCTGCTTTCAGGATCTGCTCCACATTTTCTGTAATAACTTTGAGCTGGTCTAAGTTGTCATGAGAGGTTAACAAGTCATCGACATAGCTGTCCTCCTGCAGCACTCGACGCTCTTCCTCAAGATGGCTGAACTGAGGGAGATTAGTCGTCTCTCTCATGGCCAGTGGAGCAATACAACCTGCTGACTTATCTCCAATGTTATCTCTCGTGACTGCATATTCACCCAGCTCCTCCTCTTCAGAGCCACGCCACAGGAACCTATGCAAATGCACCTCTTGGTCTTCAAGCCACACTGAATTGTACATTTTCTTTATGTCTCCCAACGCAGCAGAAGCTCCCCTCCGGAATTTGAGAAGCACAGCACGGATGGAATTGAGGATGTCTGGGCCTTTTAGCAAGAGATCATTGAGACTCACCCCTCTGCACTTTTGACTACTGTTCCAGACCAGTCTCACTGGAGTTGTAACAGAGTGTGGGTTAGGTGCGATGAGGTGGCTGATATACCATACTGGACCAGTCCATGCATAAAGGACGTCTTTAGACAACTTCATTGCGGCCCGGCGCTCGACCATCTCGTGAATTTGCGCAGCATAGGCAGCCTTCCACTATGGCTCCCTAGCCAGCTGCATCTCAGTCCTGAAGAATGTGACCTCAATTGCACTCCTGTTGATTGGTAATGAGGCTGGATCTGCTACCCAGGGGTACTTGGTGTGCCAGTGAGGCCTCTCACTGTGATCATCAGCAGCTACATATGTGAGGCCACTCTTTACCACCTCCAGCTCCCTTTCTTCAGCGAGGGTCATTTCCTTGCCACCTGGCTGGCAGTTCCCACAGCGACAGCCCCCACATCTTGGGACGCAGCCAGCGCCAATACTATCCCATTTCCACCACTCGAGGAAGTTGGAAGTAGTAGCTGCACAACTAGACTGATGAGGTTGGATGGCAATTGAGGCTTGCTGGCTTTGTGGAGGATAAATGGGGACTGTGCAGGTATGTTCTTCATACTTTACAGCAGCAGTTCTCATAGACCTTGCGAAGTGCGTTCTTGATGTGTAGGCCGATACAGTGACCTCTTCAAACAGCTCAGGGTGAGTGCCCGCAACTGTCAATCCCACAGCACGAGGTCCCCCACTGTGTGAATCTTCTGCGGAGCCAGCTGACCCTCCTTGTGACTTACAAGGAGCTGGATCTCTTTTGGTCTTACCAGATCACTGAGTGGGACATCTGGGAAGAACTCTTGCAGTTTTTTGGCTGACACATGTCTGTGGATATCTGCAATGCTGTCTAAGCCATAGCAAATCAGCTGGTGGGACTTGAGAGTACCTCTTGAGGTGTTAATGTGAATTTTCAGGAGGTACTGCTTTGTTTTGACATGGATTTTCATGCCTCCTACACCATGGACCACAAGCGTGATGTCTTCACTTCTAAGATTAAGCTGACCTGCTGCCTCATGGGTGATATAATTGGTGTCAGAAGCTAGGTCGATTAGGGTCCCAATTTTCTGCCCAGCATTAGCTGTTACCTCCAGCAGCATCATGATGACAGGCCACTCCGCTAGGCCGCTCTCTGCCAGAAGACTTGAGTGACTCTTTGCAACATGGGAGGTGCTCGCTGCTGTGTTGCAGAATGCATCCCGGCATTGTTAGGCTAATTCAGGCGAGAGCTTTCTGATGAATTCTTCCTGGGCCTCGGTGTAATTCCTCTTATTGCCACCTCCCACTGTACTGCCTTTGCTCTTCCTCTGGGCTGTGCTGCCTCTGGATGCTCAGAGAATCAGATGCTCAGAGAATCGTTGTCTGCTCCCTCCAAAGTGAATAAAAATATAATGTATAAGCATCCCAAAGTGATAAAGCAAAATATTAGTAAAACTCAAATTAAACATAAAGCCTCTAAATTGAATGATTTGGCCTCTGTTCCTCCTCATAATTTAAAAATTAAATGTGGTTTATTAAATATTAGGTCTCTAACTCCCAAGTCTCTGTTAGTCCATGATTTGTTAATTGATCATCAGATTGATTTAATTTCCCTTACAGAGACTTGGTTAGGACAAGAGGATTATGTTGGTTTAAATGAATCAACTCCCTCTGGTTATTTAAACTGTCAAAATCCCAGAAGTTCTGGTCGTGGAGGAGGAGTAGCAACAATTTACCATTCCAAATTACTAGTTAATGTAAAGCAAAAAACATGTTATAATTCCTTTGAGGGCCTGGTCCTCAGTATTGGACACTTTAGCAATTTTAGGTTAAACCCAATTTTATTTGCCATAGTTTATCGTCCCCCATCAACCTACTCAGAATTTCTATCCGAATTTGCTGATTTCTTAGCTGATTTAGTGCTGAAATCTGATAGAATAATTATAGTAGGGGACTTTAATATACATGTGGATGTAGATAGTGACTGCCTTAATGTGGCATTCAATTCAATATTAGATTCTATTGGGTTTTCTCAGAAAGTAGGAAATTCTACTCATTACCTCCACCATACATTGGACCTTGTTTTGACATATGGCATAGAAATAGAAAATCTTGTAGTGTCTCCTCATAACCCTGTACTGTCAGACCATTGTCTGTTAACCTTTGATTTTACTATTTCTGACTATTTGGCTCCTAAAGAAAAATATTATTACAGTAGATGCCTCTCAGATGATGCTGTTTCCAAATTTATGCAGATTGTTTCCTCTATGCCATGTGTCAACACAACGGAAATAAGCTATAGACAGCTTGCTCCTTCTGAAATTGATAACATGGTGGATAGTGTTTCAGCTTCTCTGCATCAGACTCTAGACTTGGTGGCCCCCTTAAAAAAGAAAAAGTCTAATCAGAGATTTCTAACTCCTTGGTTCAACACAGAAACTCGTAGCTTAAAACAGAAGACTCGTCAATTAGAAAGAAAATGGCGCTCTACTAATTTAGATGAAATCTATTTAGCTTGGAGAAATCATCTTTTAATTTATAAAAAATCTCTTAGAAAAGCTAGAACGAGTTATTACTCTGCATTAATAGAAGAGAACAAGAATAATCCCAGGTTTCTTTTCAGTACTGTAGCCAGGTTGACAAAGAGTCAGGACTCTGTCAATCCTAGCATTCCCTTAGAGCTTACTAGTCAGGACTTTATGAACTTTTTCAATAATAAAATTTCATCCATCAGAGATAAAATCAATCAGATTCTTCCCACAGTTAACTTAAATACTGTAACTACTACAACTCCTTCTATTGATGTCTGTCTTGATGAGTTTACTCCAATCGACCTTTGTGAGTTAGACAAAATAGTTTCCTCATCCAAACCTTCAACTTGTCTTTTAGACCCTATTCCTACCAGGTTATTTAAAGAAGTCTTCCCACTTATTGGTAGCTTTATTCTTCATATAATCAATTCTTCATTAACTTTAGGCCATGTACCGCAGGCTTTTAAAACGGCTGTAATTAAACCCTTACTCAAAAAGCCAACGCTAGATCCAGGAGCTTTAGCTAACTATAGACCAATCTCTAATCTCCCTTTCATTTCAAAAATCTTAGAAAGAGTTGTTGCTACGCAATTATTTGACCACCTGCAGGAAAATGGTTTACTTGAAGAGTTTCAGTCTGGGTTTAGAATCCATCATAGTACTGAAACAGCCTTAGCGAAGGTCACTAACGACCTCCTCATTGCATCTAATAATGGACTAGTTTCTGTACTTGTCCTTTTAGACCTTAGTGCAGCTTTTGATACTATCGATCATAATATTCTACTTGATAGATTAGAACACTATGTTGGACTTAATGGAACTTCGTTGCAATGGTTTAGATCTTATTTATCTGATAGGTTCCAGTTTGTTCATGTAAATAATGAGTTTTCTTTCAACTCAAAGCTTAGTCATGGAGTTCCACAGGGATCTGTGCTAGGCCCTACTCTTTTTAGTTTATATATGCTTCCGTTAGGCAACATTATTAGAAAGCACTGTATACATTTTCATTGTTATGCAGATGACACACAATTATATCTGTCAATGAAGCCAGATGATAGTAATCAATTGGCCAAGTTAGAAGCCTGTCTTAAGGAAATCAAAGCTTGGATGACTTGTAATTTCCTGCTATTAAATTCAGATAAGACTGAAGTCATTCTTGTTGGTCCAAAAAACCTTAGAAATTCCTTTCCAAATCAAACTTTCAGTTTGGATGCGGTTTCTCTTTCTCTTAATAGCTCTGTGAGGAACCTTGGAGTTATTTTTGATCAGGATTTGTCCTTCAATTCACATATTAAATTTGTTTCTAAGACTGCCTTCTATCATTTGCGTAATATTGCCAAGATTAGGAGCATCTTGTCTCAGAGTGATGCTGAGAAGCTGATCCACGCTTTTGTTAGCTCGAGATTAGATTATTGTAATTCTTTATTATCAGGCTGTCCTAAAACATCTTTAAAAAGTCTTCAGCTGATCCAAAATGCTGCAGCAAGAGTTTTAACAGGTACTAGAAAGAGAGATCATATCTCTCCAGTTCTGGCCTCCCTTCATTGGCTTCCCATAGAGCTTAGAATTAAGTTTAAAATCCTTCTCCTTATTTACAAAGCTCTAAACAATCAGGCTCCTTTTTATTTAAAAGATCTGATACTACCGTATTATCCTAACAGAGCACTACGCTCCCAAAATGCAGGATTGCTTGTAATACCTAGAATCTCCAAAAGTACAGTGGGAGGCAGAGCCTTCAGTTATCAAGCTCCTCTCCTGTGGAATCAGCTGCCAATCTGGATTCGGGAGTCAGACTCGATCTCTGTTTTTAAGAATAGGGCTAAATCAGAATCAGAATCAGAATCAGAATCAGGTTTATTGCCATTGTTCATGTAGTACACAAACTAGGAATTTGTCTCGGTACAATGCTGCAACATTAAACATGATAAGATAAGAGAAATAAACTATACATGTAATAAAGTGTAGGATAAGATTAAGTGATACTGGTCAACAGTTAAAATATATATTAGCCAGCAGCAGATACTGTGGAGAACTATATAGTGCAGTCGGTAATGCAGGAAGAAAACAGTGATGATTGACATGAGTCTGGTTGAGCTGCTGTACATGGTGCACGAGAGTCACTTAGTGTTCAGCAGTCTAATGGCAGAGGGGAAGAAGCTGTTCATGTGACGGGAGGTTTTAGTCTGGATGGACCGAAGTCTTCTACCAGAGGGGAGGGGGGCAAACAGTACGTGACCAGGGTGTGAGGGATCGGCTATGATCCGGCCAGCACGCCTCCGGGTCCTGGAGATGTACAGATCCTGGAGAGATGGGAGCTTGCAGCCGATCACCTTCTCAGCAGTGCGCACAACGCGCTGCAGCCTTAGTCTGTCCCTGGCAGTGGCTCCTGCGTACCACACGGTTATGGAGGTGGTGAGGATGGACTCGATGATGGCTGTGTAGAACTGCACTAACATCTTGGTGGGTAGCTTGAGCTTCCTCAGCTGCCGCAGGAAGAACATCCTCTGCTGGGCTTTTTTGATGAGTGAGCTGATGGTCAGCTCCCATTTGAGGTCCCTGGTGATGGTAGTGCCTAGGAAGCGGAAGGAATCAGCAGTGGTGATGGGAGAGCCTGAGAGGGTGAGGGGGGGCAGAGGAGTAGTGACTTTCCTGAAGTCTACAATCATCTCCACTGTCTTCAGAGCGTTCAGCTGCAGGTTGTTATTGCTGCACCAGGACGCCAGCTGGGCCACCTCTCTCCTGTAGGCGGACTCGTCGCCGTTGGAGATGAGCCCGATGAGGGTGGTGTCGTCCGCAAACTTGATCAACTTGACAGACTGGTGGCTGGAGGTGCAGGAGTTGGTGTAAAGGGAGAAGAGTAGGGGGGAAAGTACACAGCCCTGGGGTGATCCGGTGCTGATGCTAGTATAGTCTGAGACAGTCTTTCCCAGCCGCACATGCTGCCTCCGGTCCGTCAGGAAGTCGATGATCCACCTGCAGAGGGAGTCAGGCACGTTGAGCAGGGACAGCTTGTCCCGGAGCAGAGCGGGGCGGATGGTGTTGAATGCGGAGCTGAAGTCCACAAACAGGATCCTGGCGTAGGTTCCCGGGGAGTCCAGGTGCTGCAGGATGGAGTGGAGGGCCAGGTTGACTGCATCGTCTACAGACCTGTTGGCTCGGTAGGCAAACTGCAGCGGGTCCAGGAGAGGGGTGGTGATGGACTTGAGGTGGGACAGGACCAGGCGCTCAAAGGACTTCATGACTACAGAGGTGAGCGCTACAGGTCTGTAGTCATTAAGTCCAGTGATCCGTGGCTTCTTGGGGACAGGGATGATGGTGGAGGATTTGAGGCAGGATGGCACGTGGCATAACTTAAGGGAGGTGTTAAAAATGTCTGTGAATACAGGAGCCAGCTGTTTCGCACAGAGTCTCAGGGTGGAGGGAGACACGCCGTCTGGGCCGGGGGCCTTGCGCGGGTTCAGTCTGGAGAACTGTTTGAGCACATCCTGCTCACTGATGATAAGGGGAGGGGGGGAGGAGGGGGGGGTGCCTTAAATGAAGTAGGGAATGTGGAGGCTGTGGAGCTGGAGGGAGGGGGGGAGTTGGACACAGATGACGAGGTGTCAAAACGGGCATAGTGTTGGGACAGTCTCTGACAAAGGGCTTTGTCATCCTGACCTTTAGGAGCCTGAGGCCGATAGTTGGTGATCTGCCTCAGTCCTCTCCACACGGAAGCCGAATCATTAGCAGTGAACTGCTGCTGGAGTCTCTCTGAGTACACAGATTTAGCCCTCTTCAGCTCTCTGTTAAACCGGTATTTAACCTCCCTGTAGCAGTCCCTGTCTCCACTTTTCAGCGCTGCTTCCTTCTCCTTCCTGATCTGTCTGAGCTTAGCTGTGAACCAGGGTTTGTCATTAGAGTACCTCACCCTGGTGCGTGATGGAAGAATGTTCTCTTCACAAAAGTGGATATATGAGTTCACAGTGTCCGTGTACTCATCCAGATCATGCGTGGCTCCTTTAAGCATGCCCCAGTCAGATATTTCCATGCACGTTTCCAGCTTCTCCTCAGCATCACTGGTCCGTATCTTCGTAGTGCTCACAACAGGTTTAGTGAGCTTCAATCTCTGTCTGTATGTGGGAATGAGGTGAACCATCACGTGATCAGATAATCCCAGCGCAGCTCGAGGGACAGCGCGATATGCGTCTTTCACTGTGGTGTAACAGTGATCCAGTGTGTTTAATCCTCTGGTGGGGCATTTAATAAACTGTTTGTAGCGGGGGAGATCGTGGCTCAGATTGCACTGATTAAAGTCGCCAGCCACAATAATCAGCGAGTCTGGAAAACTCCGCTCTGTGTGTTGAATGTGATCCGCGAGCACGCGCTGAGCTTCGCGCGTGTCCGCGTCGGGAGGGGCGTACACAGCGATCATTATAAAAGAAGCAAACTCCCGCGGGGAATAGAAGGGCTTGCAATTGATAACAAGAAATTCCAAGGCAGGAGAACAGTGTTTGGAAATTACCGTTACATCAGAGCACCAGATGCAGTTGATGTAGAAGCAGACTCCGCCTCCTGTGGTCTTGCCGGAAAGCTCTGTGTCACGATCAGCACGGAAGAGCTGAAAGCCATCGAGGCGCAGCGCGCTGTCCGGTATATTTTCCCGGAGCCAGGTCTCAGTAAAGCAGAGGACAGCTGAGGAGGCGAGGTCCTTAAAACGCATCAGCAGTCTCAGTTCATCCACCTTGTTAGAGAGAGAGTTGGTATTGGACAGAAATATGCCAGGCAGCGCCGTTCGCGAGCCTCTCCTGCGAAGTCGCACGAGAGCGCCCGCTCGTCTTCCTCTCTTCCGCCGTCTCACTTTCCGAGCCAAACAATAAACCAGATCGGCGGCAGGGGCTAGAAAAACTGGGAGGAGGTCCGTGGGGGTGAAAGTCCTGATATTTAAAAGTTCTTCACGGGTATAAGTGCAAGCAGACACACAATTGACAAACAAAAACAAACAAAGAGCGCAGCGAAGCACCATGTCGACCGCTGTGGGCGCCATCTTGGATCTCTACAATCCAAAACCTACCTTTTTGATATAGCCTACAATTAGGGAGGGATCATGTGTTTCTGAACCCTCCCTTAGTTATGCTGCTAATAGGTTTAGTCAGCCGGGGGACCTCCAGTAATGCACTGGGCCTCACTCCTTTCCTCACTCTCTATGAAATATTTTTTTTTGCTGGTCATTAACATCTGTTTGTTCTCTCCCATAGATTGAGTCCCCATCGTGCTGTTTGCTCTCTACATGTCTGTTCTTTTCTTCTTCTCTATCCCCTCACCCCCCAGCCAGTCGCAGCAGATGACTGCCCCTCCCTGAGCCTGGTTCTGCTGGAGGTTTCTTCCTGTTAAAAGGGAGTTTTTCCTCTCCACCGTCGCCAAGTGCTTGCTCACAGGGGATCGCCTGATTGCTGGGGTCTTTCTGCAACTGTGGGGGTCCCCCCCTACAGTTGATAGTGCTATGAGATGACTGTTGTTGTGAAATGGCGCTATATAAATAAAGTTGAATTGAATTGAATTGAATTCCCACTGAGAGTTGGACTCCGCTAGGGCTGCCCTTTGTCACCGATCCTGTTCATAATTTTTATGGACAGGATTTCTAGGCTCAACCAGGGAATGGAGGGTGTCATGCTTGGTGACCACAGGATCTCATCTCTGTTGTTTGCAGATGATATTGTCCTGTTGGCTTCATCCAACAATGACCTAGAGCTCTTGCTGGGACGGTTTGCCGCTGAGTGTGAAGCGGCTGGGATGAGAATCAGCACCTCCAAGTCCGAGTCCATGGTCCTCAGCCGGAAAAAGGTGGATTGTCCTCTCTGGATTGGGGACAGGCTCCTGCCCCAAGTGGAGGAGTTTAAGTATCTTGGGGTCTTATTCACGAGTGAGGGGAGAATGGAGCGAGAGATTGACAGACGGATTGGAGCAGCATCTGCAGTGATGCGGACGTTGTGCCGGTCTGTTGTGGTGAAGAGGGAGCTGAGTTCTAAGGCAAAGCTGTCGATTTACCAGTCAATCTACGTTCCTACTCTCACCTATGGTCACGAGCTTTGGGTAATGACCAAAAGAACAAGATCGCGGATACAAGCGGCTGAAATGAGCTTTCTCCGTGGGATTGCTGGACTCACCCTCAGAGATAGGGTGAGGAGCTCAGTCATACGGGAGAGGCTCAGAGTACAACCGCTGCTCCTCCACATTGAAAGGAGTCAGTTGAGGTGGTATGGGCATCTGCTTACGATGAATCCTAGACGCCTCCCACTTGAGGTGTTTCGGGCACGTCCCACTGGGAGGAGACCCCGGGGAAGACCCAGGACTCGGTGAAGAGACTGTGTCTCCCAGCCGGTCTGGGAATGCCTTGGTATCCTCTCTGAAGAGCTGGAGCAGGTGGCTGGGGAGAGGGAAGTCTGGGCTTCTCTGCTTGAACTGCTGCCTCCGCAACCCGGACCTCCGGAAAAGCGGTAGAAGATGGATATATGAATCTTTTAATGTAATTATACCTTTTCGCCTCCAACTGTCAAATGCAGTATCTGAAAATGACGGAGAAAATGCATGGTTATAATAAACTGGAGTATAAACAGAAGTACCCGACAACTTGCAGAACTTCGTAATTTGATGCCAGATTTTAAGACAGTTTTGAGACTGTCCGATTATTCACCTTTGTGCCTACCATCAAGTCAGGTATTAAAAAAAGAAGTGCTGGTAGCGAGGAATTTATAACACCCTTCAATTCCATAGCAACCCAAGCAGTGGTATCTACTGAAATTTCCAGATTATAACCTTTCTGCCAGTAAACAAGAGCCCTTAAATTTGCAGCCCAGTAATAATATTGAAAACAAGGAAGCCCCAATCCTCCTTTCTCTTTTAGTTTACATGTCTGTACATCTCAAAAAATTAGAATATCATGAAAAAGTTCAATATTTTTCGTCACTCATTTCAGAAAAGGAAACACATATATGATATACAGTAGATTCATTACACATAGAGTGATAGTGTAACGTCAGGGCCATGTTAAGGGGGGCAGGGATTTCCCAGCATGCTTTGCCAGTTGAAAACGTTACTGTGTGTGTGTATTAATGTGTTATTACTGAGTTATTATACTGCTGTGTCATTATAACTGCGTTATAATGACCCAGCAGTGTTTATAGGCAGGATTAGGGCAAGATGTATCATGTGTGTGTGTAACCATGATTGAAACGGAGGTCTGGGAGAATGACCTCCGTTCCTGTCTGTGCTCAGAGGTAGTTGGGGTTGGTGGTGTCTAAATAAAGCCTGTTCGTCACAACCATCTTGCTCCTCTTCCTTGTGTGAATCCCGCAAACGTCACAATATATTTCAAATGTTTATTTATTTTAATTTTGATGATTATGGCTTACAGCCCATGAAACCCCCCCAAATTCAGTTTCTCAAAAAATTAGAATAACATTAATTTAAAAAAAAATGTTTTTTAATATAAATGTTGGCCGACTGAAAAGTATGTCCATGTACACACTCAATACTTGGTCGGGGATTGTTTTGGATTAATTACTGTATCAATGTGGCGTGGCACGGAGGTGATCAGCCTGTGGCACTGCTGAGGTGTTATGAAGGTCCAGGTTGCTTTGATAGTGACCTTCAGCTTGTCTGCATTGTTGGGTCTGGTGTCTCTCATCTTCCTCTTGACAATCGTCCATAGATTCTCTATGGGATTTAGGTCAGGAGAGTTTGCTGATCAATCAAACAGTGATACCATGGTCATTAAACCAGGTTCTGATACTTTTGACAGTGTGTGTGTGTGTGTGTGTGTGTGTGTGTGTGTGTGTGTGTGTGTGTGTATGGGGGGGAACAAGTCCTGCTGGAAAATAAAATCAGCTTCTCCATAACGCTTGTCAGCAGAGGGAAGCATGAAGTGCTCTAAAATTTCCTGGTAAACAACTGCGTTGACTTTGGTCTTAATAAAACACAGTGGACCAACACCAGCAGATGACATGGTTCCTCAAATCATCACTGACAGTGGAAACTTCAGACTAAACCTCAAGCAACTTGGATAATGTGCCTCTCCACTCTTTCGCCTCTCCACTCTTTCTCTTTCTTGGTTCCAAGGTTGTCATAGCCAGGAGCGGCACTGGGGTTAAGCTCCCAGTGCTCATAAAATGCTCCTTACGGCGTGCGTCTCGAAAAGCCTCTGACAACTAAGTCCAACTCCTAGCCTGCCCATGTGGTTTAGTCTCTAAGCCCGGCGGAACTGCTTTTACTAATAGGAGAAGGGGCGAGGGCGGATCTCTGGCGCCTTAAAACCAGATGCTTCGGGTAGATGGTGGCTCATCAACCTGGGAAGGTATCCCATCTAGGGGAAGGTAAACCCTGATTTCAAACCTCCGCTTCCTTGCAGCACACCCGGTCACGGGAAAGGCTTCGGGAGTCAACCCTGAGGAAAAATCCAGAGTCGGAGCCCCTAAGGCAGTTCTCTGTTGTGCTCAACATCGTTCTGGCAGCTCCTGCGACGGCACTGGTGCCAGACTATAGCAGCCCTGCTGTTCCTTTGGATTCATCAGTGACGTGGAGAGGGGGGACATGCTGCATGGGTAACATCTTGTCCTCCATATCTTCCTGCCCAGGCTTGAATCCTACCAATGCCCAACGCTGGAAGGTAGAACACCGGTATGCATCGGCCTGTTCAGCCACAGGCGGTGCTGTTCCAGCAGAGTAGACGTTTAGGATTCTCTTCCATGGTCATCACAGACCGACGGAGGCCGACGACGGGACTTTGATTTACAAATGAAAAGCAAAATTTAGTTTTATCTGAACAGAGATCATCTGCTTGTGTTTCTCCACTGTGTTTTATCAAGACCAAAGTCAGCGCAGTCGTCTACCAGGAAATTTTAGAGCACTTCATGCTTCCCTCTGCTGACAAGCTTTATGGAGAATTCAATTCAATTCAACTTTATTTATATAGCGCCATTTCACAACAACAGTCATCTCATAGCACTATCAACTGTAGGGAGGACCCCCACAGTTGCAGAAAGACCCCAGCAATCAGGCGATCCCCTGTGAGCAAGCACTTGGCGACGGTGGAGAGGAAAAACTCCCTTTTAACAGGAAGAAACCTCCAGCAGAACCAGGCTCAGGGAGGGGCAGTCATCTGCTGCGACTGGCTGGGGGGTGAGGGGACAGAGAAGAAGAAAAGAACAGACATGTAGAGAGCAAACAGCACGATGGGGACTCAATCTATGGGAGAGAACAAACAAATGTTAATGACCAGCAAAAAAAAAATATTTCATAGAGAGTGAGGAAAGGAGTGAGGCCCAGTGCATTACTGGAGGTCCCCCGGCTGACTAAACCTATTAGCAGCATAACTAAGGGAGGGTTCAGAAACACATGATCCCTCCCTAATTGTAGGCTATATCAAAAAGGTAGGTTTTAGCCCTATTCTTAAAAACAGAGATCGAGTCTGACTCCCGAATCCAGATTGGCAGCTGATTCCACAGGAGAGGAGCTTGATAACTGAAGGCTCTGCCTCCCATTGTACTTTTGGAGATTCTAGGTATTACAAGTAAACCTGCATTTTGGGAGCGTAGTGCTCTGTTAGGATGATACGGTAGTATCAGATCTTTTAAATAAAAAGGAGCCTGATTGTTTAGAGCTTTGTAAGTAAGAAGAAGGATTTTAAACTTAATTCTAAACTCTATGGGAAGCCAATGAAGGGAGGCCAGAACCGGAGAGATATGATCTCTCTTTCTAGTACCTGTTAAAACTCTTGCTGCAGCATTTTGGATCAGCTGAAGACTTTTTAAAGATGTTTTAGGACAGCCTGATAATAAAGAATTACAATAATCTAATCTCGAGCTAACAAAAGCGTGGATCAGCTTCTCAGCATCACTCTGAGACAAGATGCTCCTAATCTTGGCAATATTACGCAAATGATAGAAGGCAGTCTTAGAAACAAATTTAATATGTGAATTGAAGGACAAATCCTGATCAAAAATAACTCCAAGGTTCCTCACAGAGCTATTAAGAGAAAGAGTAACTGCATCCAAACTGAAAGTTTGATTTGGAAAGGAATTTCTAAGGTTTTTTGGACCAACAAGAATGACTTCAGTCTTATCTGAATTTAATAGCAGGAAATTACAAGTCATCCAAACTTTGATTTCCTTAAGACAGGCTTCTAACTTGGCTAATTGATTAGTATCATCTGGCTTCATTGACAGGTATAATTGTGTGTCATCTGCATAACAGTGAAAATGTATACAGTGCTTTCTAATAATGTTGCCTAACGGAAGCATATATAAACTAAAAAGAGTAGGGCCAAGCACAGATCCCTGTGGAACTCCATGACTAAGCTTTGAGCTGAGAGAAAACTCATCATTTACATGAACAAACTGGAACCTATCAGATAAATAAGATCTAAACCACTGCAACGAAGTTCCATTAAGTCCAACATAGTGTTCTAATCTATCAAGTAGAATATTATGATCAATAGTATCAAAAGCTGCACTAAGATCTAAAAGGACAAGTACAGAAACTAGTCCATTATCAGATGCAATGAGGAGGTCGTTAGTGACCTTCGCTAAGGCTGTTTCAGTGCTATGATGGATTCTAAACCCAGATTGAAACTCCTCAAATAAACCATTTCCCTGCAGGTGGTCAAATAATTGCGTAGCAACAACTCTTTCTAAGATTTTTGAAATGAAAGGGAGATTAGAGATTGGTCTATAGTTAGCTAAAGCTCCTGGATCTAGCGTTGGCTTTTTGAGTAAGGGTTTAATTACAGCCGTTTTAAAAGCCTGCGGTACATGGCCTAAAGTTAATGAAGAATTGATTATATGAAGAATAAAGCTACCAATAAGTGGGAAGACTTCTTTAAATAACCTGGTAGGAATAGGGTCTAAAAGACAAGTTGAAGGTTTGGATGAGGAAACTATTTTGTCTAACTCACAAAGGTCGATTGGAGTAAACTCATCAAGACAGACATCAATAGAAGGAGTTGTAGTAGTTACAGTATTTAAGTTAACTGTGGGAAGAATCTGATTGATTTTATCTCTGATGGATGAAATTTTATTATTGAAAAAGTTCATAAAGTCCTGACTAGTAAGCTCTAAGGGAATGCTAGGATTGACAGAGTCCTGACTCTTTGTCAACCTGGCTACAGTACTGAAAAGAAACCTGGGATTATTCTTGTTCTCTTCTATTAATGCAGAGTAATAACTCGTTCTAGCCTTTCTAAGAGATTTTTTATAAATTAAAAGATGATTTCTCCAAGCTAAATAGATTTCATCTAAATTAGTAGAGCGCCATTTTCTTTCTAATTGACGAGTCTTCTGTTTTAAGCTACGAGTTTCTGTGTTGAACCAAGGAGTTAAAAATCTCTGATTAGACTTTTTCTTTTTTAAGGGGGCCACCAAGTCTAGAGCCTGATGCAGAGAAGCTGAAACACTATCCACCATGTTATCAATTACAGAAGGAGCAAGCTGTCTATAGCTTATTTCCGTTGTGTTGACACATGGCATAGAGGAAACAATCTGCATAAATTTGGAAACAGCATCATCTGAGAGGCATCTACTGTGATAATATTTTTCTTTAGGAGCCAAATAGTCAGAAATAGTAAAATCAAAGGTTAACAGACAATGGTCTGACAGTACAGGGTTATGAGGAGACACTACAAGATTTTCTATTTCTATGCCATATGTCAGAACAAGGTCCAATGTATGGTGGAGGTAATGAGTAGAATTTCCTACTTTCTGAGAAAACCCAATCGAGTCTAATATTGAATTAAAAGCCACATTAAGGCAGTCACTATCTACATCCACATGTATATTAAAGTCCCCTACTATAATTATTCTATCAGATTTCAGCACTAAATCAGCTAAGAAATCAGGAAATTCGGATAAAAATTCTGAATAGGTTGATGGGGGACGATAAACTATAGCAAATAAAATTGGGTTTAACCTGGAATTGCTAAAGTGCCCAATACTGAGGACCAGGCCCTCAAAGGAATTATAACATATTTTTTGCTTTACATTAACTAGTAATTTGGAATGGTAAATTGATGCTACTCCTCCTCCACGACCAGAACTTCTGGGATTTTGACAGTTTAAATAACCAGAGGGAGTTGATTCATTTAAACCAACATAATCCTCTTGTCCTAACCAAGTCTCTGTAAGGGAAATTAAATCAATCTGATGATCAATTAACAGATCATGGATTAACAGAGACTTGGGAGTTAGAGACCTAATATTTAATAAACCACATTTAATTTTTAAATTATGAGGAGGAACAGAGGCCAAATCATTCAATTTAGAGGCTTTATGTTTAATTTGAGTTTTACCAATATTTTGCTTTATCACTTTGGGATGCTTATGCATTATATTTTTATTTACTTTGGAGGGAGCAGACAACGATTCTCTGATGGGGAAGACAGGGGCTAAGCTGAGGGGTGGCGGATGAAGAGGAGCTGCAGAGAGGCGTGTAAGACTGCGACTCTGCTTCCTGGTCCCAACTCTGAGTAGTCAGGGTTTTGGAAATTTGGATAAAAAAGATGCCAGATTGTTAGATAAATGAGAAGCACCATCCAAAGTGGGATGAATGCTGTCTCGTCTCATAAGACCAGGTTTTCCCCAAAAAGAGCTCCAATTGTCAATGTAGCCCACGTCATTTTTAGGACACCACACAGACAGCCAGCGGTTCAAGGATGACGAGCGACTAAACATGTCATCACTGGTCAGATTGGGGAGGGGCCCAGAGAATACTACAGTGGCTGACATCGTTTTTGCAAACTCACACACCGATTCTATATTAAGTTTCGTGACTTCCGACTGCCGGAGACGGATGTCATTAATGCCGGCGTGAATAACAATTGTGGAATATTTACAGTTTCTTTTAGCCAGCATTTTCAAATTTGACTCGATGTCGCCTGCTCTGGCCCCAGGAATGCATGTGACTATGGCCGCTGGAGTCTCTAGGTTCACGTTTCTGACTACAGAGTCGCCAATGATCAGAGTTTTTTCCTCAGCGGGTGTGTCGCTGAGCGGGGAAAAACGATTAGAAACGTGAACAGGTTGGTGGTGAACCGGGGCTTTGCGACTAGGCTTCCTTCTCACCGTCACCCACCCAGTCTCCTCGCTGCAGAGGAGAGCCGGGGAACCGGTGACAGGGGGGCCTAAGCTAGCTAGCTCCGCTGCAGCTAATGGGCGTCCGTCAAGATTAACTGGCGCAGACGGTGTTTCAATGCAGCGGAGCCGGGATTCCAAATCAGACAACCTCGCCTCGAGCGCCTCAAAAAGACAACATTTATTACATTTACCGTTATCACTAAAAGAGGCAGAGGTGTAGCTAAACATCTGACAGAGAGAGCACACCAGAGGAGGAGAGGAAAGAGAGGTAGTAGCCATAGCTAGTGGCTCGAGAGCTGGAGAGCAAACCACACAGGCAGACAGCAAAACAGGAAGTGACGATACGTTACCACAAGGAAGTGACGACCACAAAGAAGCTGATTTCATTTTCCAGCAGGACTTGGCACCCCCCCCCCCCCACACTGCCAAAAGTATCAAAACCTGGTTTAATGACAATGGCATCACTGTGTTTGATTGGCCAGTAAATTCTCCTGACCTAAACCCCATAGAGAATCTATGGAGGATTGTCAAGAGGAAGATGAGAGACACCAGACCCAACAATGCAGACGAGCTGAAGGACACTATCAAAGCAACCTGGACTTTCG
The DNA here is from genome assembly GCA_020510985.1 of Pholidichthys leucotaenia. Taxonomy (NCBI): domain Eukaryota; kingdom Metazoa; phylum Chordata; class Actinopteri; order Cichliformes; family Pholidichthyidae; genus Pholidichthys; species Pholidichthys leucotaenia. The sequence goes on from CM035846.1 coordinate 296,753,485, forward strand.
TAACACCTCAGCAGTGCCACAGGCTGATCACCTCCATGCCACGCCACATTGATACAGTAATTAATCCAAAAGGAGCCCCGACCAAGTATTGAGTGTGTACATGGACATACTTTTCAGTTGGCCAACATTTCTATTAAAAAGCTATTTTTTAAAATTAGTTTTATGTAATATTCAATTTTTTTTGAGAAACTGAATTTGGGGTTTTCATGGGCTGTAAGCCACAATCATCAAAATTAAAAATAAATAAACACTTAAAATATATCACTGTCTGTGTAATGAATCTATATAATACATGTGTTTCACTTTCTGAAATGAGTGACAAAAAACAGAACTTTTCATGATATTCTAATTTTTTGAGATGTACCTGTATATAAATGAGCTTTTGAAATTCTATGGGCTTTAAACCCCCAAATAAATGGGAGTAGTATATAATCTAATGTTTTGAAAAATGCTTTTGTTAAAAAGATAGAGAAATCTTGGCAAGGTTATCATTTTAATAACGTTTATACGACCCACCATAGAAAGAGGAAGAGTACGCCATTTATCGATATCCCCTTTAAGCTCGTCAAACTTTTCAAGGAAATTCAATTTGAAAATTAATTTAAAATCCTTTGGTAAAACTACTCCAAGATATTTAAATTTATCTGTAACTCTGAAAGGGAGACTGTGCAAAAATTCAGCATCAAGGTCAGCACCGAAAGACATAAATTCACTTTTTTGCCAGTTAATTGTATATCCTGAGATTTTGCCAAATGATTTACAGCAAAATTGGAATAGAGGTGGAATAGAGAATAAATGCTCAGGTTGTGAAAAAAAAAATTATAATCTGTATAAAGAGAAAGATGGTGATCTACATCTCCAAGCCGTATAGGTGTGAGACTAGGGTGCTGCCTAATACTGATAGCAAGAGGTTCAATAGCAATTGTGAAAAGCAGAGGACTAAGGGGGCAACCCTGACGGATCCCCCTTTGCAAGAAAAATGGAGCGGACCTTTCTTGCTTTGTCAAAATGGAAGATGAAGGATTGGCATATATTATTTTAATCCATGAAACAAACTGGGAACCAAATCCAAATTCTTCCAATACCTTCCACATATATAACAGTTACAAGTGATCAAATGCCTTCTCTGCATCTAAGCAGACAGCAGCAACCTTCAGGGTCTTTTTTATAATTATGATACAAAATATTCATTAGTCTTCTTCTAACATTGAAAAAAGAAAATCTGTTAGGGATAAAGCCCATTTGGTCAGCATGGATAATAGAAGCAATATGTCTATTTAATCTGTTTGCTAACATTTTAGTAAAAATCTGCATATCAGAATTCAGCAATGCAATAGGTCGGAAGGAGGCAGGATCAATTGTGTCCCTGCCCTCTTTTAATATTAAAGAAATGTTAGCCTCGTAGAGAGTATTTGGAAATTTCTGAGATTCAAAAGAACGGGTATACATTCTCAATAAGAGGGGAGCTAACTGCTCTGCATGCTTTTTATACAGATCCATGCTAAAACCATCTGGGCCAGCACATTTACCATAAGGGAATGATTTTATTGCGTCCAAAATTTCCTGAATGGTAAAATCAACATTTAATGTTTCTCATGTTACATCACTCAACTTAGGAAAGTTTAAACACTTCAACCGAACCGAAATATCACTCTCAGCTTTTGATGTGTAAAGTTGTTGATAAAATTCCTTAAAACAATTATTTATACCCTCAGGGTTGGTTATCACCCTTCCAGATTTTGATCTAATTTTATGAATAGCCCTGTTGGCTTGTAATCCCCTCAACTGTCTGGCCAATATTGTCTGGGGCTTATCCCCCAATTCAAAATGTTTTTAAGTTTAAACAATTGCTTTCACACTTGGTCAGATAAAATGATGTTGAATTCGTACTTGAGCTTAAGAATATTCTCCAGTACCGAAGATTCTGAAGACGATTTATGAATAATTTCCAGATGTGCTAGTTGTTCTTCAATTTCTAAGAGATGTTTTTTCTTTTCTTTTTTCCTAAAAGTTTCAAAAGAAATTATGTGTCCTCTGATCACAACCTTAAAGCCCTCCCATAAGGTATAATCTGTGACCTCCAAATTATCATTAACTTCCCAAAATTCTGAGATGTTAGAAGAAATAAACTGCTTAAAAGTTGAATTAAGAGAGCAGTGAAGGATGAAAACACCAATTATACTGTTGCATCTTATAACTGAAATCAAGGACCAGAGATACTGGAAAATGATCTGAAATTAAAATATTATGATCCATTCATCTTCTTCCGCTTAATCCTTTTCAGGTCGCGGGGGGGTGCTGGAGCCTATTCCAGCATCTTTTGCCAAGAGGCAGGGTACGTTCTGGACAGATCACCAGTCCATCGCAGGGCCAACACAGAGAGACAGACAACCATTCACTCTCACAGTCATACCTAAGGACAATTTAGAATCCCCAGTTTGATGCTAATTAACCTAACTTGCATGTTTTTGGCATTTGGGAGGAAACTGGAGAAATCCCAGAGTAAACCCACGCAGACACGAGGAGAACACACAAACTCCACACAGATCACTGTTGGTCGGGGGCTGGGATTGAACCCAGGATCCCCCGGCTAAGAGTGAGTTGCTGTGCAGCTGCAGTGCTAACCACTCAGCCCCCGCTCTGCCCAAAAAAACATTATGGTATGTAACAGAAATTACATTTGGAATCAAATTAGAATATAATAAAAAGTAATCAATCGTAGAGTAGGTTTTGTGTCTCTGTGAGAAAAAGGAGTGATCTCTATTTGTAGGATATTGAAGTCTCCAAATGTCAACTAAATTCATGGAGGATATCAAGTTATTGCCGTAGAGGCAACTGATTAGTATGAGCGGATCTATCCTGGAAATTATCGAGTACACAATTAAAATCACCCCCAATGATCAAGTGTGTGTGTCAGAAAAGTTGGCCAATAAATTGAATATTTTACAAAAAAAATTTGGGTCATCAAAGTTTGGACCATAAACATTCAAAAGAGTAACATAAAATGAGTAAATGTAACCTGTTACTAAAAGATATCTATCATTTGGGTCACTTGCAGTGGAAATATGTCTAAAAGGGATGGTTTTATGAATCAAGATTGCCATGCCACGATATGTACTAGAAAATGTAGATTGAAAAATCTGACTAGCCCAACTACATCTAAGCAACATAGTTCTCGTGGATTTAATATGTGTTTCCTGGAGAAATACAACATCAGCAGATAGGGACCTTAAATGAGAGAACACTTTTGCTTGTTTCAATACGTGCCCCAATCTCCGAACATTCCAACTAGTAAAGGTGATGCCACCACCTCTTGAAGAAAAACTAGGATGCATATCTGAGTAAAATAATACCAAAATACACCAGAAATGCCCTTATAACACTAAATGCATAAATACATAACACAAGACAAAATTTACACTGAAACATAAATAAGAGGAGTATGTCTGTAGCCTTCGGGTGATTCCATAGGCTGGGGGATGCCTTCATCACCCGCGCTGCGCCATCCCGACTCCCTCCAGGAAGCAGACCGCCCGCCGCTCCATATCATTCAGGGCAGACATGGCAAGCTCCAACAAGCAGGTGAGTGGACAAAACACAAAAAGGTGAAAAAATGTTCTACTGCTGAAGCTGGGTTTTTTACTGGTGGCAGTCTACTGTCATGAACTCCCCTCCGGGACAGAAAGACAAACCCACGCACTTAACTGCAGCAGTGCCATTTACTAACAGAACAGAACATAAAAGTCCCAAAAGTAGTGTTGATGAAAATGCAAACAAGAATAACTTACACAGTGTAGTCCCTCCAGAGCTTAGGACACGCTGGAGGGAAGAAGGGGGAGACTGTCTGTGGAGAATAGTCCAGTCTAAACACAATCGAGACTGCCACACTGATTGAGGGAAACAGTAGTCTATAAATAATGGGAGAAATAACGAGCGGCAGGTGTGAGTAGACAGTTGACCGAATTACCAACTATCCACAGCTGAGGTGGCAAAAGGCAGACAGTGGGCAGCTGGTGGGGAGTGTCAGGAGAAAGGGGAAAGGCTCTGTCACAAACCCAGAAAATAAAACACAACAGACAACACAATCACTCTATCAATTCAAGAAATCTGTGTGTGTGTGTGTGTCACGTTTATAGGACATCATAGAACGCCCTGTGATGTCTGCCTGATGTCCTATGATGATCCTATGATCTCAGGCATCATAGGACTCGCAATGCCATCATAAAGATATGATGTCTATATGACAGCACATAGACAGAGCACATGATATAGACATAGCACATCATACAACGCCCTATGGGGATTCTTCTTCTTCTTCTCTCGGTTACTGGCGGATAGCAAACAACTGAAAGGTGCATACTGCCACCTACTGTACAAGAGTGTGAGGATTTGCGATGCCGTGATAAAGATATGAAGGACCCGCAATGCTGTCATATATGAGGACTTCTTCTTCTTTTTCTCTTGGTTACTGGTGGATAGCAAACAACTGAAAGGTGCATACTGCCATCTACTGTACAAGAGTGTGTAACATTGTGTCATTTGAGCCCGACCCCTAAATTCTGACTTAATCCTGTGTTATTTAAAAAAAGAGAAAAGACACCGTCTCGTGATTGTCATTGCCTCATTCCATCTGTTCCCAGAATCTCAGTCAAATCCTATTCCCTACTGGCCTCTCGAACTTCATTTTTCATTATCTGTCTTTCATTTCCGTATTTGTGACAGTGTAATAAGATGTGCTCGACATTTTCTTTTACTCCACATTCTCTACATTTGTCACTTTCACTTTTCCCCATGGTGAATAAAGTGCCGTTTAAACCTGTGTGATCCAGTCTGAGTCTTGCCATAATGATGTCTTCCGTCCTTTTGAAATTTTTTATTGCAAATGGATTGTTGTATTTTGTAACACGATCTATCTTTATGATCTTCATCCCATCTTTTTTGCCATAGCTCAGTTCCTTTTTTCTTGATTACTGCTTTCCCTTCACCTTTTCCAAGCGACAATGGTAGAGTTCTCTTTTCCAAGAGCGCTTTTTGCTACTCGCGATGCCATCATAAAGTTATGAAGGACTGGCAATGCTGTCATAAAGATATGATGTCTATATGACGGCACATAGACAGAGCACATGATATAGACATAGCACATCATACAACACCCTATGATGTCTGCATGATGTCCTATGATGGTCCGATGATATCTGGCAACATAGGACTCGCGATGCCGTCATATAGACAAATGTGTCTTTATGATGTCATATAGGCCATGCAAGAAATCTCTCTGTGTGTCTGTGTGTTCCACACGTATCTCCTGAACCGTTCATCAGACTGGCTTCAGATTTTATACGTGCTGTGCTGAGGTTACGAGGGTGTGCATCCCTAAATTCCAGCCTCCCTGGATATGTGGAAATTCAGGAGGGGAAATCTTTAATGAACATCTATAGGGGAGCTATGGGCATTCATGACATCATAGACGCACAGATATTGGCACGGTTACTGTTGCCAGGCAGAGACATCATCAAAGATCAAAGGCAGGAATCACTGAACGAGTGGTGTGACGTCAAAGGTCACAGGCAGGTTTCACCATGGTTACTGTTGCCATGGTAACCATGTCCAAGATCAAAGGCAGGCATCACCATGGCTACTGTTGCTATGGTAATAGTAACTTTCTACGGGCATGCAGAAATGCTTGCTTACACTTGTTTTCTATGGGCATGCAGAAATGCTTGCTTACACTTGCTTTCTACGGGCATGCAGAAATACTTGTTTATACTTGGTTTCTACGGGCATGCACGGGTATGCACTTGTAATAATAATAATAGCAACCCAGGATACTAATAATAAGGTGAAATACAAAAAATCCAAACTTAAAGCGAGGATGTGGGCTGGGACCCATGCCCTGGAGACAAGGAATATCACTCTATATATAATTCAAGATAACTCTGTCGGTCACAATGTCACGACCATAGGACTCACAAAAACATCATAAGACTTGCCATGAGATCAAAGGCGGGCTGCACTCACAATCATAGGACTCACTATGACATCAAAAATCAAAGGCAGGCATTACTCATGACCATAGAACTCGCTATGACATGATCAAAGATCAAAGGCAGGCATCACAGATCAAAGGCAGGCATCAACGAATGAGTGGTGACGTCAAAGATCCAAGGCAGGTTTCACCATGGTTGCTGTTGCCATGGTAACAGTAACTTTCGACGGCCATGCAGAAATGTTTGCTTACACTTGCTTTCTATGGGCATGCATGGGTATGCATGGGCATGCACAGGTATGTACTAGTATTAATAATAACTCATATGACCACAGTCAGACGCTACTAATGAGTCTATGAGTCTGAATACAGCAGCATTAGAGTATCACTCTATAAATTTAAGAAATCTCTGTGTGTCTCTGTCTGTCTGTCTGTCACGATCATAGGACAGCCTATGATGTCTGCCTGATGTCCTATGATGATCCTATGATCTCAGGCTACGATGCCGTCATATAGGCGATGCTGTCATATAGACAATAGGACTGGCTACCTATGATGTAGCGTCCTATGATGCCTCCCTGGATCTCTTTATGATGTCATATAGACCATCACAGGTGATGCCGTCATATAAACAATAGGACTGGCTACCTATGATGTAGTGTCCTATGATGCCGGCCTTGATGTCTTTATGATGTCATATAGACCATCACTCACGATGCCTGTTTACCTGTGATGGAGTGTCCTATGATGCCTGCCACAGGAGGAGACCCTTCACCAGCATAGGGTACAACAGACAAGGGATGCACAGACAGACAGGAAATGTGTGGCAGTGTGCCATGCACGTGCTGAGTCACTTGAAGCCCGAAATGCCCGCAAAGCGAGCAACGCTGCCCGCATGGAAAGGCACAGACAAGCTGAGACCCAGGAGATGCGGCATAGTCGGCTGGCCACAACACTGCACGCCAGGCAAGGCACAGAGAAGCTGAGACTGAATAGGACACACTGTGGTGACCCAGCACACAGCAGACTGACACTACTTCACACTCAGCAGGGCTGGAGGAAATGGAGGACGATTTACATATGGACAGAGAGCCCCAGGGGGCAATCAGAACAATGGACTGTTGTGTATACATCCCTGGATGAGGGAGAGGACATCCGGGTGCCAGTTGGTCATGCTAATGATATGTATTGACTGATATGTATATCACTATGCTAATGTGCCATGCATTCTCTCTGTCTGTATAACGTGTATAAAAGAGCTTGTTATACATGCCTCAGCAACGCAGTAGCTCACCGAGCTACAAAGCGCGTTTCAATATGTTGGAGGAAATAAAACCTTGTATCCTTCCAGCTTGTCGCATCTCGCCTGTTCTATTACCTCCACATTGGTGACCCTGGACATGCATGGTGCGTCGCTCAACTATGCCATTTTCTCCACACTGGTGACCTGACGAGAGAGAATGACCGTCTACTCTCTCTCACTGCGCTGTGGATTCAAGAGGACCAGAGAATGCCTGCATCCTCTTCATCCACACCGGAGCGTGTTCTCCAGAGCGGGCAGCGCTGAGACCGACGCACACCATGAACGGCAACACGAGCGAACCGAAGGAAGCAGCCTGAATGGGGAAGATCATCGATGCTGTCTGCGTTGATTTCCACCAAGCTCCCCGACTCTGACTCACCTCCCGACAGCGGACTTTCTGCGCACACCGCAGGATTACGAGGACAGTGCAATTTCCAGCTATGTGGTCACTGCGCCAAGCGCACGCCACGCACCAGGGACAAACCAGCTCCAGACTTATATATCGTCCTCCGCCGCTGCACATGCCCGAGAAACATGGCCGATTGCCATCCTCGGAACCTTTAGGGCTGCTCACGCACCTGAAGCAGACATGCAGCCCGCACACGGGACTTTGTATGGGTTTCTCAGCCACGGCGCACAACGGGAATTTAACCGATTGCTTTCCCCGATGACTTTAGGGCTGTTTCTGCACCTAAAGCCAAACCGCCAAGTCCCTCACACAGCTTCAGTTTTTTCACAGCCGCTACACATCCTTGGGGAATTAAGCCATTCGCCTTCCCCACATCCTCTCGGGACTGAGCCGCAAGAGGAGTCAGGACTGAATTTTTTCACAGCCGCTGCGGATCACCGCCAGGTTTACCGGGAAAGGCCAGCATGGATCCACTCGCAATTTTTGCGCGGCCCAGACACCTTTGACGTCCCAGGCAGGCACTCACTTACTCCCACACCCCTCCCCCTCCTCCTCCACAACGCTCTTCCCACACCTCACTCCCTAAAGCCGGCCGATCGCCGGTTTGTTCCATTACGCACTACACGCACCGGCCCCGTGCGCCCATGATCCACGGCCGTTCAATGTGCTGGAACTCGGAGCGGAGCACAGTGTCTCCCCCCCATCCCATCCCCCATCCCGCCATGGACTGACATGCCCTCCGACACTCCTTTACAGCAGGACAGTTCTACCGGAGCTGGAGCCGAAACAATGGTGGGGGGGGGGGGGGGTCACAGCCCCTTCTGAGTGTTCTGGGGGAACCATGTGGTGACCCAGCACACTGCAGACTGACACTACTTCACACTCAGCAGGGTTGGAGGAAACGGAGGACAATTTACATATGGACAGAGAGCCCCAGGGGGCAATCAGAACAATGGACTGTTGTGTATACATCCCTGGATGAGGGAGAGGACATCCGGGCGCCAGTTGGTCATGCTAGTGATATGTATTGACTGATATATATATATACTGTATATCACTATGCTAATGTGCCATGCATTCTCTCTGTCTGTATAACATGTATAAAAGAGCTTGCTATACATGCCTCAGCAGCGCAGTAGCTCACCGAGCTACAAAGCACGTTTCAATATGTTGGAGGAAATAAAACCTTGTACCCTTCCAGCTCTTCGCATCTCGCCTGTTCTACTACCTCCACAACACTACTTTAAACCACACCCATTCCAAGCAGTAAATCTGGAAATCTCACTTAGTAAAGCAGAAGGCACTCTATAAATTCAAGAAATCTCTGTCAGTGTGTCAGTCTGTCACCCAATAAAGAATAGGACACCCTACTTTAAACCACCCCCATTTGAAGCAGTACCCATGAAGAATAGCAGTCTACACTACAAATGTGTAAAATGCCCAGCGAAGCATTGATTTTCTCAGGGTGCTCCGGTTTCTGAGTTTTGACGGGCATGCACGGGTCTTCCTGAACAGGGTCAAAAAGCACTTTTTGCTCAGATCTATTTGCATGAGCCTGTCAATGAACTAGAATTACAATGCACCTATCCCTCAACCAGTCGTCTCAATGAAGAAGAAGAACAACAAGAAGACCCACCAGATGGAGAGCAATACAGTGAGGAGAATGGCTGCATGTCAGAAAAGATGCCGTGAAGATGAAACACCTCAGGTTTAAGCAGTACGCCACAGGCGTGACTGTGAACAACACAGCCATCTCAGACAGGAAGAGACTCTTCAGCAACGGGCATGCAGAAATACTTGCTTATACTTGGTTTCAACGGGCATGCACGGGTATGCACGGGTATGTACTAGTAATAATGATGACAGACACATAAAACTTATAATTAAAGTGAGGGTCTGAGCTCGATAGAGACGTGAGCTCTGACACATGACATATGGTGTCTATATGACGTCATGTAGACATCATGTAGAGATCATAGGAACATCATAGGTGAACCTATGATCTTTTAGCGAGTCCTACAGGCATCACAGACAGACAGATAGACAAGACAGACAGAGACACACACACACACACAGAGTGATTTATTTTGTTCATGTGCAGCTATCACACACTTATGCAGCTTTAATAAAACTTTTAAGAAAACAAACTCAGCAGTAATTTAAACCAAAGAAACAATGGTCTGATGTGCTAATAATGTTTCCTATCATGCCCCTTTTCCACTAGTACCTATATAGCCCAACTCATCTCTACACGGTTTTATTCAACTCAGCTCGCTTTTGTTTGCATTACAGCTGAGTACCACCTGAGGTGGGTGGGATTTTTTTACAGCAAGGTGGTGCAACACTCCCGTGATGTAAAACACACGACACAAGCAAAACACAAGATGGCAGATTACAAGGCGACTGCTCAGTCTCTGGCTTTTTGTCAGAGTAACAGCAAAAAAGGAGAGCCAGAGAAGGCTGCAGGCGGCGAGATGACACACTCTGGAAAAGTACTGGAGCGTTTAGCAAGCCATAGAGCAGTATCAAGCCGAAGGCACAAGGATACAAACTAGATCACATATGAAGGTAAGCTAATGTTACTTTGCTTTAAGTCCACCGTACTGCAGTGTAAAGTTGGCAAGTTATCACTATTAGGTACTAAAATATGTATGCTGTGTGTGTGTTTCAAATGGCTCTAATGTGGCAAAATTATCGCTTCAAACCATGGGTCTGGTCATTCAACCAAGCCTCCCAGTGATGGCACCCCAGCTTCACGAATGCACGGTGGTTATAGAACTTCAGAATGTCTGTAGAAACGTTTATCTTCCTGTGCAACAAATTGCTCTGATATCATCCTTCTATAAATTCAAGAAATCTCTCAGTTTGTGTGTCTGGGTGTCACAATCATAGGCCATCATAGGACATAGGACATGTCCTATGTCATCATAGGACATCATAGGACAGCCTATCATGTCTGCATGCTGTCCTATGATGATCCTATGATATCAGGCATCATAGGACTTTTGTTTTTATGATGTCATGTAGTCCGTCATGTCAGTGATGTCATATACACCATTACTCATGAAAGAATGGATACTCATCACCTGATCAAGAATAGCACACAGCACTTTAAACCACACCCATTCGAAGCAGTAAATCTGCAAATCTCACTCGAGATACTCATCTATCAGGAACCGAACCGGCTTGGTTTCCCCCGGCTCAGTCCTGATCTCTCGGTGGGTTTTGGTTCCATTATGTATGTGTATTTTGTGTATTCGGTACCTATTCCCTATCCATAGCCACTGCCTGACTGGCAGCTGTAGACAGCTGCTGTGACCTACTTTCTCCCACGCTGCTGACAGTCTGCCGGTTCAACCACGCCCCCTCACTCTCCTTTTCCATTAGCTGTTCCCAGCCCCGGTAATCATCTCTCCCGCGCCTCGCCCAGGTGTTTCCAATTTGTTAGGCCAGCGGTGTTTGTACATAAGCAGCTCTTTGCTAGTCAAACACCGTTGGACCATTTTACGAGTCACACGGTCTTTCTCCATCGTGTGACCGTCAGTCACCAAAGGTTTTTGCTCGCTGTTATTCTGGGAAGATTCAGACTGCTCTGGCACCGTGAGTACTAGCATTTCTGTGTGTGGTTGTGTCGTTATGCTGGTAGCGTTTCCTGGTGCGGCACAACTGCTACGCTTTCTCCCTGTTCAGCTGAGCGTTCTAGAGGACTCTTTGTTTACCCGAGCTGCCTTGTCTTTGCATGGATGTCTTTTTGTGTTCAATAAATGTGTGTTTGGTGAAACCTTGCACGTAAATCCTCTTCCTTCCTTCTCTTCCTCTGTGTGCTGTGAGAAGCGCACAGAGAGGTTTATGACAGAATGGTCCAGCCCGCAAAAAGGATTTAGCGGATTCACCCACACATCACTTTTTTCTTTGTGAACTGTTTTTCTTTTTTTTTTGACTAACCTGCTTGTGGAGAACATCATGCCCCGGTCTCGCCGAGGAAGAGGAACGGCAGCGGAGTTTCCCACGGTGGAGGAGGGATGGGCCGCAGAATATGTCCGGAGCTTCATTAATGAGGCCCTCGCTGCCCAGGGACCAAAGAAGAGGCTGGAGTGCCTGAAAGGAGCTGTGGAGGTCCTGGAAACATATCCCGGGTTATGGGACTACCCCGAGTTTGCCGACTTGCTCTCCACAGTCCACTCGCTCCAGCGCTCCTTCCCCGGGTTGACGTTCCCCATGGTGCCGAGACAGAGACCCAGAGACCAGCAAGCCTTCATTCTCTGGGACTCTTTGCCCGACCCTCCTCCTGCTCCAGCACGGTCAGTCCCGGAAATCAGAAGATGGCGTCATCCCACGTCGGGAGAAGCCCACCTCGTCGGCAGCGGCCACCGCCTTTCCAGCTGTCGTGAGGTCCGCTGTGCTCTCCCCAGCAACGCCCACTCCGTGGATGTGGAGACGGCTCCTCCTCCACCCGTAGAAGAGGATCGTGTCACTGTGGACACTGAGAGGGATGGCAGCCTGCCAGCTGCAGCAGTAAACATCAAGGGCCAGGATGACAGCCAAATATTTTTTCTTTCAACTCATCTTGATAATAACAAACCTTGTCTGTCTCCCGGGAGAGGGGCCCAGTCACAGCAGTCTGCTGGGCTCCCTCTACCGGCTGCAGCTAAAAACTCTTTTTCTACCCTCTCTGTCTCCTCCTTTAATTCCTGAGTGCCTGCCAGTCCAAGAACTGAGCCGCCAGATGGCAGAGGAGCTGGTGGTTTTGGACGATTCCTTCCCGGAGCCAGCACAGAGGTCCCCCTGCGGCCACGCCGGTGGACGAAGAGTGGTCGGCTATGCTTGCCGCGCTCAACCACCAGGTTAAAGAGGAGCACCGTGAGAGGGAGGTCTGTGGACGTGCTTCCCCAGCGGTGAGAGTCTGACCTCCTGTACCTACCCAACCCCCGGATTCACCATCAGACAAGGAGTGGTCGAACCTGCTTGCCATAATCAACAGCCGGGTCGAGGAGGAGCGTCAGAGGACCAGGACTGCTAACACCATCTCGCCAGCTGCGGAGGTGTCCGCAGCGGACTGGGAGCCTGAGCTGGACCTCCTTGAGGCCGGGCCCGAATGTTCATTGCCAGGATCGACGGAGTCCTGGACAGCGGTGGAGCTCGAGCTCAGGCAAGTACTCGCTCTGGTTTTTCTGATTGCAGTGTTAGAGAGATCTTGTCTGGCTTTAGGTGAGGAGAGTCAGGCGCAGCGCCCAGCTGCGTCTGAACTTCCCTCGCCGGGCTCCGCCGCTACCGGCGACCCTAACCATCTTTCTTCTCCTGCTTCCCTTGAGCTTTCATCTAGGGTGGCCGGAGAGGGTGTGTCACCACCGGAGGTTGATGAGGGTCCGGCTCTCCCTGCAGAGGTCCGCCCAGAGCCTGCTCCCCTCCTGCCTGAAGCCGTCATGTGGGTCCCTCCGCAGGCCGAATCTCCTTGGGCACGGCGGGCTGGTTTCGGACCATCGTGGGGCTGTGCTCCTGGATTAGCCTGATGTGAGTGCTGCGCCCCTGCTCGGACCCATCATGGAGGCCATGCTCCAGTGTTGGTTCCACCGCGGGTGCTGCAGAGCCTCAGCTGGAGGTCACCGTGGGTGCTGCAGAGCCTCAGCCAGAGGTCACCATGAGTGCTGCAAGGCTCCCGCTGGAGTCCACTGCAGGTGCAGCGTTGGCCCAGTCGGGGTCCACCGCAGGTGCAGCAGAGCCGGCCTGGTCGGGGTCCACCGCGGGTGCAGCGGAGCCGGCCCGGCCGGGGTCCACCACGGGTGCTGTTGCGGACCACCTTGAGGATGCCATGGTCCCCTTTTTCGTGCCGGACGCCGTGGAGGTCCCCTCTCCCCGGTCCAGTTACCGACCAGTGAGCCTTCCAGTGGGCAAGCCACCTCCTGCTTCACCCCTCCAGTCCTGGTGGCAAAATTATGCCAGCCGCCCACCGGAAGACTTGACTCCTAGGATCAGGTGGCCTATCTTTCCTGGTACGTCGCCAGACTCCATCCACTGGACCTTCTGCTGGGCCTGGGACTCTGGGTGACCTCCTGAGCCCCAACGCCCATGGACTTGGGGTGATTAATTGTGGGCCCTGGGTGGGGTATTGTGTTCCCTCCTTTCCTGTTCCCCCTACCCCCCACCCGGGTTTGTGTTGTTTGTTGCCTTTGCTATGTTACCTTAGGTCTCTGGGAATCCACCCCTTATGGGGGGGGGGGCTCTGTCAGGAACCGAGCCGGCTTGGTTTCCCCTGGCTTGGTCCTGATCTCTCGGTGGGTTTTGGTTCCATTATGTATGTGTATTTTGTGTATTCTGTACCTATTCCCTATTCATAGCCATTGCCTGACCGGCAGCTGTTAGACAGTCGCTGTGACCTACTTTCTCCCACGCTGCTGACAGTCTGCCGGTTCAACGAAGCCCCCTCGCTCTCCTTTTCCATCAGCTGTTCTCAGCCCCGGTAATCATCTCTCCCACGCCTCGCCCAGGTGTTTCCAATTTGTTAGGCCAGCAGTGTTTGTACATAAGCAGCTCTTTGTTAGTCAAAGACCGCTGGACCATTTTACGAGTCACACGGTCTTTCTCCGGTGTGTGACCATCGGTCACCGAAGGCTTTTGCTCGCTGTTATTCTGGGAAGATTTGGACTGCTCTGGCACTGTGAGTACTAGTGTTTCTGTTTGTGGTTGTGTCGCTATGCTGGTAGCGTTTCCTGGTGCGGCACAACTGCTACGCTTTCTCCCTGTTCAGCTGAGCGTTCTAGAGGACTCTTTGTTTACCCGAGCTGCCTTGTCTTTGCATGGGTGTCTTTTTGTGTTCAATAAATGTGTGTTTGGTGAAACCCTGCAAGTAAATCCTCCTCCTTCCTTCTCTTCCTCAGTGCACGGAGCAGTTTATGACACTCATCACCCAATTAAGAAAAGGACACACTACTTTAAACCACACCCATTCCAACCAGTACATCAGGTCATATAGACCATCACTCACGAAAGAAGAGATATTCGTCACCCGATTAACAATAGGACACACTACTTTAAACCACACCCATTCAAAGCAGTAAATCTGGAAATCTCACTCAGGGCAGCACGGTGGTGCAGTGGTTAGCACTGTTGCCTTACAGCTAGAAGGTTCCTGGTTCGAATCCCCAGGCTGGCAGGGGTTGGAACCTTTCTGTGTGGTGTTTGCATGTTCTCCCTGTGCTGCGTGGGTTTACTCCGGGGGCTCTGGTTTCCTCCCACAATCCAAAGACATGCATGTTAGGTTAATTGGCTGTTCTAAATTGTCCCTAGATATCTGTTTCCTATAGGCCCTTAGAATAGAGGGTTACTACTAGTGAAAACGCTTTGAGTGGTCTTTGTGACTAGAAAAGCGCTATATAAGTGTAGGTTAGTTATTTAGTAGAGTTCAATTGCAAACTCACCCTGTTCTGGAACTACAGTCCTATGGTTTCTATGATGTCACGTGGACATCATAGGATGGGCTATGATGTGGTAGTGAGTCCTGCGGCGCCACACGAGTTGGCTGCCTGTTGCAACTGCCTTTTTCTTATCTTCCTTCTTCTTTCTACACCTTTCACTCTATATATATATCACGGACACACAGATCGCCCCAAGGGTCTCCCGAGTCGGTGGACGGAGCCACTGTTTGCAGCGGGGGACGATACAGCAGGGAAGAGCTAGCTAGCTGGCTAGCTAGCTCCAACCGCCACCCGGTGCTAACGGAGAAGCTCGACATGCCGAGGAACTGTGGCGAAAACGATGCGGGTGCCGGGCTGGAGTTTAGGCGGCGTGCAAGAAATATAAGACAGAATAATAAAGAGCGATGGCAAGAACCAAGCAGACCGCCCATAAATCTACTGGAGGAAAAGCCCCCAGAAGGAGCTAGCCACCAAGGCTGCTTGAAAAAAGCGCTCCGGCCACCGGCAGAGTGAAGAAGCCTCACCGTTACAGGCCCGGTACCGTGGCTCTGAGAGAGATCCGTCGCTACCAGAAATCCACGGAGCTGCTCATCCGTAGGCTGCCCTTCCAGTGCCTGGTGAGGGAGATCGCTCAGGACTTCAAGACCGACCTGCGCTTCCAGAGCTCCGCTGTCATGGCTCTGCAGGAGGCCAGCGAGGCGTACCTGGTGAGTCTCTTCGTGGACATCAACCTGTGCGCCATCCACGCCAAGAGGGTCACCACCATCATGCCCAAAGACATCCAGCTGGCCCGCCACACCCATGGAGGGAGAGAGAGCTTAGACTTTCTGCTGCACATTCACCAACCACAATGCTCCGCACTGTGTCTATATACAGTATATTTATAGTAATATGTACATATGTATACTAGCTGTTCTTGTTTTTTTCTTGCCTTCTGATTGTTGCTCTGAGTGTTGCTATCCCTGTGCTGTTGCAATCCTGGAATTTCCCCATTGTGGGACTAATAAAGGCTTATCTTATCTTATCTTATCTATAGGAGACAAATATCTAGGGACAATTTAGAACAACCAATTAACCTAACATGCATGTCTTTGGATTGTGGGAGGAAACCGGAGCCCCCGGAGTAAACCCACGCAGCACAGGGAGAACATGCAAACTCCACATAGAAAGGTTCCAACCCCTGCCAGCCTGGGGATTCGAACCTGGAACCTTCTAGCTGTAATGCAACAGTGCTAACCACTGCACCACCGTGCTGCCCAAAAGACTAATGATTCCAGGTGGCAAACTGGAAGACATTGTCAATTGGGTGTATGAAGACATAACTGTTTGTGTGTGTGTCACGATCATAGGACTTGCTATGACATCATCAAAGATCACAGGCAGTGGTGATGGCAAACATCAAAGGCAGATTTCACCATGGTTACTGTTGCCAAACAGAAACATCATCAAACATCAAAGGCAGGAATCACTGAACGAATGATGACGTCAAAGATCAAAGGCAAAGCATCAGCATGGTACTTTTCTACGGGCATGCATTTATGCCCATGGAAAGCAAGTGTAAGCAAACATTTCTGCATGGCCGTCGAAAGTTACTGTTACCATGGCAACAGCAACCATGGTGAAACCTGCCTTGGATCTTTGACGCCACCACTCGTTCATTGATGCCTGCCTTTGATCTGTGATAATGTCATAGCAAGTGCTCTGATCATGAGTAATGCCTGCCTTTGATTTTTGATGATGTCATAGCGAGTCTTATGATCGTGAGTGAAGCCTGCCTTTGATCTCATAGCAAGTCTTATGGTCTTTTAGCGAGTCCTATGATTGTGACATCATGATATTGTGACAGACAGAGATTTCTTGAATTATATATAGAGTGATGAAGTGATATTCCTTGTCTGGATATCCAAAATGAAAATTATGACTAGTCACAATTGGATTGTCGATATCTGAAATAAGAGTTTCTCCTAGTAAGAATTCTATTTCAGATATCCAGAATGTCCATTCTAGACAGGAAGAATGTAATTGTAGATATCTGGAAGTGAAAACCCACCTTCACCACTGTTGAGACAAATTAATGATCTTTCATCTAACATCTCTTCCACAACATTTCCATTGTTATTAACTGTATGTATGCTTCCCCACAAGCTATTATGGGCATTAAAGTCTCCACACCATACCGCTTTCATATGCCCTTCCCCTGCCATACAGTAATATTATTGAAATATATAGGCCAAATGGACAAGGAAATATTAAGCTGAGTAATTATTACAACCCATGTAGGAAATTAACAGCAGATATTTTCAGTGGTATGGCAGGTCAAGGGCATATGATTTCTTCTTCTTCTTCTGTTAGGTTTGATTGGCGGTTGGCAACCAGCTCAAAGGTGCATGACCGCTATTGACTTGATTATGTTTTCCTCATAGCTTAGTGACGTTTTCCTCATAGCTTTGCAACGCCTTGCTCATAGTTCCATGACGTCTTCCTCATAGCCCTGTGACATTTCTCTCATAGCTTTGACATTTTCCTCTTATTGCTCTGTGACGTTTTCCTCATAGCTTTGTGACATTTTCCTCATAGCTTTGTGATGATTTCCCCATAGCTTTGTGACGTCTTCCTCATAGCTTTCTGACGTAATCCTCATTGCTTTGTGGCTTTGTGACGATGTCTTCCTCATAGCTTTGTGACCAAGATTCGGGATTCATCCAGGTTTTGTTGTCATCACCCGCGTCACTATCATTCTTCTTCTTCTAGATCTGATTGCCAGCCAGCAACCGTCCCGCAGGTGCACCATCGAGAGTGGAAGGAGTAAAAAAAAAACTAAATTATTTTGTATCTAAGTACAGCTACATATATTTCTTTGACTGAAGTTCCTAACATGTTTTCCAAACCAAAACTTAAATTAACCCTTTCCATTACTGCAATCAGATGTTTCCTTTGTTTCCGGTATCCCTGACATTCCAACAAAACGTGCTGAACTGTGTCCAGAGAACCACAATGTGCACAGCTGCCTGTTGAGTGTTTACCTATTCTATGTAGCATCTGGTTCAAAGTAATATGTCCTATTTTCAATCGGGTGATGAGTATCTCCTGTTTCCTGTTTCTGCCAAGTCCCATTCTAGAGACCACCTGCTTTTGAATGTCATAAAGAGATCTTCCTGTATCTATTGAGTCCCAATATTCTTGCCACTTTTCAACTACGT
Organism: Pholidichthys leucotaenia; assembly: GCA_020510985.1. Lineage (NCBI taxonomy): Eukaryota > Metazoa > Chordata > Actinopteri > Cichliformes > Pholidichthyidae > Pholidichthys > Pholidichthys leucotaenia. The sequence goes on from CM035846.1 coordinate 296,771,795, forward strand.
ATATACTTGTTGATTATCAATTTGCGTTCAGCCTTACTGAGTGAGATGTCCAGATCCACTGCCTCAAATTTCAATGAGGCAGTGGATCGTTTATGGGGATGTGCTAATGAGTCCACATCCCCATTACCCTCTATTCCAACATGGGCTGGAACCCAAAGAAAGCTTACAGACTGGCCTTTACTGTATAGGTTGTAAATTAAGGAGTGGATTTCTACAATTAGGTCCTGCCTACATGACGGCAGTGACTGAACACTCTTGAGAGCTGCCCATTTGAAGCAATAACAGCATTATTCCTATAATTTTCCTCCAACCACTGTAGAGCTAATATACACACGTGGACAAAATTGTTGGTACCCCTCTGTTAATGAAAGAAAAACCCACAATGGTCACAGAAATAACTTGAATCTGATAAAAGTGGTAATAAATAAAAATTCTATGAAAATTAACCAATGAAAATCAGACAATACTTTTGAATTGTGGTTCAACAGAATTATTTTAAAAACAAACTCATGAAACAGGCCTGGACAAAAATGATGGTACCCTTAACTTAATATTTTGTTGCACAACCTTTTGAGGCGATCACTGCAATCAAACGATTTCTGCAACTGTCAATGAGACTTCTGCACCTCTCAGCAGGTATTTTGGCCCACTCCTCATGAGCAAACTGCTCCAGTTGTCTCAGGTTTGAAGGGTGCCTTCTCCAGACAGCATGTTTCAGCTCCTTCCACAGATGTTCAATAGGATTTAGATCAGGACTCATAGAAGGCCACTTTAGAATAGTCCAATGTTTCGCTCTTAGCCATTCTTGGGTGTTTCTAGCTGTGTGTTTTGGGTCATTATCCTGTTGCAAGACCCATGACCTGCGACTGAGACCAAGCTGTCTGACACTGGGCAGCACATTTCTCTCTAGAATAGCTTGATAGTCTTGAGATTTCATTGTACCCTGCACAGATTCAAGACACCCTGTGTCAGATGCAGCAAAGCAGCCCCAGAACATAACAGAACCTCCTCCATGTTTCACAGTAGGGACAGTGTTCTTTTCTTGGTATGCTTTATTTTTGTGTCTGTGAACATAGAGCTGATGTGCCTTGCCAAAAAGTTCCAGTTTTGTCTCGTCTGTCCATAGGACATTCTCCCAGAAGCTTTGTGGCTTGTCAACATAAAGTTTGGCAAATTCCAGTCTGGCTTTTTTATGATTTGTTTTCAACAGTGGTGTCCTCCTTGGTTGTCTCCCATGAAGTCCACTTTGGCTCAAACAACGACGGATGGTGCGATCTGACGCTGATGTACCTTGACCTTGGAGTTCACCTTGAATGTGTTTAGAGGTTGTTCTGGGCTCTTTTGTTACCATTCGTATTATCCATCTCTTCCATTTTTTTATCAAGTTTCCTCCTGCGGCCACGTCCAGGGAGGTTGGCTACAGTTCCGTGGAGCTTAAATTTCTGAATAATATGTGCAACTGTAGTCACAGGAACATCAAGCTGCTTGGAGATGGTCTTATAGCCTTTACCTTTAACATGCTTGTCTATAATTTTCTTTCTAATCTCCTGAGACAACTCTCTCCCTCTGGTCCATGTTTAGTGTGGTACACACCATGTCACCAAACAGCACAGTGACTACTTGTCACCCTTTAAATAGGCCGACTGACTGATTACAAGTTTGTAGACACCTGTGATGTTAATTAGAGGACACATCTTGGTTGAACATGTCCCTATGGTCACATTATTTTCAATCTTTTCTAGGGGTACTATCATTTTTGTCCAGGCCTGTTTCATGAGTTTGTTTTTTAAAGTAATTCTGTTGAACCACAATTCAAAAGCATTGACTAATTTTCATTGGTTAATTTTCATAGACTTTATTTATTACCACTTTTGTCAGATTCAAGTTATTTCTGTGACCATTGTTGGTTTTTCTTTCATTAACAGAGGGGTACCAACAATTTTGTCCATGTGTGTAATGGCAACTAGCTCAACTGTGTACTGTATACTGAAAAGTGATTGCTGGTTCTTTTATTGATAGATATTTTATACTGAGGAATGTATACCGCAGCTCCACTACAACCAGTTGTAGGGTCCTTGGAACCATTGGTAAATGCTATCAGCCTGTTTATGAAGTTGTGTTCAATATATTTATGCACTATATAATCTGTTGCTGATTGCTTGTGTTGCCTCCTCAGTTGTTGTATTTCAAAATCTACTAGTGGCATCTTAACAGCCATGGAGGAATAACAGACCACAGGACCGTTGGGCTAAAATCACAGGATTAAAACACATGTGGTTTAATCCTGCCTGCTCAGCAATGGCATCACTTATCCATCCATCCATCCATCCATCCATCCATCCATCCATCTTCTACTGCTTTTCCAGAGGTCCTGGTCGCGGAGGCAGTAGTTCAAACAGAGAAGGTTCAGGTTCAGGTTCAGGTTACTTTATTTGTACCCGTAGGTAGATTTGACTTCCCTCTCCCCAGCCACCTGCTCCAGCTCTTCAGAGAGGATACCAAGGTGTTCCCAGACCAGCTGGGAGACATAGTCTCTCCACCACCTCATGGATCGTCACCTTATGGTGGGGGGGGTTTGCGTGCCCCAGTGATCCCAGGAACTATGTTGTCCGGGGCAATTTCCCTCTGATAGGGTCACCCAAGACAAACTGGTCCTGGGTGAAGGGCCAGACTAAGAACGATCCAACAGACTCTCATGATAAATTCTATATCAAGGATTCAGTGTACCCCGCCCGGTATGGGGTTACCGGGGCCCCACCCTGGAGCCAGGCCTAGGGGAGGGGCTCGATGGCTAGTGTCTGGTGGCCGGGTTTCCACCCATGGGATCTGGCCGGGCTCAGCCTGAAGGAGTTACATGGGTCCGCCCTCCAGTGGGCTTACCACCTGCAGGAGGGATCATGGGGGTTCGGTGCTATGTGGATTAGGTGGCGGTCAAAGGCGGAGACCTTGGCGGACTGATCCCTTATCCATCCAAAGCTATTAATTTTGGACTCACTGTGTTCCCAGCAATCATTAGGAATAGCTTTTGCAGGATGTGATCTCTTATGCCCCCTTCAAGTTGATCCAGTATGCCAGCATTAATTTGGTTCTTCTTAATCTTAAGGGCATTTCACCGGTCTCTACTTGCATCGCTGTTACCGAAGAAGTTTTAAATGCAGCACAGCATATCCTAAGAGCCTTTGTGAGTTTTAGAGAAGCAAATCACGTATGTCTTTGAGACCAATAATTTAAAAGCCCACCAGTTTGCCCATTGTTCAACTTGATCTATTACTGCCTGCATTTTCCTCTGAATGTACTCAAGATTATGCCCCCTTATCCATAAGGCCCTATCATCTGCATACAAGACCTTCCCTATTCCCCTATCGATTCCTTCAAAAATATCATTAATCATAATATTAAACAGAACAGGGCTACACACGCTGCCTTGGGGAGTACCATTTTCAACTTGGTATATTTTGGAGTACTCTGTACCAACTCTTAACTCAGTCGTTCTATCATACAGGAAATCTAATACCCTGTTGTATAAATTACCTTCAACACCAAATTGATTTAATTTATTCAGCAACCCTTCCTTCCACAGCATGTCATATACTTTTTCTACATCAAAGAAGACAGCTATCACATTTTCCCTATTTACCTGGGCCTTCCTAATTTCAGATTCTAGGTGTAAAATGGAATCCATAGTATTTCTCCCTTTTTGGAACCCACTTTTAAAGGGAGAAAGACATTCCCTCCCTTCCAAAATGTAATTCAGCCTTTCAGTCACCATTCGTTCCATTGTTTTCCCTAACTGTGAGGTAAGAGCTATTGGCCTATACTTGAGATCTGATGACTCTTTCCCTGGCTTTAACACTGGAACAATAACTGATTGTTTCCATGCCCTAGGAATCTTCCCAGTTTCCCAAACTTTATTAAACAGCTTTAACACTGTTTGAAGTGTGCTGTCCTCCATGTGCGACAACATTGTTTAACATATGCCATCCTTCCCTGGTGAAGACTGCTTCGATTTCAGAATAGCCCTTTTCAATTCCGATAGCGTGAATGGCAAGTCTATCATGCCCCTTGAAGTATTCTTCCTTATGTTCACATGTGGGTGTTTGGATAAAGTGCTTTCCCTGCTTTGTCTAATTGTGTTTGGTAGGTTTTCTGAACTATGAATCTTCACTAAAGTCTGTGCCAAAAGCTCTGCTTTGTCTATACTAGTAATAGCTATTTCTCCATTAAAGTCTAGCACTGGTATTTTGTACTGTCTCCTAATACCACTCATTTTCTTAATCATTCACCAAATATCTGATAGCTGTGTTTCTCTTCCTATAGTATTACAATATTGTTTCCAAAACAAACGCTTAGCTGTTTTAGTTGTTTTCCGGACGATTGCCTGACACCGTTTGTACTCAATCACTGCTTCCAAAGTATGATGCTTTTTCACTTGTCTGAATGCCCTGTTTCTATTTTTAATAGATTTATTACAGTTATCATCCCACCAAGGAAGATTCTTTCATTGTGTATAATCTGTACTTTTTGGTATTGTTTGAGCTGCAGACTTGATTATAATCGCACTGACACTTTTATTAAACTCCTCGCCATCCAAAATGTCCTCACTATTTAGCTGCTCACATCTAGTCTTACACAGATATTTAAATGTATCCCAATCTGCCTTACCCAATTTCCATCTTGTGCCAGATTGCATCGCTTCTTCTCCCGCTTCTAGACCAATTTTAAGTCTTACTGGGTAATGATCACTCCCATTAGCTGACCGACTTAATACCTCCCAAGATGTGATTCCTGCAATGGCATTTGAAACCATAGTTAGGTCTAATACACTGTCTGTGACTAGGTTGCTGCTAAATCTCATACCCTTCCCATCATTCATGTATATTAAGTCCCTATCCTCTAAAAAAATCCTCAATTACTGTGCCATTTGTATCTATATTCCTGTTACTCCACAGTGTATTATGCACATTAAAGTCTCTACACCAAACCACCTTACCCTGTGCTTGTCTATGTACAGCGTTCAAAGTGTCAACTGTCAATGTGTTACATGGATTATCATCATCATCATAGCAGTCTGTCGTGGGCGACAATGAATGTTTCATTTAGGTCTGATCAGATTCCTCCACACAGCTCTGTCCTTAGCCTTCCGCTGCCAGGAACTCCTGTCTATGTCCAACTTCTTCAGGTTTCTTTTTACAGTGTCTTTAAATCTGAGCTTTGCTCTACCTTGATTGCATTTGCCCTCACATAACTGTGAGTAGAGTAACTGCTGAGGGAGACGCTGGTGATCCATCCTCTCAACATGTCCGAGCCATCTCAGGTTCATCTGTATTAACATGTCCTCCATTGATGGTAGACCAGCTCATTTCAACACTTCTATGTTGGTTATCTTGTCTTTCCATGAAATGTTCATTATGGCTCGAAGGTGTCCCATCATGTATGCGTGGAGTTTCTTCACCTGCACTCTGTAGACAGTCCAAGTTTCAGCACCGTACAATAGAGTAGCCAGTACTGTCGATCTGTACACTTTGCATTTCACACGGATAGACACATGTCGATTGTTCCACAGTTTCTCCCTCAAGTTTCCAAACACAGCGCTTGCTCTTCCCATTCTGAGAAATAGTTCATCCTCCAGCCTAGCATTCTCCGAAACAGTACTCCCTAGATACTTGAAAGTCTTGCACTTGACTAGTGGCTCTGTACCAATGCTGATCTCTTCTGGTAGTGATGTTGATAACTGGAACTTTGGTGGATGATAAAGACACTCTGTCTTCTTGATGTTGATTTGGAGGCTGAATTGGCTAGCTGCTCTTGCAAATTTCTCCACTAAAGATTGCATATCTTCCATGCATGGGCTGCACGGTGGCGCAGTGGTTTAGCACTGTGGCAGCACAGTTTTACCCTCGGCCGGGGGATCGCGGGGATCATGAGATCGTGGGTTCGATCCCAGCCCCCGACCAACAGTGAGCTGTGTGGAGTTTGCATGTTCTCCCCGTGTTGCGCGGGTTTACTCCGGGATTTCTCCGGTTTCCTCCCGCATACCAAAAACATGTAGGTTTAGGGCGCTCGCGCACGCAGCGACCAGCAGCCGGTGGCTTGTCACCAGACTGCAAACCAAGTCTACCTACGGGTACAAATAAGTAACAAAAAAAAAAAAAAAAAAAAAAAATGCTGTGTGCAACTAGAGCACTGTCGTCAGCAAAGCGCATTTCTCTTACTACCTTTATCAATGTCTTACTCTTGGCTTTAAACTGTGCCATATTGAACAAGTCTGCTTCTTTCCTTGTTTGAATGTATACTCCTTCTGAAGTGTCTTTGAAGGCCACCTCAATCATGGCTGCCAGATATAGCGAGAACAGTGTAGGTGCCAGCACACACCCTTGTTTCACCCCGTTGCTTACTGAAAAGTCTTTAGCTACTGAACCACTCATTGCCACGTTTGCTTGCATACATGTATGGAGTGCCTCGATCAGGCTGACAAACTTCTCTGTCCAACCATATTTCTTGAGTACCTGCCAAAGTCCTTGTCGCGAAATAGTATCAAAAGCTTTAATGAAGTCGATAAAGACTACATAAAGTGGCATGTTCTGTTCGATACACTTTTCTTGAACCTGTTTCAAGCAGAAAATTATGTCCATTGTGCTTCTTCCACTTCTAAAGCTGCAATGGGTTTCCAGTAGTACATTCTGCGAGATGTGTTCATTGAGTCTGTTCAGCAGTATACGTGAGAGAGTCTTACCAACAGTGGCTAGCAGTGATATAGTACCTCGGTAATTTCCACAATCTTTCCTGTCACCTTTCTTGAACAAAGGCACAATACTTGCATCCTTCCAGTCTTGAGGTACTTTCTAGGCATCCCGCATCTCTTGGATGAGCTTGTGCAGGCAGTTGGTCAGCTGAACACCACCAAATTTCCACACTTCTGCTGGAATTCCATCCCTTCCTTGAGCTTTACCATCCTGTTTTGTCCTGATAGCTGCCATTAGTTCATCAAAATTTGGTGGTTCATCCAGACTTGATACAGCTGATCGCTGCACTAGAGCTTCTTTAGCCTCTTCAGTGAGATCTCCAGGGTTGTATAGTAGTTGGTCAAAGTGGTCTACAGATCTGTCCAGGATCTTGTCTTTCTCCTGCAAAACCATTTCACCATCCATAGCCTTTAGTTGGATCAATCCTCTTGGTTTAGAGCCGTAGCTTTCTCTCAAACCTGTGAAGAATGTTTTCATGTCCTTTCTGTCTGCTGCATTTTGAAGTTCCTCCGCTTTTTCATCCCACCAGTTGGACTTCATCTCTCTGGTGTACTTCTGTAGCTCACTCTGAGTCTTTGAGTATTTCTTCTTCTTCGACCTTGTGTGTAGGTTTTCCTGCCTAGCTGTATTCCTCGCTTCTAGTAGTTTCTTCAGATGTTTATCATGCTCATCAAACCAATCTTGATGTTTCCTCTCAGGGTAGCCTAATGCATCACTCGCAGTCTGATACACCGTATCCTTCAGTGTTGCCCATTTCTCTTCTATGTTATTCTCTGAGTTGTTGCTGTCCCAGTCTTTCAAGTTTTCATCCATTTCCTGTGCAAGTTCTTCCTGCTTCTTTTGGCCTTTCAGTGCACTAGTGTTTAGCTTCTGTGGTGGCTTCGCACCCATCCTGCAGTGCTGTTTTGGTCTGCAAATCCTTAATCTAGATCTCAGCATAACATGATCAGTACCACAGTCCACGTCTCTCATTGCTCTGGTGTCCAATACATCCCTTATGTCTCTCTGCCTGACTATGATGGAATCTGATAAGTGCCAGTGCTTGGATCTTGGGTGCATCCATGTCTTCTTGTGTGTGTCCTTGTGCTTAAATAGTAGTAGATTAGTTTATTTGACAGGGACAGTGCAATAAACATAGACAATTAATCAAAGACAATCAATCTGATGTGTTGCACATAGAGTGTATAGCTATTAGCTAATTTGCAACTCTTGTCCCTGGATGGGCTTTAGAAAAAAGAATCAAGATAAAAATATACACAATAACCACATACATCAATGCAGAAAAATTATAAATACACAATTATAAATATTATAAATATTATAAATACACAAATATAACAGCCTGACTCACCTTTAACATAAATATTATAAATACACAAATATAACAGCCTGACTCACATTTAACACATATAACATAACTCACATTTGCCTATTTCAGGCCTTCCTCCCTCCGTCACTCACTATAAACAAACACATTTATTCCTTCCCTTCATTCACTCTCACTTTGCAGACAAATAATTCATACATGAGTACATTCTTGTTTATTTTTCAGCCAGTTTTTAACATTTTTAGTGAATGTTTTAAAGTCCGTTATTATTTTAATTTCATTTGGCATTGTGTTCCAAATAGAGTGCTGGTTATCACAAGGTTGTACTCTGAACATACAGTGCAAGTAGAAGTTCTCCATTAGCATTGCACTTGCCTACTCCATGACTGCCTAGCACTCCTTTCCATTTCTCAGTGTCCGAACCAACTTTGGCATTAAAATGTCCAACGAGTATCAGCCTGTCATCAGTCGGTACACGCCTGATAGTCTCACGTAAATCACTGTAGAACTCTTCCTTCACCTCCTCTGTGTCGGTCATTGTTGGGGCATATACACTGATGAGTGTGGCATACATCTTCAGCTGTAGTGGGAGTCTCATAGTCATTATCCTGTTGTTTGGCACCGGTTCCTCATCAAGTGTTGCTGCTATCTCCTTTCTAACTGCAAAGCCCACTCCTGCTTCTCTCCTTTCTTGAGTTGATCTCCCACTCCAAAAGAAGATGTACCCATGGTCTTCCAAGCTGTCATATCCAGGCAATCTTGTTTCACTAAGTGCAGCTATGTCTACATTGTACCTGTTCATTTCCAGGGCCACAAGCGCAGTCTGTCCTTCTGGGCGCTGTGATGTTGTTCTGTCCAACAAAGTGAGTACATTCCATTCTGCTACACACAAGGCTGCTGTTTTCCTCTTCTTTTGTCTTCCTGCTCCTAGCTTACTTTTCGTTGCCTGTCAGAGTGTGAACAAATCAGCACGGACCTTGTAAGCCCGGGCAACGTCCGAGCCGGTATGAGTTGCTTTCTGATTGACCATTTCATGAAACTGCTTGCAAAGTATTTGAGTACTGCTAACTTTTGCTGGACTAGCAGCACATCCTTGGCAGATAAAGGTATTATCAGTGGCAAGGACAAGCCAAGACAAACTGACTCCAGTATCTGTTGCAGTGACTGACCAGATGATAGGTTTGTTTATCTCTGCTCTTTGTGTACTGCATGTCACAATGCACCAACTGGCACAGTCCACCACAGACCTTGCAACAGATGTGCTTATCTGCCAGGATGTCCAGTCTCACCCCCTATAACTGGGAGTGGTCCACCACAGACCTGTGGCAGATATTGTTTTTAGTTCTGCCAGGATGCCCTGTTTCACCCTCCATGCCCTTGAAGGGCAGGGATGTCGGTTGAGTCGCCAACGGCCCGACCCATGAGACAGGTAGTACCGGTTTTCATGGTTATCTGGTAGCAAGCAAGCCAATGCCTGACCTGACAGAAACATGGATTATAGTAATTAATAGTTGTAATTTCATCTTTTACTGGCCAAATTTTTACCATTATTGATTCATGTTCTTTCCCTATTTCCATTATTTTGTAATTTGTTCCATTACACACAAAGGTTGCTACACCTCCTCCTCTACCAGTTTCCCTGTCATTCCTTATTGATGTGTATCCTTGAATGACAAAATCCAGCCATGTTTCCTGTATACAGATTACCTGGGGTTTGTCTTGCATATCAGATATAAAGTTTTTGAATTCTTGGCCATTTGATATTAGACTTCTGGCATTCCAGTGCAAAATTGTGATTACCATTATGACCCACTAGTCTGCAGACTTCGAGAGCCCCCACTTAGACAGCCCCCACTTAACAACTCCCCAACTGCTTCCCAATGTAGCCCCTTAACGCCAAGATGTTTTTCTGCTGCTTTCACAGTGATTTTGATTTTTTTCCATTTTCTTGGAAGTCTGCGCAGTACAGTTTATTACATCTACCACGAATAAGACAAATAAGACAAACTGTTAATCATGCACGAGTTCTTTGGGACACAAAGGCTAAACCAAAGGGGATCCTCGGCGGTCAATTCAATTCAATTCAATTCAACTTTATTTATATAGCGCCATTTCACAACAACAGTCATCTCATAGCACTATCAACTGTAGGGGGGAACCCCCACAGTTGCAGAAAGACCCCAGCAATCAGGTGATCCCCTGTGAGCAAGCACTTGGCGATGGTGGAGAGGAAAAACTCCCTTTTAACAGGAAGAAACCTCCAGCAGAACCAGGCTCAGGGAGGGGCAGTCATCTGCTGCGACTGGCTGGGGGGTGAGGGGACAGAGAAGATGAAAAGAACAGACATGTAGAGAGCAAACAGCATGATGGGGACTCAATCTATGGGAGAGAACAAACAAATGTTAATGACCAGCAAAAAAAAATATTTCATAGAGAGTGAGGAAAGGAGTGAGGCCCAGTGCATTACTGGAGGTCCCCCGGCTGACTAAACCTATTAGCAGCATAACTAAGGGAGGGTTCAGAAACACATGATCCCTCCCTAATTGTAGGCTATATCAAAAAGGTAGGTTTTAACCCTAATCTTAAAAACAGAGATCGAGTCTGACTCCCGAATCCAGATTGGCAGCTGATCCACAGGAGAGGAGCTTGATAACTGAAGGCTCTGCCTCCCATTGTACTTTTGGAGATTCTAGGTATTACAAGTAATCCTGCATTTTGGGAGCGTAGTGCTCTGTTAGGATAATACGGTAGTATCAGATCTTTTAAATAAAAAGGAGCCTGATTGTTTAGAGCTTTGTAAGTAAGAAGAAGGATTTTAAACTTAATTCTAAACTCTATGGGAAGCCAATGAAGGGAGGCCAGAACCGGAGAGATATGATCTCTCTTTCTAGTACCTGTTAATGGTATGCTATGATGGATTCTAAACCCAGACTGAAACTCTTCAAGTAAACCATTTCCCTGCAGGTGGTCGAATAATTGCGTAGCAACAACTCTTTCTAAGATTTTTGAAATGAAAGGGAAATTAGAGATTGGTCTATAGTTAGCTAAAGCTCCTGGATCTAGCGTTGGCTTTTTGAGTAAGGGTTTAATTACAGCTGTTTTAAAAGCCTGCGGTACATGGCCTAAAGTTAACGAAGAATTGATTATATGAAGAATAAAGCTACCAATAAGTGGGAAGACTTCTTTAAATAACCTAGTAGGAATAGGGTCTAAAAGACAAGTTGAAGGTTTGGATGAGGAAACTATTTTGTCTAACTCACAAAGGTCGATTGGAGTAAACTCATCAAGACAGACATCAAAAGAAGGAGTTGTAGTAGTTACAGTATTTAAGTTAACTGTGGGAAGAATCTGATTGATTTTATCTCTGATGGATGAAATTTTATTATTGAAAAAGTTCATAAAGTCCTGACTAGTAAGCTCTAAGGGAATGCTAGGATTGATAGAGTCCTGACTCTTTGTCAACCTGGCTACAGTGCTGAAAAGAAACCTGGGATTATTCTTGTTCTCTTCTATTAATGCAGAGTAATAACTTGTTCTAGCTTTTCTAAGAGATTTTTTATAAATTAAAAGATGATTTCTCCAAGCTAAATAGATTTCATCTAAATTAGTAGAGCGCCATTTTCTTTCTAATTGACGAGTCTTCTGTTTTAAGCTACGAGTTTCTGTGTTGAACCAAGGAGTTAGAAATCTCTGATTAGACTTTTTCTTTTTTAAGGGGGCCACCAAGTCTAGAGCCTGATGCAGAGAAGCTGAAACACTATCCACCATGTTATCAATTACAGAAGGAGCAAGCTGTCTATAGCTTATTTCCGTTGTGTTGACACATGGCATAGAGGAAACAATCTGCATAAATTTGGAAACAGCATCATCTGAGAGGCATCTACTGTAATAATATTTTTCTTTAGGAGCCAAATAGTCAGAAATGGTAAAATCAAAGGTTAACAGACAATGGTCTGACAGTACAGGGTTATGAGGAGACACTACAAGATTTTCTATTTCTATGCCATATGTCAGAACAAGGTCCAATGTATGGTGGAGGTAATGAGTAGAATTTCCTACTTTCTGAGAAAACCCAATCGAGTCTAATATTGAATTAAATGCCACATTAAGGCAGTCACTATCTACATCCACATGTATATTAAAGTCCCCTACTATAATTATTCTATCAGATTTCAGCACTAAATCAGCTAAGAAATCAGCAAATTCGGATAAAAATTCTGAGTAGGTTGATGGGGGACGATAAACTATGGCAAATAAAATTGGGTTTAACCTAAAATTGCTAAAGTGCCCAATACTGAGGACCAGGCCCTCAAAGGAATTATAACATGTTTTTTGCTTTACATTAACTAGTAATTTGGAATGGTAAATTGTTGCTACTCCTCCTCCACGACCAGAACTTCTGGGATTTTGACAGTTTAAATAACCAGAGGGAGTTGATTCATTTAAACCAACATAATCCTCTTGCCCTAACCAAGTCTCTGTAAGGGAAATTAAATCAATCTGATGATCAATTAACAGATCATGGACTAACAGAGACTTGGGAGTTAGAGACCTAATATTTAGTAAACCACATTTAATTTTTAAATTATGAGGAGGAACAGAGGCCAAATCATTCAATTTAGAGGCTTTATGTTTAATTTGAGTTTTACCAATGTTTTGCTTTATCACTTTGGGATGCTTATGCATGATATTTTTATTTACTTTGGAGGGAGCAGACAATGATTCTCTGATGGGGAAGACAGGGGCTAAGCTGAGGGGTGGCGGATGAAGAGGAGCTGCAGAGAGGCGTGTAAGACTGCGACTCTGCTTCCTGGTCCCAACTCTGAGTAGTCATGGTTTTGGAAATTTGGATAAAAAAGATGCCAGATCAATCCTCTTTTGGGGATTATGCTCCGTATTTAAACATACGGAGCATAATCCCCAAAAGAGATGAGATTTTGGTGTTGCTGTTGGACTCAAATCTGGATTATCTTTGTCTTTCAGAAAGCTGGCTACACAGGAACATAGACACTAATATGATCGATATTGTGGGTTATCAGTGTTTTAGAAAAGACAGGCAGGTAGGGAGGGGAGGAGGTGTTTTAATTTACATCAAAGAGAAATTTAAATGTCAATTGGTTGATTTGAATACTTCACCTGAATGTTTAGCTGTTAATGTATGTCTCTCACCGGTAATGAATTTCAACATTGCAGTATTGTACAACCCACCGTCACACAATTCTTCTTTTTATAATGAATTAAGTGATCTGGTTAAACAACTTGAGAGGAGCAGAGAAACAATATTTTATGGTGACTTTAATATTAACTGGTCTGATAAAAAGGACAAACAGAAACTGAAAAGCCTCATGACTAAATTTAATTACCAACAAATGAACAAAGGACCCACAAGGATAACCAAACAATCTAGAACACTTATTGACATGGTATTTGCTAATAAACCAGAACGAACAACCAGAACCTATAATCTTGTAACTGGTCTCTCAGATCATAACATGGTTCTTGCTGTCAGAAAACTTGCTAAAAAGTGACTACAGTATTTTGGGGGAGTTGATATTGACAAATTAAATTTTATTATTCCCAAATCAAAAACTGTGGAGTTGACTTCCGGTTATGGCTGCCACATAGGACGGACGTGTCTCGCTCTGCTCTGCTCCTGGAGAAAAAAAATCGGCAAATAACTCTCTCATTTGGGACAGAACGTATCCCAGCGTTTGGACGAGGATATGTCGGCGAAGCCTAAGGCTGGAAAACCAGGTAAAGGAAAAAGCGAGCCGCCGAAACAGTCCAAATTAACGGACTTTCAGGTCTGTGACGCAGCAAATAAAACTCCATATATGGCGGAGGAGGCTGGCAACGGTGCGATGTCTGCGGGGGGAGGCGCAGATGCGCTGATGGCTGCCATGAGTTCAATGAGAGCAGACTTTTCCTCTAGATTTGATGGGATTATGACAGCGTTGGAAGGAATAAGAAAGGAATTGGGTGACTGTGTAGAACGAACGGCGCAGATGGAGCTCCGTCTCGCTAGTGCTGAAGATGACGTCACCCGTCTTCAATTAAAGGTGCGCACTTTGGAAAAAAAAAATAAATCTCTGGAAGATAATATTTTGGATTTGGAATCTCGGTCGAGACAGAATAACTTGAGGCTGGTGGGTCTTCCAGAGGAATCAGAAGGTCGGGACGTATGTTCCTTTCTGGAAAAGTGGATTCCGGAGGTGCTGGGCAGCGAGGAGTTGCAATCAGCAGTGGTTCTGGAAAAAGCACATCGTATTGGCCCACGGAGAGATAAGGGACCGCCGAGGACCTTAATTATGAAGTTTCTTAGCAACAGAGACAGGATGAAGATCTTCAACGCTGCACGAGCTAAAGGAGAGATTAAACACCAGGACCAGCAGGTGCGGTTCTACCCAGATTTGGCCACAGGAATCCAGCAATTGAGGAAGCAGTTTGATCCCGTACGTAAGGAGCTGCGCAACCTTGGGATTCGTCATGGTGTAATTTATCCTGCGAGACTGCTGACAACGTATGAGGGCAGAACCCACATCTTCAAGACCCCAGAGGAGGCGCAGGAGTTCATCAAGAAGATCAAAGAAGAAGAAGAGACTGGTGGGAGCTAAGCATGAACAAAATATAAGGTAGAATAATTAAGCATTTGCACAGGCATCTGACTGACTTGAAGTAAATAGTAAGTTTACAAAATATAGATTGTATTATATATTAAAAAAACAAAACAAAAACAAAACAAACAAAAAAAAACCTATGATGTACAAAGTTGTTAAAAATTTTGGAGTTAAGTTGGAAAACTACAGAGGAGAGTTAATGTTACGTCATTAAAAGCAGTAGAGTTAGGGTGATTGGGAGGATGAAGAAGGAGTGGCTTAGGCTGTTCCCCGTGGGTGTGGAACGGTCGATGGCTATATCGGGAGACAGAATTTTTCTTTTGATTTTGGGGGGTTTGCCACAAGTGTGGGAAGGGGAAATTTGTTTGTGTGTAGTTTGTAGGATGAATGTTCAACCACTCATATTTTTGCTTCTCTGTATGAGCATGTTTACACTGCAAGGTAATCCCAAACTCTCTATTGATCATAAACCAAAGTGTTAATCTTAATTTAACTTCATGGAATTGCAGAGGTCTACAAAATTTAAAAAAACTTAAACAAGTTATGAATAAAATAAAAGACATGGGTTCAAAAATTGTGTTTTTACAAGAAACTCATCTAATAGAGGAGGATGTTAAAAGAATTAGGAGTAGATGGCAAGGAAGTGTATTCACCTCTTCATTTTCATCCCGAGCCAGGGGAGTTATGACTCTCATACATAAATCAGTTCCTTTTCAAGTGAAAAATGTAATTGGAGACAAATTTGGAAGATATGTAATCATTCAAGGTTCTTTGCTATTAGAAAATATAAATCTTGTGAACTTATATGGTCCCAATATAGATGATCAGAAGTTCTTTGCTAATTTATTTCTCATCTTATCATCACTTACAGGGCAACATATAATAGCAGGGGATTTTAATTGTACATTGAATCCAGGTATAGATAGATCAACAGGACTGGATTGTACGCACATTGGATGTAGGATGACTATTAATCATTTTATGAAAGAATTGAGATTGTTAGATATATGGAGAGAAATGAAACCACAAGTTAAAGCCTATTCTTGTTATTCCAGTACCTACAAGACATTCTCACGTATTGATTATTTTTTGATTTCCACAGAATTAAGGTCCAAGATTCAAAACTGCTTTTATGATAACATCGTGATCTCTGATCATGCACCCTGTTGTCTAATATATGTAGATAAAAAATTGACAAAGGAATCAGGTAGATGGCAATTTCAGCATAAATGGCTTCAGGATGAGGAATTTGTCAAGTATATAGAAAAACAGATAGACGAGTTCTTTGACATCAATACTACACAAACATCAGCATGTGTAAAGTGGGAGGCTTTCAAAGCTTTTATTAGGGGACATATTATTAGTTATACAGGATCAAAATCTAAGAAGACTCGAGAGGAGAGAGCCCAATTGGAACATAAAATAAAAAGTCTTCAGGAAAAAGTGTATGCAGGAAGTGACCCAAGGTTGGAGAACGAATTACTGATTTTGAGAGCTGAATACGACAAAAAATCAGCGAATAGAGCTGCCTCGAGTCTTCTAAGATTGAAACAATCTTTTTATGAACAAGGTGAAAAATCAGGAAAATTATTAGCATGGCAGATTAAACAATTAGAAATTAAAACACCAATTACCAGTATTATAAGTAACGGACAGGTAGTTATAGATCCTTTAGAAATTAATAGAGCCTTTAGAGATTACTATGAAAAATTATATGATACCAAAAATGAACCTGATTTAACAAAACTAAATGGGTTTTTGAACGAACTATCTATACCGTGTATTCCAAATGAAAACAGGGAGATATTGGAGTCTAAAATTAGTCAAGAAGAAGTTGGGCTAGCCATTGATAATATGAAATCAGGAAAAAGTGCAGGACCAGATGGTCTTCCAGTTGACCTTTATAAAAAATTTAAGAATAAATTAATAAAACCTTTTTTGGAAATGGTTTTAGAAGCATTTCAAAATAATAATTTACCATCATACATAAATAATGCCTTAATTATACTGCTGCCAAAACCAGGTAAGCCCTCTAATAAATGTGAAAATATGAGACCAATAAGCCTATTAAACGCCGACCTTAAGATAATCTGTAAAATTTTAGCAAGACGAATACAAGAAATTTTACCAAATATTATTAATCGAGATCAGAATGGCTTTATAAAGGGTAGACAAGGCTTCCATAATGTAAGAAGACTATTTAATATTATTTATTTTAATAAAGAAGCACCGGATACAGCTCTCCTATCATTGGACGCCGAAAAGGCCTTTGATAGAGTTGAATGGCCCTTTCTTTTTGAAGTCCTACAAAGGTTTGGACTTGGAAATAATTTCATAAAATGGGTTCAAATAATATACAATAATGCTACAGCAGAAATCCTAACAAATAACAATATTTCACAACCAATAAAAATCAATAGAGGATGTCGACAAGGCTGTCCACTTTCACCTTTACTGTTTACTATGGCAATTGAACCTTTAGCGATAGCGATACGTTTACATTCACAAATATATGGAATTAAAGTTGGACCAACAGAACATAAAATCTCCCTGTACGCCGATAATACATGATAATGAACACTCAAGAATAAAAAAAAAGTTAGTGGAATTTATATGGAACAACAGGAGGGCTAGATTACGTTTGTCTTTATTATATTTACCATTTGATCGTGGAGGTCTGAAATGTCCAAATTTTATGTTGTATTATTGGTCGGCACAACTGAGGTCTATGACATATTATTTTTCATCAAATGATCTCCCTCACTGGACTGAAATGGAATCATACAATTTACCTTTACCTCTTCCCATATTCATATACTCAGATTCGGCAAAAAAATTACAAAAACAAGTTAAAAATCCATTTGTAAAGCATATGATCAAAATATGGTGTGAAGCTAAAAACTATTTAAAAGAACCACAGTTATTGTCACAATTTAGTCCAATATGGGGTAATCAATATTTTAAACCAGGGAGAGCGGACGCTGTATTTAAAGTATGGAATTTAAAAGGGATACAAAAGATTCAGGATTTATATTTGCCATGTGCAGATAACATAATGTCTTTTGAAGAGCTGAGGATCAAATTTAATCTCAATAGAACACATTTTTTTAAATATCTTCAACTTAGAAACTTTATTCGATCAAATCAAAATAAAGCTCTCACTCGACCTATTTATTCATCCTTGGAAAAAATGATGATGAAAGATAGTAAAAGAAAGGGTATTATTTCAGAGTTTTATAACTCATTGACACTATCTTCAAGTGAAAATTCACTGAAAAGATTAAACTACTGGAAAGAAGATCTGCAAATTGAAATTTCAGAGGAACAATGGGAATTGGCTTGTACAGAAGCTCAAACCAAATCAATAAATGCACGCCTTAAATTGATACATTTCAAATGGTTAATGCGGATGTATGTTACACCGGAGGAGTTAAATAGATATAACAAAAATATACCAGATACATGCACAAAATGCATGGAAAGTAAAGGAACCCTATTTCATTGTTTATGGGAATGTAGATTAATAAGAATGTTTTGGGAAGAGGTGAGGGTAACAATTGAAAAAATAATCTCAAAACAAATCATATTGAATCCTAAACTGTTTTTGTTGGGTCTGTACCCAGAAAAGCATAATTTTAATAAAAGTGAAAGAACATTCATAGACCTCAGTTTGCTTAATGCCAAAAAATGTATTGCACTATTATGGAAAAAGACTCATAGACCAGATGTGACTCAGTGGTTAAGACAGATGTTAACAAACCTTCCATTAGAAAGAATAACATATATACTGAAATCAAAGGAAATTGTGTTTGAGAATATATGGAGACCTTTTATTGATTATGTAAAAAATTTAAACATAACTCTTGAAGAAGAAGGTGAATGATGTGTGTGGACCTTGTAAATTCCAAACTGGTGAACATAATATGTATACTTATGTATTGGATTGTCTAGACTAAACAGAGGAGCATTGTGGAAGATTTGATTTTGTTGGTGGTTGTTGGTGTTTTTAGTGCATTTTTTTTTTTGTAGTACTTTAGTGTTTGTGTTTGATTGTTTGTATCATGTTTGTTAAAAAAAAAGGTTCAATAAAGATATTGTGGAAAAAACAAAACAAAACTGTGGAGTTTGAACATTACTTAGAGAATCAAAATTGGGAGCAGCTCATGTCAATATATGAAGTAGATGACTGTTGTAATTTTAAAACTGCAACAATTACAAAGTCTATAGAAAAATTTACAAAGCAAATTAAAAGTAGACAACAGAAGATTCACCTACCATGGTTAAATAATGAAATAAGAAAACTTATGAAGAGGCGAGACTCAGCATTGAAAACATCATTAACCTCTAAACTACAAAATGATCACCTTGTGTACAAAAGTTTAAGAAATAAAGTGGTACAAGAGCTGCGAAAATCAAAAGTATCTTATTACAATAAACTGATAGATCATGCAAAGGGTAACAACAGTTCCCTATGGAGGCATTTAAATAACTTAACTAATAAAAAAAATGTTCAGAAGGGGAAAAAAGAACTTAGAATCAATGGCAAGACCATCAGTGACAAGGCTACATTGGCTAATGAATTTAATTCATATTTTGTGGACTCTGTGGAAGACTTAACAAAAAACTTTGTGCTGCCAAATGTGTTCAACAACACAAAATCAATACTGTACCTTCAACAGATTCTTTTCACATTGATGAGGTAAATGAGGAGTTAATTGCTGGTATTGTTAAAACACTGTCAAACTCAAAAACTAATGATATCTACAATATGAGCACTTCCTTTCTCAAAACGCACAGCAAAATATTAATCAAACCACTGACTCATCTCATTAATCTCTCCATTAGGTCTAGTACATTTCCATCTGGTTGGAAAAAAGCTGTCGTCATACCAGTTTATAAATCAGGCAGTAAAGACGATATATGCAATTACCGCCCAATCTCTATTTTATCAGTCCTGTCTAAGGTTCTTGAAAAAGTTGTAGCTACACAGCTGATAGACTATTTACAAGACAGTCAACTTCTTCATCCACATCAATTTGGTTTTAGACCAGGATACTCAACAGAAACAGCAAATTGTTGCCTTATTGAAAATGTCAACAGTCCTTGGACAGGGGTAATGTGATAGGGGCTGTTTTTCTAGATCTCAAAACGGCTTTCAATACTGTAAACCACAGTTTGCTTTTATCCAAAATTGTATCTTTTAACTTCTCTCCAGATACATTAGAATGGTTTGCATCTTATCTCCAGAATAGAGAATGGTGTGTAAAAGTTCACCAGGATAAATCCTTATTTTTAAACAACCGTATGGGTATCCCACAAGGGTCCATTCTTGGTCCTTTACTTTTCAGCATTTTTATTAATGACTTGCCGCTACACTGCTCAGCTGCAACATGTCAACTTTATGCAGATGATGCAGTTATTTACACAGCTGCCAAGACTCCAGCACAGGCTGCAGATGTACTGTCTACAAGTATGGTTGATGTCCAAGAGTGGCTCTTCCAGAACCATCTATTGCTGAACCTTCAGAAAACAGTTTCAATGTGCTTTTCAATCAAAAAATGTAACCTGCAACGTTTTAAAGTTAATATACATGATCAAGACATCAGACTAGTTACAGAATTCAAATACCTTGGCATTGTACTAGATCCTCAATTCAAATTTAATCTTCATATAAAGAAAATTTCTAAAACAGTAAAAAAAAAATCTAAACTGCTTTAAATTAATTAGATATTACATACCATACCAAGCAGCTGTACTGTTTATGTATTCTATGGTTTTTTCTCATATATCATACTGTTTGACAGTCTGGGTTCAAGCAGCCCCTTCCACAATAAAACATATAGGTTCATTATATAACCAAACCCTAAAAATCTTGGATAAAAAGCCCATTAGGTGGCATCACTGTTATATTTTAAAAAAAAATACAATCTATTGAGTTTTGAGAGTTTTATTGACCTCTGTTTTCTGAAATTAATTTTCAAATGTTTCCATAAATCAACGCCTGAGCCACTTGTTGGTTTCATCCAAAGACCTGTTAACAATAACTGTAAAATATTCCACCGCAGAACCACATTTGGACAAACAGCTTTCTCTATAAAGGGCAGTCATATCTGGAACACAATGCCAAATGAAATTAAAATAATAACGGACTTTAAAACATTCACTACAAAGGTTAAAAACTGGCTGAAAAATAAACAAGAATGTACCCATGTATGAAATGATTGTCTGCAGGGTGAGAGTGAATGAAGGGAAGGAATGAATGTGTTTGTTTATAGTAAGTGACGAAGGGAGGGAGGCCTGAAATAGGCAAATGTGAACCAGGTTTTTATATTGTGTATTTATAATCTTTTTTGCATTGATGTATGTAGTTATTGTTTATTCTGTTTTCATTTTTTTTCTTTTCCTTATCCTTCTTTCTTTTTACTTGTTTCTTCTTTCTAAAGCCCATCCAGGGACAAGAGTTGCAAATCAGCTAATAGCTATACACTCTTTGTGCAGCACATCAGATTGATTGTCATTTGATTTATTGTCTATGTTTATTGCATTGTCCCTGTCAAATTCCATCCAGCTACAATGCTCTGCACTGTGTGTCTGTGTGTGTATATATATATTTTATAGTAATATGTACATATGTATATTAGCTGCTCTTGCTTGCTTGTTTTTTCTTGCCTTCTGATTGTTGCTCTGAGTGTTGCTATCCCTGTGCTGTTGCAATCCTGGAATTTCCCCGTTGTGGGACTAATAAAGGCTTATCTTATCTTATCTTATCTTAAATAAAAACTATCCTATCCTATCCAAAACTGTTTTCCTTCATAACCAGAGTATCTTCTTTAATTCTCCTGCATACACTGCAAGCCTGCACACTTTCCCTGTTAAGAGTCCACTGACACTTTTTTAGCTGGCACCTTTTTCGCAGCTTCTGCATATGTTAATCCCTGGGAGACTTTTACCAGCTGAATTTTTGCTGGCTTCACAACCTCGATACGCAGCGCTATATTCACCACCACAGTTACAGTGCTTTAATTTGGCTACGCTTTCACACTTGCCATACTCATGTTCCCCGGAGCATCTTGCACAGCGCTCTCTACCTTTGCATTCCGCTGCAACATGACCAAACTTTTGACATTTGAAACATCTGAGTGGAGGCGTAACGTAAAGTCTGACTTCATAGCTCATGTAGCCAACAAACACCTTACCTGGCAGTCTTGTTTTATCAAATGCTAACATTACCGACAGACTATCACATTTTTCACCATTTCTATTAGTTTTCAACCTTTTCACCTCTGTCACTCTTGCTCCAGATATGTTTTCCTTTATTTCATCAGCTGAAACAGCCGTTGAAATGCTCAATATCACTCCTCTCATTGCCTTATTTCCTTCCGATACTGAACACTGCACACCTTTTCCCTCCATCTTAGTGACTCTGATTGCTTTTCCTTGCTGAACACTATCTTTACAAGTAACTCATAACGAACCACTATGAAGGATTCTTGCATTTAAAACTTCTCCAAGTAACTTATTAATTGCATTTATGAGCTTAATTGGGTTCCACTCACGAAATGATGCCCCTTCCTGAGTAAGTTTAATGATTACACTCCTTCTGTTTACTCCGGGATTGATGTTTACTCCGGGATTGATCATCTTCTGACTCATCAGCACCTGATAACACACTTGACTGACGTCTACTTTTCTTTCTTTTAAACTCCATCGTGCTCCAAACTTCCTCATCCTCGCTTCGCACCTCCATTCCTCCTAGTTGAATGCGTGTCCTAGTCGAATCACCTTCTTCTTCTTCGGCAGAGAGTTGCTGCCTCTTCATGCCGTGGCTACTCCAGCATTTGGGGAAAACATCACACAGCTGCTCCTTCTTGGCTGTCCGCTGTCACGAAACTATGAGGAAAAAGTCACAAAGCTATGAGGAAATTATCACAAAGCTATGAGGAAAACGTCACAAAGCTATGAGGAAAACATAATCAAGTCAGGTGCAGTAATGAACCTTTAAGCTGGTTGCCAACCACCAATCAAACCTAAGAGAAGAAGAGATTTTAACATGAAGAGGATAGAGGACACAGCAATGATGATAGAAGGACTGCAGCTCCTGACCAGATAAGAGTGATGATATAGAGTGAAGTACGAGGAGAGGAAGAAGAGTGATGTCTGAAAATAGAGTTGAGGTTCGATTGGACACAGCAATGATGATAGAAGGACTATATAGCTCCTGACCAGATAGAGTGATAATATACTGTAGAGTGAAGTACATGGTGGTAATGCACCTGTAAGCTGGTTGCCAACCGCCAATCAAATCTAAAAGAAGAAGAAGAAGATTAAAAGGCAGGCATCACTCACAGTCATAGGACTCATTATGACATCAAAGGTCATTGGACTCGCTATGACATCATCAAAGATCATAGGACTCCCTATGACATTGTCAAATATCATAGGACTCCCTATGACATCATCAAAGCTCAAAGACAGGCATGCAGAAATGCTTACACTTGCTTTCTACGGGCATGCAGAAATACTTGCTTATACTTGGTTTCTACAGGCATGCATGGGTATGCACTAGTGTTTGTAAATGAATCATAAGCCTGGTCACCATGGTTACTGTTGCTTCTTCTTCTTCTCTCGGTTACTGGCGGATAGCAAACAACTGAAAGGTGCATACCACTACCTACTGTACAAGTGTGTAACATTATGTCATCTGAGCCCGACCCCTAAATTCTATGACTTAATCCTATGTTATTTAAAAAAGAGAAAAGAGCCCTTCGCGTGATTCTTACTGCCTCTCCATCTCCATCTGTTCCCAGAATCTCAGTTAAATCCCATTCCTTACCAACCTCTCAAACTTCATTTTCCATTATCTGTCTTTCATTTCCGTATTTGTGACAGTGTAATAAGATGTGCTCGACATTTTCTTCTACTCCACATTCTCTACATTTGCCACTTTCGCTTTTCCCCATGGTGAATAATGTGCCGTTTAAACGTGTGTGAGCCAGTCTGAGTCTTGCCATAATGATATCTTCCCTCCTACTGGTTGTTATGAAATTCTTTATTGCAACAGATTTTTGTATTTTGTAATACGATCTACCTTTATGATCTTCATCCCATCTTTTTTGCCATAGCTCAGTTCCTTTTTTCTTGATTACTGCTTTCCCTTCACCTTTTCCAAGAGACAATGGTATAGTTATATCTTTTCCAAGAGCACTTTTTGCTAATTTGTCTGCACAGTCATTCCCCTTTCAACCCATCATGTGCAGGAACCCAACAAAACTGAACTTGTCCACCACCCCTGTGTACCCTAAATAAACGGTGATATAGCTCAATCACCAAGTCTTCCCTTGTAGATTTTAGTGTCTATATGGTTTTTAGCGCTGCAAGTGAGTCCGTGCACACCACCACCCGGTCCGGTCTGACCTCCTCCACCCACTGCAAAGCAATAATTATTGCCACCATCTCTGTTGTAAACACGGATGTATTGTTGGAGAGTCTTTTTGCGATGGTCACTTTAAACTCTGGAATGTATACTCCAACTCCTACAGAGCCCTCTTTATTCTTTGAACCATCAGCATAGAGCTGTAAGAAGTTATAGTAGTTGTTCCTGAGGTAAATGCTTGTTTTAACACTAACTTCACTCATGTGCTAATCCTTTTTCCTCATTAGCAGACTAGCATCTACATCTATTCCTGGAAACAGCTCACTGGACTGGTGTTAGCTATATCAATAGTGTGCAGGCCATACATCCTGTTCCTTCTTTCAATTGTCCACCCAAACCCATGTCCCTGGAAATTAGAGTATTCCCAGCAGTTTTGTAGTGTTGTTTTTGAAATATTTGCTTCGTCACTTCCTTTCAGCTTGACCCAGTATAATGCCAGTTTATCTCTTCTCAAATCCATTGGCATTTCTCCTGCTTCTATGTTGCCGGGAAATAATACACACTGAACAACAAATGTATTTTATGGGTTTTATCTGATATATAGAAAATAAAGAGCAGCACGCTTCAGAATGAAAAGATTTACAATAATTTTTAAATGTAAATAAAATAAAATGAAATGTACAAATTGTCTCTTTGTATATAACTCTCACGTTTGTGTTAGTTTGTACTGCCTCAAACACACAGGAGGCGGATCTTAAACAAAATGGTGGATTACTAACAAAGAAAAATAAAATCTGATAAAATGCTCAGTAAACTAATGACCCCAAATAAGTCCGTACAAACGGTAGTGGTGATACTGGAAATGAGAAAGGCACATAATAGCTTTAGTACACCACAAACCTTAAGTTCACACTCCAAATATGCTCAAAACTTAACAAAAAAAAGCTTTTCACTTACAACATACACACGACGCCACACCAGCGCGTGATCACTGACTGATCTTCACAGGACACCCGAGTCTCCCTGGTTTGATTGACAGTATAAAATGTTTCAGTACTCGTCACCGTGTAAAACAAAAAAAAACACATCATAACATTGTGACCAGAGTAGCAAACAACACACTTTTACATTTACACTCATGCTTACATCGTACATAGCCTGATATTTTAAACTATATCCTCTTGGATAGGCACTATGTTCAGCCACGGTATACCATGCTAGTCAGGCAGCAAATCTGTAGGTCAATCTACGTCTTATCTGTTACTAGGCCGACTTTATTACATCCTCCTCGGCATAATTCACCGTGTTCGTTAAGAGTAACAATATATTTTAACTCACTTCCGGTTATGGCTGCCACGTAGGACGGACGTGTCTCGCTCTGCTCTGCTCCTGGAGAAAAAAAATCGGCAAATAACTCTCTCATTTGGGACAGAACGTATCCCAGCATTTGGGCGAGGATATGTCGGCGAAGCCTAAGGCTGGAAAACCAGGAAAAGGAAAAAGCGAGCCGCCGAAACAGTCCAAATTAACGGACTTTCAGGTCTGTGACGCAGCAAACAAAACTCCATATATGGCGGAGGAGGCTGGCGGCGGTGCGATGTTTGCGGGGAATGGCGCAGATGCGCTGATGGCTGCCATGAGTTCAATGAGAGCGGACTTTTCCTCTAGATTTGATGGGATTATGACAGCGTTGGAAGGAATAAGAAAGGAATTGGGTGACTGTGTAGAACGAACGGCGCAGATGGAGCTCCGTCTCGCTAGTGCTGAAGATGACGTCACCCGTCTTCAATTAAAGGTGCGCACTTTGGAAAAAAAAAATAAATCTCTGGAAGATAATATTTTGGATTTGGAATCTCGGTCGAGACAGAATAATTTGAGGCTGGTGGGTCTTCCAGAGGAATCAGAAGGTCGGGACGTATGTTCCTTTCTGGAAAAGTGGATTCCGGAGGTGCTGGGCAGCGAGGAGTTGCAATCAGCAGTGGTTCTGGAAAAAGCACATCGTATTGGCCCACGGAGAGATAAGGGACCGCCGAGGACCTTAATTATGAAGTTTCTTAGCAACAGAGACAGGATGAAGATCTTCAACGCTGCACGTGCTAAAGGAGAGATTAAACACCAGGACCAGCAGGTGCGGTTCTACCCAGATTTGGCCACAGGAATCCAGCAATTGAGGAAGCAGTTTGATCCCATACGTAAGGAGCTGCGCAACCTTGGGATTCGTCATGGTGTAATCTATCCTGCGAGACTGCTGACCACGTATGAGGGCAGAACCCACATCTTCAAGACCCCAGAGGAGGCGCAGGAGTTCATCAAGAAGATCAAAGAAGAAGAAGAGACTGGTGGGAGCTAAGCATGAACAAAATATAAGGTAGAATAATTAAGCATTTGCACAGGCATCTGACTGACTTGAAGTAAATAGTAAGTTTACAAAATATAGATTGTATTATATATTAAAAAAACAAAACAAAAACAAAACAAACAAAAAAAAAAACTATGATGTACAAAGTTGTTAAAAATTTTGGAGTTAAGTTGGAAAACTACAGAGGAGAGTTAATGTTACGTCATTAAAAGCAGTAGAGTTGGGGTGATTGGGAGGATGAAGAAGGAGTGGCTTAGGCTGTTCCCCGTGGGTGTGGAACGGTCGATGGCTATATCGGGAGACAGAATTTTTCTTTTGATTTTGGGGGGTTTGCCACAAGTGTGGGAAGGGGAAATTTGTTTGTGTGTAGTTTGTAGGATGAATGTTCAACCACTCATGTTTTTGCTTCTCTGTATGAGCATGTTTACACTGCAGGGTAATCCCAAACTCTCTATTGATCATAAACCAAAGTGTTAATCTTAATTTAACTTCATGGAATTGCAGAGGTCTACAAAATTTAAAAAAACTTAAACAAGTTATGAATAAAATAAAGGACATGGGTTCAAGAATTGTGTTTTTACAAGAAACTCATCTGATAGAGGAGGATGTTAAAAGAATTAGGAGTAGATGGCAGGGAAGTGTATTCACCTCTTCATTTTCATCCCGAGCCAGGGGAGTTATGACTCTCATACATAAATCAGTTCCTTTTCAGGTGAAAAATGTAATTGGAGACAAATTTGGAAGATATGTAATCATTCAAGGTTCTTTGCTATTAGAAAATATAAATCTTGTGAACTTATATGGTCCCAATATAGATGATCAGAAGTTCTTTGCTAATTTATTTCTCATCTTATCATCACTTACAGGGCAACATATAATAGCAGGGGATTTTAATTGTACATTGAATCCAGGTGTGGATAGATCAACAGGACTGGATTGTACGCACATTGGATGTAGGATGACTATTAATCATTTTATGAAAGAATTGAGATTGTTAGATATATGGAGAGAAATGAAACCACAAGTTAAAGCCTATTCTTGTTATTCCAGTACCTACAAGACATTCTCACGTATTGATTATTTTTTGATTTCCACAGAATTAAGGTCCAAGATTCAAAACTGCTTTTATGATAACATCGTGATTTCTGATCATGCACCCTGTTGTCTAATATATGTAGATAAAAAATTGACAAAGGAATCAGGTAGATGGCAATTTCAGCATAAATGGCTTCAGGATGAGGAATTTGTCAAGTATATAGAAAAACAGATAGACGAGTTCTTTGACATCAATACTACACAAACATCAGCATGTGTAAAGTGGGAGGCTTTCAAAGCTTTTATTAGGGGACATATTATTAATTATACAGGATCAAAATCTAAGAAGACTCGAGAGGAGAGAGCTAAATTGGAACATAAAATAAAAAGTCTTCAGGAAAAAGTGTATGCAGGAAGTGACCCAAGGTTGGAGAATGAATTACTGATTTTGAGAGCTGAATACGACAAAAAATCAGCGAATAGAGCTGCCTCGAGTCTTCTAAGATTGAAACAATCTTTTTATGAACAAGGTGAAAAATCAGGAAAATTATTAGCATGGCAGATTAAACAATTGGAAATTAAAACACCAATTACCAGTATTACAAGTAACGGACAGGTAGTTATAGATCCTTCAGAAATTAATAAATTAATCTGTTTAGAGATTACTATGAAAAATTATATGATACCAAAAATGAACCTGATTTAACAAAACTAAATGGATTTTTGAACGAACTATCTATACCGTGTATTCCAAATGAAAACAGGGAGATATTGGAGTCTAAAATTAGTCAAGAAGAAGTTGGGCTAGCCATTGATAATATGAAATCAGGAAAAAGTGCAGGACCAGATGGTCTTCCAGTTGACCTTTATAAAAAATTTAAGAATAAATTAATAAAACCTTTTTTGGAAATGGTTTTAGAAGCATTTCAAAATAATAATTTACCATCATACATAAATAATGCCTTAATTATACTGCTGCCAAAACCAGGTAAGCCCTCTAATAAATGTGAAAATATGAGACCAATAAGCCTATTAAACGCCGACCTTAAGATAATCTGTAAAATTTTAGCAAGACGAATACAAGAAATTTTACCAAATATTATTAATCGAGATCAGAATGGCTTTATAAAGGGTAGACAAGGCTTCCATAATGTAAGAAGACTATTTAATATTATTTATTTTAATAAAGAAGCACCGGATACAGCTCTCCTATCATTGGACGCCGAAAAGGCCTTTGATAGAGTTGAATGGCCCTTTCTTTTTGAAGTCCTACAAAGGTTTGGACTTGGAAATAATTTCATAAAATGGGTTCAAATAATATACAATAATGCTACAGCAGAAATCCTAACAAATAACAATATTTCAAAACCAATAAAAATCAATAGAGGATGTCGACAAGGCTGTCCACTTTCACCTTTACTGTTTACTATGGCAATTGAACCTTTAGCGATAGCGATACGTTTACATTCACAAATATATGGAATTAAAGTTGGACCAACAGAACATAAAATCTCCCTGTACGCCGATGATATAATTTTGTTTATGTCGAATCTAAAAAAATCAATTCCAACCTTGTTGAATTTAATAAAGAATTTTGGGGAAATATCAGGATATAAAATAAATAAAACTAAATCTTCAATATTAATGCTAAATGAGACCCAGAGAAATTACCCAGCCCCTGAGGTAAATCAATTCAATGTTGTAAATCAGTTTAAATATTTAGGAATCCAAATTATGCCTAAGCTAGAATCAGTCGCCAGTGTCAACTATGAAGCCTTAATGTCAGATATCAATGAGTTAACTCAGAGATGGATGTCACTACCAATGTCGATGATCGGGAGAATCAATATACTTAAAAGTAATATTTTACCTAAAATACTTTATTTATTTCAATACATTCCCTTATCACCACCTTTAGATCTATTCTCAAGAATAAAAAAAAAGTTAGTGGAATTTATATGGAACAACAGGAGGGCTAGATTACGTTTGTCTTTATTATATTTACCATTTGATCGTGGAGGTCTGAAATGTCCAAATTTTATGTTGTATTATTGGTCGGCACAACTGAGGTCTATGACATATTATTTTTCATCAAATGATCTCCCTCACTGGACTGAAATGGAATCATACAATTTACCTTTACCTCTTCCCATATTCATATACTCAGATTCGGCAAAAAAATTACAAAAACAAGTTAAAAATCCATTTGTAAAGCATATGATCAAAATATGGTGTGAAGCTAAAAACTATTTAAAAGAACCACAGTTATTGTCACAATTTAGTCCAATATGGGGTAATCAATATTTTAAACCAGGGAGAGCGGACGCTGTATTTAAAGTATGGAATTTAAAAGGGATACAAAAGATTCAGGATTTATATTTGCCATGTGCAGATAACATAATGTCTTTTGAAGAGCTGAGGATCAAATTTAATCTCAATAGAACACATTTTTTTAAATATCTTCAACTTAGAAACTTTATTCGATCAAATCAAAATAAAGCTCTCACTCGACCTATTTATTCATCCTTGGAAAAAATGATGATGAAAGATAGTAAAAGAAAGGGTATTATTTCAGAGTTTTATAACTCATTGACACTATCTTCAAGTGAAAATTCACTGAAAAGATTAAACTACTGGAAAGAAGATCTGCAAATTGAAATTTCAGAGGAACAATGGGAATTGGCTTGTACAGAAGCTCAAACCAAATCAATAAATGCACGCCTTAAATTGATACATTTCAAATGGTTAATGCGGATGTATGTTACACCGGAGGAGTTAAATAGATATAACAAAAATATACCAGATACATGCACAAAATGCATGGAAAGTAAAGGAACCCTATTTCATTGTTTATGGGAATGTAGATTAATAAGAATGTTTTGGGAGGAGGTGAGGGTAACAATTGAAAAAATAATCTCAAAACAAATCATATTGAATCCTAAACTGTTTTTGTTGGGTCTGTACCCAGAAAAGCATAATTTCAATAAAAGTGAAAGAACATTCATAGACCTCAGTTTGCTTAATGCCAAAAAATGTATTGCACTATTATGGAAAAAGACTCATAGACCAGATGTGACTCAGTGGTTAAGACAGATGTTAACAAACCTTCCATTAGAAAGAATAACATATATACTGAAATCAAAGGAAATTGTGTTTGAGAATATATGGAGACCTTTTATTGATTATGTAAAAAATTTAAACATAACTCTTGAAGAAGAAGGTGAATGATGTGTGTGGACCTTGTAAATTCCAAACTGGTGAACATAATATGTATACTAATGTATTGGATTGTCTAGACTAAACAGAGGAGCATTGTTGAAGACTTGATTTTGTTGGTGGTTGTTGGTGTTTTTAGGGTATTTTTTTTTTTTTGTAGTACTTTAGTGTTAATGTTTGATTGTATCATGTTTGTTAAAAAAAAAAAAAGGTTCAATAAAGATATTGTGGAAAAAAAAACAAACAAAAAAAAAAACAATATATTTTAACTGCATTGGTGAACTTACAACGTTTCTTTATGAAGATTATTCCTCGTCTTGCTTGCTTTTCAAATCCGGTCTCCTGAACCGTTTTCCCAACCGAAAAAAACCCAGATATTCAAAAATCCTCTACTTGGCATATCCCGCCCACACCCTGAAGTCACTTCCTGTTGAGTCAAGTTCAAATAAAAATATTTAAACGCAAATCAAATCAACAAAGATCCATAAATATGACCCGGTTACATTCTCCCCTGCTTACAAGTCAACGGCCTCGGTGACTACAAATGAGTTTTTGATTTCCCTCACAGCTTCTCTAAACAAGACCGTGCCTAAGTTTGCAAAAATCTGAGCGATTATAGCTGAAGAACTGGGATCCAAAACTGACTTTGGCTCATGGTACGGGTTTGAGTGCTGGCCTGCTGTTGACCTTTGACTCCTGCGGGGAAAGGGAACAGGTTCAGGCATGGCTTCATCTTCTGTATCAGCCCGTGTTTCTTGTGAGTCTACCTCAGATTCTGGTTCAGGAAATTCATCATCCTGCTCTGACTCACCATTGATGCTACCTTCCGCACTATTCTCACTGCTAGGGATCCTGACCTGACCATCAGTGTGAGCTGGGTTACGGATGGGACTAAGAGCCCTCACTTCTTCCAAAACTAAACCATCGGTAGGGTCCTCTGAATTTAGACTGTCCTCCGGCGGGGACTCTGGGGACTTTCTAAGACACTGGCTACTCGGTCGTGACCTGAAGACGGGTGGGGACACACATGGGCTGATGTCAACTCTGTTAACTCTTTTTGTCGGTCCTCCTTCTACAGGTTCTACCGTGTATGTAGTTCCTTGAATCTGCACCACACGGTGGGTAATGGGTTTCCAAGCATCTTGAATTTTGTTTCTGCCTGGGGGCCGGTTTCTGACATACACAATCTGACCTAGCTCAATAGGGGGACAGTACACCTTCTCGTTATGCATTGAAATGCGTTCAGCAGCTTTCTGTTCACAGTACTCTTTGGCCCTGGCATGAGCATCATTCAGACGCCTTTGGTGGATCGCCAGCCAGTCGTGACTGGGCTCTACAGTGGACTCCTGTCCTAAAAGGGCATCAACAGGAAGGTGTGGGTCCACACCAAACAGAAGGTAGTAAGGGGAGTAGCCTGTTGTTGAATGCGGGGTAACATTGTACGCATAGACTAACTCTGGCAAAGACTCTGGCCATCTGCGTTTTTTCTCAGGCGGGAGGGTGCGCAAGAGTTCATGCAACGTCCTATTAAAACGTTCACATTGGGCATTCCCAGTAGGATGATGGGGGGTTGTACGACTTTTTTTTACACCATACAACTTGCAGAGTTCTGAGATCACCTCGCTTTCAAAATTCCGGCCCTGGTCCGAATGCAAACGCTCAGGGACACCATACTTGAGAAACCACTCTCGCAGCAGAACCTTGGCTGTTGTGTCAGCTTTTTGATCACGTGTTGGGAAAGCCTGCGTAAACTTTGTAAACACATCGGTGATCACTAGAACATTTTCTCTACCATCGCTAGAGGGTTCTAGAAGAGTAAAATCAACTGCGACTACCTCTAAGGGCCTACTAGCTAGAAATGATTTCATGGGGGGGTGAATCTTGGGATTTGGCATTTTTGTTAACACACAGCGTTCACATTTCTTTATCCACTGTTTGACATCCTCATGAATCCCTACCCAAAAACATCTTTGTCGTAGCAATTCCAGAGTACGCTCAATGCCTTGGTGCCCCATCGAGTCATGCACACTCTCTAACACCTGAGACTTTAAACAGCCTGGCACTAGTAGTTGAAAACGTTCCCCATACCTCACATCCTCAATCACCCGATAAAGCAGTCCCTCCTTCTCCCTAATATGTGGCCAATGTTTCAATAAAGAGAGCACTGGTTTTTCAAGGTCTTTCCTCTCCTGAAAGTTAGGTTTACTTTTGCCGTCCCAAAACCTTCTAAAAACTCCCAGTACTGGATCCTGCCCCTGAAATTCCCTTAATTCCTCTTTTGAGTAGCCAGGTAAGGTAGGAGTATTACCCTGGGCTCCAGAACCGGAACCATCTCCCTTTTCGTTCGCCCGCATTTGCCTAATCCTGCAACTCTCAAGACCAGCACTGGTTAGCTCAGTGCCAAGTGTTGTCCCTTTCTGTATCACATTGCAGATAGCCACACACCCATCATAATCCATGTCGTCCGACATTGGTTCCTGCTCCCCTGCAAACGGGTGCCTAGATAATGCATCAGCAGCCCGGTTAGACCGGCCAGGCCGATACTGAACATCAAAATCAAACACTGCTAACTGAGCCACCCATCGCTGTTCTAGTGCTCCTAATCTAGCAGTGTTGAGATGACACAACGGATTGTTATCAGTAAGGACCGTGAATTTAGAACCTAGTAGGTAGCCTCTGAATTTTTCTGATATTGCCCATTTCAGAGCTAGAAGTTCTAATTTCATACTGCTATAATTTCTGTCATTCCTGTCTGCATTTCTGAGCCTACGGCTTGCATATGAAATTACTCCTTTCTTTCCCCCTTGTTCTTGATACAATATTGCTCCCAACCCTTGATTACTGGCATCTGTCTCAACAATAAAGGGACAAGTAAAAGCCGCATACCCTAGTACTGGGGCGCTAGTGAGTTTCTGTTTCAGAATATCAAACGAGCTTTGGCATTGCGGCGTCCATAGACTGCACATCCATTGATTCACCTTGGAAGGAGGCCCTGAATTCAAACAGAGATTCACCAGGTCGTGAAGCGGGCTAGCTATCTGGGAAAAGTGCTCAACAAATCGCCTATAATAACCGCAAAAGCCTAGGAACGAGCGCAACTCTTTCAGTGTGGTAGGCACTGGCCATTGCTTCACTGCCTCTATTTTACCTGGGTCTGTTTCAATTCCATCTGCTGAAACCTGGTGACCTAAAAACTTAACCTTCTGCTGCAGAAAGTGACATTTCTCTAGTTTGACTTTAAGACCGGTATCTTGTAGTCGTTTCAAGACTATGTCAACTCTTTCTAGGTGCTCCGTGAATGTCTTGGAAAACAGCAAAATGTCATCCAAAAACACCAGCATTATTTGGAAAATCAAATCATTCATCGCAGTTTGCATCAATCTTTGAAACGTTGCTGGACCATTACAGACACCCATGGGCATGCGCAAGTACTCAAAGAGACCAAAAGGGGTTGTGAAGGCTGTTTTATGTTGGTCATGCTCTTTTACTGCCACCTGGTGGTACCCACTTGCTAAGTCAATTGTTGAGAAAAACTTTGCTCCCTGCAAAGCATCGAAACTCTCATCAATTCGCGGCAGTGGAAAAGCATCTTTTCGTGTCTTCTGGTTAAGCTTACGGAAATCCACACATAGCCGTATACTACCATCAGTTTTTCTCACTACCACCACAGGAGATGCGTAAGAGCTACAACTCTCCTTGATTATCCCCTTTTTCAACAGCTTGGATATGTGCTCTTTAACCTCTGTGTATTGGTTGGGTGGAATTCGCCGATAGGGTAGGCTCACAGGTACATCATCCACTAGGTTTATGTCATGTTTGACTCTGTCTGTGTACCCCAAGTCATCATCATCGACAGCAAAAACATTAACATACTTGGCCAGCACAGTTTTCAATTGATCCTGTTGCTCTTTACTCCCTCCAATGTCTAATTTGTCCAAGACAGACGAGGTGCTGGCATCAAGGGCACTAGGCTGATCAACTGAGGCATGTTCGATACTTGCTGAAATACGGTTAAACTTTACTTTAACTGGGGGTTCGTCACTTAAACACTCCACCGGGGAAAATACCCCAAGCCGGGTCCTCGCGTTTAGCCACACATCCTCCGATGAAAGATTCACTACTTGCACTGGGACAGTATTACTGCTAGCTTCAACCAATGTGGGTAGGACAACCAGACCACTTGGCAAAGTCATGTTCCCCAGCTCTAGTAATCTCAAGCCGTTACCCTCTTGTACCTTGGGAAACCCTTTTGCCATGACTGTAACTACTGATGCTGAGAGGATGTGGGCTCCATCCCTACCTACCAGCCTAGCCACACTCCGCCTAGTGACTGTACATTTCTGAACCTGCTGAAAGGCACTTCTCCAGTCTGAATCGAGTTTCCCCCCAAGGACAGTATCAAACTCAGCATGCACCAGTTGACGGCAGCGGCTAATGATATTCATGCCGACAATCCCTGCAGTTTCTGAATTCGGTGGGTCTTTCACAACAAGGAAACCGCAATCAGGTATTTTCAGTCCCATGGTCTCAATCTCTAACTCAAGATATCCTAAATATGGGATTTCTAATCCATTAGCAGCAGTCAACCTTAACCACCCCGCTGTAGTCACCATGTCATCATCCTCCCCACACAAATGCTGACGGAAAAACTGTTCAGTTATGGTGCTGACCTGGCTGCCCGTATCTAGTAAGCAACGGGTTACCACACCACGTATGTTAATCTCTACCGTGGGACATGTTCCTACTGCACGGGCCAGTAACTGATCCTGAGTAATCTGTGCTTTAACTGAGTCTGAAGTGTTCCCCCTAATTGCTTGACTCACGGCGACCGGGGCCTCTAGTTTCCCTGATTCTGACCGCTTTGCTGTGCCTTTTGCTTCTGGGTGCAATTCTTGGCTATATGCCCCTCCCCTTGACATTTAAGACAGATGGGTTTTCCATCATCTGTAAATTTCAACTGAGCTCGACGGCGGGTATTGGTCTGTTCACTTGAATTTGTTCTCTGCATAGTTAGGGTCTTAACCGCAGCAGCCAGCTCACTGATCTGCTTCCCTTGCTCTGCTACTACTTTGAAAAGATCACCCACAGTTCCCACTTGCTGTTCCTGAGCCGTTATGGCACTGCACTGGGTCTCTCTATCTCCACTGTCTCCTTTACTTCGGCTTTTAGAAGATCTGGAATGGCTAGCATCCTCCACTGACCACAAATAGGCTTCTTCTCGGACCTGTATCATAGTGGAGTCTGGTTTCTGTCTTACAAACTTCCTCAGTTCTCGCTTAAGGAGTGGATCACTAAGGCCTTCAATGAACTGATCCCTAAGAACTTTCTGCTCATTAGCTAAGGCATTTGCATCGTGCTTTGAGATCGTTCTCAAAATCTGACACAAGGCATGTGAGTAGCCAAGGATATCTTCACCATCTTGTTGTTTTCGACTGTATAGGTCATGTAAGAGCTGAGCGGTGCATCTTTTATCTCTAAAGGCTTCTCTGAGGTACTTGAACAGGTCAGCAACGGGTAGTGATTTCCCCCCACGACGAAATCGCATCTCCTCTAGAGCTACACCCTTTAGAAGTGACATTACGAAGTCATACCGGTCACTGTTTGATTGGTATCTAGAATGCACTACACGCTCAACCTCCTCAATAAAATCCTCAACAGAACGACCATCCTTATCATAATCACCACTGAAAGGGGGGATTTGCCGTTCTCTAGGTACATAAACATAGGATCTCTGTGGTTCCTCACTCAAAGCCGCGATGGCTGTCAAGGCTTCAGTTTGTTTACGTTTCAGTTCAGAAACCTGTTCTAAAAGGTCTCTGTTTTCAGGTGATACCTCAGCATTTCTGCTCGCAGAGGAGTCCTCAACGCCTCTGTTTTCAACGCCCCCCACTGCGCCCTCTTCCATGTTCAAAAGTCTCTCTTACAAGTAGTCGAGGATATTGTGTTGAACTGTCCAGTCTGATGGAACCCCGGGAATTGCAGTCTCTTGGCCCCAAGTCCTCTCCGCTGATCCAAGGTCCACGATCACTCCGGCCGGTCTCTCCGTCTGCACCCCATCAGGCTCCAACCGTCCAGCCGCTCTCGTCTGCTTCGTATCACCACTACCGTTTACTGTACACCAACCCACTCTAAACTATCAGATAATTGACCCCACTCCTGGTACCAAAATTTGTTGCCGGGAAATAATACACACTGAACAACAAATGTATTTTATGGGTTTTATCTGATATATAGAAAATAAAGAGCAGCACACTTCAGAATGAAAAGATTTACAATAATTTTTAAATGTAAATAAAATAAAATGAAATGTACAAATTGTCTCTTTGTATATAACTCTCACGTTTGTGTTAGTTTGTACTGCCTCAAACACACAGGAGGCGGATCTTAAACAAAATGGTGGATTACTAACAAAGAAAAATAAAATCTGATAAAATGCTCAGTAAACTAATGACCCCAAATAAGTCCGTACAAACGGTAGTGGTGATACTGGAAATGAGAAAGGCACATAATAGCTTTAGTACACCACAAACCTTAAGTTCACACTCCAAATATGCTCAAAACTTAACAAAAAAAAGCTTTTCACTTACAACATACACACGACGCCACACCAGCGCGTGATCACTGACTGATCTTCACAGGACACCCGAGTCTCCCTGGTTTGATTGACAGTATAAAATGTTTCAGTACTCGTCACCGTGTAAAACAAAAAAAAACACATCATAACATTGTGACCAGAGTAGCAAACAACACACTTTTACATTTACACTCATGCTTACATCGTACATAGCCTGATATTTTAAACTATATCCTCTTGGATAGGCACTATGTTCAGCCACGGTATACCATGCTAGTCAGGCAGCAAATCTGTAGGTCAATCTACGTCTTATCTGTTACTAGGCCGACTTTATTACATCCTCCTCGGCATAATTCACCGTGTTCGTTAAGAGTAACAATATATTTTAACTGCATTGGTGAACTTACAACGTTTCTTTATGAAGATTATTCCTCGTCTTGCTTGCTTTTCAAATCCGGTCTCCTGAACCATTTTCCCAACTGAAAAAAACCCAGATATTCAAAAATCCTCTACCTGGCATATCCCGCCCACACCCTGAAGTCACTTCCTGTTGAGTCAAGTTCAAATAAAAATATTTAAACGCAAATCAAATCAACAAAGATCCATAAATATGACCCGGTTACATCTATTAAAACTGCATTGTTTGGTGTTGTTTTGACAACTCCAATGCACAGGCGAAGCGCTCTATGCTGCATTCTATTTTTTCCAGAGTCGTCTTTGCCGCTGCTCCATAAATCATGCATCCGTAGTCTATTGTCGATCGCATTAGTGCTCTTTAAATGACAATTAAATGCCTGTTTATCTGCACCCCATTCGTGTCCAGCTACAGCTTTTATGAGATTAATGACTTTTTTGCATTTTGTCTCCAGATTTTCAACATGAACTCTCCATGTGTATGCACTATCAAACCACAATTCTAGATATTTGAACTCACTGACTTTCTCTTTTGGTTTGTTATATAATGTTAATGGTTCTGTACCAGTTCTGCATTTTTTTGTGAAAGTCATATACCAAGTTTTACTGTTTGAAAATTTAAATCTCCAGTCAGATGACCACTTTTCCACTTTCTCCATTGCTTTCCTGATGTTTTTGAACACCAATTTCTCATTTCTTCCCCTTCCCCCATCATCTGCATATAGTGCTGTTTTGATGGATCCCCCATGATCCTCAAACATGTCATTAATCATTATATTGAGTAAAACAGGGCTTATCACACTCCCCTGTGGAACACCATTTTCTATTTCAGTCATGAGAAACTTCTGATCCTACTTTAACTCTAATTGTCCTGTGTGTTAAAAAAAAAAAATCCATTATCCAATTATACATCTTACCACCAATGTCCATTTTATTCAGTTTCATAAGAAGACCATCCGTCCACAGTGAGTCATAAGCCTTTTCAATATCCAGTTTGGTATAGTAAATACTGAAATGTTAGAATGATGTCACAAAGGCTTAGAATGCCTTTTTGACATCATCAGTGACAGCATCACAGAGGCTCCTCTGATCACCAGTAACCGAAAGAAGAAGAAGAAGAAGAAGAAGAAGAAGAAGACACATTTAGTTTTAGTAGAGCCGTTGCCACACTTGCAGAGGGAGTTAGTGCAGGCTGTTGTTATTATCAAGATAAAATCACATTTGACTTTCAGAGGAACAATACCACACAGAGGAAGTTCTTTGTCTGCCTTTCTCAGCATTTTATTCTGATTTCCTCCTGTTGCTGTCTCATGGAAAAAAGTGACGTAACCTCTTCCACCCTGGGGAAGACGGCTTCTCTGGATCCAAACCTTGAACTAGGGATGGCCACTTCTGCAACCATGCAGGGATTGTCTGCTGGGTTGGCTGGAGCGGCGATGGAGCTGCCAAATCTGTTTATTGATGAGAGGATGAAGTGTGAAAACCACAAAAGCGGCTACCAGGTGCTAAAGGCTAAAAACACCAGGTAAAACCAACTCGGATGCTTAAATTTAGTCCTTGCTTCTTGTTGTTTGATAAAGCTACACATAGGTGTCTTGATTGGAGCAGGCCTTCTTTTAGATTTGATTGGTTGCATTACCGCTACATACTTAACTGATACATACGTATATCTGGCATATAGAATTCAAGAAAGTGTGTGTGTGTGTGTGCGTGCGTGTGTGTGTGTGCGCGAGCGCGCGCGCTTTGGCATTTTACACATTTGTAGTGTAGACTGCCATTCTTCAAGGTTCCACATTTTCACTGTCAGCACCTCTTTAAAAACAACGCTGCTCAGAAAGCAACACTTTGGCTTAGTTTCTTCATCTTGAGCAAGAATACAATACGAAGACTGCTTGATCTGCCAACTGCTCGTGGCAACGTAGAATTGGCCATGGCTAAAGAAATATGTTGTGCAGAAAACACCAACACGCTGTAAAGACTGGCCCTGTGACTTAAGAGTCATGGCAAAGCAGTGTCTTACTGGAAACTGTTCACGTCGCAAGGTGAATGGAAACATGTTGTGAGATGGTGTGAGTGTGATTTGTGGAATCAGGAGAGTGTGTCCAGCATTGACACCAATCATAGATGTAAACTGTTTACGTGGCAAGCGCTATGTAAAGCGCTTTGAGTGGGCTTTGTGACTAGAAAAGTGTTATATAAGTGCAGGTTAGTTAGTTAGTGGCAAGGCGAATGGAAACATTCCAGCAGTGCGTCCAGCACTGACACCAATCACAGATGTTGCAAGCAACAGATGGATGGTCTATATGACATCATAAAGATATCTTTGGCCATGGCTGAAGAAATCTGTTGTGCAGAAACAAACCAATGCACTGCAAAGACTGAAGTGGCTTTCAACCCTGTTCCGGAAGACCTGTGCATGCCCGTGGAAACCAAGAAACCGGCGCACCCGGATAAAATGAATGCTTG
This sequence comes from Pholidichthys leucotaenia, assembly GCA_020510985.1. Classification (NCBI taxonomy): domain Eukaryota; kingdom Metazoa; phylum Chordata; class Actinopteri; order Cichliformes; family Pholidichthyidae; genus Pholidichthys; species Pholidichthys leucotaenia. The sequence continues at coordinate 296,811,919 of CM035846.1, forward strand.
GCATTTTACACATTTGTAGTGTAGACTGCCCTTTATTGTGTCAGCACCTCTTTAAAAACGTCACTATAAATTCAAGAAATCTCTGTGTGTGCCACGATCCTAGGACATCATAAGATGGCCTATGATGTTCATAGGACAGCATGCCTGCCTTGATGTTTTTATGATGTCATATACAGTGACGCCTGCCTTGATGTCTATATGAAGTCATATAGACCATGATGTCCTATGCCTGCCTTGATGTCTTTATGATGTCATATAGACCCTCCCTCACCTGTTGGCTGCAACATCTGATTGGTGTCAATGCTTGATGCACTCCTGATTCCACGAATCACACTCGCACCATCTTGACATGTTTCCATTCACCTTGCCACATAAACAGGTAATTGGTGTCAATGCTGGACGCACTCTCCTGATTCCACAAATCACAGTCACACCATCTCACAACATGTTTCCATTCACCTTGCAACGTAAACAATTTCCAGTAAGAACCTGCTTTGCCATGACTGTGAAGAAGTCACAGGGCCAGTCTTTACAGCGCGTTTGTGTTTTCTGCACAACACATTCTTCAGCCGTGGCCAATTCTACGTTGCTGGACATAGACATAGAAGGTGTCTTTGACTATGTGATCAATGGCAGGGATCACTCACGATGATCCTATGATTGCAGACGTCATAGGACTCACGATGCAGTCATATAGATATGTCTACATGACAACATAGACATATAGACAGGTGTCTTTGACTGTCACTCTGTTAAAGCAAGAAATCTGTGTGTCTGTGTGTGTGTCATGTTTATAGGATGTCCTATGATCTCTGCCTGATCATCATAGGACATCCTATGAACTCAGGCATCATAGGACTCACGATGCCGTCATGAAGATATGATGTCTATATGATGGCACATAGACAAATGTGCCTTTATGATGTCATATAGATCATCACTCACAATGCCTTGACTAATGTGTCTTTATGATGTCATGTGGCTCAAAATTGCCAAGGTGAAGGACTCGCGATGCCGTCATAAAGATATGTCTATATGACAGCACATAGACAAATGTGCCTTTATGATGTCATATGGCTCGTAGACAAATGTGTCTTTATGATGTCATATAGACCATCACTCACAATGCCTTGACTAATGTGTCTTTATGATGTCATATGGCTCAAAATTGGCAAGGTGAAGGACTCGGGATGCAGTCATAAAGATATTATGTCTATATGACAGCACATAGTCAAATGTGCCTTTATGATGTCATATAGACCATCACTCAACAATGCCTAGACTAATGTGTCTTTATGATGTCACATGTCTCATAGACACATGTGTCTTTATGATGTCATATAGACATCACTCACGATGCCTAGACTGTGTCTTTATGATGTCATATGGCTCATAGACAAATGTGTCTTTATATCATATAGACCATCACTCACAATGCCTAGACTAATGTGTCTTTATGTTGTCATATGGCTCAAAATTGGCAAGGTGAATAAGTCACCGGGGCAGTCTTTTCAGCGCATTCATGTTTTCTGCACAGCAGATTTCTGCAGCCATGGCCAATTCTACGTTGCCACGAGCAGAGTTGCCAGATCAAGCAGTCTTCATATTCTTGCTCAAGATGAAGAAACTAAAGGCGCTTTTCCACTAGCACCGCCCAGCCCCGATTGAAAACCCGACTCTACTCACTTCGGTTCGGTTCGGCCTCAGTTGCGTTTCAACATTACTGCTGGCGCACCTGCTGGCACACCTGCGGTGGGTGGGAGTTCCTGAACAGCAGGCGGCACCACACTCTCGTGACGTCAAACACACGACCGAATCCTCCACAACAAAGAAAATGGCTGATGACGAGGAGAGAAGGAAGGAGGAAGGAGAGAGGAATGACTGTGACATGAAACTGGTTAAATCTATGGTGCTGACTTGTTGTGCTCTGCACAATCTGTATGAGAGTCATGGAGACACGTTTGACATTACATTGGATGATGCAGTAGATGAACCAGTGGTGGCAGGGAGCCGATATACGAGATGCTGTGCTGTGATGCAGTACCTGTCTATTTCGCCCACAATTTATGTGCATACATATTTCAAAAATGTTTTTTGTAAATAAAATGTTGTGCATGGTCCATCTACCTGTCCTCTTGTTCATGACGCTTATCTGTTAAGAAGGTTCGAAGCCATCAGCCTATGATGAGTCCACACTTCTCACTGTTGTGATAATTGCTTACGCTGAGCGCTGACAGCCCCGTACGCTGTGGGGATCACACACGACGTGTTCCTCAGCACTCTCAATAATTTTTTTTCCTGTATATTCCCATGCAATGTGGCGGTATGGAATAATAAGCAGCGAACTGTGAGTTTTTAAGGGTGTTTATTTATTATTCATACCGCCATCACGGAACTCACTCCAGTGCCGTGCAGCGTGCCAGAGCGAGCCCGGAGGCTCTCCTAGCAGACAGTGGATGCGTCTAGTCAGATGAGCAGTGGTCAGAGATTCTTTTTGGCGTACAGAAATGGCAATATGCCCGTATTTGCTAAAATTGCATTTTCCCCGTATTAAAATACGGCGAAACCGTATCACTTGACAGGTATGTAATTACATGCAGAAACACCGCACAGGCCATCTTCACAAAAATCCAGCTCGACAAGCCACTTTTGCTTAGGTGGAAATGCAAATTGAACTATAAATCATGTGCTGATACATGTCATATTTTCCCATGTCAAGGTCTCCCACTTTTACTTACAAATTGATTTTTAATTTTTGGGAAAAGGGAATATAAATTTTGCACTTGTTGGTAACAACAGTTGTGTGCAACAAAAACACAGTTGTGTATCCTTGTCCGATTTGTCTACTGTTATTAGTGCCAAATTTTTGCTAGATTCCTTCTTAATTTATTAAATTTTGACTGGTGATGCAACATTCAACTTACACATACTTACCTTTATCAGAGTCTACTGTACAAGTAAAAGCACACCTGTACAACTGCTTATAACATAAAAAATGTACCCTACGTTCAAGAGAAATGGATTCAGCATTGCAAATTTGTTTAAAATTAAAAAAAAAAACCTACCAAGACATTACGTTTCGTTGTGTTGTTTAAAATTAAATTACCATTAGAAGGCTATACACCTGACCTGATGAACAGCAGTATGTGGAGTGAACAGAGAATGGAATGTGTGTATAATTATTGGCTTTTCTCATACAGTGTCATAACAGATAAACCAGACTTTTGATGCAAACGATACAATTTTATTCCAGAAGCAAAATTTACAAACAAAAAAACAGACTGGGCGTGGGGAGACATGGTTAGACACGCCGACTGCTAAATGCGTCCACAAGCCTGCCAAATAGGGTCAGGAAATCTCTGTTGAATGATGACATCTCTGCGAGCTCTTCCCTTCGTAACACAGCGTCCTGCTCCAGGGCTTCACGCGCATCTGCCCGCACATCTGCGGCCACCTGTCGCAAATGCTGCATGTACTCCTGATGGTGTTCTTGCTGCTGGTCATGTTGCCGTTTCAAGAGCCGCATCTCTTCGTCATGCATGTTGACCATCGCTAATGTAGATGGAAAGACAGAAAGGCATGGTCGTTAAAGCTGGATCACTACATATATTATGGAATTACACAGGTGAAAGTCTGTGGTGGAATGTCACTATTATATTATGCTTCATTGCTGTATATAAGCTGAACTGTCATGTTGCTGCCCCTCAGTAGAGCAGATTTTGCAACACGCAGGGTGCTGTCTTCGGCTGCAGCCCCCCTGCAAAACTAAAAAGGATTAAGATTAAGAATATGGATGGATGGATGGGTAATGTTTAAACTAGTTGCTTGTAGTGTGGCCGCAGAAATCTGAATGGGTTAATACAGTCAGCTGACGCGAAGCATTTCAATGAAGCATGTGGATTTCCACGGCAGTTCATGAGCTTTAGTTGTTTTTATAAAACAGGAGTTACAACAGCACTTCAATCACCACACCTAAAAATGGTTGTGGAACACCGATAAGTGAAGACCAAAGAATAACCTTTTTGTACATTTAAAAAGACATTTTCAATTAATTAATATGCAGCTACAGGAAATTGCATTAATCAATTTGGTACATAACTTGTTAGGCTCCAGCCCCCCTGCGACCTGTAAAGGATTAAGCGGTAGAAGATGGATGACCCTGGTTTCCGCTGGACCTGTTTCAACCAAAAAAAAATTGTGGTTATTGTGCCTTACTGGCACTTGAACGTGATCCAGATGGAGCTGGTGATGTGGCTGACATCGGAGTCAATCCAGCTGGCGCGCTCCACCAGACGCAGACGCAGACGCAGACGCAGACGCAGGAGAGTCCGGTGTGCCCATGTCCACTGAGGTGGACCCCTGTGATATGAACTGCGATTCTAGAAAGAAAATGCACGCAATTTAAAACTTAACACCAAAGTGCAACATGTACACAACACTCTAAAGTTTTTAACCGGAATACAATAAGCGTAATTCAGCGTTTTGTTCGCGCTAATACTTAACACAAAGCAAGCGTGAATCTGCAGTTGGCTGCAAAACAATAGGCAAGCCTCAGTAACAACCATTACCCACAATCTAACAACCTTCCTATTTCTTAAAAACAGTGAGCTTGGCACAAAAAGGATAAAGTGGCGAAAAGATGCGCAATATCAAAACAACACTCACCATCCACGGTTTCCAAGGCCGTGACTGTGGCCGTGACTGTGGCCGTGTCGAGCCCAATGTCTCTCAGCGAACCACTTCCACTCCTTCCGATCCGCTGCACTTCGAGCATTGTGGTCCTTCACTGCTCGGTAATCGCTTTTCAGCTTTTTCAGCTTCTCCCGACACTGTTTGGCAGTACGGATGTGCCCTTGGGAACCCATCTGCTCGGACACCTGCATTTCGAGTAGATCCGTCCAACTCGCGCTGGATGCGATCGTCGCCTAATATAGAAAGAAAATTGCGCACCTCCTAATATATAATATTAGGAGTATATTATTATATAAGTATATTATACAGTATATTAATATAATATACTGTATTAAAGGGGCGCACTGTGTTCACTGGCTGAACAACTACAAATGGCGGTCGTGGAGTAGATTCAGCAGAAAAAGTCGCTTTTGTGACGTTACGACCTGACCAGCGGCGACCAGTCTCTTAAAGTCATATCACAGCCATACTCAGCCCTACTCAGCTCAGTTAGACCCTGCCCTGGATCAGGTACTAAAAAAGTACCTGCTAACCGGTGCTGGGGCTAATGGAAAATGCTCAAACGCGGGCTGAGTGGTGCGGTGTAGGGCTAAGTGAGGCTAGTGGAAAAGGGCCTTAAGCAAAAGTGTTGCTTTCTCAGCAATGTCATTTTTAAAGAGGTGCTGACACAGTAAAAATGTGTAACCTTGAAGAATGCCAGTCTACACTACAAATGTGTAAAATGCCAAGCAAAGCGCTGATCTTCTCCAGGTGCTCCAGTTTCTTGGTTTCTATGGGCATACACAGGCCTTCCTGAACAGGGTCAAAAGCCACTTTTTGCTCAGATCTATTTTCATGATCCTGCCCATGAACTGCAATTACAACTCACATATTCCTCAACCAGCGGTCTGAACGAAGAAGACCCACCAGATGGAGAGCAATAGAATGAGGAGAGCTGCTGCATGTCAGAAAAGATGCCGTGAAAAAGAAACACCTCAGATTCCAGCAGTACGCCACAGGCATATGACTGTGAACAACACAGCCGTCGAGACAGGAGGACCCTTCAGCAACGGGCATGCAGAAATACTTATACTTTGTTTCTATGGGCATGGACAGGTATGCACGGGACCCTTTAGCAATGGGCATGCAAATACTTGCTTATACTTGGTTTCTATGGGCATGGACGGGTATCTACTAGGCACTCTACAAATTCAAGAAATGTCTGTCACGATCACAGGACATCATAGGAGGGCCGATGTGATCAACGGCAGGCATCACTCATGATCATAGGACTTGCTATGACCTATGATGTTCCGATGATCTATAGATGGGATGGCTATATGACGTCATGTAGACAGGTGTCTTTGACTATGTGATCAACGGCAGGCATCACTCGTGATCATAGCACTTGCTTTGACCTGTGATGATCCTATGATCTCAGGCTTTCATAGGATGGCCTATGATGTCTGCATGATGTCCTATGATGGTCCGATGAACTCAGGCATCGTAGGACTCGCAATGCCGTCATAGATATGAAGTCTATATGATCCTATGATCTCAGGCATCATAGGACTCTTAGATTTGATTGGCGGTTAGTAAAGAGCTTACAGGTGCATTACTGCCACGTACTTCACTCTAAATCATCACTCTGTATCGCTCATGTACTTCTTCGCATCATAGGACTCACCATGCCGTCATAGATATGTCTGACTACATTATGTCCTATGATGTTCCTATGACGCCAAGGATTATTTGACCGCCAAGTTAGGTTAATTGGCATCAAAACTGGGGATTCTAAATTGTCCTTAGGTATGACTGAGAGTGAATGGTTGTCTGTCTCTTGTGTTGGCCCTGCGATGGACTGGCGATCTGTCCAGGACGTACCCTGCCTCTCGCCCAAAGATGTTGGGATAGGCTCCAGCCGCCCCGCGACCTGAAAAGGATTAAGCAGAAGAGGATGGATGAACGGATGGATGTCTGTGTGTCACAAGTATAGAACTTTGTGTTGCCATGGGAACCATGTCAAAGATCAAAGGCAGCCATCACACACAATAATAATAATGATGCTGATAAACTTAAACGAAGAGCAAGACCAATGAAGAAATAAATATGCAAGACAGAATAATAATAATAACAGTAATAGCAACCCAGGATAATAATAATAATAAGGTGAAATACAGAAAATCCAAACTTAAAGCGAGGATGTGGGCTGGGACCCATGCCCTGGAGACTTCTTCTTTTAGATGTGATTGGCGGTTGTCTACCAGCTTACAGGTGCATTACTGCCACTGACTTGATTATCATCACTCTATATCTTTGTATAAGGAGTTCTGAACAGCTCCTTTTGTGTGAAAAAATTATCTGTCCTTGGAGACAAGGAATATCACTTCACTCTATAATTCAAGAAATCTGTCGGTCACGATGTCATGATGTCACAATGGCATGGTCATAGGACTCGCAAAAACATCATAGGACTTGCCATGAGATCAAAGGCGGGCTGCACTCACAATCATAGGACTTGCTATGACCGCATCATAAATCAAAGGCAGGCATTACTCATGATCATAGCACTCACTATGACATTATCAAAGATCAAAGCCAGGCATCACAGTTCAAAGCTAGGCATCAACAAACGATCATAGATCCAAGGCAGGTTTCACCATGGTTGCTGTTGCCATGGTAACAGTAATTTTCGAAGGCCATGCAGAAATATTTGCTTACACTTGCTTTCTATGGGCATGCCCGTGCATACCCGGGCATGCACAGGTATGTACTAGTTGTAATAAATGTCAATAAGTTCATATTTAGCTGCTATAAATCAAATATAGGAAGAACTTTTTTAACTGTGCCTAACTAGCCTGCTAATTGTGTTATGCTAACTGCGAAAATTAAAGCTAAAATTTTAGATTTTCATATCGCAAAACCCTATAACATGTCTACAAATTACTGCTCGTTGGGTCATCTTATTATCTCAAAACAGTAGAACATAACGATAATGGAGGCACAGAAGATTCTAGCTTGCTCGTCACCGTAAAAGGTAACTGACAGCACGACTTTCAAAACAGGACAGGACACTTACAGGCAATTTTTATATGAAATGTAATCAATTTTGTATGACTAGACAAAACTAAAATTGATGCAAGTCTATTGAAGTTATTCTGCCTTAAGACAGTAAGCAATTAAAGTGGTCTAAAAGTAGTGGTGGTTTGCTTTCTGATTGACCACTAAGAGGCTGTAATTCTTCTTCAAGCCACCATGGTTACCAACTGACAGCATCATTACTGAGCCTGACATGCTAGCCATTCCAGAACCACGTGACCACACTTGCGGAGAGAGTTAGTGTAGGCTGTTTTTATTTAAAAAGATTATAAACGTTTGACTTTCATACGAACAGCAACACCACATAGTCACAGGAGAGACAAAAGTGAGTAACAAACACCCTAAATATGTTAACTACAGATTAACTTTCTTCTGTTGATTCTGGGTTTGTTTTAATTTTGCCATTTAAATAGGACATCACTTAAATAACTTCATGACTTTAATGCTTTGTCTAGACCCACATTACATAAATCTGTTTTGTGCTGCATTGTTAAATGTTAGAATATCAACTGTCATCAAAAGACTGTTCTGTGGCTGAAACTGCTCTACGTCCAAGCCTCCTCCTTTATCCGGAAGAGACACTGGCAGAGTTATTTTTTTTTTAAATTATCATTTTATTCTTATTTTTTAATTATATATTTTTTTATTTTTTAAGTTTGGTTTAGTTGTTAACCTTATGCTCCACTTAGGAGTCTACAACAAGTCACAGTAAAAGAAACATTTTTTGCCATAACTATAACATTTTTAACCTTTTTTTGTAGGACAGTTTTAACTGGACGACATTAACAACCGAAATGAACAAAACGAATCAGAAAAAACTGTAGTGGCAGTGTCCAAAAATGATGGTCACTAGTGTGGCCCTAATTCAGGGTCATTGTTGCTTTTTCAGACCCCCTCCACACACACGTGACATATGGGAATTGGACCTCGGGGCTTGCCGTAGCTCAGCCAGGGCAGGGAGTAGAGTGACATCAGGCGGGCTACAGTGGACATAATTGTTGGTACTCCTCTGTTAATGAAAGAAAAACCCACAATGGTCACAGAAATAACTTGAATCTGACAAAAGTGGTAATAAACAAAAATCCTATGAAAATTCAATGAAAACCAGACAATGCTTTTGAATTGTGGTTCAACAGAATTATTTTAAAAAATAAAGTCATGAAACAGGCCTGGACAAAAATGATGGTATCCTTAACTTAATATTTTGTTGCACAACCTTTTGAGGCAATCACTGCAATCAAACGATTTCTGTAACTGTCAGTGAGACTTCTGTACCTCTCAGCAGGTATTTTGGCCCACTCCTCATGAGCAAACTGCTCCAGTTGTCTCAGGTTTGAAGGGTGCCTTCTCCAGACGGCATGTTTCAGCTCCTTCCACAGATGTTCAATAGGATTTAGATCAGGACTCATAGAAGGCCACTTTAGAATAGTCCAATGTTTCGCTCTTAGCCATTCTTGGGTGTTTTTAGCTGTGTTTTTTTGGGTCATTATCCTGTTGCAAGACCCATGACCTGCGACTGAGACCAAGCTGTCTGACACTGGGCAGCACATTTCTCTCTAGAATACCTTGATAGTCTTGAGATTTCATTGTACCCTGCACAGATTCAAGACACCCTGTGTCAGATGCAGCAAAGCAGCCCCAGAACATAACAGAACCTCCATGTTTCACAGTAGGGACAGTGTTCTTTTCTTGGTATGCTTCATGTTTGCGTCTGTGTGCTTTGCCAAAAAGTTGCAGTTTTGTCTTGTCTGTCTATAGGACATTCTCCCAGCAGCTTTGTGGCTTGTCAACATGCAGTTTGGCAAATTCCAGTCTGGCTTTTTTTATGATTTGTTTTCAACAGTGGTGTTGTCTTCCTTTGTCGTCTCCCATGAAGTCCACTTTGGCTCAAACAATGACGGATGGTGCAATCTGACACTGATGTACCTTGACCTTGGAGTTCACCATGAATGTGTATAGAGGTTGTTCTGGGCTCTTTTGCTACCATTAGTATTATCTATCTCCTCCTGCGGCCACGTCCAGGGAGGTTGGCTACAGTCCCGTGGATCTTAAATTTCTGAATAATATGTGCAACTGTAGTCACAGGAACATCAAGCTGTTTGGAGATGGTCTTATAGCCTTTACCTTTAACATGCTTGTCTATAATTTTCTTTCTAATCTCCTGAGACAACTCTCTCCTTTGTTTCCTCTGGTCCATGTTTAGTGTGGTAAACACCATGTCACCAAACAGCACAGTGACTACTTGTCATCCTTTAAATAGGCCGACTGACTGATTACAAGTTTGTAGACACCTGTGATGTTAATTAGAGGACACATCTTGGTTGAACATGTCCCTATGGTCACATTATTTTCAATCTTTTCTAGGGATACCATCATTTTTGTCCAGGCCTGTTTCATAAGTTTGTTTTTTAAAATAATTCTGTTGAACCACAATTCAAAAGCATTGTCTGATTTTCATTGGTTAATTTTCATAGAATTTTTATTTATTACCACTTTTGTCAAGATTCAAGTTATTTCTGTGACCATTGTGGGTTTTTCTTTCATTAACAGAGGGGTACCAACAATTTTGTCCATGGCTGTACAACCGTGAAAAGACAAAGTGTGTGTGATCTTCAGACCAGCTCCTTCTCTGCTCTTCGTTATTGGGACGTAACATTTGGCGACAAGGAGGACAATGGCAGCATGTGATGGACAAATGTCATTTTTCCTGGAACACCAGGGCACGCCAGCGATTCCATGGCCACAGTGGAAACAGATGTTTGAAGTGTATATTACAGCAGCGGGCCTGGGTTCTGTCAGCAAGTAGAGACCGAGGAGTTTGATGAATCAATTCCTTGGCGCCGAGGGACAGCGGATTTTCTTCGGGCTGTGCCAGGGCTATTCATTGGAGGATGGTCTGAAGGTAATGTACAGCACGTTCGGCGATGTTTCTACTGTCACCAAGAGATGGTGCGAGTTTTTCGGCCATAACAGCGAACGAGTGAGTCCCTTCAGTCATTTGCATTGGAGCTACGTAGCCTAGCAAGGAAGTGTGAGTTTGGGGCTATCGAGCACAAGCTAGTGAGGGACAAGCTAGCCCAGAGCGCCAATAGCACTTGGCTGAAGACTATGCTGAGGGTAGCTAAAGAGCCGCTGTTGCTAGAGGAAGTGCTGGACTTGATTAAGTGAAGGGAGTCTGCGCCCCTACTCGAGCTAACGGCTAAGGTTTGCAAGGGGCCGACCATGTGCAATCTCCCGCCGAGAGCGGAGGTTAGCATGCCAGCTAGACGTCGAGGAAGGGCCAGAAAGAAGAAGCAGAAGAAGCAGACAAGGAACAGAGCTAAAGCCCGTGAGGGGCCTGGGGGTGAAAGGACCCGGGGGCCCGGTCCAGGTCCACACAGCACGCATGGGGAATGGTCTGCTGAGATGGCACGTACTCCAGCTTGACGGGGTCGACGTGCCACTCATGGTGGATTCAGGAGCCGGAAGGTCTATCCTGAGCTTGTCCAAGCTGCAGAGGCTGTTCCCCATGAAGCAGATCAAAGATGGAGCAGTAGAGTTGTTCAGTTACGGACATGTGGAGATTGAGATGGTGGGCACAGCAGTCTTCGAGGTGGCTTGTGGGTTGAAGAGGGTCCCCAGTTTCACCTTCCAGGTGGCGTGTCAGGGAACCGACCTGTTGAGAATTGACCTGTTGGGGGAGCTAGGCTTCTCCATAAGGGACCCGGATGGGTTGACGGTGCTGTCTGTGGACCCGGATTGGCACCTCCACTGACCTGCGTCATTCAGGGGCCTGGGCCACATCAAAGCATTTCACCACTGTCCCCTCATCAATGAGAACGTCACGCTGAAGATCCAGCCCTTGCAACATGTCCCGTTGGTGCTGCAAGATGAGGTCAGCGGAACTGACCAAGCTGCTGGAGGCGGGGGTCATTGAAAGGGTGGATGCTTCACCGTGCATCTCCAATCTGGTGGTGGCTAGGAAGAAAGGAGGGAGAATCAGACCATGTATTGACCTCAGAGTGGTGAACAAGGCCATCATCCCCGACAAATGCCCACTACCGACCATAGAAGAACTCACGGTGGCGTTCAGTGGGGTGCAGATCTTCTCAAAGTTGAACCTGTGTCAGGGCTACCTGCAGGTGCTGCTGCACCCGGACAGCAGGAATTTGATGGCCTTGTGACTAACATCCGGGATTTCCACTACACCCGGGGGCCTTTCGAGCTGAGCTCAGCACACAGTTGTTTCCAGAAGGTCATGGTGACCATGCTGGCCGCCTGAAGGGGGTAGTCGTATACCTGGACGACATCGTGGTGCATGGGGCGTCGAGAGAAGAGCACGACACAAGGCTGGAAAGAGGTTGCACACTGAATGGCGAAAAGTGTGTCTTCGCAGCGGACGTCGTGGACTTTGTGGGGTTCTGGCTGACCAGGGATGGACTGAAATAGCTGTTTTCGAACGTAGAAGTGGTGCTGCGAATCGCAGACCCCTCCTCACCAGCTCAGATTTCTTTGTTCTTGGGCATGGTTAATTTCTATGGCCGATTCATTCCCTAGTACTCAGACATGATCCAGCCGATCTGGGCACTGCTGAAGCAAGACACCCCTTGGAACTGGACCCCGGCCTGCTCGGTGGCAGTGAGGAAGTTAAAACAACAGCTCACCTCCCCACCGGTTTTGGCCCACTTTGACCCAAACTGCCCCACAATCATGACATGTGACACGTCCGGTTCTGCCCTGGGGGTGGTTATGTCACAGGTGCAGGATGATACGGAGCATCCCGTAGCTTTTGCATCTAGGTCCGTGTCAGTGGCAGAAAGGAAGTACGCTGTGGGCGAGAGGGAAGCGCTGGCCTGTGTCTGGGCCTGCGAGAGGTGGCATATCTACCTCGACGGGCACCACACCACTGCATGTTGAGGACGGACCACTGGGCGCTCACGACCAACCTTGGGGTCGGGACACAAGCCACTGAGAATCCACAGGTAGTCAGAAAGACTGAGCTTACAATTTAACTACGAAGTACACACCAGGCAAGGACAACATCATGGCAGATCTTCTGTCATGGGCCACGGTGTGCACCCCAATGCTTGATCCAGGGGCGGCGGACCTCGACGAGGCGGACTTGGTCCACGCGCTGCACGGAGTGCTTTAAGGAGATCGTGTCCCCCCAGGAGCTCAGGGAGGAGTCGCAGCGTGACCAGGTGATGAAGGGGCTGCTACGCTCAGTGATCAAAGAAGGATGGTCGACAGGGTCGCTTGGTGAACTGGCCCCATTCCATAGGTTTAAAGATGAGCTCATCTTTAAACACACACGTCATTCCAGGAATGATGTGTGTGTGGCTAAGGGGCAGTGAGCCATCATTGCGGCAGCCCTGAGAGGACGTGTTCTGGTGATGCTGCATGAGGGGCACCTGGGGGTGGTCAGGGTCAATGTAGCAGGGTTTCCGTCTGGTGGCCAGGAATCGACAAGGACATTGAGGCTATAGTGAAGCGCTGCGTGCCATGCCTGGAGAGTGGGAAGACTGGTGGACCACTCCCCCTCGCCTCTGCGACTGGTCCCGTTCCCTGCCAGGCCCTGGGAACATGTCAAGTTGGACATCTGCAGGGAACTGCACGCAGCCCCCCATAATAGCTGGTTCCTCATTGTGGCCTACAATGTGTTTTCAAAGTGGCCCGAGGTGCTCCCGACAAGCTCAGTGACAACAGAGGTGGTCACGGGGTTCCTGGCATCCTTGTTTGCCAGGTGGGGGACCCCGAGCTCGATCACCACAGACAATGGCCAACAGTTCATTTTTGGGGCTTTCGAGGAGTTCCTGAAAGCCAGAGGGGTAGAACACATAAAAGACGGTGGTGTGCCACCCCCTGGCTTATGGAGGGGGGGTAATGGGGGGGTCGAGGGCCCATCTAGCAAATGGCTATGCATTTGCTGATGCCCTGAACAACACCCTGCTCCACTACAGGGCGTCGGTGCATGCCCCGACAGAACGCTGCATAGCAGCCCTCATGCTGGGGTGAGAGTTGACGCTACCGGTGAGACGACTGGGGCCGGCACGAACGGGCAAGGGAGAAGACTTGGGGACACGGCAAAATGAAGGCACAGTTTGACAAGAGGCATCAGGTGAGGGATCACAGACTGAGGGTAGCAGATCGGGTCTGGATCAAGCACCCCATCCGTGCCCACAAACTCCAGCCGCTGTGGGTGGGGCCACGGCGGATTGTGAGACTTGAGAGGGGCAGACACTTTCGAACTGGACGATGGCTCCTGGTAGCATGCAAGCAGGCTGAGGAGGTCCACGCCGGAGGTGACGATTGGAGGATCCGGGCAGACGCCGACCCACAGACGATGGTGCCGGAGGCAATGTGCCCTCCCGAGGGACGCCCAGCTAGAGAGCGTCGGAGACCCAGATACCGGGACGATTTTGTAACTGAAGTAGTTGACGCCGGTTGGGATCCAGCTGAAGGATATCCACTCCAACCTGGCGGGGCGTGCTGGTAGTTCACCCAGGCACCCCTAGAACCTGTTTTGTGTTTTGTTTTTTAAAAAGAGAAAATGTTGACAGTGTCAATATGTTGTATGTACACACATTATTATAGTTATTTTGTCTGTTTGGGGGCCAAGGTCCGGGTTCAGTTGTTCTGGAAGTGATTGTGTTAGGTTATTTTGGTTATTGTTCATTGTTCCATGTGTTTAGGGAGTGAGTCGGTCAACAAATTCAGGCGGGTCAATTTGTGTGCTTGTGTTTTCCAGGGGGGAAGGGATGTGACATATGGGAATTGGACCTCGGGGCTTGCTGTAGCTCGGCCAGGACAGGGAGTAGAGTGACGTCAGGCGGGCTACAGCTGGGATATACAGTATATAACTGTGAAAAGACAAAGTTTGTGTGATCTTCAGACCAGCTCCTTCTCCGCTCTCTGTTATTGGGACGTAACAACACACATGCCTGTGGTGGCTCACAGAAAGAGTAGGTCATCTTCATGCCGCTGCTGCAGCATTCAATTGGTATCAGGCATTGCAGTTCTGAAAAAACTATTAATTTATTGTAACTGCAACACTGCTGCTGCACGAGGCTACTGTGAGACTGCCTGTGATTGCTTTGGGATGGCAAGGGGACAGGAGAGCCTCATGGTACCACCCACTGCTTGTTGAGGATGGTAACTGCAGAGCAATCTCGCACTTTCACCTCAGTGTCCAAAACACCAGAAAAGTCTTCAATAACACCAGGAAAAGTTGTTAGATTTGTTGCTAGTCGCTTTTGATAAAAAAAAGTCATCGAGGGGGGCTAAAAAAATCACCAGATTTAATGACCATTGTGATTTCCTCCAGTTGCTGTCTCATGTAAAAAAGGTGACATGACCTTCTCCCCCCTGGAGCAGACAGCCTCTCTGGTCCCAAACCTGGAACCAGGGATGGCCACTTCGGAAGACGAATTGCTTGCTGGGTTGGCTAGAGGGGAGATGGAGCTGCAGAAGCTGCTTAATGAAGAGTGTGAAAACCACAAAACCAACTACCAGAGGCTAGTGGCTAAACACACTATCTAAAACAAACTAGGATGTTTAAATTTAGTCCTTGCTTCTTCTTGTTTGATAAAGCTACGCATAGGTATCTTGATTGGAGCATTTTATATAATTTTAATACAACTAACTCATACGGCAGAGTTGGTGGAGATGTGAATGAGCAGTATGAAGGACAGCACAGTCAGGTCGTCTTCTTTTAGATTTGATTGGTAACCAGTTTACAGGTGCATTACCGCCACATACTTCACTCTGTAATATCACTCTCTGGGCAGGGGCCGTTGTCCTATCATCATTGCTGTGTCCATTCAAACCTCACCTCTTATCTTCAGACATCACTCTTCTTCGTCTCACCGTGTCCTGTTTTTATATTCTCAGCCAGCAGCATGAGTACAACTGGGTACAGGCTGAGGTGAACCATATGCTGAGCGAAAGGCAGTCTCAGCAGGAGGAGCTGCGAGGAGAACAGCTGGACAACACCAGGGAGCAGGAGAACCTGCAGCTGCAGGTGTGGTTCATTCAGGAGGCATTTGACACATCTATTCAAACATCACACTCATCTTCTGTACTGTTAATGCATTTAAGTGTGTGTGTTGACCTGCCCTGCGTTCAGTTGACAAAACCGCTTGCAACTGTTCGGAATTGTTCATTAGTTTCCCTAACTGAACAACACGTTGGTCACTGCGAACCGTTTTCTCATTGGCCAAACTTCTCAGGGAGGTGACTCATGTAGTGAACAAAGATGGCGGCTAGATAAGATAGTTTGCGATATCCTTTAGTTTTCTTTTTGGAGCAATTCCATCGATTTAAGAGTAGAGGTTATGTCAGTTTGTAAATGAAACAATACCACGCATAAAATATTGTTTTTGGTGGGGGTCTAACGGAGAATTCTTAGGTAATATAAAGTTGAAGTAGGCTAACTACACCAGGAGTCACCAACTAAAACTGCAAACGGTCTGACAACTCTGTCCTCCTCCCCAGCCGAGGGCTGAGCCAATACAGCAGTTCAGTTCTGCTTTTTTCTGCTTTTTTTCCCAGAAGAATTGTAACACTCCACTTTTAGATAGGGACTGGTACCAAAAAAAATGGTTTGAAATGATTTCACCATAGACAAGCCAATATGATTTTAGTGTGTTATTGAACTCAAGGTGAAAAAATGATAATTGCATAACAAACAATTTCCTTACAAGTTATCCACACCAACTGTTTTAAGCCAAACACAACTTTTCCAATAAAATATTCAGTCCTTTTTTTTAAATACCCAAATTACCGGCACCGAACAGTCCGTGGCAATGTCCCAGTTTTCACCGGCACCAAAAAAAGAGAGTCCAAATAATACCCCCCCCCCCAAATAACAGGACGTCACTGTCTTTCAGTCAACAAAAAAAAACAACCCTGAGCTCAGGCAAAGTGCAGTAATGATGAGAAGGCGGGTACCGGGTCTCCGAACAGTGATCTGATCTTACCCAGGAAATATTTGGCTAGGCCTGTTTCCAGGTGTGGCTTATGATGTATGTGTTGACATCAGACCACGTGACTGGGTCAGGAGAAATAAAACTGAGCAGCACTACCCAGTGGAAATCCCCATCCCTCACGTTTTGTTTTGTCATGTTTGACTGTGTAAGAGATTTGTCACAGCCAATTTTCAGATGGAACCAGCACCAAAAACACTTGAGCTCGTTTCTCCCATTGATGTATTTTTGACAAAGTGTTTTATTGTAACTGAGGTGATGGTTTAATGGTAATCTGTTCTGCAAGTGGGAGACCTGGGTTCAAATCCCAGCTGTGTCATTTTTTTAATTTCATTTTTATTTGCAAGGAAGAGCTTGGATCATTATTACGCATCATTATGCTGAGGCACTATTGCTATTGTGCCCTGCATGAGAATAAGGCCAGAGTTAAATATACTTGGAACAGTATAAGACTGTTGAAAATTTATTATTTCTTAATAAAACTTTACGTTACGTTATTGAACTTAGTTCCCCGCTGACTCTACCATCATCTCTTACCATCCTCACCTGTACGTAACTGCCCACCTAACTTATTGTACATTATTTGCACATAACAGTACTCTTAACTTTCTGCACTGCTATATATATTTGCTTAAATTGCACATACTGTCAATTACTGTATATACTGCACTGCTGTCCTTTGTACTTCTGATTGGATGCTAAACTGTGTTTCGTTATCTTGTATTCATACATGTGTAATGACAATAGTTAAATCTAATCTAAAAATGGATAAGTAGTACAAACACATGAAGTAACACAGACACATTCACTGGATTCACCCCAGATGTATTATTTTTTTCCCTTATGATCATTGATATTTCTTAAAAGACAGCACATTTATTGAAATTGAAAAACACACATTGTAAAAATCTGCATGCTGTATACTTCGTCGACTACATGGCCGAGTAGAGCAAATGAAGTTCCACATGAAGCCTCGTCTATGGGAACCATTTTGATGAAAGGCTCAAGTGTTCAAGAAAGCCTCAACTACTCACAACTAAGTAATAGCTTAGAGGTAAAATATCAATCCTGCAGCTGGGAAGCTAGGGTTCAAGTCCTAGCTGAGTCATTCTAATAGTTCCTTTTTATTTGCACAGTGAAGTGTCTGTTGTGTTTGAAAGAGCTTGGATACAACAATAACACATCATTATGCTGAGGCACTATTGTGCCTTGCATGACAATAAGGACAGAGATGAATGGACTGAGAAAGACAGTATGACTGTTGAAAAGTTATTTCTTTAAAAAAAATAGATAAGTAGTGCAAACACATTCACCATAGTCACCTCAGTTTTATTATTTTTCTGCCTTATGATCATTGATATTTCTTAAAAGACAGCATTTACTGAAAATGAAAAAATAACACATTAAACCAACAATACCCCTATAAGAGGGCAAGGGTAAGAGGCCTTGCCTATGTGAACCACTTTGATAAAAGGCCTCAAGTCCTCCAGAAAGCCTCATTTGGCCATCATTAAAGTGCAGTTCATAAATAAGAAGAGAAAAAATAGGGTCGCTCTCACCACCCCTCAGTCTGGGTGCGCCGTGGGTTCCTGCTGCTCCCAGTGTCCAGCTTCCTGTACAGTGCCAACTCCTCGTTGACTGGAGTGGATAAGCCGACTCCCGCAGGTCTCCCATAGCCTCCCTGTGATCAGGCACACCTCTGGCTGCTCCAGTCGTCTTGAGAAATGGCCTTCCTCATTTCGTCTCTCGCCTGCGGCTTCCGCCTTTCTCTTAACCTGCAGCCAGCTGCTGGAAATCAGCTAATTGCCCATCACATGACCGCTGATGTTTTGACAGCTTGTTTTTTTTTTTCAGCATAAATTAATGCAACCACATGGTGAAACTTAGCCAGGTAAAGGGCACAACAATGAATGGAGTTTTTAAGATTGCATGTCATCATTTATGATAACTAGGTACACCCTTTATTTTATAATTTAAATAAACATTTTAATCATAAAGGT
This sequence comes from Pholidichthys leucotaenia, assembly GCA_020510985.1. Taxonomy (NCBI): domain Eukaryota; kingdom Metazoa; phylum Chordata; class Actinopteri; order Cichliformes; family Pholidichthyidae; genus Pholidichthys; species Pholidichthys leucotaenia. The sequence goes on from CM035846.1 coordinate 296,830,652, forward strand.
CGATGCAATAACATACAGAATGAAAATTGAAAATTCACTGGATGATTATAATGGACAATTGTATATTAGAGATAATATGAACCTGAGATGGCATAAGCCTACGTACAGTGTGCAAATGAGCAATATACAAATTAGCACCCAGTGTGAGAATTTCTCTGTAATAATACCCAGTAGTCTGTACAATGATAATTTAGCAGCAGAGATTATATGGACATGAGACGGGGTGAGACATGTACACTGTGCAAGTGAGCAATGTGCAAATTTAGCAACCAGTGCATGAATTCCTATTTGCAAAGCTGTGTCGGGAGTTTATTTTTCAGGAGTCTGATGGCAGTGGGAAAGAAGGAGTTTTTTAGTCTGGTTGTCCAGCATTTCACACTTCTGTACCTCTGGCCTGAGGGTAGAAGTGTGAACATTCTGTGCTGGGGGTAGGTGGGGTCCTGGAGGATGGCAGCAGCTCTCCTTTGGACTCTGTGATGGTAGATGCTCTGCAGAGAGGGGAGTGGAGTCCTGATGATCTTCTCTGCTGTCTTCACCAATCTCTGCAGGCATTTGCGGTCCAGGGCAGTAGTGCTGCTGTACCACGCAGTGATGCAGTTGGTCAAGATGCTCTCGATGATACAGCTGTAGAAATTGTTGAGGATCTTGGGAGCCAAAGTTCTTCAGCCTCCTCAGAAAGTACAGCCGCTGTTGAGCTCTCTTAACCAGCTCTGTGATGTTGAGTGCCCACGTACGGTCCTCGCTGATGTGGATGCTTTTAGCCCATTCTTCCACACAAACTGTCTTCAAATGGTGAAGGTTCTGTAGGTGTCTTCTATGAACTCTGATCTTCAGTTCATTCCATACAGTAGATTTAAATTGCCTTCAGGTCAGGTGACTGACTGGATCATTCTTGCAGCTTTATTTTCCTTATTTGGAGCCAGTTGAGAGATCCTTGGCTATGTTTGTGATCATTGTCTTGCTGAAATGTCCACCCTTATTTCATCTTCAGCATCTTGGCAGATGACAACAGATTCTTATCAAGGACATCTCTGTACATTTGGCCATTCATCTTTCCTCCGATTATATGAAGTCTGCCTGTACCATGTGCGGAAAACCACTCCACACCAGGATGGGACGTGCAGTGCCATTTCTCCTCCAAACATGCTGTGTGTTGTGGCATCCAAAAAGTTAAATTTTGGTCTCATATGACCAGACTATATTCTCCCGGTATTTTACTGGCTTGCCCAAATGTTGTGCAACGCACTTTAAATGAGCTTCAACATGCTTTTTCTTCAGCAATGGAGTCTTGCAAGGTGAGCGGGCATAGAGCCCATGTCGGTTGAGTGCATTACTTATTTTCTTTGAAACAGCAGTACCTGCTAACTCCAGGTTGGACTCCTCTGTCAGAAATCTTGCGAGGAGCTCCTGGCCATGGCTGGTTTATGGAAAACTGATGTTCTTTCCACTTCTGAATGATGGCTGCAACAGTGCTCACTGGAACATTCAGTAGTTTAGAAGTGCACCTGTGACCAATGTCATCATTATGTCTTGCACCAATAAGGCTGTGAAGGTCTAGAGAGAGCTATTTGCTTCTACCCATCATGAGTTCTTTGTGGTGTGACAATCTTAATATTCACAGACCTTTCTAAAGGCTATCAATTAGAAGTTAACCAGCTGAAATTAATTTGAACTGATGGGGGAAGGAATGACTTCCTAAATTCTGATTTATTTCAGCTGGTTTCTTTGCTTTGCTTTTTGTACTTTTTCTTCATGTGTTCATTACTTGTTCCCTGTGTCATTCCACTTTATTAATTGCCTTAATTTCTTTGTATGTATGGATTACTTGGGTTGTTACTGATATTTGGTGAAAATCTCAGGTCAGTGGCTCCATTTAGAAATATGTTTAATGAGAAAAATGTTCCCATGTTGAATCCTTATTTTCCCCACTGTATGTAGAGGTTAGGAGTTAAAAATGTTGATCACCTGATAAATTTCAAATTCAAATTCAAACGTTTATTTCAAACTCAGGGTTCATATTAAGAGCAAAACTAAAACAAGTAGAAAATAGATAAATAAAAGTATATACAGATCAGCAGACACTCGGCGCTCTTGTAACAACAATAACATACAATAATGGGCTCAGTATAAAATGGAACGCCACCACTTCCAAATGCTGGAATGAAGTGTGAGTGACGAGTTGACAATTGCTGATATAAGATGATTGTTACATGCCAGCAACTTTAGATAGATAGATAGTTTATTTCGCACACAAAAAATATAACAAAAAACAAGCAAATAGCAAATGCAACTTTCTCAAAAAACTGTAAACATTCTTACGTATCAATTCGCCAAAAGACGGAATGTTCACAGACACAAACATCTTGCTTGCACTCGACCTTCGTGGTACATCTAACAACCTTCTTAGGGAGTTATTATATGCAATGCGGATTTTGTTCCTAACAGCAACATTGCTATTAAACCATAAAGGCGAGCAGTACATTGAGGTACAGAAGGTCTTGAACAACATACATTTGACATCAGGAGAACATCTATGGAAATTTCACAACAGTAAATTTGTTTGAGCGTACAGTTTCCTGAGATGCCTGTTACAATCAACATTGGTCTTATCAGATTCAATCCACACACCTAGGTATTTGACTTTTTCAACAAAGTTCAAGCTATTACCACAAAGTGGCATAACAGGATTCGACGTATTGACACCCTTTGGTTTGAAAACCATACACATAGATTTAGTACAGTTGAACAGGATGTCATTTTTTTCACCAAATTTTTCACATACCGAAAGGAGATGTTGCATCGCTGCAGCAGACAAATTTAACAAACAGAGGTCATCAGCGTAGAAAATGTGATTTAACAGTGCACCGTTAAAGGAGCCGCCCACATTAGTATTGTTCAACAGTACACTGAGATCATCAACATAGACATTAAACAACAAGGGTGACAGTATACCACCTTGTTTAACACCGTTGGTCACATGAAATTTGGATGAGGTGACATTGCCCCATCTAACAACCATAGACTGCCTTCTGTACCAGTATAGCAGGATGCTAACAATGTAAATAGGAATACCTCGATCGATCAATTTTCTGAACAAACACCAGTGGTTAATCCTGTCAAAAGCTTTGCTAGCATCTAGGAACATAGCATAGACACTAATGGAATGGCTTCTGAAGTAGTCAACAAATTCATGGAGTAGGTAAACAGCCTTGTCAGTTGAAAGAGCTGGTTTGAAACCAAACTGATTGTCGTTTGTCCACAGATAATCCTCAATTCTGTTCAGGAACAAACCCTCTAACAGTTTAGATATAACATTTGCAATAGCTATAGGTCTGTAGCTGTTCATATCAGAAAGACTGGCACACTTGTTTTTCACCAAAGGAATAATAACAGAGTCCATCAACATATCTGGCATGTAACCATGAACAAACATACAGTTGAGGCATTCACTGGTGAGACAGTCAGGGCCAGCTGATTTGCCTTTCTTGAGAACTTTGATCAGTGAATCAACTTCAACAGGAGTAACAGCAGAAATATCAGCGGCATCAAACATGTCGTTATACAGACGAATATCATGCATAACAGAATCCTTCATTGAAACATTCTTGACTGAGTTGAAAATAGCTTCATATTGACATTTCCACTTTTCAGCAATATTAACGTCACCAGTCACACCATCAATAGTGTTTGATCTGACAGACCGGTGGGAGCTCATAGCCTTCATTTGTTTCCAGAATTCTACCATGTTCAGTTCACTCATGTGATTAGCTAGCTGGTCACATTTGATGCTTTCTTCATTGCGCCTGCATGCTCGTAGAGCATATTTGAACCTAGCCCTGCAATTTTTCATGTTTTCAAATATTGGACCAGAACGTGGTTTGCTATTACTCCTCCACCACAAAAAAGCATCCCGAGCAGCTGTGTGAGCCTCGCTAACGACAGCATTCCAGCCTGGGACGTTATATTGGGTGGCCACACTGTGACTAGGAATGCATTCACTCACACAGTAATTTAAAGCATCAACAATATCACTGTAGAACCTGTCGATATTGTTCCTGTGTGCCGCACAATTACGGTCGTGACACCTGATGGCGTCCATAGGAGCACGGATGTTACAGAGTTTCCTACGAGTAAGTTTCTTATATCTGGACAGGTCTTACGCTGTGGCATCACGCCATTTGTATGTTCTACTGCCCGTTGTGGCTGAGGGAGCTTCCCGGGGGCCACTTACAGCACTAGATACCTCAATATCTATAGATAAAGGTACATGATCAGAACTCACATAGTCAAACAGAACTTTGATATTGGACACGTTATCATGGCCTGAGGATGTAGTCACACAGTGATCAAGCCATGATGTAGAGCCATGAGCCATGCTAACATGAGTAAAGGTATCACCTGGTAAGATAATCCTGTCCGAGTTGTGTAAGGAGTAACTCTCACAAAAAGACACCAGTTCGTCTCCAAAACAACTTGAACGTGCTGTATTAGCGTTGAAGTCACCAATTGTGAACACATATGGAGTTGGAAAGTCCTCAGTGATACGATTAACAAGACTCAGGCAGTGCAAGTATTCATCCAAGTTTTCAACACTGTCATAGGGGAAATATACACATAATATAAGACAGTGAAAGTCACCCAGGTTGACTTCAATACCTGTAACTCTTAAGCAATCGTAAGTTTTCACAACACAACTGTTCGCAAGTGGCTTCCGCCATAGGATACCGACGCCGCCATAGGGGCGACCTAAGATAACACGTTCTTCCGTATCCATAAAAGAAACACCTTGTCCTATAAAGTCACCATGTAATCTGCTCAGAATAGACAATTCGTTTTTGAACAACCAGTGTTTCTGCAACAACACAATGTCATGGTTATCACATAAACTGGAGATCTCATTAGATGAAGTTTTTACATTCTGGCAGTTGAATGAACATATTCTAAGGTTGGTCCTACTATTGAATGAGTATAATGACAAACACAATAATGACAATCACATGTAGATCATTTCCTCTCAAAAAACTGTCGAAGGTATAAACCAGATGGCCACACATTTTTGTCAAGCAACTTCTTGCTGCAACTGGCAGGACATGTAATCTTAAAAGAGGCATAACCATCATACTTGGTTTCTAGTTGCTCAATCTTGATATTGTCATTTAATTTAACACGGGTTTCGATGTAGGAGCGTACATGATGGGGTCTGGTGGTGGGGTCAAGTCGACTGATGAAGACTTGATGCTTCTTATGACCTTGACCTTGACCCTGATGCCTGCCAGACCACCTACCAGACTTTAGTACAACGCGTAACTGTGAGTGGGGGCGTGTCTTGTTGACAACCTGTAGCTGGTTCGTGGTCTGCTTGGCAGTCGGTTGGTTGTCAGATGATTGAAGTACATTAGCATATGATCTCTTCTTCTTCTTGGAACTGCGACTCACAACTTCCTCGAACCCATCCTCGCGCTCTTCGGTAATTACAGCAACTTTGGCAGCTTTGGCAACCCCAGAAGGGCTGCTGCCGACAGCGACATCAGAACAGGCCTCTGTAGAGCTAGTGGCCTCGTCCGCAGTCTCCCCGTCGGCCATGGCGGACGGTGGAGGACCACGGGCTGCATTGGCGATCAGGGCGTGGTCGTCAACTGCTACCGCATTCTCCCCATCGCTGGCGGTGTTGGCAGCACTCTGAGTACTGCCAGCTTCATCGTCGCCTTCCACGACCAGGACGTCAGCTGGAGAGGGTGTGTCGTCGAGTTTGGAGTTAATAGCCGCCACGCCGTCCTGGATAGCAGATATCGTTGTGAACACGGTAGCAAGGCTCTCTCCAAGGGACATCACATGGCACACGTCCTTAGATAGCCTGGTAAGGTCAAATGACTCCAGCGAAGCTGGTGGCAAATTCTTGAGGTTCAGGGCAACGTATTGTGGTGCCAGCTGACCAGCCTCATTCAGCTTGTGGTAGATGTCGCCGATGTCGTCTTTCTTCTGGCTGTAGCCGGTCCTCTTCTTCATCCGCGATCTTCCCGCTGGACACTGCTCGAACAGCAACTCTTTGCTCTTTTAACCTCGTTCTCATCGTAGAAGTCGCCAACCCATTTCACAAGATAGGTCTTCGGGACATTACCCATGTTGTTCTGCATAAAGCACAACAGCTCACAGACGGGCCTCTGACGTGGGAGTGCTGAAGTTGGCCCATGCTGGGGATGGTCGTCACCATGGATGTCTCCAGCCATATCTGACGTTAGTCCATTTAGTCCAGGAGACATTACTGACAGTTATCTAACAAGATACTATCATGTACTGTATATAGCACACCAACTTAGGTTTACCGAGGTAGCTTTGAAGCCCAACAGGAGTGCCGTTCAGCAAGGCTAGGCTGATCATTAGATTGGCGGGGCTAGCGCTAGCTTAGCATTAGCATTAGCTTAGCATTAGCTTAGCAATAGCGTTAGCTTAGCATTAGCGTGATAGAGTCTGTAAGTGCACTCTTGTGTGAATTAATACACACGCGCTCTTGGTTCCACCTCACTTCGGATCAGTTTGCCCTCCGGGGAATAACGGTAGACGACACCAGAATTTACTTTAACACACGCAAATGACCTTTAGCCCGACTTCGTGAATACCTTCTCACTGCAGCCGTTTCTCTGGGGTAGCAGCAGAGGCGGAGAAGCGGTCGAAATAAATAACGTAGAGTCATTGAAGCTGGAGCCAAACATATGCATGATGCAAGAATGCAGCCATCAATGACATTGGATGCATGTAGGTTTAAAAAAAAAAAATAGCTGAACTTGAAAGAGCTGATTATTTCTTTTTGGTTTTTCGGGGGTAGAAAGTACTAAACAAATCAAAATCACTGGAAAAAAAAAATTGTAGGGATGTTGCGTATAGCGTTACGGCTCTCAGCATCATTATTACCCTGCAGGTTTATCAAGTTCCTTTAATAATAAGTTTTTATTAATTGGGAGTTCCTTCAATAATAAGTTTTTATTAATTGGAGTATTTGGTTTGTGTCTTTGCAGGCTGAGCGTCAGTCATTGCGTCTGCAGCTGGAGCAGATGAAGAGCGAGCTCCATGAGCGTGACAAGCAGGTATGCCGACATTAGACCCTAAATCCTGATGAGGCAGAACTGTAAAATGATGCTGGAGCCATTGGATTAAAAAAAAAAAAACAAGAGTCCGAAGTCTGAAGGGGCATGAGGTTTCAGCTAATTCTCACAAATTTCTACTCTTAGCTGCTTGATGTCATACAGATGGGCCTGTTATAATAATTACTAACTTGATTATAAAAAGAAAACACCAACTTGATAAGTTTTCCGGCCTCGACATGTCACCATTTACATGTGTTTTGTCCCAGTGCTTCACAGGCAGAATTCTGGTTGCAACTCCCACAACCACTATAATCGGTGCTTGATAAAGTACTAATGCATACCCATACATGCCCATAGAAACCAAGTATAAGCAAGTATTTCTGCATGCCTGTAGAAAGCAGGTGTAAGCAAGCACATCACCACTTGTTCAGTGATACCTGCCTTTGATCTTTGATGATGTCATAGCGAGTCCTATGATTGTGACAGACACACACAGAGATTTCTTGAATTATATATAGATATACGTATATAGATGTGATTTTACGGTGCATAGAAATGCTGCTGCATTTCCATGCATAACTCATTTCTTTCTTACTTTGGAATATTTACCACATTATACCACAAACATAGTGATGCAATACCCTCTTCACATTTTCTGCATTTTGAATGTTTACAGATTGAAAGTTTGAACCAGGAGTGTTTCCACTTCAAAAGGGAGGTGAAGAAGCTGGAGTCGAGGATTGACAGTATGGCTGTAACACACACACGAGGGTTTTTTGTGTTGAGAAAATTGCTGTTTATGACATCAAGATTATTATTGTGGTAGTTTTTTTTTATTTAGTTGTTTCCCATAAAGATGTCAATAAAAGCATTATACTGGCAGTTTCTGGGTTACAACTTGGATGGACTTTTTTTGGAGAGGCAAGTTATTTTTCACTTATTTTCACTCAGATCGCTTGTTAGTCTTTCAAGATCTGGCAACACTGAGGAAATTCCAAATCACAGGCATTCATAACTATTAAACTGACTTCATATAATCTTAGCAGTTTTTCTTCTTTCTTATGAAATTGATTCCCCCATGTGCGTTTGTGTTTCAGTTCTGCAGGTAGACATGATGGTGTTAAAGGTGGTGGTGTGGCGGTACAGGGAGATGGAAAGGGTGCAATCTGCCCAAGAGGAGGAGTTCTGGAAAATGGCTGCACTGCAAAAGGAAAAGTGAGAAATCAAATTTATTTTATTTTGCATCTGCCTCTAAAAAACATGTGCTTAAGTCAGGAAAAAAAATGCTTGAAGAGGAACAGTTGGTGTACATTTTAATTCAAGCTGTTTTCTGCTGTTTAATGTTGCCAGGTTGGAGTTGGAGAAGCGTGTTGCAGCATTAGAACAGGAGAGGGCGCTGCAGAATGCTATAGAGCGCACCCAGAAGGAGGAGTATGAGAAGCGCCTCCACAACGCCCAGCAAGAGAAGGAGTCGGTCCGCAGAGAGCTGCAAAATCTGAGGTCAGATTTATTCTGAAGTCTGCAGAATTTAAACAGCCACAATAGACGGCAGGCACAGTTGTGGCATCACAGCTGTTCTGATGTTTATTCATTATTAATGCTGCATTTTTAACAACTGTGAAACTGCATGCTACAGGCAGCTCACTGTGGTTTTTGTGTCAGTGCTGGAGAGCATTTTGGTTCCATTTCAACACCTTAGTTTCTGTGTGTGGGTGAGCTAAGGCTTCCTCTGAGCATTGTTGTTGTGAAGAGTGCAAATAACGGAGGCAGACTTATGCAGCAGACGACTTTATTCACTCTAATATCAGTCATACACAGAAAAAGCATGTCTCAATACACCAGGGTCTCTCCTTTTATATCAACCGCCCATCTCATATCTGCATGACATCTCGCATCACAATACATTCAATCCTTCTCCCCCTACTACTTCTTCCTGCTACCTCACCATAATCTCTCTCATCTCCATACCTATTGCCCTTCTCTGTTTACCCTCTGCATCCAGTCTGAGATGATTATCCCAGCCTCTACACCGCCCCCCCAGAATCTCAGACCGAGTTTCAGTCCTCACTTCCTTTTGGCTTCAGTCTCCTCCCGTATCTGCTGTAACAGGGGTTTTCCACCTCCACGGCGCTGCTGGGCCGGTGGGGGGCTCCTGGGGGTGTGTCTGTCTGCGGGTGGGCAATGGTGAGGGGGGGGGGAACCTCGACTTGCCCGTGTGGCTGCTCTGATGAATCGTTTACCTGGGGAGTTCTCAGTGGGGGTCTTCTACGCTGAGGGGCCCGAGCCAACAGCACTTGCTCGTCCGCCACCACAAAGGCGGGCTTAAGTCTGTCTATACATATTTTCTCCCTACGACCCCCCAAGTCTAACAAAAAATGTTTGTCCCCTGTTTCCAGCACTCTGAACGGGCCATTGTAGGGTGGGCGCAATGGGCGGCGGTGGGCATTGTGCCTGACAAACACGAACACCGCGTTCTTCAAAGTTTTTGGCACAAAAGCGCGTAGAAAACAGTGGTGGGCCAGGCCTGGCAGCGTGCCTGTGTCTGCACTATGCTGCAAACGCAGAGACGGAGTTGTTCGGCACGGGATTATCTGGCAAAAATTCCCCGGGGAGCCACAGTGGCTGAGAAAAAACAAGTTCCGCTGGGGAAGCGTCCAAATCCTCCTCTTGTGTGGAACGCAACCCCAATAAAACCCACGGCAACCGGTCTACCCAATTTGCATCTGTCAGCAAAGCCCTGAGCGCTGCTTTCAGTGACCTATGGAAATGCTCGCATAACCCATTGGCCTGTGGGTTGTACGCGGTTGTGCGATGAATTGCAACACCCAGGCTACGAGCCATCGCGGACCAGAGGTCGGAAACAAACTGTGGGCCCCATCGGATGTGATGTCCGACGGGATGCCAAAACGTGCCACCCATGTCGTCAAAAAAGCGCGCGCCACGTCCGCGGACGTGGTTGCCGCCAGCGGGACTGCTTCTGGCCAGCGTGTGGTGCGGTCCACCACTGTCAGAAGGTGCGTGCACCTCTGCAATCACGTCGGGGTCACAAACTTTGCTCCCACCATTTTGACTGACGTGCACACTCCTGGGTGCGCCAGAGCATGAACTGACTCAAACACTCAGCGGCGCCATGCGACCGGGACCACCGGACGCGGGCGTCCCATGGAGACATCGCAAATTAGGGGGCCATGCTGTCTTGCAGCACTCTGCTCTCCAGCCTTAACCCTGTTGGTCCAGACTGGAGTGTGCACACATCCGCATCGCCAATCTGCTCTGCGGCCATGGCTGTATAATCTATCCCCAAGCAAACCGGGGCCACCACTGCACGTGAGAGGCAGTCCACCACTACATTCAGTTTACCCGACACATGCTGAATATCGGTTGTAAACTCCGAGATAGCGGCCAGCTGTCTCTGCTGCTGGCCCAACCATGGTTCCTAAACCTTGGCCATCACGAACGTTAGCGGTTTGTGGTCCACGAATGCGGTGAAGCTGCGCCCTTCCAGCCAGAACTGGAAGTGTCGTATGGCCAGGTGGAGAGCCAGCAACTCTGTTGAACACATTGTATTTACGCTCACTGTCGCGCAAAGCCCTGCTGGAAAAAAGCGAGTGGCTGCCAAGAACCGGTGACGCGTTGCTCCACGATGGCCCCTATGGCCATGTCTGAGGCGTCGGTAGTGAGCGCTATCCGGGCCACTGGGTCCGGGTGCGCCCAACAGTGCAGCGTTTGCCAGAGCTGTTTTAACCTCAGAGAACCTGCCTGCTCCCGCTCCGGAGTCCATTCGACTCTGTCCGCCAGTTTCTGTTTCTTGAGCGCGGCGTACAATGACTGCATGAGCTGAGCTGCGCGGGGGAGAAACCGGTTATAAAAGTTAACCATCCCCAAAAACTCGTGCAGCACCGTGACCGTCTGAGGCCGGGAAAAATTTGCCACGGCGCGCACCTTGTCGGGCAAGGGTATCGCTCCCTCCGGTGAGACGCGGTGCCCCAAAAAATCAATCCCCGTCACGCCGAACTGGCATTTCACCAAGTTGATTATTAGCCCATGCTTCTCCAACCTCCGGAAAACCGTCCTGAGGTGGGTTATGTGTTTGTCCTCGGACGCACTGGCCACCAGGATATCATCCAGGTAGACGAATACAAATGGCAGATCGCGCAACACCGCATCCATCATGCGTTGGAATGTCTGTGTCGCGCCTTTTCATCCGAAGGGCATGCGTAAAAACTCAAACATGCCAAATTGAGTTATTTACCGCTGTTTTGGGTATGTCCTCGCGGACCAGGTCTATTTTAGAAAAAATTTGTGCCCCGGCGAGGTGAACGGAAAAATCCTGAATATGGGGAATCAGGTAGCGGTCGTGCGCTGTGGCATTATTCAACCTGCGGAAATCTCCGCACGGTCGCTACAATCCCTCAGCCTTAGGGACCATGTATAGCGGGGATGCCCATGGGCTGTTTGAGCGCCTGATGATGCCCAACCTTTCCAAGTTGGCAAACTCCTTGCGCGCTATGGCCAGTTTAGCTGCGTCCAGGCGCCGAGGTCGTGCGAAAACGGGCGGCCCAGTGGTGGTGATAAACTGTTCCACCCCGTGTTTAGTGCTGGCCAACGAAAACGTTGGGACCGTTAGTGCTGGGAACTGAGTGAGCAGTGTGTGGAACTTAACTGTGACGTTGGCTAGTGTTATTGGCCCGGCCCCTTGAGCTGTACAGGGGAGAGAATCAAAAACATTGCATTGTCCAGGCGCCTGTTAGCAACATCGGCTAGCAACCCTTGTGCACACAGAAAATCAGCTCCCAGGATTGGGAAACTCAATGCTGCTATGACAAAAGTCTACTCGTACATACGGCCATGTAGGGATAAAGTCAGTGTTCTCTCACCAAAAGTCTTAATGTCCGAGCCGTTTACGGCTACCAGCTCGGGGCCGCTAGCTCCCGCTAGCCGGTCGGCGTAGGACGGCAGGATGAGGCTCTTTTGGGAGCCGGTGTCTAACTGTCTCCCCGAGCGCGAGTCCGTCACGTAGAGCAGCTTGTTCTCTTCACTGACGGTCGCAGCTGCTACTGCCGGCCTTGGCGTTTCCCGAACGCTTGAATTGGCACGGTGGCACATATCTGCATGCATTCTTTCCAAAGCGGCAGTGGTAGAAGCAGAGCGTGTCTCTCTGGCGCTTCCTGGCCCCCGCTGCCGCTACCGTCGCCGGCTCCTTGCCTCCGCTGGTCGTCTGGCTGGGTTCCGACGCCGCCGCATTCACTGTGAGGGCTCTGGTGGTGAGGATGATCCGGTCTGCCTCCTGGGCTAGCGCCCGGTAGTCACGCACGGCCAGCAATGGCGAATTGGCAAGAACCGCTCTTGCCTCTGTTGGGAGGTTCCGGAGGAAAAGGTGGGCAAGCAGAAAATGCCCGTCGTCCATGCCCATTAACGCCAACATCCTCTCCATCAGTTCGACCGCTGACCCATCTCCTAACTCGGAGCGCCTCAGGAGCCTCTCTGCTCTCTCACAGTCCGAGAGTGTGTAGCGCCGGGTCAGCGTGGCCTTGAGTGCCCCATTTTTGTCATGGGCTGGAGGCTGTTGGAGCAGGCTCGCTACTTGCTGAGACGTGCGAGCGTCCAGTGCTGCGACCACATAGTAATATCTGGTGTCGTCTGCCGTTATTCCCCGGAGGGCGAACCTTGGTGTGTTGGAACCAAGCTGCGGGTCGTGCAGCCAAACGTCCGGTAGTTTGACCGAAACAGTGCACGCGTTGCTGGGGGTTCCCGTCCAGGCCATCTCTGGGATGCTTGCCGCGTTGCTGGGGCTTCCCGTCCGGGCATTCCATAATTCATCAAAGGGGTCACCAGTGTGGAGAGTGCAAATAACGGAGGCAGACTTATGCAGCAGACGACTTTATTCACTCTCACTTCAGTCACACACAGAAAAAGCATGTCTCAATACACCAGGGTCTCTCCTTTTATATCAACCGCCCATCTCACATCTGCATGACATCTCGCATCACAATACATTCAACCCTTCTCCCCCCACTACTTCTTCCTGCTACCTCACCATAATTTCTCTCATCTCCATACCTATTGTCCTTCTCTGTTTACCCTCTGCATCCAGCCTGAGATGATTAACCCAGCCTCTAGAGTGTAATATTTTCATCTCTTAGGATGAAACTGCAGCAGCTCGCAGCTGGAGGAGCTGGAGAGACAGAAGGCAGAGATAGCTGCTCTGCAGCAGGTGAGTCTTTCCGGTAGAACATCAGTGAGTTTTCATGTCTTTGTGAAAATTAAAGTCCTGGAGCTACAGTCACAGATGATTGGAAGATGCCTGCCTGATGTTTTGTATGAATAACAGGAGTCCGAGTCACCATCATGCAGCCAACAATGAACCTTTACTACAGGGCACACAACTATATACACAAGTGGGCCGTGCCCACCTGACATCACCCTGTGGGTGGGTACGACATCACACACACACACACACACACACACACACACACACACACACACACACACACACACACACACACACACACACACACACACAAAAAAAAAAAGTCCAAAACCACACACTCAATTGAAAACCTCCCAAGTTTAGGACCCAAATCACAAACTAAAAACAGGGAATATCTAGCTGTAATAAAACATGAATGAATGAACATCCCATCACATTCACACAAAACAACTAAAAAAGCCAAACTGTGTTTCTTAAAATGTATAAACTAATCCCATACCATACGTACTGTCATGCACACCAGCATAATATATGTACAGATATACATATTTACATTTTGACATTTATGTAACCCCCATGTCTATTTGCAACCAGGAATAAAGTGGCTAAGTTTTGTCTAAGTTAAGAGCACGCTGAAGAACGCTGAAGCATGCTGATATATGGCGTAGTTTGCAGAGCTCCTCTGAAAATTAATTTTCAGCATGCTAAAAGTTTTCTGACGTATCCAGTGTATGGCTGATATGTTCTGCACTCGCAGAGCAAAGGTTATAGGAAAGTTATGTGTTTGTTCACACGTTACTTGTCAGCAACTCATAGTTACTCAAAAGTCAAAATACATCGAGATTAATGCCTAACGTATCCAAAAATGATTTTCTAACAAATGAGTAACACTCCTTGGACCAATGTGTAACTTACTGAACGGGTTTCTAACTTACAGCTACCCTATAATGGCACATTTGCAGTGTTTGTTCACAGGAAAAACCCGTACAGAGCTCTGCCTGCAACGCATACACACACACAGAGAGAGAGAGAGAGAGAGAGAGAGAGAGAGAGAGAGATTTTTTTTTGATTTTTAAAAGATCTTTAATAAACACACTTGTCCATCAGTCAATACAATTTCTATATCATGCTATGTTACACAGAAAATTAATCCCCCAAAAAACGCCCAAAAAAAGCTGTCCATCATGAACTAAACAGAGGACATTCTCCAGGGACCAGAGGGTCCTGAAACCTTCCACATCCCCATTCCCCATAAAAAACTGAAAGTCCAGCCTGATTCTGGCTTTAAGTAGCCTCACAAATAAAATTTTGACATCAACATCATTCTCAACATTTTCAAGTTTTCTTCTCCGGCTTACATAGATAGCCAACTTTGCCTGCCCTAAAACAAAGTTCAGTAGTTGACACTTCTGCTTAAAACGACGATTGTACATAAAACCACAAATGAAAACCTGCTTAGAGAAAACTTCCTTAAAAATATGAAAAAGTTTTGTGAGAAGTTCAAAGAGGCCACTCAGGCGCTGACATTCAATAAAACAATGAAAAACAGTCTCCCTAGAGGAACAAAAAACACACTGATCACTGACACTGCTGTTAATCACAGAAACAAAAGCATTGACAGCTATAATACCATGCAGAACCCTCCACTGTAAGTCTCCATGCCTCTTAGGGAGAGGGGCTTTGTAAAGAGCCCTCCAGGCAGGCCGATGCCCTTTTCCTAGTTTAAAATAGGCTCTCCAAGGAGTGTCCACACAGGTGTTCAATCGGTCCTTGTTGAGTGCCATCACCACCAGTCTGTAGAGTGCCTTACCACTGGCTCCTCCAAAGTCCACACCAGTGGGAGCACAGAATGCCAGTAAGGAGCAAGGAGCGACGTCAAAGTCCATATAGAGCGTGAGAGAGGGAAAGGGGTCAGTGCTTTCTGGCTGCAGCGTGCCATTGCTAAAGTCCAAGAGTAGGGAGTGCTCAAGTCCATGAAGCTCCTGTTTCCAGTGTGCAAGAAGACCATCGATGAAACGATTCAACCTGACACCAAGATGAGCTGCTAAAGCTGAGGCGTTGTTGAGGCCAGGACCAGCCAGTTCCACCACTTGCTTCAGAGTGAGAATGTTCCTGGAACACAGCCTATCAAGGAAGGTCCTCCCAACTCCCGGCAGGACACCAAGGCAACCACCAAAAACCAGCGGCTCCCTCAACAACCAGTAGAGGGAATCGCATGGCCCTCTTTGTTTTTTAAAAAGAGTCCACACTGAAAAGAGACTGCGGTAAAAACTGGGTAAAGACAGTGCATTAGAGTTCTTAAAATCCATTAAAAACACAGGGAGATCTAGCCCAAGCCCAAGGACTCTAAATAACACAGGCCAAAGGCCTCCATACCAGGTCCTGGGGGCCCGTCAGCAGTCTATGAAAGTCAGTCTAAAAGCAGCACCTCTACTAGCTAAATGAATCACTCCTTGCCCCCCCTCCTCTTTGGGAAGAAATAACAGGGCTTGAGGAACCCAGTGGAGTCCACCCCCCCAAAAAAAGTCCACCAAAACAGACTGAATTTTGGACAACAAACCAGCAGGGGGGTCCATGCACATGAGGCGGTGCCACAGGGATGAGGAAACAAGATTATTTAAAATGAGCACTCTTCCTCTAAAAGATATTCTTGGCATTAGCCACTTCCACTTGTTTAGTCTCCCGTTAATCTTCTCTATGACCCCATCCCAATTTTTTTGCTCAAACTGCTGATTTCCAATAAAGACGCCAAGATACTTAAAACCTCCTTTTTTCCAAATCAACCCACCCGGCAGCGTAAGCTGATTTTCTAGTTTCTCCCCCACCATCAGAGCCTCGCTTTTTCCCCAGTTTATCTTTGCAGAGGAAAGTTGGCCAAAAAGATTGACACTCCTAACCAGAACGTCAATGTCACTCTGCTTGTTTAGCAGAATGACTACATCATCTGCATAGGCCGACAGCTTGAACGTGGTGTCACAGCCAGGAAAAGTAACTCCTGATAGATCCCTTCTCAGGCAGTGAAGCAAAGGCTCTATGGCGAGGGAGTACAGCATCCCTGAGAGAGGGCAGCCCTGCCGAACCCCCCTCTGGACTTTTAAAGGGGCAGACAGGCCCCCATTTATCTTCAGCACACTCTCAATGTCACTGTACAAGACCCGTATCCTGGCTATGAAGCCTGGGCTGAACCCAAAAGCTGTTAAAACTGTCCATAAATATTGGTGTTCAACCCGATCAAACGCCTTTTCCTGGTCAATTGAAATCAAACCAGTTTCTACCGCCAATGAACCAGAGACCTCCAAAATATCCCGAATTAAAGTGACGTTGTCACTAATCAGCCTGCCAGGCACACAGTAAGTCTGGTCTACATGAATGAGCTCGCTCATCACCTTTCTCAGTCTTCGGGCCAGAGCTTTTGAGAGAATCTTGTAGTCTGTGCAGAGCAGAGAGACTGGCCTCCAGTTCTTTAGGCTCTGGAGGTCCCCCTTTTTCGGCAACAGTGTGATGATGGCCCTCCTGCAGGTCGTGGGTAGGGTCCCCCTTTCCAAGCTATCTTGGAGAACCTCCAGCAGGTCTGGACCAAGCAGGGGCCAGAATTCCTTAAAAAAGTCCACAGAGAGACCATCTATGCCTGGTGATTTTCCATTCTGGAGGCTCATTAGCGCCGTATGCAGCTCAGACAGAGACAGTGGAGCATCCAAGCCGGCAACAAGGTCCTCTGAGAGCACTGGAAGACCATCAAGGAAAACCTGGCCCAGTGACGTGTCCTCCCTCCACTCTGCTCTAAACAATTCACTGTAAAAGCTAGCAGCGTGTTTCCTGATCTCTGCTGCTGTGGAGATTGTTCTCCCGTCATCGCCCAACAAGGAGTGAATGAGCTTTCTCTGTCCATTTTTCCCCTCCAGTCCAAAAAAGTACTGGGAGGGCGAGTCCATCAGAGCTACATCCATGTAGCGTGAGCGGACCAGAGCACCCTGTGCGGTGACCCCTAGCAAGCTAGCCAAGGCTGACCTTTTTGACTTAAGAGCCTCTAAGTGCTCCTGTTTTCCGGTAGAACTGAGTAACTCCTCTAGCTCTACCACCTCAGTCTCCAGAACTTTCAAGGATTGGGTCAAGCTACGAGTGACATTTTGAGTGTACTGTTGGCAGAATTGTTTTATCTGTGCCTTCCCAAAATCCCACCACATTTGGAGAGAACTAAAAGAAGATTTTTGTTCCCTGTGTGACTTCCATACATCATGAAAAACTCCCTTAAAAAACACATCATTTAAAAGTGTATTATTAAAATGCCAAAAAGCACTCTTACACTTTACATTTTCAATGAAAACAGAACAAATCAGCAGGCAGTGATCAGTGAAACCAACAGGACAGATACAACTATTTTTAAAAACACTCATTTGGTGTTTAAAACCATAGAAACGGTCTAACCTAGCCATAGATAAGAGGTTATCTTTAGCATGGCTCCAGGTGTACTGCCTCTGGTCCCCATGATGTGATCTCCACACATCGGCCATTTCATGTGCCTTCACTAGTTCCCTCAGCCTATTGGCAGAAGCAGGGTGAGGTTCCTGATGGTTCCTGTCCAGTCTGTGGTTTAATGTACAGTTAAAATCACCCCCCAGAAATAAAAAACTATTTGGATTACAGGATCTAACCGTATCTGATAGCATATTAAAGACCCTGATCCTTTCTGCTCTCCGGGTTGGCACATACACGTTTATAAGAACCAAGTTTACGTTTTCAAACTGTACCTTTAGCAAGAGTACATGTCCTTTCACCACCTCTTCTACCTCATAAGAGACAGGCACACAACCCCGAGAGAAAAGTACAGCCACCCCTCCACTATTATTGGATTTGTGGCTAAAAAAAATGCAGCCATCCCACTCTTTTCTCCACTGGCACTCAATGTCTACAGTGCTGTGAGTCTCCTGGACCATCAGCACGTCAAGTGCCTTTAAATTAAAAAGCTTGTATAAAGAGGCCCTTTTTACATCATCCCTGGCCCCGTTTATATTAAGAGTGCCAATTCTAAGGTGGGGCATTAAAAAGGATAAAAATAAGGTACAGTAAAAAAAACACACACATAGCATAAAAGGGAAGAAACAAACTAAGAGTCAACATGACTGTTAGTAATTTGTGATTTCAGTTTGACAACCAGTTTCTTTAAACGAAAAATTTCCTGATCAGTAAAAGTCTCATTCCCATCATTCAGTTTCATCAGCTTGCGAGCTGATGCCACAAATAACTCCAGATCTGGAAAGTAATTTTCCACTTTCACAGCTCTGCTCCCCTTGGTCACCTGGAGAAATTGCCTAATTTTGGTAAAACAATAGGAGCTTTGCTCCTCCTGCGTCTGCGTCTGCATCATTTCAGACTCAGCTCCACTTTCGTCAGAGACGCTCTCATCTAGTAAATCTAACTTCCCAACCCTACTAGATTTAGCAGAGCTCTGCAAGTTTTCAGCACTTTTTCTTTTTTGTGCAGCTTTAAAAGGATCCTCTTCAGCAAAACTACATTCCTGCATTTCTTCATGAACTGCAACGTTTGTCATGCAGTGTTTGCTCTGTGTGTCCCCTACAGCCTCAAACCGCTCCTCCCCCGCCTGCAAAGTCTGTTCATTCACATTCCTTCGTTTAACTGCACTTTTACTTACACCCTCCACCTGTTTACCCCGGGCGACAGGCTCGTCACAATGATCAGAGCTGCCGCCAGACAGAAATTCCCCACCATCACTGTTTGGGTGATATTGCACCAAATACCAGACATTTGCAGCTAGAATAGTCATTTACCACATTAGCAATGTATATTAGATATTAGTGTATTTCTGATTAGTTTAAAGTTATCTTCGTTGAAAAAAACAGTGCTTTTCTTTCAAAAATAAGGAAATTTCTAAGTGACCCCAAACTTTTGAACAGTAGTGTATATCTCCAAGTCGTTATGGATACATGATGCATACGGCCAAAAATGAAAAGTTCAGAGTGTCCCAGTGTTTTAGACCAATTCTTATACATTTGGCAAACGCTGCCTAAATCATCATGGTGTGACAGGAGACAGCTTAAGTTTGGAAACCCTGTCTGACTCCAAGTATCTGTTTGATCAGTTGAAAACAACAGGCATTCCCAGCAAGATAATTTGCAGCACTCCTCAGAGGCTGTAATCCAAGGATACCGCTCGTTGCTGGTATGGAAGTGACGGACAAATCCTTCCCCCTGCTGAGACAGGCCTGCTAGCTTCAGGGTTGGCCAACCTCTTTTCACAGTGGCCAGCTTTTCTTGATAAGTCTATCTGGAAAATTGATTTTTTTTAAATATCAGTGACTAAATCATTTTCCTCTCCCCTGTCAGCTATTGTGGGTGGAAAGAAAACTATTATGTTTATACAGATACAATATATTGTAGCTGCTGGATGGATAACAAAGTTGTATCTATGAAAAACCTTGGATGAGTTTGAATTTGGGTGACCTCTGACCTTTAGGTCGAGGGCAGAGGACAGTTTTTCCCTTAATCTTGTAAATATGATAACTACAGAAAGATCATAGGATCACCTATGATGTGCCTATGATCTCTACATGATGTCTATGTCATAGACACCATAGTATAGAGTGATTCAAGAAAATCTGTATGTGTGTCTGTGTGTGATCAAAGTGTCAGGTGTCAGGTCAGGCATTGGTTTGCTTGCTACCGGATAACCATGAAAACCGGTACTACCTGTCTCATGGTTCGGGCCGTTGGCAACTCAACTGGCAACCCCGCCATTCCGAGGGCGTGGAGAGTGAAACTGGGCATCCTGGCAGAACTAAAAACAATATCTGTCACAGGTCTGTGGTGGACCGCTCCCAGTTACACGGGGTGAGACTGGACATCCTGGCAGATAAGCACATCTGTCGGAAGGTCTGTGGTGGACTTTTGCCAGTCGGTGCATCGTGACATGCATTACACAAAGAGCAGAGATAAACAAACTTATCATCTGGTCAGTCACTGCAACAGATACTGGAGTCAGTTTGTCTTGGCCTGTCCTTGCCACTGATAATACCTCTATCTGCCAAGAATGTGCCGCTAGTCCAGCAAAAGCTAGCGGTACTCAAATACTTTGCAAGAAGTTTCATGAACTGGTCAGTCAGACAGCAACTCATACCGGCTCGGACGTCACCCAGGTTAACAAGGTCAGGAGTTCCTGGCAGTGGAAGGCGAAGGACAGGGCTGCATGGAGGAATCTAATCAGACCTGAATGAAACAGTCATCAATGCCCCCGACAGACTGCTATGATGATGAAAGAAAGAAATGATGTAGGCTTTTCAAACCGATGTCATTATTGTATCAAAGACAAATCCTGGATGTCTTACACCCTTAACCTCTGAGTTTGGGGTCAAAGGTCAAAGTGAACATTCCCTTTGAACTATTGGACAGCACCATGTTGGGCAGCTATGCCGCCATCAGTGTGTGAATGTGTGCATGAATGGGTAGATGGCAGGATCTGTGAAGCGCTTTGGTCATCTACAGATGAGAATAAAAGCACTATATAAGTGAATGCCATTTACCATTTACTATTTATTACTATAGAATGACTAAGCTAGGGTCACCAAACGTTGTATACAGGTTGAGCCTGAGACCCTCAACTATGACTGGTTTTGGGATCACAAGGTCAAAGGTCAAGGTCAAAATGCTATTAGGACTGGGCAAGTCTGCCCTTAAATCAGCATCACGGTTAATTTTTTTTCCCCTCAATTCTTCTTAGAAGGCTCATAATTAACCAATATTACACAAGAGAGTGGTATATCAATGCAGGGCAGTAGTAAATGAGGACAGTATAATAAAGAATAGGTCGATTGTCATTTCACACACAAAATAAACATTGTCCAGTGTTTACAACACATTCTGTACCTCGCATGCCAGCTTGTTGGCTACATTGGGGGAGTCCTTCACACTCCCATGATTGTGTTACCACCACATAGTGATTATGAGTCTCTTGTTGGGTTCTCAAATGCATCCTTAGTTTGTCCTTTACCTCTGTAAAACAGTGGCGATGATGTGGACAGCTGTCAGAGACTAAGTTGTTAGTATCGGCACACTTGTCTCACTTTTTCATGGCATCTTCAGATGAAATAAGGAGTCATCTCATACTGTATAGATGGAGACCATGTTTCTTAGTATAAATATACAAGTGTTTTTAATGGTCTTGTGACCCCCTTCCCCCTAAATTTGTACCTCAACCCTGTAAATTAGCAACTTTTTTTCCCTTATCTTGTAAATTGGTGGCTTCCTTCCATCCTAAATTAGACTTTTTTTGCCTAGTCCCCTAAATTTACAACCCCAACCCCCCACCCCTCCACCACCCTTGTAATTATCTGTTTTTTCAGCTCTCATAAATTGGAAACTTTATTTGCATGTACGCTAGATATTTAGATGATTAAATGAATGTACAGCTCCTTGCTTTATTCATTACCCTCCTGTCGGCCCTCAGCAACATTGAATTTGAACCCCCTGGTCTGCAGTGTGTAGTCAGTTATTTCTGTTGTGTTGCTGTTTTGACTGTTTTGCAGTTGTTTCCTTTGGTTGCAGTGAATTTAGGTCCCGGGAGCACTGTAATTACAGTTTATATTAGCATACCAAAAAGAAGAGGTTTGACTGTCTAATTTTAACCCCCTAATGTCCTTGGTCCAGGTGATCACCGTCCTCAGAGGAACACGCCAAACTCAAGAGACAACTAAAGGACCTTCAGCGACGACACTATGAGATCAGACAACTCTTGCTTGGCAGTTCGCATCCACTTGGTGGTGACCCCACGCACCTCACCTCCCCCTAAACCCCCTTCCTGCTCCTCGGGTCTGAGGGACTGTTATCAAACAACCCAGTAAGAACAGTTTAAAACAGAAGAAGCAAAAGATAAACCAAAGTGAAGAATTTTTGAGGAGACTGAATCCCCTGTTTAAAAAAAATGGACAAATCACACCTCTGAATGCAATATAATCTCCAATCTTCACTGTGATTTGCTAATGTGAGAGCTGTTGGTAGTAATTTACGCTGTAAATTTACTCTGTACTTACTGTGTTTGTGCAGGTCATATAAACCTTTGGGTCATCAGAACATTTTCTCATTAATTTGTCTTAACAGAAACTTAATTTCAACATGGAGGAGCTCAGAATTTCAGCTGATTACAGACACTCCTGCTCACCTCCACCTTTTTCTTCAATTTGTTTTATTTTAATGTTATCTAAAGTGTACAAATCTGGAAAAAATGGGACATTATGGAGACCAAAACTGATATTTGCCAAACGCAAAAGGATTAACGGAGAACCTGCAGTGTAGAGGCTCGCAGTTAACAGACTCTGTACAGTTTGACCCACGGGCAAACAGAACACCGGAGATCATTAAAAGTAAATGAAGGACTGTGTGATTGTATACAACAGATAATGTAAGTATATGTGTGTTATCATGAATTTTCTTCAGGCTCAGTGATAACATAATGTTTGGTAGAAAATGACAATAATCACCAGGCTCGTTAATAACAGAGTAAACAACAGTCTGACTACAGATTAAACCTCATCACAGTTTTAGAGTTAGATTTTAGATAAGAAGCTAAACAACTCGCCATAATAGCTTTCCCTCACACCAAAGATTATTTCTTTTGGTGGCTGTTATTTCTCCTCCTGGTCATAGGTTCATGATTATAATACTGTGGTCCCTCATATGAATACAATGGTTTCGTGCACAATTTTGGGATAACATCATCGTGAAGTACGCAGATGACTCCACCTGGAGATGACTTGGGCTCATCACTGACAATGATGAGAAGGTATACAGGGCGGAGGTAGAGAATCTGCTGCTGTGATGCCAAGCAAACAACCTGAAACTGAATGTCCAATAAAAACAAAGAACTCATACTGGACTAAAGAAAGAATAGACAGGACCACACACCCCTCCTTATAAATGGTGACTGCGTGGAAACCGTTCCCACCTTCAGGTTCCTGGGCACCCACATCTCCTCTGACCTCTCCTGGACTGTCGACACCAAGGCCCTGGTGAAGAAAGCCCAGCAGCAGCTGCACTTCCTCCATGTTCTGAGGAAGAACAACCCGGACCAGAAGATGCTGCTGGCCTTCTGCCACTGCACAGTGGGGACCATGCTCACCTACTGTCTTGAGTGTGTGGTATACCGGCGCCAGGGCCGAGAACAGGAAGGCTGTGCAGAGGGTCATCAACACTGCCCAAAATTTGATCAGCGGCCCTCTGCCCTCCCTGGAGGACATCTCCAGATCCTCCTGCCTCAGAAAGATCAAGGCCATCACAGGAGACCCCTCACATCCCACCCACCACCTGTTTGACCTGCTTCCCTCTGGACGACAGTTCAGGTCAATCAGATCCCACACCTCCAGACTGTCGGTTTCTTCCTCTGGGCCATCTGGACTGCAAACAGTCAGAAGCCCCACCCCCTCCCTCCGAACGCTCACATGCACAGAACTGCGGACCAATTTTAATTGTCACAATAGCACACCTGTCTTTGACTTTCATGTGTATTGACCCATACATGAAACCACTACCATTCCTATGTATGTTTTCCGTAATCCTTGGGCCGTTTTATCCAATTGTGTGTTCAATTTTGTGTTCAGCATGCTGCACATTTACAGTTAGGACCAGAAATATTTGGACAGTGACACAATCTTCATGATTTGGGCTCTGCATGCCACCACATTGGATTTGAAATGAAACAACTGCAACGGAATTGAAGTGCAGACTTTAAGGTTTAATTCAAGGGGTTGAACAAAAATATATGATTAAACATGTAGGAATTGTAGCTATTATTATACAAACGCTCCTCATTTCAGGGGCTCAAAAGTAATTGGACAAATAAACATAACCCTAAGTAAAATGTTACTTTTCAATGTTTTGTTGAGAATCCTTTGCAGGCAATGACTGCCTGAAGTCTGGAACCCATGGACATCACCAAACGCTGGGTTTCCTCCTTTGTGGTGCTTTGCCAGGCCTTTACTGCAGCTGTCTTCAGTTGTTGCTTGTTTGTGGGTCTTTCTGCCTTAAGTTTTGTCTTGAGCAAGTGAAATGCATGCTCGATTGGGTTGAGATCTGGTGATTGACTCGGCCATTGCAGAATATTCCACTTTGTTGCTTTAAAAAACTCCTGGGTTGCTTTTGCAGTATGTTTTGGATCATTGGTGAAGCGCCGTCCAATCCAGAAAGTATATCCCTATATACTGTACTTCAGAATTCATCTGGCTGCTTCTGTCTTTTGTCACATCATCAATAAACACAAGTGACCCAGTGCCATTGGAAGCCATGCATGCCCATGCCATCACACTGCCTCCACCATGTTTTACAGAAGATGTAGTGCTTTGGATCATGAGCTGTTCCAATTCTTCTCCAAACTTTCTTCTTCCCATCATTCTGGTACAGGTTGATCTTAGTCTCATCTGTCCAAAGAATGCTGTTCCAGAACTGGGCTGGCTTCTTCAGGTGTTTTTTGGCAAAGTCAATTCTGGCCTTTCTATTTTTTAAGGCTGATTCATGGTTTGCACCTTGTGGTGAATCCTTTGTATTTACTCTCATGAAGTCTTCTCTTTATGGTAGACTCAGATACTGATACACCTACTTCCTGGAGAGTGTTCTTCACTTGAGTGGATGTTGTGAAGGGTTGTTCTTCACCATGGAAAGGATTCTGTGATCATCCACCACTGTTGTCTTCCGTGGACGTCCGGGTGTTTTTGAGTTCCCAAGCTCACCAGTGCACTCTTTTTTTCTCATAATGTACCAAACTGTTGATTTGGCCACTCCTAACATTTCTGCTATCTCTCTGATGGATTTCTTCTTTTTTTTCAGCCTCAGGATGCTCGTGTTTCACCTCCATTGAGAGCTCCTTTGACCGCATGTTGTGTGTTCACAGCAACAGCTTCCAACTGCAAACGCCACACCTGGAATCAACTCCAGACCTTTTAACTGCTTAATTGATGACAGGTTAACGAGGAAAGAGCCCATGCAGCCTTATTTTTTTTTTTTGCAGCCTTCTGAGTCAATTGTCCAATTACTTTTGGTCCCTTGAAAAAGAGGCGGCTATGTATTAAAGAGCTGTAATTCCTAAACCCTTGCTCCAATTTGGATGTAAATACTCTCAAATTACAGATGAGAGTCTGCACTTTAAGCCCATATTGATTATATAATTGTATCCTGAATATGTTTTCGTAAACAGCTAAAATAACAAAACTTGTGTCACTGTCCAAATATTTTTGGGCCTAACTGTATGTACATTATTTCATCCGTGAAGCCAGTAACATACCTGTGTGTATTTTCATAATCTTGGGCTATTTTTATTTCAGTCGTGTGTTTAATTGTGTGTTCTGTAACTTTGATTACCTACACCGCATTCCAAATTATTATGCTAATAGGATTTTAATGTCATAAACATTGAATTTTTTTGTTTTTCAATTAAACTCATGGATGGTATTCTGTCTCAGGCCTGTTTGGTTCACTGATATCAATCTCAAGACACCTGGCATAATTAGTTTGCCAAGTGAGCCCAATTAAAGGAAAACTACTTTAAGAAGGATGTTCCACATTATTAAGCATGCCACAGGTTTCAAGCAATATGGGAAAGAAAAAGGATCTGCTGCCAAAACGCGTCAAATAGTGCAATGCCTTGGACAAGGTATGAAAACATTAGATAGTTCAAAACTTAAGCGTGATCATCGTACTGTGAAAAAATTTGTGGCTGATTCAGAGCACAGACAAGTTTGTGCAGATGAAAGCATAATGAGGAAGGTTTCTGTCAGACAAATTCATCAGCTTAAGAGAGCAGCTGCTAAAATGCCATTACAAAGCAGCAAACAGGTATTTGAAGCTGCTGGGACCTCTGGAGTCCCACAAACCTCAAGGTGTAGGATCCTCCAGAGGCTTGCAGTTGTGCCTAAACCTACTGTCCGGCCAGCCCTAACCAATACTCACAAGCAGAAAGGGTTGCAGTGGGCCCAGAAATACATGAAGACGAATTTTCAAACAGTCTTGTTTACTGATGAGTGCCGTGCAACTCTGGATGGTCCGGATGGTTGGTGGATGGCCACCATGTCCCAACAAGGCTGTGATGTCAGCAAGGAGGTAGCGGAGTCATGTTTTGGGCCGGAATCATGGGGAGAGAGCTGGTAGACCCCTTTCGGGTCCCTGACGGTGTGAAAATGACCTCGGCAAAGTAGTGTTTCTGACTGACCACTTTCTTCCATGGTACAAATAGAACAACCTTGCCTTCGTAGAAAAATTATCTTTATGCATGACAATGCACCATCTCATGCTGCAAAGAATACCTCAGTGTCATTAGCTGCTATGGGCATAAAAGGGAAACTCATGGTGTGGTCCCCATCCTCCCCTGACCTCAACCCTATTAACAACCTTTGGAGCATCCTCCAGCAAAACATCTGTGAGGGTGGGAGGCAGTTCACATCAAAACAGCAAATGTTGGGAGGCTATTCTGACATTTTGCAAAGAAATTCAAGCAGAAACTCCAAAAACTCAAGTTCAATGGATTAACTCAAGTTAATGAAGGTTATATCAAAGATGGAGTCCTATGTTGTAACTTGGCCTGTTACGATGTTTTTGATTGAATTTCAGTAAATATTACCTCATGCTGCAAATTCAGCAAATGACCATTTTCAGTTATTTACAGCCAATAAAATGTTTTGAAACACTGTTGTGCATAATTGGAACAGTGCATTCTGAGTTTTATTTTTGCAAAAAAGTAGTTGTCATTGGGAGGTTTGTTCAATAAAATTTGAATTATGCTCCCAACGGCTGATGACTTAAAAATTATACTCAGTCATTTGCATCGACTATTTAGGAAAATCATAAACAAATATTATTGAAACGCGGTGTATATTTTCTTTAATTTCCCCTTTTTCTTTCATCCTTGCATGTCAAGTGAGTTTTGATCTAAAAACATTCGTTTTTACCAGCATTTCAGTCAGCGTTTCAGGTTCAGGTTCCTTTATTTGTACCCGTAGGTAGATTTGTTTTGCAGTCAGGTGACGTCCATATTTACAAACCACAGTTACATTCAACATGAACACAAACACAGGCACACATGAAGCTGACTATAAACATGATAAAAGTGCTCAAGGCTCCACCAATCAAGACATGGGACGAAGAGATGAGAAAAAACAAAGATAAGAGAGAAGGGTCATATTAAAAAGACTAGTCAAAGAGGTTAAAAACTCAAGTCTAAAACCCAATAAAAGATTTAGAACCCAAATAAACCTACAAAAATAAGTATAAAATAAAATTTAATAAATGGGTAACTAAATTATGTGCAATATAATGCACATAATTTATAATGTCCATCCAGCTACAATGCTACAATGCTCTGCACTGTGTGTGTGTGTATATATATATTTTATAGTAATATGTACATATGTATATTAGCTGCTCTTGCTTTTTTTTTTTTTTTTTTCTTTCTTGCCTTCTGATTGTTGCTCTGAGTGTTGCTATCCCTGTGCTGTTGCAATCCTGGAATTTCCCCGTTGTGGGACTAATAAAGGCTTATCTTATCTTATATATTGTTACATCTTGTTCAGTTCCTTAACAGCAGCAGGAACAAAGCTGCTTTTGTAGCGCTGGGTTACTTTTTGGGACAGCAAACCTCCGTCTGGAAGGAAGAAGATGCAAGGGGCAGTGCAAAGGGGTGGGAGTCATTTAAAATGGAGGTAGCAATCCTCTGTACCTGTCTGTGTCATGGCGCCCGCAGGGCCGTCATCAACCTCAGCTGAGCGCACACCTGCTGCAAATCATCAGCGGGCTTTACAAGCCAGACTGCCTGTGACTCAGCACAGAGCCGTCTGTCAAACTCCATAGGACACGTCTCTCGTCAGCAGCCACGTCCTGGCTCATCGTCTGATCCCAGACCAACGCTTTGCCGCACGTAAGCTATATTGACTCAACTTGTCAAGTTCATCTTCCCCTGTGCACAGGTGGATCTCCCTGGCGGTGGATCCTGTCTCCCCGGCAGCAGTTCAGCTCCACTCCTGCATCAGGGTAACTCACACTCTCCCCTGCACAGAGCCAGACGCTGTCTCCCTGGCTGTCGCCCTCAAGGCCAACCTGAGCTCACCACCACCATCTGCAAAAATTAAGCTGTCATTATCATTATGCCCTTTGCCCAGGTGCTGAGCTAACACCTGCTTTGTCTCCAGAGTTGCCAGGCCGAACGGCGTCCTGCTCCCCCCCTGCACGAGTCCTACACTGCACGCACGACACTACATACACGCACGCATTCACAAGACACGGTTAGCTAATAAAAGCATAATTGCATTTCCCTCGAGTCTGTCTTTTGTCGCCTGGGTCCAGAATTATGTCAGTACGGCTCCGTCACAGCGACCCAGCGGACAGCGTGCTAGCACGCCGCTTTAACACCTTAGAAGCTCGAGTGGAGCAGTTAGCGTACCAACAGAATCTTTTTATTTTATTTAATATAGACATAACAAATTACATTAGTACAATCACAAGGAGAGACCAGATGTTTTGCATAGGTGTATATAGCACAAGTGCTAATTCTCAACACCAGTCCATAGGTGGCTTATATAGGTCATGAATTAGGCTGTACAAACAAAATTTACAAGTTAATTAAAATTACAAATACATTACAAACTAGAAAAGCACTCGGAGAGCGCAGACCTCCGCCAAGCGCCACAGTTCCCCCCCATACAGTGTGTGTGTGTATGTTTTCAGATTCCTTGACCATGAAAACATATGACTAGCAATTGGATTGACAATGATAGGATTAGTGGTTGTGTGGAAATGTGAAAATGACGAGGCAGAGTTTATCCCATGAGTCAGGTTTATTCACATTTTCCAACATCAGCAAAAACAGAAAGAGGAAGAAACCCAGACATTCATCCCTTTTTATACCCCAGGAGCTTCAAAGCTCCAGTCACATTGCATTTAATCCCAAGTCACAATGCATTTCTTCAAGATCTTATCACCTCCACCCAGTCACTGGCAGCCAGGAAATCCCCCAAGGCCGTCTCTTTGCATACCAAAGACCACATTTCACATCCTCCTGTTATCTCTAAGGAGACTCAGTCCTTTGTTCATCTGAAACGTGAAGCATACAGTGATATACATATGAAGCATAAGGTGATATACATATGTGCATATGAAACCCACATATGTGTCCCACATGACCCCCCCCCCAAACGTCTAAGATGTAACAACGGAATAACAGTCAGCCTGTCATGATAAAATCATTACACATCAGCCCACGTGCTGCTTGGGCCTCAGTCTCCTCCCGTATCTGCTGTAAGCAGGTTTCAACACTTCCGCAGCGCCATCCTGCTGGGGGGCTGCTGTCTGAGGGTGAGAACTGTTAGTCAATCCCTGTGGGTGTTCTGGGGAATGTCCCCTAGGGGGTCTGCCGCACCGAGGAGCCCGGGCCAACAGCACATCCTCGTCCGCCACCACAAAGGCGGGTTTGAGCCTGTTTATGCCAATCTTTTACTTCCTGCCCGCCAAATCTAGCAAAAAAATGCTTATCCCCTGTTTCCAGCACTCTAAATGGTCCATCATAAGGTGGTCGTAGCGGTGGGCGATGGGCATCATGTCTGACAAAAACAAACTCCACGTTTTTTAAAGCCTTAGATATAAAAACGCGCGGAAAACTGTGGTGAACGGGGCCAGGCAGCGTGCCCGACTCCGTGCCACGCTGCAACCGCTGAGCCGGGGAACATTCTGGTGCAGGATTATCTGGGAGAAACTCCCCGGGCAGCCGAAGTGGCTGCGCAAAAACTAGCTCAGCCGGGGAGGCTTCTAAATCCTCTTTAGGTGCAGAACACAACCCCAATAAAACCCACGGTAGCCTGTCCACCCAATTTGCATCCGTAAGTGACGCTCTGAGAGCCGCTTTCAATGACCTGTGAAAACGTTCGCATAACCCATTAGCCTGCGGATTGTACGCGGTTGTGCGGTGGATCGTTACCCCCAGGCTGCGGGGCCATTGCTGACCAAAGTTCGGAAACAAATTGAGGGCCTCTGTCGGACGTAATGTCCGACGGGACTCCAAAGCGCGCTACCCATGCTGTTAAAAACGCGTGCGCCACCTCCTCGGCTGTGGTTGACGCCAGTGGGACCACTTCCGGCCAGCGCGTGGTGCGGTCTACCATTGTCAGAAGGTGTGTGCACCCCTGTGACGGCGGAAGGGGGCCTACGAGGTCCACGTGAACATGATCGAACCTCTTAGCCGGGATGTGAAACGGCTTCAAAGGAGCTCTCGTGTGTCTGTGTACCTTGGCTCGTTGACAGGCCATGCAGGCTGCTGCCCACTCCTTAACTTGTTTGCGCAGGCTCGGCCATACAAATTTCCCTCCCACCATTTTGACCGACGTGCGCACTCCCGGGTGCGCCAGAGAATGAATCGAGTCAAAAACGCAGCGGCGCCACGCAGCTGGTACCACAGGACGCGGTCGCCCAGTGGAGACATCGCAGATTAGGGGGGGCATACCGTCTTGCAGCACCCTGTTCTCCAGCCTTAACCCTGTTGGTCCAGACTGGAGCGCGCGCACGTGGGCGTCGCTAACCTGATCCACGGCCATGGCTGCATAATCTATCCCTACGCGGACTGGGGCCGCGCGCACTTCCACGTCGCTAACCTGATCCGCGGCCATGGCTGCAAAATCTACCCCTACACGGACTGGAGCCGCCACGGCGCGCGAGAGGCAGTCTGCCACTACATTAAGTTTACCAGCCACATGCTGGATATCGGTAGTAAACTCTGAGATCGCGGCCAGCTGTCTCTGCTGCCGGCCTGACCACGGTTCTGAAACCTTGGCCATCGCGAAAGTCAGCAGCTTGAGGTCAACGAACGCGGTGAAACGGCGTCCCTCCAGCCAGAACTGGAAGTGGCGAATGGCCAAGTGGAGAGCTAACAACTCCGTCGAATGCACTGTATTTTTGTTCACTATCGCGCAAGGTCCTGCTGAAAAAGGCGAGCGGTTGCCAAGCCCCGGCTACATGCTGCTCCACGACCGCCCCTATGGCCACAAACTGACATGTCAGTAGTGAGCGCTATGCGGGCCGTTGGGTCTGGATGTGCTAACAACGCAGCGTTTGCCGGGCTGTTTTGACTTCCGAGAACGCTCGCTCTCGCTCCGGAGACCATTCGATTTTATTTGTGGGTTTTTGTTGTTTTAACTAACTAACTAACTAACCTGCACTTATATAGCGCTTTTCTAGTCACAAAGACCACTCAAAGCGCTTTCATTAATACTAACCCTCTATTCTAAGGGCCTATAGGAAACAGATATCTAGGGACAATTTAGAACAGCCAATTAACCTAACATGCATGTTTTTGGCATGTGGGAGGAAACCGGAGAAATCCCGGAGTAAACCCACGCAACACGGGGAGAACATGCAAACTCCACACAGATCACTGTTAGTCGGGGGCTGGGATCGAACCCACGACCCCACGATCCCCACAATCCCCCGGCCAAGGGTAAACTGTGCTGCCGCAGTGCTAACCACTGCGCCACCGTGCAGCCCAGTAAGATTTTATTTTTAATGCGGAAATTTTTAAAGTTTTAGTGCGGCATACAATGGTTGCATGAGCTGCGCTGCGCAGGGGAGGAAACGGTTATAAAAATTCACCATTCCCAAAAACTCCTGTAACGCTTTGACCGTTTGTGGCTGGGGAAAAATTGTTACTGCGCGCACTTTGTCAGGCAGAGGAACCGCTCCTTCTGGAGAGACGCGATGCCCCAAAAAATCAATCTGCGTCACCCCAAACTGACACTTCGCTGGGTTGATTATTAACCCGTGCTCTCCCAACCTCCGGAAAACTGCCGTGAGGTGGTTTTCGTGTTCGTCTTCGGACGCGCTGGCTACCAATATGTCGTCCAGGTAGACGAACACAAAGGGGAGATCGCGCAACACCGCGTCCATCATGCGTTGGAACGTCTGCGCAGCGCCTTTAAGCCCAAACGGCATGCGCAAAAACTCGAATACACCGAACGGAGTTATTACCGCTGTTTTGGGTATGTCCTCAGGGTGCACTGGGACTTGGTGGTAACCGCGGACCAAGTCTATCTTAGAAAAAACGCGCGCCCCCGCCAAATGAACTGAAAAATCTTGGATATGCGGGATTGGGTAGCGGTCGTGCGCTGTAGCGTTGTTCAACCTGCGGAAATCTCTGCAAGGTCGCCACGAGCCATCAGCTTTCGGGACCATGTGAAGCGGTGAAGCCCATGGGCTTTTTGAACGCCTGATGATGCCCAACTTTTCCAGGTTGGCGAACTCCTCGCGCGCTATGGTCAGTTTAGCTGAATCCAAGCGCCAGGCTTTTGCAAAAACGGGCGGTCCGGTGGTAGTAATAAAATGTTCCACCCCGTGTTTAGCCACGGCCGCCGAAAATGTTGGGACCGTGAGTGCTGGGAACTGAGTGAGCAGTGTGTGGAACTTACCACTTGCAGCTGTGACGTTGGCTTGTGCTGATGGCGGGGCCACTCGAGCTGTACAGGGAATAGAATAAAAAGAGAGTGCATTAACCAGGCGCCTGTTAGCAAGATCAACCAACAAACCATGTGAGCACAGAAAATCAGCCCCCAACATATTGAAATTCACTGCAGCTATGACAAAAGTCCACTCAAATGTACGGCCGTGTAGGGACAGAAGTAGAGTCCTCTCACCAAAGGTCTTAATCGCCGAGCCGTTCGCTGCTGACACCCCGGGACCACTGGAAACTGCCAGCCGGTCAGCGGAGGAAGGTGTGATGAAACTCAACTGGGAGCCTGTGTCCACGAGGAAATGCCTCCCCGAGCGCGTATCCTTCAAGTAGAGCAGCTTGTTCTCCTCCCCGAGGGCCGCAGCTGCTACCGACCGCCGGTCTTGGTGTTTCCCGAGCGCTTGAAATGGCACCGTGGTATACATTTGCGTGCCTTCTCTGCAAAGCGGCGATGGTAGAAACAGAGGGTGTCTCCTCCGCGATCCTTGGCTCCCGCAGCCGCCGTCGTCGGTGGTTCTGCTACCGCTGTCTCTGGCCCCCCGCTGTCTCCGGCTGCCGCGCCGAACTCCGTCGCTGCTGCGGTGGTCACGCGCTGTTTGCTGGTGTTGAGGATCCGGTGCGCCTCCTGGGCCAGCACGCGGAAGTCTCGCTGGGCCAACAACGGCGAACTGGCCAGGGTCGCTCTCGTGGCCGACGGTAGGGTTCTGAGGAAAATGTGGGTGAAGATGAAGTCGTCGTCGTCTGAGCCCCTCAACCTCAGCATGTCCTCCATCAGGTCAATGGGCGTGCCATCTCCCAAATTGTTCAGAGCCAGGAGCCTCTCTGCTCTCTCCTGGACTGAGAGAGTGAAGCGCTGGATGAGTACAGCCTTCAACCTGCCGTATTTGTTGTCGGCCGGTGGATGCTCCAAAAGGCTCTCCACCTGCCGAGCCGTGCGGTTGTCGAGCTTGGCAATCACATGGTAGAACTTCGTGTCATCTACCGTTATCCCCTGGAGGGCGAACTGTGCTTCGACCAAGTGGAACCAGGAGCGCGGGTTGTCTCGCCAAAAGTCCGGTAGCTGGACGGTAGCGGCGTACGCTTGGCTGGGAGCTCCAGACCCGGCTGGCTCGGGGGAATTTCTTTCACTCATGATACGTCTTAGGGTCACCAGTGTGGAAATGTGAAAATGTGTAAGATTCTTCTGGCTGAATCTTAATCCAAACGGAAATCATGGATCTGGAAAAGCGGCTTATATGCGATTGTCACCACTTTAAAAGAAGAAGATCGGGTCAGGGGGAACCCAAGGGGAAGACTCATGGACATTGGAACTCATGTGTCTGTATGATTCGACTGGAGATGAGAAGACATCTATTGGCTATGATCACAGGACTTCTATTTTTGGCTCTGGAGTTTCCTGACGTTTCAGAAATTGAGGAAGGTGGAGAGCTGTTCAAAATGCGGACCCAGGCAAGCTTCTTCACCAATTCGACCAGTTGGGGAGTGCATGAGGCGGCATGGTGAACTGAATGGTAATTGATTCAGATGGTGGAATACATCTTCAGAATCAGAATCAGAAAAGATTTATTGCCAAGTACATTAACAGATCACTGATAACATGCGAGAGAATTTGACTTGACACAGAAAATGAACCTGCATTTCCAGTGACGCGGCAGCATCAGAGACGCGCCTGCCAACAGGATAGTGGGTACAAGCATAAGAATAAGAATAATACGAGGAACAATAGGAAGGAGCAAAAAAATCATTGATTCAAAATACTGGTTACATAATTAATCAATATTAAGATTTCAAGGAAAAAAAAAGCTCTCGATGCACATTCGCTACACAGGATTCACAAGACACAAGAGAGCAGTGTGTGTATCTTTATTCAGTTCATGGATCAATGTGTGTGCGGTGTTGAGCAGTGTTGATGATAATAAGAGAGACAACAAGGACACTTGGCAGGAGATGTTTTGTCTGGCTGCCGCCGAGTCCTTATCTTGGCAGGCTGTGCAGATGGCTGTCCAAGGCCTTATGCTCGATGATTTTGAAAACACAGACTGCAGACAGCCAGGAGGAATTTTCATGGGGAAATTGAGCCAAATCGGACTGATCACAGAGAAGGCTTTTTATTTCTTCTGTAGATTCAGTACTTAATCCTTCATTGCGGGGCTTTAAATCCATCGTGGAAAGACCTAAGCGAGACCATGATGTAATCCACCTTCCGAGACAGTTCTCCATTTGTCGCTATCAGGGTCTTCTCCAATTTTTCAATTTGACAGATGCACCTCGCCTGGCCAGCATTTTGATAGGTTGTATCCATCTTCAGCAATTTGCGGTACACCAGGACAATCCCAGTTCCAATCAGAAAGATCCCGATCACCATTACCACGAAGACATACAAATCTTCAATATCTTCGATAGAGAGATAAGTGAGACACAAGATTTTCCAATTACTTGTGTCACGTAAATAGCCCGCTGGAGCCGTACCTGCGGGGCAAACAGCTTCCCCCGGAGCACTTTTCCTTGTTGAAAAAATAGTGTCAATTGTGTTCAAAGCCCAGCTTATTAACTCCATAATTTCTTTCTTTCGACAGTCGCAGTTAGACGCAGACAGACAACAGCAAGCTGGGATCCAGTAGTTGGGGGGGAAGAAAAAAAAAGTCAGAGCAGGAGAGGAGGAAAAAGCGTCTACTCTCTTGGGAGGGCGGAAGTGAAACTTCTTGAAGTCTTGAAGTCGCTAGTGCTCTCCAGAGAATGTTTTTTAAGCCTGTATGGAAATTATGAAGCACAGAATCGCATGAGAGAGGAAAATTCTATTCTCTGAGTGCACTGTGCAGATTTGACCTTGTTTTTTTGGTGCCCTGTTTACATTCCTCCTCGATGAAGATAAGGCTGAAGAAGCGGCTAACCCAAACAGTCGACAATTGCTGTTGTTTCAGCAGACCGAGCTCCAAGGACAGCGTTACCACGTGTCTGGACTATAGAACACATGACTGAACAATATCTATCCGTTGCCAGAGGGTGCCCTCTGCTGTTCACTAGCAATGACACACCTACACTACACACTGCATACAACATCACATGACTGATACATGTACACTGACACAAATACACACATACTGTCTCTCTCAATTCTTTGTAATGTGTGATCTATTGTCTGCTAATTGTGCATAGAGGGTTTTTTTTCTGTGTAATCATAATTTGGCTCATTTGAGCTTATATGAGCTTATACGAGCGTTATTCTGATAACAATGTTTTTTTCTCTCCGCCTATTGTGTTTTCCCTGACCCTGACCCTTGCCCTCTTTACCCTCCTGTTTGACTGGCGCCTTCGGGCTGCCGCGGCTATGGGATGCACTTATACAGCGCGCCCAATGTCAAGTCAAATTTCAATTCTCCTGTATGTATTGCACGTATGGTAGTATTGACAATAAACCTTTT
This sequence comes from Pholidichthys leucotaenia, assembly GCA_020510985.1. NCBI lineage: Eukaryota > Metazoa > Chordata > Actinopteri > Cichliformes > Pholidichthyidae > Pholidichthys > Pholidichthys leucotaenia. The sequence goes on from CM035846.1 coordinate 296,866,840, forward strand.
CATTCATTCATTCATTCATGACGAGGCAGAGTTTATCCCATGAGTCAGGTTTATTCACATTTTCCAACATCAGCAAAAACAGAAAGAGGAAGAAACCCAGACATTCGTCCCTTTTTATACCACAGGAGCTTCAAAGCTCCAGTCACATTGCATTTAATCCCAAGTCAGAATGCATTTCTTCAAGATCTTATCACCTCCACCCAAAGTCACTGGCAGCCAGGAAATTCCCCAAGGCCGTCTCTTTGCATACCAAAGACCACATTTCACATCCTCCTGTTATCTCCAAGGAGACTCAGTCCTTTGTTCATCTGAGACGTGAAGCATACAATGATATACATATGAAGCATAAGGTGATATACATATGTGCACATGAAACCCACATATGTGTCCCACAGTTGAGTAGTTATTCACGAAAATGACATTTTCCGTAATGGCGGCCACAGTTCCCCCCATACAGTGTTTGTGTGTACGTTTTCAGATTCCTTGACCACGAAAACATATGACTAGCAATTGGATTGACAATGATAGGATTAGTGGTTCAGTAGTTATTCACGAAAATGGCATTTTCCGTAATGGGGGCCACAGTTCCCCCCATACAGTGTTTGTGTGTACATTTTCAGATTCCTTGACCACGAAAACATATGACTAGCAATTGGATTGACAATGATAGGATTAGTGCAGTAGTTATTCAGGAAAATGGCATTTTCCGTAATGGCGGCCACAGTTCCCCCCATACTTCTTTCTACTTCTTTCTACACCTTTCACTCTGTATATATATCACGGACGCACGGATCACCCCGGGGGTCTCCCGGGTCGGCGGACGGAGCCACGGTTTGCAGCGGGAGACGTTACAGCGGGGAGGAGCTAGTGCTAGCTAGCACTTGGCCGCCGCCCGGTGCTAATGGGAAACTCGACATACCGGGAGCTGTAGCGAAAACGACGCGGGTGCCGGGCTGGAGTTTAGGCGGCGTGAAAGAAATATAAGACAGAATAATAAAGAGTGATGGCAAGAACCAAGCAGACCGCCCGTAAAAATCTACTGGAGGAAGAAGCCCCCCCCCCCCCCCCCCCCGCAGGAGACAGCTAGCCACCAGGGCTGCTCGGAGAGGCGCTCCGGCCACCGGCAGAGTGAAGAGGCCTCGCCGTCACAGGCCCGTGGCTCTGAGAGAGATCTGTCGCTGCCAGAAATCCACGGAGCTGCTCATCCGTAAGCTGCCCGTCCAGCGCCTGGTGAGGGAGATCGCTCAGGACTTCAAGACCGTCCTGCGTTTCCTGAGCTTCGCCGTCATGGCTCTGCAGGAGATCAGCGAGGCCCACCTGGTGGTCTCTTCTTCGCTAAGGGGGTCACCATCATGCCCAAAGACTTCCAGCTGGCCCGCTGCATCCGCGGAGAGAGAGCTTAGACTTTCTGCTGCACATTCACCAGCCATAATGCTCTGCACTGTGTGTCTATATACAGTATATATACATTTATAGTAATATGGCCATATGTTTACTAGATGTTGTTTTTTCTTGCCTTCTGATTGTTGCTCTGAGTGTTGCTATCCCTATGCTGTTGCAATCCTGGAATTTCCCCATTGTGGGACTAATAAAGGCTTATCTTATCTTATCTTATCTTATGCAGTGTTTGTGTGTACGTTTTCAGATTCCTTGACCATGAAAACATATGACGAGCAATTGGATTGACAATGATAGGATTAGTGGTTCAGTAGTTATTCACGAAAATGGCATTTTTCGTAATGGCGGTTTTCTTCTGGACGGTGATCCAGATCACCACCAAAATTTAATCAGTTCTTCCTTGTACCATTTCCAACAACGCCTGAAAGTTTCATCAAAATCCGTCCAAAACTTTTTGAGTTATCTTGCTAACCAACAGACTGAACATTAAGTGACTTATTGACTCTTGTACAGCAGCTCAACCAGACTCATGTCATTCATCAGTTTTTTCTGTTGCATTATCAACTGCACTGTGGTACCCCATATTATCTGCTACTTGCTAATTTTTTTAAAACTGCCTTGACTAGTACTACTCATTATTACTATTATTATTATTATTATTATTACTTATTTTTCTACACTTATTGCACGTTTTTAGTTTATCTCTTTATCTCATCATGTTTTTTAATGTTGCAGCATGGCACCGAGACAAATGCCTAGTTTGTGTACTACATGAACAATGGCAATAAATCTGATTCTGATTCTGATTCTGACAGACAGACAGACCCCGGCAAAAACATTACCTCCTTGGCGGAGGTAATTATAAATAGAGCAAGAGATCCATGATCACAACAAACACAATTCAGACTAGACATGCACACATTGCTGGTGGGATTTTAGCCAATCTTTAGCGCCTCTGTTGAAGAGGTTGGCATTTGTCTCCAATTTTAAGTGAGTTGGCAGAGAGTTCCATAAGTTTGCCCCTTTTATGGAGAAAGCAGACTGGCCAAATGAAGTTCTAGACATGGTGACAATGCAGTCACCGTTGATGGAAGCTCGTATGCATGCTCTGCTAGAGCTCGAGCGTCTAGCCACCAAACCAGAGAAAGGAGGTGAAACAAGATTGTATAGACATTTAAAAACCAGTCTGATATTACAGAAGATAATAAAATTTTCAAAAGTAAGAAGATTGTGCTTGGCTAAAATACCACAGTGATGCCACCGCATTGGTTTGCAGTCCAAAATTTTTATAGCCTGTTTATATATTGCAGTTATGGGTTTTAGTGTAACTTGAGATGTTTGTGACCAAGATGTGATAGAGTATGACAGATGTGAGAATCATCGCGTGCATATATGTATGAGCAGTTCTGAATGATAAATCCCTTCTAATGAATGTTATCCTCAGTCAGCTAAATCAAATTAACAGCCGGTTGGATCGTCTGGATGGACAGCGGACGTTCCGTCCGGCTTCCGGGGTCCCATCGGGCACCGCTAGCCTCCCTTCTAGCCAGGCTAGTCAGGCTTCATCGGCCCGGCTCTACCAGTCCCCACACCCACTCGCTTCGGCAGTAAGCTCGGGGAGGCCCGTGGGTTTATTCAATGTGAGACGGTTTTCCAGCGAGTGCCAGGGGATTTTCCCACTGATCACAGCAGGATAGGCTACGTAGCTAACTTGCTAGAGGGTAGAGCGCTAGCTTGGGCCTACACCATTATGGCCAAGCCCAGTTATGCTAATCTTACATATCAACGGTTTATTGCCGATTTTCACGAGGTGTTTGATCACTCCGACCGGGATAGCGTGCTTACCACCCGGTTATTAAATCTCCGACAAGGCAGTAGGTCCGTGGCAGACTATGCTGTCAATTTCTGGGTGGTGGCCACTGAGGTCGGGTCGGAGGATGCCTCGTTGTGCAGCATTTTTATCCGTAGCCTAAGCCTTAGTCTCAGAGATGAGCTAGCTAGGTTGGATAAAACAGAGAAACTCACAGAGTTGATTTCTCTTACCATAAATTTGGATAACAGGCTGAGGGAACGAGCAGCCGAGCAGAGAGCTTCCAGCCGCTCGGGCGCGCAGTTTTTTCGCTCCTCACAGTCGTCCCAGTTGGCCCTGCCCTCACCAGAAGCACTAGATAGGCAGGAGGATATGGTAGTGGGGGCTCCAAGATTCCGTTAGCTGAGAAACAGCACCGCAGGGAGTTAGGGCTGTGTATGTATTGTGGAAGTAGTGAACACGAGGTAGAGAGTTGCACCATTCGGCCAAAAGAGGGGGTCTGTGCGTCGCAGTAGGGGGACTCACGGACGCGTCTCAGTCAAAACCCCTCATCAATTGCCTCGTGCCCATCAGATTCATTCTCAAGCACACAGAATATACCCTGATTGACTCGGGGGCTGAGCAGAGTTTTATATCAGGAGACCTGGCAGCCCGGTTAGGGCTCCCCTGTCATACTCTCCAGCCACCACTTGGGGGGTTTAGCCCTATCTAAAACCCCCTTAGCGACTGTCTCTCAGCAAACCGCCCCGGTGTCCGTGATTGTTTCTGGGAACCATCGGGAAGACATACGCCTGCTGGTGCTGCCCCCCTTCACGTCTCCGGTAATCCTGGGCTACCCCTGGCTGCGGCTCCATAACCCATCATTTGATTGGCGGACAGGGAACATCACATCACGTCTTGGAGCTCGTTCTGCCTCAGCGCATGCCTGCAGTCCACAGCATGTGCCCCATCGGTGTCTTTGACCCCCCGCACCCCCCCCCCTCCTGATCTGTCCAAGATGCCACCAGAATACCATGATCTGGGGGCGGTGTTCAGTAAGTTGCAGGTGCTGTCACTCCCCCTACCCCCACTGCCCCTACGATTGTGCTATTAATCTCTGGGCTCTGGGCTGGTGCCCCGCTGCCGTCAAGCCGCCTATACAGCCTGTCAGCTCCGGAGCGGGAGACGACACATATATTAAGGAGTCGCTCAGCTCGGGCATTATCTGCCCATCCTCCTCGGCGGTGGGGGCAGGATTCTTCTTCGTCGGCAAGAAGGATGGCTCCCTGCAGCCATGTATCGATTTCAGGGGGCTCAACAACATCACGGTAAAGGATAAGTACACCCTGCCCCTCATGGACACGGCTTTCGACTCCCTCCAGGGGGCCTCTTGGTTCACCAAGCTCGACCTCCGCAACGATTCCGGACTCCAAGCGGCCATTTCGAATATCTCGTGATGCCGTTTGGGTTGACCAACGCGCTGGCCGTCTTCCAGCGCCTGATAAATGACGTTCTCCGGGATTTCCTGGGCACCTTTGTCTTCGTCTACTTAGATGACATCCTCATCTTCTCCCGGTCGTTAGAGGAGCATCGGGTGCACGCGAGACGGGTCCTCCAACGACTCCTGGAGAACAAGCTGTTTGTGAAGGCCGAGAAATGTGAGTTCCACACCAACAAGACCTCATTTCTCGGCTTTGTTATCTCCCACAATCAGGTTCTCCCTGACCCAGTGAAGCCCCCCCCCCCCCGGCTCCTGGCTTCAACCCCAGAAACTCCAGCAGTTCCTGGGGTTTGCCAACTTTTATCGCCGCTTTGTGCCCAGGTACCGCATGGTTGCCCACCCCCTGACCTGTCTGACGTCCCCGAAGGTCCCTTTCCGTTGGACAGAGGAGGCTGCAGCGGCATTCAGCGCCCTCAAGAGGGAGTTCTCGTCGTCCCGCATACTCATGCAGGTGGACCCGTCCCTCCAGTGCTTGGTCGAGGTGGATGCATCGGACTCCGGGGTGGGGGCAGTGCTCTCCCAGCGCTCTCCAATAGACGGGGTGGTCCGCCCCTGTGCCTTCTTCTCGCACCGCCTGTCTCCAGCAGAGAGAAACTACAACATCGGCGACAGGGAGCTCCTGCCGGTGAAGCTCACGCTGGAGGAGTGGCGCCACTGGTTGGAGGGGGCTGCCCAGCCTTTTGTGGTTTGGACCGACCACAAAAACTTGGAATACCTGAGGACCGCCAAGCGGTTGGAATTCCCGGCAGGCCCGCTGGTCCCTGTTCTTCGGTCGGTTCGACTTACCATCACCTACCGCCCCGGGGCAAAGAACGCCAAACCGGACGCCCTCTCCAGGCAGTTCTCGGCGGAAGTATCAGAGGACCATGAGCAGACCATCCTTCCACCATCCTGTGTCATTGGTACCCTCTCGTGGGACATCAGGGAGAAGGTCGTTAAGGCGCAGGAGGCGGAGCCCGATCCTGGAGGTGGCCCCTCGGAGCGGTTGTTCATCCCCACATCGGTCCGGGGTGAAGTGATTCAGTGGGCCCATGCGAGTCTGTCTTTTGTCCCCTGGGTCCAGAATTATGTCAGTCTGGTGTACAGGGATGTCAGGCTCAGCTGTGACTCACCAAGCAAACGACTGGACCATCTAACTACCTGATCCAAGGATTTCCTCTGTTTCAGTTTTATCTGACCAAACCATGACACTAAAGAAAAGGATAAAACAGATTCAATAAAAGCCCGACAAAACGTTGTCATTATGGTTCGGTCAATTTGGAAGCGTGCAAGTTTCCTTAAACAATGCAAATGTTGCTGACCCTTTTTGCACACCCTTTCACAGTTGTCTTCAAAGTTTAAATTACTATCAATAATCGTCCCAAGATATTTGTAGGATTGTACACATTCAGTGGTCTGGCCTTTTAGTACAGTGACTTCGTGCCTGGGAGTTTTCCTCCTAAAGTCAATAATCATATCTTTAGTTTTTGTTGTATTCAGCTGCAGGTAGGAATCCTCACACCAGTGAACAAAATCATCCAACTACTGGGCCGTGGCCACTCTCACCATCCTGGAGGAGACTGACAACAACTGAATCATCAGCATACTTTATAATGTGTCTGTTGTCATGTCTGCTCCGACACATAATTGTGTACAGGATGAAGAGTAGTGGTGACAACACACACCCCTGCGGAGAGCCAGTAGAAGAACACTTTTGGTCAGACAATGTACCATTGACCCTTACTCTCTGTGTCCTGTTGGTTAAAAAATCCAGAATCCAACCCACCAGATTTATTACTCAAATCAAATTGTTGCAGGAGCTTTTCAACTAAAATATGAGGTTGGATTGTATTAAAGGCAGAAGAAAAATCCACAAATAAAAGCCTGGCGTGTGTCCCATTAAAATCCAGATGTTTAAAAAGTATGTTAAACAGAGTGACAGTGGCATCCTCCACTCCTCTGTGAGGCCTATAGGCAAACTGCAGAGGATCCAATGCATGCTCAGTCTGCTTTAGGACCTCAAATCTGACCAGTTTTTCAAAAATTTATTAAAATTGAAGTCAAAGCAACTGGTCTAAAATCATTACCCGTTTTAGGACAGCTGGATTTTGGAACGGGGACAACCACAGTATCTTTCCAGATCTTAGGCACATGTTGTGTCTGTAAGGACTTACTGAAAATGTAGTGAAATACGGGACTCAGCTCATGAGCACAGGACTTTACCAAGCGCCCACATATATTATCAGGGCCCTGACTTTTGTTCACTTTTACAGCACAAAATGCCCTTTTACCATCCTGCACCTCAATATTAAAGTGCTGATTGTCTTTGAGTTTCTGTTTCAAACCTTGGGTTTCTGTGCTAAAATCAAAGGAGTCAAAACGACCATTAAAACAATTAAGAGCATTAGCCAACTCTGTGTCTGAACTAAAACCATTTAAAAACACGATTACTGCACTCTGTGCTCTGAAAGCCTGCAATAGTTTTCATACTGGCCCAGGCTGAACCAAGTTTATTTGTTGCCATCTTACTTTCCAACGCGTGGGTTTACTCCGGGATTTCTCCGGTTTCCTCCCACATGCCAAAAACATGCATGTTAGGTTAATTGGCTGTTCTAAATTGTCCCTAGATATCTGTTTCCTATAGGCCCTTAGAATAGAGGGTTAGTATTAATGAAAGCGCTTTGAGTGGTCTTTGTGACTAGAAAAGCGCTATATAAGTGCAGGTTAGTTAGTTAGTTAGTAACTCTGATTTATAATTCTGTTTTGCTCTTAAAATTTTGGCCTTCAGCTCTTTTGTGGCAACCTGCATCTCAGAAACATACCCCCCTGTTTAAAGGCAAGTGCTTTCCTCTGTAAGCAGGATTTAACTGATTTTGTAACCCATGGCTTGTTGTTGGGATATATTTTGACAGGTTTACGTGGAACGATCATGCCTCTACAGAAAGCCATGTATGAGCATGTGACGTCCACTAAAGAGTCCAAATCTTCTCCGCAGGCCAGTGTGAACACCTCCCAGTTCATACAGTTAAAGCATTCCTGGAGGCAGTGCATTGAATCTTCTGTCCACACGTTTATGTCTCTGGTCTTCGTCTTGTCTCTTCTGAGAGTTTTATATGTGGGCAGCAAATGTACACAGTTGTGATCTGAGGATCCTAAACGAGGAAGACAAATAGATTTAAAGGCGCCCTCAATGGATCCATAGCACAGGTCCAATGTCTTTTTTTTGCCTGGTTGGGCAGGAGACATACTGATAAAAGTTTTTAAGTGTCTTCTTTAAAGAAACATGGTTAAAATCCCCTAGGATAAAATTTGGAGCCTCTGGGGAAATCGACTACAACCGCTGTACCACATCAAAGACGGTGCTGGAGGCGGAGTCAGCATCTGCCCTCGGGTGAATGTACACAGTCGTTATGAAAAGTTGGGGGAACTCGCAGGGCAGATAAAAGGGGTGTAGCGATATGGACAGCAGCTCCACATCGGGTGTACAGATGCGCTCTCTGACCGTGACAGATGTGTAGTACTGTTTATTAATGTATAAACATACGCCGCACCCCTGACGTTTCCCCGTTACCTCTTCCTGCCGATCCGAGCGAAGTGGGGCTCCAAAGCTGTCAATACACAGGTCCGCATCCCGGTCATGCGCCGTAAGCCACGCCTCCGTGTAAGCCATGACACAGCAGTTCTTGAAATCCTTCTGATATCGTACATTCCCTTGAATTTCATCCACTTTATTTCTCAGGGATTGTACGTTCCCCATAATAATGGAAGAAAGAGGAATGCGGTTAAGCTGACGCCTCCTCAGGCTTAATCTTACACCTCCATGCTTTCCATGTTTCCCCCTCTTGCCTCTCTTTTCATCGCTGTGTCCATGAAAATCTCTTAAAAGTCCGGCAGTTGCGGCACGGACTCAAACACAGATGCTGCATTATCCATGTTTAAGTGCAGTAACATGTTTCTGGAATACTGTATTCTTCCCGGCATGATCGCGATCGCGCTTACCTCCAAGACAAAGAGCCGGTAGGAAAAAAACGACAGTGCAAAAACAAGGAGGAAATCCATACTGATGGAACCTGGGAGCTCTTCATTATATAGTCCATAAACATTAAAGGACAAAAACGACACAGAGAATTACATTGAAACACATTAAAATGCATAAAAACAAAGACACAGACGTCGAACTTTTTTCACCCACTGCCGGTCGCTGCGTGCGCATGCGCCCAGTTTGCCAAAGGAGCTTAAAACATGCTGACTTAGGCGAACTCTGCATAACTTAGCCCAGCGCTCAGGAACTTTTACGAACTGAGCACAACTTTCACCAACCTTTATTTCCAAACGTTGGCAAATTTTCAGCATGCTGAAAATTCTCAACGAATACAGCTTTCGCCAGCATTTGCCAACAAACACCAACTTTTATTAACTTTAATCAGCTTTTGCAAGCAGAGCCAGACGTTTGCCAAAACGTCAGTCAAAGTTGGTCCAAATGTTTTGAACGCTCCGCCTTCAACACGGTCATCCCCACAAACTCACCGACAAACTGTCTTCACTTGGCCTGCACCCCACCCTCTGCGACTGGCTTCTGGATTTTCCAATTGGCAGGCCCCAGTCTGCCAGAATGGGTAACTGGACCTCAGCCAGCATCATTACGAACACAGGTTTCCCACAGGGTTGTGTTCTCAGCCCCGTCCTCTACAGCCTCTTCACCCATGACTGTGTTGCCTCCCACAAGGACAATATCATCTGAAAGTTTGCGGATGACACAGCAGTGATAGGAGGCATCACTGGTGATGACGAAGCATCTTACAGGAGGGAGGTGGCCAGCCTGGTGTCATGGTGTGAGGACAAACAAAACATGGACAAGACAAAGGCGATGATAGTGGACATGAGGAAGGGGAGGAGGAGACTCCATTGGCTGCTGTTCATCCAGGAGCTTGAGGTGGAGAGGGTGAGCAGCTTTAAATACCTGGGAATCCACATCAGCGAGGACCTTACGTCAACACACAACACTACAGAGCTGGTTAAGAGAGCTCAACAGCGGCTGTACTTTTTGAGGAGGCTGAAGAAGTTCGGCATGTCCCCCAGGATCCTCAACAATTTCTACAGCAGCATCATCGAGAGCATCTTGACCAACTGCATCACTGCGTGGTACGGCAGCACTACTGCCTTGGACTGCAAATGCCTGCAGAGAGTGGTGAAGACGGCGGAGAAGATCATCAGGACTCCACTCCCCTCTCTGCAGAGCATCTACCACCGCAGAGTCCAGAGGAGAGCTGACGCCATCCTCCGGGACTCCACCCACCCCAGCACAGAATGTTCACACTTCTACCATCAGGCCGCAGGTACAGAAGTGTGAAATGCAGGACAACCAGACTGAAAAACTCCTTCTTTCCCACTGCCATCAGACTCCTGAACAAATAAACTCCCCAAACTCCACAACACAGCTTTGCAAATAGGAACTCACACACCGGTTGCTAAATTTGCACATTGCTCACTTGTACAGTGTACATAGTCTTACTCCGTCTGATGTCCATATCATCTCTGCTGCCAATTATCATGTACAGTCTACTGGTATTATCATTATAGACAAATTCTCACACTGGGTGCCAATTTGTAATTTGTACACTGCTCATTTGCACACTGTACATAGGCTTATGCCATCTCAGGTTTGTATCATCTCTGATATCACTGTCCACTATAGTCATCCAGTGAACTTTCAATTTCACTCGTTTCCTCTAGTTTGACTGCTTTAGCCGTCTAAATTGCCTAATGTGTGTTATTAGTATTCATTAGTATTAGTACTGAGTATCAAGGTGTGCTAAGGTGTCCTAATTGCCTAACTGTGTGTATAATGTGTGTTATTTGTATCCATTAGTATTAAGTGTGTTATTACCTTATTAGTATGTTGTGTACCTATTACCCTGGCATTCGTTCGGAGAGAAGAGTGAGAATTTCATGGCGCAGGAATTGTTGCATTTCTTAATTGTGCACATGATAATAAAGCCTTTGAATAATGTTCCTTCCTCATGATGCCATCTATTTTGTGAAGTACAGCCATCCCTCCTGCAACAAAACACCCTCACAACATGATGCTGCCACCCCTGTACTTCACAGTTGGGATGGTGTTCTCAGGCTTGTAAGCTTCCCCCTTTTTCCTCCAAATGTAATGATGGTCATTATGGTTAAACAATTCAATTTGAGTTTCATCAGACTACAGGACATCTCTCCAAAAATTAAGGTCTCCATCCCTGTGTGCATTTGCAAACTAATTTGCCTTTTTTATATTGCTTTTGGAGTAATGGCTTCTTCCCATCTGAATAGCCTTTCAACTCATGTCGGTACAGGACTCGTTTCACTGTGGATAATGACACTCTTTTGCCAGCTTCAGCCACCATCTTCACAAGGTCTTGCTTTTGTTCCTCAGTTGATACACACATTTCACACCAAAACACGTTCATTTCTGGAACACAGAACCCGTCTCCTTCCTGAGCGGTATGATGGCTGGACATTCCCATGATGTTTATACTTGTGTATAATTATTTGAACAGTTGAATGTGGCACCTTCAGGCATCTGGAAACTGTACCCAAGGATGAACCAGACTTGTGGAGGTCTACAACTCTCTTCCTGATATCTTGGCTGATTTCTTTTGATTTTCCCATGATGTCACACAAGGAAGCAGTGTGTTTGAGGTGCGTCTTAAAATACATGCACAGGTGTGTCTCCAATGAACTCAAATGTCATCAGTTAACCTATCAGAAGCTTTCAAAGCCATTGCATCATCATCTGGGCTTTCCCAAATTGTTTAAAGGCATAGTAATCTTTATGTATGTAAACTTCTGACTTTGAAGAAACTAATTTAAAAAATTCTCTAAAAAATTATTTTGCAAATTTAAAAGTTAATTGGCAAATAGAAATAACTTTAGTAATCCTGACTTACTTAAAACAGGAAAGGTTTAGTTTGATTTAATGTCAGATAGTGAGATAAAAAGGTTGTCTTTTTATACAGTATATGTAAACTTCTGGTTTCAACTGTTTGTCAGCATTTCATGTTTTAAACTATCAGCCAATAAGAAACTATACATTAGCAAAATGCTGACATTGTATAGGCAGTATTCGCTATAAAAATGAAAGATTTGTACTGGTACTTCATATCCAGAGTTAACTGTAAATTACTGCAAAAAAAAGTCTAGCACTTACATTCTCTGAGGTCTAAGCAACTTTTTTGTAAAGTGGGATTAAGGTCAGTTAAGCTCCCTTGCGTCAACTCTGACAATATCATTATTACATGGTCAGCACAATCTTCCCAGTGGCCCCAGGAGATTCGATGATGTCATGGTGGGCCTGGGCAGCCTTGTCGAGTGGGTACTGGGGACCGACGACTGGACGTAGCCAGCCAGCTTCCATCCCTGCGAAGAGCAGCGATGCACATTCCTTATTCTCCTTCTGACAGAGGAGAGAAATGAGAAGAAAAAAAAATGGATTTGTGTAACAACTGACATAATTTGCTGGCTCTTGCTGAGACTGTGTCATACCGGCTTAGCAAAGAAAAGAGCCACTCCCATGATGCAGCTTTCTTTAGCCATGGCGTCTCTGGGGTTGATCTCAATGGAACCTCGTGAGCCAACAACCTGAAGAGGAAGAGCAGAGGCATGAGAAATGGGGACTTGCTGATTTCTCCCAGAAGGTACGTGTTAGTCAGAGGTTGCAGTAGAATTTTTCATTTTCTGCCATTTTGACAGACAGGGTTGTAAAAAATTCTCTCATAATCCATTATTACCACCTGTCATTTTAATTAGATCACCCTCAGTGTAATCTGTCAAAATGACAGACAGCTTTCAGATTTTTCTGTCACTGCTGAAAAAGATCTGTCAATGAAGGACAATTTTCAGTTAACGCAACCTCTGGCATTGGTTAAGATAAGCCTTTAATTAGTCCTACAATGGGGAAATTCCAGGAAATTCAAATCAAAATCAAATCAAATCAAACTTTATTGTCATATTGCTGTACATACAACTGTAGTGCAGGCAAGATGAAATTGCGTTTCTCTCGGCATCCATATAAATAGAAGCAGCATGATTTAAGACGCACTCCCACATAGCTCCACCCCCCCCCCCCACCTCCACCCCCCATCCATTCACACATCCCTGAGACATACTTGGGGAGAAAAAAAAAATAACTATAATATACAAATAATATACAAAATGTCTGTAGGTGTATGAGAGATTCCGGGTCAACTGTTCAGCATCCTGACAGCTTGTGGAAGGAAGCTGTTGATCAGTCTGGTGGTTCTGCTTCTGATGCTCCGGAATCGTTTACCAGATGGAAGAAGTTCAAAATGTTTATGCAGAGGGTGAGAACGGTCCTTGACAATGTTCAGTGCCCTGCTCCTACAACGGTTCTGAAAAAGTTCTTGGACAGAGGGGAGGGAGACTCCAATTACCCTCTCAGCCCCCTTGACTATCCTCTGCAGGGCTTTTTTTGTCTGACATACTGCAACTGGAGTACCATGTAGCAATGCAGTACGTCAGAACACTCTCCACCACACCTCTGTAGAAGGTCCTGAGGATGCAGATGGGGAGAGAGGCCTGTTTGAGTTTCCTCAAGAAGTGCAGTCTCTGCTGAGCCCGCTTCCTGATCTCGCAGGACCAGGTCCTGCGAGATCTGCACTCCGAGGAACTTGATGTTCTCTACTCTCTCCACTAAACGGCCGCCGATGCTGAGGGGGACATGCTCAGGCTGTGACTGCCGGAAGTCGATAATCATCTCCTTCGTTTTGTCCACGCTGAGCACCAGATTGTTCTCCCTGCACCAGCCCTCCAGGTCTCTCACTTCTTTCCTGTACACTGATTCCTCATCCCTCTGAATAAGTCCCACCACCGTGGTGCCGTCTGCAAACTTAATAATCTGGTTCCCCTCGTGTCTGGATACACAGTCATGTGTTAGAAGTGTAAACAACAGTGGACTGAGTACACAGCCTTGAGGGGATCCGGTGCTCAGCGTGACAGAGTTGGAGATGTTGTTTCCAACCCAGACAGACTGAGGTCTCTCAGTCAGGAAATCCAGGATCCAGAGACATGTGGTGGTGTTCAGACCGAGGAGGAGTAATTTCTCCATCAGTCTCTGGGGAATAATGGTGTTGAATGCTGAACTGAAATCAATGTACAGGAGTCTGGCGTAGGTGTCTTTCTGGTCCAGGTGGGTGATGACAGAGTGTAGGGTGGTGACTATAGCATCCTCCGTGGAGCGGTTTGAACGATATGCAAACTGGAGCGGGTCGTGTGATGCAGGGAGGCAGGCTGTAATGTGTGGTTTGACAAGCCGTTCAAAACACTTCATCACAATTGGTGTCAGTGCAACAGGACGATAGTCATTCAAACAGGACATAACTGTTTTCTTTGCCACCGGTACAATGATAGAGGTCTTGAAGCATCTGGGAACGATGGCCTGACTCAGGGAGATGTTATAAATGTCAGTCAGGACATCCGCCAACTTGCTCGCGCAGTCTCGGAGCACACGTCCCGGAATGTTGTCCGGACCTGCAGCTTTGCGTGGGTTGACTCTGGTTAGGGTCCTCCGTGTATCTGCTGTGTTGATGGTAAAAGCTGGTCCGACCGATGGTGGGGGTGGGCCAGCCCTCCCTCTGATTGTCGAGTTTGATGCTTCAAAACGTGCAAAGAAGTCGTTAAGCCTGTCTGGAAGCAAAGCGTCGTCATCATCGACCCCCTGCCTAGACTTATAGCCCGTCAGTGTCCGAACTCCCTGCCACAACTGCTTGGTGTTCCTAGTGTCACAGAGGTGTCCCTGGATTTTCTCTGCATAGGCGCGCTTTGCCACCTTAATTCCCTTTGAGAGCGCAGACCTGGCTGAGGGGAGGGCGATCCTGTCCTTCGCTCTGAAGGCTGCATCTCTGGCTGTAAGCAGCAAGCACACCTCTGCAGTCATCCAGGGCTTATGATTACCCCGCATAGTGATGGTCTTCACTGTAGTGACATCCTCTGTGCACTTCGCGATGTAGCTGGTGACTGTATCAGCATACTCCTCCACATCTGTCTTGTCTTCCTGGGAGGCTGCTATTTTGAAGACCTCCCAGTCTGTGTGCAGAAAACAGTCTTTCAGTTCAGAGGTTGCACTCTCTGGCCAAATCCTGATTTGTTTCACTGCTGGCCTGCTGCGCTTCAATAAAGGTTTGTAGGCAGGCAGCAGCATCACGGACATGTGATCAGAATGGCCGAGATGGGGGCGGGGTATCGCCTTATATGCATCTGTGTTCGTGTACACTAAGTCCAGCATATTCTCTCCTCTGGTCTTAAAGAAATTCCACAGTTACACAGTGGAAGAAGCCATGTTAAGCCACGGGGATTCTGAATTACTTTAGATACACACAGCAAAATCTTCTTTCCACATGCTGACACAGTTCCGAGACATCTTAATGAAATGTTTGTGAAATGCTTCCAAGGCCAAAATTGTTCAGAGTATAAATACTGCAGCATCACTTTTCACTGAGATTTACCACCCTTCTTCACTATGTCCCATTGTGCTTTAAATGTGAACAACAAAAAAATTCAGTTCACCCCACCCTTCTTTCTTCATTTCTGAGATCTGTGGTTGATGCTGTTCACCCATGTCTTTGTACCGTGGGAGGAAACCAGAGTACCCAGTGAAAGCCTACACAGATGTGGGGAGAACATGCAGACTCCACACAGAAAGGTCACCACTGGCCAGCTCTTGGGCTTGAACCCAAACCTTCTTGCTGTGAGGTGACAGTACTACCCACTGCTCCACCAAGCTGCCCTGGTTGATGCCAACTTTAGCATATTAGCTAGTAGCCCATCATCAATAAAAAAAGTGTGGAGATAATGGGGGATCCTTTCATCAAAGCTGCAGTTTTCAAGTCACTGCTGGAGCCAGATCAAAACCACTCTTTTAATAACATCTAATGAGATGAAGATGGACCCTAACAAAGTGACAGGGTTCTATTTTTTGAGTTTTTACACTGGCAGCATGTCCACATACCCAACTTCATACACAAAAGCACTGAAAAAAGTGACATTTTCACCACGTCTCCTTTAAGCATTGCATTTATTGCACCAGTTGGGGACATCTCTGTAGGTGTTCTGTATTAAATATTTTGTAAATTCAGACAGAATTACATCTGTATTTGTTAATTTCTCAGTTGTTTGTAACAACCAGTCAAAGTTCATAAACTGACACTTACATTCAGCCCAGCTTGAGTCGGCACCTGGTGGGAGAACCTTCTATAGCAAATTTCAACATAGATATTCCTGCTGAAAGGTGGACAATTCTTTATTTCCATCTGCAGTGGGTTCAGTTTCATGAAGGTCAATAAGGCTTGAAAGGTGGTTTTCTTTTCAGTCAGAAAACAAGAGACACTACTGCTACATCTTTAAAAGAATTGAAACCTCAGTTCACATAATGGAGTCTTGGACTTGCAGCATTATTAAAGAGCTAGTACTGTATCATTTTACCAGTGGATTATTCCACTTTAAACTGTCTTACGGATGCAAGCCTGTTGTATAAAGATGAAAAATATCCATGATCCTACTGACCGTCACACGTCCTCCATAGTCCAGCATCTGGAGGTCTTTACTGAGGTTGACATTCGACAGCATCTCCACTATCACATCTACACCTCGGCCCTCTGTTGCCTCCTGGAACACACACACCAACACTGTCCACATTTCTGCAGAGACTACAGTTCGAATTCTGTTCCTCAACTATGTGTGAATACCATGATTTTGTCTGTGTATCCTTCTTCTCGGTGATTAAAGGCCAGGTGAGCTCCATTGCTGAGGACTAGCTTCAGCCCCTCTGGAGTCCCTGCAGTTCCCAAAACTTTGAGACCCATAGCATGGGACAGCTGGCACGCTGCCACACCCACCTAATGGAAGAGGAAAATTTTAGAGCACCCATCCAGCAACTTTATCTCCTGTATTACAGTCATCTGGTTACATCTGCAAAGCCATGACACCAGGAAAGCAATTGCTATTTTAAGGGAGGCAACGTAACTGTGGAGGTTATGTTTTTGCCGGCATTTGTCTGTTTGTCTGTTAGCAGGATTATGCAAAAACCACTGGATGGATTTGGCTGAAAGTTTTTAACCAGAGGAGGCCCTAAGCCTAAAGAAGAACTCATTAGATTTTGGAGGTGATCCAAGAACGCATATCTCCACCAAGGCCCTTTTTTGTCTTTGTGTGGCACAATTATACATAAACTACCAGACTGATTTGTATGAAATTTTCACCAGAGGTGGCCCTTGATCTAAGTATGAACCATTAGGTTTTAGAAGTGATCCATGAGCACATACCTCTGCCAAGACCCTATATTCTTCTGACAATGTGTTAGCAGGATTATGCAAAAACTACTGGGCAGATTTTGATGAAATTGTCACCAGAGGTGGCCCTTGGGCCAAGGATGAACCCATGACATTCTGGAGGTGATCCAAGAGCAAATACCTCCACCAAGGCCCTATCTGACAATGTATGGAGGGACTGTGGTACGGCTGGACAAAGAGACAGCAGAACTGAGGGAGGAAGGGATGGACTGACAGAGCCTTGGCAGAGGTATGCACGCTCTGAGTGCCCTCTAGTTGGTTTAGCAGTCTTTTTTTGTCAGAGCACTGCACTTTAATGACATTGCTAATTTTCAATAATTGTATGCTACTTAGTGTTCTTCATTTGTAAGCATGTACTTGTGACCATCACTTTGTTATTTGGAATATTTCATTAATCCCAGAGGGAAACTCAAGGGAATCCAGTAGCTAGATGAGACTTGCATGGTTTTAGACTGTGGGAGGAAACCAGAACACCCAGAGCAAACCTACACAAGCATGGGGAAAGCATGCAAACTCTACACTGAGAGGCGCTGCTGGCTGGTGGATTTGAACCCATGACCTTCTTCCTGGGAGGCAGTATTGCTAACCACGACACCACCATGCTGTTATGATCTACTCCCCTTTTCTATTTCACACTGGATTTCTCAGTTACTTGAAAAAAAAAAAAGATCTCACCCCTCCACTGGCTCCATGGACAAGGACAGTCTCTCCAGCCTTGGCGTGGGCTCTACATGCAAAATGTAACAGAGCAGAGTGGTTAAAATTAAAATTTAAACCATAATTCACCTTAAGAGTCCGAAGGTCAAGCAAGGTTGCGTAGCCTCTGAGTGTACTTTCACATTTATGCCCATAATGTTATTGCCGTTATCAACACTAGGATAACTAAAATTGGTACAGGGGTTGAACTTGAGCCAAACTCCATTTTCAGTCACTAAGTCCTCCAACCTAACTTGAGGACAAATGCAGCTTGGATCACCAAACTTGGTACATAGCTTGGCTTTTGGGTCCTCACCTGTTGCTATGTTTTTACGGTCAAGAAGTCAAGATCGTACAGTCAGAAAACATGGGCATACAGTATGTCACTGATACATATACTTGCAATTTCAAAATAAAATACTTCTAACTACAACAATATACAATACCAGTCAAAAGTTTGGACACATCTACCCATTCATTTTCACTGGGTAGATGTGTCCAAACTTTTGACTGGTAGTGTACCTAATGTTCTTATTACAAATTTTTGGAAAATGTTGAATTTAGTCATATATTGCAGAGTTGGTAAATCTCTCCTGTTCCTGTTATACTGATTGATATGTTTTTAATAGAAAACAATATTATTGCCATTAAGTCCACACACAGGAAAACATGCATGTTAGAGCCAAATTATCTGTCAAGGGCTTCAGTGTTGCTAGCATCTTGAACTGGACTGGCTGTTGTCATGCAGAGTGCATGTTTTCGGATAGTGGGATGAAACCGGAGCACCCAAAGGAAACCCATGCAAGCATGGGGGGAAAATGCAGACCCTTTAGGTGTGAGGCAGAAATGCTAACCACTGAACCACTGTGGTGATTACTGGCAACACCAGATAGATAGATGTACTTTATTGATCCCAAACTGGGAAATTACAGTGTAACAGCAGCACGACAGTAGACAACCAAACAACCGAAACACACAAGTAAAACTAACACGACTATAAAAAAAACCTATATACATCATAGCTTAATATATGATGACCCGTATAAACACATGAATCATCCCATTGCACAAAGAAGGACTATCAGGAGCAGAGTGAAATGTGAGGTACCAGTTCGTCTGTAAGGTGCAGTGTGGCAGCATAGCTATGACCAGAATACAACATCATAGTGAGTTATTGTACAGTGAAATTGCATGGCAGTCATGAACCTTCATCCACGAGGCTAAAGTGAATTTGTTATAGGCTTTTTTTTTTACTCATGACCCATAAGGACTTCGAGTTTGTCTACACCAAGTGAAGCGGTAATTAACTGGCAGCATTGCATGTTCTGTTCTACTCTAGAAATTAATGCAATTAAGTTACAACACAGGATTTTTGACTGAAAACTTGCCAATATTCACCCTGCTGGTGCAAGGTGGTATTTATCATTTTATCAGCCTGGCACGCATCAGAAGTTAATTCATAGCTCTGCAATACCATACATTATCATATTTGCATGACAGTAAAAGAGATGTTTCTTTACACTCTATATTTTTAAGTATTTCTGGAATATTTGAAAGTAGAAAATACTGCATATTGTATCTTTTATAGGAATACCATTTATTTATCATTAATGCTAATCACTTTCAAAAATAGTTGAATTAATTGCTTTTTTAGGACCTTTTTAAAACAGTGGAACCCTGATTATTTTTATCCCTGATCAGGTGTGGTCTTACTTGTGAACCAGAGCTCTGTAGGCAGTGAAGTAGGGGATCCCTATGGCTGCTCCCTGACTGAAGTCTAGAGCATCGGGCAGCTTGTGAACACAGTCATCTGCTGCCACAGCGTACTCTGCGTAACCTCCAGTCTCTGTGGCTGTGGTGAACACACGGTCCCCTACCTGGAAGACACACACGGGATATGTATGCATACGGTATAAAGGCCAAGTCTGTGAAGCAGCAGCTGGATGACTTAAGTATCTATAATCTAAGCATACTGCAGACCTTTAATCCGGTGACTCCTTCTCCAACGGTTTCCACCACTCCTGCTACATCAGAGCCTGGTGTGTATGGCAGGGTGGGCTTTCGGGCATACGTGCCTGACCGGATGTAAGTTTCCACGGGGTTCACTCCACAGGCATGGACACAAATCAACACCTACATCAGAGAGACCCCATCAGTCAGATAAAACAATATTCAACGGTGAATAAGACAAAACACGGTGCCCTCGGAGGCTTGACAAAGACTGATGAGAATGATGATATAAAGGCAAGTCCTTTATGTCATTAAAACTGTTAATATAAATGCATTATGATCTACTATTGTAATAATACTACAAAACAATTCAATTCAACTTCAATTCAACTTTATTTTTCACAACAACAGTCATCTCATAGCACTATCAACTGTAGGGGGAACCCCCACAGTTGCGGAAAGACCCCAGCAATTAGGCGATCCCCTGTGAGCAAGCGCTTGGCGACGGTGGAGAGGAAAAATTCCCTTTTAACAGGAAGAAACCTCCAGCAGAACCAGGCTCAGAGGGGCAGTCATCTGCTGCGACTGGCTGGGGGGTGAGGGGATAGAGAAGATGAAAAGAACAAACATGTAGAGAGCAAACAGCACGATGGGGACTCAATCTATGGGAGAGAACAAACGGATGTTAATGACCAGCAAAAAAAATATTTCATTAAGAGTGACGAAAGGAGTGAGGCCCAGTGCATTATTGGAGGTCCCCCGGCTGACTAAACCTATTAGCAGCATAACTAAGGGAGGGTTCAGAAACACAAGATCCCTCCCTAATTGTAGGCTATATCAAAAAGGAAGGTTTTAACCCTATTCTTAAAAACAGAGATCGAGTCTGACTCCCGAATCCAGGTTGGCAGCTGATTCCACAGTAGAGGAGCTTGATAACTGAAGGCTCTGCCTCCCATTGTACTTTTAGAGATTCTGGGTATTACAAGTAATCCTGCATTTTGGGAGAGTAGTACTCTATTAGGATAATACGGTAGTATCAGATCTTTTAAAGAAAAAGGGGCCTGATTGTTTAGAGCTTTGTAAGTAAGAAGAAGGATTTTAAACTTAATTCTAAACTCTATGGGAAGCCAATGAATGGAGGCCAGAACCGGAGAGATATGATCTCTCTTTCTAGTACCTGTTAAAACTCTTGCTGCAGCATTTTGGATCAGCTGAAGACTTTTTAAAGATGTTTTAGGACAACCTGATAATAAAGAATTACAATAATCTAACCTAGAGCTAACAAAAGTGTGGATCAGTTTCTCAGCATCACTCTGAGACAAGATGCTCCTAATCTTGGCAATATTACGCAAATGATAGAAGGCAGTCTTAGAAACAAATTTAATATGTGAATTGAAGGATAGATCTTGATCAAAAATAATTCCAAGGTTCCTCACAGAGCTATTAAGAGAAAGAGTAACTGTATTCAAACTGAAAGTTTGATTTGGAAAGGTATTTCTAAGGTTTTTTGGACCAACAAGAATGACTTCAGTCTTCTCTGAATTTAACAGCAGGAAAATACAAGTCATCCAAGCTTTGATTTCCTTAAGACAGGCTTCTAACTTGACTAATTGATTACTATCATCTGGCTTCATTGACAGGTATAATTGTGTGTCATCTGCATAACAATGAAAATGTATACAGTGCTTTCTAATAATGTTGCCTAGCGGAAGCACATATAAACTAAAAAGAGTAGGGCCTAGCACAGATCCCTGTGGAACTCCATGACTGAGCTTTGAGTTGAAAGAAAATTCATTATTGACATGAACAAACTGGAGCCTATCAGATAAATAAGATCTAAACCACTGCAATGAAGTTCCATTAAGTCCAACATAATGTTCTAATCTATCAAGTAGAATATTATGATCAATAGTATCAAAAGCTGCACTAAGGTCTAAAAGGACAAGTACAGAAACAAGTCCATTATCAGATGCGATGAGGAGGTCATTAGTGACCTTTGCTAAGGCTGTTTCAGTACTATGATGGATTCTAAACCCAGATTGAAACTCTTCAAATAAACCATTTCCCTGCAGGTGGTCAAATAATTGGGTAGCAACTACTCTTTCTTAGATTTTTGAGATGAAAGGGAGATTAGAGATTGGTCTATAGTTAGCTAAAGCTCCTGGATCCAGCTTTGGCTTTTTGAGTAGGGGTTTAATTACAGCCGTTTTAAAAGCCTGCGGTACATGGCCTAAAGTTAATGAAGAATTGATTATATGAAGAATAAAGCTACCAATAAGTGGGAAGACTTCTTTAAATAACCTGGTAGGAATAGGGTCTAAAAGACAAGTTGAAGGCTTGGATGAGGAAACAATTTTGTCTAACTCTAAAAGGTCAATTGGAGTAAACTCATCAAGACAGTTATCAGTTGAAGGAGTTGTGGTAGTTACTATATTTAAGTTAACGTTGGGAAGAATCTGATTGATTTTAACTCTGATGGATGAAATTTTATCATTGAAAAAGTTCATAAAGTCCTGACTAGTAAGCTCTAAGGGAATGCTAGGATTGACAGAGTCCTGATTCTTTGTCAACTTGGCTACAGTACTGAAAAGAAACCTGGGATTATTCTTGTTCTCTTCTATTAATGCAGAATAATAACTCGTTTTAGCTTTTCTAAGAGATTTTTTATAAATTAAAAGATGATTTCTCCAAGCTAAATAGATTTCATCTAAATTAGTGGAGCGCCATTTTCTTTCTAATTGACGAGTCTTCTGTTTTAAGCTACGAGTTTCTGTGTTGAACCAAGGAGTTCGAAATCTCTGATTAGACTTTTTCTTTTTTAAGGGGGCCACCAAGTCTAGAGTCTGATGCAGAGAAGCTGTAACACTATCTACCATGCTATCAATTACAGAAGGAGCAAGCTCTCTATAGCTTATTTCCGTTGTGTTGACACATGGCATAGAGGAAACAATCTGCATAAATTTGGTAACAACATCATCTGAGAGGCATCTACTGTAGTAATATTTTTCTTTAGGAGCCAAATAGTCAGGAATTGTAAAATCAAAGGTTAACAGACAATGGTCTGACAGTACAGGGTTATGAGGAGACACTACCAGATGTTCTATTTCTATGCCATATGTCAGAACAAGGTCCAACGTATGGTGGAGATAATGAGTAGAATTTCCTACTTTTTGAGAAAACCCCATCGAGTCTAATATTGAATTAAATGCCACATTAAGGCAATCACTATCTATATCTACATGTATATTAAAGTCCCCTACTATAATTATTCTATCTGATTTCAGCACTAAATCAGCTAAGAATTCGGGAAATTCAGATAAAAATTCTGAGTAGTTTGATGGAGGACGATAAACTATGGCAAATAAAATTGGGTTAAGCCTAAAATTGCTAAAGTGCCCAATACTGAGGACCATGCCCTCAAAGGAATTATAACATGTTTTTTGCTTTACATTAACTAATAATTTGGAATGGTAAACTGATGAAAAGAAAAGTTGATGAAAAGTTGCAAAACCCATGCAACTGTTAAAAACAGTTGCATGGGTTTTGCGCTTCTCAATAACTGGGCATGAGTCCACAACCACTACTATGGAAAAGAAAGGTGAGTGATTGAGTGAGTGAGTGGGTGTTCTTGTTTAGTGCCATGTCAGCATCTATGGCTATTTCATGGCAAAATTAGAACTAATAAGAAAATTGAGTTAAAAATTATATAGAGACAGGATGATAAATGAAAGAATAAAAAAATAGAGCGAGATAGATATGTACATACAATAAAATAGAAAAATTAAGTACGATGCTTCAGATGCACATGTGCTAAAAACCCTAAAATTTTCTTTGGTGGTGCCTTACTAAAAATATCCTTCAGTGACTTTTGGGTATAAAAATGTTGTCTTGCTGTCATGAGAGCAGGACAGTCAAGTAAAATGTGCTTTATTGATTAAAAAAAAACAAAACAAAAAAAAAACCCTCCGCAGAACTGACAAGATGGTGGTGCTTCACCTTTTAATAAAAAGCTGTGCGTAAGCCTTGAGTGGCCAATACAGCATCTAGTGTTCACTACCTCATCATGCCGGTTTTGAAAGTGATGCAAGTGTCTATGGCTTATGGCAGGTTTAATATCATGCTGTTTATTTGCAGTACATGTGTCCCATTCAGTCTGCCACTTCTTTAAAATACAGGAGGTTATTAGTGGCCTGAGGTCTGAGGCTGGGATCTGGCATTGACTGACTTCTTGGCTAAGGGCTCTCTTGGCAGCATTGTCTGCCTGCTTGTTACCTGACAGGCCAACATGGCTGGGGATCCAACAGAAGATGATATTAATATTATGTTTCTGTAAAAAACCTAGTTTCTCTAAAAACCCAAGTGCCTGAAGACAGGATCTGGAGTCAGTAAAAATTAAGGAACGCTGTTGTTTGGTTCTTTCAATGTGTTCCAATGCTAGAAGCAAAGCACGAGCCTCTGCTGTAAAAACTGAACATTGTTTGGGAATCCGCAAACCATGCTGATTGCGCCCGGTGACAATTGCAGCAGAGACTGAGCCATCTACTTTAGATCCATCTGAGTATATGGAAATATGGTGAGGAAAATGGCATTTTATGTCTCTAAGATTTGCTGCTGGTACACATTTGGATGAGTGTTTTTTTGTTTTGGCTCAGATCCAGAATGATATTGGGTTTCCTCAAACTCCATGGAGGAATGGGACAAAACTGTTTGTGTTACGTTGCACGTATCAGGGTTTAATTTTACCAGGTGAGGTTCTATACGGAGTCCAAAAGGAGTGATGCTCTTAGGTCTGACCTTATACAGTACATCTGCAAAATTCGAGGGTGAAAAACTGCAGAGTAAGCTGGATTTTTATGGTCAGCTTTAAGTTTAACCATATACTGGAGAGCCAATTTCAGGCGCCTGTATTGAAGTGAAGGCTTCTTTGCTTCAACATACAAACTTTTAACAGGAGAGGTTCTGAAAGCCCCCAAGGCAAGCCTTAGACCCTGGTGATGGACAGTTTCCAGCGTCCTGATGCATGTTTTCCTTGCTGATCCATAAATTATGCTCCCATACTCTAACCAAGATCTTACAAGTGCTCTATAGAGATGCAGCAGCACAGTAGAGTCCACACCCCATTTAGTTTTTGCCAAAACTTTAAAAATATCAAGGGCTTTAAAACATCTGATTAGTAGAAATGTTATATGTGGAATAAAAGACAGTTTATTATCAAAAATAATTCCAAGGAATTTGGTTTCTTTTACCACCTTGACAGCTTCTCCATCTATGAAAAGATCAGGGTCAAGGTGAAGAGATCGCAGCAGGCAAAAGTGCATGCAGACAGTTTTTGTTTTTGAAAATTTAAAACCATTACTGACTGACCACCTATTAATCTTGTTTATGCACAGCTGTAATTGCTTTCCGATTGAGCTCATGTCTTTCCCCCTGTAGCAAATACAGAGGCCATCTACATAAAGACTACAAAAGGTGTTTGGTCTAAGAGCACCAACTACACTATTAATCTTAATGCTAAAAAGAGTAACTGAGAGGATGCTTCCCTGGGGGACTCCTTGTTCTTGCACATGAGACTCTGAAAGGGTATCTCCTACTCGGACTCTTAAGTGTCTATTGGACAAAAAGTTTGAAATGAAAAAGGGCAAATGTCCCCTAAAACCCATGTCATGTAGGTCTCTTAAAATATCGTATTTCCACGTTGTGTCATATGCTTTTTCTAAATCAAAAAATACAGCAACTACATGTTCTTTTCTTATAAAGCCATCATGTATATAGGCCTCTAATCTGATAAGGTGGTCTAAAGTGTTTATACCACGTCTGAAGCCACACTGGTAATCAGTTAGAAGGCCTTCAGACTCAAGCACCCACACAAGGCGATTGTTTACCATTCTTTCCATGGTTTTACAGAGGCAACTTGTCAGAGCTATTGGACGGTAGTTGTTGGCATCGGTATGATCATTCCCGGGTTTTGGAACAGGTATAACTACTGCTTCTTTCCAGCTTTCAGGAATACTGTCCGACTTCCAGATGTTGTTGAAAACCATCAAGAGAATGGATAGTGCACTAGGGGTGTTTTAAATGTTTTAAAAACTGATAATGAATTTTATCTGGCCCCACAGCAGTGTCATGAGAGTTCATTATTGAGAACAAAAGTTCTTCCATAGTGAAATCTTGGTTGTATGGTTCTGAGTTATCTGAAAAAAAGTTTATTTCTTTTTGTCTTCTTGTGCTTGTATGATTTGGAACTCAGGACGATAGTTTCCAACAGACAAATTCTTCTCAATAGATTTTGCTAGTTGATTAGCTATTTCATATTTTGTCATCAGCAGATTACCCTGATGATTAATATGCTGTATTTGAAGTCCATTCTCCTTACCCTTCATCTTTCTAATTAAATTCCAGATCTTTTTGGTAGATGTGTTGGATGTGAGGCTTGATACAAATTCCCTCCAGCTCTGTCTCTTTGCTTCATTGATGATCCTGCGTGCTTTAGCTCGACAGATTTTAAATCTGGTCAGGTTTTCGGTTGTTGGATGTTTATTGAACACCCTCTCTGCTTTTTTCCTTGCATCAATGGCCTTTTTGCAGTCATCACTGAACCATGGGTTGGCCCTATGATGTGGCTTTGCTAATGTTTTTGGGGACAGTCTTATCTGCAATTGTAATTAAGGTTTGAGCAAAGCTCTGAACAGAGTGACAGTGTGGTTGAGGTTTTTGGCTGAATTTCTCTTTGCACAGGGAAACAAAGGAAGACCAGTTTGCTTTTTTGAGTTGCCATCGCGGAGTTCTTGATTGCACATCCACTTCTGCAGATGTCAATATTAGTGGAAAGTGGTCACTTCCACAAAGATCATCTAAGACCCTCCACGAGAATTCCAGCACTAGCTCAGGATCACATATAAAGTAGATATGTCAATTGCAGTATAGGTTCCATGTCCTGGGTGGAGGTATGTGTGAGACCCATCATTCCAAAGACATAGATCATTTTTAGCAATAAAATCCCCCAGTATCTTGCCTTTTCCATTTGAGAAAATTCCTCCCCACAGAGGATTATGACCATTAAAATCACCCATAAGGCTGTATGGGGATGGCAACTGATTATGAAGGGCATCAAGATTTTCCGGTGTCACAATCATATCTGGTGGTATATAGACAGAGCATAAGGTTATTGCTTTATGCAAAGTTAGACAAACTGCCACTGCTTGTACAGTGGGGCAAAAAAGTATTTATTCAGCCACCAATTGTGCAAGTTCTCCCACTTAAAAGATGAGAGAGGTCTCCAATTTTCATCATAGGTATACCTTAACTATGAGAGACAAAATGAGAAAAAAAAAATCCAGAAAATCACATTGTCTGATTTTTAAAGAATTTATTTGCAAATTATGGTGGAAAATAAGTATTTGGTCACCTACAAACAAGCAAGATTTCTGGCTCTCACAGACCTGTAACTTCTTCTTTAAGAGGCTCCTCTGTCCTCCACTCGTTACCTGTATTAATGGCACCTGTTTGAACTCGTTATCAGTATAAAAGACACCTGTCCACAACCTCAAACAGTCAGACTCCAAACTCCACTATGGCCAAAACCAAAGAGCTGTCAAAGGACACCAGAAACAAAATTGTAGTCCTGCACCAGGCTGGGAAGACTGAATCTGCAATAGGTAACCAGCTTGGTGTGAAAAAATCAACTGTGGGAGCAATTATTAGAAAATAGAAGACATACAAGACCACTGATAATCTCCCTCGATCTGGGGCTCCACGCAAGATCTCACCCCGTGGGGTCAAAATGATCACGAGAACGGTGAGCAAAAATCCCAGAACCACACGGGGGGACCTAGTGAATGACCTGCAGAGAGCTGGGACCAAAGTAACAAAGGCTACCATCAGTAACACACTATGCCGCCAGGGACTCAAATCCTGCAGTGCCAGACGTGTCCCCCTGCTTAAGCCAGTACATGTCCAGGCCCGTCTGAAGTTTGCTACAGAGCATTTGGATGATCCAGAAGAGGATTGGGAGGATGTCATATGGTCAGATGAAACCAAAATAGAACTTTTTGGTAAAAACTCAACTTGTCGTGTTTGGAGGAGAAAGAACACCATACCTACTGTGAAGCATGGGGGTGGAAACATCGTGCTTTGGGGCTGTTTTTCTGCAAAGGGACCAGGACGACTGATCCGTGTAAAGGAATGAATGAATGGGGCCATGTATCGTGAGATTTTGAGTGAAAACCTCCTTCCATCAGCAAGGGCATTGAAGATGAAACGTGGCTGGGTCTTTCAGCATGACAATGATCCCAAACATACCGCCCGGGCAACGAAGGAGTGGCTTCGTAAGAAGCATTTCAAGGTCCTGGAGTGGCCTAGCCAGTCTCCAGATCTCAACCCCATAGAAAATCTTTGGAGGGAGTTGAAAGTCCGTGTTGCCCAGCGACAGCCCCAAAACATCACTGCTCTAGAGGAGATCTGCATGGAGGAATGGGCCAAAATACCATTAACAGTGTGTGAAAACCTTGTGAAAGACTTACAGAAAACGTTTGACCTCTGTCATTGCCAACAAAGGGTATATAACAAAGTACTGAGATGAACTTTTGTTATTGACCAAATACTTATTTTTCACCATAATTTGCAAATAAATTCTTTAAAAATCCTTCAATGTGATTTTCTGGATTTTTTTTTCTCATTTTGTCTCTCATGGTTGAGGTATACCTATGATGAAAATTGGAGACCTCTCTCATCTTTTAAGTGGGAGAACGTGCACAATTGGTGACTGACTAAATACTTTTTTACCCCACTGTAAGTTGGAGACTAAAGCCAAGTGGCTGTGAATTAGGTCATTCCTTACTAAAATTGTCGAACCACCAGATGGACGATGCACATTTGGACTATATGTATTATACATAGCATAATGTTTCAGAGGGGTTGGTTGATAGCAGAAGAGTTTCTTGAAGGCAAAAAGCAAGGGGATTAAAGTTAGCAGCTAAATGCTGCACTTCAGAGAAATCGGCCTTAAAGCCACGACAGTTCCACTGGATAATGTGGCTACCCACCATCAGGTAGGTAAAACAAAAGCACGCTCCTTATGCTTGCTTTTGGGGGAGGGGCTGCGACTATGGCAAGTCGTGACTTCAGACATTTCTTCATCTTCTGGATTCCCATTCTTTTGCAATTTATTTTCTTAACTTGATTTTGCCTGAGTAGAAGAGCTGGATTTTTTCTTTTCTTTTGATGATTCGTTTTGTTCTGCGGACTTGCTTAGACTTTGACTTTAGGGTTGACTTATTGTAGTCAGGCTTTGAGTGCTCGTTTTACTTTTAACTGGGACTCCGGAATTTTTAATACTACTTCATAATGAGGGCTTATCTTTAGTTAACCAGGTCAGATCTGCCTGGCACTCAGCAGGCTGGATCTTAGGTTTCACAACAGAGGAGAAAGTCTGCTGGAATTTATACTCTGGGAAACCTTCTACCAGTTTACGTGCCTCGGGGTAGCTTATTTTCTTAGTACATTTGACAGTTTGAATTTATTTTTCCATGATCCAACAAGGGCATTCTTTCGATGATGCTGCATGATTGCCTAAACAGTTACTACATTTGGAAGGTGTTGTGCAGGCCAACTCATGCCTTTCCTGTCCACATTTGCAGCAGACTAGTTTATTCCTACATCCTGCAGAGCCATGGCCAAACTTTTGGCAGTTAAAACATCTTGACGGGTTTGGAATAAAGGTTATCAACAGTTACACTCAGATATCCTATTTGGATTCTTTCTGGGAGTTGATGCCAGTTGAACGTCAGGGGTTGGAACCTTTCTGTGTGGAGTTTGCATGTTCTCCCTGTGCTGCGTGGGTTTACTCCGGGGGCTCCGGTTTCCTCCCACAATCCAAAGACATGCATGTTAGGTTAATTGGTTGTTCTAAATTGTCCCTAGATATCTGTTTCCTATAGGCCCTTAGAATAGAGGGTTAGTACTAGTGAAAGCGCTTTGAGTGGTCTTTGTGACTAGAAAAGCGCTATATAAGTGCAGGTTAGTTAGTTTTTACTGTTCAGTCATCTTCTTTTGATGGTTATTCTCTTCACATGTGTTACTCCTTGTTGTTGCAGTTCTGAGGCCATTTCATCCTCTTCCATATCATGGAGTTCACTAGTACGAATTACTCCATTGCAGCTGTTTAGAGAAGGGTGAGGAAAAGCCTTCATTGGAACACCAGCCAGCACATTACACCGCAACAAATTTTCAGAATGGGATTTCTTCAAGCATTCCACCAAAATCTGGCCAGACCTCAGTTTTTTAACATCCTTAACTGACCCTGCAATACCTGAAATTCCTTTGTGTACAGCAAAAGGGGACAGCTTAGAAAGAGGCATAGCTGATGAGAGCGACTAAAACAATAAGCCTCAGCCAATTATCACCATTTGAAAGAGCCATCCTGCTAATTCCTGGGTCATCCACATCATCTTCCAACATTCGTTTTTTAGGGGTTTGTTTAGTTGCCATATTTTATAGAGTATGATTCATCATCCCTGCTCCCCACCCTCCTTGGAGCCCTACAAGGGAATGCACAGAGCCGCGGACTTCCTGCAGGTTATACACCAGGGATACAGGGATGGTATACTTGAGTAGTAAAGCACAAAAGTGCAAATTACTCGACTGACCCTCTGCCATAGGCTTCTGGGATTAGGAGATGTTATACTGGAGGAGTGGTTAGCACTGCAGCAGCACAACAACTCACCCTTGGCCAGGGGATCCTGGGTTCGATCCCAGCCCCCGGCCAACAGTGATCTGTGAGGAGTTTGCATGTTCTCCCTGTGTCTGCGTGGGTTCACTCTCCGGTTTCCTCCCACATGCCAAAAACATGCAAGTTAGGTTAACTGGCATCAAAACTGGGGATTCTAAATTGTCCTTAGGTATGAATGTGAGAATGAATGGTTGTCTGTCTCTCTGTGTTGGCCCTGCGATGGACTGGCAATCTGTCCAGGGTGTACCCTGCCTCTCGCCCAAAGATCCTGGGATAGGCTGCAGCCCCCCCCCCCCCCCGCGACCCAAAAAGGATTAAGCAGAAGAAGATGGATGGATGGATGGATATACTGACAAAAGACATCCCAGAGTAGACCTTGACAAGCCGATTGATTGGACCGGGCCGTTCCAACCTCCTGTCTAAGTGAAGTAGGAACCAAAGCACTGTGTTGGACTTGTGAGAGCTGCAGCAAGACACATTCCTCAAGAACCAGGATCTCTTCCTCCACTGACACGGGTCGGAACTCACGGCAAACAAGTTGCCCCATTTGTCACCTCATATGATCAGTAAGGGGGTGCTCGGAACCACTTTAACCCTGGCTCCCTTAGGGGATTATAACGCACAAAGTTGTTCGAGAGTTTTACCGTAACCCTGGTAAGGGAGGCTAACAGGTACTAGTCCTTGCCCAAGGGACACCTGGGAGTATCAGCGAGGGTTAAGAGGCACTCCATCATCCTCCTAGTCCAACAGACCCCCTCGCTATGGAAAAGAGAGGGTTTTTTTTTTTTTTAACAATATTTGGGAAGAAAAAAAAGAATCCCAAGGATCAAAACTCCCTCAGCAGCACAGTTAATATCTGCTCCAAAATCACAGCTGTCAAGCAGAGGGACTTGTGTTCATTCTGGGTAAATCAGTCCACAAAGAAGACAAAACATATTAATAATCAACCTGACCATGCTTTGTCATTTGAGTTCAGGGAGTTGCCCTCAGGCCACCATTCTCTTTTATCAAAGAGCAGAACAAAGAGATATTCAAAATCTTGTATTCCATCTGTTATCAGATTACTTAATTCTAACAAAAGTCACTTAGATTAACTCTTTTTAAGATCTTTTAAAGCATTTTGATACAGTATAGCTTATTATTTATAGTTATTTATTCACTGACCTTGTTGGTTGTCAGTGTTGTATCCTGAACTTTGGGCAATGGGAGTTGTTTATTCACTATTATAAATGAAAGCACCAAGGTGTTGTGCCTTGGTGCTTGTGGCATGGTAGCATGGGGGCTGTAAAAAGTGGCACTCCGACCTTTACTGGCCTGAGATAGTTATTACAATACCTTTTTGGTGGCTGCACTAGCAGAAAAGCTGGTAACAGACAGATATACACACAGACACATTGAGTGATTACCGTATGCCGCCGTTGTACCGCAGTATAATAATTATTTGGAAGTCTAATTATCGTGATGTTTTTCCAGCCCTGGTTTGAGTGCAGTTGCAGAGCAGTGCCTCCAGGGGCAACATGGTACAATGTGGTACAATCATCCTCTCGGCGCCACACCAGTAGGCTGCCTTTTGCAACAGCGGCTCGATTCCGAGTTTTTTTTCCCTTCCTCTCTCTTTTGATCACTTTTTTTTTTCACCCCACTTATATCACGGACACACAGATCGTCCCAAATGTCTCCTGAGCCGGTGGACGGAGCCACTGTTTATAGCAGGATACGATACAACAGGGAAGAGCTGCTAGCATTTAACCGCCACCCGGTCCCACTGGAAAAACTCGACATACCGAGAGAATTGAGGCAGAAAGCGTCGCGGCTGCCGGGCTGGAGTAAGGCGGAGGACAAAAAATATAAGGTACAGACCCTCCCTTCCATCTGTTGTCATGGGAAATGTACAGTCGATACTGGGAAAGTTAGATGAGCTAGCGGCTATCTCCCGTTATGATAGCACTTACCGGGAGTGCTCTCCTTTTGTTTACTGAGACGTGGCTAACTGAACTAGCAGCAGATGCTAACATTGAGCTGGAGGGTTTTCACATGATACGAGCTGACTGAACACCAGAGAGTGGCAAAGCAAGGGGCGGTGGAGTGATAATGTATGTTAACAACAACTGGTGTAGACCGGGACATATCACTGTTAAACAACGACACTGCAGCAAAGACATTGAGTTGCTAGCTGTTAGCATGAGGCCTACATATCTCCCGAGAGAACACTCACACGTGATCTGCATTGTTGTTTATGCAAATCCGACGGCGAACGCTGGGACAGCGCGTGACGTCATCCATTCAGTAACCAGCAGGCTGCAGACAGAACACCCAGATGCTCTTCTCCTCATCTCAGGTGATTTCAACCACATTTCACTGTCTCCCATTCTGCCCACTTTCACCCAGTATGTCACATGCCACACTAGAGACAATAAAACACTGGATTTATTCTACGCAAACACTAAGGAGGCGTACACCTCATCACAACTCCCCCCACTTGGGAGATCGGATCACAACTTGGTTCATCTCCGGCCGGTGTACAAACCCCTAGTGCACAGACAACCTCCGGCCATGCACACTGTGGAGTTATGGTCTGAGGAGACAATGGACACTCTAAAGGACTGTTTTGAAGCCACTGCCTGGAAGCAGCTCTGCGATCCACATGGTGAGGACATCGATGGCCTCATTCACACCTTCACGGGCTACCTCAGCTTCTGTGTGGACAAATCCGTTCCCCCCAAGACCATACGGCGTCACTCAAACAACAAACCCTGGATCAACCCTGAGATAAAAACACTTCTGAGAAAGAAGAAGAGGATCTTCAGGTCGGGGAACAGGGAGATGCTGAAGTCCGTACAGAGGGAACTGAGGAGAAAGATCAGAGAAGGCAAGGACAGCTTCAGGAAGAAGATGGAGGACAAGCTGCAACAGAGCGACATCAGCGGGGTCTGGAGAAACCTCAAAACCATCTCGGGGCTCCAGAATACCTCCCCCCAGGCCACGGGGGGCAGGGAGTGGGCGAACAACCTGAATCTGTTTTTCAATAGATTTGACCAACCGCCCTCCCCCCTGTCTGCACAACAACCACTGCTGCCTCTAAGAAATCAAGTCCTGCTGCCCACTCCCCACTCCACCGACACCCCCCCCACTCCCAACACACAGCCCCCCATCCTGACCCTGACCAAGACCCAGGTGAGGACGGAGCTGAGGAAGATCAAGGCGAGGAAGGCGTCGGGACCGGACGGCATCAGCGCAAAGCTCCTCAAGTCCTGTGCAGACCAGCTGTGTGGGATTGTGACGTATATCTTCAACATGAGCCTGAAACTGGGGAGGGTACCACAGCTGTGGAAAACATCTTGTGTGGTACCTGTACCAAAAACTTCCCACCCCAAAGACCTGAACAGCTACAGACCGGTGGCCTTGACGTCCCACTTGATGAAGACCCTGGAGAGACTGCTCCTTGCTCATCTCCGCCCCCTGGTGGAACCAGCGATGGATCCACTCCAGTTCGCCTACCAGCATGGCATTGGGGTGGAGGATGCGGTGATCTTCCTCCTTCACCGTTCTCTGTCCCACCTGGAGAAGCCCGGGAATATGGTGAGGATCATGTTCTTTGACTTCTCCAGTGCTTTCAACACCATCCAACCGATGATCCTGAAGGACAAGCTGCTGCGCGCAGGCGTGGACCAGCACCTGTCATCATGGATCCTGGACTACCTCACGAACCGGCCTCAGTTTGTGAGAACCCGGGACTGTGTTTCCGACACGATCATCAGTAGCACGGGGGCCCCCCAGGGAACGGTGCTGGCTCCCTTCCTGTTCACTCTTTATACTGCGGACTTCTCACACAACACAACACACTGCCATCTGCAGAAGTTCTCTGATGACTCTGCGATCATTGGTCTCATCTCCAACGGAGATGAAGCTGAGTACAGAGGGCTTATCCAGGACTTTATGGACTGGTGCCATCGGAACTGCCTCCAGATCAACGCGAGGAAAACTAAGGAGCTGGTGGTGGACTGCCGCAGGCATGGGCAGCCCCTCACAGCACCAGTAAATATACAGGGAACAGACATCGAGATGGTGACATCCTATAAGTACCTGGGTATTCATCTGAACAATAAACTAGACTGGTCACACAATACTGACGCACTCTACAAGAAGGGACAGCGCAGGCTGTTCCTGCTGAGGAGACTCAGGTCTTTTGGTGTACAAGGGGCGCTGCTGAAGTCATTCTATGACACGGTGGTGGCATCAGCCATCACTTTTGGAGTGGTCTGCTGGGGCAGTGGCATTACTGCAGCCGATAGGAAGAGACTGAACAAACTGATTAAGAAAGCTAGCTCTGTCCTGGGGCAGCGCCTTGATCCGATGGAGGAGATAGGAGAGAGAAGGACGGTGGCTAAACTGTCATCTCTGCTGGAGTCCGAGTTCCACCCTATGCAGGACATACTGGATGCACTGAGGAGCTCATTTAGCAGCAGACTACATCATCCCAGGTGCACAACCGAGAGGTTTCGTAGGTCCTTCCTACCAACGGCTGTCAGACTGTACAACCTAAGCAGGGCTGCTCGCAGAGATAGCAAAAAGACGTAACAAACTAATAGTTTTTTTGAATGCAAAAGATGCAATAGACTTACACAATGGTCCTCTCCGGCATACAACTAGGAACATACCGGTCGCTATGGAGGGTGAGAATATGTAGGGGCACATAATCATACCATGTAGGATAACTAAATAGACGGTTATGCTGTTTCATCCCACCTAGCAACAATGCTCTGCACTGTGTGTGTTTATATATTTACATATTTATTCCATCTAGCTACAATGCTCAGCACTGGGTGTGTTCATATTTATATATCTATATATTTATTCCATCTAGCTACAATGCTCCGCACTGTGTTTTTATATATCTACATATTATTCCATCTAGCTGCAATGCTCTGCACTGTGTGTTCATATATTCATATACAGTATTTATTCCATCCAGCTACAATGCTCTGCACTGTGTGTCTGTGTGTGTGTGTGTATATATACTGTATATTTTATAGTAATATGTACATATGTATATTAGCTGCTCTTGCTTGCTTGTTTTTTTGTTTTTTTTTTCTTGCCTTCTGATTGTTGCTCTGAGTGTTGCTATCCCTGTGCTGTTGCAATCCTGGAATTTCCCCGTTGTGGGACTAATAAAGGCTTATCTTATCTTATCTTATCTTATGTGTTGTGTCTGAAGAATGGGCAGACATGACCGTGTACTGAGGTTAGCTTTATTGGCTAAAACAACAATATAACACAGAGCATTGTGTGGCTTGGGGCATAGGAAGAGGCAAGCAAAGAGCGATTGGCCCTGGACAGTTTGCTAATATACTCTGAGGTGCACTGGTGCCACCTGTGCATGCGTGTGCCCACAGTGCATCGCGTCATTTTACATACATCACATTTAACCCACCCCCCACCCCCGAGAGGCTCAGAACATTTACACACTTGGTTAGCTTAGCAGGAATGTGCTGGCATAAGAACATACACACATATGACTGGGCCGAACAGGCCGGTACAGAGAACTACTTTAAGCATGTCAAGCACAACATTTCTAACTGGGCGACTGGGTAGACTGCTGGTGTACCCGCATGACCTTATGGGTTACTCTGCCACTGAACAGACCACATGCTGGGTATTTATGAACTGTAAAATCATTAACACAGTTTTTTTTTTTTTTTTAAACTCAGTGGGGCCTCTGCCAGGTGCGGCCCTGGTTGTGCCAGCGAAGGCCATTCTGGAGGGCGCCCTGCTGGAGTGTCATCTGGTGGAGGACATGAACAGTTCGGGGGAAAATGTAGAGGCAGACCGGTCTTCCTGCTGACGGGGTAGGCCCTACTTTCTTCTGGGTCCTGCGTGACTGTGGACCAGAGCTCCCGCGGTGAGGCGGCAGCTTGAGGATGCTTGTGCTGTGTGAGGATCAGCTCTGGGTCCTGTGTGGATGCAGTCTGCAGCTCCTGTGGAGCGGCGGAAGCTCGAGGATGCTCATGCTGCATGAGGATCGGCTCTGGGTCCTGTGTGGATGCAGTCTGGAGCTCCTGTGGAGAGGCGGAAGCTCGAGGATGCTCATGCTGCATGAGGATCGGCCCCGGTTCTACAGGGTTCTGCTTGGTGTACGGTGCGAAGCAGGGAGTGGTTGTGTCCACGTCTGAGTGCAGTGGACTCGGGCCATTGTCGGTCAAACTGACCTTACCGCAGTGTTAGTACCTCTGTCTTGGGCAGGCAGGTGTGCATGTGAGGTGCGAGGGAGAGTTGCAGTTGCTGCAGGGTCAGCGTGCTGTGGTGCCTTGCTGTCCCATGATGTTTACCTCGGGGCTGTCGTGAAGAGACGTGGAGCTGTCGTGAGGAGATGTGGGGTCGAAGGGCTGAGCAGCCTGGGAAACAGCTCGTATCAGCAGAGATGAATGTGGGGAGCACGGGTCAAGGCCTGCAAGCTAACTTGTGGCCCACTAGCTGTGATGTTAACTGGGTAGCCGCTTTTAACTGGAGAGCCATTTCCACTGCCCTGGCCCACGGCAGGTCATCCGGCACCATCCGTAATTTCGCCCATGGCTTTGAATTTGTGGTGTGCTCCGCTAATTGGACCATCTCATCTTCCAAGTGTTCAAATGCACACGTGCTAGCCAAACAGCAGAGGTCGGCCATGTACCGTTAACTCTTGGCACTGGCAAAACCTAATTCTTTGGACCATTCCACTCCGTGGGGCAGCGAAACGGCTGGACAACAAAATTGTACAGTCATTGTGTGTTTCCACAGATCTGAGGTGCGAGTAAAGCCTCCATCCTCGATGTTGCATGGGTCATCCTCCTCGCCAATGTTGTGTCTGAAGAATGGGTGGACACAACCATGACCATGTGCTGAGGTTAGCTTTACTGGCTAAAACAACAATATAATACACAGCATTGTGTGGCTTGGAGAGCACGATGAGGCAAGAAAAGAGCGACTGGCCCTGAGCAATCAGCCAATATACTCTGAGGCGCACTGACGCCACCCATGTGTGTGTGCTCCCACAGTGCAATGCGTTGTGCCATTTTACATACGCCACACATTGGACATTTATGCCCAAATCTCTATATTATTTTTGAGTGGAAAATGACCAATTTGCAATACTGGACAACATCTCAAAACCGTAGCATAACGAATTAAATCATATAATTTGTTATTTGGGTGTTTCTGAGGCCTGCTTGGTCCCGTTCGTTGAGGAGTTAAAACAGGTGCTAGAGCACTAATGATTAGTGGGGGCAGTGGGGGCCTAATGGTTAGGGATGTGGACTGGTGGCTGAAGGGTTTGTTGTGTCTTAATAATGTGAGACGTCAGCCATGTTGTACCAAGCAACGAACTGCCGTTATTGAGATTCACCCTTAATATACATACTGGTCGTAGACCGCCTGACTTCACCACATCGACTGTCTGGCAACAACAAGCCCCAAGGGCCAAAACCCCATACAACACCCCCCCACACACACAAAACGTGAAAGGCACTATATAAAACATACATATATAAAATAGAAACCCCCCCCCATTAAGTCTAGCGTGAAAACCCCCACAGAACACATGCAATATATCCACTGCTTTTCTTTCTTTTTTTTTTTCTCGCAACACACAGAGAACAACAGACCTAATAAGCTAAATGGGCACCTAGGTAGACTGCCAGGGTACCCTCCTGTGTTCGGCGGATTATTCCCCTGCCCATGCCCAACATGCTTCAGCTAAGGCTACTTCTACTACAAAGTCATCGAGGTGTCTGGGCCTCAGACGCGTCCAAGTCGAGTGCCTCACCAGAGGAGGACCTGCTCCAGGCTCCGTCAGCTGCACCTGAGTATCCCCAATACCCCCATCAGGCAAGTCCCAACCCTCATCAGTCAAATCCGCCACAGCTCCCGGACCCTGAGCTGGCAACAACTTCCTGAGTCGGCTGGAATGCCACCATGATCCATCCGAGAGCCCGAATGTGTCCTGACCCAGCCACTTCAGGACCTACAGGGGTCCCATCCAGAAAGACTGCAGCTTATGTGTACGGTAGGGGTGTTTGATCCTGACCCAATCCAACACATCAAGTCCATGGGCCCTCGCCCTGTGCTTCCTGTCGAAACGTTGTTTCATTTTCCGCTGCTGGGTGATGACCCGGTCTCGTGGAGGGTCGGTGTCCCCTGAAGGGGAGCTCGTGGGGGGCCACAGAAGGTCCAGAGGCAGATGTAATTCACGCCCCAGTATGAGCTTCGCTGGGGAGCACCCTGTCATGGCGTGGGCTGTTGCCCTGTAGTTGAGAAGCGTGTTCTGAAGGGCATCAGGGAAGGTGAAGCCAGCTGCCAGATGGGCCTGCACACCTTTTTTCAGAGTCTTGTTGAAACGTTCCACACCCTCATTGGCTTGAGGGTGGTAGAACGCAGTTCTGATGTGCTCCACGCCCCTGTCCCCCAAAAACTCCTCAAACCCCCCAGAGGTGAACTGTGGGCCACAGTCCATTGTGATGGTGTCCGGAACCCCTCACCTGGCAAAAAGCAACGAGAGGAAATTTATGACCACATCCGTCGTGACTGAGTTAGTGGGCAACACTTCCGGCCATTTGGAGAACAGATCATAGACCACCAGCAAGAAATGGCTGTTTGGAGGGGCCGTGTGTAGCTCACCACAATGTCCAACTGGATGTGCTTCCAAGGGCCCTCCGCGTACAGTAACGGTTGCAGGGGTGGAGGGGGTGGCACGCCAGTCTTCCCACTTTCTAAACACTGAACACAGTTCTTAACCATAGTCTCAATATCCTTATCTATGCCGGGCCACCAAACCGAATCCCTGCAATGTTGTTTCACCCTGACCACACCCAGATGACCCTCGTGGAGCATGGCCAAAATGCACGATCTCAGCGACAATGGAATCAATGTGCAGTGTCCCCTTGCCACACACACGCCATTCCAACAATTCAGTTCATCCCTGAACCTTTGAAAAGGTGCCAGATCGCCTTGCACCTTTGTGGGCCAACCCTCCCTGATGACAGAGCACAGCTGTGACAACGTGGGGTCCCGTTCCAATTCTGCCTGGAGCTCCTAGAGGGACACCATGTCCTGGAGGGGTCCGTGCAGTGCGTTGACTAGATCTGCCTCCAAGGAGTCGCTGTAGTCCAGTTATACAGTGTTGGTCGTGGCATGGGACAGGAGGTCCGCCACTACGTTCTCTTTACCGGGGTGAACTAGGTAGTGAAGTTGTAGGCCCACAGCCACTCAGTCCACCTGTGGATCCGCAGGGGCCTGTGTCCTGAACCCATTGTTTCCAGCAGCGTTGTCAGCGACCGGTGGTCCGTGCGCAGGGTAAAGTGGCATCCGTAGAGGTAAATATGCCACCGTTCGCATGCCCAGACATATGCGAGTGCCTCTCTCTCACCCCCGGCATACTTCTGTTCAGCCAGTGAGAGGGACCTCCTCGTGAACGCCACTGGGCGCTCGGTATCATTTTGCACTTGGGACATAATCGCCCCCACCGCTGAACCAGATGCGTCACAAGTCACAAAAGTTGGCCATTTTGGATCAATGTGGGTCAACATCGGCGGGGAGGACAGCTGAGACTTCAGCCTAGCAACCGCCACTGAGCAGGCCGGAGTCCATTGCCATGGAGCATCCTGCTTCAGAAGGGCTCGGAGAGGTTTGATAGTCTCTGAATAATGGGGAATGAAATGCCCGTGCAAGTTCACGCCCAGAAATGAGGAAATTTGTGCAGGCATTGTCGGGTCGGGGAGACGCAGGACTGCCTCCACGTTCGAGTGCAGGGGGCTGAGGCCCTCAGCCACTAGCCGGAACTCAACAAACTCGATGGAATCCGCCGCGAAAATGCACTTTTCCCCATTCAGCGCAACCCCGTGCTCTAACAGCACCTTTATTACTGATCCCAAATGATCATCATCTGCTTCCCGTGACGCACCATGGATCACGATGTCATCCAGGTACACCACTACACCCCTGAGGCCAGTGAAAATCGTGGATATAATTTTTTGCAAACAGCTCGGTGCTGAGCTCAAACCAAAAGGCATGCCGATGTACCTGAAAACGCTCATGTGGATCACGAACGCTGTCAGGTCGCGGCTGGCTGGGTGGAGGGGCACCTGCTGATAACCCTGGCTGAAGTCCAGCTTTGTGAACACCTTAGAGCCATTGAACATTGCGGTGAGTTCCTCCATCGTGGGGAGCGGGTATTTATTCAGGATGATCGCTTTAACCATCCTGAGGTCAATGCACGGCCAAATGCCACCCATCTTCTTCTTGACCACCACGATGTTTGAGATCCATGACAAGGCATCCACTTTCTCAATAATGCCAGCCTTAAGCAATTTATTCAGTTCCGCTGTGACATCATCCTGCAGGGTGAAAGAAAGCCACCCTAACGGTTGATCTTGGGCGTCACGTCTGGGTCAGTGAGTGAGTGGTGGTTGAAAGCCTTTACACAACCCAGGCCCGCAAACAATGCTGGCCAGCGGGTCTGCCACCCGGGAGACACGGTCAACACTGTCAAGCCCGCTGGATCCGTGATGGAGAATCCTAACTCTCCCAACAAGTCAATTTCCAATAAGTCAGCCCCCTAGCGTGAAACCTGGAAGGTAAATGTGGGAATAGTCTTTGATCCACATGTTACAAAGAAACTGGTTGTGTCCACCATGTCAATTTTAGTGTGACCGCACCCAAACATTTTTACAGCACCCGCCTTAATGGCTTTCCTCAGGAAAAATCTTCTCAACGTGGACATGCTCAGTATGGAGTTACCAGCACCCAAGTCCACCATAAGCAGCACATCGACCCCGTCAAGCTGCAAAACATACCACTTTAACTGCTACTTCTTAGCACCTGCAACACTCACTGACATCATGCCTTCGGGCTCTGAGTCTGTTGGCTTGTTTGCAGTGGTGCAAACTCTGGCCCAGTGATCAAAACGGCCGCAGTTGTAGTACTTCTTCCCTCTGGTGGGGTAAGCGGACATGCCCGCCTGGTGACGAGGAAAGCTACAGACGCCACACAGTCTCCGAGCTCCTGCCTGTGCCACAGTCCGCTGCCTTTTGGGGCACCGCTCTAAGGAGTTAGCTGCGTTGCTAGTGGTCTGACACGGTGGGGAAGCTTGGGTGGCTAGGTTCTCTTTAGCTTGCACTTGTAGACCTAGATGGGTAGCGGACTCTATTCGGTTGGTCAACTCTGTTACTTGCTTCAGCATGAAGACAGCCTTAGTTAGCATTAGCTTTTCTTTGAGCCACTCGTTGCTCGTACCATGTGCTAGCTTATCACAGATTAGCTCTTCCGCTACAGGCCTGAAGGCACACGTGCCCGCTAGGTCATGGAGCTCCATTAGAAAATGTTGGGTGGACTCACCAGCTTGTTGACAGCAGTCAAAGAGCCTGTGTCTTTGTGCCGTGATGTTGCACTGATCAACAAAGAAATTGTCCATCAGCTCCAAAC
The DNA here is from genome assembly GCA_020510985.1 of Pholidichthys leucotaenia. Taxonomy (NCBI): domain Eukaryota; kingdom Metazoa; phylum Chordata; class Actinopteri; order Cichliformes; family Pholidichthyidae; genus Pholidichthys; species Pholidichthys leucotaenia. Next base: position 296,908,677 of record CM035846.1, read on the forward strand.
ACTCCTTTAATGAGTCCTTACTACCCAGTGCGCAAAACACGTATTGGCCTTCCTTACCAAGGCAGTGGAATAGCATGCTCTTCCATCTCTTTTCATCAGCACCGCCCAGGCCAGCTGCGGTGATGTACTCCTCAAATGCCTCCAACCAGTGGCGCCACGGTGTAGTTGGCACATCCAGAGACTCCAAGAACAGAGGTGGTAATCTTACGCATGCTCCCATGGTTTAATCCAACGTTGCCAAATGTTATGTCGTAATAATGTGAGACGTGAGCTATGTTGTACTGAGCAACAAACTGCCTTTATTGAGATTCACACTCAATATACATACTGGCCATAGCCTGCCTGACGTCACCATGCTGACTGCCTGGCGTCGGCTACGGCAAGCCGCAAGGCCAAATCCCCATACAACACCATTGCCGGTTCAATCCCAGGACCTGGTTGGGACAGATGACATAGCAGGGTTTGCCCTCATTAACTCCACTGTGGTGCCCTTGAGCAAGGTCTGTAACCCCAACTGCTCCAGCGGAGCTGCTCAGTGACCACAGGTCAGTCTGTGGTTGTACTGGGCTGCTTTCTGATGTGTGTGTGTAACTGTGTGAGTGTGAACAGGGTGTCCTTGAAAAACAGAGGTTGCTGTTGTGTATAAGAATGTGTGTGTGTGTGTGTGTGTGTGTGTGTGTGTGTGTGTGTGTGTGTGTGAAGCCGTGCCCACCCACTGGGTGACGTCAGGCGGGCACGGCCCACTCTGTATATAAACCCAAGTTCAGTAATAAAGTTAGTTGTTGGCTGCATGAAGACTGGACTCCTGCCTACTCATTTCTCAGACATAACAATGGCGACAAGGAGAAAAATGGAAGCGTGCTGGATACCTCCACCACTGCTGCCATTTCTGGAGCGTGCGGGTGAGCCAGTGGTCCCATGGCCGGAGTGGAGACGGCGCTTTGAGGAATACATCCGAGCTTTGGGTCTCCATGGACTTGATGGGAGATGGTGCCGGGCACTCCTGGCTCATAACCTCGGTGCAGAGGGCCGGAAGGTCCTCGACACGCTGGGCGCAAATGAGTGCTATGAGGATGCCGTCGAGCGGATGGCCGACCACTTCGCTGTGCAGACGTGGACCAGGAAGCTGCGGGTGATGGGGCTTTTGGTGCCAGGGTTGACCAAGCTAGTTAGCTTCGGGAAGCTAACGGCCCAGTCTAGGTCAATGGACAGGCTAGTGGACAAGTTATCTGGGTGCCAAAATGAGGCTAAGGGCGCAAAGCTGGAAGCCAAAGACGGGCCGGGACAAAGTGAGGAAAAGTCCCCGGTCACTGAGGACGGCAAGCCTGCCGTGGAGCTCAGCCTAACGCAGGACCACAGCGCTGACTGGTTGGACGGCACGGTTCACAAGGATGGCGGAGAGGAGAGGCAGCAGGAGTCAACCCCGCAGCTGGAGGCTGAGGACCCTGGGGAAGAGCAGCGACTGGCGGGCGTGGAGGCGACACAGCAGAATGCCTGGGGTTGAGGGCATTGGGAGCAGCGACAAGGTGCCCAAGTCGGACAGTGGCACCAAGGGGAGTGACACTGAAAGCTCAGAGGAAGAACAGCCGCAGCCGGGTATGATGATGACACAGCAGGGCGCCTGGTATGAGTGCTGGATGCAGCGGCAAGGTGCCTGGGTCGGAGAAGGACATTGGCGAGGGCGTCATGGTGAACACTGGGAGTGAGCTGCAGCAGCCGTGTGCCATGGAGGTCGGGCAGTGGTCAGTGCCGGAGCGCCATGCGCCTTGGACAAGGGCGCTGGGCGGTACGGCGAGGCACCTGAGGAGGCAAACGATGCCGCTGAGTGGGCTTTGATTCTCCTCAAGGTGTGGCCACTGGGGGCTGGGGCATTGGGAGCCATGACGGCAGTGCATAAGCCAGTTGGGAACGGCTCGTCGGGCACGGAGAGGCGGCGCACCAAACAACAGCACGGCGGGCCCAGAGGGAAAAAGCGCCAAATGGCGGGAAAAGACATTTTCGCCAGGGAGGGGGGGCTTCGACCCTGGGGGCAGACAGTGGCTAAAGGCATGGATGCCGTGGGGCTGCCCGGGCCCCCCCAGAACTGTTGGGTGAATGGTGGCTGCCCAGGGACTGTGGAGTGACTTGAGAACAAATGTCTTGTGTAAATATCTGAATATATGGTTTGTTTGTTTTTTTGTTACTTATTTGTACCCGTAGGTAGATTTGGTTTGCAGTCTGGTGACAAGCCACCGGCTGCCGGTCACTGCGTGCGCGAGCGCCCTAAACCTACATGTTTTTGGTATGCGGGAGGAAACCGGAGAAATCCCGGAGTAAACCCACGCAACACGGGGAAAACATGCAAACTCCACACAGCTCACTGTTGGTCGGGGGCTGGGATCGAACCCACGATCTCATGATCCCCGCGATCCCCCGGCCGAGAGTAAACTGTGCTGCCACAGTGCTAAACCACTGCGCCACCGTGCAGCCTATTTTGTATATATAGTTGATGCTGGTGTTCATGTGAGTGAGAATGTGAGTAATATGGGATTATTTTATACATTTTAAAGAGACAAGGTCCAGTTTTGGTTGTTTTTGGTGTGAATGCGATAGGTTGTTTTATTACAGTTTGCTATCCCCATGTTCTTAGTGCGTGATTTGGGTTCTAAATTTGGGAGGTTTACAATGGTGTGTGATTTCCCATTTTCTATGGGGGGAGGGAATGTTGTGTATAAGAATGTGTGTGTATGTGAAGCCTGCCCAACCACTGGGTGACGTCAGGCGGGCACGGCCCACTCTGTATAAACTCAAGTTCAGTAATAAAGTTAGTTGTTGGCTGCATGAAGACTCGACTCCTGCCAATTCATTTCTCAGACATTACAGTTGCCTCTATATAAATAAAGGTTAAATTTTAATTTTTTAAAAAAAGTTGTTGAATAAATACTACAATATAGGATGTGGTAACAAACAGGCACATATGAAGCCTGGATTGAACTGATCCCAAAAAGAAATTATCGCAGGAGAGAGGTTAGGATTGTGGCAGATTAGAAAAAGGTCACTGCTGTTTGGTTGTGCCTCCAGACGACTCGGAAATACTCGAAACAAAACGGGACAGTCCTATCCGGACATGTGTCAGGACTGCTGTCTAACCTGCTTGTGTCCGGGTTCAGGTACAGGAACATCTGTCTTCAGCCTGAGGACTGACGGAGCTCCAAACTCACTCACTCTGATGGCTCTCATCAGCCTGGACACCGACATGGCTGCACACAAAACAAACAATAGGTGAAAATAATAGTCTTTAATGCCTCACTGCTGACGCTCCTGACTCCTTCTGCAGAGTATTGCTGCCACTCAGACTGCGGTGCTGTCCATGAGCGCCCTCTCCTGTGCGCCTGATGCAATATTTTACAGACGCTTATCTTGGTTGTGCAAGTCATGCAGTAGAAAATATTACTGTAGGGCCATTTGGGATTTTTAAAGGAGCCAATGTGGGAGTTTCATAAGAAAAGTAAAGAAATTTTATGAGAAAAGAAATGCACATTTACATCGAAAAACTACAAATCTACAGCAGACTATTAGGCAAACCACGAGGGAAAAAAACTCCTAAATTCCCAATAAAAGTGTGCAATATTTGACAGAATTTGAGCCTGTTTAGGAGATGAAAAATGCTATGTAAGGAAAAATGCACTTGTAAAACAGAATAACATTTTTTATATTAAGAAAAATGCATATTTACCGCAATGTCATATATGTACCAGAAAAAAGTTTAGTGATGTGGGTGACCCCCACAACAGACTGGGACAAGCAGAGCGCTCAGCTGGGGCAATTAGCAGAACAATGAGATGTGTGTATTGAGATCAATAGGCAGCCGCTCTTTGTCTAGCTCCTTCCTGCCAGTCTTGCTGTCGATATGTATGACTCAAATGCAAATGTCCCATGCCTTTCATGTATTGTCTGTAGTGGGGTATTTAAACTGCATATGCTCTGTAACTCTTCCTCTCTCTCTGACTACTGCTTCTGACGAGACGCATTCCCTGTCTCCTGACGAGAGCCTCCGGGCCCGCTCCGGCGCGTCTGCACGGCACTGGAGTGGGTGTTGTGATGGTGGTATGATTAATAAACTCCCTCAAAAACTCTCAGTTCGCTGCTTATTATTTCATGCCGCCACAAGTGACACAAAGAGTAAACCCACAAGAGAAAAAATAAATTGGCAATTTGTCACTTGTTTAAGTCTTTGGCAGTTTGAAAATGAAGGGGTGTGGAGCCCATAGTTATAACCTATGTAACTCACATGTGGCTGGCTGAATTCAACCAAGAGAGACTTTGAGCTAGCCATGTGTATTGACTTCACACCTCAAGAGGAAGACATGTTTGCACCCCCTGGGGACTCAGGAGAGATGAGAAGATTACCCGGCCTGACCTTTTGGGGGTCAGAGAGGAGAACAGAAGGACTCTGGGTGTTCTATTAGAGATGAAAGGATGTAGCTGAGTATTGTGACTTTTGTGTGTGATGTATTGTTAGAAGATGAGTGTATAAATGTATGTGTGTGACTGCGTCCTTCCTCTTTTCACTCCGATCGAGAGAGGACGTAGGATGAATGGGGAATTAAAGCAGTTACTGGAAAAATCATCCAGTCTCCTCAATTCTTGACTCCTACAATTGGTGACCTACGCATGAATCTGAGCACGCCGAGGCTGGAGGACAGCCTCGTGATCGATATGGAAGAGCTGGGAGACAGCCGCTCAGACCCGGATTCACCGGGGAGTGCCAGCAGGGGCACAAGACTGATTAAGCTCCCCGAGTTCTGGCAAAGCGACCCGCACTCGTGGTTCCAGCATGTGGAGTCGCGGTTCCTGCTCGGGGGAGTTTCAGCGGATGACATTAAATTCCACAATGTCATTGCGACGCTCGACAGCCGCACAGCTCGGTGTGTGCGGAGCCTGGTGCAGCAACCACCCGCTGTCGGCAAATACGACGCGCTGAAAGCCGCCCTCATCAGGAGCTTTGTGCCGTCCTCTGAGGCAAGAGCCAGGCAGCTGCTGGACCTGCGCGACAGAGGTGGACGCAGGCCGACTGTCCTCATGGAGGACATGCTGCAAATGATCGGGACGGACAACGACGCGTTCCTTTTCAAACATATTTTCCTGAGAACCCTCCCAGCGCACACGAGAGGTTCCCTGTCCAGCGGGAGATGTTTGACCCAGCAGGACTTCCGCGACCTGGCCCAAGGGGTGGAGCGGCTCCTCAACGCCTGCGAGGAACCAGAGGCTTCCGTGGCAGCGGCAGACCTCGGCGCGGCGGCTGGGGGCAGTGTGGAGCCAGAGACGGCAGTGACCACCCCAGTGGCGACAGCAGCGGCGAGATTCCGTGGCAGAGGAGATGACGGCCTCTGTTTTTACCATCGACGTTTCGCTGGGAAGGCGCACAAATGCATCCTGCCCTGCAAGTTCAAAAAGCAAGGAAACGACCGGGCCGGGAGTCGTTAGCAGCTTCCACTCTCGGCAAACGGAACAAGCTGCTTTATCTGACACACGCGGGCTCCGGGCGGCAATTCCTGGTGGACACCGGAGCCCAGAGGAGCTTCATCACTGCCACCTATGCTGATCGGGTCGTGGGACCCCGCGGAGACGGAGCGACAGCGGCTCCAGCATCAAGACGTACAGAGAGAGAACCTTGTCTCTGTCCTTCCACGGCCGCGCCTATGAGTGGAATTTCATCGTGGCAGCAGTGAGCTTCAATATGTTAGGTGCTGATTTTCTGTGTTCACATGGTTTGTTAGTTGATCTGGCCAACAAACGACTAGTAAATGCACTCTCTTTCTGTTCTATCCCTTGTGCAGCTCGGGTGTGCCCGCCGCCAGTACAGACCAACGTCGCCACAGCAGGTGGTAAGTTCCACAGCCTTCTACACCAGTTCCCAGCACTCACAGTTCCTACTTTTTCAGCTAAGGTGGCGAAGCACGGGGTGGAGCACTTCATAACCACGAGTGGCCCACCCGTTTTTGCGAAGGCTCGGCGCTTGGATGCAGCTAAACTCTCCATTGCGCGCGAGGAGTTCGCCAACCTGGAAAGGTTGGGCATAATTCGCCGCTCGAAGTCCGCTTGGGCTTCCCCCCTCCACATGGTACCTAAAGCTGACGGCTCATGGAGACCTTGTGGCGATTACCGCAGGTTGAACAATGCCACGGCGCAGGACCGGTACCCGATTCCACATATCCAGGACTTTTCAGTGCATTTGGCGAAGGCATAAATTTTTTCTAAAATAGACCTGGTCCGCGGTTATCACCAAGTCCCGGTCCGAACAGAGGACATCCCCAAAACAGCCGTAATAACCCCGTTCGGGTTATTTTGAGTTTTTACGCATGCCTTTTGGCCTTAAAGGCGCCGCACAAACCTTCCAACGGATGATGGATGCAGTGTTGCGCGACCTTTCTTTCGTTTTTGTCTATTTAGACGACATTTTGGTAGCCAGCACCTCCGAGGAGGAGCACGCAAAACACCTCACGACAGTTTTTCAGAGGTTGGGAGAGCATGGGTTGATAATCAACCCGGCCAAGTGCCATTTTGGCGTGGCACAAATCGACTTTTTAGGGCATCGCGTTTCCTCGGAGGGAGCAGTTACTCTGCCGGCCAAAGTACGCGCAGTGGCAGATTTTCCCCAGCCTCGAACGGTAAAAGCGTTGCAAGAATTTTTGGGGATGGTGAATTTTTATAACCGTTTCATACCCCACGCAATGCAGCTTATGCAGCCCTTGTACACCGCGCTCAAAAAGCAGAAGCCCTCCCATGTGATTGAATGGTCCCCGGAGCGGGAGCGCGCATTCACAGAGGTTAAACGGGCACTGGCAAACGCGGCACTGTTGGCCCACCCAGACCCGGCAGCCCGCATAGCGCTAACCACGGACGCGTCAGATGTGGCCATAGGGGCTGTAGTGGAGCAGCAGGTTGCCGGGGTTTGGCAACCACTCGCATTCTTCAGCAGGTCCCTACGTGAGGCTGAGCGGAAATGCAGCGCGTTTGACTGGGAACTGCTGGCGCTCCACTTGGCTATTCGCCATTTCCAGTTCTGGTTGGAAGGGCGGTGTTTCACCGCGTTTGTCGACCACAAACCACTCACTTTTGCGATGTCCAAAACTTCAGAACCGTGGTCGGGGCGGCAACAGAGACAGCTGGCCGCAATTTCTGAATTTACCACCGATATTCAGCACGTAGCCGGTAAAATCAATGTGGTTGCAGACTGTCTGTCACGCGCAGTAACAGCACCCGTCCGTGCGGAAACGGATTGCGCGGCCGCTTACCCAGAGCGCGGTAACAGCGCGGACACGAGCGCGGCTCCGGTCCACGTGGGAATAGATTATGCAGCCATGGCGGTGGAGCAGAGCGAGGACGTGGACGTGCGCGTGCTCCTGTCTGGACCAACAGGGTTAAGGCTGGAACGCAGAAATCTACAAACTGGTTTCCCCCCGCTTATTTGCGATGTATCCACGGGGCGACCGCGCCCGGTGGTGCCAGCCGCGTGGCGCCGCCGCGTTTTTGACGCCGTGCACTCCCTAGCGCACCCAGGGGTGCGCGCTTCAGTGAAAATGGTGGCGGAGAAGTTTGTTTGGCCGAGCCTGCGCAAGCACGTGAAGGAGTGAGCTAAAACCTGCATGGCTTGCCAGCGCGCTAAGATTCACAGGCACACTAAGGCGCCCTTAGAACCGTTCCACATTCCGGCTAAAAGGTTTGATCATGTGCACGTGGGCCTCGTGGGCCCCCTGCCCACTTCACAAGGGTTCACGCATCTCTTGACAATGGTAGACCGAACCACTCGTTGGCCGGAAGTGGTCCCGTTAACATCGACCACAGCGGCAGAGGTGGCACGCGCTTTTTTAACAGCCTGGGTAACGCGGTTCGGGGTCCCGTCAGATATTACGTCTGATAGGGGACCTCAATTTGTGTCGGAGCTGTGGTCAGCAGTGGCCAGCGGCTTAGGAGCGGCGGTACATTGCACGACCGCTTACCATCCCCAGGCCAACGGTTTATGCGAGCGTTTTCACAGGTCTTTGAAGGCAGCCCTCAGAGCGTCACTGACGGACACAGATTGAGTGAACAAACTACCATGGGTTTTATTGGGGTTGCGTTTGGCACCCAAAGAGGATCTAGATGCCTCACCAGCAGAATTGGTCTTCGCACAACCGCTCAGGCTGCCCGGCGAGTTTTTACCCGACCACATGGCACCAGGGCCCTCCCCGATCCGGGGGTCTCTGAGTAACACGGGAGCAGAAATGCTCCCGGGCCCCGCTCATCACTCTTTCCCGCGTGTGTTCGTGCCCCAGGCTTTACGAGACGCAGAGTTTGTTTTTGTCAGGCACGATGCTCAGCGGCATAGTCTCCGCCCACCTTACGACGGTCCATTTCGAGTGCTGGAAACCGGGGAGAAATATTTTGTGCTAGATTTGGGGGGCAGGAGGGAGACGATCAGTATCGATAGATTAAAGCCTGCTTTTGTGTTGCATAACGAGTCTGTACGGCCGGCGGGCGTGCCTCGACGCAGCAGGCCTGCAAAGGGGCGGCCCCGGGACCCCCCACGGGGGGCAAATAACCCTTCTCCCCCTCACTCCACAGATGCACAGCAGGACGGCCCAACACAGAGCAGGAGACCTGCATACAGCAGATTCGGGGGAAGATTGAAACCTAAGCTGCATGTAGAATGATGTGTTTTGTTTTGTTTTTTTTGTTTGGGTTTTTTTTGGTCAGGTTGTTTAGGTTGCTGTGAGATTCTGTTGGGGGGGGGGGGTGATGTGCTGTATGACTGTTGTATGACTGTATGTGGGTGCCCAGACTTTCGCGTGGAAGGGGGGAGTGATGTGGAGCCCATAGTTATAACCTATGTAACTCACATGTGGCTGGCTGAATTCAACCAAGAGAGACTTTGAGCTAGCCATGTGTATTGACTTCACACCTCAAGAGGAAGACATGTCTGCACCCCCTGGGGACTCAGGAGAGAGGAGAAGATTACCCGGCCTGACCTTTGGGGGTCGGAAAGGAGAACAGAAGGACTCTGGGTGTTCTATTAGAGATGAAAGGATGTAGCTGAGTATTGTGACTTTTGTGTGTGATGTATGGTTAGAAGATGAATGTATAAATGTATGTGTGTGACTGCGTCCTTCCTCTTTTCACTCCAATCGAGAGAGGACGTAGGATGAATGGGGAATTAAAGCAGTTACTGGAAAAATCATCCGGTCTCCTCAATTCTTGACTCCTACAGGGGGAATGTGACTATTTTATTTTATTTACATTTATGAGAAAATAATGTAAATTTAGGAGGAAAAAATGTTTTTAATCACTGGCCAACAGTTGGTGGATCCATTAAAATTCAGTTGTGATGAACCTGCATCGTCATAAGAATATTAATATAAGTAATATAAATAATCATAACATAGAATCAATAATTATGTTTAGAATTACACATGAATCCGAAACTTTGACACCTGAAATTTGTTTTGTGATCGGTCTGATTTATACCCACAGACTGAAAAAAACTTTAATACATGTGGTCTATATTAATCATATATCCCATAACCTACATATGTATAAGCATGTGAGAATGTTTGGTGACTACATATGTAAAGCAACTTCACACCTCAGAACAGGACAAAGGGTCTCAACCGCCAGTGAAGATCAAAGAGCATCCAAGGCACTGCGTTGGAGACCAGATAGGTCGCCCTGACCTCCCAGGGCCAGGTGGAGGGGTACGGAGACAAAGGAGGGGATTAAGTTAATGGGGGATGTCAGCTTTGATATGCATGTCTTTTATTGTGTGTGAGTATAAGTACACAGAGCCGAATGTGTTCGCTCTCTTACTTCTTCTGCTGCTGCACCTAGATGAGACTTGTTAGAGGAGCGAAGCTGATAATAAACTTTGGTTTATAAGTCACACTGCCTCGTTATTCCAAGCTCTTCTACACTGGTGACCCTGACGCGAGGATGGACCAGAGGCGTTCCCCCGTGATCGACTCATCTGTGGCGACCCAGGCAGACGCCGGCGCCCATGCAGACAGGGGAACAGATGGACAACGTTCCCCCACGGCAGAAGTGATAGAGAGGGCTCAACCGAGCACCAGCGCCGCGGCGAGAGCCGAAGGAAGGCACTCTTACCCTGCGGACACATCAGTGACGGTCCACACAAACGCCGTCACCGTCAAGCTGCTGGACTTCTGGCAGGAAGACCCCGCCTCGTGGTTTCAGCAAGCTGAAGCCCAGTTTGCACTTGCGGGCATCACGGCTGACGATACAAAGTTCTATCACATCGTCGCCAAACTCGACGCCGCCACTTCGAGATGTGCGCGGCGCATCATCCAGCGGCCGCCGGCCCAGGACAAATATAGAGAACTGAAAGCGACCATCGTGGCGAATTTCGTCCCCTCTGCCGAGGAGAGAGCCGAGAGGATCCTGGCGGTCTACGGCCACAGAGGATGCAGATCCAAGGCCCTCATGGAGGACTTGCTGCAACTTAAAGAAGAGGACAGTGACAATTTCCTCTTCCAATTTATATTCCTCAGTACGCTGCCGCCACACATGAGAGGGACGCTTGCCAACATGCGATGCAGCACCCAGCAAGACTTCCGCACGCTGGCTCGCGAAGCGCAGCGACTCGTCAACGCCTGCAGGGAACAGACACGCACAGCAGCATCCGCAGACCTCAACGCCGATGTCCGGAGCCACGGGGAGCCACAAACCAATGAGCAGAATCTGCTCGCCATGGCAGCGACACGGCCAAGATGTAACAGACGGAGCGACGTCTGTTATTACCACCACCGCTTCGCCGAGAAGGCTTACAAATGCCTTCCCCTCTGCAAATTCACGATTTCGGGAAAACGCCAAAACCGAGAACCGTTAACAGCGGCAGTTCTCAGCGAAAAAAGCAAGCTTCTATATGTGACGGACGGACACACCGGCAAGCAGTTCCTCATTGACACGGGAGCTCAACTGAGTTTTATCATGCCCTCCCAAGCAGACCGGGCCATGGGCCCCCGGGGCAATGGAGCGGTGGCAGCCAACGGCTCCATCATCGACACTTTTGGCGAAAGGAATCTGCCCCTCCGCATCCATGGCCGCAACTACAGATGGACATTTGTTGTAGCGGCGGTGAGTTTTAACTTGTTGGACGCAGATTTTTTGTGTGCACATGGGTTATTAGTCGATCTAGCGAACAGAAGCTTGGTTAATGCACTGTCCTTTGCTTCTATTCCCTGCTCAGCTCGAGTTTCTCCACCACCCGTGCAGGCCAGCGTCACTACAGCAGGAGGTAAGTTTGATCAACTCCTCACCCAATTTCCAGCACTCACAATTCCCAAATTCTCAGCTACAGTGGCTAAGCACGGGGTCGAACACTTTAGCCCCACAACGGGCCCACCCGTATTCGCCAAAGCTCGGCGCTTAGACACGACCAAGCTCGCCATAGCTCGGGACGAGTTTACCACCCTTGAAAAACTAGGCATTATCAGGCGCTCAAAAAGCCCCTGGGCGTCACCACTTCACATGGTCCCGAAATCCGACGGTTCTAGGAGGCCGTGCGGCGATTACTGCAGATTAAACAATGCGACAGCGCATGACCGCTACCCAATTCCTCACATTCAAGACTTTTCACTACATCTGGCGGGTGCGCGCATTTTTTCAAAAATAGACCTAGTCCGCGGTTATCATCAAGTCCCAGTTAGAGCAGAGGACATTCCTAAAACAGCTGTAATAACCCCCTTCGGTCTTTTTGAATTTTTGCGGATGCCTTTCGGCCTCAAAGGTGCTGCTCAAACCTTTCAGCGGATGATGGACGCAGTATTACGCGACCTCCCTTTCGTGTTCGTCTACCTCGACGATATGCTGGTAGCCAGCTCGTCTGAGGAAGAACACGAGCAGCATCTCACTATGGTTTTTCAGAGACTAGAAGAGCACGGGTTAATAATCAATCCAGCCAAATGCAAATTCGGCGTGTCACAAATTGATTTTTTAGGACACAGAGTTTCTCCGAAGGGGGCAGTCCCACTGCCAGACAAAGTTCATGCAGTAAAAAGTTTCCCACGGCCACAAACGGTCAAATCGCTGCAAGAATTTTTGGGAATGGTTAATTTTTACAACCGTTTCCTCCCCCACACAGCTCAGCTCATGCAGCCCCTATATGACGCGCTCAGAAAACAAAAACCTTCCAACGCGGTCGAATGGACCCCGGAGCGCGAACGCGCCTTCGTGGAAGTAAAAAGTGCCCTAGCTAATGCCACATTGTTGGTTCACCCCGATCCCTCGGCCCGCATTGCACTAACCACAGACGCTTCGGACCTGGCCATAGGGGCAGTTGTAGAACAACACGTCAGCGGAACCTGGCAACCTTTGGCATTCTTCAGCAAATCGCTAAACCAAACTGAGCGTAAATACAGCACTTTTGACAGAGAGCTGCTAGCGCTTCATTTATCCATCCGCCACTTCCAGTTCTGGTTGGAAGGGCGGTGTTTCACGGCTTTTGTAGACCACAAACCGCTCACCTTTGCGATGGCTAAAATTTCCGAACCGTGGTCAGGCAGGCAACAAAGACAGCTGGCTGCGATTTCAGAGTTCACCACAGACATTCGACATGTGGCAGGCAAACTTAACGTGGTAGCAGACTGTGACATCGCCAGAGCGCGAGGAGACAGATTATACTACCTCAGCCGCTGAACTCTTCGCCAACGCAGACACATACGCAGCACCAATCCACGCAGGGATAGATTATGCAGCCATGGCAGAGGAGCAAAGTAGTGACGCGGACGTGCGCGTGTAACGGATGCCAACTAGTACTGTTCGGCGTAGAACATTAGTAAACCTCCCTCCCAAAGCCTCATACAGTATCGGTAGCGCTGAGCTATCGGTCGGACCTTTAGCTCAGCGCGATCGTGCTGTGTCTCCCATGCTCGAACTGTGTAGTTGACTGAGAGGTCGCGGGTTCGTGTCCCGTGTGGGGCGAACTGCGCAGGATGATCTCTGTCACAATGGTGCCGTGAACCCGGCATGGGAGTGAGGTTTAAGGGAGAGAGTGTAACGGATGCCAACTAGTACTGTTCGGCGTAGAACATTAGTAAACCTCCCTCCCAAAGCCTCATACAGTATCTGTAGCGCTGAGCTATCGGTCGGACCTTTAGCTCAGCGCGATCGTGCTGTGTCTCCCATGCTCGAACTGTGTAGTTGACTGAGAGGTCGCGGGTTCGTGTCCCGTGTGGGGCGAACTGCGCAGGATGATCTCTGTCACACGCGCACTCCTGTCTGGACCAACAGGGTTAAGGCTGGAGGAAAGGGTTTTATGCGACGGTGTGCCCCCCCTAATATGTGACATCTCAACAGGCTGACCTCGCCCGTTAGTCCCAGCTGCATGGCGCCGCCGTATTTTCGACTTGATTCACTCCCTCGCGCACCCAGGTGTGTGCGCTTCGGTTAAAATGGTCGCCGAAAAGTTTGTGTGGCCTGGCCTGTGCAAAAACGTAAAAGAATGGGCAAAGACTTGCATTTCTTGTCAGCGCGCCAAAGTACACAAACACACAAAAGCCCCTCTGGAGCATTTTCGAATCCCTGCTAGAAGGTTCGACCACGTTCATGTCGACCTCGTGGGGCCACTACCTTCCTCCCAAGGTTTCACACACCTGTTAACAATAATAGATTGCACCACGCGCTGGCCAGAGGCAGTCCCTCTGGTGTCAACCACAGCGGAGGAAGTCGCTCGCGTTTTTTTGACAAACTGGGTGGCACGTTTCGGCGTCCCATCGGACATCACGTCCGATAGGGGGCCTCAATTTGTCTCGGAGCTTTGGTCAGCCATGGCCAACAGCTTAGGGGCGACAATTCACCGCACCATCGCTTATCACCCTCAGGCTAATGGGTTATGGGAGCGTTTTCACAGATCTTTAAAGGCCGCCCTCAGAGCCTCACTAACAGATACAAATTGGGTAAATAAACTTCCCTGGGTTTTATTGGGGTTGCGTGCTGCGCCCAAAGAGGATCTAGACGCCTCTCCAGCAGAATTAGTTTTTGCACAACCTCTCAGGCTCCCAGGTGAATTTTTACCAGAGAACCCAGAGCCAGGGCATCTTACAGCCCTGAGGTTTTTAGGCAGCAATGGACCGGACTCTCTCCCCGGACCGGCACATCACTCTTTTCCACGGGTTTTTGTCCCCCAAGCTTTAAAAAACGCTGAATTCGTTTTTGTTAGGCATGAAGCTTTAAAACCAACTTTCCGCCCACCATACGATGGGCCATTCAGAGTGCTGGAACCTGGTGATAAACATTTTGTGCTTGATTTTGGGGGTAGAAGAGAAACAGTCAGCATTGACAGATTTAAACCTGCCTTCTTGTTGAGAGACGAGCCTGCACGGTTGGCGAGAGCACCTCGGCGGGGTAGACCCCCCAAGAGAAAAGACTCAGCCCCCCTGCAGGGAACAATTAACCACTCTCCTCCCCAAGCTGCAGATTCCTTACAGGAAGGTCCCACCAGGATGCCCAAGCAGACCCACAGCAGATTCGGGAGAAGATTAAAACCCAGACGGCACAGAGACTGATGCAAACTACTCAACAGTTGTTCACTAAAAATATGTGCTGTAACAGTTTAGGACTGACTTGTGATATTACTATGCTGTTATGATTACCACTGAACTCTCTTAGGAGCATGGCTGCTGGAAAGTTTCTTCTGTGTCAAGAGGTGTAGCAGTTAGTATGTCATAATAATTATCTTAAACTGTGAATTTTTCTATTGTCCTTTTCTTAGTCGTTTGGGGGGGGGGGCTGTGGTCTATATTAATCATATATCCCATAACCTACATATGTATAAGCATGTGAGAGTGTTTAGTGATTACATATGTAAAGCGACTTCACACCTCAGAACAGGACAAAGGGTCTCAACCGCCAGTGAAGATCAAAGAGCATCCGAGGCACTGCGGTGGAGACCGGATGGGTTGCCCTGACCCCCCAGGGCCAGGTGGAGGAGTACGGAGACAAAAGAGGGGATTAAGATAGTGAGGGATGTCAGCTTTTGATATGCATGTCTTTTGTTATGTGTGAGTATAAGTTCATAGAGCTGAAGGTGTTCGCTCTCTTACTTCTTCTGCTGCTGCACCTAGATGAGACTTGTTAGAGGAGCTGATAATAAACTTTGGTTTATGAATCACATCGCCTCGTTATTTCAAGCTCCTCTACAGATGTCAGCTTTGATATGCATGTCTTTTGTTGTGTGTGAGTATAAGTACACAGAGCCGAATGTGTTCGCTCTCTTACTTCTTCTGCTGCTGCACTAGATGAGACTTGTTAGAGGAGCGAAGCTGATAATAAACTTTGGTTTACAAGTCACACCGCCTCGTTATTCCAAGCTCTAATACAATACAGTCCGTTTATAGCACTCTTCTTTTAACAAAATGTAAATATGTGGTTTGTTCAGACTCAGGACTAAGGGTGGAACGACATTTATCGTGATAAACACACTTGCAATTAATTCAATCATGAACATTTCTTTTATTGGTCTATTTATTTACGTGTTAATCACCAGAAGCCTGCTGGTTTCCACGTGTATTCTGAACCTCCACCACCAGGAGGAGCCTGTTTGCCATCAAGTCTTCCAAATGTTCTCAACTTGTCATGTCTGAGCAGGATATTTTTATAGCTTATAAATGCAACTCCGTAGATAGTAATTTATACTGTCACGCATTTGCCACTTTCCAGGCCACAAGGCTAAACACTATCTGAAAAGTCTCCTTTTTGTTCAGTTTTTATAAATATATTTTTTCATTCTTACTTGAAGTGGTGCAAAATAGGTAGTTCATTTTAATACCACAGCGTAAGGTGGACTTTTTTGTTATAATTCATGAATCTATGATACTTCATGTTACTTTTCACATAAAAGATGCTCAATTAAAGTGCAAGAAACATAGTTTTTTCCAACAAAATACAATGTTATTGCATTTGTTTTAGTGACATTGACAAAGTTTTGATAATAATTTTATAAATATCGTAATAATACTGTTAATAGCAATTATTTTTGGCCAAAATAATCGCTACTCAGGAGGGTTTTTTCAGACTCAGAAGGCGCTTCGCTTTTTTTCTCAAATTGACTAGTTTGGTCTTAAAGTGACGTCATATCCGGTTACAAAGCCCTGCAGGCGCCTCAAGTGAATGAATAAAATGACAAAGTCACACTGTTCATGGGTTGAACCCATGAAGAGACAGAGATATCACATCCACATGGTCAGACAGTCTAACAAAACCCGCACAGGACCCGGACTAAGACCAAAAGACGGAACCAGGATCCGCTGAGCTTACAGCAGTGGTGCAACGCGTGTTTCCGGTTTCATTGAACCCGCTCACGTTCATGGTGTCGTTACATTTGTCAGTGTGTGTCTGTGTGTGAGGAGATGTGACGGGACGCCGTGATGATCAGCAGCACCCCAGCGGCCCTCTGAGCGTCTCTTGTGTGTCCGGGAGAAATGGCAGCAGCCAGAGGCTCGGTGGTGCTGCAGAGAGCCATCAGAGGACTGAGGGATCTCAGGGGTTGGAGTCGGACCAAAACACAGACCTTCAGTCAAGCACAGCTGCTGTGGAGACCTCAGATCAGACACCTGAGCTGCTCACCTGGACCGTATGAGGCTGAGAAAGCGTCCACAGGTACTTTACAGCAACAGTTAAATGACTTACCGCTTCAGTCTGTAGTTTCTGTTGGAGGCTGTGCTCCAGTAAAATATTGACTATGCTGCCATCAGAGGTGGGTACAGGATCCAGAAATTGAACTCAAGTAAAAAAATAGTGTTACCTTATAATATATACATATCATAATACTCAAGTATAAGTAGAATAATAATGGATTACATTCATATGGCGCTTTACATGACATGACAACTGACATCTCAAAGCGCTTACAATGAGTCCATTACTCATTCACTCCACAGACACTGATATTGGTAAGCTATCTCTGTAGCCACAGCTGCCCTGGGGCCGACTGACGGAAACGTGGTTGCCAATCCACGCCAACGGCCTCTCCAGCCACTACCGAACATTTATACACATTCATACCCAGTGTCATGGACACTGGAGGTGTAAGTTGGGTAAAGTGTCTTGCCCAGGGACACAACGGCAGGATGACTGGTGAGAGTGGGATTTGAACCACCAACCCTCTGGTTATTGGATGACCCACTCTACCTCCTGAACCACTGCTGCCCCTAGATAGAACATAGAATAGAAGTTATCACCAAAGAAATACTTGAGTAAGACTAAAAAAAGTTGCTTGAGAATTGGACATTGACTTTATATGTACAGCTCTGGGAAAAAAATCAGAGACCACTAGAAAATCTTTTCTAAATTAGCGTCTCTACATGTACAGTTAGGCCCAGAAATATTTGGACAGTAACACAATCTTCATGATTTGGGCTCTGCATGCCACCACATTGGATTTGAAATGAAACAACTACAACAGAATTGAACTGCAGACTTTAAGGTTTAATTCAAGGGGTTGAACAAAAATATATGATTAAACATGTAGGAATTGTAGCTATTTTTTATACAAACGCTCCTCATTTCAGGGGCTCAAAAGTAATTGGACAAATAAACATAACCCTAAGTAAAATGTTACTTTTCAATATTTTGTTGAGAATCCTTTGCAGGCAATGACTGCCTGAAGTCTGGAACCCATGGACATCACCAAACGCTGGGTTTCCTCCTTTGTGATGCTTTGCCAGGCCTTTACTGCAGCTGTCTTCAGTTGTTGCTTATTTGTGGGTCTTTCTGCCTTAAGTTTTGTCTTGAACAAGTGAAATTCATGCTCGATTGGGTTGAGATTTGGTGATTGACTCGGCCATTGCAGAATATTCCACTTCGTTGCTTTAAAAAACTCCTGGGTTGCTTTTGCAGTATGTTTTGGATCATTGGTGAAGCGCCGTCCAATAAACTTTGCTGCATTTGGCTGAATCTGAGCAGAAAGTATATCCCTATACACTTCAGAATTCATCCGGCTGCTTCTGTCTTTTGTCACATCATCAATAAACACAAGTGACCCAGTGCCATTGGAAGCCATGCATGCCCATGCCATCACACTGCCTCCACCATGTTTTACAGAAGATGTGGTGCTTTGAATCATGAGCTGTTCCAGTTCTTCTCCAAATTTTCTTCTTCCCATCATTCTGGTAAGATAAGCCTTTATTAGTCCCACAATGGGGAAATTCCAGGATTGCAACAGCACAGGGATAGCAACACTCAGAGCAACAATCAGAAGGCAAGAAAAAAACAAGAGCAGCTAGTATACATATGTACATATTAATATAAATATATATATATATATAGACACACAGTGCGGAGCATTGTGGTTGGTGGATGTGCAGCAGAAAGTCTAAGCTCTCTCTCCGCGGGTGCGGCGGGCCAGCTGGATGTCTTTGGGCATGATGGTGACCCTCTTGGCGTGGATGGCGCGTAGGTTGGTGTCCTCGAAGAGACCCACCAGGTAGGCCTCGCTGGCCTCCTGCAGAGCCATGACGGCGGAGCTCTGGAAGCGCAGGTCGGTCCTGAAGTCCTGAGCGATCTCCCTCACCAGGCGCTGGAAGGGCAGCCTACGGATGAGCAGCTCCATGGACCTCCAGCAGCGACGGATCCACACAGAGAGATCCGAAACGCCACACCTGGAATCAACTCCAGACCTTTTAACTGCTTACTGTAATTGATGACAGGTTAACGAGGGAAGAGCCCATGCAGCCTTGTTATTTCTTTTTTTTTTTGCAGCCTTCTGAGTCAATTGTCCAATTACTTTTGGTCCCTTGAAAAAGAGGCGGCTACTATTAAAGAGCTGTAATTCCTAAACCCTTGCTCCAATTTGGATGTGAATACTCTCAAATTACAGCTGAGAGTCTGCACTTTAAGCCCATATTGATTATATAATTGTATCCTGAATATGTTTTCGTAAACAGCTAAAATAACAAAACTTGTGTCACTGTCCAAATATTTTTGGGCCTAACTGTATGTCAGCCATTCAGTCTGAACTTCTGTTTAATTCCAACACAAGGACACCTCAGTCTACTTATGTAGGTACTGATTAGATGATCATCTATAGTAAGAATGGTGAGATGCATGAAAGCTCTGAATAAAAATCAGAGTTATTACATAAATATAGATTTCTGAATTCTTCATAAGTTACAACCTAAGTATTGTAATGTTTAAGAATGAACATGAACTTGTTTTCTTTGCATTATTTTATCTAAAAGCACATCAAAAGGTACATCTAAAGCAATGCTGTTTTTGTTGTTTTGGCTGCTTGTCATTTTCTGTAAATACAGTAGATGCTCTAAATGACAGTATTTTGATTTGGAATTTGGGCGAGTTGTTTTCAGTAGGTTAGAGAATAAAACAAAATTGTTCATTTTACTCAAACACATACATATAAATAGTAAAACCAGATAAAGTTATAATTTTTCAGTGGTGTCTTTGACCTCTTAACTTTTTCCTGAGCTGTATATTGCAACATTTTTTGTTTTAAATTTACAGTTGTTTATCATAAATTTAAATTTCTCATAAAAATGTGTGACTTTTTCTAACAAACCTACAGTACATCTTTTTTATTAATGTGTAACATTTTTCTTGTACATATACAACTCTTTATTTGTAATTTTTCAACTTTTTCTTCAAATTTTAAGATTTTTTTTTTCTTTTAGGTGTGCTACTCTGAGAGAAGTAAAATGCATATATACAAAAAAACTTGTACCTTCTGATATAATAAAAATTATATGAATAAAAATTAATATATCAACTATTTGCTGAGCGACAGTTGAAAAACCAATTTCACATCTGATAGGAAGAAAAACTTATGAGAGAAACTCATTTCAAATTGATGAAATTTTAAGTAACTCTGAAAGTACTATCAAATGTACTTGAGTCAAAGTACAGGGTAGTCTTCATAAATGTACTCAAGAAAGAGAAAACAGTTCTCTAATAAAACTACTCAATAAAGTACAATTTGGTGAAAAAGTTACTTGAGAAAATGTAAGTAATTGTTAAGTTACTACCCACCTCTGGGTATGAGGAAAACGACTTCAAAATATTCAGGGGAACATGTTTCACCTGTTTGTGTTGTACAGCTGCAGTTTCATCGGTGAAAGCCAATGGAGATTTAAAACGTTAAGATCCACTTTTAGCCGCTTGAACTCCTGACGCTTTTCTCCCTCTTTTTGTCTTTGTAATTAGGTCCCAACAGTCTGTCCTTCCGGAGCCACTCCTGTGGAGAACTGAGGGCCCATCATGTGGGGCAGAAGGTCACTCTGTGCGGTTGGGTCCAATACCTCAGGTATTATTCTATACTGCTGACTGAGAGGGAAGTATAGTCAAAGAGCACAGAAGGCACACAGTAGAACTATATTTAACATAAAACTAAAAACTAGAATAACCACATCCAAATCATGACTCATGTATATAAATGAAACATGCAGCATGGTTATAAAACAAAGAAGAAAATCTTCCTACCAGAGACAAGACAGATGAAAATATGACAGAGGGGCCACATGTTGAATTAGTAGACCTACACGTGATTATGGTCACTATAACATACCGATGTATAAAATCAGCAGCCGACATCATCTTCTCTCATTTCCTTTCTCCTAGCCTTATCAGCATTTCTTTCCCTTTCTTCCTGTCTGTTCTCCTCTTTTCATCCTCAGGCTTCCTCTTTTCTCCCTCTTGTTTCTCCTCATCTCCTCTTGTTTCTTCCCCTCCTCTTCTTCCTCTTTCCCTTGTTTCTTTTCTTCTCTTATCATCTTGTTTCCGGCGGCCGAAGGAGGAGGGTGGAAATAGGGAACTCCGTGACTTGTTTGGACTTTTTTTCGATTTTCTACTGCTGGCCGTTTTCCAGTTTTTGTTTTTTTGGGTGGAGGATGGCGGCCTTGGGAAAGCCACCTCCATCTATCCACCAGGGGGTGAGGATCGTTCCCCCGGACAGCGCTGTTACTGTGGAGGAGGTCCTGGAGGCTGTGGCCGAGCAGGTGGGCCCTGACGCGGTCTGCTTTGCTTCCCGAATGAATAGAGCTGTGGTTGTGTTTCTGGCAGCTGAAGACGATGTCCACACCCTGATTGTAAGCGGTGTGGTTATTGGGGAAACGTATGTGGAGGTGTCCCCCTTATCTGTCCCATCAATGAGAATCACCGTCTCAGGTGTTCCACCTTTCATCACTGACGAGCAGTTGGCGACGGAGCTCCGCAGATTTGGGAAGTTTGCGGGCCCGTTTACGACTCTACCTTTGGGATGCAAGGCCACCAAGTTCAAACATGTGAAATCACTCAGGCGACAGGTGTTCATGTTTCTCGACTCACCCACTCAGACTCTGGAAGTCTCCTTCAGGGTCAAGCACGGGGACGGATCTTATATGGTGTATGTGAGCTCAGGACAGATGAAGTGTTTTGAATGTGGAGACGTGGGCCATAAACGTTTCGCTTGTCCGCACAGCCAGCGGGTGGAGGGCCCTGATGGGGCCGCGGATGGTGCCGGCGGCGAGCCCTCCGCTCACGCCGCAGCTGTGGACGGCGGCGCGGCCTCCACTCCCGCTACCCCTGCTCCGGAGCCTGCCGCTGTGTCTGTGGACGGCCCGGCTGTGCCGCCCGCGGCCCAGCTTGCAGCCGGGAGCGTTGATGGCGATGGTGCCACAAGGGTCACTGATGGTGCGTCACAATCATCTCGCTGTGTGACGTCAACAGCTGGGCCTCCGGCAGCTGCTACCGCTTCGGAGGAGGGGACGGAGCACCGACCTGATGGTGCGTCACAATCATCTCGCTGTGTGACATCAGCGGCTGTGCCTCCGCCAGCTGCTGCCGCTTCGGAGGAGGGGACGGAGCACCGACCTGATGGTGTGTCAGAATCTCGCTGTGTGACATCAGCGGCTGTGCTTCCGGAGGCTGCTACCGTTACACAGCGGGGGATGGAACAGCGACAGTCAGCTGCTGAGGGTGGCATCCAGAGAAATGTGGCCCATGATGAATCCACTGGCCCGGGAGAACCAAGCAGTCAGCTGAGTTGTGCTGCCGAGGAAATGGAATCTGATAACGACGCTGTGTCTAATACTGGGTCTATTGAGGCAAAATGCAGTACAAACACGAGTTTGTATTCGCTGGACGAAATCAATGCTTTTCTGGATGAAACCTATAACAAAGCCATTAGGGTTGCTGACTACTTCAGTGACACTGATAAATTCATTAAGTCTGTGGATGTGCTAAGAAGGCAGGTTGGTCTGGACCTCCTGGATGAAAGGAAACATTATCGCCTCAAGAAACACCTGACAGCCCTGCGTAAAGCAGCAGGGGGAACGCCGGTCAAGCGCGCCCGACAGGAGGAATGAATGGCGGTCGTTCCTCTGCCTGTTTCACACGTTTTTGGGATATTGTTTGAACAGACTTGTATATGACATTTAATTGACTGTAATTGACTGTCACAGAACTGGATCTTTGACTAGGTGGGCTGCAAGGAATGCTCTGTGTGGTGTGGGGGGGGGAACATTTCAGTTTGCACTTTTTCCAATGTGACACACTTGGTGGAATGATGTTGGTGTGCTTACATTTTTTTGAAGTGTGCAATTAAGGTCTTATTTTAAAGGTCAAACGCCTTGTATTTTCTCCTTTTCTTTTATCTCTCTGTCTTCTCTCCTATGTTCCATCATCTACTTGCCTCTTCTTCTCTCCAAAATCTTCTTGTTTCCTCTCTCCATGTCTCCTATTCTCCTCCTGAAGAAGGTTCTTATTTTCCCTTTCAGACAATAGGGTTCATTAAGAGTTGAACAGCTCTAGTTTAGATTATTTCACCTCTTCCATAACATTGCGTGAGATAGAGTCGTAGTCTAAACCAGACTGGGACCAGAACGCCCAAGACTTTAAAGACACACACTGGTGGCTATAAATCCCCTTAAAACCAAATC
Organism: Pholidichthys leucotaenia; assembly: GCA_020510985.1. Classification (NCBI taxonomy): domain Eukaryota; kingdom Metazoa; phylum Chordata; class Actinopteri; order Cichliformes; family Pholidichthyidae; genus Pholidichthys; species Pholidichthys leucotaenia. Next base: position 296,931,572 of record CM035846.1, read on the forward strand.
TACATTATGTAAAATGGTATCTTATGCCCGTTTTCCCACAAAAACTTCCATTGTCTTACAGTTGCTTGTAAAAATTTTTGCCCATTTTCTCATCCTTCAAACACCCCAATCTAATGAGACCCACCCACATCCAGCCCACCTGGACACAGAAGTCTGCAAGCTGGCAAATTTGAACAACCAGTTCTTGGTCCCGATTGGCTCACTACAGACCTGTAGTGACATCACCAAAAACGCTCCATCTAAACTTGCCTTTTTCCAAGGGGAGGAGCTTTCACAGCAGGAAAAACAGACACACATAAGAGTGACTTAGCTCGTGATATGTCTTGTAAGTCATGAAAAACTTGTTATAGACATGTTAGCAAGAGAAAAAAGCTAGATTTTTGGTGGAGTGTCACATTAAGGGGTTGAGACCAAGCCCAGCTCAAAACCACTGTGTATGTATACCTTGGTCTTGTCTTGGTCTTGGGAGACTCTTGAATAGGTCTCAAATACAACACTAACGTGAGATATTTACACAACTGTTAACTTTGCTGTCGTGCTAGAAGTCAGAGGATATGTTACAGTATAATTGTACAGTAGCCATTATTGTATATACCTGAACCAAGTGTGTTTATTTCTGTTCAGTGGATGTTGAGGTATTTTTCAGGTTAAGATGAAGCTTTGACCTGGTGTTGGGGCTCTAACAAGAAAGTTGATAGATGTGATATTTCCTGCATGAATAAATGGTCAAACATGTGAAAGACAGACTGTGAATTGTCCAGAATGATCAACGGTTTCATTCTGCCTCCCACAGACAGAACCTGTTTGTCATCCTGCGAGATTTCAGCGGTCTCACACAAGTTCTAGTTCCTCAGGAAGTATGAGGGCCAAAATATCACAATACAATTTTTTTTGTTATTTTGACTAGCTGAAACTGTGGTGTATTTAAGAGATTTTCCTTCCTCTACCTCAAGGCTGCAGGAAATTTGAAATCATCGCTGTGTGCTCTTACAGTCGAGTCTGTCGTCAGGGTTACAGGAACAGTGAGACAACGGCCAGCAGGACAGGAGCTCAAGGTCTGTGTGTTGGTGTTCTTCTTCTTCTTCTTCTTCTGATGTTTTATGGCGGTTGGCAGACAGCTTGTAGGTGCATTACCGCCACCTTCTGGAATGGAGTGTGATTCGAAATGGCATTACTCTCCTACAGTATATCCTTGAAATTAGTCCTGTAGCCCTAATAAACCTAAAAACTGCCTTATAGACCACATCCCCTGAACTTCTCTGCAAAATCTCTTTCATACTGAGCTGGGTTTTGTTCCTGTATAGACTGTCCACCAATGCTAACCGTGCAAACTCGTACTTTGGACAGTGCATAAATGTATGTTCAACTGTTTCATCGTTTCCACAATAATCACATTTTCCATTTGGGTGTTTTTTCATTATAACTAATGTACTATTCAGCCCTGTGTGACCTAATCTTAACCTGGATTTGATGTCCTCCTCCTTCCTACTCCTGTGAACTTCTCTAGCTCCCCCTACTTTCTTTTGTATGCCATACAGTCTCCGTCCTTTACTTCCTTTGTCCCACTTTTCCTGCCACTTCTTTTTAATTTGCGTTTTGATAATGCTCTTGACCTCTGCTTTACTATGTTTCACATTCCAACTAACTTGACTCATCCTAGTTGCCCTTTTTGCACATTTATCTGCTAGCTCATTCCCCTCCACTCCAATGTGCGCCGGGATCCAAATGAATCTAATGTCCACACCTGCCTTTGAAATTCTCCCTACTGAATGTACAATTTCCATCACCAAATCCTGTCTTGACTCTGAATGCATTTGCCCAATACTTTCCATTGCGCTGCAAGAGTCAGACCCTATCAAAACCTTTCTGGGCTTTACTTCTTCCACCCAGCCTAATGCCAAACAGATTGCCAAACGCTCACCAGTATACACAGCCAAGTCATCACTAACCCTTTCCTTCTTCATGACATCTAATTCTGGAATGATGAATGCTATTCCCACAATGTTCTTTGTTGATTTAGATGCATCCGTTTAAATCTTTATAAAGTCAGGATAGCAACCGTCTAAATAGTTATTGACCTCATTCTTGTTTATCCCTCCCTCTTATGTCATTTGTTAAAAGTCTAAAATCCAACTTTACTTCTTCCAGACACCATGGTGGTTCTGCAGAAAGAGGGACTGTTGGACATACTGCTTTATCGGCAACACTTAGCTCCCTGACTTTATTCTCTATTGTCCATCCAAAGCTTCTCATTTGTCTCTTTTCCTTCTCTTGGCAAGGTTTCAGTACACTGTGTACTGGGTGACTGTCACTAAATCCTCTGATGTTGGCCCAGTATGTACAGTAGCTGCTACTTGAGTTCTTCTTAACTCCAGAGGCATCTCACCCATCTCCACCTGGAGTGCTGCTACTGGAGTAGTTTTTATGGCCCCACAGCATAACCTCAGAGCTTGGTATTTATTTATATCCAGTTTTTTCAATAATGTTTCTGAAGCTGATCCATACATAACACACCCAAACACTGACCTAACTAATGCCGCATATAATGTAACCTCTACTTGCTCCCCATTCTCTTCCCCTCAAACATCTAATAATATTTAAAACCTTCTTAGATGTTGCCACAATTTTCTCAACATGAATCTTCCAAGAGCAACCCTTATCAAACCACACACCCAAATACTTGAAACACTCAACAGTTTCTATGTTTTGATCATACATTTTAAGATCAACTTGATTGTTTACCCTCTTCCTCATGAAGACCACAGCCTTTGTTTTTCCCACCGAAAACCTAAATCCCCATTCCACTGCCCAAGCCTCAACTTCATCAATCGCCTGCTGCAACTTTTTAACAATACATGATAGATTTTTCCCTCTTGTCCACATAGCACCATCATCTGCAAACAAAGAGACACCAACAAAACCCTTAACTCTAGAAAAAATGTCATTGATCATGACTGAAAACAAAATGGGACTAATAGTACTGCCTTGTGGGGTTCCATTTTCTATCATTTGGCTTGAGCTATACTGCTTCCCTATTCTTACTGAAATTTTCCTGTCACTCGAAAAATTTTTAATCCATCTTTTCATTCTCCCTCTAATGCCTAGCTTATGTAGTTTGATAATCAGCCCCTCCTTCCACATCATGTCATACACCTTCTCAACATCCAAAAAACACTGTAACCACAATTTCCTTATTCACTTGGGCCTTCCTAATCTCATGTTCCAAACAGACAGTAGGATCGGTAGTACTTCTCCCTTTTCTAAATCCGCTTTGGTAACTTTTTAATGCCTCTCTAGACTCCAGATAATATGTTAACCTCTCGTTAATCATTTTTTCCATAGTTTTATCAACATGGGATGTTAAAGCGATTGGTCTGTAACTCTCACCTAAACCTGGATTTTTACCTGGCTTGCATATTGGAACAACAACCGCTTCTTTCCATGAAGTAGGCAATATCTCTTCTTCCCAAGCCTTGTTGTACAACTCTTTTTACCAGCGTCAGTCAGGTTTTTAATCATTTTATACGTCACTTGGTCTTTTCCTGGAGTTGTCTTACAGACTTTCCTTAACGTATGATTTAATTCAGACATTGAAAACTCCCGATTTAGCCCATTCTCAAATTCTGCCTCATCTTGCAACGCTCCCACATTATTTAATTTTGTCTGCTCTCTTCCACTTTTTTCCACATAGCTCAAATTATCTGCACTACTTATTTTACTGAAAATTTTAACTAAATGCTCTGCTTTTTCATTGTCATCCACTATCAAACTGTCCCCGTTCTCCATAATTGGATAATTTAGCTCCTTCCTTATCCCAGACATCCTTTTAATTGTTCCCCATATCTTCTCCAAGGGCGTACTTCTTCCCAATGAATCACAATATTTTCTCCAAAACTCTTTTTTTGGTCTGTTTAATTATTCTCTGTACTTTAGCCTGCTCTCGTTTATAATTGATCAAGTTATCCATATTCAGTACATTTTTTAATACTTTAAAAGCTTTGTTCCGACTGCTTCAGAACACTCTGGAGTCCACCAAGGAACTAGCTTTTTCCTTTCTCCCCTACCTCTTCTTGGGATGGTTTCCTTTGCTGCTTTAATGATAGCTGTCATGATTCCTGCATTCATCTCTTCCACTGTCTGGTTTAGTTTTACTTCTTTAAATTTCCTCTGACTTAAAATTGTAAATTTTCCCCAATCTGCCTTAATCAAATACCCACCTCTTGTCTCTTCCTTCTTGATCTATGTCATTTCCTATTCCAATATCAACCACTGTTGGGTAGTGATCACTTCCTATAGTGCTTTCCCTTATTACCCTCCACCTGCACCTGCCAGCCAAGCTTTGTGAAATCAAAGTGAGATCAATGGATGATTCTGTCCCCCTTGCCAAATTCACCCTAGTGCCCGAACCGTCATTCAAACACACCAACTCCTTGTCCTCCATTATCTCTTCTATAACCTCTCCGCTAGTGTCATTGTGCTTCCCCCATAATGTACTATGCGCATTAAAATCCCCACACCAGACCACTCTCCCCCTCCAGTCCTGGAGAATTGACTCCAACTCGCTTTTGACTAACTGCTTACATGGATTGTAGAAATTGATTATTTTCATACCTTCTTTAGTCCATATCTCGATGAAAATTACTTCCAGCTCTTGTACTGTGATCAGTTGCCTATACTTAACCCCTTGTCTAACAAAAACTGCTCAACCCCCACCAACCCCATCCTTCCTATTACGCATTCCTATTATACGCATTCCAGAATATCCCTTAATAGTGAAATCTAGTGATGTCTTAAGCCATGTCTCCTGTACACAAATAATATCCGGTTTTGTTGTCAGTTTCTAAATAAATCCTTTAAATTCCTGCCTGTTTGCAACCAGACTCCTTGCGTTCCACTGGAGGATGGTTGTCATGAATTAACCTGTTGGCTCCCCTCTACAGCTACCTCTCCTTGACTCAGTTCTGCATGAATTTTTTCCCAGGATAGATCCTTGGTATTAAAGAATTTTGCTGCCGCTTTCACAATGATATTTATCTTCTCAGTTTTAGTCTTAGCCTGCTCCGAGCAGTTGATGACATAGGATAGAAAAAGAACAAGCTTATCTGTTGTGATATTAGTCTGACAATTTTGTGGTTTTACTTCCTTGTTATTGACAATGCATTCTTCTTTCTCCTGTTGATTCACAACCTTTGCTGCTTCTGCGTATGTCAACTTCCTCTCTACTCTTGCTTGCTGAATTTCTACTGCCTCTTTTCTCACTACACAGCCTCCATATGCTGCTGTGTGATTCCCTCCACAATTACAGCATTTAATTATGCTGTCATTTCAACATTCTCCATAACTATGCTCACCACCACATCTTCCACACCTCTGCTTTCCATTGCACACACTAGCAATATGCCCATATCTCTGGCATTTAAAAACACCTGAGAGGAGGGAGGATATAAGCCCTAACAGGAAAACTTAAGTATCCAATAAGCACTTTTTCTGGCAGGGCCTTGTCTTTAAATTCCAACATCACAGATGGGCTATCCACCTTTTCCCCATTCCTGACTGCTTGTAGGCGTCTAATCCCCCAACTGTTCCTCCTTTAACCATTTTTTTTCAGTTCTTCCAAGTTTTTCCCCAGTGGAATTCCAGATATCACCCCCCCCTAACACCATCAAACCCAGTGACTTCTTTCCTCTCTGCAATTTCTTTCTTGCACACTCTCTGCAGCTGAAGTGCTTTGTTCCTTTGCTCTGCATTCTTACATTTCACAAGGAGATTTCCATCTCTTAACACTTTGGCCATTTCTATGTCTCCAATTGCGCTTCTTAATCCGTTAGTTAGAGCTAGTGGGCTCAAAGATGTAACTTCTTGCCCTGGTTTAAACCTCAAGATAATTTTGAATTCTTCTGCCACAATTTTCCTCGTCACCTGACAGCTGCCGCTTGCCAGTCTGCTTTACGTCTCCTTCATTCTTGCCCTTTCCAACTTTATTCTTCCTACTCCTACTCCCTACTGAATTCCATCCAATCTCCATATCCTCATCATCAGTCAAACCCCCACTACTACTTGCCATTCCGAATCAGTCACAAACCAGATTATGCCAATACCGCCTTCTGTCAACTCGTTTTTCCACTCCGTCTAGTCCGTTCAACTTTCCTGTTGCTCCTCCTCTCACGGTTTCCAGTCATTTTTACCCCCGGCCACCTTCCGTCAACCCTTCTCTAGACTTCTGTAGACTTCTCTCGCATGGTTTAAAGTGAACCACCGCCACAAGTTTTCTGTGTGTTGGTGTTGTTTTGAAGCATGAACATAGAGCAGTTTTTGTTGTGGGTAATTGTGTGGTGTAAAGATGAAACTTCATGTGGTTTTGAGATTGTATTTGTTTATATTTTGGCCAAATTATCCCAAAAAAGTATGTTAATAAGATAATTATAACTTCTTCTTCTTTGCATTGAAAAGGTGTTTTTTTGTTGTTTTTTTTTTGGACTTATTTTGTACCCGTAGGTAGATTTGTTCTGCAGTCTGGTGACAAGTCACCAGCTGCCGGTCGCTGCGTGCGCAAGCGCCCCTTAACTCCCTAACCTGCATGTTTTTAGCATGTGGGAGGAAACCGGAGAAATCCCGGAGTAAACCCACGCAAACACGGGGAGAACATGCAAACTCCACACAGATCACTGTTGGCCGGGGGCAGGGATCAAACCCACGATCTCATGATCCCCGCAATCCCCCGGCCGAGGGTAAACTGTGCTGCCACGGTGCTAAGGTTTGTTTGCATTCTTCTTTTTTTAACTAAACAGATCCATGCACATTTTTTCAGGCTTCAAAACCTGAACATAAGAATCTAGAAAACATACTGATTTAATTTTGCTTATTTTGTTATTTATGTTATTCCAAACGCAGCCAGTTTGGGGGGGGGGGGGGGCTGTCAGTGCGCTCCTTGTGCCGGTCCCAAGCCCGGAGCCCAGGCAGATGGGGAGGGTTGTGTCAAAAAGGGCATCTGGTGTAAAATCTTTGCCAATTCAAACATGCGGATCATGACAAATGAGTTTACATTTTTCCAAGCACTTAAAATTATCATCACATCAGGAGCAATTTAGGTTTGGCATTTATTTGTTCTGCCTCATGAGTCACACTAGCCTTTGAGACCAACAACTTTGTATTAAAATTGTGTGTCTGGACCAGAGATCCAAACTTTTTAGTTTCATAGACAGGTTTGTAAAAATTCTGTCATAATCTATTATTAGCTGTCATTTTAATTGACTTTAATTAGATCGCCCTCAGTGTGATCTGTCAAATGACAGACAGTTTTCAGAATTTTCAGTCATGGCTGAAAAAAATCTGTCAATGAAGGACAATTTTCAGTTAACACAACCTCTGGTCTGGACCATTTAGGATTAGGGTTCCATGTTTAAAATGTATTCCCATTTAGAGGGCCCATTTATGATGGTTGGTAGTTAGCATAAGCTGTTTCCGGCAACCAGCACTAATGAGCAAATATTACCGTAGTCCAAATAAAGTCACCGTGCTCGAGAGGAAGTTATTTTTACACGTCAGTGGCATTCTGTTGTGTGGCCGTTAAAAAATATCACGTCACCACCTACTGGCTTGGCATGCATACTACAGTGGCTTTTACAGCTTTTGCAGATCTGTGTGGGCAAGGATTTTAACCCTTTGATGTTGCAGTGTGAACACAGATTCATTTTTCCATCTTCAGTGAATACCACAACACAATGGGCTTTTCATTACTTGTACAACCATATTTATAGGGATGAGAATCCTCCTCAGATCCGAGGAATTCCTCGGATTTGATCATGTCTAGGGTCATTCTCGTGAATCGTCTAAATTCTAGGAGAAAATTTTAGGGGGGGGTCTGGCAGCGAGTCGTATTTTCGATCGGCTGTGAAAATCCACCGCGCAGAACGCGCTACCCAGCGAGATCAGTAATGTAATGTAACAAGGCCACTGATAGGCTGATACTTATTGAAGCAACCAATCGGCGATTTTGTTAGATTTCTTTTGTCATATCCGGATAACACGCGGAGCGAAATGCAAGTGGCGGGCAGTTCAATCAGTTCAATCAACTGAGTTTTCCCGATTTTGTCAAAATGGTGAACCTAAAACTCACGAAAGAGAACAAAGCAAGAATTTTAGAAATCGACTAAGGGATAAAGAACAAGTTTTGTTGGGAATGGCTTGAAAAAACTGTGTCAATGACTGTAAAGATCGGTAAAAATACTGAAGTTGTGGTTGGAAAAAATGGCCGACTTCATAGCGAAATGCGAAGTACCAGGGAAAGCCCAGTGTGTTTATTGCAACGATTTCTTGAGTTATGGATCTCGTGGTTATGTTGCCTTTGTTGAGCACTGTTCAAAACAGAAACATCTCAAAATTGTGGCTACAAGGAGATCGTACTGCTCACTCGGTGCTGCGTTCAAAACGATCGATGGACACGGTCAAACTCAGATGCCAGTCAGTCAAAGTTCATCACAGCCGGCCCCGATTACAGCAATTAGTGATCGGAAGACACATTCCGAGGGAAGATTTTTTTCTCGTTTAAGTAATGTACTTGAGAATTTTCGCGTAATGAATTTGTTATGAAATAGCATGTGTAAGTTGTGATGGCATACCTGTTTTGAAACACTAATTGCATTTGAATGCTGATTAGCGATTGTTATGTTATTACATATTTTCTCACAATTTGAATTTTGAATATAATTTATCATTTTTTGTTTCACTAGGAGGAGTTACATAATGCATGTGTAAGTTTTTTTTGTCACGGGTGGTGATGGGTTGCCTTTCCTAAGATATCTTTGCTTTTATTAGTAAACATAATTTCTTTATGGTCATTGCATAAAAATATTAAACATCTTTTAGGTTTTACTTACTTTCTTAGATTATCTTTCAAATATTAACCTGTTGAACTCTGTTCAACTTCCCTAAAAACGCCTAAAAATAAAATGTCCAAAGTAAATCAAAAGCTGTTCTTCAACCCTTTGCAGCATCTTCATGGGGTTAGTCTCATTTAAAAGAAAATACTCTGAATTTTTTGGCAAAACAGTCATAATCTCTCTAAGTGCTCCTGCCACTGAGTAACAGGAAAGTTCGCCTGGGTGTTTTTTTTAGATACAAATGCTTGCAAATAACATACAGCTGCCAGATACTGACTGGAAAACACAACAGAAATGTAGAACCAAGTGTTTTCAAGCTCAGGTCAAAATTTTGTAAAAATACCACAAAAAATGAATATATTACACAGCTTTTTTCTGAGGTTGTAACAAGGCTGTGTCTGTACTGGAAGACCGGAAATGCAGCTTTTTTTTTTCAGTGCGCACTGAGATGCAGAGACGTGACCGCCTGCTGAATTCACAAGAACTCAAGGGGTTAAAATATACTGATATGCAACTTTTTTATATTCCTAGTAACACTAACAAATGCACACATTAATAAATCAAAATGTTTGCAGAATGTCAGTATATTTTAATAAATGAGTGATGGACTTGGTGATGGAATTTTGTTTAATATTTACCTCCGCCAGGCCGGAGGCCAGGAGGAGGTTATGGTTTTGCCAGGGTTTGTCTGTTTGTCTGTGGGTTAGCAAGATAACTCAAAAAGTTTGGGACGGATTTCAATGAAACTTTCAGGCGTTGTTGGAAATGGTACAAGGAAGAACTGATTAAATTTTGGGGATGATCCGGATCACCGTCTGGATACAGGAATTTTTTAAAGGATTCTTTAACATTGTGAGATACGGCCATTTTCAACATGTGTGCAGGCCCAATGGAGGGCGCTGCTCGTCGTGTCTGACCAACACAAACTCTGCCTTCTTCAAAGTTTTAGGCACAAAAGCACGCGGAAAAAAGTGCTGGGCAGGGCCCGGCAGCGTGCCTGTGTTTGCGCTACGCTGCAAAAGCTGAGACGGGCAGCTGTCCGCCGCCGGATTATTTGGCAGAAATTCCACGGCCAGCCATAGTGCCTGCGCAAAAAGAAGCTCTCTGCCGGGGAAGCTTCCAAATCCTCTTTTGCCGCGGAACGCAACCCCAATAAAACCCACGCCAACCTGTCTACCTAATTTGCATCCGTCAGTGAAGCCCTCAGTGCTGCTTTCAGTGATCTATGAAAACGTTCGCATAACCCATTGGCCTGTGGGTTGTACGCGGTTGTGCCATGATTTCTTTTGTTTTTTCTTTTGAATTCTTGGATGGAACATGGGTGGGCAATATAAGTTGCGGCTTCAGCCATCACACATTTCGGATAACTTATGTTGAACTGTATAATCAGAGGAGTTATTGTCTAATTTGACCTTGTTGGATTTTCTTCCCCCCTTTGTTATATTATTAACTTTCTTTTAACCTGTACTCTTAATCTATTCGAAATAAAGATTCATTCATTCATTCATTCAATTGCAACGCCCGCAGCCTGGGAGTTTGGAGATGGAGGAGATGGATACACACCAACACTTCAGTTTATTACCTCCGCCAAGGAGGTAATGCTTTTACTACTGAACCACTAATCCTATCATTGTGAATCCAATTGCTAGTCATATGCTTTCATGGTCAAGGAATCTGAAAACGTACACACAAACACTGTATGGGGGGGAACTGTGGCGCTTGGCGGAGGTCTGCGCTCTCCGAGTGCCTTTCTAGTTATAATTTATTTACTTGGTTAAATTATTTTGTCTGTTCTAGAACTATGTAAATGTAATTCTGTGTCAGTTCTAAACATATTAGATAGTAGTAAAATATAATTTAGTATTATTACATCAACATACTATTCAGATATCATAAATTTAATACATATGTACTGTGTTTCACTTTATTTTGTGGTTGAAAAAATGGCCGACTTCATAGCGAAATGCAAAGTACCAGGGAAAGTGACACTGAATCAAAACAGTATTGAACATGATTACACATGTGATGCAGCAGCAGATTAAAAAGATAAACTGTAAATGCATTTGTACTTACTTCTAACTTTAAATATAAGACCACATTTGAGCATTCTAAAACACCAGATTTTGTTAGCTTCTAGGGGGGCAACGCCCCCCAGACCCCCCACCAAGGCTCCACCTTGGATCCGGCTTGGGGGCCTGCGTCCCACAAGACCCCCGGCTAAGTTTCCTCTTTTCTTCCAAAACCCCATTCTCATCCCTGCATTTACTGAAGTGTTGTTCAGCCATCTCACAGCTCATCAGTTTGCTGCATGCTGCCAGTGGAAGAACTGAGCTACGGATATTCAGTTTGCTATTCTGTATTCTTTCCCCCTGTCCTCAGCTGTGAAGCAATGTTTAAACACTGGAAATCCTGTAAATAAAGACGTTCCCATACTGGGAGTTGAACCCAGGCCGCCTGGGTGAAAGCCACTAGACCGTATGGGATGTTGATACTGTGGTGGACACAATACACAGGTCTAGCATTCTCTCACACCCAGAGAGGCAGGAGGAAACACGAGGACAATGGACCGCATGAGGAAGCTCACAGGAAGGTTCAGACTGGGCAGAGTTTAGACATCTCCTGGGGTGGGGAAAATTTACATGTAACCAGACCAGACAACGATGCGCCTCTCGCCCCCTGCTGTATCAGCTGCCGCGTGAAGAGGCAGGGGGATGAATGTATTGTAATTTAGGTAACAAGTGTTATGATAATGGCATCACACAATTCCTTTGTACATACACGATGTGTAATGTGCCAGCCCCAGTTTCTATGCATGATTAATAAAGCTATAAAGGCAGAACGCAGAGAAACTGAGGACAGGCTTCTAGCTCCCAGCGCGGCTGCACTGGGGTTCATGGCTGTACATGTTTGTTAGAGGGAAATAAAGATTCTGTGTCATCCTATGCTCGTGCCTCGCCTTACATCCTTTCCTTACCCTCTACACTGGTGACCTGATGTGAGATGGACCGTCTACCCGGTTTGCCACGCTGTGGAATCCGGATTAAGCAGGGACCACCGGCATCCTTTCCATCCACACTGGAGCACGCTCGCCTGTTCCTCTCGCCACACTGGCGACCTGAAGGGCTGGAGAGAGCGAGCAGCGCTGGGGCCAAGACGCACAACGATCAGCAAGACGAGCAAACCCACAGAAATGGCTTGGAAGGGGAAGATCAGCGCTGTCTGCGTTGTTTCAGTCAAGCTCCCCGACCCTGATTTCACCTCCCGACAGCGGGGGTTCGGTACACAGGAGCCCCGTGCACACGCTGCATTACGAGGGTAGCACAACTTACAGCTATGTGGCCACTGCGCCGGACGCACGCGCCACGCACCAGCGACAAACCAGCTCCAAGAACTTATATATTGTCCTCAGCCACTGCACATCCCCGGGGAACAGGGCCGATCACCAGCCCCGGATCCTTTAGGCTTGCGCATCGCACCTAAAGGAGTCGGGCAGCCTCACCCACAGGACTTATATTTGTTTCTCAGCTGCTGCGCATCCCTGGGAAATTGGGCCGATTGCCTTCCCCGAAGCCTTTAGGACTGCCCCCGCACCTAAAGCAGATATGGCAGTTTCCCTGACACAGCTTAAGTTTTTTTCAGCCGTTACGCATCCTCAGGGAATTGGGCCAATCACCTTCCCCAGATCCTTTCAGGACGGAGCTCCGCACCGAGGAGGAGTCGACAGTTTGTTTTTGCTGCCGCGGCAGATCCCCGGTGAGTTTTCTTCCCAATCCGCCCACACAATTTTTTTGTGACCCAGAGGCTTTTAATGTCCCAGGCCAACCCTCCATTGTTTTCCCCACCTCCCTCTTGCCCTCCACATGGCTTTCCCCGCACCTCTGTCCCAAAAATCCTGCCAATTGCCGGCTTTGTTTCCATCAAGCACGATGCGCACCAGACCCTGTGCGCCCACGCACCACGGCTGTTCAACATGTTGGAACTTGGAGCGGAGCAGAAAGTGCTTTTCACCCCTTCCTCTTTCCCCCCACAGACTGACATGCCCTCCGACACACTTCACCAGCAGGACGGTTCGACCGGACCGGCGACCCCCTGCTGCAGCCACTATGGGCGCCGACTTAAGCCCAAAGGACCGGGGGGTTACAGCCCCTTCTGGGTGTTCTGGGGGGCACTGTGGGTGGCCACAATACACAGGTCTAACATTCTCTCACACCCAGAGAGGCAAGAGGAAACACAAGGACAATGGACCATGGGAGGAAGCTCACAGGAAGGTTCAGACTGGGCAGAGTTTAGACATCTCCCGGGATGGGGAAAATTTACATGTAACCAGACCAGACAACGATGCGCCTTTCACCCCCTGCTGTACCAGCTGCCGCGTGAAGAGTTACAGCAGGGGGTGTATTTTGTTACCTAAATTTTGTAATTTAGGTAACAAGTGTTATGATAATGGAATCACACAATTCCTTTGTACATACACGATGCATAATGTGCCAGCCCCAGTTTCTATGCATGATTAATAAAGCTATAAAGGCAGAATGGTTCCAAGGTTGTCATAGCCAGGAGCGGCACTGGGGTTAAGCTCCCAGTGCTCATAAAATGCTCCTTATGGCGTGCGTCTCGAAAAGCCTCTGACAACTAAGTCCAACTCCTAGCCTGCCTGTGTGGTTTAGTCTCTAAGCCCGGCGGAACTGCTTTTACTCATAGGAGAAGGGGCGAGGGCGGATCTCTGACGCCTTAAAACCAGATGCTTTGGGTAGATGGTGGCTCGTCAACCTGGGAAGGTAGCCCATCTAGGGGAAGGTAAACCCTGATTTCAAACCTCCGCTGCCTTGCGGCACACCCGGTCACGGGAAAGGCTTCGGGAGTCAACCCTGAGGAAAAATCCGGAGTCGGAGCCCCTAAGGCAGTTCTCTGTTGTGCTCAACATCGTTCTGGCAGCTCCTGCGACAGTGCTGGTGCCAAACTATAGCAGCCCTGCTGTTCCTTTGGATTCATCAGTGACGTGGAGAGGGGGGACATGCTGCATGGGTAACATCTTGTCCTCCATATCTTCCTGCCCAGGCTTGAATCCTACCAACGCCCAACGCTGGAAGGTAGAACACCGGTGCGCATCGGCCTGTTCAGCCACAGGCGGTGCTGTTCCAGCAGAGTAGACGTTCAGGATTCTCTTCCATGGTCATCATAGACCGACGGAGGCCGACGACGACGACGAAAGGCAGAACGCAGAGAAACTGAGGAGAGGCTTCTAGCTCCCAGCGCGGCTGCACAGGGGTTCATGGCTGTACATGTTTGTTAGAGGGAAATAAAGATTCTGTGTCGTCCTATGCTCATGCCTCGCCTCCCATCCTTTCCTTACCTTCTACAATACTAAAGAGCAAGGTTGTTCAAGGTTCAAGGACTTACAGTATGTGTTAAAGACTCATTTACATTCTCTTAGGTATGTAAATGAGTTCCTGAGTGCTAATAAACAGCAGCAGCAGTCACTTCTCATGCAAATCACTCTTCTTTGTGCTGTGTTGAAATCAGGCCATGGACACAGGAGAGATAGAAGTTCTGGCTGAGGACATGGAGGTTTTCAATGTGTGCCGCAAGCTGCCGTTTGAGATTAAAGATTTCACCAAAGTAGGTGACACACGCGCGTACACTCTATCGTGCCCATTTTATTGATTCATTTATTTTATTTTGCTTGACTGAGCAGAAGTCGGAGTCTTTGCGGATGCAGTTTCGCTACCTGGACTTGAGGTCATCACAAATGCAGAAGAACCTCCGACTGAGGTCTCAACTGGTGATGAAGATGAGGGAATATCTGTGTAATGTGCATGGTATGGACAACCAGATTCCTTTCCTCTTTGTACATAATCTTTTGTGAAATTTTAACAAATATGAACTCAATCCCATCTTGTTCTGTTCTAATTTGTAGGTTTTGTCGATGTTGAAACTCCTACTCTGTTTAAAAGAACACCAGGGGTAAGAAAGTTCTAGATTTGACATAATTTAAACCGCATTTGACACATTATGCAAACATGGAACATTGGAATGCTATCAGGAAAGTCTTTTACAATTTAACTTATTAATGTTTAGTCAGTTATCACATGGCGTGATGATGACCATTGCTGTCGGTTTGTGTTTCAGGGCGCCAAAGAGTTTGTGGTTCCCTCCAGAGAGCCGGGTCTGTTTTACTCTCTCCCCCAGAGTCCTCAACAGTTTAAACAGCTTCTCATGGTAGCTGGTGTGGACAGGTGTGTACTCCCAACATTTATTTAGTTTGATTCACAGCATAATACGGAACATCAAAATTGTGTTCTAGCACCATAATCAATGAACTGCTCAAAGAATTACTATATTTTCTACCAAATTAATTGAGAACTTTTTGTTGCTTGTATTATGTCACTCAATAACGTGGTGGGTGGACTTTAAAGCCCAGTTTATACCACCGCGCCGCGTTAGTACCCCACTGAACCATTAGAGCTGTGATTGGTCCACTTTGTCTCTTCTTACACATTTCCTGGTTCTAGTTCCTGCTCCGCTCTGCTCGTTCAAAGCGACGCCACTTCCAAAGAAAGTCAGATAAACAACAGTCAAAACTCCAAAGAATATTGAGGAATTTGGCATTTATCAAACATTTTTATGACTTGTCCTAACCCCGTTAATCACAGATTGTCAGATGACGGCAGCGGCGGTGGTCGTGCATACCGTTTTCTCTACTCGTATGAAAAGTTGCTTTTTAACATTTATTAGCTCCAACTCCATCACAATCTGCTCTTGTCTGTCGCTATTTAATAAACACAAACACAAATCACTCAACACGACCCGTTTTGGCAATTCAATAACGCATTCAAACCAGCACACAAGTCAAGACTGCTGACCGCATCAGCCACGTGTTGACCTTGGTATCGCTGTGACACAGAGGCATAAATTGGGCTTAATTCTCCCCCTCAGTGCCTTGGATGTGCCAGTAGTGTTACTCTACCACTTTGGCTAGATGGTCTGAGTTGGTCAGTCTAATCGCATAAGAGCTCCCCTCAGCAGGAAGAGGCTGACAGACAGGCCGCCTAGTGTTAGCTTAATTCTCAATATGACCCATTTTGATTGCTATTTTCTATAAATTCTATTCACCCCCACTGGAATCCTTGTCCATCTAACTAACTAACTAACTAACCTGCACTTATATAGCGCTTTTCTAGTCACAAAGACCACTCAAAGCGCTTTCATTAATACTAACCCTCTATTCTAAGGGCCTATAGGAAACGGATATCTAGGGACAATTTAGAACAGCCAATTAACCTAACATGCATGTTTTTGGCATGTGGGAGGAAACCAGAGAAATCCCGGAGTAAACCCACGCAACACAGGGAGAACATGCAAACTCCACACAGATCACTGTTGGTCGGGGGTTGGGATCGAACCCATGATCCCACAATCCCCCGGCCAAGGGTAAACTGTGCTTCCGCAGTGCTAACCACTGCGCCACCGTGCAGCCGCAACATCTACCAGCCGCATCTACCAACACTTGACCATATACATTGTTCTTAGATGCTATTTTAGCTTATTTGGCTATTGTTTATTTTGCCTAACCGAGACCCAAGATGGCTGGCTGATGCTAGCAGTTAAACATTTCACTCATTCATGAATGTTTCTGTGCTTACTGTACTTGTGCTTATTGCATATCCTCTGAACCACTGAAACCACATGCTTCTGTCCACCACTGATGCTTTATTTCATTCATTCTTAAAATAAATTTACATTAGTTGGCTCAGGCTTGCTGCCTGATGCTAAGGTGAGCAATAGTGATGTAAGATGGAGGGAGGGTGGGGTTAACTGCAGTTCTTGGGCATTTAAAGGGACATGCACTGATATGAGGCGTTCTGAGGAAGGTGGCAAAAGATGATACAATGATGTTGCAGTGATTAGATAAATAAAATCTGGCCAAAGTAGGTCACAAATATTTCAGTAAGACCTGTGGAAAAAAGTGCAGTAAATGGCACCTTTAAGAAAATTATTACTCAAGCTGAGCTGAGCTGAGCCCCTCACCCTCACCTCAGGGTGAGCAGCTCAGTCATCCGGGAGAGGCTCGGAGTAGAACTGCTGCTCCTCCACATTGGAAGGAGCCAGTTGGGGGGGTTTAGGCATCTGATCAGCCGTGTAGAGGTGAGTAGAGCTATATAGGTCCTATTGGAAAAGGGGCTAGATGGGTACAAAAAAAGTAACTGGAAGCTGGTACCAGGTACTAATGGAAAAGCCTAAGTAGTCTCCCAGTTGATCTGGGAACACCTTGGTATCCTCTCTGAAGAGCTGGAGCAGGTGGCTGGGGAGAGGGAAGTCTGGGCTTCTCTGCTTGAACTTCTGCCTCCGTGACCCGGACCTCCGGAAAGGCAGTAGAAGATGGATGGATGGATGGATGGATTACTCAAGCTGAAGTAAAAAAACAAGCACCCTTGCAAGCAGCCAATCCTCAATTCTCGCACTGTATTGAAATAAGTACTTGACTGTAAAGAGTAGCACTGTAGTATGATTTACAAGCTTTAGATAATCTCCTCATGAGTAAGAATGTGAGACACAGCTTCTGTTCCTGGATATACTGTAGCTTAACAGCTTTTATCTTTGTGTTATATCCTGTCTGAAATGCATCCCATGTTTCAACGCTTTGACCCTACATGCTGTCTTTAGCAGTGACAAACAGGACATGATGGCCAACAGACACCTCTTTTCTGTGCAGGTACTTCCAGATCGCTCGGTGCTACAGAGACGAAGGCTCCAAGCCCGACAGACAGCCTGAGTTCACACAGGTGAGTTAGAGTAGTAACATTGCAAATCATAATTTATAAACTGGATGTTGACCTCTATTAGACTAATTAGGATTCACCATTGCTTAAATGTTTGTTCCCACACCGGGAGTCGAACCCAGGCCACCTGGGTGAAAACCAGGAATCCTAACCACTGGACCATATGGGATTCTGTCACAGCTTTGTGTGCTGTGATTATTAGGGAATTCTGCAGGATCAGATTGGACTCCTGGAACAAGATTTTGAGCTTTGAATTGTATGACTTGTGCGTGTTAACTCATGGTCTACTCGTTTTGCTTTCAAATATCACAAGTTGGTCTTATAAACCCTTTGAAGGGTTTTACACTAATAAAGCAAAACAAATCCTGTTCATGCTCTCAGGTTTTGTTCCTTTCATTTTAAAGCAGCACTACATAACTTTCTTGTAGTAGTAACACTGAAAAGACTACAACTATGGTAACTATGACTTCAGTCCCAACAGCCAATCACAGGGTGCTTAGTTGTTGGTGGCTAAAGTTGTGCCCTGTGATTGGCTGTTGGGACTGAGATCATAGTCACCAGAGTTGTGGTCTTTTCAGTGTTCCTGAGAAGAGAGCTGTTGCAGGCAAAGCAGACCCGCTCAGGCTATGGTGGAAGTGGTGCTCACTCGGTCAAATGTTGACGTACCGTCAAAATAGTATTCAAAACATTATTTTAAGGTGAAAGTCTTACACAGTGTTGCTTTCGGTATTTACGCGTGTTTGGATTGGACCTGGTCTTGAATTTAGTGTGGCAGTTCGGTGGCCACAGGTGATACAAATATCGTTTTCCAGAGTTACAAATCGAACCTTCAATACAAGCATTCACTGTTTTAACAGGATTCAGTATATTTGAGAGAAAATAAGGATAGGCGTAATACATCCCCGCTACTAAGCCCTGGTGAATGTTTTATTATTTGAAAGGTTAAACTTGACAGATCCTCTGACTCTCTCCTAGGTGGACATAGAGATGTCTTTTGTGGACCAGGCAGGCGTCATGTCCCTGGTGGAAGGTTTGCTGCATCACTCTTGGCCTGCAGAGAAAGGCGCCATTAAGGCTCCTTTCCAGATTCTGACATATGAAGAGGCCATGAGGGACTACGGTGTGGACAAACCTGATACTAGGTTCAGCATGAAGGTGAGCTCTTCTGTTTGTTTTTTGTTTCAGTTATGGTTTTGCTAATTTTTGTTTTTGACTGAACCCTTTCTCTTTTCTGGTCTCTCCGTGTGTCAAGCTGATAGATCTCAGTCAGGTTTTTTTAGCCACAGAAATTGAATTCCTCCGATCAGCTCTCAGCCAACCAGGAGGCTCCGTTCAGGCTGTCTGTGTCCCCAGTGGAGCAGTAAGAACCAATCCATTTCTTTTAACAGAAAAAGGTACTAAAAGTGCAGAAAGTCAGTTGTTCAGCAGGCAAATAAAAAGAGTAAAACAGTGTGAGCTAGTAAACTAGTAAACAGTCTGTTGTTGCCTACTTCAGTTTCTAATTTTTTCTGTCCAAAAGAAACTATTCACAGGGAAAGATTATGAAGAACTGAAGCAAACAGCCAAGACTGAATTTGATAAGGTAAATCTGTGTTTTCTCTTCATTTGCTGGTATTGTACTCAAGACCACACTGTACCAAGAACAAGACAAGACCGGGTCTTTAAGGGGATAAGACCAAGTCAAGACAAAAACGTACATACATGGTGATCTTGGTTTAGACTTGGTCACTGCCTGTCTTGGTTATGTCCCCGTCTTGACCTGCTGAAGTCTTGGTGCTGGTTCACTCTGGTCTGGTCTGATATTAGTGTGGTCTTTTACCATCATTTGTGTGTAAGGTTCCATAATTAGGCTGTAAGAATTTTATGTCATTATTACATTCTTTACCATTTTGATGAGAAACCATCTACATAGAAAGGAACCAGGAAGAAAAAAAATGCAAAACAAAAATGAAAAATATAAGGAAGCAACCATCCATCCATCTTCTACCACTTTTCTGGAGGTCCGAGTCACGGAGGCAGCAGTTTAAGCAGAGAAGCCCAGACTTTCCTCTTCCTGGCCACCTGCTCCAGCTCTTCAGAGAGGATACCAAGGCGTTCCCAGGCCAGATGGGAAACATAGTCTCTCCCGCGCATCCTGGATCTGCCCTGGAGTCTCCATGTCCAGAACACCTCAAGTGGGAGGCGTCCAGGAGGTGTCCTGATCAGATGCCCAAACCACCTCAACTGGCTCTGTTTGATGTGGAGGAGTAGCGGTTCTACTCTGAGCCTCTCCTGGATGACTGAGCTCCTCACCCTATCTCTGAGGGTGAGTCCAGCAATCCTATGGAGAAAGCTCATTTCAGCCGCTTGTATCAGTCAGCTCATTCTTTCAGTCATTACCCAAAGTTTGTGACTATAGGTCAGGGTAGGAATGTAGACTGAGCGGTAAATCGACAGCTTTGCCTTAGAGCTCAGCTCCCTCTTCACCACAAGAGACCGGTACAATGTCCACATCACTGCAGATGCTGCTCAGATCCGTCTGTCAGTCTCTCACTCCATTCTCCCCTCACTGGTGAATGAGACCCCAAGATGCTTGGACTCCTTCCCTTGGGTCAGGACCCTGTCCCCAACCTGGAGAGGACAATCCACCCTTTTCCGGCTGAGGACCATGAACTTGGATTTAGAGGTACTGATTCTTATCTGGGCCGCTTCACACACGGTACCAAATCGTCCCAGTAAGACCTGTAGGTCATTGCCGAATGAAGTCAAGAGGACAACATCATCTGCAAACAGTGGAGATGAGATCCTGTTGTCCGTTCCCTGGCTGCACCTAGATATCCTGTCCATAAATATTATGAACAGGATCTTATCTCACAACTGGAACCCCCCTCCCCCCCCCCCCCACACACACACACATAAAACAGCACGTCAAAATTAAAAAACACAATGGCAAATGACAAACAGGAAACACAGGAATGATTTAGTTCAAACATTGATATTTATCTTTCCTATATTAAATTTGACTTGCTTTGATCAATAAATATTTTTTGTTTCATTTATTTCTATTTTTTATCTGACTACAAACTATCTTTATTCACCAAGTAGGTTATTTTTTTCTTCGCTTATTTTTTCATTTGTGTGTTATTACAGTAAGTTATGATGACATTATCAGGAGAGGTTGGTAATGGACCAGGACTAATCAGATACAGTGGTGTGAAAAAGTGTTTGCCCCCTTCCCGATTTCTCATTCTTTGTATGTTTCACACTTAAATGTTTCAGATCATCAAACAAATTTAAATATTAGACAAAGATAACACAAGTAAACACAAAGTGCAGTTTTAAAATGAAGGTGTTTATTATTAAGGGTAAAAAAATCCAAACCTATGTGGCCCTGTGTGGAAAAAGTGATTCCCCCCCCCCCCCCGTTAAAACATAAATTAACTGTGGTTTATCACATCTTTGGAAAGCTGAGTTCAATTTCTCTAGCCACACCCAGGCCTGATTACTGCCACACCTGTTCTCAATCAAGAAATCACTTAAATAGGACCTGCCTGACAAAGTGAAGTAGACCAAAAGGTCCTCAAAGGCTAGACATCATGCTGCGATCCAGAGAAATTCAGGAACAAATGAGAAACAAAGTAATTGAGATCTATCAGTCTGGAAAAGGTTATAAAGCCATTTCTAAAGCTTTGGGGCTCCAGCGAACCACAGTGAGAGCCATTATCCACAAATAGCGAAAACATGGAACAGTGGTGAACCTTCCCAGAAGTGGCCGACTGATCAAAATTACCCCGAGAGTGCAGCGACGACTCATCCAAGAGGTCACAAAAGACCCCACAACAACATCCAGCGAACCACAGTGAGAGCCATTATCCACAAATGATGAAAACATGGACCCGTGGTGAACCTTCTGAGGAGTGGCTGGCCGACCAAAATTACCCCAAGAGAGCAGTGATGACTCATCCAAGGGGTCACAAAAGACCTCACAACAACATCCAAAGAACTGCAGGCCTCACTTGCCTCAGTTAAGGTCAGTGTTCATGACTCCCCCATAAGAAAGAGACAGGACAAAAATGGCCTGCATGGCAGAGTTCCAAGATGGAAAGCACTGCTGAGCAAAAAGAACATAAAGGCTCATCTCAGTTTAGCCAGAAAACATCTTAATGATCCCCAAGACTTTCGGGAAAATGCTCTGTGGACTGACGAGACAAAAGTTGAACTTTTTGGAAGGTGTGTGTCCCATTACATCTGGCATAAAAGTAACACAGCATTTCAGAAAAGGAATATCATACCAACAGTAAAATATGGTGGTGGTAGTGTGATGGTCTGGGGCCATTTTGCTACTTCATGACCTGGAAGACTTGCTGTGGTAAATGGAACCATGAATTCTGCTGTCTACCAAAAAAATTCTGAAGGAGAATGTCCGGCCATTTGTTTGTGACCTCAAGCTGAAGCGCACTTGGGTTCTGCAGCAAGACAATGATCCAAAACACACCAGCAAGTTCACCTCTGAATGGCTTAAGAAAAACGAAATGAAGACTTTGGAGTGGCCTAGTCAAAGTCCTGACCTGAATCTGACTGAGATGCTGTGGCATGATTTTAAAAAGGCGGGTCATGCTCGAAAACCCTCCAATGTGGCTGAATTACAACAATCACTTTTTTCACACAGGGCCATGTAGGTTTGGATTTTTTCCCTTAATAATAAACGCCTTCATTTAAAAACTGCATTTTGTGTTTACTTGTGTTATCTTTGTCTAATATTTAAATTTTTTGATGATCTGAAACATTTAAGTGTGAGAAACATACAAAAAAATGAGAAATCAGGAAGGGGGCAAACACTTTTTCACACCACTGTAGATTTTCCAGGTGGTCTAAATCACTATCAGTCTCCAAGAATTAAAAAAAAAAATCCAAAGAGCAGAATCGACGCAGTGCCTTGTCGGTGGTTTTGATGATCACCAGCAGAGGGCGCTACGTGCTGACAAGTAACAGGCTGTTTGGAAAAATTAAAATATGAGAGAGAACTTTTGCTGCCTTGGTGAAGGTTTGCACTGTTAGTATTTTGTG
Organism: Pholidichthys leucotaenia; assembly: GCA_020510985.1. Classification (NCBI taxonomy): domain Eukaryota; kingdom Metazoa; phylum Chordata; class Actinopteri; order Cichliformes; family Pholidichthyidae; genus Pholidichthys; species Pholidichthys leucotaenia. The sequence goes on from CM035846.1 coordinate 296,954,277, forward strand.
ATTGTTATTGTTTTGTTGTTTCTTTTACATGTTTGACATAAAGTTATCTGTCTTCTCCTTGTGTTTTGTGTGTGTGTGTGAAGGAGCTGAGCTTGGTTCTGGTGAAATCAGACGGCACGTTGAAGTCTCCTCTGAAGAAGCTGCTGTCTCCCTCTGCTGCAGAGAACCTGCTGGAAAGGACTGAAGCCAAACCAGGGGACCTTCTCCTGATAGCTGCAGGGCCCCTCAGCACTGTGGTAGGAGACTTGAATATGTGAGAAGAATTAAATAACCCTGAGCGTATGTTAATCTTTTTTATTTTGCTTCTCTGCTCCATCTTTAGCGCCCGTTGCTGGGTAATCTTCGCCTGCAGTGTGCACAACTCCTGGAGTCTCGGGGGTTTTCAGTCCGAGACCCTTCATCCTTCCACTTCCTGTGGGTTGTGGACTTTCCTCTCTTCTTACCAAAAGAAAGCAGTCCAGAGGAGCTGGAGTCGGCCCATCATCCTTTTACTGCTCCACTTCCAGAAGACATACATATGCTGTACACAGAACCTCACAAGGTGCTCGTGTAGTGTTTCAAATAAAATGTAGAGGAAAAAAACTGTGGTTGTAAGCAAGTCTTAGTCATACTGTGTTTAACAGGTCCGTGGGCAGCACTATGACCTGGTATTAAACGGCTGTGAGATCGGAGGTGGCTCCATCCGCATCCACAAGGCCTCAGAGCAGCTTTATGTCCTGAAGAATATCCTCAAGGTAAGTGTTAGGTCCATAAAGCCTGTCCAGCTCAAGAGTCACATGCAGCTGGTTTGCAAAATCTGTGGATTTGAAACAATAAAGATAGTAAGAAAATGCTGAAAAATTGATAGAAGAAAAAAAGTTGAAGGAGGAAAAAAAATCTTAAGTTTTAATTTTTTTTAAAAAGCTGTAAAATTGGGAGGAAAAAAAAAACTCATTTGCAAAACAAATAGCAAATTAATAAGAGACACATATAGTTAAATCTTCTTCTGGCTGCTCCCTTTAGGGGTCGCCACAGCGGATCATCTGTCTTCATCTCACCCTATCCCTTGCATCTTCCTCTGTAGCACCAATCCTCTCCATGTCCTTCACTCCATCCATGAATCTTCTCTATGGTCTTCCTCTTTTCCGCCTGCCTGGCAGCTCCATCTTCAACATCCTTTGTCCAGTATATCCACTGTCCCTCCTCTGCACATGTCCAAACCATCTCAGCCTTGCCTCTTACTTTGTCTCCAAACTGCTCAACCTGAGCCGTCCCTCTGATATACTCATTTCTAATCCTGTCCCTCCTAGTCACTCCCAATGAGAATCTTTGCATCTTCAACTCTGCCACCTCCAGCTCCGCTTCCTGTGTTTTTGTCAGCGCCACCGTCTCCAAACCATACATCATAGCAAGTCTCACTGCCACCTTGTAAATCGTCCCTTTCACGCTTGGCTGCTACCCTTCTGTCACAAATCACCCCTGATACTCCTCTCCGCCCACTTCACCCTGCCTGCACTCTTTTCTTCACCTCGCTTGTGCATTTTCCTTTGCTTTGAATGGGTGACCCCAAGTATTTAAACTCATCTACCTCTACTCCTTGCATCTTCACCGTTACACCTGCCTCCCTCTCATTCACACTCATGTATTCTGTCTTGCTTCTATTGACTTTCATTCCTCCTCTCTCCTAAGCATACCTCCACCTCTCCAGGTTCTCTTCCACCTGCTCCCTACTCTAACTACAGATCACAATATCGTCTGCAAACATCATGGTCCATGGAGACTCCTGCCTGATCTCGTCTGTCAGCCTGTCCATCACCATGGCAAACAAGAAGGGATTCAGAGCTGATCATGTAGTTAAATCTACATTTTAGAAATTGGTGAATTTATGAGTAAACTATCATACTCACAAGAATAAAGTTGCAATTTTCTAAGGAAAATTGTGGTAGATGTACCTGAAATATTCTAAATTTACAAGCGTCAGAAATTTAAGTTAAAAAATCTTAGCCACGACAGAGTGTCACGATAGTTATTGGATGCTACACCAGTGATGTTTTCAAAATCACTGCAGGAGGATCCCTGTCTTCTGTCCCACCTGCTGGAGGCTCTGGACTCTGGAGCACCACCTCATGGAGGCATCGCTCTGGGTAAGGTTAACTTTGTATTTGGCCACCAGTGTATGTATATGTTTTTGTCAGATGTAAAATATGTGTTTTAAAGATGTGTGATTGTTTTGAACATGACATAGAACAGGCTAAGATTAATCAAGGTTGAAATTTGTGATAATGCTAAGTGAAGTGAAGTCTCGGATCTGAAGTCACGGATTGTCACTTCCTTGTGGTAACGTATCGTCACTTCCTGTTTTGCTGTCTGCCTGTGTGGTTTGCTTTGTGGTTTGCTCTCTAGCCACTAGCTATGGCTACTAGCTCTCTTTCCTCTCCTCCTCTGGTGTGCTCTCTCTGTCAGATGTTTAGCTACACCTCTGCCTCTTTTAGCGATAACGGTAAATGTAATAAATGTTGTCTTTTTGAGGCGCTCGAGGCGAGGTTGTCTGATTTGGAATCCTGGCTCCGCTGCATTGAAACACCGTCTGCGCCAGTTAATCTTGACGGACGCCCATTAGCTGCAGCGGAGCTAGCTAGCTTAGGCCCCCCTGTCAGCGGTTCCCCGGCTCTCCTCAGCAGCGAGGAGACTGGGTGGGTGACGGTGAGAAGGAAGCCTAGTCGCAAAGCCCCGGTTCACCACCAACCTGTTCACGTTTCTAATCGTTTTTCCCCGCTCAGCGACACACCCGCTGAGGAAAAAACTCTGATCATTGGCGACTCTGTAGTCAGAAACGTGAACCTAGAGACTCCAGCGGCCATAGTCCAATGCATTCCTGGGGCCAGAGCAGGCGACATCGAGTCAAATTTGAAAATGCTGGCTAAAAGTAACTGTAAATATTCCACAATTGTTATTCACGCCGGCATTAATGACATCCGTCTCCGGCAGTCAGAAGTCACGAAACTTAATATAGAATCGGTGTGTGAGTTTGCAAAAACGATGTCTGCCACTGTAGTATTCTCTGGGCCCCTCCCCAATCTGACCAGTGATGACACGTTTAGCCGCTCGTCATCCTTGAACCGCTGGCTGTCTGTGTGGTGTCCTAAAAATGACGTGGGCTACATTGACAATTGGAGCTCTTTTTGGGGAAAACCTGGTCTTATGAGACGAGACAGCATTCATCCCACTTTGGATGGTGCTTCTCATTTATCTAACAATCTGGCATCTTTTTTATCCAAATTTCCAAAACCATGACTACTCAGAGTTGGGACCAGGAAGCAGAGTCGCAGTCTTACACGCCTCTCTGCAGCTCCTCTTCATCCGCCACCCCTCAGCTTAGCCCCTGACTTCCCCATCAGAGAATCGTTGTCTGCTCCCTCCAAAGTGAATAAAAATATAATGTATAAGCATCCCAAAGTGATAAAGCAAAATATTGGTAAAACTCAAATTAAACATAAAGCCCCTAAATTGAATGATTTGGCCTCTGTTCCTCCTCATAATTTAAAAATTAAATGTGGTTTATTAAATATTAGGTCTCTAACTCCCAAGTCTCTGTTAGTCCATGATCTGTTAATTGATCATCAGATTGATTTAATTTCCCTTACAGAGACTTGGTTAGGACAAGAGGATTATGTTGGTTTAAATGAATCAACTCCCTCTGGTTATTTAAACTGTCAAAATCCTAGAAGTTCTGGTCGTGGAGGAGGAGTAGCAACAATTTACCATTCCAAATTACTAGTTAATGTAAAGCAAAAAACATGTTATAATTCCTTTGAGGGCCTGGTCCTCAGTATTGGGCACTTTAGCAATTTTAGGTTAAACCCAATTTTATTTGCCATAGTTTATCATCCCCCATCAACCTACTCAGAATTTTTATCCGAATTTGCTGATTTCTTAGCTGATTTAGTGCTGAAATCTGATAGAATAATTATAGTAGGGGACTTTAATATACATGTGGATGTAGATAGTGACTGCCTTAATGTGGCATTCAATTCAATATTAGATTCGATTGGGTTTTCTCAGAAAGTAGGAAATTCTACTCATTACCACCACCATACATTGGACCTTGTTTTGACATATGGCATAGAAATAGAAAATCTTGTAGTGTCTCCTCATAACCCTGTACTGTCAGACCATTGTCTGTTAACCTTTGATTTTACTATCTCTGACTATTTGGCTCCTAAAGAAAAATATTATTACAGTAGATGCCTCTCAGATGATGCTGTTTCCAAATTTATGCAGATTGTTTCCTCTATGCCATGTGTCAACACAACGGAAATAAGCTATAGACAGCTTGCTCCTTCTGTAATTGATAACATGGTGGATAGTGTTTCAGCTTCTCTGCATCAGACTCTAGACTTGGTGGCCCCCTTAAAAAAGATAAAGTCTAATCAGAGATTTCTAACTCCTTGGTTCAACACAGAAACTCGTACCTTAAAACAGAAGACTCGTCAATTAGAAAGAAAATGGCGCTCTACTAATTTAGATGAAATCTATTCAGCTTGGAGAAATCATCTTTTAATTTATAAAAAATCTCTTAGAAAAGCTAGAACGAGTTATTACTCTGCATTAATAGAAGAGAACAAGAATAATCCCAGGTTTCTTTTCAGTACTGTAGCCAGGTTGACAAAGAGTCAGGACTCTGTCAATCCTAGCATTCCCTTAGAGCTTACTAGTCAGGACTTTATGAACTTTTTCAATAATAAAATTTCATCCATCAGAGATAAAATCAATCAGATTCTTCCCACAGTTAACTTAAATACTGTAACTACTACAACTCCTTGTGTTGATGTCTGTCTTGATGAGTTTACTCCAATCGACCTTTGTGAGTTAGACAAAATAGTTTCCTCATCCAAACCTTCAACTTGTCTTTTAGACCCTATTCCTACCAGGTTATTTAAAGAAGTCTTCCCACTTATTGGTAGCTTTATTCTTCATATAATCAATTCTTCATTAATTTTAGGCCATGTACCGCAGGCTTTTAAAACGGCTGTAATTAAACCCTTACTCAAAAAGCCAACGCTAGATCCAGGAGCTTTAGCTAACTATAGACCAATCTCTAATCTCCCTTTCATTTCAAAAATCTTAGAAAGAGTTGTTGCTATGCAATTATTTGACCACCTGCAGGGAAATGGTTTACTTGAAGAGTTTCAATCTGGGTTTAGAATCCATCATAGTACTGAAACAGCCTTAGCGAAGGTCACTAACGACCTCCTCATTGCATCTGATAATGGACTAGTTTCTGTACTTGTCCTTTTAGACCTTAGTGCAGCTTTTGATACTATCAATCATAATATTCTACTTGATAGATTAGAACACTATGTTGGACTTAATGGAACTTCGTTGCAATGGTTTAGATCTTATTTATCTGATAGGTTCCAGTTTGTTCATGTAAATAATGAGTTTTCTTTCAACTCAAAGCTTAGTCATGGAGTTCCACAGGGATCTGTGCTAGGCCCTACTCTTTTTAGTTTATATATGCTTCCGTTAGGCAACATTATTAGAAAGCACTGTATACATTTTCATTGTTATGCAGATGACACACAATTATACCTGTCAATGAAGCCAGATGATGGTAATCAATTAGCCAAGTTAGAAGCCTGTCTTAAGGAAATCAAAGCTTGGATGACTTGTAATTTCCTGCTATTAAATTCAGATAAGACTGAAGTCATTCTTGTTGGTCCAAAAAACCTTAGAAATTCCTTTCCAAATCAAACTTTCAGTTTGGATGCGGTTACTCTTTCTCTTAATAGCTCTGTGAGGAACCTTGGAGTTATTTTTGATCAGGATTTGTCCTTCAATTCACATATTAAATTTGTTTCTAAGACTGCCTTCTATCATTTGCGTAATATTGCCAAGATTAGGAGCATCTTGTCTCAGAGTGATGCTGAGAAACTGATCCACGCTTTTGTTAGCTCGAGATTAGATTATTGTAATTCTTTATTATCAGGCTGTCCTAAAACATCTTTAAAAAGTCTTCAGCTGATCCAAAATGCTGCAGCAAGAGTTTTAACAGGTACTAGAAAGAGAGATCATTTCTCTCCGGTTCTGGCCTCCCTTCATTGGCTTCCCATAGAGTTTAGAATTAAGTTTAAAATCCTTCTTCTTACTTACAAAGCTTTAAACAATCAGGCTCCTTTTTATTTAAAAGATCTGATACTACCGTATTATCCTAACAGAGCACTACGCTCCCAAAATGCAGGATTACTTGTAATACCTAGAATCTCCAAAAGTACAATGGGAGGCAGAGCCTTCAGTTATCAAGCTCCTCTCCTGTGGAATCAGCTGCCAATCTGGATTCGGGAGTCAGACTCGATCTCTGTTTTTAAGAATAGGGCTAAAACCTACCTTTTTGATATAGCCTACAATTAGGGAGGGATCATGTGTTTCTGAACCCTCCCTTAGTTATGCTGCTAATAGGTTTAGTCAGCCGGGGGACCTCCAGTAATGCACTGGGCCTCACTCCTTTCCTCACTCTCTATGAAATATTTTTTTTTTTTGCTGGTCATTAACATTTGTTTGTTCTCTCCCATAGATTGAGTCCCCATCGTGCTGTTTGCTCTCTACATGTCTGTTCTTTTCTTTTTCTCTATCCCCTCACCCCCCAGCCAGTCGCAGCAGATGACTGCCCCTCCCTGAGCCTGGTTCTGCTGGAGGTTTCTTCCTGTTAAAAGGGAGTTTTTCCTCTCCACCGTCACCAAGTGCTTGCTCACAGGGGATCGCCTGATTGCTGGGGTCTTTCTGCAACTGTGGGGGTTCCCCCCTACAGTTGATAGTGCTATGAGATGACTGTTGTTGTGAAATGGCGCTATATAAATAAAGTTGAATTGAATTGAATTGAATTGATGTTTTAATGTAGTCCTCATTTACACAAGCTGTCCCAGTGGTCAGAGGCAGGAGTGGATTTTGTTTGTACCTGGGAAAAGTTTGGAGCTACTAACAATTTGATGAATGCTGAAATACACATAAATTTCACTCTACAAACATTTTACACACAAATCCGTTCTTATGTTTCATGAATGAGACCCAAATAGTTTGGGTTTAGAAAAAAATTGGTCTCTGCAACTTTTACTTTATAAAACTTTTAACCATTGACATTAATTATTAATGTGTTGAACTCACCTCTTGTTATGCCTCGGTGAAAACGGAGGCTTTTACGGTAATCACTCACTGTGTCTGTGTGTGGATCTGTCCACCCGGTCAAAATTAAGTGGAACTAAAGGCTTGTATCGCCATATTTTCTCAACTTTTAATTTGCCAGAATTGCGAGATAAAGCTTTGTTTTCAAAATAAACACAAATTTAACTCACCATTGCCATGTAATGTAGCCGTGTAAAAAAATGTATTGTAATAACTATGCCGGGCCACTAAAGGCGGTAGTGTGACTTTTTTACAGCACACGGATGACTTCCTGTCAGTCTTAGAGCTGGGCGATATACCGATTATATTCATTGTATCAGTACATTTGGCCGCCTGCGATACATAAATCATTATCTCACTGATAGTCCAATATTTATCATGTTAAAATGAGCTGCTGCGGCTGTGAGACAGATTTGTCTGCAGCATGGCTGCTGAAGTCTGAAAGCGGAAGCTCTCTAGCTTAGCACGGCTGCCCCGCCCCCTGTATGCTCACAGAAAAATTCAAACTGCAGCAAGCAGAGATGACAAGGAAGCTAACAGAATAGACGTGAGCTCACCGTAAGCACAGGAAATGGGTGGGGGGATAAACATTTTAAGTCTGAACTCAGCACTTTTGTTCACTAAGTGAAGAACTTGGCAAGCAAACTTTCAGAATAAGAGCTCCTATCTGATCTTGCAACCCTTCAAAATAAGAGTGAGTAGCTCACCAGATAAACAACTGATGGAATGTAGACACAATTTAAAATGATAAATAAACAAGCAATAAATTATACTTGTGTCACTTATTAGACCACCAAGTATTAACTATGTAAACTGGTAAACTGAAACATTTGTGCCCACGTGGATAAACTTGGTCACTTGATGTCAGTTCTGTTAAACAAAGGGGAAAAAGACACTTTTCTCAGTTACATATTGTTATGAAGAATTTTCTCTGACATAAGTTTTCATTTTATTATTAAGCTTTTTCATAAGTGAAATGAATATATAGTACATAAATTTCTAATAAAAATGTGAGTCAAACAAAATTTTAAAGGACATTCAGTACACAAAATACCTATTGTGATATATATTGTGTATCCCACTAGATCTGGCAGTGTGACTTTTTTACAGCCCCCCATGGTACCATGTCACAGGCACCGAGGCATCAGCACCTTGGTGCTTTCATTAAAGCTGTTATTTCAGAATTATTATATATTAAAATTAGAATCACAAACTGCACCATGATGCTGCCATGAACTCCAAGGTTACTCCATTTGCCACCTTAGTGCTTGTTTGTACTGGACTGGTGAAGACTCAAACATAGTCATATTTCAGATAATCAGGTAGTTTTATTTAAAGTAATCCTTACTGAGTAAAAATTATGTCTAACATCATTTGGCCTCATTTGCTAAGAGTGCATCCCCTCAAATCTGTATGCATACCTCGTCTGCAAGACCAACAAATGAAGAAGTAGAAGAAATTGTGAACAATCACTTTTTGGTTTTCAGTACTTAACATATTAACAGTAAAATGTTTGCATAACAGGATCCATTACTTAGACCTGGCAAAAAAAAAAAGTAACCAGAATGACACCCTGGGTGACTTTGAAAGTGTGGAATTGAAAGATATCTTTGGTTTCCCACAAATTCTTTTTTTTAAAACTTTCTTCTTCTGTGTCAGACTGTATGCGACCGATCACACTGAGTCCTGGGGAATACAGAAGACCTCGGCAGTCTCTGGATGATTTAGACAACAGGAATACAAACTTAGAAAGACATTAACACAGTGTACTGAGTGATCCTTATGTCCATGGTTGCCTTAGGCATCTACTGAGACACAAATTCTCCTACAGATATCGCTATAAATGCAGAATAACAAATCCCAAAAATATATTTCTCCATGTTTTGTTTTGGGGTTTTTTTCAGGTTTGGATCGCCTGGTCTCCATCATGGTCGACGCGCCCAGCATCCGTGATGTCATTGCTTTCCCCAAGTCCCACCGCGGTCACGACCTCATGAGCCACGCACCAGACTCTGTATCAGAAGAGGAGCTGAAGTCTTACCACATTTCTGTCAAATGGCCAACAGAGAAGGGAAGAGGGGGGGAGAAGTGAGGAGGTTACAGACGAGACGGAGGCATGCTGCAGGTGGGAGGAGGGCGTGGCGTTACGTCTCGATTTTGATGGAAAAACGTGAAGAGATCTGAAACACTGACTGGTTCAACAGTACACATTTCAAGATGTAAGAGTCACTCCAGAAGTTAAACTAATGCAGCATCTCCTTGATGGTTAAAATTTCTCTTTCTTCTTTTATTTCTTTTTCTATGAGAGGATTCTTTTTAAGGGTCCAGTGTGCTCTTGTATTGAAAGTGTTTTTGTGTTGACTTGTGTCACATAAATTTATGAAACCTTCACTTTTATACAATGAAGAAAAAGGACTTCATCTTGGACTTGAAACATGCCATGGGTTGTTTCAACTGTTTTCTGAGACTTTGTTGTTGTTGCTTTATTATGTGTTTGCACAATGTATAACTAAGTGATGTAATCAGTTTTGAAAAGTGATGAATATATTTGTAATGGAGTTTTGTTTTGTTTTTTTTTTTTGCTTATAAGACAATATTAAAAGGCACTACAACTATAAATAGGAGTTGTGAGTCAGAATTTTGAAGTAAATAGTCAAAATGATGAGTTTAAAGGATCAGTTTTTGGAACCATAAAAATAAATAAGGACTAAAGAGGACATAGCCACCCACCATTCTAGCCACAGTAGGCCAGGTGCAGCCACCATATTGACCAGCTACAGAAACGCGAGTCGTAGCACCACATAGGCATGCACCGCTCCATTCTACTGCATTTCTTCATTCTGGCTCAAGAAGTTAAACATTAAATGGAATAAACAGCACTCATTGCCACTTTCAATCCCTGATAATGGTGGAAAATTAAGTTAAAAAAAATAACAATGAAAAGGCGTCTGTGTTCATAATGTTCCTTATACTGTACACGATATTGCCAAAAGTATCGGGGCACCACTCCAAATAAATGGCCTTGGCTGAGGGAGTTTGGTGTGGAGGAGCTTGACTGGCCTGCACAAAGAACTGACCTCAAACCCGTAGAGCACTTTGGGATGCATTAGAGCGGAGACTGAGAGTCAGGCCTTCTCGTCCAACATCAGTGCCTGACCTCACCAATGCACTTCTGGAAGGATGGTCGAAAATTCCCATAAACACACTCCTAAACCTTGCAGAAAGCCTTCCCTAAGAGTTGAAGCTATTATAGCTGCAAAGGGTGGCTTTCTCATTCATACCTATGGTCAATTTAGAATCACCAGTTGGCGCCAGTTAACTTAACATGCATGTCTTTGGACAGTGGGAGTACCCAGCCAAGGGGAAAACCCGCTGTTGACTTGGGGAGAACATACTGACTCCACACGCAAAGGTTGCTGCTTAATGTGAAATTCACCATACAACATGTAAAGATATACAATAGTACAAATAAGTTTTTTTTTTTTTTACAAGGAAAATAAGTAATAAAATTGTCTACAATTTTTTTTTGTAAATTTTCATTGATTTTTTGTAGTTTTCTTTCCCTCCTAATGAAGATACCATAGCAACTGGTGACGCCAGCGGCCGTAACCCGGAAGAGAAGGAGCAGCTGTGACCTGTGTATGCAGGGATGAAAATTGTTTAACAGAGGTGTGATTGTTCTGGTTTGCCTACGACGCTAGCAAACACTTGGCTTCCCCCGGTGCGCTGTAGACTATCGGAGGAACGGAATGTGCCTCCAAACGGGACCGATAGTCGCTTTTTCGGTGAATCTGGTCAGCCGGACGTTAGGCGATGCTAAAGGGCTAGCGCGTGAGAATTAGCCCGGTTTAAATGGCAGCTTTAGTTTATCTGTGTTTTTATTACCTCCGCTTGGTTTAAGACAGTCGGACAGTGCAGCACAGAAGCGTCTGTTTTCTCGGACCTGTTAGCGGAGGGTACACCAACAGCCACGTCAGCTAGCCTGCATCACTCTCGGCTAAGGTTTGGCGTCTCATTTTCTAACTGAAAAATCCCCGTCTTCCTGCGGTTATGGCGCCGATGGGTATCCGGCTGTCACCGCTCGGCGTAGCGGTGTTCTGTCTCCTTGGAGTCGGTGTCATTTACCATCTGTATGCCGGGGTGATCTCCAGCCGCCTGGCTGCATTCAAGGCTCAGTCTCCCCTCTCATTAACGTAAGTAGCAGAATACACACCACCTCTCACTGCACAGAAAGCCTTGATCACTGTGTTGTGCAAAATAATACAAAGGAACTGGCAATGTTTTTTGGTTGGTGGGGATCTGATCAAGTGGACCCCTGACCAAGTGAGCACCCCAAGTGGACCCCAGGATCCAATCTGTACATGTACAAGTACATTTTCAATCCAGTGATTATGCCTTGGTGAAACCGAGAAGCATACAGTAATCAATAAGTGCGTCTGTATATGGATGTGTGTCTGTCTGTCTGTCCGCCTCTGTTTCAGCTCGCCTGGTCAAAATTAAGTCGAAGTAAAAGGGTTGTGTCATTGTATCGCCATATTTTCTCAACTTTTAATTTGCCAAAATTCCAGAGATAAGGCTTTCTTTTCAAAATAAACAAATTTAACTTGCCTTTCAAGCCTTATTCATGCTGCATTTCCCCTCTAGTCCGCTTTGGTCTGCGTGCGCTTTGGATGAGCCCGGCACGCACACGGCGCTGTACATGCTCACTTTTTTCATCTACCCAGGCCAAGCGGTTGACGCATTCTCACAACCATCATTTGTAGTTTCACTCCAACCCTATAAGTAGCGCCAATGTGCTGATGCTCAATCTGATGCTTAGATTGAGTCCCCATCGTGCCGTTTGCTCTCTACATGTCTGTTCTTTTCTTCTTCTCTATCCCCTCACCCCCCAGTCAGTCGCAGCAGATGACTGCCCCTCCCTGAGCCTGGTTCTGCTGGAGGTTTCTTCCTGTTAAAAGGGAGTTTTTCCTCTCCACCGTCGCCAAGTGCTTGCTCACAGGGGATCGCCTGATTGCTGGGGTCTTTCTGCAACTGTGGGGGTTCCCCCCTACAGTTGATAGTGCTATGAGATGACTGTTGTTGTGAAATAGTAGTAGTAGATTAGTTTATTTGACAGGGACAGTGCAATAAACATAGACAATTAATCAAAGACAATCAATCTGATGTGTTGCACATAGAGTGTATAGCTATTAGCTAATTTGCAACTCTTGTCCCTGGATGGGTTTTAGAAAAAAGAATCAAGATAAAAAATATACACAATAACCACATACATCAATGCAGAAAAATTATAAATACACAATTATAAATATTATAAATATTATAAATACACAAATATAACAGCCTGACTCACATTTAACATAAATATTATAAATATTATAAATACACATATATTATAAAATATTATAAATACACAAATATAACAGCCTGACTCACATTTAACACATATAACATAACTCACATTTGCCTATTTCAGGCCTTCCTCCCTCCGTCACTCACTATAAACAAACACATTTATTCCTTCCCTTCATTCACTCTCACTTTGCAGACAAATAATTCATACATGAGTACATTCTTGTTTATTTTTCAGCCAGTTTTTAACATTTTTAGTGAATGTTTTAAAGTCCGTTATTATTTTAATTTCATTTGGTATTGTGTTCCAGATGTGACTGCCCTTTATAGAGAAAGCTGTTTGTCCAAATGTGGTTCTGCGGTGGAATATTTTACAGTTATTGTTAACAGAACTCCTGGTGGCTCTGCTGCTGTCCTGTCTTTGGACGAAACCAGCAAGTGGCTCGGGTGCTGATTTATGGAAACATTTGAACGTTAATTTCAGAAGACAGAGGTCAATGAAGCTCTCAAAACTCAATAGGTTGTATTTTTTTAAAACATTACAGTGATGCCACCTAATGGGCTTTTTGTCCAAGATTTTTAGGGTTTGATTATATAATGAACCTATATGTCTTATTGTGGAAGGGGCTGCTTGAGCCCAGACTGTCAAACAGTATGATATATGAGAAAAAACCATAGAATGCATATACAGTGCAGCTGCTTCGTAAGGTATGTAATATCTAATTAATTTAAAGCAGTTCAGATTTTTTTTTACTGTTTTTGAAATTTTCTTTATATGAGGATTAAATTTGAGTTGAGGATCTAGTACAATGCCAAGGTATTTGAATTCTGTAGCTAAACTGATGTCATGATCATGTATATTAACTTTAAAATGTTGCAGGTTACATTTTTTGATTGAAAAGCACATTGAGACTGTTTTCTGAAGGTTCAGCAATAGATGGTTCTTGAGGAGCCACTCTTGGACATCAACCATACTTGTAGACAGTACATCTGCAGCCTGTGCTGGAGTCTTGGCAGCTGTGTAAATAACTGCATCATCTGCATAAAGTTGGCATGTTGCAGCTGAGCAGTGTAACGGCAAGTCATTAATAAAAATGCTGAAAAGTAAAGGACCAAGAATGGACCCTTGTGGGATACCCATGCGGTTGTTTAAAAATGAGGATTTATCCTGGTGAACTTTTACACACTGTTCTCTATTCTGGAGATAAGATGCAAACCATTCTAATGTATTTGGGGAGAAGTTAAAAGATACCATTTTGGATAAAAGCAAACTGTGGTTTACAGTATCGAAAGCCTTTTTGAGATCTAGAAAAACAGCTCCTACCACATTACCCCTGTCCAAGGACTGTTTGACGCTATATAGCGTGGCGCTATATAAATAAAGTTGAATTGAATTGAATTGATGCGCCAGGATTTTTACCAACGAAGAAATGCTGCTTGCTTTCTGCTGCTTGACTTCCCGGTTTTCACTCCTTTACCACGAAGATGCTGCTGCAGTATGTATGTACGATTCATGTATGTTCATTCTTGTCTTCCGCTTCCTCGTTGTCAACTTTGTCTTGGTATGCTGTGTCGATATTGCCCCCTCGTGAATGGGACATTCAGTTTTGCGCATGCACTTTTCAATGCGTTCAGGTCATGGGTAGGTGGCGTGGTCACAAAATTTGGGCTGCACGCAGTCATCTGCGATCAAGCACTGCGGACACTAGCGGAGTGGAGACGATGATGTAAATTTCGTCACATGAGGTTTCCGGTTACACATAAGCGGACAGCAGAGGTGCAGTATGAATCCAGTTTAACATCAATGAAGCCAGGGGGAAAGGTATTGTAATAACTATGTCGAGCCACTAGTGGCAGCAGTGCAATATTTTTACAGCACATGGTTGACTTTCTGTCACAGTCGATCTCTAGCTGAACTGTTATAAAATAGCGGTTACTGGAAAAAAAAAAAACGGATTCAGCAACTACACCATTTATTCATCACGTTGATTCTTTTCACACTGATTTTGCTGTTTAGTTTTGCAGAAGAAGGATGAGGTAAAACTTGCTAAAAACTCCAACTCCTAACATTCCTTGTCCACAAATGGTCGCAGTGAACTGTGCATGCGCCTGGAAACTCCTGCCACAGGGAAGTACTGAGCAATGCGCCAATACTGGGTGAACAAATGTCCATCTTTTTGCTCGTCTTGTTTTCTTCCTCTGCCACTAAACAGCAAAAGCTCCTGTTCGTCTTGATTGTCATTGTATTCACATACCTCAATCGCTTCCACCATTTAAAACATCTCCTACCATGCTTTTCTTCTGTGTTTGGATTGCAGCTGTTTAAATGAGTTTGGTGTCTCTTGGCTGCTGCTGACAATATGGGCATGTGAACTGCAGATTATTTTCACTGCGCATGCGTTTACTCCAAAACTATGGGATGGATTTGGATGAAATTTTTACCAGAGGTGGTCCTTGGGCTAGAGAGGAACCCACAACATTTTGGTGATGATCCTAGAATGCATACCTCCGCCAAGGCTCTGGCACCGAGGCATCAGCACCTTGGTGCTTTTATTTATAAAGTGATTCATAATTTCCGAAAGCCTCACTCAGAACATTTTAGTCCCACATACCTATTCTGTGGATTTTCATCAGGGGGCAGCCAGCTGTGCACAGCAGCGGTGGAGAAGAAAAGTCTTTTGAACGCAGAAACTGAGCCAAAACCTCCGGGTCAGCTTTGTTGTCATATTTTTATATAGATATAGATGTTCTTTTACAGTTCTTGGTGACCGTGAAAGTCTTTCCAACAGTTTTACACATATACTTGTTGTTCTCCTCCTTTGTGTTTAAAAGTAGATCTTGTTGTCTTGTTGTTCTCCTTCTTCTTGTTTAATTTTACTGTTGCAGTGTTGAACTACTGCCGCCTGCTGGCTAGAGAATGGCATATTCTGTTAATTGTTCCTGTGTGTTTGAAGGCATGTTTTGTTTTATACAGGTGAAGCAAAAACTTCGAAATTATATAATATAGAATCCTTAACTGAAATTTTTAACCCTTCAATTCACCAGTAATTGTTATTACTATATTTTATCATGTAACTCGAGTTCAGCTACTTATTGTACTATACTATGTTCAATATCACACTTTCCAAGGTTAAATGGACTACAAAACTTACAGCAGAGTCACATAAAATCTGCACAGACTATAACTCCCTTTTTAACCAGCTAGTTAAATTACAAGTTTTCACACAAACCTAAGCCAACTGATGATTCAATAGGGAGTCGAGCAACGACGCTAATGTCTTATGAATTTTGAAGTGGGCTCTGCCCTGTACTGTATTAGCAGTTGTTTGGTTTGGTGACAGCTGCTTTGTAAAACACATTATTTACAGCTCATTCATCCATTGTACATGAATGCACAGTTGAATTAACAAGACAGAGACACTGTTAGGGAGTATGCGACTCAGACCAGTCATCCACCCGGAGGTGCAATGAACATACTGTATTTTTAATTTAACTACAACTTGTTTTCAACTTTCAACAGGTTCAGTAATTTTATTTTACCACATGTATTTACCCTAAAAGAAAAAGTTGAATCTTTTCTTAATTTGTCATACATTTGCTTAGAACGTTTGAAAATACAATACACTCCACCATTATTGGTACTTCTTGTAAAGAAAAAATGTCAGAAGGATTTTGGTGATTTTGATGACGCAGGGTTTTCGCTGGCAACATTTCGGCATGGCAACCCACTACACCAGAAACTGAGCCGCCACACTAAGAAAAATGAATGAAGGAATGATGCTCCGCACGCGCACACATGAACAACACACGTGACAGTCATCCGTGCATCGGAGTTCGGAAGCTCACCACCGACAGTGCCAATCAGCAGGCAGACGTGTCCATCTAGCGTCGCTGTCTGAGAGAACCATGAGCTTGTTAAAGTACTTTAAATGAGGAACAAAAAAAGCAGAAGAGGTATGTAAGCAGTGGAGGCATTTATTGTGGTTTTAACCTGCTGGTAACGGGATCAATAATGAGTCACTTAGCAAACAGGTGTGGTTAGGCTTCATATGCAGGCTAATTGAGGGAAAAGCAAGGGTGACAGAATTGCTGAGGGTTTATTTCACCAACCACTACAATATTAACTAAATTATGTTCATTATTATGTACCTGATAAGTTAAAATGACCAAAATTCACGAAGTCAATGACTTTAATCTGTCAACATCCTCAAGCCGTCAGACAAACTAAACGTGCCAACATTTGGATTTCAAAATAAGTGAGGTTTTTCCTGCTGTCTGGGTGGTGAGGAGAGTTCTAAAAAATTATATCCATCCATCCATCCATCCATCTTCTACCGCTTTTCTGGAGGTCCGGGTCGCGAAGGCAGCAGTTCAAGCAGAGAAGCCCAGACTTCCCTCTCCCCAGCCACCTGCTCCAGCTCTTCAGAGGGGATACCAAGGCGTTCCCAGACCAGCTGGGAGACATAGTCTCTCCACCGAGTCCTGGGTCTGCCCCGGGGTCTCCTCCCAGTGGGACGTGCCTGAAACACCTCAAGTGGGAGGCATCCAGGAGACATCCTAATCAGATGCCCATACCACCTCATCTGACTCCTTTCAATGTGGAGGAGCAGCGGTTCTACTCTGAGCCTCTCCCGGATGACTGAGCTCCTCACCCTATCTCTGAGGGTGAGTCCAGCAATCCTATGGAGAAAGCTCATTTCAGCCGCTTGTATCCGCGATCTCATTCTTTCGGTCATTACCCAAAGCTCGTGACCATAGGTGAGAGTAGGAACGTAGATTGACTGGTAAATTGACAGCTTTGCCTTAGAACTAAGCTCCCTCTTCACCACAACAGACCGGTACAACGTCCGCATCACTGCAGATGCTGCTCCAATCCGTCTGTTGATCTCTCGCTCCATTTTCCCCTCACTCGTGAATAAGACCCCAAGATACTTAAACTCCTCCACTTGGGGCAGGAGCCTGTCCCCAACCCGGAGAGAACAATCCACCTTTTTCTGGCTGAGGACCATGGACTCGGACTTGGAGGTGCTGATTCTCATCCCAGCCGCTTCACACTCAGCGGCAAACCGTCCCAGCAAGAGCTGTAGGTCACTGCTGGATGAAGCCAACAGGACAACATCATCTGCAAACAACAGAGATGAGATCCTGTGGTCACCAAGCATGACACCCTCC
The DNA here is from genome assembly GCA_020510985.1 of Pholidichthys leucotaenia. NCBI lineage: Eukaryota > Metazoa > Chordata > Actinopteri > Cichliformes > Pholidichthyidae > Pholidichthys > Pholidichthys leucotaenia. Next base: position 296,971,956 of record CM035846.1, read on the forward strand.
ATTCCCTGGCTGTGCCTAGAAATCCTGTCCATAAAAATTATGAACAGGATCGGTGACAAAGGGCAGCCCTGGCGGAGTCCAACTCTCACTGGGAATGACTCCGACCGAGTGTTGGCAATACGAACCAAACTCTCACAACGGTCGTACAGAGACCGAATAGCTCATAACAACAAGCCCGATACCCCATACTCCTGAAGCACCCCCCACAAAAATCCACGAGGGACGTGGTCAAATGCCTTCTCCAAGTCCACAAAACACATGTAAACTGGTTGGGCAAACTCCCACAAACCCTCAAGAATTCTCGAGAGGGTAAAGAGCTGGTCCGATGTGCCACGGCCAGGACGAAAACCACATTGCTCCTCCCGAATCCGAGGTTCGACCAACGGCCGGACTCTCCTCTCCAGTACCCTGGCATAGACCTTCCCCGGGAGGCTGAGGAATGTGATCCCTCTAAAGTTGGAGCACACCCTCCGGTCCCCTTTTTTTGAAGAGAGGAACCACCACCCCGGTTTGCCATGCCAAAGGCACTGCTCCCGACCTCCACGCAATGTTGCAGAGGCGTGTCAACCATGACAACCCAACAACATCCAGGGCCTTGAGGTACTCAGGGCGAATCTCGTCCACCCCCGGGGCCCGGCCACCAAGGAGATTTTTAACCACCTTGGCGACCTCAGTCCTTGTGATAGGCGAGTCATCCCCCTCGTCCCCAAACCCTGCTTCCTCTGTGGAAGGCATATTAGTGGGATTGAGGAGATCCTCAAAGTATTCCTTCCACCGCCCAACGATATCCCCAGTCGAAGTCAACAGTGTCCCATCCGCACCATACACAGTGTGGACGGGGAGCTGCTTTCCCCTCCTGAGCCGCTGGACAGTTTGCCAGAATCTCTTTGAGGCTGACCGAAAGTCTTGTTCCATGGCCTCACCGAACTCCTCCCATACCCGGGTTTTTGCTTCAGCAACCACCCGAGCTGCACTCCGCTTGGCCTGCCGGTACACCTCAGCTGCTTCGGGAGTCCCACAAGCCAACCAAGCTTGATAGGACTCCTTCTTCAGCTTAATGGCCCCCCCTCACCACTGGTGTCCACCACTTGGTTCGGGGGTTGCCACCACGAGATGCACCGACCACCTTGCGGCCGCAGCTCTGGGCCGCCGCTTCAACAACAGAGGTGGAGAATATGGCCCATTCAGACTCCATGTCTCCAGACTCCCTCGGAATGTGGTTGAAGTTTTTCCGGAGGTGGGAGTTGAAGACCTCCCGGACAGGGGCCTCAGCCAGACGCTCCCAACACACCCTCACTATACGTTTGGGTCTACCAGGTCTGAATGGCTTCCTCCCCTGCCATCGGATCCAACTCACCACCAGGTGGTGATCAGTTGACAGCTCTGCACCTCTCTTTACTCGGGTGTCCAAGACATACGGTCGCAGGTCTGATGATACGATAACAAAATCGATCATCGACCTGCAACCTAGGGTGTCCTGGTGCCAGGTGCACATATGGACACCCTTATGCTTGAACATGGTGTTCGTTATGGACAGACTGTGGTTAGCACAGAAGTCCAATAACTGAACATCACTCGGGTTCAGATCGGGCAGGCCGTTCCTCCCAATCACCCCCCTCCAGGTTTCACTGTCGTTGCCCACGTGCGCATTGAAGTCCCCCAGTAGGACAATGGAGCACCCTCCAGCACCCCAGTCACAGACTCCAAAAAGGGTGGGTATTCTTAAACATCATTTGGTGCATTGTTACCGGGGCCCCACCCTGGAGCCAGGCCTGGGGGAGGGGCTTGAAGGCTATCGTCTGGTGGCCGGGTTTCCACCCATGGGACCCGGCTGGGCTCAGTCCGAAGGAGTTACATGGGTCCGCCCTCCAGTGGGCTCACCACCTGCAGGAGGGATTATGGGGGGTCCGGTGCTATGTGGATTAGGTGGCAGTAAAAGGCGGAGACCTTGGTGGACTGAAAAAACTATAAATATATAGAAATATTATAACAGAAATAACTGCATCTTTGGCAATTTTAGTTAACTTTTTTCATTAAAAATATTTTTTTTTTCTTTGAAATCAGAGTTCAAATTATTGTTCTGTTCTGGCTTTGCAAAATTATGGTCATAGTGTAAATTGTATGAAGGGAAAAAAGTAAACATTTTACCACAATCTGTTTCAAATTTATTTAAAAAAGCAGCAATTTTATGTAAAAAAAAATAGACAAATTAGCCACAAAATAATGCACAAGTTTATAACAAAGCGTCAAATGTACAAGAAAAGTCATAATTTTACAAGAGGAAATTACAAATTTGAGGAAAATGGTTGCAAATTTAGGTAAAAACAAATTTACAGAGAAAAAAGTAAAAAAAACTACAAGAAAATGGTTATAAATTTAGGAGAAAAACCTCAAACTTTAAAGATGAAAGTCCTTACTCAAGTATTTTTCTAAGTGAGTTCTTTTGTACTCTTGCACAACTCAAGTAATTTCTTGGGTGTCTACTTTTAATTAGTAATTTTATAAGACAACACTGCTTTTACATGTGTGCAATTTCTGGCTACTATACCCCACCTCTGATCACATATAATTTAAGTATGCAGGATTACTACAGTATTCCTAATGTTTTTTCCCCTTTGAGTGTTGTGTTTTCTCATGCACACATGCATCACATAGAACCCCTCCCCCCCCCAAAAAAAAATAGGCTGCCACCACGCCAAAGTCTTTAAGCCAGAGGAAACACTGCCAGAATAGCCCGTTTATTGAAGGTGTAAACGCTGGAAAACTCAACTGCACATTTGTTGCTCTGAACATGAACAAGATGGCTTATCTTTAATCTTGACTAGGCGCTATACACAAATAACATGCTAATGCTGTAATAAGCTACTATCCTGCAGACATTACTACTGGTCAGGTTTGCAGGTAGTAGTGTATTACTCATGCATTTGCTTGAAAAGTACGGTGTAACTATGGATCTACTCCTCTGTGTGGGAGTTTGGGATAAATGACAGGCAGTCTACAGTATATTCAGTACAAAGAGCCATCGGCCTCCCAGAGCACTTCAGGGTGTTATCACTGTGTTCCCAGGTCAGCTGATAGATGTCTCTCCAGCATCTGTTTGCTTAGACTGTTGCATAACTGCAGTTAGTGACATTTTCTGCCAAAACTGCCTTGTCATCAGTGTCCAAAGGTGTTTGAGTTTGATACAGTGTCTGTAAAACAATTTGAATATGAAGGCTGGTTTTATGATTATCCCTTGTTCTCTGCAGGCAGAAGAGAATGGTGAATCTGAGAGAGCTGCTTGCTGCCTCGGTGGAGGCTGCAGTACTTGGTGGCAAAGAGGTAAAACAGTGCCTTCTCTCAGTAGTAATGACATTAACCTGTGCACTATCATGAAGTATTTGATTCAAACAGACTTGACTTTTTTTTACCTTTCTTTCTGGTAAAGCCCTGGATACAGTGCTCTGTGTAGGCTAGCTAATACACTTGTGCAATAGTATGTATGATAATTTTTTAATATACAGCTCTGGAAAAAGACCAAAGGAACCACTGCAAAAATTATCACTTTATCTGGTTTTACTATTTATATGTACAGTATGTGTTTGAGTAAAATGAACAGTTTTTATCCCCCACCGGATGAAGCCCAAAGGGGGTGAAGGCTGAAGGGGGTTATGTTATGGGTCTGTCTGTCCGTCCATCCGTCCCACTTCTGTGAAATCAACTCCTCCTATAGTTCAGATTGTTTTGAAACTTGGTACCATGGTTTGGTATACTCTGATGATGCACATATTGCAATTTGGTTCTGATCAGATGATTTTCCAAGACATACGGTCGCAGGTCTGATGATACGATAACAAAATCGATCATCGACCTGCGGCCTAGGGTGTCCTGGTGCCAGGTGCACAAGTAAAGAGAGTAAAGAGAGGTGCAGAGCTGTCAACTGATCACCACCTGGTGGTGAGTTGGATCCGATGGCAGGGGAGGAAGCCATTCAGACCTGGTAGACCCAAACGTATAGTGAGGGTGTGCTGGGAGCGTCTGGCTGAGGCCCCTGTCCGGGAGGTCTTCAACTCCCACCTCCGGAAGAACTTCAACCACATTCCGAGGGAGTCTGGAGACATGGAGTCTGAATGGGCCATGTTCTCCACCTCTGTTGTTGAAGCGGCAGCCCAGAGCTGCGGCCGCAAGGTGGTCGGTGCATCTCGTGGTGGCAACCCCCGAACCAAGTGGTGGACACCAGTGGTGAGGGGGGCCATTAAGCTGAAGAAGGAGTCCTATCAAGCTTGGTTGGCTTGTGGGACTCCCGAAGCAGCTGAGGTGTACCGGCAGGCCAAGCGGAGTGCAGCTCGGGTGGTTGCTGAAGCAAAAACCCGGGTATGGGAGGAGTTCGGTGAGGCCATGGAACAAGACTTTCGGTCGGCTTCAAAGAGATTCTGGCAAACTGTTCGGCGGCTCAGGAGGGGAAAGCAGCTCCCCGTCCACACTGTGTATGGTGCGGATGGGACACTGTTGACTTCAACTGGGGATATCGTCGGGCGGTGGAAGGAATACTTCGAGGATCTCCTCAATCCCACTGATACGCCTTCCACAGAGGAAGCAGGGTTTGGGGACGAGGGGGATGACTCGCCTATCACAGGGGCTGAGGTCACCAAGGTGGTTAAAAATCTCCTTGGTGGCCGGGCCCCGGGGGTGGACGAGATTCGCCCCGAGTACCTCAAGGCCCTGGATGTTGTTGGGTTGTCATGGTTGACACGCCTCTGCAACATTGCGTGGAGGTCGGGGGCAGTGCCTTTGGCATGGCAAACCGGGGTGGTGGTTCCTCTCTTCAAAAAAGGGGACCGGAGGGTGTGCTCCAACTTTAGAGGGATCACACTCCTCAGCCTCCCTGGGAAGGTCTATGCCAAGGTACTGGAGAGGAGAGTCCGGCCGTTGGTCGAACCTCGGATTCAGGAGGAGCAATGTGGTTTTCGTCCTGGCCGTGGCACATCGGACCAGCTCTTTACCCTCTCGAGAATTCTTGAGGGTTCGTGGGAGTTTGCCCAACCAGTTTACATGTGTTTTGTGGACTTGGAGAAGGCATTTGACCGCGTCCCTCATGGATTTTTGTGGGGGGTGCTTCGGGAGTATGGGGTATCGGGCTTGTTGTTACGAGCTATTCGGTCTCTGTACGACCGTTGTGAGAGTTTAGTTCGCATTGCCAACACTCGGTCGGAGTCATTCCCAGTGAGAGTTGGACTCCGCCAGGGCTGCCCTTTGTCACCGGTCCTGTTCATAATTTTTATGGACAGGATTTCTAGGCGCAGCCAGGGAATGGAGGGTGTCATGCTTGGTGACCACAGGATCTCATCTCTGTTGTTTGCAGATGATGTTGTCCTGTTGGCTTCATCCAGCAATGACCTACAGCTCTTGCTGGGACGGTTTGCCGCTGAGTGTGAAGCGGCTGGGATGAGAATCAGCACCTCCAAGTCCGAGTCCATGGTCCTCAGCCGGAAAAAGGTGGATTGTCCTCTCCGGGTTGGGGACAGGCTCCTGCCCCAAGTGGAGGAGTTTAAGTATCTTGGGGTCTTGTTCACGAGTGAGGGGAAAATGGAGCGAGAGATCGACAGACGGATTGGAGCAGCATCTGCAGTGATGCGGACGTTGTACCGGTCTGTTGTGGTGAAGAGGGAGCTTAGTTCTAAGGCAAAGCTGTCGATTTACCAGTCAATCTACGTTCCTACTCTCACCTATGGTCACGAGCTTTGGGTAATGACCGAAAGAACGAGATCGCGGATACAAGCGGCTGAAATGAGCTTTCTCCGTAGGATTGCTGGACTCACCCTCAGAGATAGGGTGAGGAGCTCAGTCATCCGGGAGAGGCTCAGAGTAGAACCGCTGCTCCTCCACATTGAAAGGAGTCAGTTGAGGTGGTATGGGCATCTGATTAGGATGCCTCCTGGACGCCTCCCACTTGAGGTGTTTCAGGCACGTCCCACTGGGAGGAGACCCCGGGGCAGACCCAGGACTCGGTGGAGAGACTATGTCTCCCAGCTAGTCTGGGAACGCCTTGGTATCCCCTCTGAAGAGCTGGAGCAGGTGGCTGGGGAGAGGGAAGCCTGGGCTTCTCTGCTTGAACTGCTGCCTCCGCGACCCGGACCTCCGGAAAAGCGGTAGAAGATGGATGGATGGATGGATGGATCAGATGATTTTTGCAGGAGTTGCAGCCCCTGACCTATGACCTCCTTTTTCACCTCACTTCAAAGACAGTAGCTGTCTTGTGAAATTCACTCCTCCTACAGTTTGGTTCCGATTGTTTTGAAACTTGGTACAGTGGTTTGATATACTCTGATGTGCATATTGCAATTTCACTGTCATCGGATGACCTTGAGGTCAAAGGTCAGAAGTCAGATTTTCCATGAATCTTGTAAACACAATAACTAGAATAGAATAGGCTTTATTGTCATTGTACAGTTGTACAGCACACCGAAATTGTGGGTGCTCCACCAGGCTACTGCACAATAAAGAGAGAAGGATTAGATAAAACACGGATACAGAACACACGATTAAACACACAAGTGAAATAAAAGTAGCCCAGAATTATGGAAATATGCACAGGTATGGTAGTGGCTTCATGGATGGAACTATGTGCATAAGAGTGCGGAGTGCAGAACACACAATTGAAGAAGAGAAGAAGAAGCCAACTTGATTGTCATTCAATCCATACAGTCAATCATGTACAGTAGAACAAAATTGTTTCTCCTAGCTACAATGTTAATCACATCTAGAATCAGAGGGGCCGCTGCCATGCAAGGTGCCACCACAAACGACTTTTCCTTCCCCCATTCTCTTATGCTGAACACCAAGCTAGAAGGCAGAAAGTACCATTTTTTATGGTCTTTGGTATGACCCAGCTGGGGCTTGAACCCACAACCTCCCAGTTGTGAGGCAGATGCTCTACCTCTAGGCCACCTTGAACCTTGAACACACAATTGAGTAAAATAGCCCAGGGATTATGGAAAATATACATAGTAGTGGTTTCACGGATGAGTCAATGAACATTAAAGTGCAGAGTGCAAAGACGGGTGTGTTATGATAATTGAAAAGGTCCTCAGTTCTGAGCATGTGAACATTTGGAGGGGGGGGGGGGGGGGCTGACTGCAGTTCGGCTGGCCCAGGGGAAGAAACTTTGTCAGTCTGGAGGTGTGGGAACTGGTTGATCTGAACCATCGTCCAGAAGAAAGCAGGTCAAACAGGTGATGGGGGGGATGTGAGGGGTGTCCTGTGATGGCCTTGATCTTTGAGACAGGAGGATCTGGAGATGTCCTCCAGGGAGGGCAGATGGCCGCCAATGATTTTTTTTTTTTTTTTTGGGGGGGGGGGAGGGCAGTGTTGATGGCCCTTTGCACAGCCTTCCTGTTCTTGGCCGTGGAGCCAGCGTACCACACTCCAAGACAATAGGTGAGCACGCTTTCCACTGAGCAGCGGTAGAAGGCCAGCAGCAGCTTCTGGTCCAGGTTGTTCTTCCTCAGGACATGGAGGAAGTGCAGCCATTGCTGGGCTGTCGTCACCAGGGCCTTGGTGTTGACAGTCCAGGAGAGATCAGAGGAGACGTGGGTGCCCAGGAACATGAATATGGGGCGGGTTTCCACACAGTTGCCATTTATGGGGGGATGGGGGTGTCCTGTCTGTTCTTTCTGAAGTCCAGTATGAGTTCTTGGGTTTTTTGGACATTCACTTTTAGGTTGTTTGCTTGGCACCACAGCAGCAGCTTCTCTACCTCCACCCTATATGCCTTCTCATCATCGTCATTGATGAGCCCAACCAAGGTGGTATCGTCCACATACATCATGATGATGATGATGATGATGGTGGTTGGGTGGTTTGAAATACAGTCAAAGGTGTACAGAGAATACAGTAGAGGGCTTATAGCATGCAGCCCTGGGGGAAGCCAGTGCTGACAGACAGTGTGGAGGAGTGATGGGGGCCAAGTCTGTTGGTGGGTGGTTGGTGGAAAAAGTTTTTTTTTTATCCTGAAGCAGGGGGAAGGGGGGGTCTGGAGGAGGTGCAGTTTATTGATCAGGATGTCCGGGATGATAGTGTTAAAAGCTGAACTGTAGTCCACAAAGAGCATCCTCACGTAGCTCCTTGGGTTCTCCAGGTGGCTCAGTGCTCTGTGGAGTGTGGTGGCAATGGCGTCTTCCGTAGACTGGTTCTCCCTGTAGGCGAACTGGTGGGGGTCGAAGAAGGGGGGAAGACAGTCCCTGATGTGTTGTTACCCTTTTGGTAGTACTGGGTATGGCAGTGTAGTTACCTTTAACCTTACTACCTGGACAGAAGGGACAATTGGGCCAGGTCAGATAGACTCTAGGTTCGTAGGATACTGGGAGGTGCAACAACAGATGACACACACACACAGCAGTATGGGAACTTGCAAATATGTGTATTTTTCTTAATGGTGTACACTTAAACAAAAATAGAGCGCTCGTGAATACAATAATAAAAAAAAATAAAAATAAAATACCCCAAATATATTTACAGTGTGTTCAGTCCTTTTGTATCCGTTCCAGGTGACCAGTTGGATCACCTCTACCAGTTAATAGGGTTCGGGCTTCGGCTCGCCATCCAGATCTGGAGTTCCACATTCTTCTGAATCCAGCAAAAAAAAACCTGACCTATAGAATAGGTCAGAACAACAGGCTTAAGCTATGCTGTATAGCTTGTCACAAAATATTTCCAAGTTGTACAACAAATAATACTTTTAAACACCTTTAAACCACAGATGTAACATTCACTCTTAAGTAACAGTGAGTAGTAAGTGAAATGAAACCTTTGCTATTTACCACAGCCTTGAAAAATGACATTTCCCCCATGAAAAACCTAGCCGGAATTGGCTTCGGAGGTTAGCATTTTAAGCTAGCGGTTAGCATTTCACATACACAATGAATGGCACTCACCATGCCTAGCAACATGTGCTTCAAAGGGGATTCCCGCGCTCACGTGAATTCACAGCCTTTGGATTCAAATCTTAAAATTTAACAAAAGAGGTATTAGAATTTGACAATACAGCAATACCTCGTTTCTCATGTTGGTTTAGGCTTACCAATCTCAAGAGTTTTATCCAGGCAAAGGCTGCTACTAGCACGTTAGCTCACCGTTTCAGTAAGGGATCGTGCTCTCTCGGTCGGTGTCTCTGCCGTGACTGAAAGCGTTCTGCGAGTTACACCAAGACCGAGCAAGAGAGCGCGTGACCCAGTTAGCTGATGCTGCCAACAAACAGTACACCAAATAAAAATATTAGGAACCTTATCAGAGCTTTTTAGAAATGTTTTTAACTAGTTATGAATATATTTTATGAACTTATATTTATATATTTATCTTCAAAATATTTATTCCCATTGTGAAATGAGTGTTTTTTAAAGCGGTATCGATATTTATGATTTTATTCACGTTTTTAACACTGGGTTACACTATCCCCCCTTAGAATCATGCAAGTCCCTTTGCATGGGATTAGCTAGATAGTAATGACGAGAGAACCAGTGTTCATGGGAATAATCTTAGGATCTGGCTCTGTTAAGGCTCTGGTAAAAGCCAGGTTTAGTCCTTGAAACAGGGACTGGGCAACAGTTAGGAGAGGATTTCCCAACTGACTATACTGTAGTCTTTCTGGCTGGGAGGTTGTCCTCTCGGAGCGTCTCACAGTCTTTGGGATTTCTTTTTCAGATTCTTTTTCTTCCACAGGTTCATCACAGGTACTTTTATCAGATAAGTTGGTTTCACTTTCAGTTCCATTCTTATTGTTTGATTGTTCCACATTTGTTTCAGTTTCCGCCAGGTTTTCATCATTCGGTAAGTTGTCACATCCAGGTGAATTGTCATTTCCAGGTAAGTTGTCACATCCAGGTGAATTGTCATTTTCCATTTGGTTGTCATTCTCAGGTAAGTGAGTTTCAGCAGGAATGTCTTCTTTAAAGAATGTCTTTGGATGGGGAATTTCATAAACTTGAGTGAGCTTTATGGGCGTTTGGATTGATCCTTTTCTGTACCAATAGACATCCTCATTTTCCGGTTCTGAATTCTCACATTCCTCACTTTGTTCAGGTGATTGTCTTGTCTTAGGTTTGCGGACACGTTTTGGTTGGACAGGTTCTTCTTCAACAGGGGCAAGAAACCACAGGGAAGCAAGAGGTCACGGTGAACGGTGCGAACAGGACCATCTTTTGTCTCAGGTTTTATAGTGTAAACAGGCAAGTCACCTGCTTGGTTCACCACAATGTGGATTTTAGCTTCCCACCTGTCTGCTAGTTTGTGCTTTCCTCTGAGGCGGACTGCACGTACCAAAACTCTGTCGCCTGGTTCTAGTTTTGAGGGTTTCACTTGCATATCAAATCTTGTTTTGTTTCTTTCAGCCATCTTGTTAGCATTTTCTGTTGCTAGTTTGTAGCTTTCATGTAGAGTTGTCTTCAGTTTTTCAATGTACTGGGAAAGTGACTTGAAACTTTTGTTGCAAAACGGGAGCCCAAATGCAAGATCGATTGGCAATCTCGGCTGACGACCGAACATTAACTCATATGGGGCAAAACCAGTAGTGTCATTTTTTGTACAATTGTATGCATGTACAAGTGGTTTTACATAGTTGTGCCGATGAGATTTGTTCTTTTTCTCCAGAGTACCCAGCATGCTCAATAATGTTCTATTGAAACGTTCTACCGGGTTACCTCTGGGGTGATAGGGTGTCGTCCGGATTTTGCGAATGCCCATGATTTTGCAAAGTTCTTTTATCATATGGGTCTCAAAATCGGGACCCTGATCACTATGTAACCGTTCGGGTATCCCGTAGTGGACTATAAAGTTGTCCCAAAGTGCCTTTACAACGGTCTGAGCTTTCTGATTGCTGGTAGTGATGGCTATAGCATATTTCGTGAAATGATCAGTTAACACGAGCACATCCTTAGTGTTACTTTGATCGGGCTCAATGGACAGGAAATCCATACAGACGAGTCCGAGCGGTCGGGTGGACTTGATACTGACAAGCGGAGCAGCTCGTTCTGGAGCGGTTTTACGTCTTACACAGCGATTACATGTTTTGATCTTCTTTTCAATATCTGCCACCATGCAAGGCCAATAGAACCTTGTTCTGGCGAGATCCAAAGTACGCTCTGTGCCTAAATGGCCCATGTCACAGTGGAGGCTTTGAAAGACTGAATCGCGGAGCTGTTCAGGTAAGACGAGCTGGTAAGTAACGTTTCCTCCGTCTTGGCGAGTGCGGTAGAGGATATTATTGCACATTTCAAGTCGACTGAGCTCTCAGAGTAACAAGTTGATGTCAGGAAGTTCAGTTCATACAGTTGGTGGAACTTTTAGCCAAGTTTCAATTTGTGCAATCACTTCTCTTAAACAGGGGTCAGTTTTTTGTTCATTTTTGATCTGTTCAGGAGTCATGTGGGGTATAACTGGAAGACCACCACAGCCATCTTCATCGGCATAGCCATCTGGAATGGCGGCTAACGAGTGAACCAAAGGGAAGGTGTTGTCTGAAGAGCTACAGACAAGGTGTTTTTCACATATAGCAGACACTACCTCGGAACTTAAACTGCTTTCAGGAAGAGACAAGTGAGTTTGAGTGAACTGCTGTATGCGGTCAAGCTCCTTTTGGGACACTGCATCATTAAGTAACTCGCCATGTGGCCATCTAGAGAGGCCATCTGCATCTGATTTAAGCTTGCCTGCTCTGTATTGGAGCTTAAAGTTAAACGTCAACAGAGCAGCTAGCCACCTATAACTCATGGCATCCATCTTAGCAGTAGTTAAAATATACGTCAGAGGGTTACTATCACGACAGTAAAATGATTGCCATATAAATAGTCTGCGAACTTCTCTGTTACTGCCCACTTTAGAGCTAAAAATTCTAATTTATGGGCGGGGTAACGGGACTCACTTCTAGACAACCCCTGGCTTGCATAAGCTATGACCCTAGTCTAGCCCTCCTGCACTTGATAGAGGGCGGCGCCAAACCCTGTTGTGCTGGCGTCAGTATGGAGTGTATATGGCAACTGAGGGTCAGCGAAACCCAGGACAGGCGCAGTACTGAGCTTTTCAATGATGGTTTTGCAAGATCACAGGAAGAAGTCCATCGCTCGCCAAACGGTGTCTTTGGGTCGTGGTACTGGGCAGGCTTAGCTTTGGGCTTTGGGCTTTTGCGCAAAGGAGGGTAGCCTGATGTTAAGTCAGTGAGGGGCTTAACAATGCTGGAATAGTTCTTAATGAACCGCCTATAGTACCCTGAAAAGCCTAAGAACGAGTGGAGCTGTTTGAGATCACGGGGCACAGGCCAGGTACTTAGGGCTTTCACTTTTTCGGGGTCGGTCTCAACTCCTTTGCTGGACACAATGTGACCGAGGTATCTGACAGAAGTTTGAAAAAATCTGCATTTCTCAAGGGAGAGTTTAAGCCCGTACTCTTTTAGGCGATTAAGAACTTTCATTAAGCAAGTCTCATGTTCTTCGGGCGTCTTGGAGAATACAATGATGTTATTGAGGAACACAATCACCTCATACAGATTCATGTCGCCCATACATTTCTCCATGAGGCGCTGGAACGTGCTGGGGGCGTTTGTAATGCCTTGGGGCATTCTATTGAATTCCCAGAAGCCCATGGGACATACGAACGCCATCTTTGGTTTGTCCAGCTCCTCTACCTCAATTTGGTAGTACCCCGACTTTAAATCGAGGACGGAGAACCACTGCGAACCGGTCAAGGGGGAAAACGTTTCCTCCAAGTTGGGTAGGGCGTAAGCATCTTTTACAGTCTTCCTGTAATCAATACAAAGGCAGACATTGCCATTTTTCTTTTGCACCACTACAATAGGCGAAGAAAATGGGGAAGTGGACTCTCTTATCACGCCTGCCTGTTGGAGTTCTTTGAGATGCTTACGGACCGCTTCCAGGTCATTTGGATGTATGGGACGGGCTCTGTGTTTGAACGGTGTTTCATCTGATAATTTGATTGTGTGTTTCACTTGATCTGTTTTGCCAAAGTCAAGATCGTTTTGTGCAAATACTTCGGGCATTTGACTGAGTTTTTCTGTTAGGCACTCTTTCCATTCAGCGCTAATGGGGGAAGAGTTATTTGTTCAGTTTTGGACTTTGTAACTTTCACGGAGTGTTCTTGCGATAGGACTCATTGATGTGCACAGATTTCTCCAATGACACACTTCTGAGGGATTGTCACGTCATGTTCCGATTCATTGGTAAGTATAACTGGAACAAGATAAGGTGCTCTTTCAGGTAAGTCTATGAGACATGGTTTTACCAGGATACCACCAGGTAAGGCTGACATTAACGGGTGTTCTAACAAGACAGAAATTTCACTGTTGCCGGCTGACACAGCTACAGCGCCATCTAGAACAACTGTTTGGCCTGCAGGAACTAACTGTAGCTCTTTGTTGTGCATGGTCACTAAACCAAGGCTAGTGTCTTTGGACTGTCTGTGCCATAGCTCAAGGACTTTTAACACTGCCTTATAACCAAGTGATATGGTTGGCTGCAGTTCAGAACATGCATCAGAGTACAGCTCGTAAAGTACATCTAATGTGTTTGTCCCTATTAACACTAAGGACTGATCAGCTGCACGTACATCGGGAACCACTAAGGCAAGTGTTGGCACTTCGGCTTCAATACCGAGAAAGTCCTTTGGGAAAGTGACATGCATTTCAATGTAGCCTAAGTAAGGTACACTCTGACCGTTAGCTCCCTCCACTTCTAACAGCTCAAAAAGTGGCTTAATCTCATGGTTGGATAAGTACTGTCTGTAATAGGACTCAGGGACAGTAGTCACCTGGGAGCCTGTATCTAGCAAACCGCTCACAGGACAGCCATTCACTTTCACTTGTGCTGTACTTTTTGTACCAATTAGACCATTAGGAAAGTTAAAGGGGTCTGTTTTGTGATGTGACTTCAGTTTAGCACGTGTCTTGAATGGAGCTTTTGGTTTGGGACAGGTCATCTCTGAACTAGCCTCTGTTTGTCCCGCAACAGGGGTAGACTTCAGTTTTAAAGAGGATGTGGGGTTCTGACTGTCCCAAATCTGTCTTTTTACTCTTAATTCTTTGCGTTTTGCAGCTACAAGTGCAGGGTTTGGCTCTGATTCACAAGTGGCTACAATATGCCTATCTTCACCACAGCGGAAGCAATACCATGGTTTGGGCCTAGTACTGGGACGGCTGGACGAAGGTAAGTTTTCAGGTTTGTCATGGTCAGGTTTTTTATTTTCAGATTTCTTAGTTGGGTCTTTCTTCGGTGGTGCTTGTTTCTTTTGTTTCACAACAGCAGCTAATTAGCTTTTTAGATCAGCGACTTGCTTTTTCAGTTCTTTCAGACTGTCAGACTCTAATTCACTATTTGTTCTGGTGTCGGTGACTGTTCGCAGGAGGCTGCTTTTGGTTTGGTGGTGCCCAAGTGTTTTTTCTTTCGGGTGTTTTTAACTTCTTGTCTGTTTTCAGCAGTGCGAAGGTGAAGCAATAACTCTGCATACGTAGGTGAATGTTTATCTTTTAGTTCCAGCTGTAGCTCCTTTAGCAGATTATCATCCTGACAGCCTCTGTTAAACTGCTTGAGAAGCTGTTTGTCCACTTCCTGTGGCTCTAGACCGCCTCTACGCACTGTGAGATTGAGCACCACCTGCAAACGATGCAGATATGCAGAGGATTTTTCTCCATAATCTTGGAAAGTGTTCATGAATCGCACAAGCAGTTCCTCACCGTCTTCAACAGTCCCAAAAGCTGAGTCCAAAAGCTTAAGATAGTCGGCAGAGGTGGCTTCAGGCCCAAGAGGGCGAAGAACATCAGACGCAGGAGCAAGAAGACTTTCAAGGATCTTGCGAGATTTTTCCAAGTCAGACAAAGAAGTATCTTCCATCATCAAGTCAACATGTGAACGCCATGTTTCATAATCAGCTTCAGTATACAGTCTTGGCGTTTTGCCAGAGAAAGCTCTGATTCTGCAAGAGGAATGGGCGTTTGACGGCTTCTCTGCATTTTTAACGACATGCTCGACTACGATTTTCTGAACCTCGGGTGGGTTAAAATCAGCTGGACTCAACATTTGAGGTGTCAAGTTTGGTCTAAGAGGGCTTTGGAAGAGTGCTTGAGTGGTTTTAGGGGTGCGAAGCACTTCAACTTGGAGTGGAGGAGAGGCTCCACTTTGTGTGGGTTCTACAGTAGGGGAAGCAGGATCAACGTCAGCAGAGACCGTTTCAGCTGTCTCAGCAGCTTCAATAAACTTCCCTATTGTGGACATAACCTCCCGCAACACCTCTTCAAAACCTTTTCCACTTAACTTAGCTAAGCCCTTCAGGTTGCTAAGATAAGCCTCAGTAACACCGTCCCCTACAGTTTTAGTGTGCACATCAGCTAAGGCTTGAATGCAGTACTTAACATCAGGATTGTCAGTGAATGGAAAGAAGTACGGCAACGCAGGTGCTACTGTTTCAACAGCTAATCCAGACTCGAACTCTACAATGTGACTTTTGTCAAATTCAGACGAGTTACCGTCAATGCTAAGTACCCTGCGAATAGTGCCATGTTGCTTTAGGAACTTAAAAACGTCTTTGTCTTTTTCTTTGTCAACCACACCACTGAAAATGACTGCATTTGGAACTTTGACACCATATTTTGCAACAAAATCCATTTTGACAGTATATGAACTGTTTGGTCAGGGGTCAAAACAGAATCCACATCTGTTGTCGCAACGCTCCAGGCACCTGGCTGGCTCGCCAGATTTTTTTTGTAACACCTACTGTGTGTAACACTACTTTAGGTGCAGTCTTGTACCCTTTTGGTAGTACTGGGTATGGCAGTGTAGTTACCTTTAACCTTACTACCTGGACAGAGGGGACAATTGGGCAAGGTCAGATAGACTCTAGGTTCGTAGGAGCCTGGGAGGTGCAACAACAGATGACACACACACACAGCAGTATGGGAACTTGCAAATATGTGTATTTTTCTTAATGGTGTACACTTAAACAAAAATAGAGCGCTCGTGAATACAATAATAAATAAATAAAAATAAAATACCCCAAATATATTTACAGTGTGTTCAGTCCTTTTGTATCCATTCCAGGTGACCAGTTGGATCACCTCTACCAGTTAATAGGGTTCGGGCTTCGGCTCGCCATCCAGATCTGGAGTTCCACATTCTTCTGAATCCAGCAAAAAAAACCCTGACCTATAGAATAGGTCAGAACAACAGGCTTAAGCTATGCTCTATAGCTTGTCACAAAATATTTCCAAGTTGTACAACAAATAATACTTTTAAACACCTTTAAACCACAGATGTAACATTCACTCTTAAATAACAGTGAGTAGTAAGTGAAATGAAACCTTTGCTATTTACCACAGCCTTGAAAAATGACATTTCCCCCATGAAAAACCTAGCCGGAATTAGCATCGGAGGTTAGCATTTTAAGCTAGCGGTTAGCATTTCACATACACAATGAATGGCACTCACCATGCCTAGCAACATATGCTTCAAAGGGGATTCCCGCGCTCACGTGAATTCACAGCCTTTGGATTCAAATCTTAAAATTTAACAAAAGAGGTATTTAAAGAGGAATTTGACAATACAGCAATACCTCGTTTCTCATGTTGGTTTAGGCTTACCAATCTCAAGAGTTTTATCCAGGCAAAGGCTGCTACTAGCACGTTAGCTCACCGTCTCAGTAAGGGATCACGCTCTCTCGGTCGGTGTCTCTGCCGTGACTGAAAGCGTTCTGCAAGTTCCACCAAGACCGAGCAAGAGAGCGCGTGACCCAGTTAGCTGATGCTGCCAACAAACGACGCAGCCATTGGTTGCTCAGTACACCAAATAAAAATATTAGGAACCTTATCAGAGCTTTTTAGAAATGTTTTTTAACTAGTTATGAATATATTTTATGAACTTATATTTATTTATATATTTATCTTCAAAATATTTATTCCCATTGTGAAATGAGTGTTTTTTTTAAAGCGGTATCGATATTTATGATTTTATTCACGTTTTTAACACTGGGTTACAGTTGGAACACTTCATGATTACAGACATGAGTGCTGTGGGTCTGTAGTCATTCAGGCTGTCAATTGCAGACTTTTGGGGGATGGAGATGATGGTGGAGGCCTTAAAGCAGGAGGGGATGGTGGCGTGCATCAGGGAGAGGTTGAACAGCTTGGTGAGGATCTCTGCCAGCTGGTCTGCACATGCTTTGACCACTGCTCCTGGGATGCCGTCAGGATCAGCAGCTCTGCGGGGGTTCACTACTCTCTGTTGCCCCCTCACCTCATGCACCTGTAGAGAGAAAGGGGAGGGGGGGTGCTGAGTTGGGGGGGGGGGGTGAGCTCAAACCAGGCAAAGAAGCTGTTATGCTCCTCTGCCAGAGTGAGGCTACTGTTCGATTGGGGGGCGGGGCTGGCCTCTGTAGTTGGTGAGGGCCTGGATGCCTCTCCACATCTGTCTGGGGTTGTTGTCTGTGAGGAAGTCCTCCACCTTCCTCCTGTATTCGTTCTTAACGTGTTTTATGCCTCTTCTCAGGCTGGCTCTGGCAGTGCTGTACAGAGAGCTGTCCCTCTGCCTGAAGGCTGAGTTGAGGCTCTGAACAGAGCCTGGACCTCACTAGTCATCCAAGGTTTCCGGTTTGGAAAGAGTCGGATGTGTTTGGTGACTGTTACATTTTCTACACAGCATTTAATGTAGAAAAGGACAGACTCTGTGTAGGAGTCCAGGTCCTGTTCAAAGATGTTCCAGTCTGTACGGCGAAAGCAGTCCTGTAGCTGGAGGAGAGCATTTTTAGGCCAGGTTTTAATTGTTTAGTGGGGGGGGGGGGGTAAGCAGGTACAGTATTAGAAGCAGGGAGAGATGGTTTGATTGTTCAAGGTGAGGGAGCGGGGTGGCTCTGTAGGTGTGCTTAATGTTGCTGTAAACATGATCCAGTGTTCTATCCCATCTTGTGGGACATGTTGGTGGAATTTGAGGAGTACAGTCTTTAAGCATGCTTTGTTAAAATCCCCTGCAATAATGTGGACTACATCAGGATGTTCTTTCGATTGCCTGCTGACGATGTGCTGGAGGTGGCTGAGTGCTAAGCTAACGCTAGCATCTGGAGAAACGTAAACAGAAGTTCAAAGTTAACATTGCAGTTGCACTGTGGCCAATGCTACATTAACTATTACTATAAAATGAGTAAAGCTAGGGCCACCAAACTTGGTATATAGGTTCACCTTGGGATCCTGACCTCTGACTATGGGTTTGGGGGAGGTCAAAGGTCAAGGTTGGCATTCCATTTGCACTATTACTATAAAACGAATAAAGCTAGGGCCACCAAACCTGGTACACAGGTTCACCTTGGGATCCTGACCTCAGGCTATGGGTTTCCACCGGAGTGGTGGCCTAGGGGTAGAGCGTCTGCCCCACAACCGGGAGGCGGGGTTCAAAGACCAGGTAAAAGTTGAACTTCCTGCTGTCCTGCTTGGTGCTCAGCAATAAAGGAACGGAGGAGGGAAAAATCCTACATATAGTAGACTGTTGGCAGACAGAGAGACGTGGCGACCCCTGTCCTGCACAAGCTAAGGAAAGGAAGAAATTCCCGAGGATACTCAAGCAAAAAAAGGGGGGGGGGTTGGGGTCAAAAGGTCAAGGTTAACATTCCCTATGCCTTATTACTGTACAACGAGTAAAATTACAGTCACCAAACTTGGTACACAGGTTCATCCTGTCACCCTGAAGTGTGACTGTGGTTTTGGGATTGCAAGGTCAAAGGTCAACATCAAAATGGCTTATAAACTACAGTGCATCCGGAAAGTATTCACAGCTCTTCACTTTGTTCACATTTTGCTATGTTACAGCCTTAATCCAAAATGGATTAAATTCATTGTTTTTCCTTTTGGGCAGCTCGGTGGAACAGTGGTTAGCACTGGGGCAGTACAGTAAGAAGGTCACAGGATCGGTACCACTCCCTGACCATCAGTGACCTTTCTGTGTGGACTTTGCATATTCTCCCCATGTCTGTGTAGGTTTACCTCGGGTACTCCGATTTCCTTCCACTGGCCAAAAACATGCAAGTTAGGTTAAATGGAGACTCTAAAGTGGCCCTAGGTGTGAATGTGTGGGTGAATATGAAGGGACTGGCACCTCACCGTGGCTGCGTCATTCATCCTGGTGGATGCCCTGAATTTCCCTCTGGGATTAATAAAGTATACAAAAAAAAAAATCTATGCACAATACCCCATATTGACAGCGTCAATAGTTGTTTTTTTTTTTATTTATTAAAAATAAAAACCTAAGAAATCACATGTACATAAGTATTCACAGCCTTTGCGCAATGCTTTGTTGATGCACCTTTGGCAGCAATTACAGCCTCAAGTCTTTTTGAATATGATGCCACAAGCTTGGCACACCTGTCTTTGAGCAGTTTGGCCCATTCCTCTTTGCAGCATCTCTCAAGCTCCATCAGGTTGGATGGGAAGTGTTGGTGCACAACGATTTTCAGATCTCTCCAGAGGTGTTTGATTGGATTCAAGTCTGGGCTCTGGCTGGGCCACTCAAGGACATTCACAGAGTTGTCCTGAAGCCACTCCTCTGATATCTTCGCTGTGTGCTTAGAGTTGTTGTTGTCCTGCTGAAAGATGAACCGTCACCCCAGTCTGAGGTCAAGAACACTCTGAAGCAGGTTTTCATCCAGGATGTCTCTGTGCATTGCTGCATTCATCTTTCCCTCTATCCTGACTAGTCTCCCAGTTCCTGCCACTGAAAAACATCCCCCACAGCATGATGCTGCCACCACCATGCTTCACTGTAGGGATGGTATTGCCCTGGTGATGAGTGGTGCCTGGTTTCCTCCAAACATGACGCCCAGCATTCACGCCAAAGAGTTCAATCTTTGTCTCATCAGACCAGAAAATTTTGTTTCTCATGGTCTGAGAGTCCTTCAGATGCCTTTTGGCAAATGCCAGGTGGGCTCCCATGTGCCTTTTACTAAGGAGTGGCTTCCGTCTGGCCACTCTACCATACAGGCCTGATTGGTGGATTGCTGCAGAGATGGTTGTCCTTCTGGAAGGTTCTACTGTCTCCACAGAGGAATACTGGAGCGCTGCCAGAGTGACCATTGGGTTCTTGGTCACCTCCCTGACTAAGGCCCTTCTCCCCCAGTCGCTCAGTTTAGACGGCCGGCCAGCTCTAGGAAGAGTCCTGGTGGTTCTGAAGTTCTTCCGTTTATGGATGATGGAGGCCACTGTTCTCATTGGGACCTTCAAAGCAGCAGAAATTTTTCTGTACCCTTCCCCAGATTTGTGCCTCGAGACAATCCTGTCTTGGAGGTCTACAAACAATTCCTTTGACTTCTTGCTTGGTTTGTGCTCTGACATGCACCGTCAACTGTGGGACTGATGGAAAAATTTTATGTTACACTGAGTTATATGAATTTTTCCTTATAAAGCTTTAATGTGTATACCTAGGAAATTCTGTTATCATATTTGGAGTTGTTGAGTAGTGGGAAGAAAATAGATTGAAGGATGCTGATGTAAGTGTGAATGTTCAGTTCTGTCACTGACTGTTCAGCTGATCACTAGTGTTTGCTGCATGAACTCAGCAAATACAGTCTTAGTCATGAATGAAATAGCAAGAGGCTCAGCAAACCTTATCACACTGAGTCATGAATGAACTCATCAAGAGGAAACCCCACCCCGACGGTCCCTTGTATATATATTGGCCAGAAACACTCTGTTAGTTAAGCCAGTGCACTGCAGCAGTCTGTGAAAACTGTACTCTCTATTGTCTTCTGCTGATCAGTGCATATTAAATTTGCTGAAACTTTGATCCTGCCTGATTTTTAATAAGGAATTTTTCCAACAGGGACCTTATATAGACAGGTGTGTGCCTTTCCAAATCATGTCCAATCGACTGAATTTACCGCAAGTGGACTCCAATTAAGCTGTAGAAACATCTTAAGGATAATCGGTGGAAACAGGACGCACTTGAGCTCAATTTTGAGCTTCATAGCAAAGGCTGTGAATACTTATGTACATGTGATTTCTTAGTTTCTTATTTTTAATAAATTTTCAAAAGTTTAAAAAAAAAACAACTTTTCATGTTATTATGGGGTATTGTGTGCAGAATTTTGAGGGGGAAAAATAATTTATTCCATTCTGGAATAAGGCTGTAACATAACAAAATGTGGAAAAAGTGAAGTGCTGTGAATACTTTTCAGATGCCCTGTATATCTCAACAACAAAGAAAGCTCGGGTCACCAAACCTAGTACACAGGTTCACTCTGAGACCGTGATCTCTGACTACAGGTTTTAAAGGTCAAGGTTGGCACTCCTTATGCTTTTTTACTATAGAATGTGTAAAGCTCTCTAGGGTCACAAAACCTGTTACACAGTTTCACCTCGGGATTCTGACCTACAACTATGGGTTGTGTGCTTTGTTGTATATTCGTGGATGATGGGTTTATCATAATTTGCCTCTGCCATAGTGATTATATTAAAAATTTGAAAACTGCTCTCTGTCGATAACTATTGGGATCTTCAAAGAAAATGGAGGCAGGGGATATTGCACTCGCCTCAGAGTGCTCTTGTGTTTTATTCTCTAACCTATAACAACCTACACAACAACTCAACCAAATTCCTAGTCAAAATATCATCATTTAGAGTATTTATTTGGTATTTGGTTGGTATTTGGTACCAGCACCAGCTGGTACTGTGTACCAGTCTACAACGCCAACCACATCATTAAGTTTGCAGATGACACGATGTTGGTGGGCCTCATCACCAACAATGAGGAGACCAACTACAGAAATGAGGTGAACCAACTGGTTCAGTGGTGTAAAGACAATAACCTTTTTCTGAACATGGGAAAAACCAAAGAGATTGTGGTCGACTTCAGGAGAGGACACAAACAGCATCCCCCTCTGATCATCGATGGAGCAGCTGCGGAGAAGGTGAGCAGCACCAAGTTCCTAGGGGTGCACATCTCTGAGGACCTCTCCTGGTCCAACAACACCACATCACTGGCCAAGAAGGCTCAAACTCACCTCCATTTCCACTGCAAACTGAGGAGAGCACGAGTCCCACCCCCCATCATGTGTTCATTCTACCGGGGCACCATTGAGAGCATCCTCACCAGCTGCATCACTGTGTGTTATGGAGCTGCACCGCCTCCTGCCAGAAGACACTACAATGCACAGTGACAGCTGCCAGCAAGATCATTGGTGCCCCCCCCTCTTGGACATCTACCTCACCTGCAGAGCCATCAACATTGCAGGCGACACCTCCCACCCCTCACACTCCGTCTTCAGCCCCCTGTCCTTGGGGAAAAGGTACCGGAGCCTCTGGGCCCGCTCCACAAGACTGCTAAACAGCTTTGTTCATCAGACCATCAGGACCCTGAACTCTGCACTCAGAGAGCACATTCCTCTGCCAATGCCCCATCTTTCAATGTTAAAGAAAGTAAAAATGTGATTCAGAATCTGCATCTTGACCCGGATCACCCCCAAAATTTAATCAGAATCAGAATCAGCTTTATTGGCCAAGTATGCACAACACATACAAGGAATTTGACTTTGGCTAAAAACTTGCTCTTGTTGTTCAGGTGGAGGATTTAAATAAGGATTCAATGACAACAGAGTATGTACAGTAAATTACAGTCTGTCCACGTTTCTATAAAAGGATGCAAATATATACAGGAATATATGCAGTTATTTACTCAGACTAACCACACTTTGCAGAAATATATGAAAAAATATACAGTCACACAGTATTTCAATGTGAACTCAGATTCAGTGATATAATGTGAATGAAGTAAAAAGCAGTGTGAGAGTTATGTGCAATGTAATAATGGATGAAAAGTCATGATTACAGCAACAGGTAGGACTAGGTGAATGTTAGTTCATCAGAGTGATGGCTTGAGGAAAGAAACTGTTCCTATGACGGGTGGTTTTGACCTTCAGTGATCTGTAACGACTGTCATAACCCGAGTGTCGGTTCTGGCCACACTCGGGTCTCATATCTTTTTGTTCCCTGGCTTTGGCAGCTGAGGATTCCTTCCAGCTCCTCGGGCTCTTATTGTGAAGGCGCCCGGGGGAGCTCCCTGCTGTCAAAGTCAGCTGCTGCTCTGCTGTCTTTAGCAGCAGCTGTGCCGCGTTGGGGTCATTAGCCGCCAGAGATATAAGCGGGTGCTAAATGTCCTCCAGCGCGGCAGTCTCTGTTATATCCTGTTATGATCACCTGCTATGCTCTTCTGTGGTGTTCATCTACGTTCCAATTGTGCTCCTGTTATTCTCAGGTATGTTCCTTTGAGACTTTACTCTTACTGTTGTCCGTCTGGCGCATCGGGTGCTCCCCGGCTCAGACGTCACCCAGCCACTGTATGTGTTCTGTGAGTGTTCTGCCTTATCCTCAATAAATTACCACTGCAAACTCTCTGGTGACTGAGGCGTCTTGTGACGGTCCGTGAGGGCCGTCGTGACAGTAGACTGCCGCCTAACGCCCGGAGAGGAGGCGTTGTTTCGAGACGCCATTCACCGTGTAGTTTGCAGTAGTGGACTGTTAATTCCTACCTGTCCGAGTGTCTGCAGCGGGGAGTATGCCGTCATCCAGGGGCCATTGTCGGCGCCTTGGCAGGCAGCAAGCAGAGCTCCTGAAGGAGGTCGACTACACCATCTTCACCGCTACGCTGTTGGACGCTCCCAGCGACGTTCGTAGACACCTGGACCTAGCCGAGGAGATTCTGGATTCTCTTCCCCGCTTCACCGATCATCCAGAGGTAAGCGTGAGGAGAGTTGACATCGCCACCCAGCGTGAGAGACTCCGAGGGCTGGAGGGAAATCCTGGCAGGGAGCCGAAGCGGAGGAGACGTCGCCCCTCGCTTCGGGATCCCGCTCCTGCCTCTGTTCCGGCCCGGGAGTTCGCACCACCCGGAGGGTTTTTCCCATCGGGCATGTCGTCACTCGGGATTCCCCCAGAGAAGCTGCAGATGACAGCAGACGAGATCTGGGACCGGGTGGCTGCTGCTTGCTCCGCTAAAAATCCTCCAGCGTGTATGAAGCATGTGGTGGCGGCGGTTAGACTCGTGGAGAGGAATCCAGCGCTGCGTGAGTTCCCTGAGTTTGCTGACTTGCTTGCCGCCGTTTCTGCTCAGGAACGGCGATTTCCGGACCTCACCTTCGCCTCACCCCCTACAAGGAACCGTCGTCACTCCGGCTTCCAACCTCGGCTAGAGCCCCATCTGGATGCTGTTCCGGGTCGCCGCAAGGGCTCAACCCCCCACACAGCTGTCATTCCTGCGCCTCGTCAGAGGGGAATCCCCGCAGCCTCGTCTTCTCCCGGGCCTTCGCCCGCTGTCGCGCCAGCGCTCCACGCCCGACTGACCCCGGCTGTCGCCCCCTCCTCCTCGTCGCCTATCCTGGCTGCTGTGTGTCACGAGAGCTCCGTATCGGCGAACTTCATCCCGGATCCGCCTCGGGTGCCCTCATCTCGTCTTCCCAGAGGGCCCTCTGTCGCCATCCAGTGGGGAAAGGAAGGAATGACGTCCCCCACAGCGGAGATCATCTTACCCTTAGGAGAAAGGCGAGTGCATGATAATTTCTCTTCTTTTGACATTGTCTTGCCTTGTCTAACTCCTAGGGGTGGAGTTCGGGGTATGCAGCCCCCCGAGCTCCCTCCACCCGCTGTGGATGAAAATATTAACCCTGCTTCCTCTGTGTCTCCCTCTGCTGAGTGGTCCTCGACGCCAGCCCAACGTCGCTGGATGAGGAGGGGGCCTGCGGTTCTGGAGAGCCTGGTTCCGGTTCCGCAGCCACGCCGTGGGCGTAGGAGGAGAGCGGACTGCAGCGTGGAGCCTTCGCCGATGAGAAAGCGTCCCTGGGGTTCCACGGAGGAGCGGTCCGGTCCAGCGGGTCGAGGTTCTCCTGCCACCACGCCGTGCGGGCCATCGGCGTGGACATCGGTGCCGGAGGGCTCTCTGGCTGCGCACACCATCACGCCAGCTGCGGAGCCCGACGCGGCTGAGTGGGAGCCTGAGGACGACCTCCTGACATCTGAGCCCGGATCTTCGCAGTCCTGGACGGCGTCAGAACCCGAGCTCAGGCAAGTGCTCTACTTTGTCTTTCTTTTTCACCTCTTAGAGCATTTTTGCCTGTCTCAAGGGGAGATGAGCCGGGTGCAGCCGCCCGCTGCGTCCGAGCTTATCTCACCGGGTTCTGGCGCTGCCGGTGATCCTGATCCCGGGTTTTCTCTCTCTTTCGAGCCTTCTCCCAGGGTCGCCAGCGAGGGGCTGCTTTCGCCTGCTGCGCCAGAGGTTCCGGTTTCGGGGTTGGAGGTCGAGTTTGGTGCCACGGAGACCCAGTCGGGGTCCGTCGCGGGTTTGGTTCCGGAGACCCAGTCGGGGTCCACCGTGGGTTCGGCTCCGGAGGCCCAATCGGGGTCCGACGTGGGTGCAGCACCAGCAGGTCCTGGATTCGGTGAGGGAGCTGCAGGTCCCCGGCCACCGGATGCTGGACAGACTCATTCCCCTCTTCACCCTCATCTCCATTGTCATCCTCCTCGTCTCCCTGAGGCGCGCTGCCCATGTTCACCTGGGGCCGTTGGGGTTCCGATTGCTTCGCCCGGTTCTCCCTCATCTCTCCCCTTTTCAGCGGGACCGCCGGCTACTTTGACCCAACGGTTCTGGTGGGCTAGCGATGCGGGTCAGCCGCCCGAAAGACTGTCTCGCCAATTTGGCTCTCTGGGTCGGCCTCCCGACATTTTGGACTCCCTGTGTGGCGACCTGGTCCGGCCGCCTGAGATTCTCTGCTTCCGAGCATGGGACCGGGGTAGGCCGCCCGAACTGTTCTTTCTCCCCCTGCCTGTTTTGTGGCCTCCTGTTGCCGGTCGGCCCCCCGAACTTTCTGCCTCCGCCCCTCTGGGTCAGAACTACACTCTTCCCGGGGTTTCTGTGAGACTGTTGGGGTGGTGGTGGTGGTGGTGGTGGGGGGGGGTTTGATCTGTGATTTTTGTGGCTCACTCCTTTCTTGTTCCAATGTTTGGTGGTCCTTTCCCTCCACCTTATGTCAATTCGTTGTTTGCCCATATATATTGCCTGTGGTTCTGTTCTTGTTACCCACGTTTAAGGGATTATGGGTTTTTTTTTTCTATAGCCTTGTTGGTTGTCTCTCTCCCTCCAGCCGGCGCCCCATCCACCCACCCTAGGGGGGTGGGGGGTGGGGGGGCTTGGGTGTTACTCAGGCCGCTCAGAGCTCGGCCTTGAGGGGGAGGTACTGTCATAACCCGAGTGTCGGTTCTGGCCACACTCGGGTCTCATATCTTTTTGTTCCCTGGCTTTGGCAGCTGAGGATTCCTTCCAGCTCCTCGGGCTCTTATTGTGAAGGCGCCCGGGGGAGCTCCCTGCTGTCAAAGTCAGCTGCTGCTCTGCTGTCTTTAGCAGCAGCTGTGCCGCGTTGGGGTCATTAGCCGCCAGAGATATAAGCGGGTGCTAAATGTCCTCCAGCGCGGCAGTCTCTGTTATATCCTGTTATGATCACCTGCTATGCTCTTCTGTGGTGTTCATCTACGTTCCAATTGTGCTCCTGTTATTCTCAGGTATGTTCCTTTGAGACTTTACTCTCACTGTTGTCCGTCTGGCGCATTGGGTGCTCCCCGGCTCAGACGTCACCCAGCCACTGTGAGTGTTCTGCCTTATCCTCAATAAATTACCACTGCAAACTCTCTGGTGACTGAGGCGTCTTGTGACGGTCCGTGAGGGCCGTCGTGACAACGACGACCAGAAGATAGAAGTTCAAACAGTTTGTGGCCGGGGTGTGATGGGTCAGCACAGATGTTTCCCGCCTGTTTCCTGGTTATGGACCGATATAAGTTCTCAATGGAGGGTAGGTCGGTACCAATGATCCTCTCCGCAGACTTAATGATCCGCTGCAGTCTGGTCTTGTCCTGTTTAGTGGCAGATCCAAACCAGACAGTGATGGAAAAGCAGAGGACAGATTGGATGATGGCGGTGTAGAAGACAACCAGCAGCTCCTGAGGCAAATCAAACTTCTTGAGCTGATGCAGAAAAAACAACCTCTGCTGGGCCTTTTTCCGGACAGTGTCTATATGGGAGGACCACTTCAGGTTCCGGGAGATTGGGTTAATCTGTAACATAAGGGCCACCTCTGGTGAAAATTTCATCAAGATCTGTAAACAGTGGTTTTGGCATAATCCTGCTGATAGGATGGACAAACAAACGAACATGAAAACATTACCTCCTTGGTGGAGGTACAAATCCAGATCTGTGTGTCTGGGATTAACAATGTTAAAATGAAAACAAATTTTAAATAATGTGGGTTTAGCATGGTGTGGACAAAATCTGCTGTCTCTGACTGCCTTGCTCTGAAGTTATTGATTTAACAAATAATATATTACATGATAGTTGAATTGTTGTTCAGCTGAATAAAGTGAGAGATTTACCTGAATATAAGTTGTTAAGTCAGGAAAAACTTTGAGAGTTTTTCTCAGTCTTACACGTGAACTTCAGCTTTATTCTTTTTCGCCAATTGTCTAAATTGTTTAAAACAATTAGAATTAAGGGAAGCGAATTAGAATTAACCCAGACTAATAAATTGTCTTCATTTTTTGATGGCTGTCTTGTTAGATTTAATGTCAGAGCCCTTATTGTTGGGCTGTTTCTGTCCCTTGCCATACTCACTGTCTGCCTTTTCATCTGGGTTTACAAGATATATCTTGAGTTTTAATAGAAGGCACATAATCTTATTTAAACATTCATTCATTCATTCATCTTCTTCCGCTTAATCCTTTTTGGGGCGCAGGGAGGCTGGAGCCTATCCCAGCATCTTTGGGCGAGAGGCAGGGTACGCCCTGGACAAATCGCCAGTCCATCGCAGGGCCAACACAGAGAGACAGACAACCATTCACTCTCACAGTCACACCTAAGGACAATTTAGAATCCCCAGTTTGATGCCAATTAACCCCTTGCACGCCGGTCAATTTCCCTAAAAACGCCAAAAAATAACGTGCCCAAAGTAAATCGAAAGCTGTTCTTCAACCCTTTGCAGCATCTTCATGGGGTTGGTCTCATTTAAAAGAAAACACTTTGAATTTTTTTGGCAAAACAGTCATAATCTCTCTAAGTGCTCCGGCCACTGAGTTACAGTCCTCTAAACATACTGAACTTGAAGAAAATAAATTTGGCCTGGGTGTTTTTTTTGGATACAAATGCTTGCAAATAACACACAGCTTCAGATCCGGGCTGGAAAATGCAACAGAAATGTAGAACCAAGTGTTATCCAGCTGAGGTCAAAATTTTGTAACAATACCACAAAAAATGAATATATTACACAGCTTTTTACTCAGGTAGTTCCCAGGCGTTTTTGAACTGTGCCAAATGGCACAGTTTGGAAAAACGTCTGTAACTTTTGAATGATTCAATATAGAAGCTTGATCTTGGGCTCTAATGAAAGGTGACACTCAGGGCTGTGTGTGTGTGTGTGTGTGTGTGTGTGTGTGTGTGTGTGTGTGTGTGTGTGTGTGTGTGTGTGTGTGTGTGTGTGTGTGTGTGTGTGTGTGTGTGTGTGTGTAGAGGACGGACGGACATCGGCCATCGCTACATGAATAGACTCATGTGGCGATGTGGCGACCACGGCGCAGTCACAGCGGCTTCCCCCCCCCTCGCTACAGAAGAGTAGTGGGGGGGGGGTTTGTTCATGGTACGGACGCGGCGCACGAACCGTGTACCGTGGCGCACGCACTTCGGACTTCGTGCGCCACACAGTTGTAATTTACCGATCGGTCAAAAGTCATTTTTGATTACAATTTTCAGGGATAAAGAATAATTTAGCTTATAACACTTACCTCTTCACAGCAGCAGTGTCCTGGCGAACTTCTCTTCCTCATTGTCAGACGAACGCGACGCTGGTCCGCTCGTGGTTCCCGGTCAAAACATAATTCCATTATTGCGGTTTTGCGCTTCCATGATTGCGGTTTTGGCGAATGATTTACGACCTTCGTTGTCGGCCTCCGTCGGTCTATGATGACCATGGAAGAGAATCCTAAACGTCTATTCTGCTGGAATAAGTGCAGGTCGCACTTGTGGGTGGTCTCCGTGCTGCTGGGTCTGTAGCAGGTTCTTCCTGCGGGTCCTTTTTTTCATCTGCTGCAGCAGTCAGTCTCTCTTCACCCAGCCTTACACAAAACAGCTTGCGAACTTCTGTGCTTCAATTGGCTCGCTGCATTCACAGCGTTGGTAGGCGGGTCCTTCTTGCTAGGTTTTCAGTCATTGGTTCTTCAAGGTTTCAGAAACCCAATTCAAGGCTCTTATTAGTCGAATGAGAGGTCAATCATATCTGATCTGTTCGCGGCTGTGTCTGTAGTGGAAGAAATTTTTTTTTTTTTTTTTCCAGTGCGCGCTTGGACGCAGCGCCCTTGTGTGTCCTAGAGCGCACGAGGGAGCGCCCTCGTGCGCTCTGGGATGCAGAGACGTGCCTGTCCGCGGTACACCGGAGTGCAAGAGGTTAACCTAACTTGCATGTTTAAACATCTGAAATGAAAAATAATTTGTAATGTAGCAGAAGATTTATAATTGGCACATTTGTAAAGAAACTACAGACTTGCCACTTTAAACCCTTAAGTTCAGTTTTATTTCTCTTTCTAGGTGAAGAAGGTTCGTGAAGGAAATTCCCTGGAGGAGAAGTCGAAGGGCAAGACCAACGAGGGAGCCAATGAACTTCTGACCATGGGTGACCTGCTGTCTCACAGAAAAATGTTCCATCTACTGAAGAACACGTTTCCTGGTGTCCTTGTGAGCAAAATTACTAATGGCTTTTCTCTCACGTTTCATTATTTCTTCTCTGTTTGGGTTTTTGTAAACTCTTTAATAATACTATGGGAGACCTACGTATATTTATATAGCAATTTTCCAGTCTCAAGGATCACTTGCAGCATTGTGTACATGTTTAGTAGATGACAGTTATTATCACCCTTTTTTTGCACATGTTCATTGAATAACTACAAACTCTGAATATCATTTATTCCATCTAGCTACAATGCTCTGCACTGTGTATACATATTTATATATTTATATGTACATATGTATATTCGCTGCTCTTGTTTTCTTGTCTTCTTGATTGTTGCTCTGAGTGTTGCTGTCCCTGTGCTGTTGCAATCCTGGAATTTCCTCATTGTGGGACTAATAAAGGCTTAGCTTATCTTATCTTATCTTATCATAAACTTGCAATAAAGCCAGAAATCATAGAAATGGTACTTAATTAGGAATAGAAATGAACTGGAAACCCTGATAATCTGGTGTTTGTTTTCAGATAAACAGTGAAGAGCACGACAACACGGTAGACGACACCACAGCCTGGAGCCGGAACATTCCAGCTGACATACTAAATACAATCACAGGGGGCATCGAGGTTCCTGCTGAGAGCCTCACTGTTTGGATCGACCCTCTAGATGCAACGCAAGAATATTCAGGTATGTGTGTCACGAAGATAAACTTTTGCTGGATACATTAATATTCAAAATGGCACCTTTCTGTGCTGCTTCTAGCACTGTTAGCTGACAGTATTTCAGACTTAAAGTAATTCCAGAAATAATGACCCAAATCTGCTCCTTATTTCAGTCTCTCTTCCTCATCAGTCATGTTTTTCACTTTGCTCTCTCGGCCTCTTTCCGTCCACAGAAAATCTGGTGAAGTATGTGACCACTATGGTGTGTGTGGCTGTAGATGGTAAACCTGTTATTGGAGTCATACACCAGCCATTCACTGAGTTCACAGGTGAGTTTATATTCTTCCACAGCATCACCTTTGCACATTCAACACAACTGTTAAACTTCATCCAAATCAATCGCAATACTACACAGAGTGAAATATTTGCTGAATCAGTCCACACTATATACTTTGTATCATTTATTAATACTCTCATACGTGACATATTGTACTGAAGTATGGGGAAATACATATAAAACAAACATACAGTGGGGCAAAAAAGTATTTAGTTAGCCACCAATTGTGCAAGTTCTCCCACTTAAAAGATGAGAGAGGTCTCCAATTTTCATCATAGGTATACCTCAACTATGAGAGACAAAATGAGGAAAAAAAAAGTCCAGAAAATCACATTGAAGGATTTTTAATGAATTAATTGGTAAATTCCTCAGTAAAATAAGTATTTGGTCACCTACAAACAAGCAAGATTTCTGGCTCTCACAGACCTGTAACTTCTTCTTTAAGAGGCTCCTCTGTCCTCCACTCGTTACCTGTATTAATGGCACCTGTTTGAACTCGTTATCAGTATAAAAGACACCTGTCCACAACCTCAAACAGTCAGACTCCAAACTCCACTATGGCCAAGACCAAAGAGCTGTCAAAGGACACCAGAAACAAAATTGTAGACCTGCACCAGGCTGGGAAGACTGAATCTGCAATAGGTAAGCAGCTTGGTGTGAAGAAATCAACTGTGGGAGCAATTATTAGAAAATGGAGACATACAAGACCACTGATAATCTCCCTCGATCTGGGGCTCCACGCAAGATCTCACCCCGTGGGGTCAAAATGATCACAAGAACGGTGAGCAAAAATCCCAGAACCACACGGGGGTACCTAGTGAATGACCTGCAGAGAGCTGGGACCAAAGTAACAAAGGCTACATCAGAAACACACTACGCCGCCAGGGACTCAAATCCTGCAGTGCCAGACGTGTCCCCCTGCTTAAGCCAGTACATGTCCAAGCCCGTCTGAAGTTTGCTAGAGAGCATTTGGATGATCCAGAAGAGGATTGGGAGAATGTCATATGGTCATATGAAACCAAAATAGAACTTTATTGTAAAAACTCAACTTGTCGTGTTTAGAGGAGAAAGAACACCATACCTACTGTGAAGCATGGGAGTGGAAACATCATACTTTGGGGCTGTTTTTCTGCAAAGGGACCAGGACGACTGATCTGTGTAAACGAAAGAATGAATGGGGCCATGTATCATGAAATTTTGAGTGAAAACCTCCTTCCACCAGCAAGGGCATTGAAGATGAAACGTGGCTGGGTCTTTCAGCATGACAATGATCCCAAATACACCGCCCGGGCAACGAAGGTGTGGCTTTGTAAGAAGCATTTCAAGGTCCTGGAGTGACCTAGCCAGTCTCCAGATCTCAACCCCATAGAAAATCTTTGGAGGGAGTTGAAAGTCCGTGTTGCTCAGCGACAGCCCCAAAACATCACTGCTCTAGAGGAGATCTGCATGGAGGAATGGGCCAAAATACCAGCAAGTGTGTGAAAACCTTGTGAAAATGTACAGAAAACGTTTGACCTCTGTCATTGCCAACAAAGGGTATATAACAAGGTATTGAGATGAACTTTTGTTATTGACCAAATACTTATTTTACCGAGGAATTTACCAATTAATTCATTAAAAATCCTTCAATGTGATTTTCTGGATTTTTTTTTTTTCTTATTTTGTGTCTCATAGTTGAGGTATACCTATGATGAAAATTGGAGACCTCTCTCATCTTTTAAGTGTGAGAACTTGCACAATTGGTGGCTGACTAAATACTTTTTTACCCCACTGTATATCCAGTCTTTATGCTTCAGAAGAGAGCTATTAGAATAATAAACAAAGCTGCTTACAGGGAACCAACAAACCCACTTTTTCTTAAATTAAAAGCTCTCAAGTTGAAAGATCTGGTTGATTTTAAAACTGCAGTAATAATGTTTAAAGTGAAGAATCTATCACTGCCCGCAAAAAAAGTTGTTCCAAACAAGGGAGAAACAATATCATTTCAGAGGAACATGTATATTTCAAAAACCTTCAGTGAGAACTACCACCAAGCAACACTGTGTCTCAGTGCAGGGAGTCAGACTGTGGAATGCTTTTGGACCTGAATTAAAATCATGTACAACGCTTGGACAATTTAAACAAAAATTAAAGGAAGAAATACTCCAAACATATATGGGTGTTTTTTTGGGGGGTGGGGTGGGGTGGGGGGTCCAGTGCACTATATCAGGGGTATCCGACTTTCAAGCGCTCTCTCTTTTTCTGTAATTTGCAGATGTCGGTTTCGTTTTTATAATATGCAAGGGAACATAAAAGAGTTTCAGACTTGCATTGCAATTTTTAAAAAAAATCATCGATTTTGCCGTTAGAATCGAAACTATTGGTCGTGTCCCCCATTTTTCCCAGTTTTTGTGTGACATGAAAATCGCATCAATTTCAAAGTACTGTAACGTGATCTCTGAGTAACTCTTTCTAATCAAAATGCAAGAGATAACAGAGTTGTAATGCAAATTCAAAATAAAACATTCCCCAATGTGATCGGATCTATGGTTTTTGTACGGCGACCCCTGCAAATTTACTCGTACGACGTAAATTTCTGTGTCCCCAAATTTACGCAGCAACATGCAGGTTATTTGGTAAAGTCACCAGAAAACAGGAAGTGCTGATGCTTTTCACTTTGCACCTTTCTAAATCCCAAACCATACACGTAAAAAGTAGATCAGTCTTTGTGAAGCTCAGATGTAGAATATTTCAATAAAATCTCAAACATTTATGACACATCGAATATGGTGTCCTTTAAAAAATTTACATCTTCGGTCTTGGTCGGCCGCGCGCAGCCCCGTCTGGCGAGGTGACCACCCTGGGAAAGCACTTTTATTTTCTCTACCCCGGATGTGCTCAACCCATGTGGAGAGGATTAACCGTGGTCACTTTATATTGAAGTTATCGAAGGTCCAAACTTCCGTGTCCCGCATTTACGCCTTTTGTGATTTTACGTCTTATCCAACAAACAGGGAGAATTTGAAGGTATGTATACACGTTATCACATCTTAATATGTCATGAAAATGTAGCTGTTGATGAGTTTTTATGCGTGAAAAATACTGGAAGTGTTGGAAGTTGTTTCATGTAAAACGTGTGCCATTGCAAAGTGCATTGGCACACGGGGAAACAAAAGCCCGAGTGTCCCGTTTACGTCTCCATTTACAAGTAGTTGAAGTGAGCGCTCATCCTCAAGAGTTCCTGAACGCGAATGCCGTTACGAAAATAGTTAATAGTTTCATAAACCTGACACAACTGGATAGTGATTAGTCAATTTCATGTGCAGATTTGATCAATTTTAAATTTTGCCACCAATGTCACACATTGGACCCCTAATAAATAAAAACACCCATATACAAAACGACATGTAAAATCACATAAGTATTATCATATCCAGTCTGTGTTGTGCTGTTGCTTAGTTTTTTGTCACGTTTTGTCTTAGCTTTGTTCTGATTTGTAATCACTTTTATTTTATTTTATATTTGAATTCTTAGATGGAACATGGGTGGGCAATATAAGCTGCGGCTTCAGCCATCACCCATTTTGGATAACTTATGTTGAATTGTATAATCCGAGGAGTTATTGTTTAATTTAACCTTGTTGGATTTTTTTCCCCCTTGTTATATCATTCTGTTCCTTTCTTTTAATCTAATCTATCCGAAATAAAGATTCATTTATTCATTCATCTATTTGTCACACTTTTTGATAAGGACTCGGGGCTTATAAGTGTCAGGGTGTGGGTTGGAGCCACATCCTCGTCTTGTGTTTTAATTTATTTCTTGTCACCAGGATGTGTTCTCCAACCCACATCCTCGCATTGTTTATTTTCTGGTTCTTTGTATTTATTATTATTGTCTTGGTCCTGTCTATCATTTTGATTTTTAAATTCATGTTCTGTCTTGTTTGTATTTGTGTGTTTATTTTCACCACAGTCTTGCCTGGTTTGAGTTCTTCATTATTCACAGCTGTTTTGTATTCTGTTAATCAGTCCGTCCTTATTTAAGGGGCGCAGCCCGTTTCACCGGTGCTGCGTCCTCATCATTCCTGTCGTTCATTCACGCACCTGCCTGATCTGACCTGTCTCATGAGTTTGGCGTGGTCTTGACCTGTTTTGCTAATTTAGCCTGATCTGACCTGTTTGTTCTTTTTTCTGCCCAGTTTATATTTAGCTTTTTGTTTCGGCTTCCAAGCTGTTAATGAATAATGTCCAATGCTCGCTATGCATCTGAATCCTGTTCTCTGCCCCACCGGGGCACAAACCATGACAATAAGCGTAGCTTATAAGCTACGCTTATTGTCATGGTTTGTGCCCCATTCCTGGCCCATTCCTCCAGCCCATTCCTGGAGGGATTTTCCCAATTACTTGCCATAAGTTGTTGAATGTCATGCCCCCTAAAGTCAGATTTTTGACTGTGTAAGTTGGACAGCCGTTACCCAAGTGAAGAAGGAGAGAATTATTCAGAATGGTGCAAAATGGCCCCTGAACACACACACAGACTGGCAGGCTCTGCATGTGTTTCTCTTCAATCTCCTTTTAAACCTCCTCAACCTGTATCTTTTAGACCTACTTTATTCACAAAACAAACTCATCTACCATTGGAACACTGGATAGTTGGCGCCATTTTAACTGTCTGTCTACTTTTACTGTCAATGTGGCAGCGCCTCACAACTGAGAACCACAATGGTATGGTCAATCATCAATATCATCTGCTGTACTCCACATTTCTGGACAATGGCCATGCCCGGGTGCTTCCTGTGAAATGGGTACAAGTAAGCCCAAGAAGTACAGCTTTGGGGTTTATCTACCTAGCAGCTATGATATTATTAGCGGGAGATATGGCGGCAAACCCAGGCCCACAGCCTTTGGACAGTGGAAACCCTGTTGGGTCGGCATGGCTAACCCAACAACCGCTGCTAAATTGGTCAACCTGGCCACCATAGCTAGCCCAACGACCACAACTAAATTGAAAAACTTGGATATCACAGCCAGAACAATAACTTCAGCTAATTTGGCCAACCTGGCCCCTGCAGCCAGCATGGCAGCTAAAGTGGCTAACTTGGCAGCCACTGCTTAACTGTTTACAATGGAATCGACAACACATGGTCCCTTCAAACACCAGTACAGCAACAGCGACTGTTTTGGCAGACCCACCCTGATAGCACGGTGTCCAGTGATTGGAGGTCACCCGGGATGTTGATGCTCCAGCAGCCGATCTGGCGGGGTGGGCCTGCCAGGCAGAGACGGAACGACGAATCGTGGCCCAACGGCCAGGTGACGGCACCAGCCCGGTCTCCCTTGGTGCCGGCACAGTGGCAACTCTTCCAGCAGGGGATGTCCATCAAATGGAGCTACATCGATGGCTTGGAGCCCAATGGCTGGATGTCAGTTTTGGCCCTTTTCCCCCGGATGTTGATGCAGCGATGGCTCTCTCAACGAGGGATGTCTGCCAGGCTGAGCCGTGTCGACAATTCGTGGCCCAGTGGCTGGCTATTGACATCATCCCGGCCTCTCTGGACACCGATGCAGCAGCGGCCCATCCAGAGGAGGCTGACGTCAGTCAGTTCTCTAAAGACACCGGTGATATCAATGCAGGAAAGGTTTTCCCAGACACCGGTGCAGCGGCAGCCCACCCCAAGGGGAATGGCATCAGTGGAGTCACCCGGGATGCCGGTGACATTGACACAGCAAAAATTATTGCAACAAGACTCAAACTGCATAAGCTTGGTAAGACTTACAAAATGAGATGGGTATGGGATAAAAACTGTGTCACAACCCGGCTTGAGGCTGGACAAAAAGGGAGAGCACACGGAGGTGCCAATTTAAACACAAGTTTATTTTTTAGAAAAAAAAAAAACAAAACAAAAGGGTGTCTGCAGTGTTTCCTCTGGCTTAAAGACCTTGGTGCGGTGGCAACATATTTTTCGGCGGGGGGTGGGGGGGGTTAAACACATGATACTATTGTTACTGGAGTATGTTAATTTTGTACTATTTTTCTTTTTTTTTAATTTTGCACAGTAACTTTGCATATGGAACTTACCATATGAAGTATTGTACAACCGAGGCTTGAATATTGGAATATTGGGCCAGTTGGGGTCCCACCCAGATATCCTGTGTTTAGACTTCTTCGTGGTGTTATCCCTCTCTCCTTCCTCTGCTCTCACCTCTCCTGGACCCTCTGCCTGAACACTTTCCTCTCCTTGGCTCCTCTCTTCTGTCTCATCTTGCCCTCTCTGAGCCCTGTCTAATTCAGGTTCTCTCTCTGTCTATGGTGGTATACAAACAGGTTAGAAAATATCAAGTGTCTCGTTTTGTCCTGCAGGTTTGTTTATTTTTTTTGTCATGGTTTACATAAATGACAAAAATATGTGTATTTTTTTTTTTTGTATTTTTATTCTAGTGGGGTTTTTTTCCATTGAGAGAGTAGGGAAGGGAAAAACATTAATAATAGTAATTTACTCATGCATACTTGAATTATATGCTCAGGTGGGTATAGTAACCAGAAATTCTACTCATGTAAAAGCAGTGCTTTGAAATTAATAATTAAAAGTAGACAACCAAAACTTTCCTGTTGCGCTAAGGGTACAAAGAGCATCCACTTAAAAACCTGAGTAATGATTTCAGTATTGAAGGTTTGAGGTTTTTCTCCAAAATTTATAAGGATTTTCTTAGTTTTCTACTTTTCTCTGTCAATTTATCTAAATTTGAAACCATTTTCTTCAAATTTGTAATTTCCTCTTGTAAAATTGACTTTTATTGTACATTTAAGACTTTATTATAAATTTATGGATTATTTTATGGCTAATTTGTCTGGTTTTTTTTTTTTTTTTTTTTTTTTTAATAAAATTAGTTGTTTGGGTTTTTTTTTAATAAATTTGAAACAGACTGTGTTCATTTTTTTTTACTTTTTCCTTAACAATTTAAATTTTTAACCATAATTTTGTGAACAGAACAATAATTTTACTCTGATTTCAAAGAAAAAATATTAATAAAATTGTATTTAATGAAATAAATTAACTTAAATGACCAAAGAGGCAGTTATTTCTGTTATAATATTACTATATATTTACAGTTTTTTTTTTAGAAATCTCCTCACCACCCAGACCGCAGGAAAAACCTCCCTTATTTTATTCTTATGTCAGGTCAGGCATTGGTTTGCTTGCTACCGGATAACCATGAAAACCGGTACTACCGGTGTCATGGGTCTGGCCATCGGCAACTCAATCGGCAACCCTGCCATTCTGAGGGCGTTGAGGGTGAAACTGGGCATCCTGATAGAACTAAAACCAATATCTGTCACAGGTCTGGACCACTCCCAGTTACACGGGGTGAGACTGGACATCCTGGCAGATGAGCATATCTGTCGCAAGGTCTGTGGTGGACTTTTGCCAGTCGGTGCATCGTGACATGCACTACACAAAGAGCAGAGATAAACAAACCTATCATCTGGTCAGTCGCTGCAACAGATACTGGAGTCAGTTTGTCTTGGCCTGTCCTTGTCACTGATAATACCTCTATCTGCCAAGAATGTGCCGCTAGTCCTGCAAAAGCTAGCGGTACTCAAATACTTTGCAAGCAGTTTCAGAAAGCACCAAAGTCATTGACTTTGTGAATTTTGGTCATCTTAACTTGCCAGGTACATAATAGTGTACATAAATTAGTTAATATTAACTTAGGTAAAGGTTAAAAACAGCTCCTTTTCATTCTTGACTGAAATAAGAAAAACAATGATTAAACAAAATGAACCAACTCGAGCTCTTAACCACACCTGTTAGCTAAGGGACTCTTCCATTATTGCTCCAGTTACCAGCGGATTAAAACCATGATAAATGCCTCCAGTGCTTACATACCTCTTCTGATTTTTTTTCCGCGTTTAAAGTACTTTAATAAGCTCATGTTTCTCTCGGACAGTCACGCTAGTAGCGAGACACTCTGCCTGGCTGGTGACTAGAACGCGCAGGCGGGGCGCTTCTCTCCGCGTGGATGACGGTCACACGTGTTGTTCGTGTGCGCGCTTGCAGATCGTCATTCCTTCATAAATTTTTCTTAAATTTATATGTTCTGATAGAGCAGCGGAAATTTTTCTGGCGTGGCGGGGCGCCACCGGGAAATGTTACCAGAGAAAACCCTGGTGCCTGTAATAATCAGTGGTGAGTAAGTGTGTTGGATGCATGAGACAAACAAGAAAAAACCAAACCAGTCACTGCAAATGCGCCCAGTGGCAAACCAAAAATCCACACGCCACAGATAACACAAACGAGGGCCACCACCACAGCCCCGACCAAACGCCAAACAGCAGGCAGACCACAGACACACAGAAGGGCAACCGGCCTCCAACAGAAGCCAAAAGCTGCTGACAAGTGTGCAGGTGTGGCTTACGTAGGGCACCTCTCGGGCAGGGGCGGTCCTTAACAGCTCCACCTACAGCACAAAAAAAACACACAGAGGTCCCACTCCGGGGAGGAGTTGGGCCATAACAACTGTGACTGAAAAACAACAAACTATTAAAATGTTTCAAACTGTAAATCATGCCAAAGTATTGTGGGATCAGACTATGAAACCTAAGGGCTTTTTTGGAGGTCATCTCAATATTAGGGGCATTGTTTCTAAAACAGAACAAATACAGCTATTGACAAATTCAGATCTTGACTACCTATGCTTCTCCGAAACCTAGTTAACCCCAGCAACACCTCCAGCTGTTTTCAATGTACCAGGATACAATACCTATAGACAAGACAGAAAAGATGGCATGGAAGGAGCGGTCATGATTTACGTAAAGGATGGTTATCCGTGTACACAGCTTGACATTGCTGAAAATACACTGGAATGTGTTGGAGTTAAAGTTGTACTATTACCAGAAATGTCTTTTGCTTTGATTGTGATCTATCGACCTCCATCCTCTAAGGACACATTCTTTTGTCTGTCAAATATACTGAAACAGTTTGGCAGCAAAGAGCTAATCTTCATGGGTGACTTCAACTTAAAGGCCAAATGTCACGTAACAGGGTACTTTAAATATCTTGAAACTAGATATAAAAGGGAACTGATCCGTTCGGGTCTTGGTGCATATGCTTCAGTAACAACGGAATATTCGTTAATTTAAAACTGCCGCGCTTGGCCTGACACGGCCCCTGGAATCGCCTGGGGAAGAAGGCGGAAGTGACGAAATCGATTGTACCCTAGTTTGATGCTTGGGGTATTTCAATTGATTGTTTATATGGAGACTGGAAGGTTGAAGTGAGCAACAAGAAAGAAAAAATTAGATATTTCACCCATACCTTAAAACGGGACTATCAGGGACAGCTGGGTAATAAGGGACACTTCTCTGGGAAATGTTTTCATACCTGTCAAGTGAGACGTTTTCGCCGCACTTCAACACCGTAAAAAGCGGCTATAAGGAACGGCGGAGCAACAAGGGACACCTCTCTGGGAAATGCCCCAAATGCAACTCGTGTTGTTATTGTCAAATATTTTAAGGATTCATGGATATTTGACAATAACAACACAACTCAGCGTCCGGCGCCAAATAAAAAAAAAAAAAACAGAATTCTGTATTTGTCAGGCGATCTCTGTCTGTTCCGCAACCGCTGCACAGCTCAACGTGTTAAACCATTGTCCTAATGACTTCTCATTGTAGTGAGAATAGCTCAAGCTGAGCGATCAGCCCGCCCGACAATTAGACTAATGAGTGACTCCACACTTCTCATGGTAGTGCGAATAGCTGACGCTGAGCGATCTGACAGCACCAGCTGTGGGGGATCACACACAGGACGGGCTCCTCAACACACTCAGTTTTTTTCCAGTATATTTTTTCTTTTGGGCGTACAGAAATGGCAATACGCCCGTTTTTGCTAAAATTGCATTTTCCCCGTATTTTCCTTAAAATATTTGACAATAACAACACGAACTACATTTAAAACATTTCCCAGAAAAGTGTCCCAAACCACTCCGCCGTCTCCCACAGCCGCGCTTGGCACCAAAATAAGGCGAAAACGTCTCCCTTGACAGGTATGCGCCTCCATTTTCATATTGATCTGGTCAATTTCTTGACAGCAGCGGCTCTCCTCCACTGTAATAATAATGGCTTCCGAAAAATCAATATTTATGGGGCGCCCTGGACAGACCCCCTTCGGCTTCGCAATTCTGGAGGCGATTAATGTCCAGTTCAATGACATTTTCCACTGGTTCTGCTCTCTGGTCATCGTTGGAACTGTTGTCATCAGACAAAGCATCTGATTCCGTCTCGGACGGCTTGAACCTGTAAGGTTCTATGCCTCTGTCACTGTCTGAACCACTGACAAAAAAAAAGACAAAACTAAACTAATTTGTTCACAATCGCTGTCACTTTCCATCATGATTGTCCAATGTTGATAAGTGTGAATGTGGATAGGCAGGGCAGCCAGGGTACAACTGGTGACGTCAAAAACATGGGCGTGGTCTGAACTGGCTGTCACAAGCCAGCAAGCAAGGTGGGGCCTTCACCTGGTGTATTTTGTGCAATTATGTAAATACAGGTGGGTGATATGGTCTCCGGTATGAATATTTGGTTTAAGCTATGTGTATTTTATCTAAATTCGTTGTCATTTACACTACCGTTCAAAAGTTTGGGGTCACCCAGACAATTATTTTGTGTTTTCCATGAAAAGTCACACTTATTTACCACCATGAGTTGTAAAATGAATAGAAAATATAGTCAAGACATTGACAAGGTTAGAAATAATGATTTGTATTTGAAACAATAATTTTTTCCAGCTACTCAACCTGTTCAAAGGAAGGTCAGTTTTATAGCTTCTCTAACCAGCTAAACTGTTTTCAGCGGTGCTAACATGATTGCACAAGGGTTTTCTAATCATCCATTAGCCTTCTGACGCAATGAGCAAACACATTGTACCATTAGAACACTGGAGTGATAGTTGCTGGAAATGGGCCTCTATACACCTATGTAGATACTGCACCAAAAACCAGACATTTGCAGCTAGAATAGTCATTTACCACATTAGCAATGTATATTAGATATTAGAGTGTATTTCTGATTAGTTTAAAGTTATCTTCATTGAAAAAAACAGTGCTTTTCTTTCAAAAATAAGGAAATTTCTAAGTGACCCCAACCTTTTGAATGGTAGTGTAGAAAAAAAAATTACGTGACATTTGGCCTTTAAATTGGCTTTGTAAAACACACAGACAGAAATTAAAGGACATCACCAATAAGTTTCATATGGATCAGATGATCAGTAACCCAACTAGAATAATTCGTTCATCTCAAACTCTCCTTGATTTGATCTTTACAAACAAACCTGACAGCATAACAAAAAAATACAATTACTGGCATATCTGACCTTAATCTCACTTTAGTAGTACGCAAATTGTCAAAATCACGATACAAAAACCCTACTGATGGTGGAAAATATATCTTGTACATACCAAAGAAAAACAATCATCTGAAAATGAGTTACAGCACATAAAGTGGACTGAAATAAATTTTGATACAAATTGTGAACAGACATGGGAAAATATATCAACAATCAAAGAAATTATCTCAAAATATAAAATAACACTATATAAGCACAAGAGAAGACAAGATCTACCTTGGCTAAATGAAAAATTATGGAATCTCATGAAAAAAGGGAGTTGGCTCTTAAAAAATGGCTAAAAACTGATTTAAGTACAGAGAGACTGATTTTTAAAAGCCTCAGAAATGAAGTCACTATGCAGCTCTGTAAAGCAAAAGCAAATTTCTTCTTAGACATAATCAAAAATGCAAAAGGGAACAACAAAAAACTCTGGAAATGTATTGATAAACTCAGGAAAAAAAATGCAAAAAAGTGAAGTCATACAGCTCAATTTGAATGGAAAACTTCACTCAGTTTAGTTATAGCCAGCAATTTTAACGAGTATTGTATCAAATAGGTACAAGAACTGAGTCTGAATTTTACCCAAGCATACCTGCACCAAATTAAAATAAATCATGAAACTGATCTAAACCTTAAACCCACAAATGAGGTAAAGCTTAACAAAATTTTATCATCTCTTATCAAGTTCCAGAGCTAAGGATATTCATGGACTAGATACTGTTTTTGTTTGTTTTTTTTTAAACATAAAGAGAAAAACATAAAGATACTTTAATCATTCCAATTGCAGAACTAATAAATCAATCAATACATGACAATATCTTTCCTGATGCACTGAAATCTGCTATTGTAATCCCCATATACAAAGCTGGAGACGAACAGGAAATTAGTAGGACGATAAGTATACTCCCTGTTTTGTCAAAAGCCATTGAAAAGTGGTAGTAGGCCAACTGGTAGAACATCTCAAATCTCCCCAACTGCTGCATCCCATGCAATTTGATTTCAGGCCAAACCATTCAACGGAGATTGCATGTTGTTACTTTATTAAAACAATTAAAGAAAATCTGGACAAAGGTGGGGTGGTAGGAGCCATCTTTTAAGACATGCATAAAGCTTTCGATACAGCCAATCAGTCCATTCTTCTTTCTAAACTATCAGGCTATAAACGGTCCATAAATACCCATAGCTGGTTAAAATCTTATCTATCTGGTCGCTCCCAGTGTGTGTGCATAAACAATACTGCATCCAAATCAAAGGCATGCACCATGGGAGTACCACAAGGTTCAGTTGTAGGCCCACTGCTTTTTACTTTGTATATTAATGATTGGCCATCAGTATGTGAAAATTACATAAAAATTCAGATATATGCAGATGACACAGTCATCTACACACATGGGAAGGAT
Organism: Pholidichthys leucotaenia; assembly: GCA_020510985.1. Classification (NCBI taxonomy): domain Eukaryota; kingdom Metazoa; phylum Chordata; class Actinopteri; order Cichliformes; family Pholidichthyidae; genus Pholidichthys; species Pholidichthys leucotaenia. Next base: position 297,015,478 of record CM035846.1, read on the forward strand.
GCCAAACAAGTGGCTGACAAGTTAATGATGGCAATAGAGAAAGTGTCCAAATGGCTTAATCAATCATGCCTCACTCTGAAAGTAGGGAAAATGGCTACCATGTATTTTACCGACAAACAAAATCATACACACTATCAGAGTATAACTGTAAATGGAGCAAATATAGAAAATGTAACAGTTTAAGTATTTGGGTGTCACATTGGATCCCATGCTCAGCTGTAAAAAGCACATAAAATGGATGAGCCGCACTCTGAAATATAACCTTGCAAACTTTCGATGCATCAGAAACTCACTTAGTCTAAAAGTATCAAAAACCTTTCTGAATGCCATGATTTTGACACATTTCTCCTGTTGCATCTCATGCTGGTCACAAGCCAATAGTGCAACTCTGAAACCATTGGAATCCCTTTATAAACAATCCATCAACATTCTGGATAAGAAGACACAACAGTATCACCATTGTGGTGTACTTGCCAAACACAGAATGTTAAGCTTTGAAAATATGATCATGTATGCAAATGTATGGTTGGTCTTTAAAATTATCCATGGTTCTGCACCCCCACGTCTGAAGACTTTTGTGTACCTGACTTCTGAACAAAATACCAGAATAACAAGGACTTCCTCTCGGTGGCATTGTTGCATCCCCCTACGTAAAACTGCTTTTGGACAGTCGGCCTTCTCATACAAAGCTATAACTGAATGGAACAAGCTCCCCACTGCATTGAAGGCCAGAACAAATTACAGAGACTTTTTTACAGAGACTGAAAAATGGATTTTAAGTAATCAAGCCTGCCAGCATCGATTATTTCCCTTAAATAGGATTTGAAATTGTACTCTTAAATTGTTGTTACATGTGTCGTCTCTCTTCATCTTTTTACCTTTTAATCTTACTCCCTGCTTGTTTCAGGGACAACAGATTCTGAAATCTGACCTGAATTGCTTTCTGTATGTGCTGTTTTTCTTTTAATATCTTCCTGCCTTCCTCAGGGACTACAAATGGAAATTAGGGAGAATGCTATAATCTGGTACAGAGCATCTTTTTTTGATTGGTTGATTGATACTATTTATTTTGAACAAGACAACATAAAAACAAGAATAAAAACAAAAATCCAAATACAGTCTGAAAAGGAACAGGATTGAAGCCAAAACCTTATCTTGTCCTGTCCCATCATTAACTAATTAATATACCTATATACCTGCTTGCTCATATACACATACACTACTCACAAAAAGTAAAGGATATTTGGCTTTCAGGTGAAATTTATGGAAAATGTAAAAAGTTCACACTACAGTGATGTTATATCATGAAAGTAGGGCATTTAAGTAGAAGCATGCAAAGGGGAGTTCCTCATCTCAATTTATTGAAACAAAAGCCAACAATAGTGGTGGGTATACCACAACAAAAAACATCAGTGTCTCAATAACTTGTCACGTGCCCTTGAGCATCAATTACAGCTTGACAACAATGTCTCATGCTGTTCACAAGTCGACTTATTGTCTGCTGAGGCATGGCATTCCACTCTTCTTTAAGGGTGGCCCTCATGTCATTGAGGTTGTGGGGTGCAGGGTTATGAGCCTCTACATGGCGATTCAGCTGATTCATAGGTTTTCTATGGGATTCAGGTCTGGAGAAAGTGCAGGCCACTCCATTTGAGGTACCCCAGGCTCCAGCAGCCATTCCCTAATAATGTAACCTTGATGAACTGGAGTATTGTTGGCCATGAAGATGAAAATAGACCTGATGTTGTTCATGCAGGGGCACAATGACTGGATTAATGATGTTATTCCAGTAGTATTGGCTTGTCACTGTACCTTTCACAAGGTGTAGGACAGTTCTGTATTGACTAGACACACCTGCCCAGACTGTAACATGGTGACAACAGTGACTGATGCATAGCACTCTCCTTGACGTCTCCAACATCGTTGGCGGCCATCATTTCTGCTCAACGTGAATCGACTTTCATCAGAGAACACCACTGAAGCCCACTGGTCCCTTGTCCAGTGTAAATGCTTCCTGGCCCATGCAAACAATGACGCCTGTGCCTGGTGTGGTCAGATACCCTTGCAGGTCATCTAGCATGCAGACCATGCAGAGGTAGATGGTTTTGAATGGTCTGATGTTGAACTTGAGTGCCTCTCACCTCCCTTAAATGTGCCTGGAGTTGAGTGGCATTCATCATCCGGTTCTGCAGGGCACCGTTCACAATGAAGTGGTCATCAGCGTGGGATGTGGCCAAAGGACATCCACTTCTATACCTTTTTGTGACTCTTCCAGTCTCTCTGTATCTCTGTTGCAACCTGTTGATGACACTCTGTGACACTCTAAGCTCAGTGGCCACTTTCCTCTGAGAACATCCTGTTTGAAGCCTCGCAGTGGTGAGGTACTGTTGATCAAGTGTGAGGTGTCGTCTTGGTCTCATGATGTCAAAATGTGAACAGTATGATGAAGAGGACTGTTTAAATACCAATTCTAATTGAACTAGAAAATTTATTGGCTGATTCATGGATCAAACACCTGTTTGTAAGAGAACAGCAAGTTATGCAAAGGTACTGAAACACTGAATAGTTGGACATGTGCATTCAAAAGGTTAGAGAAGGTCAAATTAAGTTTACCTGTAAAGGTTATTGTGCATTTTAGGTGCATCCTGAAATTTCACCTGAAAGCCGAATATCCCTAACTTTTTGTGAGTAGTGTACATACATGCATACATTGCCATAACAACCAATAAAAACTTAATGAGCAAGGATGTGATTCTTTTTAAAGAAGCAATATGTAACTTCCCTGGTCCTGGTAGGAACACTGAAAATGAAAAGACCACAAAAGGGATGTTTTATGACCTGAGTCCCAATAGCCAGTCACAGGGTGCTTTGCCAGTTGGTGGGTGAAGTCGCAAGCTGTGGCTATGATTGGCTAATGAGACCATAAAGCATCCCTTTAACTTGTCAGCGTTCCTCCAGGAACAGCAAAGTTATGTAATGCTGTTGAGGTGATGCAGGCCCACTCAGGCTATGGTGGAAGTGGCATTCACTTGGTCAGAGGTTGATTATCACCATTTATTTTGAAAATGTAATTTTAGGGTGAAAATCTTACATAGTGTTGCTTTAAAATGCAAAGGAACATGTTTTACATTTTCAGGAAAACTGTTGTGTAAAATGGGCCACAGAGGCCATCAGAAAACCGTAAACTGGAGCTTTAATGTAGATCTATGAACTGATGTCTCACTATGCTTTTTCTCACTTTCTGTTCAGCCTGGGGGTTTGTAGGTTATGGATCAAATATGCATCAACGGTCGTTCTACAACCCCAACCCTAAGAGAGTGATTGTGTCCCGCTCCCATGCTGGGAAAGTTAGAAGTTTCATTCAGAGGGCTTTTGGAAATACAACGGTCATAGAAGCAGGTGGAGCTGGTGAGTAGACGACAAGTGTTAACTGACTTTAAGAATCTCAAATGTGCTTAAAGTTACAGTTACAAAATCTGAAAAATTAGCATATTGTTATAGTTTAATTTTAAGATATTAAGTTTTTTTCCTGCTTTGTTTCTATGTTGGAATTAAAAGATAATCTTCAAAGCTTAAATTTATGTACTTTTTTTGTGTGTGTGTGATGGTGTTGCAACTTCCTTTGGAGTTACAGTAAAAGATTGTCCATAGATAACTGGGCTTTATTTCGAGGCTAGATGAAGGCAAGTTTAAAAAAGGAAAGAGGCCCACCCTGTCAGGAGATCTGAGCATTCTGGGTGATTTCATCAGGCCAGGATGAGCTGAGCTGATGACGGATCATCTCTCTTTTTGACTGGTGTTCTGCTGGATTTTTATTTGGTATAAAACAGCTTTAATGAGGTCTGGATTAAAGATTGATCTACAATTGTGGACAGAATTATGAGCCCCCCTATGAAAATGTCACTTTTTTTAAAAAGTATTTCCCATGTGCTGTTAAACGGTGCAAAAAATGTTAACAGCTTTTCCAAACATCTTAGTTTTTTTAGAAAGCATATATTATTTTTCTTTGCACGCAGAAACAAAATTATTTTGCAAAAACCAAAAATGACCAGGATCAGTATATTAGCCTTCTGAAAAACTGACTTTTTTACTGAGCCGTAGAACAAACCAGTGATGTGCTTTAACTTTGTAACGCCCAAAGCTTGTAACATCAAGTTAAAACTAAGCATCGCCTTCCAGTTTACACACGGTAGAAAAACTTCAGTGAGGGCCTGAGCTGTCACTTGAGAAAACATCATGGAAAAAAAAATCAGTTTGGACTTGAGAAAAAAGAATTGTTGATGCTCACAAAGCAGAAGATGGACATATGAAGTTATAACTTCTGAACATCTTAAGTTTGAAAGGCAAAAGTAGTCAGCAACACCTTATTTTTAAGAGGCATTGGATGCGTTTAAGGAAAATGTTCTTGCTACTTTCTTACTTTGTGTGTCTGTCTTTCAGGATATAAAACACTGTCTCTGCTGGAGATGCCTAAAAATGAGAAATATCCCATGGACCAGGCAGATGTTTATCTCCATATCGTTTTAATCAAGAAATGGGACATCTGTGCTGGAGCGGCACTCCTGACTGCTCTGGGTAATTCAGTTTGAATTTATTTCTTGACACAATTCCCAGCAGTAATTTAATTATGGCAAGCAGACTTTATGAACATATAGCTGGAATTTGGGGTGGAAGTAAAATTTATTTCCACTACTTTTTATCCATCCATCCATTTTCTACCGCTTTTCCGGAGGTCCGGGTCGCGGAGGCAGCCGTTCAAGCAGAGAAGCCCAGACTTACCGCTCCCCAGCCACCCGCTCCAGCTCTTCAGAGAGGATACCAAGGCGTTCCCAGACCAGCTGGGAGACATGGTCTCTCCAGCGAGTCCTGGGTCTGCCCCGGGGTCTCCTCCCAGTGGGACATACTCAAAGCACCTCAAGTGGGAGGTGTCCAGGAGGCATCCTAATCAGATGCCCATACCACCTCAACTGGCTCCTTTCAATGCAGAGGAGCAGCAGTTCTACTCTGAGCCTCTCCTGGATGACTGAGCTCCTCACCCTATCTCTGAGGGTGAGTCCAGCAATCCTACGGAGAAAGCTCATTTCAGCCGCTTGTATCCAGTGTATATGTGGATCAGGTGGCGGTCAAAGGCAGAGACCTTGGCGGTCTGATCCCAACCTTCCTAAACTGGCTTTTGGGATGTGGAACAATACTTTTTAATGGATTATTAAACTCCAGTAGATGTTATTAACCAAACATTCATGATCTTTTGTTTTCTGAGCTTTCATTACAGACAAATTGGTGGAAGGAATGCTAACATAACTTGTAAAATATGTGAACTTTTCTTATTTTCCCAGAAAAATGGATATCCAAGTAATGTGTGTGCAGTGACCCTGTAATAACTGTAATAATTTAATAATTATGTGTGATCACAATGATTACAGGAGGCCACATGACAACTCTTAAGGGAGAAGACATCAACTTCAGTGGAGATCCTGTCAATGACGCTGGACTGTTGGCAAGTGTGGGTGTGCCTCATGGCGCCATAGTGGAGAAGCTACCAAGCAGGGACCATGAAACGCAGTGAAAGCCACAGACACAGAGCCTTTGGTACTTTGGATGCGACACCTGGTGGCCTCTTCCCAAAACCAAGGGCAGTGCGGAAAAGTGAAGCGTGTACAGCTGCGTCATCCTGAGAAACAAAACACTGGAGAGGTACTGCCTCCATCATGGGCTCATCAGAACTGAGGAACCAACATGGCTGCCCCCAGAAACTACATTTGCTGGCACCAATGGCTCTGAACTGACACATGCACACATACTTGCAGCTTGGAGAAAGGGTACATGTTTTTGTTGTTGGAAACTTGCACAAAAACTCAAGATCACAGTGAACAGTTAACAAGAAGCCCCATCCATTCACCTTCAGAGGTCAACAAGATTACTGTAATGTGAAATACTTTACTGAGGAGCACAATACTGAACCTAACACCAATCTGTAAATGATGTCTTTTTGCAAACATGGTAGTTTAAGTTTCACAGTGAGCTTACCCCAGTATGAAAGCCATCCATCAGTATGAGAAACTGCCATTGCCAGTGTCTTACTTGGATATAATTCATCATCATAGAAGAAACCCTCCATGTCCACACCGTAACATTTCACTTCATACTGATGGTGAATGTTATGGCCAGATTGTATAAATTACTATTCATCTCAAACTCTAGTTCCAGTTGAAAATACACGAGTTTCAAACTCCCAGTAAGAACCTGTAGTGTATTACCTACCATCTACTTCTGAGAGCCTTGGCCTTAAAGAAAGCACCCAGTAACATTGTGACCAAGATCGTGTCCTTGGGCAGCTGTGCTCTGCTCACAGTGCTCTTGCTCTCCATTCCAATCACTTGTATTTGCTCTTTTGTGATGCAAGTAGCTTCTCTTCGCTTTTTGATCCAATTTTTGAGCCTTTAGCTTTTACTTTGGGGAAAAGGACAAAAGCTGCAGGATGTCATTTCTGGCACTGAGAGTAACTGTTGGTGATTGTGCTTTTTTATCATGTGAACAAGCCTACTGTATCAATCAATTAAACTTTATTTGTATAACACTTTTCAAATATTGGATGTTACACAAAGTGCTTTACATAGATAAAAACCGTAGACAAATTTAAATACATATACATGATACATCTCACCCCTCCCATACACACACACACACACACACACACACACACACACACACACACACACACACACACACACACACACACACACACGTGCGCACCACTCCCTACTTCTCACACACTTAAAATAGAAGAGACATACAGACGTGGACAAAATTGTTGGTACCCCTCTGTTAATGAAAGAAAAACCCACAATGGTCACAGAAATAACTTGAATCTGACAAAAGTGGTAATAAATAAAGTCTATGAAACCAATGAAAATCAGACAATGCTTTTGAATTGTGGTAAAAAACAAACTCATGAAACAGGCCTGGACAAAAATGATGGTACCCTTAACTTAATATTTTGTTGCACAACCTTTTGGGGCAATCACTGCAATCAAACAATTTCTGTAACTGTCAGTGAGACTTCTGCACCTCTCAGCAGGTATTGTGGCCCACTCCTCATGAGCAAACTGCTCCAGTTGTCTCAGGTTTGAAGGGTGCCTTCTCCAGACGGCATGTTTCAGCTCCTTCCACAGATGTTCAATAGGATTTAGATCAGGGCTCATAGAAGGCCACTTTAGAATAGTCCAATGTTTGGCTCTTAGCCATTCTTGGGTGTTTTTAGCTGTGTGTTTTGGGTCATTATCCTGTTGCAAGACCCATGACCTGCGACTGAGACCAAGCTGTCTGACACTGGGCAGCACATTTCTCTCTAGAATACTTTGATAGTCTTGAGATTTCATTGTACCCTGCACAGATTCAAGACACCCTGTGCCAGATGCAGCAAAGCAGCCCCAGAACATAACAGAACCTCCTCCATGTTTCACAGTAGGGACAGTGTTCTTCTCTTGGTATGCTTCATTTTTGCATCTGTGAACATAGAGCTGATGTGCCTTGCCAAAAAGTTTCAGTTTTGTCTCGTCTGTCCATAGGACATTGTCCCAGAAGCTTTGTGGCTTGTCAACATAAAGTTTGGCAAATTCCAGTCTGGCTTTTTTCTGATTTGTTTTCAACAGTGGTGTCCTCCTTGGTCGTCTCCCATGAAGTCCACTTTGGCTGAAACAACGACGGATGGTGCGATGTGACACTGATGTACCTTGACCTTGGAGTTCACCTTGAATGTGTTTAGAGGTTGTTCTGGGCTCTTTTGTTACCATTCATATTATCCGTCGCTTCCATTTTTCATCAAGTTTCCTCCTGCGGCCACATCCAGGGAGGTTGACTACAGTCCCGTGGATCTTAAATTTCTGAATAATATGTGCAACTGTAGTCACAGGAACATCAAGCTGCTTGGAGATGGTCTTATAGCCTTTACCTTTAACATGCTTGTCTATAATTTTCTTTCTAATCTCCTGAGACAACTCTCTCCTTTGCTTCCTCTGGTCCATGTTTAGTGTGGTACACACCGTCACCAAACAGCACAGTGACTACTTGTCACCCTTTAAATAGGCCGACTGACTGATTACAAGTTTGTAGACACCTGTGATGTTAATTAGAGGACACATCTTGGTTGAACATGTCCCTATGGTCACATTATTACCTCCGCCAAGGAGGTAATGTTTTTACCGGGGTTTGTCTGTCTGTTACCAACATAACTCAAAATTTTCATGAAAGGTGCGTAATGGCACGGGGAACAGATGATTAGATTTTGGTGATGATCTGAGAATGCATACCTCAGCCAAGGCTCTTATCTTCTCACAGTATGTTAGCAGCAATACTCCAAAACTGATGGGCAGACTTTGATGCCATTTTCACCACAAGTGGCTATAGGCCTACACACAAACCCAGTACATTTTGGAGGTGATCCATGACAAACGGAAGGAGCCTTAGCGGAGGTATGCGCTCTGAGTGCTTTTCTAGTTTTCAATCTTTTCTAGGGGTACCATCATTTTTGTCCAGGCCTGTTTCATGAGTTTGTTTTTTAAAGTAATTCTGTTGAACCACAATTCAAAAGCATTGTCTGATTTTCATTGGTTAATTTTCATAGAATTTTTATTTATTACCACTTTTGTCCGATTCAAGTTATTTCTGTGACCATTGTGGGTTTTTCTTTCACTAACAGAGGGGTACGGACAAAATTGTTGGTACCCCTCTGTTCGTGAAAGTACCGAGGCACCATGTGAAGGAACACCGTCCTGTAGCAGTACACACCGCAGTTAAGGTTGTTTTGAATGGAATGAGTTTTGTTTTGTTGCCTTGGTTTGTAATGGTAAAATATCCATGGATGAACTCACCCCTGCACATGAATTCGGAGCATAAACTTGTGAATTTTTGGTTAAAAGGTGACAAGTCTCCTATACTGTTGTTTGGTCTCTGCATTATGGTCAAGCAGTGACAATCTGTGACGTGAGATTGTGCGGTCTGCACTGTGAAGCAGAATTAAAGGATTAACTTTAATGGTTTCAGGTGTTCAGGGCTATGAAGATTGTTTCCTTTGGACTGTACAACACAGGATGATATTAGCGATTGGCCAAACAACCTGCTATTACCAAATCGAATGTTTTCATTCATTCATAGTCACAAAATTTGTTACTTTAAAGCCTTTTTATGAGTCTGCAGACATGTACAGCGGGGAAAATAAGTATTGAACATGTCAACATTTTTCTCATTAAACATATTTCTGATGGAGCCATTGACCTGAGATTTAACCCCAAAATGGGTGGGGGTACACCTGATCCTTATAACTTCTTCATGAGGATCATCTGGACTAATCTTGGTCTTTCCCTTCACTCAGAGTCAATTTGGCTTGGGGGGACTTACCAGAAGCAGTGCACCCCCGACAACATACAGTAGCTCCTAGGGTCATGAGGGCACATAGACCCCTCCACCACGATACGGTGGTGAGCCACAGAGGGGAATAAGAATACATTAATTCCTAATAACTAATTCCGAATAACAATTTGATTGACTAGTGATCAGTGTTATAAGCACCTTTTGCCCAATCTGTTGAGAGTGGCTCCACAATCTTGAGTTGTTCGAAGAAACTGGATGCTAATCTCTGATCTAATAATTAGCGGTTATCATTGTTAACTATTGATTATAAGTTGCGTTTTTATTGCAGCTTTTCCTCCATGGTTGTAGTATCCAGATAAGGAAAATAGATCCTGGGTTGGTTGGCGTTTCCTCTGGAGTTTATTCTGGTGAATTTGGCAAGTCTGAGGATTATTGAAATTTGTGCTTAAGTACAGTTGGTAATTACTGTAACACGAGTTCCAGGGGGCAATCAAAGAGTAACGAGCACTGGGAATGACTTGAGGTTATGACCGTGATGGGGAGATGGACAGAACTAGAGTTGGGTGTCTTTCACCTGTTATGGCCATATTAATTCCCACACATTTTCAGAGGAATTGAAGATAAACTTGTCTGACATTGGCAACATATTTTGCCTAACTGAACATTTTCCATATGAGTGTAGGCATGTTTTGCTAACTTGGTTTTTTTCTATCAACACTTCTTTACAATCCAATTACAGATGAGGCAGTAAAGCCACATTTAAAGCTGCTGCGCTGTTGGTCGGAACATGGACAGGAGCTAATGGTGTACCTCAATCTTAATGGGCAGATGTTAGATCAGCCAAAATAACACTAGTGTGAAGATGATTTTTGCTTTGAGCATCTTCTCATCCTACATCACACCTCTCTGTGCACATTTATTGGTGAATTTAATAGCTTTTGTAAGAGAATTTTGAGCATCTAGCCACCTTGCCTCTGAGTTGTCCTCACCTATCTGAACATAGCTGACCATCAGAAGGAGGCCATTTGTGATGTAGTGACATTGTGTTGTAATATAGTTGGGGGGGGTTTAAAATTCCATAGAAAATATTCTTTGGAGGGTTGTTTTTAATTTAGCCAAGCTGGGGTTAAATTATGCAGCTGTAGACTGGTGTGTACCTCTCCTCCCTGTTGGACATTTCTGCTCCAGATCTACCCTGCACTCATCCCTTCCTGGAAAAATGAACTTGCGTTAAAGTTTGTATCCTGGAACAATCCATATTTTGTTTGATACTTCGGGGCTGTAAACGTCTGTGTGCCTGCATGGGTTTGTATTTTGATTAACCCTTTGTCCTCTTAACACTTTGCATCCTTTTGAAAATGACACTGGCTCAATTAAATTTCATATCTGTTATAGTAGGTCTGACACTGACGCTGGACTTTCGTTTTGCTGTGAAGCAATATTAATGTGTGAAGAAAATGCCAGCAAAATCACAAGCACATATGTGTTTTGAACTTACAGGTAACCAGGTTCTTGTTTGATTTGTCTCTACCCTTTGTGTTATTAACTTTAAGATGTGTTAAATGTGTATGTTCTGCCATAGACTATATGGATGATGGCTCTGAGAATGTGTCGACAGGTTGTAGGGATAACTATTAGTGATGACATTAAAAACAGAAGTTTGAATGCACTCTCAAAGCCAAACCTGTTACAGTTGTTAGGGTGGCCCTTCATGGGCTACATTTCAGTTCTGAGTGCCTTCAATATGTGCTTTTAACTACATTATCCATGGGTGTAAAGAGAAAAACAGCTGGTAACTGAGATTATACAGCATAAGTGGGATTACAATGGTACTTTTGTCTCTATGCTGTTCATAATTTGAGCTGTATGCAAGGGATTTTGAGAGACTATGAAGGGGAAGATTTTTTCATGTCTGTTTAGAAGGGGTACTACTTCTTTAGCTATTTCCACATGTAACGGATGCCAATTAGTACTGTTCGGCGTAGAACGTTAGTAAACCTCCCTCCCGAAAGCCTCATACAGTATCGGTAGCGCTGAGCTATCGGTCGGACCTTTAGCTCAGCGCGATCGTGCTGTGTCTCCCATGCTCGAACTGTGTAGTTGACTGAGAGGTCGCGGGTTCGTGTCCCGTGTGGGGCGAACTGCGCAGGATGATCTCTGTCACACACACATGCACTGAAGCTTTGTTTTATTAGAACTACCCTGACAGAGATGAGCACGCAAATGTGTGACTCAATGTAACATGATGTTGGAGGGTCTTTAATCTGCCAGCTCCTTTCTACAAAAGGGTGTATGATGATTATGCCTATGAGAAATAGTCTGGGAAATTCTTGGTGAGTGGGTTGGGGTGGTGTTCTTGCCTCCACCTTGCCACATCAGATGTTAGTTGGGTAAGACACACTAATCTTCAAGTTCTCATCATTGACTGGTATCTCCATAATAGATCTGTGTAGACACTTTAAACACAGTCATAGAAAAATGCATTTTGCCTTTACAGCAAGCTGTAGTTTATGATTAAAGTCCTTCCAGGTACTTTATAGTCTGACAAGTTGTTACAGTTTCAGTGTGATGAAGTCAATTTTCTACCCATCCTCTATTTTTGTTGTGTATATTTGGAAAAAGAAATCAGAACCTCACTCCAGCCATCGATCTTAACTGTTTTCCGGTTGTATGCTTTCTGTCAGAATGACTCCAATGGAAGTGAGAAATGAACAACATAACTGAAGACAAATGGAAACAAGTTCAGTAAAATAAGGTTTACAATGCTGTAAAGGTTAAAGATACAGATGTGAAGGTGGCCATTTCATTTGCCTCCAACCAGCTTTTGAAGGCCATAAGGCTGGGCGGCATACTGTACATTTAATAAAATTATAATATCCATTATCCCTTATGATGGCTAAATGAACAGAAGAGGCAAGTAATGAAGGTTAATGTGACATGTACCAATACAAATAGCTGAGCAGTGAGGGGTTGCTGAGGGTCAGCTGTTATGGAGGATCGGGTTGTTGTACAGCTGCTCTGAGTCAATCATCATGCGTCTGCTCTGAACTTTGAATAAAACATCCGTGTGCATGATGATGATGTGGGTTGTGTCTGCTTTGTACTTGTGAGTAAATGAGGTGATTTCCTGATGCCATTCAAACTGCTTAAACATAACTTTGCAGTATAATTGTTGAGTTAGGAGTCTCCATTCCTTCTTATTTAGCACCAAACCAGTAGTAGTGGATGGTAGGGTCCAGGCCAAGGGGCAGTTGGGTGCCCTGAAGCTATTTTAAATATTCTTCATACTGTAAAATGTAAAAAATTCTTTGAAGCTTAAGTGAGTACAATTTAACTTTACACAACTTGAACCTGTAATTACATAAAGTCTTACAAATAACTTCAGGCTATCAAGTGCATTTATAAGTTAACTGCTTGGAGCAGGTGGAAGAGAATTTGGAGAGGTGGAGGTATGCACTGGAGAGAAGAGGAATGAAAGTCAGTAGAAGCAAGACAGAATAAATGTGTGTGAATGAGAGGGAAGCAGGTGTAACGGTGAAGAGAGTAGAGATAGTGAAGGTACATGAGTTTAAATACCATCTAAAGCAATGGTGGTCAGTGAAGAAGAGAGTGCAGGCAGGGTAGAATGGGTGGAGATGAGTGCCAGGGTGATTTGTGACAGAAGAATAGCAGGTAAAGTGAATAGGAAGATTTACAAGATGGAAGAGAGGGCTGCAATGTGTTTTCTCCACAAACGTGGTACAAAAGGAGATGGACGAGGAGTTTGCACTAGAACACAGCTTTAGTAATAATATGGTTGCACTACAGGGAACACACCATAGGCGGAGTCGTCCTGGGCAAAGAGGAAGCCCGAATGGCAGACGCACCATATTATAGGGCAGTGTGATGATGCAACCGGAAGGCGACGTCATCACACCGCACTTCACAATAACCCCCCCCCCCCCGCCCATCACATTCTCCCCTCCCTTTTACAAAAAATAAAACCACATTCAATTAGAACCCACCCAAATTTGGAAACACAGAAATCCAAACAAACGTATGGAGCTATTATTGTTGCAGAACTATTTGAAAGTGTACACACAGTTCCACAAATGTGTGTGTAGGATTGTAATATACTGTATGTTTATATAATATTAGTATGGCGGTGCCCTAGGCTAGGGACGGGTGATGCACTGCCTTTGGGGGGGTGATAATAAACATTATAAAATGTCACCTTGCCTCCTCGTTTATTCGGACACAACATTTGGCAACAAGGATACAAGGAGATGGCGAGGGCTGCTGCTGCGTTTCGCTTTGTGTTGCAGGCTCCGGGTGAGCCGTTGGTCCTGTGGACCAGGTGGCGGGCGGCCTTCGAATACTATCTGTTGGTGTTAGACGTCGGCAACCTTTATAAATTATGCACAAGGGCTATCCTGGTCCATAACATGAAAATGAAAATGCTGCTGAAAATTTTCAGAGTGTAGAAGAGCTGGAAATAACGAGGCGGTTTTGTATCACAAAAGCAGTGTCTTTAATGAACAACTCTTCTATCTTGTCTCATCATGGTGCAGAGCTTGGCAGAAGGCAAAGAGGAAGAATTCTGCCCAGCTCGCTGGTTAAATACAGGCACACATCCAAGACATGCAAAACACAAGCTGAAATCCCCCGTTATCTAAATCCCCATTAGTCCTGTTAACTCCTCCCTCCGTCTTGGGAGGTGATGGGAAAACCTCTCCTCACCTAAGGGGGTGAAGGTGTCAAGTCTGTTGCCATGGCGTCCTGTGACCTCATTGGTCTTCACACGGCGGTGAGATTCCTTTGTCCTTTCAGAGGTGTGAAATTCCTTTGCATATGTTGCCCCACACATTTCCACATGCTCTAACGTATGCAGGTATGGAATATATGAGTAATATATACCACAGGCCCCCCAAACAACTAGGAAAGGACACAGAAAGATTCACAGTCTAGGGTAATTACTAAGACATACTACGTGTTACAGCTGTTGTCACAGAAGAAACTTCCAAGCAGCCATGCTCCTAAGAGAGTTCAGTGAAAATATAACAGCATAGTATAATCATAAGTCAGTCCTAAACTGTTGCGGCACAATTAGCGAAAAATTGCAGAGTGGTGTAATCAGTCCCTGTGCAGTCTGGGTTTCAATCTTCTCCCAAAGCTGCTGTAGGCTGGTTTAGGCGTCCTGCTGGGACCTTGTTGTGAGGAATCTGCAGTGTGGGAAGGAGAGAGATTATCTGTTCCCTGCCTGGGGGCTGAGACTTTTTCATTGGGGGGGTCTACCTCGCCGAGGTGCTCGCGCCAACTGTGCAGGTTCGTCTCTCAACAAGAAGGCAGGTTTGAGTCTGTCAATGCTGACCGTTTCATTTCTATCCCCATAATCAAGCACAAAGTGTTTGTCACCATTTTCCAGCACTCTGAACGGGCCATCGTATACTGGGCGTAACGTTGGTTTAAGGGCTTCATGCTTAACAAAAACAAACTCGGCGTTTTTTAAAGTTTGAGGAACAAAAACTCGCGGAAAGGAGTGATGAGCTGGACCGTGTAGAGAGTCCGGTCCGTTACTGCCTAAAAACCTTGGGACTGGGAGGTGCCCTGGTTCCGGGTTTTCTGGTAAAAATTCACCTGGTAGTCTGATAGGCTGAGCAAAGACTAATTCTGCAGGGGAAGCATCTAAATCCTCTTTAGGTGCCGCACGCAACCCCAATAAAACCCAGGGAAGTTTATTTACCCAATTTGTGTCCGTTAATGAGGCTCTGAGGGCGGCCTTTAAGGACCTGTGAAAACGCTCGCATAACCCATTAGCCTGAGGGTGATAAGCGGTGGTACGGTGAATTGTTGCCCCTAAACTGTTGGACATGGCTGACCAGAGCTCTGAGACAAATTGAGGCCCCCTATCTGACGTGATGTCTGATGGGACACCGAAACGTGCCACCCAATTTGTTAGAAAAACGCGAGCGACTTCCTCCGCTGTAGTTGCCGCTAGAGGGACTGCCTCTGGCCAGCGCGTGGTGCGGTCTATCATTGTTAGCAGGTGTGTGAAACCCTGGGAGGAAGGCAGCGGCCCCACGAGGTCGACATGAATGTGGTCGAACCTTCTAGCAGGGATGGGAAAAGGCTCCAGAGGGGCTTTTGTGTGTTTGTGTACTTTGGCGCGCTGACAAGGAATGCAAGTTTTTGCCCATTCTTTTATGTTTTTGCGCAGGCCTGGCCACACAAACTTTTCGGCAACCATTTTGACCGAGGCGCGCACACCTGGGTGCACGAGGGAGTGAATTGCGTCGAAAATACAGCGGCGCCAAGCAGCCGGTACTAACGGGCGAGGTCGGCCGGTTGAAACATCGCATATTGGGGGGGCACGCCGTCGCGCAACCCTTTTTCCTCCAGCCTTAACCCTGTTGGTCCAGACAGGAGCGCGCGCACGTCCGCATCACTACCTTGTTCTTCCGCCATGGCTGCATAATCTATCCCTTCATGGATAGGTGCTGCATATGTGTTTGCGTTAGAGAAAAGCTCAGCTGCTGAAGCAGTGTAATCTGTCTCCTCGTGCTCTGGCGGTGCCACAGTGCGAGAGAGACAGTCCGCTACTACGTTAAGTTTGCCCGCTACATGTCGAATGTCTGTGGTGAACTCTGAAATCGCAGCTAGCTGTCTTTGTTGTCTGCCCGACCAAGGTTCTGAAATTTTAGCCATAGCAAAAGTGAGCGGTTTATGGTCCACAAAAGCCGTGAAACTCCGCCCTTCTAACCAAAACTGGAAGTGGCGGATGGATAAATGGAGCGCCAGCAGCTCCCTGTCAAAAGTGCTGTACTTGCGTTCCGTCGGGTTTAGCGATTTGCTAAAAAATGCTAAAGGTTGCCAGACCCCCTTGACAAGTTGTTCTACAACTGCCCCTATGGCCAAGTCTGAAGCATCTGTGGTTAGAGCAATGCGGGCCGAGGGATCTGGATGGACTAACATTGTGGCGTTAGCTAGGGTGTTTTTAACTTCCGCAAAAGCGCGTTTGCGTTCCGGGGTCCATTCGACCGCATTGGAAGCTCTCTTTTTTTTGAGCACGTCATACAGGGGCTGCATGAGGGAGGAAACGGTTGTAAAAATTAACCATCCCCAAAAATTCCTGTAGCGATTTGACCGTTTGGGGCTGTGGAAAACCTTCTATCGCATGAATTTTGTCTGGAAGCGGAACTGCCCCTTTCGGGGAGACTCTGTGTCCCAAAAAATCAATTTGCGATACGCCGAATTTGCATTTGGCTGGATTAATTATTAATCCGTGCTCTTCTAGCCTCTGAAAAACGGCAGTGAGATGCTGCTCGTGCTCTTCCTCCGATGAGCTGGCTACCAGCATGTCATCGAGGTAGACGAAAACAAAGGGGAGGTCGCATAAGACTGCGTCCATCATACGCTGAAAAGTCTGAGCAGCACCTTTGAGGCCGAAAGGCATTCGCAGGAATTCAAAAAGGCCGAAAGGGGTTATAACCGCTGTTTTAGGAATGTCTTCAGCTCGGACTGGAACTTGGTGATAACCGCGGACTAAGTCTATTTTTGAAAAAATGCGCGCACCCGCTAAATGTAGTGAAAAGTCCTGTATGTGAGGAATGGGGTAGCGGTCATGCGCTGTAGCGTTGTTTAATCTGCGGTAATCTCCGCACGGTCTCCAAGAACCATCGGATTTCGGAACCATGTGAAGTGGTGAAGCCCAAGGGCTCTTTGAACGTCGGACAATGCCTAATTTTTCAAGAGCTGCAAATTCGTCCCTTGCTATGTTGAGCTTGGCCGCGTCTAAGCGGCGAGCTTTGGCAAAAACGGGAGGTCCCGTTGTTGGAATGAAGTGTTTAACCCCGTGTTTGGCTACAGTGGCTGAGAATTTGGGGGTTGTGAGTGCTGGAAATTGGGTGAGGAGTTGCTCAAACTTACCTCCTGCCGTAGTGACGTTGGCCTGCACAGGTGGTGGAGAGACTCGAGCTGAGCAAGGAATAGAAGCAAAAGACAGTGCATTAACCAGGCGCCTATTTGCTAGATCAACTAATAACCCGTGTGCACACAGAAAATCTGCGCCTAACAAGTTAAAACTCACCGCCGCTACAACAAATGTCCATCTGTAGCTGCGGCCGTGAATGAGGAGATGCAGGCTCTTTTCCCCGAACGTGTCGATGTCCGAGCCGTTGGCTGCCACTGCTCCATTGCCCCGGGTGCCCATGGCTCAATCTGCATGGGAGGGCATGACGAAACTCAGCTGGGCTCCTGTGTCGATGAGGAACTGCTTGCCTGTGTGTCCATCCGTCACATATAACAGCTTATTTTTCTCGCCGAGAACCGCTGCCGTTAACGGCCCTCGGCTTTGGCGTTTCCCAACATCGTAAACTTGCAGGGGGGGAACACATTTCCGGGCTTTCTCGGCGAAGCGGTGATGATAATAACAGACGTCATTCTGTTTGTTGCGCTTGGGCTGCGCTGCTGTCACCGTGGGTGGAGCCTGCTCCGTGGTTTGTGACTCTCCAAGGTTCGGGGCGTCAGTTTTGAGGTCTGCGGATGCCGCTGTGGGTGTCCAATCTCTGCAGGCGTTGACGAGTCGATAAGCCTCGTTGGCCAGCGTGCGGAAGTCCTGATGATTGTTGCACTTCATACTGGCGAGTGTCCCTCTCATGTGTGGTGGTAGCGTGCTGAGGAAAATAAATTGAAAGAGGAAATTATCATTGTCCTCCTCCTTGAGCTGCAGTAAATCCTCCATGAGGGTCTTTGGATTGCCCCCTCTGTGGCCGTAGACTGCCAGGATTTTTTCGGCTCTTTCTTCCGCCGACGGGACGTAATTCGCCACGATGGTCGCCTTGAGTGTCTCATACTTGTCCCGGGCCGGTGGTCACTGGATCAAGCTTCGCACACACCTCAAAGTGGCGGAGTTGAGTTTGGAGACGATATGGTAGAACTTAGTATCTTCTGCCATGATGCCCGCCAGTATGAACTGGGCTTCGGCTTGGAGAAACCAAGAGGCCGGGTCTTCTCGCCAGAAATCTGGCAGTTTAACAGCGACGGCGTTTGTGCACATCATCACTGTTGTGCCTGCCGGGTGACAGTGCCTTGCCTCGGCTCTCACGGTGGTGCTGGAGCTCGGTTGAGCTCTCTCGGTACCCTCTGCCGGGGGGAACAGCTGTCTGCTTGTTCCCTCGTCTGCGTTGTCGCTGGCGTAAGTCAGATTCGCCGCGGATGAGTCGCTTGAAGAACACCTCAGGTCCATACTCGCGTCAAGGTCACCAGTGTAGAAGAGCTGGAAATAACGAGGCGGTTTTGTATCACAAAAGCAGTGTCTTTAATGAACAACTCTTCTATCTTGTCTCATCATGGTGCAGAGCTTGGCAGAAGGCAAAGAGGAAGAATTCTGCCCAGCTCGCTGGTTAAATACAGGCACACATCCAAGACATGCAAAACACAAGCTGAAATCCCCCGTTATCTAAATCCCCATTAGTCCTGTTAACTCCTCCCTCCGTCTTGGGAGGTGATGGGAAAACCTCTCCTCGCCTAAGGGGGTGAAGGTGTCAAGTCTGTTGCCATGGCGTCCTGTGACGTCATTGGTCTTCACACGGCGGTGAGATTCCTTTGCATATGTTGCCCCACACATTTCCACATGCTCTAACGTATGCAGGTATGGAATATATGAGTAATATATATACCACAAGAGGAACTCAGCAAACTACAGTGGTGTGAAAAAGTGTCTGCCCCCTTCCTGATTTCTCATTTTAAGATAAGATAAGCCTTTATTAGTCCCACAATGGGGAAATTCCAGGATTGCAACAGCACAGGGATAGCAACACTCACAGCAACAATCAGAAGGCAAGAAAAAAAAAAGCAGCAAGTATACATATGTACATATAAATATAAATATATATATATATATATAGACACACAGTGCAGAGCATTGTAGCTGGATGGAACAAATATATGAGTATATAAACACACAGTGCAGAGCATTGTTGCTAGATGGGATGAAACAGCACAACCGTCTACTTAGTTATCCTACATGGTAGTAGAGTCATTTTTGGGGGTTTCGTGACCAACCTCCCAGGACCTTTTTTTCTCACTGGATTTAGCATTCTAGACCCATTTTAATGAAAATAAGCTCCCATGTACCTCCCAAAAATTACGGGATGTAGAAGATGCCTTACAAACGAGACTGAGTTTATTTCTCAGGAAAGTTTTATTGGAAGTCACATCTTCTATCATCAAAGTTCTCAGCAGAAAAGAGAGAGAACCAACTTTCCTCACAGCTTTTATACACCAGAGATACTAAACCCCCACATCAAGTATCTCACACCTTCACCCCACAGAAGCTCAGTAAACACATGAACCCTCAGTCACATATAGCCTCCGAGACTTGCTGGCGCCTCTGTCTCCTTCTCCACCTCGGGGGCTCCCGTTGGGACATTGTCTCTGACTTCCGTCTTCCCCAGCACCCACCTCCTAGCCGAGGTCCCTGCTGGGGCATTGTTCCTTTGGACGTTTGCTCTGTAGGGTCTGCACCGTCATGCCTACTGGATGCATGTGGGGGAGAATGCGTACCATACAAGCATGCCATATATGTGCCTTAAATATGCACCATATAACCCCCCCCAAACGTTCAAATAAGGACAAGTTACACTTCAAATGCATAGAATCATGACACCCCCACACAGAACAAGAGAGAAAAAAACTTGGCACAACAGATCACATGTCCCACTGCTTGGGCTTCAATTCTTTGCCATATCTGCTGTGAGCAGGTCTCGCTCTGCCTGTGGCTGTCTGCTGCATCTGTGAAGTAGAATCATTAACACATCGTCGTGAAAGCTTAGCAGAGCGTCTCCCGGGTGGCCTGCCGTGGCGGGGGGCTCTGGCCAACTGTACTGGGTCGTCAGCTAACACAAAAGCGGGTTTGATTCTGTTAATTCAGACTAAGTCCCTCCTGTCTCCCAAATCGAGCAAAAAATGTTTTTCCCCGGTTTCTAACACTCTGAACGGTCCATCGTAAGGTGGCCTTAAACCTAACCTCTGTGCGTCGTGTCTAACAAAGACAAATTCTGCATTCTTTAAGGTTTTGGGCACAAAAACACGTGGAAAACTGTGATGAATGGGACCAGGGAGGGTGTGTGACCCCGCGTCGCTCTGCAGCAGCTGAGCGGGGAGGTGCTCCGGAGCAGGGTTCTCAGGGAGGAAATCTCCCGGTAACTGGAGGGGTTGGGCGAAAACGAGTTTGGCCGGAGAGGCTTGCAAATCCTCTTTAGGTGCTGAACGCAACCCTAATAAAACCCATGGGAGCTTATCAACCCAATTTGTGTCCGTGAGAGCTGCTCTGAGGGCTGCTTTCAATGACCGGTGGAAGCGCTCGCACAAACCGTTGGCCTGGGGGTTATACGCAGTCGTGCGATGAATTTTCACCCCCAGGCTGAGTGCCATGGACGACCAGAGCTCGGAAACGAAACAAACTGGAGTTTGAAGCGGGTTTATGGTCCACGAACGCGGTAAAATGGCGCCCTTCCAACCAGAACTGGAAGTGGCGGATGGCCAAATGCAGGGCCAAAAGCTCCCTGTCAAACGCGCTGTATTTACGCTCGCTATCGCGCAACGTTTTGCTGAAAAACGCGAGTGGTTGCCAGCATCCTGCCACCAGTTGCTCAACAACCGCTCCCACTGCCACGTCGGAGGTGTCTGTGGTTAGCGCCATGCGAGCTGCTGGCACCGGGTGTGCCAATAACGCAGCGTTCGCGAGGGCTGATTTGACCTGTGAAAAAGCGCGCTCCCGATCCGGGGACCACTCGACCTTAGATGCAGGTTTTTGTTTCTTTAATGCCGCGTACAATGGATGCATGAGCCGTGCCGCGTTTGGGAGGAAACGGTTATAAAAATTGACCATCCCCAAAAATTCCTGCAGCGCCTTAACCGTCTGCGGTTGGGGGAAATCCGTTATCGCGCGCACTTTATCTGGCAGCGGGACCGCGCCTTCTGGCGACACGCGGTGTCCCAAAAAATCGATTTTCGCTACCCCGAATTGGCACTTCGCTGGGTTAATGATCAGCCCGTGTTCTGTGAGCCTCTGAAAAATGGCTGTGAGTTGGCTTTCGTGCTCGGCCTCGGATGCGCTGGCTACCAAAATATCATCCAAATAAGCGAACACGAAAGGGAGGTCGCGCAACACTGCATCCATCATGCATTGGAACGTCTGCGCGGCGCCCTTGAGGCCGAAAGGCATGCGCAAAAACTCGAAAAACCCGAAAGGGGTTATAACTGCCGTTTTGGGCATGTCCTGCGCACGGACTGGAACTTGGTGATAACCACGCACCAAATCTATTTTGGAAAAGGTGCGCGCCCCCGCTAAATGCGCCGAAAAATCCTGGATGTGCGGAATCGGATAGCGGTCGTGGGCTGAAGCATTATTTAATCTGCGGAAATCGCCGCAAGGGCGCCACGAGCCGTCAGCCTTGGGTACCATGTGCAGGGGTGACGACCAGGCGCTGTTCGAACGCCGGACTACGCCCAGTTTTTCCAAGTTGGCGAATTCCTCGCGCGCGATGGCCAGTTTAGCTGGGTCCAACCGCCGAGCTTTTGCAAAAACAGGGGGGCCCGAGGTACTTATGAAATGCTCGACCCCGTGTTTGGCAACTGACGCTGAAAATGTAGGGACCGTGAGTGCTGGAAACTGGTTGAGTAATGCATGAAACTTACCACCCGCAGCTGTGACATTGGAATGTGCAGAAGGCAGGGCCACCCGAGCTGTGCAGGAGATAGAGTAGAAAGACAGTGCATTTACAATACGTCTATTAGTAAGGTCAACTAACAAACTGTTTGAGCACAAAAAGTCAGCACCTAACATGTTGTTGTTAACTGCAGCAACAACGAAGGTCCACTCGAAGGTGCGCCCGTGGAGGGACAGGCGGAGCGTCTTCTCCCCATAGGTTTTGATCGTGGAGCCGTTCGCCGCTAACACCAGGGGGCCGCTGGCCGGCGCCAGGGTGTCCGCGTAGGTAGGCTTGACAAAACTCAGCTGGGAGCCCGTGTCCACCAGGAATTCTTTCCCAGAATTCGCGTCCGTCACGAAAAGCAGCCTGTTCTTCGTGCCGAGAGTCACAGCTGCTACCGGCTCCCGGACTTGGCGTTTCCCTGGCGCTGATACCGGCACGATGGGACGCATCTGTGGGCTTTCTCGGCGAAACGTCGATGGTAGAAGCAGAGGGCGTTGTCAGCTCCGCTTCTCCTGGTCTCTGCCGCTGCTGCCGTCAGTGGATCTGGTGTCGCAGCCTCTGGTCTCCCTCCTTCTCGCGAAAGGGGCGGTCATCTCTGCTGCTGCCGTCGTGGCCGCGCGCCGTCTATGGGAGTCGACGAGGCGTTGCGCCACCTGTCCCAGCTCGTGGTAGTCGCGGTTGACGAGCAGCTGCGAGCTGGCCAGGGTGACTCTCACTGCTGGCGGGAGCGTTCTGAGGAAGAGGTGGGCGAAGATAAAACTGTCGTCATCCTCGCCTCTCAGGCTCATCATCTTTGCCATCAGATCCGCTGGCCTGTCTGCTTCTCCCTCTGTCAGCGCCAGGAGCTTCTCTGCTCGCTCTTCCCACGAGGGAGTGAAGGCTCGGATGAGGGCAGCTTTCAGTGTGCCATACTTGTTGTCTTGGGGCGGGTGGTTGGTCAGGCTCTCCACCCGTTGCACTGTGAGGCTGTCCAGCTTCGCGACGACATGGTAGAACCTCGTTGTATCCGCTGAGATTCCCCGAAGGTGGAATTGCGCCTCCACAGTGGTAAACCAGGAGCACGGGTTATGTTGCCAGAAGTCGGGCAGCTGTAGCATGGTAGCTGCGTTAACCCGGTTGGCTCCTGAAGAGTCCGGTGCGGAAAGCTCGCCGTCACCGGCCATAGGTAGTCGTAGGTCACCAGTGTAGAAGATGCCTTACAAACGAGACTGAGTTTATTTCTCAGGAAAGCTTTATTGGAAGTCACATCTTCTATCATCAAAGTTCTCAGCAGAAAAGAGAGAGAACCAACTTTCCTCACAGCTTTTATACACCAGAGGTACTAAACCCCCACATCAAGTATCTCACACCTTCACCCCACAGAAGCTCAGTAAACACATGAACCCACAGTCACATATAGCCTCCGAGACTTGCTGGCGCCTCTGTCTCCTTCTCCACCTCGGGGGCTCCCGTTGGGACATTGTCTCTGACTTCCGTCTTCCCCAGCACCCACCTCCTAGCTGAGGTCCCTGCTGGGGCATTGTTCCTTTGGACGTTTGCTCTGTAGGGTCTGCACCGTCATGCCTACTGGATGCATGTGGGGGAGAATGCGTACCATACAAGCATGCCATATACAGTATGTGCCTTAAATATGCACCATAGGGAAACCTTTTTTTTGCCCAAAAATGAAAATGGCCGCCAAAATGCATACCACCACCTATATCTCAGTAACTAATTCAGCTAGGAGGTTGATTTTGGTGTCTAGACATAGGTTTTTGGGGTCAAGCATTCCATTAATGCTATTAGTTTACTTGTGAAACAAACCCATCACGATGAAATCCAATATGGCCGCCAATATGGCCACTGATTAACATTTTTTTTGTTTCTTGACTACTAAGGCACCTAGAAAGCTGATGTTGGTGTCAAAACAGAGGTTTAAGGGGTCATACTATCTGTTTATTCCAATAAAAGTGTGTTTAAATGATTACATAATCGAGAAATCCAAGATGGCGGCCGGCTGTCATTTTCACATGCAATGGACTTTTTCATATCCGTCACCAAATGAGCTAAAAAAAAGTCAAGTGAGGCTCCTGTGAACCATCCATTGTGTTCATTAGTGCCCTCATTGTCTATCAAGCTCAAAATGGCCCCCAGCCGCCATCTTGGAATACACTTTACGCAGGCACATTTTCTCTAGACCTTATGTTAATGCCACGCAAACGTCCAACTCAATTACATGTAGTCCACTATCAATCACCACATCACATCATACTAAGATGTCCAACTACACATCACTATCACTACTTGATTCACTATCAATGAATGAGTCACTGTATGAACTTGCGCTATGTGAAGCACTGTCTTCACCACTGCTGCTCTCCTCACTGTTGACTTCTGTGTTCGGTTTCGGCATTGACAGGGGAAGTGGCGGTTGAGTTGATCGTACAGGTAGACATAGACCATTCACCAAATGCCACCCATGACCGATTGGTGATGGGTATGGCTGTGTAGTTGTGCATGCAGATGTGGGACACAGGCATATTTGATTTAACCTCACGATGAAGGAGAGCCGGACCCCCTGTGGTGGACAGAAGACTTCCTGACCTCTGAAGGAGAGCCGGACCCCCTGTGGTGGACAGAAGACTTCCTGACCTCTGAGGCTCAAACCATAGGTGTGAACAGAAGGCTTTCTGACCTCTGAGGCTCGGGAGGAGAGAGGGGGGGAGTTATGTAAATAAAAGGTTGATGTAGGGGAATAAATTGATGTAGGGGAATAAAGGGAGATTCTTTGATGTGAGATGCTTTGATGTGAGAATGTTTAAAGGTGAGGACTGGGGTGTGCGTCTTCCTCTTGTTTTCTCTGCTCAGGGATGAGAGCAGACTGTGGGAATGTTGCTTGAAATAAACCTGAATTAAATGCAACTCAGTTTCGTTATTCAAGGCTCCCCACAATGGGTGACTTTGAAGGTGGAAGTTCGTCAGCAAGTACGCAAGGTAGTTTGTCCTGAGGAGGTGATGATGCAGACTGTCTGCGTCTGGTATTAATCAAACATGAACAAACATGACATTAGTGCGATGCGCCTGGCCAGCACCAGTCAATGTATCACTCTTAAAGTCATCATTGTCAACTACAGCGATGGCAGGCTTCCCAAAGGCAAGTTCGGAGGGACAATTTGGGGAGGACTTGAGATCACTGAACACCCAGAAGTCTCGCAACATGAGGACGTCATTGTAGCTGATGCCTAGGCCATCTTTGTGCAGCAGGTCTACGATCTCTCTACTTTTGGTCATTCCATGTAGCAAGACAGAGAGATTCACCTCAAAGGAAGTGCGCCTTCCTGTGATGTAGCTCGTGAGGATCGACCCAATGGTCCGGACAGATGGGTTGTCATCAACTTCTGATTTACTTGGGTGTTTTAGCCATGTTATTAGCTTTATGAGTAGCCCATTTAGGTCCTCCTTTTTCTCCAACTCTAATACATATGGAGGCCAGGGAACAGTATCAGTTGCTTCAACTTGCTCTTTGAGTCGTACTGCCACGTTCTTCACCAACTGATCCTCGCTTATGCCTAAGGAAGATAGTGCTGCTTCTACATAGGTAGCTGCAGCTTTCTTGTCATATACCAGTTCACTCTCATTTAACCGACTACGTCTATGGAAGCCAATGTCCTCCTCAAATTCCTTTATAAGAATTCCCTTCACATAATTCGACTTTACTTTTGCGTCATGTCCATGATTTAAGATAATTCGTTGATAGTCCTCCAGTAGACTCTGCAATGTCCGAAATTCATGTTCATCAAAGATCACCTTACGAACATGATTGAAGAAGATGGCTTGTGCTTCTCGCAGATTTACATCCTGCAGGTGTTGAGTGACTTCTTCTGTAAGAGGCTGGGAATCGGGAATGTAGTGTTTCCAGCAGCCGCGATGGTAACGGATTTCCCACCCGAAAGCTGTTTCACAGTCTGGAATGGATGCAATCAGCGTGTTGAGCCTCGACCTCAGGACCGGATCATTCAGGTGTACAGTGTGTAACTTGAATTTTCTCCAGGCTTCCTTTGTTGATATTAGGAGCAATTGTTTCCAGTCCCGGTGACTGCTTTTCTGTGGTCCCTTATTGCACCACACGCATAGGTTCTTGTCATGCACAATATCAATGCTGGACCGGAGCCTCTTCGGTGAAAAGAGAGAAGCAGATGGAGATGGATCCCCCTGAACTGATTGATTGTCTCTTTCAAGATCTACCTCTAATTTATGCTTACGTTTCTCGGCTTGAGATAGACAACGCTTGTTAGATAACGTGGTGTAACATGTCCGGTGCATATAATGCCCTTTTGGCCCTTTGGCCCAATCAATATTCCCACATTGAAACCGATCAAGTCCTTTCCATCGTAGAGTTTTTTCACGAATTGAATTCCATTTTTGGTCCTTGGTATTATCCAAAGAGTCACTTTTGGTACATGGTTGACCACAACGTAGAATGCATTCGTATTCACCGGAAGACGTTGATGGTAATTCATCGTTGTCACTTGCAGTATCCATTTTATCCCTCACTTTATATGAATAAGTGTCTGAAAACAAAAACAAATTTGTCATTATCAGAACAGAGGAGAGAAAAAGGAGGGATGACAAGACCTAGAGTCAAAGGCCCTTGTACTGTCTACTGTCATTACGGTAGCATTAAGCAAGCAGCATGGTCAATATGCTAACATTACCTGACTATACAGTATGGAACAAGATTCAGAATTCTAACCTCTCCAGATAAGTTTAAAGCTAAATTTATACATACCTGGCAACCTTGGTTAAATTGGAAAGATTAGGACTACATATTATGGCAGCACAGACGTTACAAAATCACTGCATCCTCTCTCTTGCTATGCAAAAAGGAATCAATGAATCAAGCATAGGATTCCGGGAATCCTAAGGGGATTATCCAAGTGTTCCTCAGTGAAATCACTGAATCAATGCAGGAGCTTTCTAATAATTATTAAAAATGAATGTAAGGATACCTCATTTGACATTTTTAGCTCATTTGGTGACGGATATGAAAAAGTCCATTGCATGTGAAAATGACAGGCGGCCGCCATCTTGGATTTCTCGATTATGTAATCATTTAAACACACTTTTATTGGAATAAACAGATAGTATGACCCCTTAAACCTCTGTTTTGACACCAACATCAGCTTTCTAGGTGCCTTAGTAGTCAAGAAACAAAAAAAATGTTAATCGGTGGCCATATTGGCGGCCATATTGGATTTCATCGTGATGGGTTTGTTTCACAAGTAAACTAATAGCATTAATGGAATGCTTGACCCCAAAAACCTATGTCTAGACACCAAAATCAACCTCCTAGCTGAATTAGTTACTGAGATATAGGTGGTGGTTGTGGTCTATATTACTCATATATTCCATACCTACATATGTTAGAACATGTGAGATGTTTGGTGACTGCATATGTAAGGAACTTCACACCTCTGAAAGGACAAAGGAATCTCACCCGCCGTGTGAAGAACAAAGACGTCCCAGGTCGCGACGGCGGAGACCGGAGGAGTCACCCTCACCCCCCAAGGCGAGGAGAGGAATTCACATCACCTCCCAAGACGAGGAGAGGAAATAACAGGACAATGGGGGGATTAAGATAACGAGGGATGTCAGCCTTTGTAATGCCTGTCTTTTGATGTGTGCCTGTATTTAATCAGCGAGCTGGCAGAATTCTGTCTCTTTTTACCTTCTGCCACGC
Source organism: Pholidichthys leucotaenia (assembly GCA_020510985.1). Lineage (NCBI taxonomy): Eukaryota > Metazoa > Chordata > Actinopteri > Cichliformes > Pholidichthyidae > Pholidichthys > Pholidichthys leucotaenia. The sequence goes on from CM035846.1 coordinate 297,043,261, forward strand.
TCTGCACCTGATGAGACAAGATAGGAGAGCTGATCATTAAAACGCTGCTTTTAAACAAAACCGCCTCATTATTTCCAGCTCCTCTACACTGGTGACCTTGACGCGAGTATGGACCGGAGGCGTTCTTCTTCAAGCGACTCATCCGTGGCGACTCAGGCAGACGCCAGCAACTACGCAGATGAGGGAGCGGACGAACAACTGCTCCCCCCGGCAGAAGGAATTGAAAGGGCTCAACCGAGCTCCAGCACCGCCGTGAGAGCCGAAGCAAGGCACCCTCACCCGGCGGGCACAACAGTGATGGTGTGCACGAACGCCGTCGCTGTCAAGCTGCCAGACTTCTGGCGAGAAGACCCCGCCTCTTGGTTTCAGCAGGCTGAAGCCCAATTCATACTGGTGGGCATCACGGCAGACGATACGAAGTTCTATCATATTGTCTCCAAACTCGACTCCGCCACTTCGAAGTGTGTGCGGAGCTTGATCCGGCGACCACCGACCCGGGACAAGTACGAGACGCTCAAGGCGACCATCGTGGCGAACTACGTCCCGTCAGCGGAGGAAAGAGCCGAGAAGATCCTGGCGGTCTACAGCCACAGAGGGGGCAATCCGAAGGCCCTCATGGAGGATTTGCTGCAGCTCAAGGAAGAGGACAATGACAATTTCCTCTTCCAGTTTATTTTCCTTAGCACGCTGCCGCCACACATGAGAGGGACACTCGCCAGCATGAAGTGCGGCAACCACCAAGACTTCCGCACACTGGCCAATGAGGCTTACCGGCTCGTCAACGCCTGCAAGGAGCTGACACCCACAGCGGCGTCCGCAGACCTCAAAACTGACGCCCCGAGCCATGGAGAGCCACAACCCACGGAGCAGACCCAGCCCACGGTGACAGCGGCGCGGTCCAAACGTAACAAACAGAACGACGTCTGTTATTACCACCACCGCTTCGCTGAGAAAGCCCGCGAATGCGTTCCCCCCTACAAATTCGCGATGTCGGGAAACGCCAAAGCCGAGGGCCGTTAACAGCAGCGGTTCTCGGCGAGAAAAATAAGCTGTTGTACGTGACGGATGGACACACAGGCAAGCAGTTCCTCATCGACACAGGAGCTCAGCTGAGTTTCGTCATGCCCTCCCACGCAGATCGAGCCATGGGCACCCGGGGCAACGGAGCAGTGGCAGCCAACGGCTCTGACATTGACACGTTCGGCGAAAAGAGCCTGCACCTCCTCATCCACGGCCGCAGCTACAGATGGACATTTGTTGTAGCGGCGGTGAGTTTTAACTTGTTAGGCGCAGATTTTTTGTGTGCACACGGGTTATTAGTGGATCTAGCAAATAGGCGCCTGGTTAATGCTTCTATTCCATGCTCAGCTCGAGTTTCTCCACCACCTGTGCAGGCCAATGTCACCACGGCAGGAGGTAAGTTTGAGCAACTCCTCACCCAATTTCCAGCACTCACAACCCCCAAATTCTCAGCCACTGTAGCTAAACACGGAGTTAAACACTTCATTCCGACAACGGGACCTCCCGTTTTTGCCAAAGCCCGCCGCTTAGACGCGGCCAAGCTCAACATAGCACGGGACGAGTTTGCAACTCTCGAAAAATTGGGCATTGTTAGACGCTCGAAGAGCCCCTGGGCCTCACCACTTCACATGGTTCCGAAATCCGACGGTTCTTGGAGACCGTGCGGAGATTACCGCAGATTAAACAACGCTACAGCGCATGACCGCTACCCAGTCCCTCACATTCAAGACTTTTCACTGCATCTAGCGGGTGCGTGCATTTTTTTCAAAGATAGACTTAGTCCGCGGTTATCACCAGGTCCCAGTCCGAGCTGAAGACGTTCCTAAAACGGCGGTTATAACCCCTTTCGGCCTTTTTGAATTCTTGCGAATGCCTTTCGGCCTCAAAGGTGCGGCCCAAACTTTTCAACGTATGATGGACGCGGTCCTACGCGACCTCCCATTTATCTTCGTCTACCTCGACGACATGCTGGTAGCCAGCTCGTCCGAGGAGGAACACGAGCAGCACCTCACTACCGTTTTTCAGAGGCTAGAGGAGCACGGGCTAATAATCAATCCAGCCAAATGCAAATTCGGCATTTCGCAAATTGATTTTTTGGGACACAAAGTCTCCCCGAAAGGGGCAGTTCCGCTTCCAGACAAAGTTCGTGCGATAGAAGGTTTTCCACGGCCCCAAACGGTCAAATCGCTATAGGAATTTTTGGGGATGGTTAATTTTTACAACCGCTTCCTCCCCCACGCAGCTCAGCTCATGCAGCCCCTATATGACGCGCTCAAAAAAAAGAAGGCTTCCAACGCGGTCGAATGGACCCCGGAGCGCGAACGCGCTTTCGCGGAAGTTAAAAACGCCCTAGCTAACGCCACAATGTTAGTTCACCCAGATCCCGCGGCCCGCATTGCACTAACCACAGATGCTTCAGACCTGGCCATAGGGGCAGTTGTAGAGCAACTTGTCAGCGGGGTCTGGCAACCTTTAGCATTCTTTAGCAAATCGCTAAACCCAACTGAACGCAAATACAGCACTTTTGACAGGGAGCTGCTGGCGCTTCATTTGTCCATCCGCCACTTCCAGTTTTGGTTAGAAGGGCGGAGTTTCACGGCTTTTGTAGACCATAAACCGCTCACCTTTGCTATGGCTAAAATTTCAGAACCATGGTCGGGCAGACAACAAAGACAGCTGGCTGCGATTTCAGAGTTCACCACAGACATTCGACACGTAGCAGGCAAACTTAACGTAGTAGCGGACTGTATCTCTCGCGCTGTGGCACCGCCAGAGCGCGAGGAGACAGATTATACTGCCTCAGCAGTGGAACTCTTCACTAACACAGACACATACGCAGCACCTATCCATGAAGGGATAGATTATGCAGCCATAGCAGAAGAACAAAACAGTGACGCGGACGTGCGCGCGCTCTTGTCTGGACCAACAGGGTTAAGGCTGGAGAAAAAAGGGTTACGCGACGGCGTACCCCCCCAATATGCGATATTTCAACCGGCCGACCTCGCCCGTTAGTACCAGCTACTTGGCGCCGCCGCATTTTTGACGCAATTCACTCCCTCGTGCACCCAGGTGTGCGCGCCTCGGTCAAAATGGTTGCTGAAAAGTTTGTGTGGCCAGGCCTGCGCAAAGACGTAAAAGAGTGGGCAAAAACTTGCATTTCTTGTCAACGCGCCAAAATACACAGACACACAAAAGCCCCTCTGGAGCCTTTTCCAATCCCTGCTAGAAGGTTCGACCACATCCATGTCGACCTAGTGGGACCACTACCTTCCTCCCAAGGTTTCACACACCTGCTAACAATGATAGACCGCACCACGCGCTGGCCAGAGGCAGTTCCTCTAGCGGCAACTACAGCGGAGGAAGTCGCTCGCGTTTTTCTGACAAACTGGGTGGCACGTTTCGGCGTCCCATCGGACATCACGTCCGATAGGGGGCCTCAATTTGTCTCAGAGCTCTGGTCAGCCATGTCCAACAGCTTAGGGGCAACAATTCATCGCACCACCGCTTATCACCCTCAGGCTAATGGGTTATGCGAGCGTTTTCACAGGTCCTTAAAGGCCGCCCTCAGAGCCTCACTAACGGACACAAATTGGGTAAATAAACTTCCCTGGGTTTTATTGGGGTTGCGTGCTGCACCTAAAGAGGATCTAGACGCTTCCCCTGCAGAATTAGTCTTTGCTCAGCCTCTCAGACTCCCAGGTGAATTTTTACCAGAGAACCCAGAGCCAGTCCCAAGGTTTTTAGGCAGCAACGGACCGGACTCTCTTCCCGGTCCAGCTCATCACTCCTTCCCACGAGTTTTTGTCCCTCAAACTTTAAAAAAAGCTGAGTTCGTTTTTGTTAAGCATGAAGCTCTAAAACCAACGTTACGCCCAGTATTCGATGGCCCTTACAGAGTGCTGGAACATGGTGATAAACACTTTGTGCTTGATTATGGGGACAGAAAAGAAACAGTCAGCATTGACAGACTTAAACCTGCCTTCTTGTTGAAAGACGAACCTGCACAGTTGGCACGAGCACCTCGGCGAGGTAGACCCCCCAAGGGAAAAGTCTCAGCCCCCAGGCAGGGAACAAATAATCTCTCTCCTTCCCACACTGCAGATTCCTCACAAGAAGGTCCCAGCAGGACGCCTAAACCAACCTACAGCAGTTTTGGGAGAAGAATTAAACCCAGACAGCACAGGGACTGATACCAACCACTCCACAATTATTCTCTAATTGTGCTGCAACAGTTTAGGACTGACTTATGATTTTACTATACTGTTATGATTACCACTGAACTATCTTAGAAGCAGGGCTGCTAGAAAGTTCTTCTGTGGCAACAGCTTAACACGTAGTATGTCGTAGTAACTGTTCTAGACTGTGAATCTTTCTGTTGTCCTTTCCTAGTTGTTTGGGGGGCCTGTGGTCTATATTACTCATATATTCCATACCTACATATGTTAGAACATGTGAGATGTTTGGTGACTGCATATGTAAGGAACTTCACACCTCTGAAAGGACAAAGGAATCTCACCCGCCGTGTGAAGAACAAAGACGTCCCAGGGCGCGACGGCGGAGACCGGAGGAGTCACCCTCACCCCCCAAGGCGAGGAGAGGAATTCACATCACCTCCCAAGACGAGGAGAGGAAATAACAGGACAATGGGGGGATTAAGATAACGAGGGATGTCAGCCTTTGTAATGCCTGTCTTTTGATGTGTGCCTGTATTTAATCAGCGAGCTGGCAGAATTCTGTCTCTTTTTACCTTCTGCCACGCTCTGCACCTGATGAGACAAGATAGGAGAGCTGATCATTAAAACGCTGCTTTTAAACAAAACCGCCTCATTATTTCCAGCTCCTCTACAGTGGTATGCATTTTGGCGGCCATTTTGAATTTTGGGCAAAAAAAAAGGTTTCCCGTAATTTTTGGGAGGTACATGGGAGCTTATTTTCATTAAAATGGGTCTAGAATGCTAAATCCAGTGAGGAAAAAAAGGTCCTGGGAGGTTGGTCACGAAACCCCCCAAAATGACTCTACTATGGTGTGGGAATCAATGAAATGATGAGACTGATGATTTCTCAGTATTGATTTATTCCATTTCACATCCCACGGCTCTCTCTCTCAGTCGGAAAAATAAGAGGGAGAGCTGCGGTCAAGCACCCACATTTATACCCACGCATCAAACACAAAATCACATTTACATTTAATCACTCTATTTACATTTAATCACTCCAGAGTCCTCTTGTCTCTTCTGTCTGACCCCAGGAGGTCAGACCGTCCTTGCAGGTGGTCCAGACTCATTGTCCCTCTGAGGCGTGATGTCAATACACACCGCAAGCTTAAAGTCCTTCTGAGCTTGGGTCTCTGCTGTGGAATATGTGAGCTTCATAATGTTACCGTTATGGGCGCCACACATGGTATGATTATGTACCCATACATATTCTCACCCTCCATAGCGACCGGTATTTTCCTAGTTGTATGCCGGAGGGGACCATTGTATAAGTCTTTTGCGTCTTTTGCATTCAATACTTTTAGGTTGTCACGTCTTTTTGCTATCTCTGCGAGCAGCCCTGCTTAGGTTATACGGTCTGACAGCCGTTGGTAGGAAGGACCTGAGAAACCTCTCGGTTGTGCACCTAGGATGATGTAGTCTACTGCTAAATGAGCTCCTCAGTGCATTCAGTATGTCCTGCATAGGGTGGAACTCGGACTCCAGCAGAGATGACAGTTTAGCTACCATCCTTCTCTCTCCTATCTCCTCCACTGGGTCAAGGCGCTGCCCCAGGACAGAGCTAGCTTTCTTGATCAGTTTGTTCAGTCTCTTCCTATCGGCTGCCGTAATGCCACTGCCCCAGCAGACCACTCCAAAAGTGATGGCTGATGCCACCACCGTGTCATAGAATGTCTTCAGCAGCGCCCCTTGTACACCAAAAGACCTGAGTCTCCTCAGTAGGAACAGCCTGCGCTGTCCCTTCTTGTAGAGTGCATCAGTATTGTGTGACCAGTCTAGTTTATTGTTCAGATGAACACCCAGGTACTTATAGGATGTCACCATCTCGATGTCTGTTCCCTGTATATTTACTGGTGCTGTGAGGGGTTGTCCTTGCCTGCGGCAGTCCACCACCAGCTCCTTAGTTTTCCTCGCGTTGATCTGGAGGCAGTTTTGATGCCACCAGTCCACGAAGTCCTGGATAAGCCCTCTGTACTCAGCTGCATCTCCATTGGAGAGGAGGCCAACGATCGCAGAGTCATCAGAGAACTTCTGTAGATGGCAGTGTGTTGTGTTGTGTGAGAAGTCCGCAGTATAAAGGGTGAACAGGAAGGAAGCCAAAACCATTCCCTGGGGGGCCCCCGTGCTACCGATGATTGTGTTGGACACACAGTCCCGGGTTCTCACAAACTGAGGCCGGTTTGTGAGCTAGTCCAGGATCCATGATGACAGGTGCTGGACCACCCCTGCGCACAGCAGCTTGTCCTTCAGGATCATCGGTTGGATGGTGTTGAAAGCACCGGAGAAGTCAAAGAACATGATCCTCACCGCATTCCCGGGCTTCTCCAGGTGGGACAGAGAACAGTGAAGGAGGAAGATCACCGCATCCTCCACCCCAATGCCATGCTGGTAGGCGAACTGGAGTGGATCTATCGCTGGTCTCACCAGGGGGCGGAGGTGAGCAAGGAGCAGTCTCTCCAGGGTCTTCATCATGTGGGACGTCAAGGCCACTGGTCCATTTTTTGTATGATTGTCATATTGACCAGACAATCAGCCTAAGTGCAAGGTGCAACACCAAGAGAAACACACAAAATACGTGTGACCATTTATTGATTTTCAAAAAGAGCAAACTTGAGGAAAAATAGTCACTCGCCAGAGGAGCAGCAATCTGCAGAGGAAGAGATGAGAACTGATTAGCGAGTGGAATGGAGGAGGATTTGGGAATCCAAATTACACCACATACCTGGAAGAGAAAGAGCCCGGCTCAGAACCCAGCGAAGGAGATGAACCAGCAGATCGGAACTGCTGGGAATGGGAATGATGAGCTGTGTCTGACCGGGTGGAGAGGAGGAACTGCAGCTGATGAAGCAACAGGCTGGTGAGCGCACCGGAACCCCTGGAGACACACCGCCTTGTGTGCAGAAACCTGGAGAAAGAGGAAGAGAGGATTGTGTCAGGTTAAAAAAAAAAAAACTAACACAAAGGAGCTTTACAAGTTAGATACATTCTGCTCAAGGCAGCATACCCAAACGAGCCAGTGTTGAATCATCGAAGAGCGCTTCCTTATAAACGCTGGCTCAGCAGAATCGGCAGATGCGTCAGATGAGGTAATCACGGGAGATCAGAGAACAGGATAGTGGGGGCGAGCACTCACCAGGACATGACAGGGCCTTCCCCCTCAAGGAACACCTCCTGGCGGTCCAGCAGGCTTCTCAGGATGGGCTTGATGGTAGGCCCGGACCGTGCCCTTGTCATGGATGGATGACCTGAGATTCATGACCGGTGCTCCGGACCGTAACTCTCGCAGTGGACCAGGTATTGGAATCCCCGGCGGCGAACATCCAGGATCTCTCAGATGGTATTAGTGATGTGGCTGTCGAGGATCCGGGGAGGGGGAGGCGGCTTCGGGGGAGGTCAGAGGGGGCTGGAAGACACAGGCTTGACTGTGGAGACGTGGAACGTAGGATGAGTGTGGAGCACCCGTGGAAGCTTGAGCTGGACAGCAGAGTCGCCCACATTGTTGGTAATGGGGGCAGGGCCCCACAATGCGGTGGGGGGGGTCAGCTTGCACGCTTCAGCGGAACCTCATCTGCTGATACCCAGACCTGCTGTCCAACTTTGTACTCTGGCGCCAGAACCCTCTTGCGGTCAGCATAGCGCTGATTGCACTCTGTGGAACGGAGGAGATCTGCTCTGGTAGATCTCCAGGCCCAGCAACAACGGCAAAAGTGGGCCCCAACAGATGGCACCTCCACCTCTCTCTCAGCCATGGATAACGGGAGGGGGGGGTTGTAGCCCACGGAGGCTTCAAATGGAGAAAGCCCTGTGGCTGAAGAGACAGTCGAATTAAGTGAATACTCCACCCAGGTCAGATGGGAGCTCCAGGATCCGGGGACAGCAGCTGCCACACAATGAAGGGCAGCCTCCAGGGACTGGTTGGCATGGTCAGCCTGCCCATTGCTCTGTTGGTGATGACCAGAGGTGAGGCTGATCATGGTGCCAAGGCAGCGACAGAATGACTTCCAAACACGAGAGATGAACTGTGGGCCCCGGTCAGACACAATGTCCATAGGGATACCATGCAGTATAATGACGTGATGACAAAGTAACTCTGCAGTCTTTAAGGCAGTTGGCAGCTTAGGGAGAGGAACCAGGTGAATGGCCTCGGAGAATCCGTCTACAATCGTGAGAATGACATGTTGCCATGGGAGGGGGGGAAGAAGAGTGACAAAATCCATGGCAATGTGGGGACCAAGGCCAGCTGGGGACGGGGAGGGGGTGAAGAAGACCAGCTGGGGGGGGGGGGGGGGTTAAGGTAGAAGAGGACTTGTTCCGGGCACAAGTTTGGCAGACCTTCATGTACTCCTGCACGTCCCGCTGCAGTGTGGGCCACCAGAACACTTGCCTGATGATATCCACAGAGCGCACCACCCCACGGTAACAAGCAAGGTGTCCAGCATGCCCCCACTGCATAACTTTGCTGTGGAGGGCGGCAGGGACGTAAAGGCGGTTAGGGGGACAACCCATTGGTTTGGGCTTAGAGGACTGGGCCTGGTGGACCCTCTTCTCGATCTCCCAGGTAAGGGTTCCCAGGACGCATGAAGGTGGAAGAATGGGCTGGGAGCGGGGAGGGGCGGGGGGTCAGCCGGGTCCTGGCTGAACTGTCTGGAGAGAGCGTCAGGCTTAGTATTATGGGAGCCGGGCCTATAAGTGACAGTGAAATCAAAACGCTGGAAAAAAAAAAATAAGGCCCAGTGAGCCTGCCTGGAGTTCAGCTGGCGGGCCGACCGCAGATACTCAAGGTTCTTGTGGTCGGTCCACACAACTACAGGATGGACAGCTCCCTCCAGCCAATGTCTCCATTCCTCAAAAGCCAATTTAATGGCAAACAGCTCTTGATCCCCAACGTCATAATTCCTCTCAGCTGGGGTGAGCCGCCGAGAGAAATATACACATGGGCGGAGCTTCAAGTCCGAAGCTGAGTGCTCGGGCAGAATAGGGCCCACCCCTGTCTCTGAAGCATCTACCTCCAGGATAAATTGGAGCTGGGGGTCAACCTGAGCCAAGATGGGTTTATTAGAGAACTGGCCTTTTAATTTCACAAAGGCCCGTTCAGCTGCCTCGGTCCATAAAAATGGCACCTTAATGGAGGTCAGCTGGGTTAAAGGCTGCGCTATCCCACTATAGTTCCTGATGAACCTACGATAGAAATTCACAAACTCCAAGAAGTGCTGCAGCTCCTTGCGAGAGTGGGGTGTTGGCCAATCTAGCACAGCCTTCACCTTGCTAGCTCCCCCTCCGCTATAACAAAGCCAAGGAAAGAAATGGAATTAGTGGAAAATTCACACTTCTCTGCCTTGACATACAGTTTGTTTTTTAAGAGTCGTTGTAACATGGCTCTAACATGAATTTGATGCTCCTCAGGCGAGTGAGAAAAAAAAAAAATCAGGATGTCATCCAAATACATGAAGACAAACCGGTTAATCATGTCGCGGAGGACGTAGTTGACGAGACGTTGGAAAACCGCAGGGACATTACTTAAGCCAAAAGGCATTACCAGATATTCAAATTGCCCAAGGTGCGTTTTAAATGCTGTTTTCCACTCGTCCCCCTCGCATATTCTGACAAGATGGTATGCGGTACACAGGTCGAGTTTAGAGAATACGCGTGAGTGCTGCAGGTGCTCAAAAGTTGAGTTCATCAGGAGCAAAGGATATTCATCTTTGATGGTAATAGAATTCAGCTCACGGTAGTCAATGCACGGACGCAAAGACTCGTCGTTCTTACCTACAAAGAAAAACCCTGCCCGGAGAGGAGCCAAGGATGACTGAATGAGGCCGGCGTTCAATGAGTCTTTTATGTACCTCTCCATCACCTCCCTCTCAGGTCCGGAAATATTATAGAGCCTGCTGGACAGCAACCGTCGAAGGAGGTCGATCGCACAGTCATACAAGTGATGCAAGGGAAGCGCTAATGCTCATGACTTGCTAAAGACCTCCCCGAGGTAGTGATAAACCTAGGGCATGAGGCTGAGGTCCGGCGGCTCAACCTGAGGGGAGGAGATGGGGGAGGGACGGCGAACACTCAGCCGAACTTAGACAAGTCGCCAAACAATTAGGGCTCCAGGAGGTGATGGTATTTTGTGCCCAAATGAGAATAGGATTGTGCCTCCAGAGCCATGGATACCCTAAAACCGCGTGAGAGGCACGTGGAAACACGTACAGAGAAAGCCTCTCCTGGTGGTTACCAGACAGAAGGACGGGGATCTGCGACGTGCAACAAGTAACGGATGCCACCATCTGGCCAGAAAGGGTGTGAACAGGGCGAGGAACCAGCAATTTTACCGTCAGTATCCCCATTTCCTGAACAAGCTGGGAGGAGAAAAAGCTACCCTCTGCCCCTGAATCAATGAGGGCAGAGACTCTCCCCTCGACCCCCGGCAACTGAACCAGGGTCGAAATAGAAAAATTACCGGGGGGATGAGAATGTGTCCCGCCTGCCAGACCCCCCACAGCTACTGACAGGCCACGTCTTTTGGCTGCAGGTTACACATGTCCCGCTTGTGCTTCAGCAAACCACAATAGGCACACGCCCTGATCTTCTACCGCCGCTAAACCTCTGCCTGCGGAAGGCGAGCAGAGCTGAGCTCCATGGCTTCTGCGGCAGACTTGGACTCACCTGGGTCAGTAGCTGCTGAGGGCGCGCGTGTGGCGAACGGGCAAGATGAGGCGCCACGCTCCCTAGTGTGTTCACAGCACCGTTATCTAACCCGACCGCTTGATCAATGAGACCATCCAGGGTGGCGGGACCAGCATGAACTGCCAGGTCATCGCTGAGGCGAGGATTTAAACCGTGGAGGAACGCGCTGCGTAGGGTAACCTCATTTCATCCCGATTCCACCGCTTTGACTTGGAACTTCACCGAGAAGTCGGCCACCGACTGACTGCCCTGGCGGAGCGACATTAGGCGACTCATGACATTCCCTTCACTCTTGGTACGGTTGAATGTGCGGGAAAAAAAAAAAGGTCATGAATTGGTCAAACGTTGGTGGTACGTTCCTCCGGCTATCAATTACAGACCGAGCTCAACTAAGAGCTCGGCCCCGAAGCAGGAGGGTGAACTGGTAAATTTTAGATACGTCGTCCGTGAACTCCCCCCTCACCTGCTCAAAATATAGCCGAATCTGACAAAGGAAATCTTCACATCCCCCACCTCCCCCGTGTACGGGGCAGGAGTGGGAATGGAAAGAGTTCGGCAGATGGTGGAAGAAGTAGGAAGAGCAGATGGGGATGGAGCAGCCGGAGCAGGCGTGCGGGCCAGATGATCAGTGACTATGCTCAGCTGCTGCGTAATGGTTTGCAGCTGCTGAGCGAGAGCAGCCACCTGCCCCTCTGTAATGTCGAGGCAGTGGAGCATGGTGTGCTCTGTTGCTGCGGCACCTGCTAGGCCGTGACCATGGTTGGCTTGTTCTGTCATATTGACCAAACAATCAGCCTAAGTGCAAGGTGCAACACTAAGAGACAAAATACGTTTGACCGTTTATTGATTTTCAAAAAGAGCAAACTTGAGGAAAAACAGTCACTCGCCAGAGGAGCAGCAATCTGCAGAGGAAGAGATGAGAACTGATTAGCGAGTGGAATGGAGGAGGATTTGGGAATCCAAATTACACCACATACCTGGAAGAGAGAGAGAGCCCGGCTCAGAACCCAGCGAAGGAGATGAACCAGCAGATCGGAACTGCTGGGAATGGGAATGATGAGCTGTGTCTGACCGGGTGGAGAGGAGGAACTGCAGCAGATGAAGCAACAGGCTGGTGAGTGCACCGGAACCCCTGGAGACGCACCGCCTTGTGTGCAGCAACCTGAAGAAAGAGAGGATTGTGTCAGGTAAAAAAAAAAAAAACAACAACACAAAGGAGCTTTACAAGTTAGATACACTCTGCTCAAGGCAGTATACCCAAACGAGCCAGTGTTGAATCATCAAAGAGCGCTTCCTTATAAACGCTGGCTCAGCAGAATCAGCAGGTGCATCAGACGAGGTAATCACAGGAGATCAGAGAACAGGATGGTGGAGGCAAGTGCTCACCAGGACATGACAATGTTTGTCACACTTAAATGTTTCAGATCAAACAAATTTAAATATTAGACAAAGATAAGACAACACAAAATGCAGTTTTTAAATGAATGAATCCAAACCTACATGACCCTGTGAAAAAGCCCCCCCCCCGTTAAAACATAAATTAACGGTGGTTTATCGCATCTTTGGAAAGCCGAGTTCAATTTCTCTAGTCACACCCAAGCCTGATTACTGCTCCACCTGTTCTCAATCAAGAAATCACTTAAATAGGACCTGCCTGACAAAGTGAAGTAGACCAAAAGATCCTCAAAAGCTAGACATCATGTTGTGATCCAAAGAAATTCAGGAACAAATGAGAAACAAAGTAAATGAGATCTACCAGTCTGGAAAAGGTTATAAAGCCATTTCTAAAGCTCTGGGACTCCAGCGAACCACAGTGAGAGCCATTATCCACAAATTACGAAAACATGGAACAGTGGTGAACCTTCCCAGGAGTGGCCGGCCGACCAAAATTACCCCGAGAGCGCAGCGATGACTTATCCAAGAGGTCACAAGACCCCACAACAACATGCAAAGAACTGCAGGCCTCACTTGCCTCAGTTAAGGTCAGTGTTCATGACTCCACCATAAGAAAGAGACTGGGCAAAAATGGCCTGCATGGCAGAGTTCCAAGACAAAAACCGCTGCTGAGCAAAAAGAACATAAAGGCTTGTCTCAGTTTTGCTAGAAGACATTTTGATGATCCAAGACGTTTGGGAAAAATACTCTGGACTGATGAGACAAAAGTTGAATTTTTTGTAAGTTGTGTGTCCCATTACATCCAGCATAAAAGTAACAGCATTTCAGACTTCCGGTCTGGACACCATGGTGATAGCAGCTTAACGCTGAAGCTCCCAGACCTAATCCAGGAAAATATCTTGAAAATCAGATTTAACGGATTTTTGGAAGAGTGAAAATCAAAAGACAAAATCATCATGCCTAAAGGAAACAGAAGAAATTGTGGGGAGCGTGAAATGAAGAAGCTGAATCGTTTCATAATTCAGGTTTTAATGTTGTAGTCACATCCCCAACATACAGTTAGGCCCAGAAATATTTGGACAGTGACACAATCTTCATGATTTGGGCTCTGCACACCACCACATTGGATTTGAAATGAAACAACTACAATGGAATTGAACTGCAGACTTTAAGGTTTAATTCAAGGGGTTGAACAAAAATATATGATTAAACATGTAGGAATTGTAGCTATTTTTATACAAACGCTCCTCATTTCAGGGGCTCAAAAGTAATTGGACAAATAAACATAACCCTAAGTAAAATGTTACTTTTCAATATTTTGTTGAGAATCCTTTGCAGGCAATGACTGCCTGAAGTCTGGAACCCATGGACATCACCAAACGCTGGGTTTCCTCCTTTGTGATGCTTTGCCAGGCCTTTACTGCAGCTGTCTTCAGTTGTTGCTTATTTGTGGGTCTTTCTGCCTTAAGTTTTGTCTTGAGCAAGTGAAATGCATGCTCGATTGGGTTGAGATCTGGTGATTGACTCGGCCATTGCAGAATATTCCACTTCGTTGCTTTAAAAATCTCCTGGGTTGCTTTTGCAGTATGTTTTGGATCATTGGTGAAGCGTCATCCAATCAACTTTGCTGCATTTGGCTGAATCTGAGCAGAAAGTATATCCCTATACACTTCAGAATTCATCTGGCTGCTTCTGTCTTTTGTCACATCATCAATAAACACAAGTGACCCAGTGCCATTGAAAGCCATGCATGCCCATGCCATCACACTGCCTCCACCATGTTTTACAGAAGATGTAGTGCTTTGGATCATGAGCTGTTCCAATTCTTCTCCAAACTTTCTTCTTCCCATCATTCTGGTACAGGTTGATCTTAGTCTCATCTGTCCAAAGAATGCTGTTCCAGAACTGGACTGGCTTCTTCAGGTGTTTTTTGGCAAAGTCAATTCTGGCCTTTCTATTTTTGAGGCTGATTCATGGTTTGCACCTTGTGGTGAATCCTTTGTATTTATTCTCATGAAGTCTTCTCTTTATGGTAGACTTAGATACTGATACACCTACTTCCTGGAGAGTGTTCTTCACTTGAGTGGATGTTGTGAAGGGGTTCTGCGATCATCCACCACTGTTGTCTTCCGTGGATGTCCAGGCCTTTTTGAGTTCCCAAGCTCACCAGTGCACTCTTTTTTTCTCAGAATGTACCAAACTGTTGATTTGGCCACTCCTAACATTTCTGCTATCTCTCTGATGGATTTCTTCTTTTTTTCAGCCTCAGGATGCTCTGTTTCACCTCCATTGAGAGCTCTTTTGACCGCATGTTGTGTGTTCACAGCAACAGCTTCCAAATGCAAACGCCACACCTGGAATCAACTCCAGACCTTTTAACTGCTTAATTGATGACAGGTTAACAAGGGAAGAGCCCATGCAGCCTTGTTATTTTTTTTTTGCAGCCTTCTGAGTCAATTGTCCAATTACTTTTGGCCCCCTGAAAAAAAGGCAGCTACATATTAAAGAGCTGTAATTCCTAAACCCTTGCTCCAATTTGGATGTGAATACTCTCAAATTACAGCTGAGAGTCTGCACTTTAAGCCCATATTGATTATATAATTGTATTCTGAATAAGTTTTCGTAAACAGCTAAAATACCAAAACTTGTGTCACTGTCCAAATATTTTTGGGCCTAACTGTATCTCTCAGAAACAGAAGAGACTGAACTCAGTCAGAACCCCCTTATTTATACATACAACATCAAAAGCCAAATCACACATCCTTGTCAAATCCCCTTATTGACCATAACTCCCCCTCAATGTCCTTCAGTCCTCCACCTGGCCCCAGGGGGTCAGAAAGTCCTTTCAGATCCTTACCGCCGTGTCTCCGTCTCCCTGCTGTTCTCCTCAGGCAGTTCAGACCTATTGTCCTCCTCGAAGACGTGAGGTCAGTCCACATATGCAATCTTAAACAACCCATTATGCTTATACATATGTAGGCATGAATACATGAGCCACAGAAATCGACATTTTCCAGGCCAGGACACGCATCGGCCGAAGAATCTGAACCGGAAGATTTCCATTCAGAAGACGAGGAGCTGAATGTAGCTAACAAGAAGGTTAGCTTGAAAACGTTATTTGAAGAATTACGACGATTTCGCCGAGAGGTTTGGGCCAAATTTTGTGAATTCAGAGAAGAATTAAAAAGGACAAACAGCAGAGTGGACCAGGCCGAGAACCGAATCTTGGAAGCAGAAGAAAGAATAAAAGGGCTTGAAGATTCCGTGCTGGATCTACACAAAAGACAGTCAAGACTAGAGGCTAAGTTAACCGACCAAGAAGGAAGACTGAGAAGAGACAACACAAGAATTCATGGTCTGAAAGAAGGAGCCGAGGATGGTTTCAACACAATGGCGGAATGCGTGGAATCTTTACTGAGAGAGAAGTTGGATATTCCCCAAACCACCGACTTGAAGACAGAAAGGGCCCATCGTACATTAGCCCCTAGGCCGGTGGCGGAAGTGCCCCCATGTTCGGTGGTGGTGAGATTCTCCAATTTCAAAATAAAACAAGAGGTTGTAAGACTGGCTTGGCAGAAAAAAGGATTTATGCACCAAGAGAGAAAAGTCTTCGTGGAACACGATTACACCCCAGAGGTCCTTAAAAAGCGCCGGGAATACAACGACGCTAAAAAGGTGCTACGAGAGAAAAAACTGCGCTTTCAGACGCCATTTCCTGCGAAGTTAAGGGTCTTCTACAGTGAAGAGACATGTCTCTATAATTCGGCGGAAGAAGCAACAGCTGTCATGGCGAGAAGAGGGCTCCCGGTAACGGTGTTTAAACCCGCAGCAGACCCGAGCGATAGAATCAAGGCTCAAACTTGGTCCACACAGAGACCTACAAAATCCACGGGCCAGAAGCGGGAAACCCAGCGCCAGAGCTACAAGGATAAACTGGCCGTTTACAGGAGGGAATAGCGACCTTTTTTTCAGTCAATCTGCACATCCAACCCCCCTCCTACAAGGTAACAAACATTAAAGGAGATGCAGAATCAGCATGTGGTAAAACATTTCATGGAACAGTCATAATATTAGAAACAAATAAGTCTTTTTAATTAAAAAAAACCCAACTTGTTAAAATAGAAATGTGACAATGATCCACATGTTCTCCCCACACTAACAAATACTGTATTAGCATGAATGTTTGCTGTGATGGGGGTGGGAGGGTGCACATAATTTCATAGGGTATAGGCATAAAAAAAAAAAAATCATTACAAGTTCGGATTGGGATCTGAAATTCACGTTAAAAACATGGGACAACTTACAGGGGTAAGAGAGGGCCCTCAACACGTAACAGAGTTTGAGGAATTTCCCTCAGAGCCTACACTCCATCAAGGCTCTTCCAGGGTCTTTAAAAAGATCTCAGCTCAGGAAGTTCTTTTGACAGTTTTTTGTTTTAAAATTTTATACACTATGTTCTTAATGTTTTTTATGTTCTTAATGTTCTTTCAGTTTCTGAGTAGCATAAAAGAGGGCCACCACACTGTTATACTAAATAAGACAATACAATGGAGAAACGGGGTGTAACCAAAATAATCTCATATAATGTAAAAGGGATCCTTTTATGTGTGTGCTCCCCATACGTATCCTTTTACGTGTGCTCCACGTCTGTTAGAAACCCACCTAACAGACGTGGAGCACACTAAACTCAATAGACAAGGGTTTAAAATGATCTCTTCATCTTCATATAAGTCAGGGAGGAGGAGGGGAGTAGCGACATTGATATCAACCAAAATTACATTTGAAAAAAAATCAGAACACAAAGATAAAGAAGGGAGATACAGTTTGGTAATTGGGCGGCTAGAGGGAGAAGATATCACCCTGCTGAATGTATATGCACCTCCAGGGGCTAACTGGAAATTTTATAAAAATGTATTTGACCTAATGATAACTAAAGCCCAAGGTTTAGTAATATGTGGTGGAGACTTCAATCTAAGACTGAATCCATACTGGGATGCATCAGGTAATTCTCCGCATCAAAATAACACTCAAAGCAGGAAAACTCGGATGCTACTAAAAGAAATGGGAATCTGTGATGTGTGGAGGGAATTCAACCCCAGTGTAAAAGGTTATACATTTTACTCAACCCCACATTCATCTTACTCAAGGATTGACTATTTTTTTTATGTTTAATAGAGACATTGGAAGAGTAAAAACATGTAAAATAGGACTGATGGATCTCTCTGACCACAGTCCGATCTATATGGACTTAAGTATCCAAAAATACACAAATAATACATTTTCTTGGAGGTTGAATTCAAATGTCTTGAAAGGACCACTGAAAGATGAATTGGAATCAGATATTCTCAGATATTTGGAAGAAAACGATAATGGAGAAGTATCCCCTTTAATACTGTGGGATGCATGCAAAGCTGTAATAAGGGGAAAGATTATTGCAAAACTGGCAATCCAAAAGAAACTGAGACAAGAAAAACTAATCACATTAGAGTCAGACCTGAAGAACCTAGAAAAAGAACACAAAGGCAACACTCATTCTAATGACTTGCTCAAGATTAAGGAAATTAAAAATCAAATAAATGAGATCTACACAATAGAAATCCAGAAGAAACTTACATTTCTGAAACAAAAATACTATGAAGCAGGCAGCAAATCGGCAAAATTACTAGCCTATAAATTGAGGAAACAACAAACAGAAAGAGCAATCTACAAAATCAGAGACTCAGTATCAAAGGAAATAAAATTCAGAATTCAGGATATTCTTAAAAGCTTCGAGAACTACTATAAGAACTTATACTCCCTCAAAAAACATAAAAACGCATCCGAAGCATTCCTAAACACATTAAACCTTCCCCAACTTACTGAGTCTCAAAATAAAACACTACTGTCAGAAATACAACCTAAAGAATTGGAAAAAGCAATTATGAAACTTAAAGCTAACAAATCCCCAGGAGCAGATGGCTATACAGCAGAGTGGTACAAAACCTTTAAACAGCAACTATCTCCTCTCCTCCTGAAAACATTTAACTATGTCCTCCACACAAGGGAAATCCCCCCCTCCTGGAGAGAAGGGGTCATTGCAGTCATACCTAAACCTGAAAAGGATAAACTAGAATGCTCCAACTACAGACCAATCAGTGTATTAAATCAGGACTATAAGCTTTTTACCACTATCCTTGCCAAAAGGTTAGAAAAACTACTGACAGACTTAATTCATTTAGACCAAACAGGTTTTATAAGACAAAGACAGACACAAGACAACATTAGACGCACTTTACACATAATTCATCATATAAAAAAATATAACTTAAATGCAGTCATATTGGGATTAGATGCTGAAAAAGCATTCGATTCGGTTGACTGGTCTTTCCTATATAGAATCTTATCCAGTTTCAATTTTCATAACAACTTCATTAGAACTATCCAGGCATTATATAAAAAACCAACAGCTAAAATAAGGATTAACGGTAATTTATCATCATCTTTTGAGCTGGAAAGAGGATGTTGTCAGGGCTGCCCCTTGTCTCCACTGCTCTTTGCAATCTTCATAGAACCTCTGAGCCAATGGATAAGACAGAATCAAAAAATTCAGGGTATTACACTTGGTCAGAAGGAACATAAAATAGCACTCTTTGCTGACGACATTTTAATATACCTGGGGCAGCCAGACACCTCTTTACCAGAACTAATCTCAGTTTTTTCAGACTATGGAGATTTATCGGGGTACAAATTAAACATGCATAAAACCCAAGTTTTAACATTCAACTATGACCCAAATCATTATTCACTAAGCAAACTCAAAACTAACTGGGAGATGGAATCTATGAAATATCTGGGGGTCAATATCCCGAAACAACTCAACAAAATTATAACACTAAACTATGATCCACTGGTGGCAAAAATAAAATCTGACCTAGCAAGATGGAATATGATACCATTCTTGGGTACTGCACAAAGAATTGAAGCAGTCAAAATGAATATACTTCCACGTCTTCTATACCTTTTCCAAACAATACCGGTAGAACCCCCCCAAAAAACATGGCAGGAGCTGGACAGAAGAATCTCAAGATTCATATGGCAGGGCAAGAGACCTAGAATCAGATATAGAACCTTACAGCTAAACAAAGACAAAGGTGGGCTTGCGCTGCCAAATATCAGGGACTATTTTAAAGCCGCACAAATTAAAACTTTAGTAGAGATATGTAACCCAGTCTACACTGCACAATGGAAGGAGATGGAATGCCAAATAACAAGTGACATCCCCCTACAGGCGATAATAGGGAACAATGCCTTACCTAAACTTTTGAATAACACTAACCCGTGGATAGAGACCCAGCTAAAAATTTGGTTTAAGATAGTCAGAAAGAATCAAACTAAAGAGTCCTATCGACTTCTGCAATGGATTTCCTATGATCAAGACTTTACTCCTAATAAAACAGACACTAGATTTAAAAAGTGGAAAGAGAACGGGCTGATAAAATATTATGATTTTTTTAAGGGGCAAATTTTAAGAAGTTTTGAAGATTTGAAAAAACAAGGTCTAATAAATCAAGATCTTTACAGGTTCTTTCAGCTTAGACACCACATAAACAAAATACTTAAAAAGGAGGATTTGGAAAGGGCCCAGTCAGGTGTTCTGAAGGTCTTCTTAATGGCATATAAAGGGATCCCAGGGATCAGATACATCTCTAAAATATACTAAGGTCTTTAAGACTTAAAAGGAGACAACACATCATATATAAAAGAGAGATGGGAAAAAGAGGGGAATTTCAGTTTACAACTGGAAATATGGGAAAAGCTAAATAATCAGCAATGGAAAAGTACCTCATCCCTGCAGTGGAGAGAATTTGGATAGAAAAATTTGGTAAGATTTTTCAGAACACCTGCACAAAACAAATTTACTCATAAGGGGTTGAATTGTTGGCGCTTGTGTGGTGAAGAGACTGCAAATCATTTTCATGTGTTTTGGTCATGCCCAGTTATCCACCAATATTGGACCAATGTACAGACAATATTGGGGAAAATATTCAAAATAACAGTTCCCTTTTCTTTTGTAACTTTGTATTTGGGTTTACTACCGGACTCACTGGAAAGACGAGGAGAAAAATACTTATTCACTGTTTTAATATTGGCAAGTAAAAAAGCTCTAACTAAAAAATGGATGTTGAAGGACTGTCCTACACCTGAAGATTGGATTAACGTGATCCAAGATATTTACTCGATGGAAAAGTTGACATTCGCACTGAGACAGGACATGGATGGGTTCTTGAACTTTTGGCAACCCTGGATCACATATGTGTCTTCCATTAGATCTAATCTTTGACAAATACCATTTCAATAATGGCACCGCTCTTTGTTCCAACGCTACTCAGATGCTCTTTTATTTTTAATTATTTATTTTTATTTTTCTGTTTGTTTGTTGCGCTTTTGTTTTGTTTGTTTGTTTGTTTGTTTTAATTCTCTTTAATTTCACTTTTTCTTTCACTTAAAAAAAGGGGGTGTTGTAATAATTATTCTTCCAATGTTGTCAAATAGCAAAAAATAAGGGAACATGTGACGAAAATGTTAACAATGCAATGCTGTAATGACCTGTATACCCTTTACAAAAACTTAAAAAAAAAAAAAAAAAAAAGTAACAGCATTTCAGAAAAGGAACATACCAACAGTAAAATATGGTGGTGGTAGTGTGATGGTCTGGGGCTGTTTTGCTGCTTCAGGACCTGGAAGACTTGCTGTGGTAAATGGAACCATGAATTCTGCTGTCTACCAAAAAATCTTGAGGGAGAATGTCCGGCTATCTGTTTGTGACCTCAAGCTGAAGTGCACTTGTAAAGCCCCTTAAAAAGGGAAAAATGACAAGGATGAACACAGTGCGTGCGTCTTCCTCACTCGCTTGTATTAAAAGTCAAACATTTTAACAATCACAACTTAAACAATTACATTAAAAAGGGAAAAATGACAAGGATGAACACAGTGCGTGCGTCTTCCTCACTCGCTTGTATTAAAAGTGAGGAAGTTGCGCGCGCACTCCCCTTGCTGGAGCTCTAAGGCGTAACTAATAGAGTGACGGTTTCATGATCGCAGTCTCTAAATCGAACACCGATAGCATTGCTGAATAATCAATAATAACTCTCACTCAATCAGATATAAGAATGACCAAATAAACAGCTAAATCCATTACAAATAACATTATCCTAAGTAACAAATATTTATCCTGAATGCTTGAGTAACAAATACAAATATAGTAACAGTATCTTATATGGCAAATGTCTTTCCATCTATCACATACTCCCCCTCAATGTTAAATGTTGTCCTCAACATCAAAACCCTCGACCCCTAGCGCAAATCAGGTATTCAAACTTCTCATGACCAAAATACTCAAATCACATATTAGTTCAATGCTTCTATTGCAACATCTAACACTTAGAATGTATTGTTACAGACTGGAACTCTTTTCATACACTCTATCATGCAAGAAACAAATACTCATTGTCCAGTGTTTCTTGTGTATGCATTTTGTTACAGACTGGAACTCTTTTGATACATTCAGTTTTGAGTCCAAATAACACATATGCATGACAGGCTGGAACTCTTTTGATACATTCAATTTTAAGTCCAAGTAACACATTTGACAGGCTGGAACTCTTTTGATACATTCACTTTTGAGTCCAAGTGGTGCATGTATGACAGGCTGGAACTCTTTTGATACATTCAATTTTGAGTCCAAATAACGCATTTGACAGACTGGAACTCTTTTGATACATTCAATTTTTATTAGAATGCAACTTACCAGTCTACATCCCGTATACACATATGGGCTGGTAGTGATGTGGCTGCGCTGAGTAATGAACCCTTGGATAAAGGCGCGATGCAGCGGCACTATAACAGGATGGCGTTCCTATTTGATCATACCTGAAGATCTTTGGTGGCCTACGGTTCCTCTGAGGCCACTGCTGTTCCTGATTCTGGTTCTCGTTCCCTTCAACCGACAGGAAAGGGGTGTCTTCGGCAGGCTGGTCTTCTGTCAAGTCTTCTCCTGTGTCTGATGGAATGTCACTGTGTGGCTCCTGGCTTACTGAGGGATTATCGTTGTTGCTTTCTAGCTGGGGAGCAAGTTCTCTCCAGTCAAATTCAGCTGCTCTCTCTGTACTGGCAGGAGTCGCTGTCCATGGTCCTGACGACTGAGGTGGGTACTGAGGTGGTATGGGAAAATAATCATCATCATCGTCATCTTCCTCTTCCTCGGGGATGTCCCTAGCTTTTGCAGTCTGTGCTGTTGATTTTTTTTGTTTTACAGGTGAATGCGTTCTTGTCTCCAGTGGCAGGTGATCACATGGCATAAGAAGGTTCCGATGCAGGGTCCTGGGCTCTCCTTTCCCTTGCTCCGGTCTCAGTTCATAGATGGGACTATCCTGCCCAACTTGCCTTACCACAGTATGAATTGTGTCTTCCCAGTAATTTTGCAGCCTACCAGTTCCTCCACGGGGAGGGCCTCTTCTCTCTCTCATCTTTGCTGTTATCACTAGACTGGATAATGTGTACACTAATTGGTCGCTGTGGCACGGACTGTCTTCTTTTATCCTGCCTCTCTTTTTCATGTGCACATGCTATGTTCAATCTTTCTAACAACAGTTCATCTGAGGTTGTTGTCTGCAAAAGGAGGGGCTGAAGGTCGCTCCTGATACTATTATTTTGCAGCCCTGTTAATACTGTGTGCATGAACATGCTTTGCACGAGAGCTGGGTCATATTTGAGACTAGACTCGGCTTCCTGTGATGCAAACAATATTTTCTGCCTTAAATCCATTGTTCGAATTAAAAAGTTCTGTGGGGTCTCCCTATTGCTCTGGACCTCGGCAGTCAACTGCTTGTAAAGCTCTGTGGCACTTCTCTCTTGATAATGTGACCTAAGAATTCTCCTAAGGGTAGGGAGAGACAGGTTGCTTTTACCTTCGAGGTAACTCCTAAATTGCAAACCTGGCACAATAGCTCTGATGACCGCATCCACTATCTCTGACTCAGGATATCCTTTGCTGAGGCCGTTCTCAATTTGGCGGGCTAAACTGGAGAAAGTGAGTCTGTCTTTCTGTCCAGGTTCACCAATCTGACCAGAAATCTTATAGTCTTTATGCCAGAGTGGATTGGTTATAACAACAGGGGCTGTGTGGTGTGGAGCAGTCTCATTATTTGCTAAAACTTGCATTTCAGCTTCTTTTCGCTGCACTGCCAATTTCAGCTGCTCCAACTCTTTCATTACATTCTCCTTTGCATGTGTTGTTTGTGACACATCATTTATATTACTCTGGTTCACACTTTTTATTGTATCTTGTATGCTCAACAGTTCTGACATACCTTCATCTTCCCGTTGTTTTAATTCGTCACGTTCGATGTGCTGACTGATATAAGACACCAACGCACAGCGAGTTTTTCTTGTTATTTTCTCTCGATTGTCTCCTGAGATCTCAATCAAATCACATATTTTCACTAGCTGATCCGTAGTAAGCTGGAATAGAGCTCCTTTCATTTCAAACAACAGATTTTCAATTTCTGACTCCATTTTGGGCAAGTGAGTAACAGACAGTGTGGACACGTGGTGCTGAGACCTGATGCTGAAGGCTTTGCAGCTCGTCGGTGGCTGTTCTACACCTCAGGATGCGCGTTGCTCCTCGCTGGCCTCGTAACTACTGCGGATCTGTTCTGCTGAAACACTCCCCTGCCTGGGTTGTTTTTCGGGATGAAAAACGTAAGATGGCTCCCTTCATGTTGCGGTGTCTGCCTCACGTTTTTCATCCCAGCGGTGTCTCCAAATGTAAAGCCCCTTAAAAAGGGAAAAATGACAAGGATGAACAGAGTGCGTGCGTCTTCCTCACTCGCTTGTATTAAAAGTGGCAAATGGCAAATGTCTTTCCATCTATCACACACTTGGGTTCTGCAGCAGGACAATGATCCAAAACACACCAGCAAGTCCACCTCTTGTCATAAACTCTCCGTGTGCTCTGCCATAGCGCATGGAGAAGGATTTAAATGCAGGAGTTCACCAAACACATTTATTGACAAACAGATCACAATACAGACAAACAAGTTGGTCAAGATACAATATTAATGTGCTCAGGGAGCGGGGAAGACTACAGGGCGTTCAACTACTGGGGGGGGGGGGGGCGCAAACCGGGCAACAGCCTAAGCATAGCAGTTTTGAGCTGCAATGAGAAACGCCACCAGAAGCATAGCAGAATTACTGCAGGGGAGAAACGTGTTACACCACTCCAGGACAACTTGGTGTAGAAAAACGAGTTCTTTTATTTACCTCACAAAGGTTAATGCAGCAAACATACAGAGCACCCTTTTGTGTCTTGTTCAGTAGCTCAAATCAGAGAGCCTCAACAAAAAAAATAAAAAACCCACACACTTGACCCATGACTGCAGTTCAAGGCAAAACAGCAATATGCAGCACGACCGCCACCTTTTGGTGCAGATGTATAACTACATTAAAAAAATAAACAATGGGACCCTTTGTGTAAAACATAATCATTAATAAATTCAGGCAATGTTTTTCACATATTTAGCACAACACCAACTCAAGAGCTACAATCCTCCCCTGCTAAATAAATGTTGTCCTCAACATTGGCCAAATATGAACCAGAAATGCATGTTATATGTGACGTTATCAAGATGGAATACAATTGGAATAGAGTAAATGTTTCACAGTGCATTAAGATCACTTTGGCACACCATACTATTGAACCTCAGGTGATACAATCACGTGTAACTCCAAATAAGCATGAAGCTCATAACCATGTGGAGTAGTTTTCCTCAATAGTACAGGTATTAACAATTTACTCTAACACGTTACTATCACTTCATGTACTCCGGAGTCTTTACACTTAACCATACTTGGACATATCAAATTGACCAAATGTCACTCAAACTGATTGTTATATACCATCTCAATAGTTTGTAGTATCAAATACTTAAGTCACAATAATAGTTTTAACCTTGTAAGTACCAGTACATTTCACATCAACAATATTAAACAGGTGATCTGTGTCACAGTTCAATAATAACCCACAGGCACATAAACTGGGTAGTAAGGCATTTGTGGAGCTATCCAAGGTACTCCATACTGTCCATAGAATGGAGTTACTGCACTGGCATACAGTGGATTGGAATTAAGACCAATTGTAATTACCGGAGTGGTGGCTCAGTTGGTAGAGCATCCGCCCCACATCCGGGAGGCAGGGGTTCAAATCCCGGCCGGGTCATGCCAAAGACCATATAAAAGTGGAACTTCCTGCTGTCCAGCTTGGTGCTCAGCAATAATGGAATGGAGGAGGGAAATCTGTGGCGGCGCCTTGCATGGCAGCGGCCCTCTGATTCTACACTTGGGGTGTGTGTGATTAACACTGTAGATAGGTAAAACACAATCTCATTCTACTGTACATGATTGGTTGTACGGTTGAATGACAATAAGGGTGATTTAATTAATTTAATGTAATTTAATTTAATTAATTACCCTCCAAACTGGTTGACCAAGTGCATCATAAGTTAGTGTTTCTCTTGGGCGTCTCTCTCTCCGAGACCTCCTCAGCACTGTGTCTGACAGCTCTGTGTCCACACCACTGGGCTGGGTTAGAGAGGAAACAGTCTGTTGGTTCTGGAATGTCCATTATCTGTTCCTGAGTATCCTCAGGATGCTCTGATTGGTTTGGTCAAGTCCGGTAGGAGGTACAGGTACCACAGAGTCCTGTTGACTGGTGGTGGTGGCACCTTACTCTTTGAGTCCAATGTCGTTCCTCATCATCATCTGAGCTCTCGGCATACTCAGACATGTTGCTCAGGTTTTTGTCTTTTGGCTCGTGTTTTGACTTAGTGCTACTTGGCTCAGTCCTGGTTACTTGGGGAAGTGGCAAAGCATTACAAGGCATTAACATGTTGCGATGAAGAATCCAACCACATCCTGTGCCACGCTCAAGTTTTACCTCATAAACAGGGCTGTTGTCCCCCTTTTGAGAGACCACATGAACCTGGTCCTCCCAATATGAGCGTAACTTTCCTGGGCCTCCCCTTTCTGACAACTTACTTAGTAAATACACAAGAACCTGGAAAAGCAGACCTAAGAAATGCTTCCTCCCATGGTTTAATAAGGACATTCTTCAGCTTATGAAAAAGAGAGATCTTGCTCTCAAAAGGTCTCTGGTCACTAAAACCAACACTGACCATTTCATTTTCACTAGTCTAAGGAACAAAGTGGTGTCTGAGCTTCGGAAAGCTAAGACTAATTACTTCCTTAGACTAATTGAGGAGGCCAATGGGAGCAGTTCTAAACTCTGGCAACACATTAATAGATTAACAAATTCGAGTAAACAAAAGCATTCAAAGATAAGTAGTCTCAAGGTAGATGATAACCTCATTGATAGTAATGAGTCCATGGCCAATGTCTTCAACTGTTTTTTCACTGAATCCGTTCATAAATTGGCAAGTTATTTTAGACCACCTGAGTTATCCTCTAAGGAACATGTTAATGTTCACAACAGTTTTCGCATTAAAGAGGTATCCAGTGATGCAGTTAAAAAGATTATTGGGAAAAGGAATAACTCTATGGCAAAGGATGTTGATAACTTAAATGCTGCCTTAATTAAGAAACACCAGAATAGTCTGTTGGAGCCTATTACTCATTTAGTTAACTTGTCAATAAGGACAAATACCTTTCCAGAGAATTGGAAGACAGCAGTAATTACCCCGGTCTATAAGTCGGGAGACAAGGACTTAGCAAGCAACTACAGGCCGATTGCCATATTGCCCGTAGTCTCGAAAATTTTGGAGAAGATTGTTGCTGATCAATTGATAGAACATTTAGAGTCCAACCAATTACTTTATTCACAGCAATTTGGGTTTAGACCTAAGTATTCCACAGAAACAGCTAACTGTTATTTTATTGAGAAGGTCAAGGCTTTATTGGTTAAAAGGCATGTTGTGGGGACCGTGTTTCTGGATCTAAAAAAAGCCTTTGACACGGTAAACCACACTGTCCTATTGTCGAAGTTAAAAGACCTCAAGATTTCAACTGAGGCAATACAGTGGTTTAGGTCATACCTGGAGGGGAGAGAACAATGTGTCAAGGTCAATGGGGAGAAATCTGGGCTGCTCACAAATAACATGGGAGTACCACAAGGATCTATACTAGGGCCATTGTTGTTCACAATATACATCAACGACTTGCCCTATAGTTGCTCAGGTGCCAACTGCCAGATGTATGCTGATGACACCGTAATCTATCTGTCTGCCAAAACGGCTAGCATGGCAGCTGAGCACCTGACCCAGGTTTTACAGAACATCTCTAAATGGCTATGTGTTGTCGCATTTAACCTTGAATGTCAAAAAAACTATTGCTATGTGTATCTCTATTAGAAACAGGCCCATGAATGATGTTTTTGATTTTAAAATTGGAAATGAGGTGCTTACTGAAGTAA
The DNA here is from genome assembly GCA_020510985.1 of Pholidichthys leucotaenia. Lineage (NCBI taxonomy): Eukaryota > Metazoa > Chordata > Actinopteri > Cichliformes > Pholidichthyidae > Pholidichthys > Pholidichthys leucotaenia. The sequence goes on from CM035846.1 coordinate 297,071,032, forward strand.
ATGAGGTCAAGTATTTAGGGATCATTCTAGACAGGAACCTGCAATTCGACAAGCAGGTGCATTACATTTGTAAGAAGGTCAAACCCAATTTAAATTGCTTCCGTCTCATTAGAAGGGATTTGTCATTCAGAACTGCTCATACATGTATGCACGCGATGATTCTTTCACATCTGTCATACTATCACATCTTGGTCACAAACATCTCAAATTACACTAAAACCCATAACTACAATATATAAACAGGCTATAAAAATCTTGGACCGCAAACCAATGCGGTGGCATCACTGTGGTATTTTAGTCAAGTACAATCTTCTTACTTTTGAAAATTTTATTATCTTCTGTAATATCAGACTGGTTTTTAAATGTCTATACAATCTTGTTTCACCTCCTTTCTCTGGTTTGGTGGTTAGACGCTCGAGCTCTAGCAGAGCATGCACACGAGCTTCCATCAGTGGTGACTGCATTGTCACCATGTCTAGAACTTCATTTGGTCAGTCTGTTTTCTCCATAAAAGGGGCAAACTTATGGAACTCTCTGCCAACTCACTTAAAATTGGAGACAAATGCCAACCTCTTCAACAGAGGCGTTAAAGATTGGCTAAAATCCCACCAGCAATGTGTGCATGTCTAGTCTGAATTGTTGTTTGTTGTGATCATGGATCTCTTGCTCTATTTATAATTTGTAATGTATTTGTAATTTTAATTAATTTGTAAATTTTGTATGTACAGCCTAATTTATGACCTATATAAGCCACCTATGGACTGGTGTTGAGAATTAGCACTTGTGCTATATACACCTATGCAAAACATCTGGTCTCTCCTTGTGATTGTACTAATGTAATTTGTTATGTCCACATTAAATAAATAAAGAAAGAAAAAAGTCATGTTCCTGACAAGAACCCTGTCCCCAGGTGAGAGTACAGCACTTTGTCTCTTTTGGTCATAGTGTGACTTTCCCCTTGCAAGACTCTTTTTAATGTTTTTGGCAGCAATGTCATATGCTTCTTTCATTTGTTGTTGCCATTTGAGCATAGTCCCCATGTGTTTTACATCTGTTTGTCTCATTCAGCCAAAAGATTAAATCAATAAGACGATGTGGGTGTCTATCAAAAAGTAAGTAAAAGGGTGAGTAACCTGTTGATTCACTAGTTGTACAGTTATAAGCGTGAACAACTTTGTTTACATAGTCACTCCAGTTTTCCTCTCTTTTCCACATCCAAGGTCCGCAGCATAGAAAGCAAGGTATGATTGAATCTTTCTGCTGGATTCCCCTGTGGATGGTAGGGTGTAGTTTTTGTATTGACTATTCCTGTGTACTTCTGCAGCTATTTGAATAAATGATTCTCAAATTCCCTGCCCTGGTCATGGTGTAATTAACTTGGAAAACCAAATTTCACAGAAAAGTCATTAAAAAAAAACCTTATCTGCTGCAATTTTGCCAGATTTTGTCACACACGGCTCTAGGGAGCCGCGCAATAAGAGCCAAGGGCGAGCCAGTGAGTCGTGATGTTTTATTGAAGGTAAGGGTGAGGGATGAGGGAAGCACAGATACTCAACACAATAACACTCATGAGCAGTACAGCGACAGAGAACACCGTTGGCACCGGGCGTAGGGGTACACAACAAGAGGGCTCACAGCAGGTAACACTCACGGGTTAAGCAGCCAGAAGAATAGAGAGCTGGCACTGGGCAAAGGACTCCAATACACAGGTCACTCTTACAAGGTGGTACTCCCAAGTGATACAGTAAGGCAGGTAGCGGGTTAGCACCGGTCTTGGGGGTACCAAGGCACAAACTCCTTACGGGAAACACTTACGAGTTGTGCTGAAGATGAGGCAGGGGCTGGCACTAGACGAAGGGGCTCCAGCCTAGCAGTGCTTATGTCGCAGCCCTGAGTCATCGAGGCTGCTCCTATTTATTCCCATTGGCAGCGCCCCAGCTGATGAGGACTAATTGGCCCCAGCCGTCCGTAATGCTGGCAGCTGGGAGCCTGCTGAGACGCTGCTCAATGGGAAGCAGGGATGAAGGGGAAAACATGGGCTGAGTGCTGAGACGGCATCTCAACCCATGGTGACAGAGCCTCCCCCTCAAGGTCAGGCTCCTGAACGACCAGAAACACCCCAGCCCCCCCCCCCCCCCCACCTAGGGTGGGAGGAAGGGAGGCAGGGCCGGAGGGGACGAAGTAAAGGGAAACACCAACAGGCCAATGTAGGGTAACAGGGCAAAAAAAAAACCCCAAACACAGTACTCTACATTGCACCAAAAAAAATGACAAAAAACGGATAAAGCAATTACGGAGTGTGGACAACAGAACAAACACTACTCCATAATGCAAACAAAACTAAGAACAGGACAAGAGTGACACAAAGAAAAAAAAACGCTGAGTACGGGTAAAGGAAAACCCACAGCACTACGGATATAGAAATACCCACAGTCACCTAAAGAAAAAGGAAATGCTGAGTACGGGCAAAGGAAAACCCACAGCACTACGGATATAGAAATACCCACAGTCACCTAAAGAAGTGAAAGTGACTGGAACGAACGGACAACTGCAGAGTATGGTCTGATAGGAAACAAAACATAACTCTACAATGCAAGGACGAGGCTAAAAACATGGTACAAAAAGTAAAATGCTGCGTACGAGGAATGGAAAACACACAGCACTATGAAAACACATCCACCAACAGGACAAAATATTACACCCGAGTGACCTTAATAATGATAAAAGAAAAAGTGACACCCGAGGAATATGGCAGGCAGAGTCCAAAAATGGCCGAGATGGCTCCGGAGATCTCCCCGCCCATTGTCCAGTTGGCGAACCAGGGAAAGGGAAATGTTCGGACGGCGAACTCCGGACCCAGATCCCAGGAATCCAGACCACCGGCAGCCGAACCAGGCCACCCAAAGGCAAACACAGACCAGCAGGGGGAACCAGATCACCGAACCGAAAGTCTTGTGGGTCGGGTCATCGACCCGCATCACTCAACCACCAGGACCGTTGAGACGGACGAAGGGTCAGAGCGGGTCCCGGTGGAAGAGGCTCAGGGGAGAGCCGATGACGAGGGCGACGAGCGTCAGGCCGCAGGGAAACGGCCACCTCCTCACCGGACCTGGACAACACTGGGGCAGCACCCACGTCGGACCCCGATCGGGCCTTAGGCGAACCCACGTTGGACCCCGATTGGGTCTCGGGCGAACCCACGTTGGACACTGCACCAGAAGCGACCTCCAACGTCGAACCTGGACCCTCCAGCACCACGAGGAACAGCAACTCCTCGCCGGTGACCCTGAAAGAAGGCTCAGAAGAGAAAACAGAACCGTGATCAGGATCACCGGCAGCGCCAGAACCCGGCGAGACGAGCTCAGACGCAGCGGGCGGCTGCACCCGGCTCGTCTCCCCTAGAGACAGGCTGAAGTGCTCAAAGATAAAAAGGGAGAAAAGAAAGGAGAGCACTCGCCTGATCTCGGGTTCTGATGCCGTCCAGGACTGCGAAGATCCGGGATCCGTCGTCAGGAGGTCGTTGTCAGGCTCCCATCCAGCCGCGTCGGGCCCCGCAGCCAGCACGATGGTCAGCGCAGCTTGAGATTCCTCCAGCTCCGGTAACCCCCCGACGATCCACTCGGCGTGAAGCCAGAAGAATCTCGCCCCGCTGGACTGAACCGCTCCTCCGTGGAGACCCGGGGACGCTCAGTCATCGGCGCAGACTCCATGCAGCAGTCAGTCCCCCTCCTCCGTCCGCAACGTAGCTGTGGACACAGGCCCTCTCCTTATCCCACCACGTTGACCCGGAGCCGGGGATCGCTCGGCGGAGAGAGACACAGAGGATGTGGGATTAGGAACACAGGTTACAGCAGGTGGGGGGAGTTCAGGGAGCTGCGAACCCTGAACTCCTCCTCCAGGAATGTGACAGAGCAAATCATTAAGCAGATGTGAAAAAACTATGACTTGCCTGCCTCCTGGAGGTTGAGTATCGCCTGCTGTGGTGGATACCGCTTCTTTCTCTCCCCGCCCGGCGATAACGGGTGACCCCCCGGGAAATCGTCTGAGGATTGCTCGCGTTGTCTCCAGCAGAGAGCTCGCCAGGCTGGAATTCCAGGCACACACAGCAGTCAGGAAGCGCGTCGAGGAGGAGGGGGAAACAGCCGGGGTGAGCCAGCCCGAATGTCCAGGGATGACAGCGGGGAAATGAGGCTCAGGGAACGAGGCTGTGAAAGCTCCACACTGACGAGGCGAAGAGGTGACAGCTGCGTGGGAGGAACGGTCCTGACGGCGGCCCAGAACTGGATCCGGACGAGGTTTGTGCAGAGGTGACTCGGCGATGTGATGACGGCTATTCCCAGGGGACGAAGCGAGGGGGGAACCCAGGAATCGCCGCTCCAGATCGGAGATCGAGGCGAGGAAGGCGTCGAGCACGGGAAAGCTTCGTAGCCCTGGAGTCCTCTCCATCAATCTCACTGCCGCCGCCACATGCCTGAAGATGGTGACAGGAAACACAGTGGAGCTCGCGACAGCCACTCGACCCCAGACATAACTGCTGTCAGCCGCGGCTCCTTGAAGGGAATCCCGAGTGACGTGGCGCAGGTCGGGGGAAGCCCTCTGGTTGGCGCGAACTCCCGGACTGGAATGGCGGCAGGAACGGGATCCCGAAGCGGGGGGAAACCTCGCCCACTTCGGCTTCCTGCCAGGATTTCCATCCAACCCGCGGAGCTTCTCTTGCTGCGTACCTGTGGCGTCTATCCTGGCACTGTCCTCGAGATGGAACACAGAATGACGGTAACAGTCCAGGAGTTCCTCAGCACGGCCCGGATGCCAGCGTCTCACGTTGGAGGCGTCGTGCAGGGTGAAGAGCGTCCCGTCGACAGCCTCCGAGATGGACCTCAGCTCGTCGCCCTGGCGCCGGAAGTGACTCCTGGGAAACGGCATGCTAGCAGCGCTGACACCCGGACAGAAAGGTACAATTCCACGGCGACTCACGGCCGCCGGTAACTCGTCTGGCTGCGACATACTGTCACACACGGCTCTAGGGAGCCGCGCAATAAGAGCCAAGGGCGAGCCAGTGAGTCGTGATGTTTTATTGAAGGTAAGGGTGAGGGATGAGGGAAGCACAGATACTCAACACAATAACACTCATGAGCAGTACAGCAACAGAGAACACCGTTGGCACTGGGCGTAGGGGTACACAACAAGAGGGCTCACAGCAGGTAACACTCATGGGTTAAGCAGCCAGAAGAATAGAGAGCTGGCACTGGGCAAAGGACTCCAATACACAGGTCACTCTTACAAGGTGGTACTCCCAAGTGATACAGTAAGGCAAGTAGCAGGTTAGCACCGGACATGGGGGTACCAAGGCACAAACTCCTTACGGGAAACACTTACGAGTTGTGCCGAAGATGAGGCAGGGGCTGGCACTAGACGAAGGGGCTCCAGCCTAGCAGTGCTTATGTCGCAGCCCCGAGTCATCGAGGCTGCTCCTATTTATTCCCATTGGCAGCGCCCCAGCTGATGAGGACTAATTGGCCCCAGCCGTCCGTAATGCTGGCAGCTGGGAGCCTGCTGAGACGCTGCTCAATGGGAAGCAGGGATGAGGGAAAACATGGGCTGAGTGCTGAGACGGCATCTCAACCAATGGTGACAGATTTGTTACGAGTAGGGTAAGCTTGGGCAAACTTAGTAAAGTTGTCATAACACCAAAATATACTCATACCCTCCCCTGGTTTTTCCAAGGTGAAGATAGTCTATAGAAACCATTTCAAAGGGTGCAGTGGCAGGTACATGGCACATAGGGGCCCTACTCTGAACTGTAGGTTTCTTCTGAATGTTACATTTACATACCCGAGTAATGAAAAACCTCAATATCTTTCTGCATGTAAGGCCAGTAAAATCTATTTCATGCCAAGTTCATTGCACGGTCTACCGCTAAGTGACCCATTTCACAGTGAAGGTATTTGTACACAAGTTCTTTGCATGAATCTGGAAGCACAATTTGAGTACAAGTTACAGTTTTGCACATTAACAACCCTTTTTCAGAAACAAAGTTTTTTCCACTCATGTAGTTGTTTAAGCTTCAAGTCTTTGTTCACTGGTGTTTTGTCAAAGTTTTCTCCTGTTTTTTTTGTTTTTTTTTTTAAGTTGAGGACATAAGTTATGGGTCCTGCAACTGAGCTTGTAACAGTTCCTGTTTTGTAATTTTCATGTCCGGTTGATGGTCAGCAATGATCTCATTTACTTGTGGATTGCAAGTTATAACGGAGATCCAGTCCATGTTTTGTTCTTTTTGTGTCTCGACAGCATTTAGTATTGCACTTAACACTTCAGGTGAACACTGCTCAGTGCACTCTGATATATACACGAGTCTATACTGGCAGGTGTTCTGGACAAAAAGTCTGCATCAATATTACTTTTTCCAGGTCGGTATTTCCAGGTCGGCTATCTCTGCGAGCAGGGCTGCTCGCAGAGATAGCAAAAAGACGTAACAAACTAATAGTTTTTTGAATGCAAAAGATGCAATAGACTTACACAATGGTCCCCTCCGGCATACAACTAGGAAAATACCGGTCACTATGGAGGGTGAGAATATGTATGGGCACATAATCATACCATGTAGGATAACTAAGTAGACGGTTATGCTGTTTCATCCCATCTAGCAACAATGCTCAGCAATGGGTGTGTTTATATTTATATATCTATATATTTATTCCATCTAGCTACAATGCTCCGCACTGTGTTTTTATATATCTACATATTATTCCATCTAGCTACATTGCTCCGCACTGTGTGTGTTTATATACTTGCATATTTATTCCACCTAGCTGCAATGCTCCGTACTGTGTTTTTATATATCTACATATTATTCCATCTAGCTACATTGCTCCGCACTGTGTGTGTTTATATACTTGCATATTTATTCCATCTAGCTACATTGCTCCGTACTGTGGGTGTTTATATATTTACATATTTATTCCATCTAGCTACAATGCTCTGCACTGTGTGTTTATATATTCATATATTTATTCCATCCAGCTACAATGCTCTGCACTGTGTGTCTGTGTGTGTGTGTGTGTATATATATTTTATAGTAATATGTACATATGTATATTAGCTGCTCTTGCTTGCTTGTTTTTTTCTTGCCTTCTGATTGTTGCTCTGAGTGTTGCTATCCCTGTGCTGTTGCAATCCTGGAATTTCCCCGTTGTGGGACTAATAAAGGCTTATCTTATCTTATTTCAGTGTTATGTTAAAGTCAGCCAACTCGGAAACCCATTTGTGTCCCGTTGCATTTAGTTTGGCTGTACTTAAAACACAGGTCACAGGACTTCCGGGAAGATGGCGGAGAGACATAACACTTAAACAGAGAGCTCTCCCTAGCCGGATTAAAAATCATCGGTAAATGGCCAACTCGACATAAACGAATCAATAAACTAAGGGATGAAAACACGAAGGAACCGGGCACAAGGACAAAAACAGGGTAAAATTGAAGAATTCCTCTCCAACAACGCAGGAAAAACCGCTGTACGCAAAGCCCAAAAAAACGAGATGTCCACAGCAGAGAAAATGGAGGACACCAGACTCGACAACATGAACGCTGGCATCGCCAGTTTGGGTGAAGAGTTGAGAGAATTCAAGCGACAGCTACAACAGGATTTAGCGGCTCTTAAGGAGGAACTGAAAAAAGAAATTAAGGAGGAAATCATGGACCTCCGAAGAGAAATGGAGCGTAAATTAACGGAAAACATGGAGGAGCTGCGCTCCCAGCGGGCGTGTATGACAGAAGCGCAGACCCGAATTTCGGAACTAGAAGATTGGAAAAGCGAGGCAAACGAACAACTACAGACCCTGACGACGCAAACGCAGAGGATGCAGGAGAAAATAAACGACTTGGAGAGCAGATCCCGACGAAGCAATATGCGCATCTTTGGAATTCCGGAGGGCATTGAAGGCAACTCGATGACAAAATTCATGGATCAGTTCTTAAAAAAAGAACTGGAAATACCCGGAGAAACGGATCTGCAGATTCAACGGGCGCACAGAACACCGGCACAGAACCCGAAAACAAACTCTCCACCCAGGTCAGTTGTGGTAAACTTTGTGAAATATGACATAAAGGAAAGAATCCTGACGCAAGCATGGAAAAAAAAGATACGAATCGGCGACAAACAGGTATTTTTTGACCATGACTACCCGACAGAAATCGTGCAGCAGCGGAAGAAATATGCCAATATTAAAAAAACGCTGAAAGAGAAAAAAATTAGATTCCAAACGCCGCTAACGAAAATGAGGATTCATTGGGAGGAAGGCACAAGAACCTACAACACGGCCGAAGAGGCAGCGCGGGATATGATGGAGCGGGGCCTTGAGGTGAGCGTGCCGAAGGAGACGGCTGGAGCAGCGGCGGCCCTGAACGCACCACGACAGACGGAGTGGAGACGAGTGAACGGCGGAAGAAGGGGGAGAGACGTAGAGCAGCGGGCCCAGGACAAGCTACAAGGCTTTCAACTGAAAGCCTAGATCATAACAAAGATTAAGAAAGGCACAGAAGAAATGAAGGCCAAGAAGACAAGGTAAAAGAGAAACAGACGGCTAGGAGAGGTTTAAGTGATATTTGTTGGACATTTCTAGACTTATGACTATTACTTTGATAGTAATTAGAAGTCTAGGGAGGGCCCTTCACTCTGTGAAGACAAACCCCCCACCCACCAACAGGGACCAGTGGGCAGAAGAAAGGCCCAAAGTACGGAGGTCGAGTTTTTTTTAATGTGTTTTTATATAAATATGTGTTATTTTTGTTGTTAAAGGGGCTAGGAGCACAAGTTAAAAAAATGGAAAAACATGAATATGGGTAAAAATCTTAAGATAATGACACTAAACGTGAATGGTCTGAACTCACCTGTTAAAAGGGAAAGAATAATAAGAAAATTCAAGAAGGAAAAAGCTGAAATTATATTTATGCAAGAGACACATTTGAGCAAGACAGAACATGTGAAACTAAAGAGATTTGGCTATAAGAACTCCTACTACAGTTCATTTAAGGGAGGAGCAAAAAGGGGGGTTATGATACTAATCTCAAACAAAATACAATTTGAAAGTGAACAGGAAATCCAGGATAAAGAAGGCAGGTATGTAATAATAAAGGGAAGAATAGATGGTATGCAGATCACATTAGTGAACATCTATGCCCCACCAGAAAGTGACAAGGGTTTTTTTCAACATCTGTTTGATCTCATAGCAACACACAGTGAAGGAGTCCTAATTTGTGGAGGAGACTTAAATGCTGTCATGGATCATGAAGTTGACACAACAAGTGTTAAGAAGACAAAAAAACATGTAACAAAGTTCATAAGAACCTCACTGGCAGAAATGGGTATGGTAGACATATGGAGGGACCTACACCCACTCGAAAAAGACTATACACATTATTCAGCAGCCCATAAAGTACACTCTAGAATAGATCACTTCCTTATGAATGAAGGTGACAGACACAGGGTGAGAAATTGTTGGATTGGAGGGGCAGAAATATCAGATCATAATCCTATACACATGGAAATATATTTAAACAATAGAAAACGACAAACAACATGGAAACTTAACGTAGGACTGTTAAATGATGAGAAAATGAAAGAAAGAATAAAAATAAACATAAATGAATATATCCAAGAGAATGACAATGAAGAAGTGGACCCAACAATACTATGGGACGCACTAAAAGCCGTGTTAAGGGGTAAATTAATTGTTGAAACAGGAAAAGCAAATAAGACTAAACTGGAAGCGTATGAACAAAGATGTGAGAGACTGAGGGAATTAGAACGTAAACATCAAAGCACAAATGATCCAAAAATATATCAAGAAATTAAAGAAGAAAAAACAAAGATAAAAGAAACACAAATGGATGAAATTGAAAGGAAAAATAGATATCTAAAGCAAAAATATTATGAAACGGGGCCAAAAGCCACAAAACTGCTGGCAAAACGGTTAAGAAAACAACAAACAATGAATAATGTATACAAGATTAAAGACCCCACCACAAATAAAACCACAGTTAACCCAGAAAACATCGAAGAAATTTTCCATAATTTCTACCAAGAACTATACTCGCAACCTGAAGAAACAAATACTAAAGATATCAAAAAATTTCTAGACACATTGGACTTGCCATCAATAGGAAATCAACAAAATGAAAAACTAACAGCAGAAATAACAACACAAGAGATCAGAGATGTGATTAAGTCACTTAAAAACGGTAAATCACCAGGTAGTGATGGATACCCATCTGAGTTTTATAAACTGTTTATAGAAGAACTCACGCCACAACTCCTAAAGTCATTTAATTGGACGCTGAACAACAACAAAATACCTCCAACATGGAACGAAGCAATCATTTCAGTTATTTTAAAACCAGGGAAAGATAAAGAACAATGCGGAAACTATAGACCAATCTCTTTATTAAATGTAGATTATAAAATATACACAACAATTATATGTAAACGAATAAAGACATTCGTGACGGAATTGATAGAAGATGATCAAACTGGATTCATAGAGGGACGCCAAACACATGACAATATCAGGAGAACAATACATATAATTAACCAAATACATAAAGAAAAGAAAAGCGCAGTAATAATGAGTTTAGACGCAGAAAAAGCATTTGACAGGGTTAACTGGAAATTCCTATATAGTGTACTGGAGCGCTTTGGATTTAACGAAAAATCAGTACAATGCATAAGGACGCTATATCAAGAACCTGTGGCAAGAATCAAGATAAACGGTAGCTTAACAGACAAAGTAAATATACAAAGATCAACTAGGCAGGGATGCTGCTTATCGCCCACCTTGTTTGCTCTGTTCATAGAACCATTGGCTCAAGCGATACGACAAAATAAGAAATTAAAAGGTGTAACAATAAAGGGGGCGGAACACAAGATTGGGCTATTTGCAGACGATATTATAGTTTACCTTGAACAACCAGATAAATCAATAATGGAAATGATGAACTTGATAGAAAATTTTGGAAAATTATCAGGATACAAGATAAACATAACAAAAACACAAATACTGACATTCCACTATAACCCTCTAAACCAGATAACTGATAAGATCAAACTAAACTGGAAGCAAAAAGAAATAAAATACCTTGGAGTGAACATACCTAAAGACCTAAGCAAAATATATAAAGCAAACTATGATAGGTTGGAACAAGAAATAAAAAAAGATATTGATAGATGGTCAATCTTAAATATGGATCTGAATTCAAAAATTGAGACAGTCAAAATCAGCATACAACCTAGATTACTTTACCTCTTCCAGGCTATACCAACAGAGATTCCAGATGCCCAATTCTCAAAGTGGGACAGGATGATATCGAGATTTGTTTGGGGAGGTAAAAAACCAAGAGTGAAATATAAAACCCTCCAATTACCAAAAGAGAAAGGAGGCATGGGCCTACCGAGTCTAAAGGAATATTACTACTCAGCACAAATAAGATATATCATATGTTGGTGCGACGAGGGATATGAGGCAAAATGGAAAAGGAAATTGAGGGACTCCCAGTACAAAGCATAATAGGGGATAAAGATGCATATAAGCAAATCAAACAAATAGACCCAATCACTAAATTTACTTTAGAACTGTGGTATAAAATAGTACAAAAATATAATATAAGGGAAGACATAAAACTATTGAAATGGGTAGCATTTGACAGTCAGTTTGAACCGGCAAAACAAGATAGGGGATACAAAAATCTGGTGAACAAGGGAATCACAGCATGGGGCAATATCGGAAAAAAAGATCTCGGGAGCTTTGTAAACATCAGGAGAAAATTTAAATTAGAAAGATCGGAATTTTTCAGATATCTGCAGATGAGAGATTACTATATGAAGAAGATTAGGCATAACCTCCAAACAGATGTGAACGAGATTATACAACTTATTTTAAGCTCATATGCAGGAAATAAAATAAGAATTATTTCAAAACTATATCAGAAACTTATGACAAACAATCATACAAGTAACTATATAAAGGAGAAATGGGAGAAAGAGCTCAATTTAAACATAACAGAAGAAAGCTGGCAGGAAATATGGAAAACACAACACACATCAACAAATTCAAGGGCATGGAGGGAATTTGGATGGAAAAACCTGATTCGCTTTTTCATTACACCACAGATTCAAGGAAAATATACAAATACCCAATCTTTATGCTGGAGGGGATGTGGGGCTCAAAATGCAGACCACTCACATATGTTTTGGAAATGCTACAAAATATCATCATTTTGGAAATCTATGCATGTGACAATACAGAGGATATTAGGATATAATATACCAATGAACTGTAACCTGATGTACTTATGTGATCTTAAAAAAGACAGTGTTATACAGGCTGAGGACAGATATCTGTCATATCCGGCTCTAGGGAGCCGGGCAATCAGAGCCAGGGGCAAGCCAGTGAGTCGTGATATTTTATTCAGGGTAAGGGATAAGGGATGAGGAGAGCACAGATACTCATGCAGAGGTACACTCACAGGTTGCACAGCGCAGAGGTAAGCAGCTCGTACCGGACGTGGGGGTAGCAAGACGTACATCCTCACAGCGGGATACAAACACAGGAATGCTGCAAGGGGAGTTGAGGCTGACACCAGACGAAGGGGCTTCAGCCTAGCAGTGCTTATGTCGCAGCCCCGAGTCATCGAGGCTGCTCCTATTTATCCTCATTGGCAGCGCCCCAGCTGATGAAGACTAATTGGCCCCAGCCGTCCATAATGCTGCCAGCTGGGGGCCAGCTGAGACGCTGCTCAATGGGAGGCAGGGATGAGGGAAAACATGGGCTCAGTGCCGAGACGGCATCTCAACCCATGGTGACAGAGCCCCTCCCTCAAGGTCGGGCTCCTGAACGACCAGGAACATCCCAGCCCCCCCCCCCCCCCCACCTAGGGTGGGAGGAAGGGAGGCGGACCGGAGGGGAAGAAGCCAAGGGAAGGACAACACCAATGGGGCAATGTAGGGTAGCGGGAAAGAAAAACCCAAATACAATACTGACAACAGAATAATTAACCCAGGTACAGATGGGGAGAAGAACTGGGTCAGCACGCCGGTTACATACTACCCAGAGAGTACCAACCATGCGTGACCCAGAGCAAGAAAAAAAAAAAGAACCACCAAAAAGGTACAGGGCAAAAAATGCTGAGTATGGTCAAATAAAGGGAAAACACAATACACAGCACCAATATAAGTACATACACACAGTCACCAAGAAAAGTGAGGGTGACTGGAACAAATGGACAATTACAGAGCATGGTGTTACGGAAAACAAGGCACATGACTCTATAATGAACCAACAGGGCATAAAAAAGAAATACTGAGTGCAGGCAAAGAAAAACCCACACACATGAATATATAAATACCCACAGTCACCTAAAGAAATGAAAGTGACTGGAATGAATGGGCAACTGCAGAGTATGGTCTGAAAGGGAACAAAACATAACTCTACAATGCAAAAACGAGACTAAAAACATGGTACAAAAAATAAAATGCTGGGTACGAGGGAAGGAAAACGCACAGCACTATAAATACACATCCACCAACAGGACAGACATTACACCCAAGTGACCTTAATAACGATAAAAGAAAAAGTGACACCCGAGGTGTATGGCAGGCAGAGTCCAAAAATAGCCGAGATGGCTCCGGAGATCTCCCCGCCCACTGTCCAGCTGGCGAATCAGGGGAAGAGAAACGTTCGGACGGCGAACTCCGGACCCAGACCCCAGGAATCCAGTCCAACGGCCGCCGAACCAGGCCGCCCAAAGGCAAACACAGACCAGCGGGGGGAAACCAGACCACCGAACCGAAAGTTTTGCGGGTCGGGTCGTCGACCCGCATCACTCAACCACCAGGACCGTTGAGACGGACGAAGGGTCAGAGCGGATCCCGGTGGAAGAGGCTCAGGGGAGAGCCGATGACGAGGGCGGCGGGCCTCAGGGAAACGGCCACCTCCTCACCGGACCTGGACAACACTGGGGCAGCACCCACGTCGGACCCCGATCGGGCCTCAGGCGAACCCACGTTGGACCCCGATTGGGTCTCGGGCGAACCCACGTTGGACACTGCACCAGAACCGACCTCCAACGTTGAACCCGGACCCTCCAGCACCACGAGGAACAGCAACTCCTCGCCGGTGACCCTGGAAGAAGGCTCAGAAGAGAAAACAGAACCGGGATCAGGATCACCGGCAGCGCCAGAACCCGGCGAGACGAGCTCAGACGCAGCGGACGGCTGCACCCTGCTCGTCTCCCCTGGAGATAGGCTGAAGTGCTCAAAGATAAAAAGAGAGAAAAGAAAGGAGAGCACTCGCCTGATCTCGGGTTCTGACGCCGTCCAGGACTGCGAAGATCCAGGATCCGTCGTCAGGAGGTCGTTGTCAGGCTCCCATCTAGCCGCGTCGGGCCCCGCAGCCAGCACGATGGTCAGCGCAGCTTGAGATTCCTCCAGCTCAGGTAACCCCGCCGACGACCCACTCGGCGTGAAGCCAGAAGAATCTCGTCCCGCTGGACCGAACCGCTCCTCCGTGGAGACCCAGGGACGCTCAGTCGTCAGCGTAGACTCCACGCAGCAGTCAGTCCCCCTCCTCCGTCCGCAATGTAGCTGCGGAACCACAGGCCCTCTCCATATCCCACCACGTTGACCCGGAGCCGGGGACCGCTCGGCGGAGAGAGACACAGAGGATGCGGGATTAGGAAAACAGGTTACAGCAGGTGGGGAGAGTTCAGGGAGCTGCGAACCCTGAACTTCTCCTCCAGGGATGTGACAGAGCAAATCATTAAGCAGGTGTGAAAAAACAATGACTTGCCTGCCCCCTGGAGGTTGAGTATCGCCTGCTGTAGTGGAATCTGCTTCTTCCTCTCCCCGCCCGGCGATAACGGAGGACCCCCCGGGAATTCGTCTGAGGATCGCTCGCGTTGTCTCCAGCAGAGAGCTCACCAGGCCGGGATTCCAGGCACACACAGCGGTCAGGAAGCGCGTCGAGGAGGAGGGGGAAACAGCCGGGGTGAGCCAGCCCGAATGTCCAGGAATGACAGCGGGGGAACGAGGCTCAGGGGACGAGGCTGTAGGATCTCCACACTGACGAGGCGAAGGGATGACAGCTGCGTGGGAGGAACGGTCCTGACGATGACCCAGAACTGGATCCGGACGAGGTTCGTGCAGAGGTGACTCGGCGATGTGATGACGACTACTCCCAGGGGACGAAGCGAGGGGGAAACCCAGGATTCGCCGCTCCAGATCGGAGATCGAGACAAGGAAGGCGTCGAGCACGGGAAAGCTTCGTAGCCCTGAAGTCCTCACCGTCAATCTCACTGCCGCCGCCACATGCCTGAAGGTGGTGACAGGAAACACAGTAGAGCTCGCGACAGCCACTCGACCCCGGACATAACTGCTGTCAGCTGCGGCTCCTTGAAGGGAATCCCGAGTGACGTGGCGCAGGTCGGGGGAAGTCCTCTGGTTGGCGCGAACTCCCGGACTGGAATAGCGGCAGGAACGGGACTCCGAAGCGGGGAAAGACGTCGCCCACTTCGACTCCCTGCCGGGATTTCCATCCACCCCGTGGAGCTTCTCTCGCTGTGTACCTGCAGCGTCTATCCTGGCACTGTCCTCCAGATGGTACAGAGAGTGAGGGTGACAGTCCAGGAGTTCCTCAGCACGGCCCGGATGCCAGCGTCTCGCGTTGGAGGCGTCGTGCAGGGTGAAGAACGTCCCGTCGACTGCCTCCGAGATGGACCTCAGCCCGTCGCCCTGGCGCCGGAAGTGACTCCTGGGAAACGGCATGCTAGCAGCGCTGACACCCGGACAGAAAGGTACATTTCCACAGCGACTCACGGCCGCCGGCAACTCTTCTGGCTGCGACATACTGTCATATCCGGCTCTAGGGAGCCGGGCAATCAGAGCCAGGGGCAAGCCAGTGAGTCGTGATATTTTATTCAGGGTAAGGGATAAGGGATGAGGAGAGCACAGATACTCATGCAGAGGTACACTCACAGGTTGCACAGCGCAGAGGTAAGCAGCTCGTACCGGACGTGGGGGTAACAAGACGTACATCCTCACAGCGGGATACAAACACAGGAATGCTGCAAGGGGAGTTGAGGCTGACACCAGACGAAGGGGCTTCAGCCTAGCAGTGCTTATGTCGCAGCCCCGAGTCATCGAGGCTGCTCCTATTTATCCTCATTGGCAGCGCCCCAGCTGATGAAGACTAATTGGCCCCAGCCGTCCATAATGCTGCCAGCTGGGGGCCAGCTGAGACGCTGCTCAATGGGAGGCAGGGATGAGGGAAAACATGGGCTCAGTGCCGAGACGGCATCTCAACCCATGGTGACAATATCTAGTTAAAATCTTGTTGATTGCATGTAAAAAAACTATCACAAAAAAATGGCGATCAGAAGTTCTTCCTGACCAAGAACAATGGACTGACATTGTTGAGGACATACGTATGATGGAAAAACTAACATATCGACGAAGAATGCAAGAAGGAATATGGGAGAAAAAATGGCGGAAATGGACACACTACAAAGTGCAACAACGAGGCAGAAATTGAAAGAATAACCAAAGACACTGAAAAAACCAGAAGAATTAAGAGATGGAAACTAAAAACTTGATGCTCCAACATTTGTCCCCCCCCCTTTTATTTTTTATTTTTATTTTGTTTATTTTTTTTTAATTTTCCCTACCCTAACCCCTTTGTTTTTTAAATGTAGAATGTGATCTGAATGCATTATATATGATGAAAAATGAATAAAAATCTAAGTTACAAAAAAAAAAACACAGGTCACAGGATTGTTATTGCTATAGACTGTCACTGAGGGGGCATAAAACAAGTAGTCTCTGAAGTGCTCTGTAACGGCCCACTTAAGTGCCAGAAACTCAAGTTTCCCTGAATGCAGCCTATAGTTTCTCAGCCGATGTTAGTGTCCTTGATCCATATCCGATTACTCTTAGTTTACTTGGTCTCTGGTACAAAACTGCACCAAGCCCTTCCTCCGATGCATCTATGTGCAGAATAAATGGGTCCTCAAACCTAGGGTAAGCCATCACAGGTGGATTAGTCAAAACATCAACCAAGTAGTTGAGTGCTTTTTGGTGAGTGTCAGTCCATATGATTTTCTGGGTGGGTGCAGGTTGCCCTGCCTTAGCTGACGTACCTGCGGTTGTAAGTTAGAGTTTTGAGTGTGGTCAGCTGAGAGCAAAATCATACAAGCACTTTGCATGTCTCGAAAAATCCTGGACATAACTCCTGTAATACCCTAAAAACCTTAACAGCTTACGGAGTTCTTTGATGTTGGTTGGAGGGGTGATTTTGAGGGCTTGCACCTCTTTCTTGTCCATTTTGTAACCTTCTGCCGAAATGATTTTGCCTACATAGTGGACCTCATTTTTGAACAAGTCACATTTGTCGGGTCTTAGTTTTATACCCCAAGCTTGCTGACGTTTGAGAACAGATCTTAAGTCCTCAATGTGTTGTTCAAATGTCCAACTGTACACTAAAACATCATCCAGGTATGGATAACTACTGGATCCCAGCTTGCTGTTGTCTGTCTGCGTCTAACTGCGACCGCCGAAAAGAAATTATGGAGTTAATAAGCTGGGCTTTGAACACAATTGACACTATTTTTTCAACAAGGAAAAGTGCTCCGGGGGAAGCTGTCTGCCCCGCTGGAACGGCTCCAGCGGGCTATTTACGTGACACAGGTAATTGGAAAATGCTGTGTCTCACTAATCTCTCTATCGAAGATATTGAAGATTTGTTTATCTTCGTAATATTGGTGATCGGGATTTTTCTGATTGGGACTGGAATTGTCCTGGTTTACTGCAAATTGCTGAAGATGGATTCAACCTATCAAAATGCTGACCAGGCGAGGTGCATCCATCAAATTGAAAAACTGGAGAAGACCCTGATAGCGACTACTGGAGAACTGTCTCGTAAGGTGGATTACATCATGATTTCGCTTAGGTCTTTCCACGACGGATTTAAAGCCCCGCAATGAAGGACTAGTACTGAATCTACAGAAGAAATATAAGCCTTCTCTGTGATCAGTCCTATTTGGCTCATTCCCCATGAAAATTCCTCCTGGCTGTCTGCAAACTGTGTTTTCAAAATCATCGAGCACAAGGCCTTGGACAGTCAGCTGCACTGCGCCAGATAAGGACTGGGCGCCAGCCAGACAAAACATCTTCTGCCAAGTGTCCTTGGGTCTCTCTTATTATCATTAACACTGCTCAACACCGCACACACACTGATCCAAGAACTGAATAAAGATACACTGCTCTCTTGTGTCTCGTGAATCCTGTGTAGCGAATGTATGTGCAATGAGAGCTTTTTTTTTCCTTGAACTCTTAATATTGATTAATTATGTAACCAGTATTTTGAATCAATGATTTTTTTGCTCCTTCCTATTGTATTATCCTTATGCTACCTGTACCCTCCTGCTGATAGGCGTGTTTCAGATGCGCCGCGGCACGGAAATGCAGGTTCATTACTGTGTCAAGTCAAATTCTCTCGTATGTTATCAGTGATCTGTTAATGTACTTGGCAATAAATCTTTTTCTGATTCTGATTCTGATTCTGATTCTGATTCTGTTTCTGATTCTGATTCTGAGTGTATATTTTGTCCCCTAGTCCTTTCAGACTCTCCTCCATACTGCGCTGAAATGCTGAGGGTGCATTGGTGAGACCGAATGGAATTCTGTTCCATTTGTACAACCCCCAAGGCGTTGTAAAGGCTGTGTATTTTTTTGAGTCCTCGCTGATTTCACCTTGATAGTATGCTTTGCCTTGGTCAAGCACACTAAACCACATGTGGCCGCCAAGTCCATCAAGTATCTCCTGGATATATGGTGTAGGGTGCCTGTCTGGGATGGTCTTTATTAAGGCCCCTATAATCGATGCACAGTCTTAGGCTTCCATCACGTTTCCTTACGCACACCACTGGAGAGGCATAAGGTGAGGTTGATTTGTGAACGAAACCTTTATTCAACAAGTCCTGGATATGATTTTTCACTTCATCATAGAGCACAAATAACTGCATTGTAGGCTTTGGCTACAGGAATCTCATCAGTCAGTTTAATGTCCATTTTCAAATTTTTTAATGTAGCCTACTTCATCTTTGTGCTTGGCAAATGCACTTGATTCCTCCCTAAGCATCTCCATGACAGCAGCTTGTTGTTCTGTGAGGAGATGACCCAAATTGATGGGTGGGTCCCAAGTCTTTCCAGGTGGGTTAGGTGAGTTTTGACAGTTTTCAGCTTCAATTGAACTAATCAGACTTTGGTTCAGATTCGTCGAGTAGCAGTGGGTTACTCTCTCAATGCTACCTATAATGGTCTTCGCTGGCAGAACTATGTCCTGCTTTGTCGTACTAGTGATATGAATCTTAGCTTTATGGGCAGTGCCTGATACACTTAGTAACTGGCAGTTAAACTTTAGTCCTTCATCTAAAGATAAGTTTTCATCTGGCTCAAAAAGCATTTCTGTCTGTACTTTTAGGTCTGTTTTAATAGGGCAGCTAATGCAGTGTATTTGTCCGCTTGGCACTACAACCACTGTGCGTCCTGTTCTGATTGGGTAAGTAGCTGTCTTGCTCATAGCTGTGTGGATAAGGTTCAAAAGCACCTCTGCTTTTCCTGCGCCAACTTTTAGTGAACTTCTGAGTAAGGACACTCTGTCACTAGATTGAGTAGGATTCTTCTTTATTAGTTCTTCAACGGCATTAAACCCCATTACAGTATTGTTTTTTGCATAATATCACGACTCACTAAGATTGGAACTACAACTTCATCCTGAGCTGTGGCTTTCCCTTTTGGATCACAAAGGCTAACTTCTACCCAGCCCTGAAAGGATCTCAGATCCGTTTACAGCTCTCAGATCTAAAAGTTCATCACTACTTAGTAAATCACTAATTAGGTGGACTTTCAAATCAGGTAAGTTATTTGACTTCCACAGTGTACTCATTATTGAAACTTGGGCACCTGTGTCCCACAGTGCTTGAGTTTTACACTTATTCATCTTGCACCAAACCAGACACTTTTTGCCTATAAGATGTGCTTTTTTTTTTTGCATTTTGCATTTTGCACCAAGATTAAGCATGTTAGGTGGTTGATCTCTAGCTTTGGCATTTATTGTCACCGTACTTTGTAACACATTTTGCTTGTTTGGGCTTAACTCTATTGGTTGGACATGGTGTGTTTTGAGCTTTGGGGATTTTATCACTTTGGGACTTTGGTTTTGGAGCTGTGGTTTGTCCCTCAGTCACAGCCCCCGCAGGTTTCCCTGCTTCTGACTCCCCCCTACTCTACATCCCTTTGTCCAGTGAGAGTCACTGCCACATTTGAAGCAATGGCTACAGTCCTTGCTCTCTTGTTGACACGCAACACATTGTCTTTTCTGTCTCCAAGTTGACTTTTTGTAGGATTTGGTTTGCTTGTCACCCTCATGTTTTATGTCACGTTGAACAGTCTGCACAAGTGAGGCTACCTGACCTTTAAGCTCTGACTGCAGTATTACTTTCCTCCATTTTAGAGAATAGCAAGTTGTCTTTGCTACAGGTTGGCCTATGCAGGGGTCATTCAGTGTTTCAGTCTGTTCAACTACATTTAGTCCAGCTCTGAGAGCTGACTTATTTGCCTTTGTCTTTAGAGCTCTTTCACTTTCATTGTACTGTGCGGTTTGCATTTTCTGTAACAGGAGCTCATCACTGCTGTTTTCATCCTGTAGGTACATCCTCATTTCTGCTCTGACATTGTCATTTAACAGTCCGGTCATAATTGACTGAAAGCATTGACTTTGAACTAGTTCTTTGTTGTACTTCAGGCTAGACTGAGTACGCTCTGATGCAAAGAGGATTTTCTGATGCAAATCCAGTACTCTAATCAGAAACTCAAGG
This sequence comes from Pholidichthys leucotaenia, assembly GCA_020510985.1. Taxonomy (NCBI): domain Eukaryota; kingdom Metazoa; phylum Chordata; class Actinopteri; order Cichliformes; family Pholidichthyidae; genus Pholidichthys; species Pholidichthys leucotaenia. The sequence goes on from CM035846.1 coordinate 297,091,949, forward strand.
GGTGTTTCATTTGTTCCCTGTGTTGCTTTGGTCAGTTGTTGATACAACACAGTTGCATCTGTTTCTGCATAATGGGCTCTTAGTATTTGTCTCAGGTTGGTCAATGTGAGATCTACTTTTCCTTCTAAATAGCTCCTTAGCTTCAGTCCAGGGCTTATGGCACGGACTACAGCGTCCACTATTTCAGTTTCAGAGTAGCCTTTTTTAAGCCACTTTCATTCTGATGCTCCAAGCTATTGAAACTCAAGGTGTCTTTTGACGTTGACTCACCCACGTGACCATTTATCCTGAAATCTTTTCTGAATCTAACTGAAGAAGCAGTGCAGCAGCTGTTGCTGGTGGAGTCTCTCCCTCTGTGCTGAGTCCCACTGTCCAGCGTTGTCCTTGGGATCACCTGACGCTCCAGCGATGCCTCTGACGCTGACGGTACAAGGTCCTCCCCTGGCGCCTGGTCCTGTCCCACTGCCGCAGGCTGCTCTGGGCACGCAATGACTGCCGTTGCCGCCGCGTCCATGGATGAAGACAGGGCCGCTGCTCCCGCGCCGACAGGCGATGACCGTGTCTATGAGCGAGTCTAGCACATCGTTTAACTCCAAAAGCAACAGACATGCCTTCATCTTCACTTTGCAAAAAGCTCATCTCGTTCACAAAACTGAATAAGCTTAACAAGAGCTCTGCGAGTTTTGCTTGAAATATCATCATTGTCTTTTCCGGTAATATTACACAGTTCACATACTCTTAGCAGTTCGTTCACAAAAAGGTCGCATAATTTCTGTTCCAGCTTCAACAAAAAATCTTCGTTTCTCAGACATGGTTGCAAAATTAGCCTTTTCACTGGATTTGACTAAAAAAAACCCAATGCGGTTGGTGTAGCACTAGCTAGACTCAAGCTGTATCTTAGCGTTACCCTCTCGCTCTGGCACACTTCTTTACCGTCTCCGTTGTCTTTTTTCAGTCTCTCTCGGTTTGGTAATCCAGAAATATCGATCTCGGTGGGACCTCCAAAATGTTACACCATCCAGGACAATTTGGTGGAGAAAAACAAGTTCTTTTATTTACCTCACAAAGGTTAATGCAGCAAACATACAGAGCACCCTTCTGTGTCTTGTTCAGTAGCTCAAATCAGAGAGCCTCAAAAAAAAACAAAAAAACTTGACCCATGACCACAGTTCAAGGCAAAAGAACATGCAGCACGACCGCCACCTATTGGTGCAGATGTATAACTACATTACAAAATAAACAGTGGGACTCTTCGTATAAAACAGAATCATTAATAAATTCAGGCAATGTTTTTCACATATTTAGCACAACGCTACTCAAGTGCTACAAACGCCTCTGGTCCAGCGTAGCAGATAACCACACAGAGAAACGCTAAAGGTTTACTCACAAGTAGGAGCAGTCCAAAAAGTCCAGTTCTCCCTCGGAGCATGAACAACAGTCCTTCTTGACGTGATGATCACACCATGAAGACGAGAGTGACTCATACAATGGCCCAGCGGCGTTTGTCTACCGAAGAGCTGCTTAAATCCAAACACCGCTGGCCACACAAATTGGGAACACCTGGGCAAGGCGCAGATAATTACCAGGGCTGGGATAGCTGGTGGAATTAAGGAGAGTGAGGGGGCGTGGTTGGACCGACAGACTGTCAGCAGCGAGGGAAAAAGTAGGACACAGAGGCTGACTAACAGCTGCCGGTCAGGCAGTGGCACTGGAGATGGAAATAAGTACAAGCTACACATAATGCACATATACAGCAGCACCCAAACCCACAGAGAGATCAGGACCGAGCTGGGGAAAGCCAAGCCGGCTCGGCTCATGACACCTCTGAATGGCTTAAGAAAAACAAAATGAAGACTTTGGAATGGCCTAGTCAAAGTCCTGACCTGAATCCGATTGAGATGCTGTGACATGACCTTTAAAAGACGGTTCATGCTCGAAAACCCTCCAATGTGGCTGAATTACAACAATTCTGCAAAGACGACTAGGCCAAAATTCCTCCACAACGCTGTAAAATCAATCAATCAATCAACTTTATTTATAAAGCACTTTAACCCCTTGCACTCTGGTCAATTTCCCTAAAAACGCCAAAAAATAGAGTACCCAAAGTAAATCAAAAGCTGTTCTTCAACCCTTTGCAGCATCTCATTTAAAAGAAAACACTTTGAATTTTTTGGCAAAACAGTCATAATCTCTCTAAGTGCTCCGGCCACTGAGTAACAGTCATCTAAACATACTGAACTTGAAGAAAATAAATTTTGCCTGGGTGTTTTTTTGGATGCAAATGCTTGCAAATAACACACAGCTGTCAGATATGGGCTGGAAAATGCAACAGAAATGTAGAACCAAGTGTTATCCAGCTGAGGTCAAAATTTTGTAACAATACCACAAAAAATGAATATATTACACAGCTTTTTTCTTAGGCTGTTCCCAGGCGTTTTTGAACTGTGCCAAATTGCGCCAAATGGCACAGTTTGGAAAAACGTCTGTAACCTTTGAATGATTCAATATAGACGCTTGATCTTGGGCTCTAATGAAAGGTGACACTCAGGGCTGTGTGTGTTGGGGGGGGGGGATCACGGATCGCCCACGGATCGCAGCGCACAGTCCCCGCGGTCTACTACGCACAGTTGTACTGAAATATCTGCAATATATCTGCAATCCGCTACAGAAGAGTAGCAGGGGGGGGGAGGCGTTCACGGTCTGGACGCGGCGCACAAACCGTGTACCACGGACTTCGGACTTCGTATGCCGCGGTCTACTACGCACAGTTGTAATTTACCGATCGGTCAAAAATCATTTTTGATTACAATTTTCAGGGATAAAGAATAATTTAGCTTATAACACTTACCTGTTCACAACAGCAGTGTTGCTGGCGAACATCTCTTCCTCATTGTCAGACGAACATGAAGCTGGTCCGCTTGTTACGACTCGTGGTTCTGGTCAAGCGACCCAGTCAAACCATAATTCCATTATTGCGGTTTTGCGCTTCCATGATTGCGGTTTTGGCGAACGATTTTTCAAAACAAATAATAGTAGTAAGAAAAAAAGACTGGCGAACGCGTGTGTGTCACCCAGCCTTCGTCGTCGGCCTCCGTCGATCTATGATGACCATGGAAGAGAATCCTAAACGTCTACTCTGCTGGGACAGCACCGCCTGTGGCTGAACAGGCCGATGCGCGAATGGCAATCCCTGTCACACAGGTCGCACTTGTGGGTGGTCTCCGTGCTGCTGGGTCTGTGGCGGTTCTTCCTGCGGGTCCTTTTTTCATCTGCTGCAGCAGTCAGTCTCTCTTCACCCAGCCTTACACAAAACAGATTTTGCAAGGGATGCACGCTTTTGAACTTCTGTCACAGAAGTCAATTGAAGCACAGAAGTTCTGTGCTTCAATTGGCTCGCTGTATTCGCAGCTGTTGGTAGGCGGGTCCTTCTTGCTAGGTTTTCAGTCATTGGTTCTTCAAGGTTTCAGAAACCCAATTCAAGGCTCTTATTAGTCGAATGAGAGGTCAATCATATCTAAACCAATCAAAGCACTCCTTTGGCTTTCTGTTCGTGGCTGTGTCTGTAGTGGAAGAACGGAAATGCAGCTCTCTTTTTTTTCAGTGGTCCTAGGACGCAGAGACGTGTCCGCCCGCGGTACACCGGAGTGCAACAGGTTAAAAGCAACACTCGCTACAAAAAGTGCTCTACAGCAAAAGAACATAAAAGCAGGGCCCTAACACAAAGGGCACTAACACAAAGGGCACTAACACAAGAACCACAGTTAAAAAAAAGAAAATCATAAATAAAATAAAAAGTAAAATAAATAAAAACCCATTTCATTCAATAAAATCAGTGTCTCGTACTGGGTCGAAGGCCAGGGAGTAAAAATATGTTTTAAGACGTGTTTTAAAAATGGACAGTGAAGGCGCTTGTCTAATGCCATCCATCCATCTTCTACCGCTTTTCCGGAGGTCCAGGTCGCGGAGGCAGCAGCTCAAGCAGAGAAGCCCAGACTTCCCTCTCCCCCGCCACCTGCTCCAGCTCTAATGTCCAGGGGTAAATCATTCCATAACCTGGGGGCCATGATCGAAAAGGCTTTTTCCCCTCTGAGCTTGCGCCTCGCCTTTGGTACCTCCAAAAGCAGCTGTTCAGCTGACCTAAGGGACCGGGTGGGAGCGTAGGGATGCAGAAGCTCAGAGAGGTAAGGTGGAGGAAGACCATTCAAGGATTTAAAAACAAATAAAAGAATTTTATTTAATTTTATTTTAGTGAAGCTAAGATGGATGTGATGTGATCTCTTCCACGTGTACCCGTTAAAAGACGAGCAGCGGTGTTTTGAACCAGCTGCAGACGGGAAAGAGATGACTGGCTGACATCGGCGTAAAGTGCGTTACAGTAATCCAGCCGAGATGAAATAAAAGCATGGATTACTGTTTCCAAGTGTGGTTTAGAGAGAATGGGTTTTACTTTTGCTAAACGCCTTAGATGAAAGAAGCTGGATTTTACCACAGAACGAATCTGTGTGTCTAATTTAAAATCATTGTCCATGATAAAACCAAGGTTCCTAGCTGTGGATTTAACATAAGGAGTAAGGGGGCCCAAGTATAAAAGACTCATTGCCAGTTATAGCAAATGCTTGATTGCAGTTGTTGCTGTTAAGGGTGGCCCAACCAGTTATTAGGTTTAGGGGGCAATCACTTTTTCACACAGGGCCATGCAGGTTTGGATTTTTTCCCTTAATAATAAACACCTTCATTTAAAAACTGCATTTTGTGTTTACTTGTGTTATCTTTGTCTAATATTTAAATTTGTTTGATGATCTGAAACATTTAAGTGTGACAAACATCCAAAAAAATGAGAAATCAGGAAGGGGGCAAACACTTTTTAACACCACTGTGACATAACGTTCGGCTCAGGAGACGCACACACACAGGCTCAGAGTAGTTCAAACTGTTTATTTACAACAGGGATGTATGGGTGTGTGTCTGCGGAATGTTAATGTGCTGGTGGTGGCGTCTGCTTCGGGCACAGAGGCAGGAGACCGTTCAGCCGGCAACCCTATGGGAAAGAACAGACACAGGGTGACGGGCACACACCAACACAGGAGGAGAATAGGCGAGGGAGAGAAGCTTACTTGTATGGGACCGATGACTGGCACTTCAAGGACGGGACCCCGGGAGACAGCCACCTGCAGGACTCGGTGCAGCAGCGAGGAGGGACGAGGGACGGAGTTGTCCGCCGCCGAGGAATCCACCTGTGCACAGGGGAGCAGACTGCAAAAGGTGAGGTAAGTGATCTTCTTACCGCTTAGCGTGGTGCTGAAGAAAGAGTTATTGCTTCTCATGGAAGGGAGATGAAGTCTAACGGCTTCAGGCCGAAGCTCAGGGCGAGGCGGCTTATATTCCCCGCCGCTGATGGTTGACAGGTGTGTGAGCAGGTGGCGCCGCTGATGAGCGGCGCGGCGTGACAGTACTCCCCCCTCTAGCAGCGCCTCCTGGTGATGGCTTCTCAGGGTGCGCTCGGTGGAAGTCGGCGATGAGCGATGGGTCCAACACGAACGACGGGGGCACCCACTGTCGATGCTCGGGCCCATAGCCCTCCCAGTCCACCAAGTACTGCAACCCGCGACCCCGGCGCCGGGAGTCTAGGATGGAGGAGACGGACCAGGCAGGATGGCCACCAATCATCCGGGGCGCAGGTTGCGCCGCAGGAGGAGGGCAATGTTAATGTATGTCTCTCTCCGGTAATGAATTTCAACATTGCAGTATTGTACAACCCACCATCACACAATTCTTCCTTTTATAATGAATTAAGTGATCTGGTTAAACAACTTGAGAAGAACAGAGAAACAATAATTCATGGTGACTTTAATATCAACTGGTCTGATAAAAAAGACAAACAAAAACTGAAAAGCCTCATGACTAAATTTAATTACCAGCAAATCATCAAAGGACCCACCAGGATAACCAAACAATCCAGAACACTTATTGACATGGTATTTACTAATAAACCAGAACGAATAACCAGAACCTATAATCTTGTAACTGGTCTCTCAGATCATAACATGGTTCTTGCTGTCAGGAAACTTACTAAAAAGCGACTACAGTATTTTGGGGGAGTCGATATTGACAAATCAAATTTTATTATCCCCAAATCAAAAAATGAGGAGTTTGAACATTACTTAGAGAATCAAAATTGGGAGCAGCTCATGTCAACATGTGAAGTAGATGATTGTTGTAATTTTATAACTGCAACAATCACAAAGTCTATAGAAAAATTTTCAAAGCAAATTAAAAGTAGACAACAGAAGATTAGCCTACCATGGTTAAATAATGAAATAAGAAAACTTATGAAGAGGCGAGACTATGCACTGAAAACATCACTAACCTCCAAACTACAAAATGATCACCTTGTGTACAAAAGTTTAAGAAATAAAGTGGTACATGAGCTGCGAAAATCAAAAATATCTTATTACAATAAACTGATAGATCATGCAAAGGGTAACAACAGTTCCCTATGGAGGCATTTAAATAACTTAACTAATAAAAAAAACGATCAGAAGGGGGTAAAGGAACTTAGAATCAATGGCAAGACCGTCAGTGACAAGGCTACTTTGGCAAATGAATTTAATTCACACTTTGTGGGCTCTGTGGAAGACTTAACAAAAATTTTTGTGCTGCCAAATGTGCTCAACAACACAAATTCCATACTTCCAACAGATACTTTTCACATCGATGAGGTAAATGAGAAGTTAATTGCTGGTATTGTTAAAACACTGTCAAACTCAAAAACTAATGATATCTACAATATGAGCACCTCCTTTCTCAAAATGCACAGCAAAATATTAATCAAACCACTGACTCATCTCATTAATCTCTCCATTAGGTCTAGTACATTTCCATCTGGCTGGAAAAAAGCTGTCGTCATACCAGTTCATAAATCAGGCAGTAAAGACGATATATGCAATTACCGCCCAATCTCTATCTTACCAGTCCTATCTAAGGTTCTTGAAAAAGTTGTAGCTACACAGCTGATAGACTACTTACAAGACAATCAACTTCTTCATCCACATCAATTTGGTTTTAGACCAGGATACTCAACAGAAACAGCAAATTGTTGCCTTATTGAAAACGTCAAACAGTCCTTGGACAGGGGTAACGTGGTAGGAGCTGTTTTTCTAGATCTCAAAAAGGCTTTCGATACTGTAAACCACAGTTTGCTTTTATCCAAAATGGTATCTTTTAACTTCTCCCCAAATACATTAGAATGGTTTGCATCTTATCTCCAGAATAGAGAACAGTGTGTAAAAGTTCACCAGGATAAATCCTCATTTTTAAACAACCGCATGGGTATCCCACAAGGGTCCATTCTTGGTCCTTTACTTTTCAGCATTTTTATTAATGACCTGCCGTTACACTGCTCAGCTGCAACATGCCAACTTTATGCAGATGATGCAGTTATTTACACAGCTGCCAAGACTCCAGCACAGGCTGCAGATGTACTGTCTACAAGTATGGTTGATGTCCAAGAGTGGCTCCTCAAGAACCATCTATTGCTGAACCTTCAGAAAACAGTCTCAATGTGCTTTTCAATCAAAAAATGTAACCTGCAACATTTTAAAGTTAATATACATGATCATGACATCAGTTTAGTTACAGAATTCAAATACCTTGGCATTGTACTAGATCCTCAACTCAAATTTAATCTTCATATAAAGAAAATTTCAAAAACAGTAAAAAAAAATCTGAACTGCTTTAAATTAATTAGATATTACATACCTTACGAAGCAGCTGCACTGTATATGCATTCTATGGTTTTTTCTCATATATCATACTGTTTGACAGTCTGGGCTCAAGCAGCCCCTTCCACAATAAGACATATAGGTTCATTATATAATCAAACCCTAAAAATCTTGGACAAAAAGCCCATTAGGTGGCATCACTGTAATGTTTTAAAAAAATACAACCTATTGAGTTTTGAGAGCTTCATTGACCTCTGTCTTCTGAAATTAACGTTCAAATGTTTTCATAAATCAGCACCCGAGCCACTTGCTGGTTTTGTCCAAAGACAGGACAGCAGCAGAGCCACCAGGAGTTCTGTTAACAATAACTGTAAAATATTCCACCGCAGAACCACATTTGGACAAACAGCTTTCTCTATAAAGGGCAGTCACATCTGGAACACAATGCCAAATGAAATTAAAATAATAACGGACTTTAAAACATTCACTAAAAATGTTAAAAACTGGCTGAAAAATAAACAAGAATGTACTCATGTATGAATTAATTGTCTGCAAAGTGAGAGTGAATGAAGGGAAGGAATAAATGTGTTTGTTTATAGTGAGTGACGGAGGGAGGAAGGCCTGAAATAGGCAAATGTGAGTTATGTTATATGTGTTAAATGTGAGTCAGGCTGTTATATTTGTGTATTTATAATATTTATAATATTTATGTTAAATGTGAGTCAGGCTGTTATATTTGTGTATTTATAATATTTATAATATTTATAATTGTGTATTTATAATTTTTCTGCATTGATGTATGTGGTTATTGTGTATATTTTTTATCTTGATTCTTTTTTCTAAAGCCCATCCAGGGACAAGAGTTGCAAATTAGCTAATAGCTATACACTCTATGTGCAACACATCAGATTGATTGTCTTTGATTAATTGTCTATGTTTATTGCACTGTCCCTGTCAAATAAACTAATCTACAAAGGGGGTCGGTGACTGCCAGCTTCACCTTTGACACGTGGAAGGTGGGATGGATGCAGAGGGAGGGGGGAATAGCCACGCGCACAGCCACCGGGTTGATGATCCGGGTGATGGGGTAGGGACCCATGAATCGCTGTGCCAGCTTTCTCCTCTCGCCTTTCAGGGTGACGTCCTGGGTGGAAACGTAGACACGTTGCCCAACTCTGTACGCCGGGGCAGGTCTTCTATGCCGGTCCGCCACAGTCCTGTTGCGCTCCGCTGTGCGTAAAAGCGCATTACGCGTGGCAGTCCAGATGGAGCGGAACTGCCTGAGATGTGCTTTAACTGAGGGGACAGTTACCTCACTCTCCTGCTCTGGGAACAGCGGGGGGTCGTAACCCAGGGACGCCTTGAAGGGAGACATCCCTGTAGCTGAAGAGCGAGCGGTATTATGAGCATACTCAACCCAGGCGAGATGGTTGCTCCAGGACGTTGGTTTGGATGTGGTCACACAGCGGAGCGCAGCCTCCAGCTCCTGGTTGGTCCGCTCACACTGCCCGTTGGACTGGGGGTGATGGCCGGAGGAGAGGCTCACCTTGGCTCCGATGGCGTTACAGAATGACCTCCAAACCTCGGATGAAAATTGGGGGCCCCGGTCCGAGACCACGTCCACCGGAATCCCGTGCAGCCTGACCACGTGTTGGACGAGGAGATCCACCGTCTCCAGGGCAGTAGGGAGACCTCGCAGGGGGACGAAGTGCGCCGCCTTGGAGAAACGGTCCACGATGGTCAGGATGGTGTCAAAGGAGTTGGAAACGAGGAGTCCGGTGACGAAATCCAACGCGATGTGCGACCAGGGCCTGCCAGGAACGGGCAGGGGCTGGAGCAGACCCGCTGGAGGGGCATTTCCCGACTTGCAGGTGGCACAGATTGGGCAAGCCCGGGCGTAGCGGGCAGCGTCCCTCCGCAGGCCTGGCCACCAAAAGGACCGTTGGAGGAGGTTGATCATCCGGGAGGTGCCGGGATGACAGGTGAGCCGGGAGGTGTGGAGCCAGTGGATGACCTCTCCTCGGACCGCAGATGGCACGAACAGTCTTCCCTCCGGTCCGCCGCCAGGATCAGGTTCCACCTCCTGCGCCTTCCGGATCTTGCTCTCGATGTCCCAAGAGATGGCACCCACGACGCACGACCTGGGCAGGATGGTGTGGGGCGTCTCCTCAGCCTCCACGGGGGTAAACTGCCTAGAGAGGGCGTCAGGCAGGCCGTTCTTGGAGCCTGGCCTGAAGGTGATGGTAAAACGGAACCTGGCGAAGAACAAAGACCAGCGCGCCTGGCGGGCGTTCAGGCGCTTGGCAGATCGTAAATATTCTAAGTTCTTGTGGTCCGTCAGGACCACGAACGGCAGGTCCGCCCCCTCTAGCCAGTGGCGCCACTCCTGTAAGGCGAGTTTGATGGCCAGGAGCTCTCTGTCCCCCACATCGTAGTTCCTCTCCGCCGGGGACAAGCGCCGGGAGAAGAAGGCACAGGGTCGTTTGGCGCCATCGTCCGGTGACCGCTGGGATAGAACTGCTCCCACTCCCGTGTCCGAGGCATCCACCTCCACGATGCACTGCAGCGCGGGGTCGACCTGGCGAAGAACCCGGGAGGAGGAGAATTCTGCCTTCAGCGCCTTAAAGGCAGCAGCGACCTCTTCTGTCCACTGGAAAGGGACCTTCGGGGACGTGAGGCGGGTCAGCGGTCCGACGATCGAGCTGAAGTTGGGCACAAAGCGGCGGTAGAAATTGGCGAAGCCAACAAATTGTTGCATCTGCTTCCGGGATGCGGGAGTAGGCCATTCCACCACCGCCTTCACCTTCTCTGGGTCTGGGAGCACCTGGTCTTGAGAGATGATGAATCCCAGGAAGGATGTGGTCCTAGCGTAGAATTCACACTTTTCAGCCTTCACGTAGAGCCGATTCTCCAGCAGTCTTTGGAGGACCCGCCTCACATGGACCTGGTGCTCGTCCCTGGACCTGGAGAAGATAAGGATGTCGTCCAGGTAGACGAACACGAAGAGGCCGATGAAATCCCGGAGGACATCGTTGATGAGGCGCTGAAAGACGGCAGGAGCGTTGGTTAACCCGAACGGCATGACTAGGTATTCAAAGTGGCCGTTCGGGGTACGGAAGGCTGTCTTCCATTCATCTCCCTCCCGGATCCTGACGAGGTGGTAAGCGCTGCGTAGATCCAGCTTGGTAAACCAGGTCGCCCCCTGGAGGGAGTGAAAGGCAGTGTCCATGAGGGGCAGGGTGTAACGGTCCCTCTCAGTGATGTCGTTGAGCGCACGGTAGCCTATGCAGGGGCGGAGGGACCCGTCCTTTTTCCCGACGAAGAAGAACCCTGCCCCCACGGGTGACGACGATGGGCGAATTATCCCAGCGCTCAGTGATTCCTTCAGGTAGGTGTTCATTGTCTCCTTCTCCGGCGCAGACAGGCTGTAGAGCCGACCAGAAGGTAAGGGAGCCCCCTGGCGGAGGTTGATGGCACAGTCATAGGGCCAATGAGGGGGGAGAGACATAGCTTTCGTCTTGCTGAACACCATACCCAGGTCGTGAAATTCCGGAGGCACCAGAGACAGGTCCGGGGGTGCAACGTCCGTCGCAGTGGGAGGAGCGGACGGAGAGCAGGCAGCGGACTGAAGGCAGGTGCCCATGCAGAATGTACTCCATGCCGATACCCCAGCTGATTTCCAATCCAGGACCGGGTTGTGAAGACGAAGCCAGGGATACCCCAGGATAACGGGCGACACAGAGTTGGGAAGGACATAAAAGGTCATCTCCTCCCGGTGGTTTCCCGAGATGATGACCGGAACGGGGATGGTTTGGTGTGACACTCTCCCAAGGGAGGCACGGGAGAGGTTGACTAGGGAGATGGGATTCCTCAGTGCCTGACAGCAGATGCCCAAACGGGTTGCCAGGCTCTGTGAAATGAAGCTGTCTTCTGCGCCCGAATCCACCAGTGCGTGGGTGAGATGCCGAGTGGGGTTATGGCAGAAACGGATGGGCAGCTTCAATTGAGTGAGTGGACCTAACCGATTGACGTCCGCGAGGCCCCCTACAGTGACTCGCGGACCCCGCCGTTTGGCTTTTTGTGGACAAAGCTCCACCGTGTGTTGACTGTCTCCGCAGTACATGCAGAGATTCAACTCACGGCGGCGTTGTCTCTCTGCCGGGGAGAACTTTGTCCAGCCCGTCACCATCGGCTCCGACTCCTCGGGGCACGATGGTGGCGGCGCCGCCAGGGGGCGAGCTTGGGGCAGGCACAGCGAGGCGCAGCGAGGCGCAGCGAGGCTCCCCGAGGGCGCGAAGTAGACGACTTCCGTCCTGAGGAGCGCTCGCGCAGCCTGTTGTCCAAGCTGATGGCTAGGGAAGTTAGCTCCGCTAGCGTTTCAGGGATATCCCGTCCAGCCAGTTCATCCCTCAGATCATCATTGAGGCTGCGGAGGAACAGGCCACAGAGGGAGCGTTCCTCCCAGCCCAATTCCTCCGCCGCTACCCGGAAGTCGACCGCGTAGTCCGCTGCCGACCGGCTTCCCTGCTGGAGAGCGAGAAGCCGATCGACCTGGACCGTCTCGGTTTGAGAATGGTCAAAGACCTCCAGAAAGCGCCTCACGAATTGGTCATAGGTGAGGGTGGCATAACTGGGCCTCGCCATTACGGCATAGGTCCAAGTTAACGCACGCCCCTCCAGAAGATTCCCTATGTAACCAATTCGGCTGTGATCCGAGGGAAAATCTCCGGGCACACGGTGGAACACGGACTCACATTGCATAATGAACCCCCGCGCTCCGCCGAGCTTACCGCTAAAGCGGGCGGGGGTCGGAATCGGCGTGAGCCGAACCGGTGCCACTGGAGCCGGCTGGACGGCCGCTGGAACAGCAGGAGCCGCGCCACCCTGGCGAGCCGGGGGGAACGGCTATTGGGGGTCCAGGCGGTTCAATCGGTTAGTCAAATTTACTAATTGATTTAGGATCACCTGTTGCTGATAAACAACCTGATCCACTCGAGCCTCGAGGATGGTAAACCGGTGTGCGAGCCCGCCGTCTGCCGAGCTGCTCTGCTGAAGCCGTACTGACATAACGTTCAGCTCAGGAGACGCACACACACAGGCTCAGAGTAGTTCAAACTGTTTATTAACAACAGGGATGTATGGGTGTGTGTCTGCGGAATGTTAATGTGCTGGTGGTGGCATCTGCTTCAGGCACAGAGGCAGGAGACCGTTCAGCCGGCAACCCTATGGGAAAGAACAGACACAGGGTGACGGGCACACACCAACACAGGAGGAGAATAGGCGAGGGAGAGAAGCTTACTTGTATGGGACCGATGACTGGCACTTCAAGGACGGGACCCCGGGAGACAGCCACCTGCAGGACTCGGTGCAGCAGCGAGGAGGGACGAGGGACAGAGTTGTCCGCCGCCGAGGAATCCACCTGTGCACAGGGGAGCAGACTGCAAAAGGTGAGGTAAGTGATCTTCTTACCGCTTAGCGTGGTGCTGAAGAAAGAGTTATTGCTTCTCATGGAAGGGAGATGAAGTCTAACGGCTTCAGGCCGAAGCTCAGGGCGAGGCGGCTTATATTCCCCGCCGCTGATGGTTGACAGGTGTGCGAGCAGGTGGCGCCGCTGATGAGCGGCGCGCCGTGACACACTGTACGCCATATACCAGCGCGCTTCAGCATTCTTCAGTATGCTCTTAACTTAGACAAAACTTAGCCATAACTGATTCCACGTACGCTAGCGTATTTTCCAAATTTTTCATACGTTCTGGAAACGCTGCCTAAATCGTCTATGTGTGACAGTGCCTATACATAGGACATAAAAATGCCCAAATAACAAAATAAATCATTTTTAGTCAAAAATTTACTGACAAATGGGCAACACTGATGCAACGGTTGCAGTCTAATGGGTCCTTCTGCTGTGTATAATAATGTTGGGTGTTTTGTTGTTAATTTGGTTGGTTGCAATTTTAAAAAACTTTTAATAACAAAATACTGCTAAAATATAAAATGATGCACTACAATGGGTCTCAAATATTTGTAAATGTGTCCTGTTATAGTACTGCATGAATTTATTGATGATACACTGAAGAAATTCAATATTACACTGAACTCCATCACTGAACAGTGATATAAACTAAAATAATTAGAATGATGACTGAACAACTCCCATTCCCCAAAGTGCAAGATACACTATGGTCTTGAATATAAGTGATAAAAGATACCGGGGTGGTGGCCAAGAGGTACAGCATCTGCCCCACAACCGGGAGGCCGGGGTTCAAAGCCCAGCCAGGTCATACCAAAAACCATATAAAAATGGAACTTCCTGCAGTCCAGCTTGGTGCTCAGCAAAATGGAATGGAGGAGGGAAATGTTGGTTACCCAGCCAGGGGGTGCACAAGCCAGTGTACTCCCTGTTCTGGTCCCAAGCCTGGATAAAAATGGGCAGGGTTGTGTCAGGAAGGGCATCCAGCATAAAACTCAGCTCCAACCTATGGATATGGCAGATATATCTATGTCTGCCGCAGTGACCCCACCAGAACATGGGAATAAAGCTCGAAGAAGAAAAAAGCGATAAAAGATCACACAAATAACTGATGTGACAAACAAATAAACAAGGGATCTGAAACAGTCGCTAATATTGGATGTCCCATTCATTTTCACTATTTTGGTGTTCTGTATTTCATATTCACACAATCAAATAAATCTTGGTGCCATTTACTCCCTTTTATATTTGTCAAAGTCTAACATGTGACTGCCTACACATAGGCTACACCTCTTTGTGTTGCACTTCCAAACACAGCCTACATTTGGGCCTGGAAAGCCTGATTGGGAAACCTGTTTCAGACAGGAATACTTGTATTCTATGCCCACGCACTAGTCAGTTACAATTTAAGGTTTTCTATTTAAAGAAGAACACGATATGCTTGCCTTCTTTTAGTGACTTTGGGAGAAAACACAAACTATGAATTACAACTAGAGAAGCTATGGCAGCAGAGAACAAAACACTAAGCATTGCAAAAAAGTTTTAGTTCAGGGAGTTTAATATAACTCCTTATTCTCTCTTGATTTACATCGGCTGCTTTTCTCTTTTTGTGCAATAAGATTAAAAAAGATGAAGATGTGCTTTTTCCCTTCCTGCAGTAAATGTGGCTGCTGCAAAACAGTGGTTCTGATATGTGTATAAAATATATTAATGCTCATTTTGTGTTCTACTTGCAGACTGTTCATGATTCATGGCTGGGCTGCCCACAGACCTGATGGAAACACTGCGTAAAGAAATTACTTTTTAAAAATCCAGTAATGCGTTACAGTTACTGAAATTTATCACATGAGTTACTCGTGTTGTTTTATTAATATGGCTAAATATTTTTAGTACAAATAAATATAAACTGATCCTACCATAGTGTAGCCGTCAGTCTCCTCCACCAGTGTTATGCCAAGAATTGTCAGTTTCCTGCCCTACTCACATACAACCCAGTGGGAAGAAACGCCGTGGCGGAGGCGACTTCTCATAGGAGCCCTGATCAGCTGTTGTCCCAGCAGTGAGTAACCCCCAACACCTCCTACTTCTATAGTTAAACATGAGTATTTTTTTTTTGTAACTTTGATTTTTATTCATTTTTCATCATGATTTTTCATCATACATATTACATTCTACAGTATTACATCATACAGTCTCTATATTTAAAAAAAAGGAGCTAGAGGAAAAAAAAAAGAAAAAGAAAGGGGGGGGGACAAATGTTGGAGCATCAAGTTTTTAGTTTCCATCTCTTAATTCTTCTGGTTTTTCAGTGTCTTTGGTTATTCTTTCAATTTCTGTCTCGTTGTTGCACTTTGTAGTGTGTCCATTTCCACCATTTTTTTTCATATAGTCCTTCTTGCATTCTTTGTCGATATTGTGGCGGGTTGGTGTAACCCCCACAACAGACTGGACAGACACAGCGCTCGGCTAGAGCAATTAACAGAACAGTGAAATGTGTGTATTAATGTCTACAGGCAGCCCCGCTTCTTCTGGTTCACTACTGTGATGTTAATGTGCCTTTCATGCATTGTGTTTCATGCTTCCCGTCCTCACTGTGACCTAGACACTGATATCAATATGTAGATGTGCCTTGTAACCTCTTTTGTCCTGCAGCTGGAGCAGAGGTGAATTCCTGGCCAGCAATCTCCTCATTGTTATGTGTGTCTCTCATATGCAAATGCCCATATCTCACACTGTGAATGTCTTTGATCTACTGTCTGAGCTGAGTATATAAGCTGTCTGATTTTCATGTTCATCCTCTCAATCTGATTCCTGCAACTGCTGCTGACACACACTGTGTCTCCTCTCTGAGAGCCTGAGGAATTCAGCTTCAGCCTGCTCACACTATGGGCTGGAGCCGAGTTCCCGTGAAGGCGGTATGATTTAATAAACCTACTTAAAACTCCCATAGCTGCCTTTATTTTATCATCCACTAGAGAAGCTATGGCAGCAGAGAACAAAACACTAAGCATTGCAAAAAAGTTTTAGTTCAGGGAGTTTAATATAACTCCTTATTCTCTCTTGATTTACATCGGCTGCTTTTCTCTTTTTGTGCAATAAGATTAAAAAAGATGAAGATGTGCTTTTTCCCTTCCTGCAGTAAATGTGGCTGCTGCAAAACAGTGGTTCTGATATGTGTATAAAATATATTAATGCTCATTTTGTGTTCTACTTGCAGACTGTTCATGATTCATGGCTGGGCTGCCCACAGACCTGATGGAAACACTGCGTAAAGAAATTACTTTTTAAAAATCCAGTAATGCGTTACAGTTACTGAAATTTATCACATGAGTTACTCGTGTTGTTTTATTAATATGGCTAAATATTTTTAGTACAAATAAATATAAACTGATCCTACCATAGTGTAGCCGTCAGTCTCCTCCACCAGTGTTATGCCAAGAATTGTCAGTTTCCTGCCCTACTCACATACAACCCAGTGGGAAGAAACGCCGTGGCGGAGGCGACTTCTCATAGGAGCCCTGATCAGCTGTTGTCCCAGCAGTGAGTAACCCCCAACACCTCCTACTTCTATAGTTAAACATGAGTATTTTTTTTTTTGTAACTTTGATTTTTATTCATTTTTCATCATGATTTTTCATCATACATATTACGTTCTACAGTATTACATCATACAGTCTCTATATTTAAAAAAAAGGAGCTAGAGGAAAAAAAAAAGAAAAAGAAAGGGGGGGGGGACAAATGTTGGAGCATCAAGTTTTTAGTTTCCATCTCTTAATTCTTCTGGTTTTTCAGTGTCTTTGGTTATTCTTTCAATTTCTGTCTCGTTGTTGCACTTTGTAGTGTGTCCATTTCCACCATTTTTTTTCATATAGTCCTTCTTGCATTCTTTGTCGATATGTTAGTTTTTCCATTAAACGTATGTCCTCAACAATGTCAGTCCATTGCTCTTGGTCAGGAAGAACTTCTGATTGCCATTTTCTTGTGATTGTTTTTTTTACATGCAATCAACAAGATTTTAACTAGATATCTGTCCTCAGCCTGTATTACATTGTCTCTTTTAAGATCATATAAATACATCAAGTTACAGTTCATTGGTATATTATATCCTAATATCCTCTGTATTGTCACATGTATAGATTTTCAGAATGATGAGATTTTGCAGCATTTCCAAAACATATGTGAGTGGTCTGCATTTTGAGCCCCACAGCCCTTCCAGCATAAAGATTGGGTATTTGTATATTTTCTTTGAATCTGTGGTGTAATGAAATAGCGAATCAGGTTTTTCCATCCAAATTCCCTCCATGTCCTTGAACTTGTTGATGTGTGTTGTGTTTTCCATATTTCTTGCCAGTTTTCTTCTGTTATGTTTAAATTTAGCTCTTTCTCCCATTTCTCCTTTATATAGTTACTTGAATGTTTGTTTGCCGTAAGTTTCTGATATAGCTTTGAAATAATTCTTATTTTATTTCCTGCATACGAGCTTAAAATGAATTGTATAATCTCGCTCACATCTGTGTGGAGGTTATGTCTAATCTTCCTCATATAATAGTCTCTCATCTGCAGATATCTGAAGAATTCAGATTTTTCTAGTTTAAATTTTCTTCTCATGTTTACAAAACTCACGAAATCTTTTTTTCCCATATTGCCCCATGCTGTGATTCCCTTGTTCACCAGATTTTTGTATCCCCTATCTTGCTTTGCCGGTTCAAACTGACTGTCAAATGCTACCCATTTCAATAGTTTTATGTCCTCCTTTATGTTATACTTTTGTACTGTTTTATACCACAGTTCCAAAGTAAATTTAGTGATTGGGTCTATTTGTTTGATTTGCTTATATGCATCCTTATCTCCTATTATGCTTTGTACTGGGAGTCCCTCAATTTCCTTTTCCATTTCTTTCCATTTTGCCTCATATCCTCCGTCGCACCAATATATGATATTGTAGGAGTCAAGAATTGAGGAGACTGGATAATTTTCCAGAATCTGCTTTAATTCTCATCCATCCTACGTCCTCTCTCGATCGGAGTGAAAAGAGACAGGACTCAGTCACACATATACATTTATACACTCATCTCTAACAATACATCACACAAAAGTCACAATACTCAGCTACATCCTTTCATCTGTAATAGAACACCCAGAATCCTTCTGTTCTCCTTTCCGACCCCCAAAGGTCAGGCCGGGTAATCTTCTCCTCTCTCCTGAGTCCCCAGGGGGTGCAGACACATCTTCCTCTTGAGGTGTGAAGTCAATACACATGGCTAGCTCAAAGTCTCTCTTGGCTGAATTCAACCAGCCACATGTGAGTCACATAGGTTATAACTATGGGCTCCACATCACTCCCCCCTTCCACGCGAAAGACTGGGCACCCACATACAGTCATACAACAGTCATACAGCACGTCACCCCCCCAACAGAATCTCACAGCAACCTAAACAACCTGACCAAAAAACACATCATTCTGCATGCAGCTTAGGTTTCAATCTTCTCCCGAATCTGCTGTATGCAGGTCTCCTGCTCTGTGTTGGGCCGTCCTGCTGTGCATCTGTGGAGTGAGGGGGAGAAGGGTTATTTGCCCCTCGTGGGGGATCCCGGGGCCGCCCCTTCGGAGGCCTGCCGCGTCGAGGCGCGCCCGCCAGCCGTACAGACTCGTTATGCAACACAAAAGCAGGTTTTAATCTATCGATACTGATCGTCTCCCTCCTGCCCCCCAAATCTAGCACAAAATATTTCTCCCCGGTTTCCAGCACTCGAAATGGACCGTCGTAAGGTGGGCGGAGCCTATGCCGCTGCGCATCGTGTCTGACAAAAACAAACTCTGCGTCTCGTAAAGCCTGGGGCACGAACACACGCGGGAAAGAGTGATGAGCGGGGCCCAGGAGCATTTCTGCTCCTGTGTTACTCAGAGACCCCCGGATCGGGGAGGGCCCTGGTGTCGTGTGGTCGGGTAAAAACTCGCCTGGCAGCCTGAGCGGTTGTGCAAAGACCAATTCTGCTGGTGAGGCATCTAGATCCTCTTTGGGTGCCGAACGCAACCCCAATAAAACCCATGGTAGTTTGTTTACCCAATCTGTGTCCGTCAGTGACGCTCTGAGGGCTGCCTTCAAAGACCTGTGAAAACGCTCGCATAAACCGTTGGCCTGGGGATGGTAAGCGGTCGTACGATGTACCGCCGCTCCTAAGCCGCTGGCCACTGCTGACCACAGTTCCGACGCAAATTGAGGTCCCCTATCAGACGCAATATCTGACGGGACCCCGAACCGCGCTACCCAGGCTGTTAAAAAAGCGCGTGCCACCTCTGCCGCTGTGGTCGATGTTAACGGCACCACTTCCGGCCAACGAGTGGTTCGGTCTACCATCGTCAAGAGGTGCGTGAACCCTTGTGATGTAGGTAGGGGGCCCACGAGGTCCACGTGCACATGATCGAACCTTTTAGCCGGAATGTGGAATGGTTCTAAGGGCGCTTTAGTCTGCCTGTGAATTTTAGCCCGCTGGCAAGCCATGCAGGCCTTAGCCCACTCTTTAACGTGCTTGCGCAGGCTCGGCCAAACAAACTTCTCCGCCACCATTTTCACCAAAGCGCGCACCCCTGGGTGCGCTAGGGAGTGCATGGCATCAAAAACGCGATGGCGTCACGCGGCTGGCACCACCGGGCGCGGTTGCCCTGTGGATACATCGCAGATAAGCGGGGGGAAACCGGTTTGTAGATTTCTGCGTTCCAGCCTTAACCCTGTAGGTCCAGACAGGAGCACGCGCACGTCCGCGTCCTCGCTCTGCTCCGCCGCCATGGCTGTATAATCTATTCCCACGTGGACCGGAGCCGCGCGCGTGTCCGCGCTGTTACCGCGCTCTGAGTAAGCGGCCGCGCAATCCGTTTCCGCGCGGACGGGTGCTGTTACTGCGCGTGACAGACAGTCTGCCACCACATTGATTTTACCGGCTACGTGCTGAATATCAGTGGTAAATTCAGAAATTGCGGCCAGCTGTCTCTGCTGCCGCCCTGACCACGGTTCTGAAGTTTTGGACATCGCAAAAGTGAGCAGTTTGTGGTCGACAAACGCGGTGAAACGCCGCCCTTCCAGCCAGAACTGGAAATGTCGAATGGCTAAGTGGAGTGCCAGGAGTTCCCTGTCAAATGCGCTGTATTTCTGCTCGGGCTTGCGCAGAGACCTGCTGAAAAAGGCGAGAGGTTGCCAAACTCCGGCGACCTGCTGCTCTACCACGGCCCCTATCGCTACCTCTGACGCGTCTGTGGTTAGCGCTATGCGAGCTGCCGGGTCTGGGTGCGCCAGCAGTGCTGCGTCAGCGAGTGCTTTTTTTACCACTGTGAACGCGCGCTCCCGCTCTGGGGACCATTCGATCACATTGGCAGGCTTCTGTTTTTTAAGCACGGTGTATAACGGCTGCATGAGTTGTGCTGCGCGGGGTATGAAACGGTTATAAAAATTCACCATCCCCAAAAATTCCTGCAACGCTTTCACTGTCTGTGGCTGGGGAAACTCAGCCACCGCGCGCACTTTTGCCAGCAGAGGAACTGCTCCCTCTGGTGAGACACGGTGCCCCAGAAAATCAATTTGCGCTGCGCCAGACTGGCACTTGGCCGGGTTGATTATCAACCTGTGTGCTTCCAACTTTTGAAAAACTGTAGTGAGGTGTTTCTCGTGTTCCTCCTCTGAGGCGCTGGCCACTAAAATATCGTCCAAGTAGACAAAAACAAACGGAAGGTCGCGCAGCACTGCGTCCATCATCCGTTGAAAGGTTTGCGCGGCGCCTTTAAGGCCAAAAGGCATTCGTAAAAACTCAAAAAGTCCGAACGGGGTTATTACCGCTGTTTTGGGAATGTCCTCCAGTCGAACCGGGACCTGATGATAACCGCGGACCAGGTCTATTTTAGAAAAAATGCGCGCTTTTGCCAGGTGCACTGAGAAATCCTGGATATGCGGAATCGGGTAGCGATCCTGAGCTGTGGCATTGTTCAACCTGCGATAATCACCGCAAGGTCTCCACGAGCCGTCAGCTTTAGGCACCATATGCAGGGGGGAAGCCCAAGCGGACTTTGAGCAGCGAATTATGCCCAACCTTTCCAGGTTGGCGAACTCCTCCTGTGCCACGGAGAGCTTAGCTGCATCCAAGCGCCGAGCTTTAGCAAAAACTGGTGGGTCACTCGTGGTTATGAAGTGCTCCACCCCATGTTTCGCCACCTTAGCTGAAAAAGTGGGAACTGTGAGTGCTGGAAACTGGTGTAGAAGGGTGTGGAACTTACCACCTGCTGCGGTGACGTTGGTCTGTACTGGCGACGGGCACACCCGAGCTGCACAAGGGATAGAACAGAAAGAGAGTGCATTTACTAGGCGTTTGTTGGCCAGATCAACTAACAAGCCATGTGAACACAGAAAATCAGCACCTAACATATTGAAGCTCACTGCCGCTACAATGAAGTTCCACTCGTAAGCGCGGCCGTGGAAGGACAGAGACAAGGTTCTCTCTCCGTAAGTCTTGATGCTGGAGCCGTTGGCCGCTGTTGCTCCGTCTCTGCGGGGTCCAGCCACCCGATCTGCATAAGTTGCAGTGATGAAGCAGCTCTGGGCTCCGGTGTCCACGAGGAATTGTCGCCCGGAGCCCGCATCTGTCAAATAAAGGATCTTGTTCCGTTCGCCGAGAGTGGAAGCTGCTAATGACTCCCGGCCCGGTCGTTTCCCCGCTTTTTGAAACTGCACGGCGGGATGCATCTGTGCGCCTTCTTGGCGAAGCGACGGTGGTAGTAGCAGGGGTTGTCATGGCCCCTGGCTCGGGATCTTGTCGCCGCCGTCGTCGCTGGGGTGGGATTTGCTGCCTCTGGCTCCACACTGCCCCCGGCCGTCTTGCCGAGGTCTGCCGCTGCCACAGAGGTCTCTTGCTCGTCGCAGGCATTGAGGAGCCGCTCCGCCTCCTGGGCCAGCTCGCAGAAGTCCTGCTGGTTCACACACCGTCTGCTGGACAGGGAACCTCTCGTGTGCGCTGGGAGGGTTCTCAGGAAAATATGCTTGAAAAGGAACACGTCGTTGTCCGTCCCGATCATCTGTAGCATGTCCTCCACGAGGACAGTCAGCCTGCGTCCACCTCTGTCGCGCAGGTCCAGTAGCTGCCTGGCTCTTGCCTCCGCCGACGGCACGAAGCTCCTGATGAGGGTGGCTTTCAGCGCGTCGTATTTGCCGGCAGCGGGTGGTTGCTGCACCAGGCTCCGCACACACCAAGCCGTGCGGCTGTCGAGCGTCGCGATGACATTATGGAATTTAATGTCATCCGCTGAAACTCCCCCGAGCAGGAACTGTGACTCCACATGCTGGAACCACGAGTGCGGGTCGTTTTGCCAGAACTCGGGGAGCTTAATCAGTCTTGTGCCCCTGCTGGCATTCCCCGGTGAATCCGGGTCTGAGTGGCTGTCTCCCAGCTCTTCCATATCGATCACGAGGCTGTCCTCCAGCCTCGGCGTGCTCAGATTCATGCGTAGGTCACCAATTGTAGGAGTCAAGAATTGAGGAGACTGGATAATTTTCCAGAATCTGCTTTAATTCTCATCCATCCTACGTCCTCTCTCGATCGGAGTGAAAAGAGACAGGACGCAGTCACACACATACATTTATACACTCATCTCTAACAATACATCACACAAAAGTCACAATACTCAGCTACATCCTTTCATCTGTAATAGAACACCCAGAGTCCTTCTGTTCTCCGCTCTGACCCCCAAAAGGTCAGGCCGGATAATCTTCTCCTCTCTCCTGAGTCCCCAGGGGGTGCAGGCACATCTTCCTCTTGAGGTGTGAAGTCAATACACATGGCTAGCTCAAAGTCTCTCTTGGCTGAATTCAGCCAGCCACATGTGAGTCACATAGGTTATAATTATGGGCTCCACAATATATCTTATTTGTGCTGAGTAGTAATATTCCTTTAGACTCAGTAGACCCATGCCTCCTTTCTCTTTTGGTAATTGGAGAGTTTTATATTTCACTCTTGGCTTTTTACCTCCCCAAACAAATCTCGATATCATCCTGTCCCACTTTGAGAACTGGGCACCAGGAATCTCTGTTGGTAGAGCCTGGAAGAGGTAAAGCAGTCTAGGTTGTATGCTGATTTTGACTGTCTTAATTTTTGAATTCAGATCCATATTTAAGATTGACCATCTATCAATATCTTTTTTTATTTCTTGTTCTAACCTATCATAGTTTGCTTTATAGATTTTGCTTAAATCTTTAGGTATGTTCACTCCAAGGTATTTTATTTCTTTTTGTTTCCAGTTTAGTTTGATCTTATCAGTTATCTGGTTTTTTTTTTGTAACTTAAGATTTTTATTCATTTTTCATTATATATATTGCATTCAGATCACAGTCTACATTTAAAAAAAAAACAAAGGGGCTAGAGTAAAAAAGAAAAAGGAGAAAAAAAAAAAAAGGGGGGGGGACAAATGTTGGAGCATCAAGTTTTTAGTTTCCATCTCTTAATTCTTCTGGTTTTTCCAGCGTCTTTGGTTATTCTTTCAATATCTGTCTCGTTGTTGCACTTTGTAGTGTGTCCATTTCCGCCATTTTTTTTCCCATAGTCCTTCTTGCATTCTTTGTCGATATGTTAGTTTTTCCATCATACGTATGTCCTCAATAATGTCAGTCCATTGCTCTTGGTCAGGAAGAACTTCTGATCGCCATTTTTTTGTGATTGTTTTTTTTACATGCAATCAACAAGATTTTAACTAGATATCTGTCCTCAGCCTGTATAACATTGTCTCTTTTAAGATCACATAGGTACATCAAGTTACAGTTCATTGGTATATTATATCCTAATATCCTCTGTATTGTCACATGTATAGATTTCCAGAATGATGAGATTTTGCAGCATTTCCAAAACATATGCGAGTGGTCTGCATTTTGAGCCCCACATCCCCTCCAGCATAAAGATAAGATAAGATAAGATAAGCCTTTATTAGTCCCACAACGGGGAAATTCCAGGATTGCAACAGCACAGGGATAGCAACACTCAGAGCAACAATCAGAAGGCAAGAAAAAACAAGCAAGCAAGAGCAGCTAATATACATATGTACATATTACTATAAAATATATATATACACACACACACACACAGACACACAGTGCAGAGCATTGTAGCTGGATGGAATAAATATGTAAATATATAAACACCCACAGTATGGAGCATTGCAGCTAGGTGGAATAAATATGCAAGTATATAAACACACACAGTGCGGAGCAATGTAGCTAGATGGAATAATATGTAGATATATAAAAACACAGTGCGGAGCATTGTAGCTAGATGGAATAAATATATAGATATATAAATATAAACACACCCAGTGCAGAGCATTGTAGCTAGATGGAATAAATATGTAAATATATAAACACACACAGTGCAGAGCATTGTTGCTAGGTGGGATGAAACAGCATAACCGTCTATTTAGTTATCCTACATGGTATGATTATGTGCCCATACATATTCTCACCCTCCATAGCGGCCGGTATGTTCCTAGTTGTATGCCGGAGAGGACCATTGTGTAAGTCTATTGCATCTTTTGCATTCAAAAAAAAAAAAAAACAAAAACAAAAAAAAAAAACTATTAGTTTGTTACGTCTTTTTGCTATCTCTGCGAGCAGCCCTGCTTAGGTTGTACAGTCTGACAGCCGTTGGTAGGAAGGACCTACGAAACTTCTCGGTTGTGCACCTGGGATGATGTAGTCTGCTGCTAAATGAGCTCCTCAGTGCATCCAGTATGTCCTGCATAGGGTGGAACTCGGACTCCAGCAGAGATGACAGTTTAGCCACCGTCCTTCTCTCTCCTATCTCCTCCATCGGATCAAGGCGTTGCCCCAGGACAGAGCTAGCTTTCTTAATCAGTTTGTTCAGTCTCTTCCTATCGGCTGCAGTAATGCCACTGCCCCAGCAGACCACTCCAAAAGTGATGGCTGATGCCACCACCGTGTCATAGAATGACTTCAGCAGCGCCCCTTGTACACCAAAAGACCTGAGTCTCCTCAGCAGGAACAGCCTGCGCTGTCCCTTCTTGTAGAGTGCGTCAGTATTGTGTGACCAGTCTAGTTTATTGTTCAGATGAATACCCAGGTACTTGTAGGATGTCACCATCTCGATGTCTGTTCCCTATATATTTACTGGTGCTGTGAGGGGCTGCCCATGCCTGCGGCAGTCCACCACCAGCTCCTTAGTTTTCCTCGCGTTGATCTGGAGGCAGTTCCGATGGCACCAGTCCACAAAGTCCTGGATAAGCCCTCTGTACTCAGCTTCATCTCCGCTGGAGATGAGACCAACGATCGCAGAGTCATCAGAGAACTTCTGTAGATGGCAATGTGTTGTGTTGTGTGAGAAGTCCGCAGTATAAAGAGTGAACAAGAAGGGAGCCAGCACCGTTCCCTGGGGGGCCCCCGTGCTACTGATGATCGTGTCGGAAACACAGTCCCGGGTTCTCACAAACCGACCTACCCCCCATTGAGAACTTATATCGGTCCATAACCAGGAAACGGGCGGGAAACATCTGTGCTGACCTATCACACCCCGGCCACAAACTGTTTGAACTTCTATCTTCTGGTCGTCGTTACAGATCACTGAAGGTCAAAACCACCCGTCACAGGAACAGTTTCTTTCCTCAAGCCATCACTCTGATGAACTCCTAACATTCACCTAGTCCTACCTGTTGCTGTACTCATGACTTTTCATCCATTATTACATTGCACATAACTCTCACACTGCTTTTTACTTCATTCACATTATATCACTGAATCTGAGTCCACATTGAAATACTGTGTGATTATTCATCTTTTATTTTCATCTTCATTTATTATTCTTCTGTATAATGTAATGTATAATGTAATATAATTATTACAATGTATAATGTAATGTAATGTATTCTTCTTTATTATTGTTGTTGCAGCTGGTGTGGTTTTAACCACCGAATCCGTACAGAGTACGGCCCTGCCTCTTCAGAGCATACACCACATCCATGGCGGTGACAGTCTTCCTCTTGGCGTGCTCGGTGTAGGTGACGGCATCACGGATGACGTTCTCCAGGAAGACCTTCAACACGCCGCGGGTCTCCTCGTAGATCAGACCCGAGATGCGCTTCACTCCACCACGGCGAGCCAGACGGCGGATAGCGGGCTTGGTGATTCCCTGGATGTTATCACGGAGAACTTTACGGTGACGCTTAGCGCCTCCTTTGCCCAGACCTTTGCCGCCCTTTCCTCTACCAGACATGCTGACTTGTTCTCTGAAATGTCAAAGATGAATAAAAGATGAATGAAAGATGAAAATAAAGATTGGGTATTTGTATACTTTCCTTGAATCTGTGGTGTAATGAAAAAGCGAATCAGGTTTTTCCATCCAAATTCCCTCCATGTTCTTGAATTTGTTGACGTGTGTTGTGTTTTCCATATTTCCTGCCAGCTTTCTTCTGTTATGTTTAAATTGAGCTCTTTCTCCCATTTCTCCTTTATATAGTTACTTGAATGATTGTTTGCCATAAGTTTCTGATATAGCTTTGAAATAATTCTTGTTTTATTTCCTGTATATGAGCTTAAAATGAATTGTATAATCTCGCTCACATCTGTTTGGAGGTTATGCCTAATCTTCTTCATATAATAGTCTCTCATCTGCAGATATCTGAAGAATTCCGATCTTTCTAGTTTAAATTTTCTCCTGATGTTTACAAAGCTCCCGAGATCTTTTTTTCCGATATTGCCCCATGCTGTGATTCCCTTGTTCACCAGATTTTTGTATCCCCTATCTTGTTTTGCCGGTTCAAACTGACTGTCAAATGCTACCCATTTCAATAGTTTTATGTCTTCCTTTATATTATACTTTTGTACTATTTTATACCACAGTTCTAAAGTAAATTTAGTGATTGGGTCTATTTGTCTGATTTGCTTATATGCATCTTTATCTCCTATTATGCTTTGTACTGGGAGTCCCTCAATTTCCTTTTCCATTTCTTTCCATTTTGCCTCATATCCCTCGTCGCACCAACATATGATATATCTTATTTGTGCTGAGTG